>OX243832.2:19805884-21072942 GCA_945859575.2 Herminia tarsipennalis | reverse complement strand
TTCTACTAGTAAGTAATCACATTACCAAAAAAATTATAAGATACCCAAAATGTGGGCCAACCATAAAGCTAAAAAAAATGTGATTGACGTATGAACCATCAAAATAGGCATCTCACGCGTTTGGCCTATACAGTGCCACAAAGGAACACACATACGTACATACACGTCAAACACAAAACCCTCCTCCGCAAGTTTGGTAAATAGGTAAAAAATTATAGTGTTAGTAGCTAATTTCTGAAATATTTTTATTTAACTTATAAACTAAATAGCGGCTTATACTGGACACATATGCACTAAATTTCATCAATATTCATGGTGTAGTTTCTGAGTAAAATGCCTGCGAAATGCGGACGGACAGACAGACGGACGGACATGATGAAACATTTTCGATACGAAACCTTAAAAATGGTAAAAGTAGATATAAAAATATTACCTTTAAAATTGTTAAGCAATGTATGTCACATTATAAGTAGATACTAGCAATCTTGCTAACCCCTCTACAAAGCTAAATTGCCTGTTCAAGAAGCGCGAATTCGTACCCGCAATCATTCTATTGCACTAACCTCTATAGTAGGTGCACACCACTAGTACTCTGGGTTGGCTACCCCGTATCATTGACGTATAGACCTGAACTGCGCCTTCCATTACAATTATAAAGTAAATATTGACTGCAAAGCGTGAAAGAGAGAATAAACTCATGCAGCTAACTAGCCGCTACTTTGTGTACCATACCTGTCAAAAAGACAGTCTTTGACAGGTATGGTACACAAAGTAGCGTTGTCTTTTTCTAGAGAGTGGTCAATTTTGTGAGGTATACGTCAATGCTCTGTATAAGTGACAGCAATTTCAAATGCCGAATCGGTTGACCGTCCTGTAAACATCTTTAGCACTTAAGACAAATGGCTGTTGTTGTTTTCCTTGTTACACAAGTATAAACTTTCATTTGATTTTGTCAAATGACTTTCTCAGGTTCTTCTTTTAGCAGGACAATATTATCTGCAAATCTCAAACGGTTGAGGCGTCTTCCATTGATTATAATACCGTAATTATCCCAGTCTAATCTTCTAAATGTGGAGCTTAAGAGATAGTAGGTCTCCTTGTCTTACGCCCCTGTTTATTGGAAAGGGGTCTCCTTTTGATTCTAATTTAATACTGCTTTTGCTTTTTTTGTAGATGGATTTGAAAAGTTCTATATACACATCGTCCACTACTCGTTCTTTAAGACTCAGCCAGATGAATTTGTGTTCTTAAATCTAGAATTAGATTAGTAAAAATAAATTACTTATGCTCAAAAAGTTAAAAAAATATAATTTAGAAGTGCTTTTTTATCTAAGTTCATACAATAAATAAAACTGTGCGACACATGAACCCATGTTTTGAGATTATTGTTACTACTATATGTTAGATCATATTATGTTCTCGAGTAACGTCTATGGTGTTCTGAAAACTGAACTTAGTACCGTCTTAGTACTACACAAACTAAGATTTGTTAATGAAATATTACGAGAGCTCTATGTTATTAAAGTCATTGGCGTGGGGGTGCGGGTGTCTAGCTATTAAAATCATATATCTAGCAAATCACGATCATATTCACGTGTAATCTTGTCAGTGTATTCATACACTGACAATATTATATAGGTACCTAACTGCTCACTCAGGCTGGCTATATTCCTTCATCCATGTAGGTATACCAACGCAGTAGTAGGACAGAAAAACGTTCGGCAAGTTGTAAGACCGCAAATACTCTTTCAATTGCTCGCATACCTTATTTAGGCAAAATTATATCGGAAGGACTAAAACTAAGAATTTTCTGATAAAAACCTTCAATAACATTGCCCAGAAGTATCCAACACTTGTATTTTTGTTTAACTTATGGAATGTTTCATATCAGGGGGTACGGTAGTGCCCCCGCCAAGACGAGACAGCGAAAGCTTAGGGCACACCTACCTTTTTTCTAAGCATTTTGTCATATTTTTGTACCCTTATAGCTTTGTAGTCTGGACACTGCTAGAAAGTCTAAATTATCAGGATATCATTTCAATACAGTACATATTAAACATGCCAAATTTCAAAGGTCTAATATACTTTATAAATTATTCACAACTTAAATACCCAGATTTATGATCAGCAAAACCTTTAGGGTACTTCCTGAAGTCATAGAAAGCTGAAATTTGGTGTGAAAGCTAGGATTAACATATAAAAAACATAACAGATCAAAAAATGTTTACAATACCAACCCTATCTCTTATAATAGAGGTATCAAAGTTTGCATGGAACAACCTTGAGGGGATACATCTCACCTACCAACAGAAAAGTGGCGATTACACGACAGCTGCATTCAATAATTCTTTTTCTTCTTTCTAAAACAATATTCCATATAGAGCTTTATAAAGCATGTATGAACTTTACTATGATTTCTGGGTTTAGCGCATTCAACAATTGCTAACAACTCATTTTCACAGCAATTGGGTAGTTGACTATAATAAAAGTAAATTATTTTATACCAATCAGGTTATAGTGCTCTGAAAATAAGTGTTGTTTTTGAATTTAAAAGCCTGAAAACGAATACTAAAAGTAATGATTTGACGATAGGAACTTATGATGTCATAGGTTCTTATTCCGTACACATTTCTATAGAGCTTGTCTTTTGACATTTCATAAAAAGAGACTGATTTGACTTGACAGTCAACATGTCAACATCCCTATTGTAAATCGTTGTGAAGCAATAGCTTCACAAGATATTTTTTTTGTGCCTCAAGTATGTACATATCTAGATAACTTGTTTACAATATGTAATCCAGTACGTAGACATTAAATAAGCTTTGTTTTTCTAGTCTTGGTTTCTTTGCCTTACTGATAGCACTACTGTTTTTTTTCATATATTTTTTTTAGAGGACCTATGACTAGGATTCTAGCAGAGCGCGATATGATGAGTTCAATTCAATCATTTATTTGCATTCCAAAAAGTATACCTACTTAGGTTAAAATTAGACCATCGTGGACCCGGGCACAGCAAAATAACATATATATGTCTATTTAAATCTAGTTAGGAAAGAAAAGGTAGGATCATATTATATATGTAGCTTCTTTCTATGTATTTTAATTATGTATTTAGATTTGTTTGGCGTTTAGATAATAATTTACAAGTAGTAAAAGTGTTTTTATATTATTTAAGTAAATATTTAATTATCCGACTGTAACGAAGGGTTATGTTTTTCGCGCGTAATTTGTACGTATATATGTATGTAATATTCTTTAATACCTCATATCTTACAAACCACTAAACGGATTTATACAATTAAGGTGACGTTTGAAAAACACAAACATGGTGGCTATGAGATGTCAAAAAAGAGGTGTGAAAAAAAAAGCTGTTTTAAACACTGCAATATGGGTATCAAATTATAGGGCTCATCTTAAGCATTTCAAAAATGTTTAACATGATTAAGACTGTAACACTAAAAAAGGCCGTTAGCAACCATTCTTTTTAGGGTTCCGTAGCCAAAATGGCAAAAAAAGGAACCCATAAAGTTTCGTCATGTCCGTCTGTCACAGGCATTTTACTCAAAGACTACTCAATAAATATTAATGAAATTTTGTAAAAACATTTTTTTTAGCAAATTTCAACGTGTGGCACATCATTCGACAGGTCTTTCAAATTATTTCTGATGAGATCGGATATACCGTCATTGATTTATTGCTAAAAAACTGCGTTTCTCAACAAAAGGGCGTAACTGCCATGAACATACGCTCTTCTGCTGATGCAATTGTTCAAGGCTGCGGAACCCTACACTGAGCATGGTCCGACATGCTCTTGTCCGGTTTTTTTCAATTTTCAATACTTGCCAATAGCTGTGATAAAAGTTAGTTGTTACATCCTACAACTACTAAAAAGTATTAAATAAAAAAATAATTAATAAAAAAATGCGCCAGCACCAAAAAAGATGGAAAAAAGATCCTCTACCTAATAATATAATTCCATGCAGTTTTTTTTTAGATTCGTTTCTAATACTCACGGGGAATTTTATTAATATTAGTTTTTAATTTTAAATATATGTATAAGGGAGAGTTACTCGTAGTATATTGAACTGCACAAAATGGGGCATGCAGCTATCTGTTTGTTGTATGTTAGCCAATATTCTTATAAGTGTTTTTGTGATCTATATAATTCTGTTGTATCAGTACTGTTACCCCACAAGAAAATACCATAGCTCAGCCACGCGTATGCATTAGCGTATTAAGTGACGAGACCAGTTTTGATGTCAGTTGCAACTGAGATGTGTGTCAATAACTAGTTCTAACAATGACAATTTATTAACAGTTTGTATTTAAGTGCCATTGAAGCTATAGTTTATGTCAAGAGGTGGTATTTGGAGTGAATGAAAATATATTATTTTTGTTTTTGAAAAGTTTATTAACTTTTTTTTTCTAACCATTTTGTAGTTTGTTGGAGTAAATTATTAAGATGTTCGTCAAACTCTGTACCACATTTAGAGGAAGTTAGTAATGAAATATCCTTTGCATAGAAAACACAAGGTCCGTTTATGTTTTTCGGCAAGTAATTTATGTATAGGACAGGCTGTCCCGCGCAACTTCGCCTGTATAAATTTACCCCGTTTTTGCAACATTTCTCAGTTTTAATTACTCCGCTCCTACTGGTCGTAGCATGATGTTATATAGCATATAAATAATATAGTAGTAATATGGCCCATAGCCTTTCTCGATAAATAGGCTATCCAACAGTAAATAAATTTTCAATTCGGATCAGTAGTTCCTGAGATAGCCGCGTTCAAACAAACAACCAAACTCTTCAGCTTTATAATATTAGTGTAGATGAACAGCAGGCATCCAATAACATTGCTTTATGGTATTGAAGCATTGATAACATTTATAGTATCTGAGCGATTTTTTGTACCTGGTTAGTTTTGTAGTCAAATAATTCAATACCAACCCAGTGTTTCCTGTTTCTTTTAAGTAGGAAGAAAACCAATCATGTGTTTTTCCTCTTATAGTTAATAATACTCCATATAGTTTGATAAGCAAAATATCGTTTTGTACTTTGTCATAGGCTTTGGTCATGTCTAGAAGAATGCCTATTGCGTAATTCCTAGTATTTGTTATATAAGCGCTTCTTAGATAAACTTAGAGACTGCCAAAGTAGTTGATCTCAATACCTCTTCTCTTCTCTTCATTTACAGGTATAAAAAAAAGAATAATACCAGAATGCTATAATCGGCTACACTGTGCCTTACGTACTTATTTCTTTACTTTACTTGTTGACTGCCTCCGTGGCGCGGTGGGAGTGTATCCGACTGCTACGCAAGAGGTCGTGGGTTCGATCCCCACCCAGGATAAAACTTTGTGTGATGAGCATGATGGTTTATTCTGTGTCTGGGTGTTATTTATCTATAATATGTATGTATTTAGAAATATATAAGTATGTTTATCAGATGTCTGGTGTCCATAGTACAAGCTCTGCTTAGTTTGGGATCAGATAGCGTTGTGTGAGTTGTCCCAAGATATTATTATTATTATTATTACATGTTCAAATTTACTGAAAGCAATGATCGTAACATAACATCTACGATGAAGACTACGACTCACATAATTACTCGTCTGTTACGAAATGAGCAAATAGGTACTAAATGATTTCGTCCATAACAAACAATGCATAAATCAAACAATTTATCACCATAAATGATCACAAACGAGGACAAGGGTAGACTTGTTAGGTAACTATAAAATGTCAAAGGTACTCTTTCTTAACAAATAAAGTAAAGAAATAAGTACGTAAGGCACAGTGTAGCCGATTATAGCATTCTGGTATTATTCTTTTTTTTATACCTGTAAATGAAGAGAAGAGAAGAGGTATTGAGATCAACTACTTTGGCAGTCTCTAAGTTTATCTAAGAAGCGCTTATATAACAAATACTAGGAATTACGCAATAGGCATTCTTCTAGACATGACCAAAGCCTATGACAAAGTACAAAACGATATTTTGCTTATCAAACTATATGGAGTATTATTAACTATAAGAGGAAAAACACATGATTGGTTTTCTTCCTACTTAAAAGAAACAGGAAACACTGGGTTGATATTGAGTTCTTTGACTATAAAACTAACCAGATACAAAAAAATCGCTTAAATACTATAAATGTTATCAATGCTTCAATACCTTAAAGCAATGTTATTAGATGCCTGCTGTTCATCTACACTAATATTATAAAGCTGAAGAGTTTGGTTGTTTGTTTGTTTGTTTGTTTGAACGCGGCTATCTCAGGAACTACTGATCCGAATTGAAAATTTATTTTACTGTTGGATAGCCTATTTATCGAGAAAGGCTATGGGCCATATTACTACTATATTATTTCATCATTATCATGCTACGACCAGTAGGAGCGGAGTAATTAAAACTGAGAAATGTTGCAAAAACGGGGTAAATTTATGCAGGCGAAGTTGCGCGGGACAGCCTGTCCTATACATAAATTACTTGCCGAAAAACAAAAACGGACCTTGTGTTTTCTATGCAAAGGATATTTAATTACTAACTTCCTCTAAATGTGGTACAGAGTTTGACGAACATCTTAATAATTTACTCCAACAAACTACAAAATGGTTAGAAAAAAAAGTTAATAAACTTTTCAAAGACAAAAATAATACCTTTTCATTCACACCAAATACCACCTCTTGACATAAACTATAGCTACAATGGCACTAAAATACAAACTGTTAATAAATTGTCACTGTTAGAACTAGTTATTGACACACATATCAGTTGGAAATCACATGTACAAAAAAATAAACCAAACCTTTGTAAATTTTCTTACGCTCTACGTAAAATGAAAATTACCACTGACATCAAAACTGGTCTCGTCACCGTCACGCTTGTGCATACGCGTGGCTGAGCTATGGTATTATCTTGTGGGGAAACAGTACTGATACAACAGAATTATATAGATCACAAAAAAACTTATAAGAATATTGGCTAACATACAACAAACATATAGCTGCATGCCCCATATTATTTTATAAATATTTTTTTTTATTTAATACTTTTTAGTAGTTGTAGGATGTAAGTATTAAAAACTGAAAAAAGAATGGTTGCTAACGGACTTTTTTAGTATTACAGTCATAATCATTCCTTTTTGAAATGCTTAAGATGAGCCCTTTAATTTGATACCCATATTGCAGTGTTAGAAACAACTTTTTTTTTCACACCTCTTTATTTTGACAATACATAGCCGCCATGTTTGTGTTTTTCAAACGTCACCTTAATTGAATAAATCCGTTCAGTGGTTTGTAAGAATGAGGTAATAAAGAATATTACATACATACATACGTACAAATTACGCGCGAAAAACTTAACCCTTCCTTACAGTCGGATAATTAAATAGTTACTTATATAAAATAAAAACACTTTTACTACTTGTAAATTATTATTTAAATGCGAAACAAATCTAAATAATTAAAATACATAGAAAGAAGCTTCATAGATAATATGCTCCAACCTTCTCTTTCCTAACTAGATTTAAATAGACTTAAATATGTTATTTTGCTGTGCCCGGGTCCACGATGGTCTAATTTTAACCTAAGTATACTTTTTGGAAAATCAATCAAATAAATGATTGAATTGAACTCATCATATCGGGCTCTGCTAGAATCCTAGTCATAGGTTCTCTACAAAAAATATATAATAAAAACGGTAGTGCTGTAAGACATGGTAAACCAAAGCTTATTTAATGTCTACGTACTGCATTACATATTGTAAACAAGTTATCTAGATATGTACTTGAAGCACAAAAAAAATTGTGAAGCTATTGCTTCACAACGATTTACAATAGGGATGTTGACTGTCAAGTCAAATCAGTCTCTTTTTATGAAATGTCAAAACCACAAGCTCTATAGAAATGTGTACGGAATAGGAATCTATGACGTCATAAGTTCCTATCGTCAAATCATAACTTTTAGTATTCGTTTGCTTTTAAATTCAAAAATATGTTAAAATGTAAAAGAACAGTTATTTTTAGAGCATTTTAAGATCTACTGTTACCTGATATACTTATATTGTAGTCGACTACCCAATTGCTGTGTAAATTCGTCGTTAGCAATCGTTGAATGAGCTAAACCCAGAAATCATAGATCATACATGCTATAAAAAGCTCTATAGCTCTATAAGGCTCTATAGGAGGAAATAGAATTATTGAATGCAGCTGTTGTATAATCGCCACTTTTCTGTTGGTAGGTGAGATGTATCCGCTCAAGGTTGTTCCAAGCAAACTTTGATCCCCTTATTTTAAGAAATAGGGTGGATATTGTAAAGATTTTTTGATCTGATTGTTATGTCGTTTATATGCTAATTCTAGCTTTCACACCAAATTTCAGCTTTCTATGACTTCACGAAGTACCCTAAAGGTTTGGCTGATCATAAATCTGATGTGAATAATTCTTAAAATATATTAGACCTTGGAAATTTGGCATATTTAATAAGTACTGTATTGAAATGATATCCTGATAATTTACTTTCTAGCAGTGTCCAGACCAAAGCTATAGGGGTACAAATATACGACAAAATGAAAAGGTAGGTGTGCCCTAAGGCGTCTTGGCGGGGGCACTACCGTACCCCCTGATATGAAGCATTCCTCATGTTGAACAAAAATATAAGTGTTGGATACTTCTGGGCAATGTCATTGAAGGTTTTTATCAGAAAATTCTTAGTTTTAGTCCTTCCGATATAATTTTGCCTAAATACGGTATGCGAGCAATTGAAAGAGTATTTGCGGTCTTACAACTTGCCGAACGTTTTTCTGTCCTACTACTGCGTTGGTATACCTACATGGATGAAGTAAAATATAGCCAGCCCATTGGTGAGTAGTTAGGTACCTACATAATCTCGTCAGTGTATGATCGTGATTTGCTAGAGATTCGTTTTATTAGCTAGAACCCCCTCCCCACACCATCGGCATAAACATCGAGCTCTCGTACTATTTAATTTACAAATCTTAGTTTGTGTAGTATTAAGTAGGTACTAAATTCAGTTTTAAGAACAATAATCCCAATGGCAACCAATAGGTACGTAACATAGGTTCTGTGTCGTACAGTTTAACTTATTGTATGAACTTAGAAAAAAAAGCACTTCTAAATTATATTTTTTTTTACATTTTGAGCTTAAGTAAGTACACAATACAATTATTTTATCTAATCTAATTCTATAGCAAAAAACACAAATTTATCTGGCTGTGTCATAAAGAACAAGGAGTGGACGATGTCTACAATATAATATATAGAACTTATCCAAGTCGATCTATAAAAAAGCAAAAGCAGTATTAAATAAGAATTAAAAGGAGACCCCTTTCCAATAAACAGAGGCGTAAAAGTTAATTTCCGTGCATCGCGGCCGATCACGAGCCGCGCGCGTCTTAAGGTTCATTTCCGTGCATCGCGAGCCACGCGCGGCTTACGACAAGCGTCTGACGCGCGCGGCCGATGCGACAATACTCAGAGTATGAGAGTATATGGCGCCGTTTCCGAGGTGTGCGACCGACGCGCGTGGCCGACGACTGACGTAGGCTGCGCGCGCACTCTGACTATTGTCGTAACGGTCGCGCGCGTCAGCCGCTTGTAGTAAGCCGCGCGCGGCTCGCGATCGGCCGCGGTGGAAATTAACCTTTACGACGAACGGCTGACGCGCGCGTCCATGCGACAATAATCACCAGAAGACAGGGGCGTCCGAAAACAAGATGGAGTGACGATATCCGACTAACCCTAGGACCACACTGGTCCAGAGTTGCAGAAGACCGAGCTCAATGGAGAGAGCTGGAGGAGGCCTATGCCAAGAGGCACGCCGAATTGCGAGATATATATTAAGAGAAATAAAATTGATAAAATCGAATATATATTTTTTTTATATAAAGATAACTAGCAATGTGGGATTGTGGTTCCACATTACTAGCAATCCTGTTAACCCCTCCAGCTAAGCTCAAAGGCTTGTGTAAGGAGTGGGTTCACGTCGGTAGTATGGGTAGGATTCGAACCCGCGACCTCACGATTGCGAGACCGATGCCTTAGCCATTAGGCTACCGCCGCTTAAATATATATGTAATGTTAAATTGCATGTAGTTTGGAATAAAAGGGCTTTATTATTATTATTTTATTTTAGAGATCATTCGAACATTCAAACTAACAAATGTGAAAGTAACCTGTCTGTTACGTTTTCACGCTTAACTGCTAAACCAATTTATAAGAAATTTAGTATGGGTATAGGGACTTAATTCAACGCGATAACGGACAACCAAAGCTCGTTCTTCATAAATATAACCTCCATACCTCATCTCAAATGGATTAAAACTAAGCTATGCGTGACTTGATTCATGATCCGAAAGGCTTTCAAAATTAGGCCGATGTTTCCGTCTATCGCGAGATTAATGTTAATGCAAAGTGATCTAATTCTCGTTAGTGAGTCAGCGTCTACTGCACGAGCGCAAGTCGCTACTGAGTGCTGTTAATGCGATAAAACTATTTACCTAACTATGTTAGCTCTGCGGTGTTATGAATAATTAGCGTTAAATTAAATTATGAGAGGAAACGCTTCGTACATGTGGTGACTTCGTTTGAGAATGGCTGGAAGAACTTTAATTAAGGACCTATTCAGAGTGATTTTTATTATACTAATAATCTTCTCTACATTACTCACATTATTCTTGGCTTCTTTACATTACACACACTCACTTCCCTGTGTCGTGAGATCTTTTTCATACCTAGTATATTTTTACAATATTGTATGTACTTAATAAAAAACAAAAGAAAATTATTTAACACTTGCATACTTCCTGTCCTGACCTATGGATGCCAGACCTGAGCACTAAGTCTGGCATCCATATGTCAAAAAAGCTAGAAATCTACCAAAGAGCTGTGGAGTGGAGCATGCAAAAAGCTTAAGAAAACGCACCAAAATTACAATCTGCGTCAAAAAACTAAAATGGAGATTGATAGGCCATAAAATACGAGGGACAGACAAGTAGAGTAAAAATGTCATGTACTGGTACCCTATGTTACAGTACAATATCTTTGTGCTGTATCTACAATCTACATCACAATCTTATGTTCCTTATCGCACGTTCAGTATCTATTAAATGTTTCTACTATCTGTTATCAACACGAAGTCGTTAGTATATAAGATGCACCTTTGGATAATTATAACCAGACTATACTACATCTTTTGTCTCATTTATACCTAATCATATACTGCCAAGAAGTTTGGCAAACCCTACATACAAGAAAAGAAGTAGAGGATATCAACACAAAAGATGAGGTGGATGAGATAAAGGAAACAGCGGGGAGCACCTAGAGCCGAAGAGTACAGGACAGAGAGGATTGGAGGAAGTTGGAGGAGGCCTTTGCCGAAAAAAGGCAAACAGACATCGTTATCGGCCTTTTTACTATGAAATAGTCATAGAAAAAGGCATTGCTTCAAAGATATGGAAACTCCCTCGTCCTCATCCTCATCCTGAAATTGTACTTCTAATACTCCCTAAACCTCATGCTCTTCCTGATAAGTATATCCTCATCAACCCAAGTCTAGATGGCCGTGACGTAGGTTGAGAGAGCAAGAGAACGACAGAAGGCTGTCAAATAAGAAACATAAACATTAGAATACAACACTGTCAGTTGGTTACATTTTCGTTAATATAAATATAACTTGGAAAGGATGTAAGGACGTTTTTATTGTTATAATAAATAATAAATTAGGAGATACCTATGTCCAGCAGGGGACCGATAGAGGCTAATTGATTGATTGAACGTAGTGGCGGTCACGCGGGCCGCAGCCAAATTCTGTCTCTCTGATCTTAATCGGGCATATACTAACTGTACCAAAAAATGTACCAAGTTACAACTTGACAATAAATACTTACAATGCAAATAAATCCCTAACTAACAATAATTATCTAATGTATTATATCTGATAAATCTTAAGTTTATAATAATATTATAAAGCTGAAGAGTTTGTTTATTTGATATCGCGATAATCTCAGAAACTATTAATCTTAAAAAAAATATTTTACTGCTGAATAGCCCATCGAAGAAGGCTTATAGGCTATACACGCTATGATCAAAAGGAGCGGAGCAGCAATGATAAATGTTGCAATAACGGGGAAAATTTACGCATACGAAGTTGCACGGCACCTTGTTCCGTGCAAATTCGTTGGCGTAAATTTTCCCCGCTTGTCTTTTGTCTTAAAGACCAGAAACCATAACATTGAGAATAGAAAACATTTAATGAATTGAACAAATTAGTTCCGTCTAGTTAGATTGATAAGACCATAATGTCGCAGTATTCATAACTCACTTATAAACTAGCAGTTACAAGTTTTAATTGTTCTGTCACAAGTCGCGTATCACTTTCGTGTCGGCATCGGTCAAACGTTGATGCAAGAAAATTGTCCTCACCATTACAAAACATGTTACCGGTTTAAACAATTATCACATAGAGTGCCATCTGTGGGCTAACTCGGCATTGGTGCAAGCAAGAATAAAACTTTGTGTGTTTATCGCGTAAACAATAGACGGTGTACGAGGTCAAAGATTAAATGATAACCAGATGGTCAACATACTTCATTGACGACCAAGGCCACACTCAAACTGAATTTTTAACATCATCAATTCTTTATTGTGTTTTTTTCAGAAATTAGCGGAAGAATATGTTTTATTTATTCACAGCCATTTTAAACACAAGGGTGTCTTAGTACAATATTTATTTTTAAGTCACTCTCAAAAGCTTACCTACTGTCACTATAATTTACCTTAAAATGAGAGCTCCAACGATTTTCATGAAATTTAGCCGGGGGTTTCAGGGGCGATAAATCGATCAAGTTTTATTTTTAGAATAACAGTACCTGAATGACCGATTTCGCTCGGTATTTTTTTAAATGTTAAAAAAATACCGAGCGAAGCTCGGTCATTCAGGTACTGTATATTAAACCTTTAAACGAGCAATTCTTAAATTCTTAAAATATATAATCTGAATCTCGACATCGACTCCAACGGTTTTCATGAAATTTGTTAAGCCGGGGGTTTCAGGGGCGATAAATCGATCAAGCTAGGTTTCATTTTTAGAAAAAAACGTTTTAAAAGAATACCGGTCATCCAGGTACTGTATATTAAGCTTGGAAACTACCTACTATGCCTTAATTATTTTTTGAAATCCGGTATTGGTTAAGTTTACTGTCGGTTCAGTTTCCGCCAAAGTTTAATAATTGTGTGATACAAATATTAAACTTTGGCGGAAACTGAACCCATGGCTTTTGACTTAGCAGTCACTGCCACAAACCATCAGAGCAGTTAGAGAGAGAAATTAGAACACTGTAGGCATATTCAGTGACAGCAAAATTAAATTTCAGAAATGGTGACTCGTCTGCAGCCTGTGAGGTTAATGAGTTACATAACCTAAAGTTTATAATTATCAAATACTTTTGTAATGGTTCTAAGTGTGTCGGTTACAATTTTTCACATTATTGTTTGTAGGTAAGGTTCGATTGCTGACATTGAGCTTGTTTTTCGCTCGGTATTACATTTTTAGTTAACGAAGAATTGGCCGTGAAGAATTTAAACTTCTAACGTCTATGTAATTAACGTAACAAAAATTATAACATAATTCATCAGCACTAATGTAATAAGTGTGCGAAAATACTTTGGTCGGCTGTTTTTTTTATGTTATTGCTAAACTGATGAACCGATTTTATAAGAAATTATAAGTATAGTAACCTTGATATAATGATGGCGACGCTCAGTGTTTTGAGGGGAAATTTGACCACGCTGAAGAGGCTAACATTTCGGTAAGGGGAAAAACACAGTTCGGTACCAACTCAGATAATTTGGGAGGACATGAGCCCCTTAGCTCTTATTTCCCCTTTTGCTGCCTCACCCATGACCCTAGTAGGTAAAATACCAGAGAAATCTGTTACCGTTCCAGATAGAACGTGATCTACTTACTTATTTATTTTTAGACAACATTACGACTACGAGTAATTACCAGCGACCCGTTCTGGCTTCGCACAGACTTTTTTTTTATATCCATATAAATAATACGCCACCAGGAAGAAATATAATACAGCGCTTCCAAAATTAACTTCTTAGAGGTATCTTTAACGCACCCTGGTACATTAGAATGGACGGTCTTCATCGAGACCTTAAAGTGGACCTCGTCGCCAATATTATTTAAAAAAATGCTAAAGCTCATAACCACCGACTTCATCACCACGTGAATGTAGAGGCCATCCAGCTTCTCGACAGCACTGATATAGTTCGAAGACTGAAAAGGACCAAACCTTTCGAGTTAGTTAAGGGTCAATTTAGCTTTTTATTAGCTAAGTTAATTAGCCTATGTGGTAATCCAGGGTGTTAGCTAACTCCATACTAAATTTTATTAAAATCGCTCCAGCAGTTTAGACGTGAAAAAGTAACAAACATACACACTCACATACTCACAAACTTTCGCCTTTATAATATTAGTGTGACAATGTAGTGTATCTAAAGGACACAAGAATATAGTGCTTACATTTTATTAAAAGAAACAATAAAAATAGTGATTGGACACAAACTTATTTTAGTAGGTATTTTAGGATTTTAAGTAAATTTTAAATTACTCATAAATCTCAGTAGACTAGACAATATAGTGACAATGGTGAACTTTATAGTGCATCATAAAACAAACAAAAAAGGAAGCAATACTCTAAACGTTATTGAAAACCACATCAAAGTCAGCAGTTGCGTATTTTGAAGATCTATGTCGTACATAGAAACAGACAGCGGGAAGTGACGTTGTTCTATGTAAAGATGTTACCACAGCATAAAATAAATATTGTTACAGCCGATAATACCTATAAATTTAATTATGCTTACTCTCAGTTACGACATTCTTATACGTCATGGTAGGAAAGATTATAATTAATATATCTAACTACCTACCAATAAATTTATCACTTCATACATGTGTGCAAATAAATCAAAATTTATTTGTTGACTTAATATAAAAGTATCTAAACTATTTGGCAATAATTAATGGGTCTTTATTGAAATTGGAAAAAATATGAAATATGCTCGAAAAGTAAAGCAGGTTAAACATTTGCGTTTGCTGCAGAAATTTTGCGGAGAACAAGCAAATTATAAAATTGCAACATAGTATAAACGTACATTATTATAATAAGTAGCTACCGATTTAAAATTGACTGCCATGAAAGGAAAAAAAACTATGGAATTAGTACCTATAATAATGAAACGCACCATTCTGTAGAACGGAAGGTTTGATTATGAATCTTTGGCTGACTCCTTATCAACTAATTCTATTTTTGCGGAGAAGTTATTATACGTACAGGGATACGACGTTTGCCAAACCAAGGTAGGTATATTTTGGTGACCTTAAACTCGCTGGTAAATATAAGGTTTAAGATGATTTATTATTTATTCTTAATATGAGTTACAATGCAATTCACATAACTTGAGAACATAACAAAACGGTAGGTAGTAAAATAATAATGATTAACAAAGAGGTTTTTCAATCGACCAGTTTCACTCGATCTTTTTCTAGCGAGGAGCTAGAAAATGACCGAGTATTACATGAGTATTAAACTAATATTTGTACGTCTGATATCATAGACACAGACCTGTTGAACTAAGTTTATTATCATAACACAATATTGTACACATGTTTGAGAGAAATAAAGTTATCTTTATTTCGGTTTTCCAAAAAGTGCTTACACAATCAGACTGCTCAATTTGAGTCAAAGAATCACTTTACAACCTCTCTAATTTTAGATTTTATTTCTCACATTAGCAGTAAATGTAATTTTTGATGTTTGAATTGTTACTTTATGACTTAAATTAATTAATTATTTTATTGTTTGAATAACAACTTTCCGACTATATAAAGAAAGTACCTACACCAAAAGACAATGAAAGACTTTTATACGAAAACAACAGCTAGCCAACACCAGCTTTTCCACGCGGTTTCACCCTTTTTATTTTTTATATTATAGGTTAAGTACTATCATAATGTACAGTATAAATTCTTTTTGTTCCTCTTCATTTACTGAAGGTTGGATATCAACCTTGAAAAACTCTCCTCGTCTCTGGCGAGGTGAAACAGCTCCGCGGTGCTCTTAACTCTGGTCCACTCGCAAATGTTTCGAAGCGACGACTTTTTACGACAGCCTCCTCCACATTTACCCGCATTTTTGTATGCTGCTGAAGACATGGCCGAGGTAGGCAACTTCATTCGTGATCCTTTGATTCCAGCTAATTGAGAGAATACACACGTAAGTATAAATTACTTTAATGTAAAGTTTCATCAAAATTCACTCAGTAGTTTTTACGCGAATGAGCAATAAACATCCATCCATCCTCATAAATTTTGGATTAACATTAAAAGTGGGATGTAACAAGACCTCATGTTTTGTTACATTTAGTGACGCAAACATTCAGAAGCAAATATATCTATAGAACAAAACACGCAAAAATGACATTACTCACATTTTAGCAAACTGACCCCAATAGCAGTGTCAAGCTTCCGTCTCAGATACAAGAAATATCATCATTATTATTAAAACAAACAATAAATCTCATTCATTCAATTACGTCTGACATCGCAGCTCTGTTTTGGTTTTCGTAAGCCCCTATTCAGTACACAAATTGGCCATAACAAGCCGCTCTAACAGTAGATCTGACGGAGGTAATGGAAGCGATTAATATCAAATATAAAAGAACAACGACAATGCACCGCTCACTATTTCAAAATATTAGACTCGTTCTTTTCTCCGTGTGTTCTTGCAAACTTCTGTTGCAATAAATCTGATGTCACAGAGCATCCAAACGTCTATTGTTCATGATAGTTCATGGATACTTATGTGAATACACATAATTTGGTCAATGAGTAGTTTTTATTGCAATATGGCTGTAATTATTACATATTACTTCACAGCTAACGAAGGTTTATGATTTAAGATTTGGCTTACTATTGAAGTAGGTGGTTTGATATTTTTATTTAGATACTAGCTGTTGCCGGCGACTTTGCTTGCGTGAAAATTTTGAAAAGCAAATTTATCCCACGAGAACGTTTTTCTGCTATTCCAGACTTTAATCTTGGCGACCTCTGTGGCGCGGTGGGAGTGTGTCCGACTGCTACGCATGAGGTCGTGGGTTCGATTCCCACACGGGATACCACTTTGTGTGATCCACAAATTGTTGTTTCGAGTCTGGGTGTACTTTGTGTCCGTGAATTGAATGTTTGAGAAGTCCCCTACTGCAAGAGACGTTTTATTAAAAAAAAAATCGCTTCCACTAACTGAAACTTTAATCAGTCATCAAAATATTTGATGAAAATGAAACTGCCTATAAAATACGCAACAGCGTAATAACAATTATATTTGTTAATCAACGTTTCATCAGTCAGGCCAGAAAGTGTAGAAATAAGTTTAGTAGGTTAGTTCATAAAGAAATCAAAGCTAACGAGAGAGCTAAAGAAATCTTGTTTAGGTTATAGTTATTGTTCTTTTAAGGACAGGCAAGTTTATGTCTCTTTTAAACATTGGTCGAAGAAATCAGGGGGTATGGCAGTGCCCTGTAAAGTCCTCCGCGACACGGGGATTGTACCCTAATGCGGGAGTCGTTTATTTTAAAAATAAAAGAATCTATCTTTGTACCAAATTTCTTCCAGATCCGTTTACCCGTTGTAGCGTGATTGAATAACAAACATCCACACATTCATACATCCAAACTTTCGCATTTATAATATTAGTATTTTTATTTATGTATTATTTATGATATGTTTTATAGAAACAATAATCTGTCAACAAGTCAAGTTTGCAACTGGTCGATATGGCAATCGAAATCGACTATCGGACTAAAATTATCGTCTAGGTACGAATATAGTACGGATAAAACATAAATGATCAGTTATCGCATTCTATGAATGCACCGGGTTTTTCAACAAGGAAACAATTGATTCTGCTGTTGGTACAGTTGTTGATTAAAACAAAGTTTTATCAGTAGGTATGTAATGTAAGTTTATTACAGTGCGGGAATTTTGAAAGTGTGAACTTTGATCCCTCCCCAAGGGAGGTGACCTCTATAGTTATTTTCCTGAATTGATTGTAAAATTAGGAGTGCATACTACTGTTATGCAAGAGATTATTGGTACAATTCCTTTATTGGACGAAATTTTGTGTGATCCATAAAAATTTGCTATAAATCGTTTCAGTTAATTGAATATTTGTAACTTTTGTCCCTCTCGACACAGGGTTAATATCTTAGCGCTTACGTTGTCATATTAAAAAAGCTATTATTTAACTTGCCATGTGTATATGTTAGTTAGTTTGTATATTAGTTTGTGTGGGTCAAATATTGGAAGCTAAATTATAGACGTTCGATTGGGCTCAAAAGAGTACTATACTATATTCGGACCTACACGATATTGAAATTATCGTGTAGGTACGAATATAGTACGCATGGATATCTTGTCAACAGATAATCGCATCAGTATCGCATTCTATGAATGCACCGGGTATTCCAACAAGGAAACATTTGATTCTGCTGTTGGTACCACGTTTATTACCAAAAATACGAGTTATATTTAATATAATATAATATAATATAATATAATATGATATGATATGATATGATATGATATGATATGATATGATATGATATGATATGATATGATATAATATAATATAATATAATATAATATAATGTAATGTAATGTAATGTAATGTAATATAATGTAATGTAATGTAATATAATATAATATAATATAATATAATATAATATAATATAATATAATATAATATAATATAATATAATATAATATAATATAATATAATATAATATAATATAATATAATATAATATAATATAATATAATATAATATAATATAATATAATATAATATAATATAATATAATATAATATAATATAATATAATATAATATAATATAATATAATATAATATAATATAATATAATATAATATAATATAATATAATATAATATAATATAATATAATATAATATAATATAATATAATATAATATAATATAATATAATATAATATAATATATCTTGGAACAACTCACACAACGCCATCTGATCCCAAGCTCTGCTTAGTTTGGGATCAGATGGCGTTGTCTGTGTGATCGAACCCTCGACCTCTTGCGTAGCAGTCGGATACATTCCCACCGCGCCACAGAGGCAGTCATTTAAAACAAAGTTTTATCTATGTAGGTATGTAATGTAAGTTAATTAAAGTCCGTGAATTTTGAAAATGACAGAGAGATTTAATTTTTTGTTAAAAAAAATACTGGTAACATCGAATTGAAAAACGAAGTTCACCACATCAATGTACACTTAATTAATTAATTTAACTCTGTTCTTTGTGGCGTGGTAGGAGAATGTAACGATCGTGGGTTCGATTCCCACACGGGAGACTACTTTGTGGTGATCCATAAATTGTTATTTCGGGTCAGGGTGTACTTTGTGTACGTGAATTAAATGTTTGTATAATCCCCCTGCGACACAGGGCTTGTACCCTACTGAGGAAGTTATCTTTTATATTAAAAAAAGTATATATTTCTATGGGGTAACATGTTAATAACACGTAAGCATATATTAGAAACCATAAGAAATTTTGAATAGCAACTATTGCAAGAGCTATAATTACATATTTCCTAACTACTTTCAATTCACTTAGTTATAAAGAAAAAAAAATTGATGGGTGGATTATATTTATCACTTGACGCAATAAATATGCGCAATCGCATCGTGAGTGTGCAGATTGTGATTGTATTGCAATAGGGCACTAGATTGGGAGGTTAGCTCATCGTAATCATGGTTTAGTAACCTATTTACCTTTGTAAATTGTATAGATTTTAACCTGAAGTGTGATTCAGCATCATTCGTTTTTTTTGGGAATTTTGATATTGGACCAGTGTTGAAGAAATTTTATAGGCATTTCTTGCCAAGTACTTTACAAACAATAATTGCATTTTTGAAAGATAGAAAAAATTGATATCCAGACTCAGGAATCGAACCCGAGACTTCCGTAGCCAAACCGGGGCCATAAGCGAACCACCTATCTGAACTATGTTACTAGATCTCAAATTGTTCTATCCCTTTATGCTCGTGAGTTAGGCCCTCGCAGCGCCATCTAGTCGGTAGTTAAAGAACTATCACGGCTTTTGCTATTGCTTCGTTACAGAGAGCATTTTAACAAATTATGATGTCGCAGGCCGAATATCTGTGTCGAGTCTGGATATAAAAAAAATCTATCTTTCAAAAAGGCAATTATTGTATTGGACCAGTGTGTTTGGACGGTCAATTGCCCCCCCCCCCCCCGTGAATTAAATACAGCCCCCCCCCCCCAATGCGTCATGCTGGCCATTCACACTTGGCCCGTTAATTCCAATATCACCCACTCCTGAACAAAATAAATGAGGAAGGAGTCAATGCAGGTTATAGCTTACAGCTGGCAATGATAACACCGGCCACGGCCTAGTGCTCGTAGCTGCAATGGTACTAGACTCGCACGACTCGCACTCGCACGGCAATGGGTGAAATTCTCTCATAATATAACATCCAAGTGCGAGTTGGGTTGGCACATGAGGACTTTAGTTTTCACTATATTTCTAAAATCTACCTAGGATTTGGACGAGGTTTGAATACCCGAAGGGCTCACCCGAAGGGTATCATGGGAGGCAAGGACTAAATAAACGAGGTGAAGCCAGTGTAAACTTTGATCCCTCCCCCAGGGGAGATGACCTCTATAGTTCTTTTCCTGGATTGATTGTAAAAGTAAGAGTGCATACTACTGCTAGGCAAGAGGTTATTGGTTCAATTCCTATAATGGACGAAATTTTGTGTGATCCATAAAAAATTGCTATAAGTCTGGGTGTATTATATCGTTTCAGTTAATTGAATATTTGTAACTTTTGTTGTTTGTATTTGTAACCTTTCGACACAGGGTTAATATCTTAGCGCTTGCGTAGTCTTATTAAAAAGCTATTTTTTAACTTGCCATGTGTGTATGTATTTTAGTTAGTTTGTTTATTAGTTTGTGTGGATAAAATATTGGAAGTTAATTAGGTCCACTTTCTGACGTTCGATTGGGCTTAAAAGAGGTTGAACACTTTATTAGGGCGGTTTTCCTACTTAAAAATTGTCATGTACAGAACTGAGACCCTCATATAACATTCAGTTAACTTCAATAATAATAATAAACTTTATTTCTTACGTACATTATTACATCTATACTAATATTATAAAGCTGAAGAGTTTGTTTGTTTAAACGCGGTAATCTCAGGAACTACTGATCCGAATTGAAAAAATCTTTTACTATTGGATAGCCCATTTATCGATATGCTATATAATCATCACGCTTCGACCAATAGGAGCGGAGCAGCAATGAGAAATGTTGCAAAAAACGGGGAAAATTTACGCTAAGGAAGTTGCGCGGGACAGCTAGTTAATTAATAAGATACTTGTCTTACTTCAAGCACAAAAGTCAGCTTATCTGGCAACGATTTACAATTGCTGTAACAATTCGCTTGTGATTAAGTTGATGTACAACAAAATCGTAACATTAATCTCTATTGAAGAATAAATAGTTAAAAAAATATAATTTTAATCGCAATACATGACACACGAGGTTTAAAATATTCTTTTACATTTTAACAGTTGCTATCATTGTGATTGTCATAGACTAATGACGTAGAGAAAGAGAATTTAGAATATTTTCTTCCTAACAAGAAGTTCGTCAAATAGAGGTTATATCATGAGAAGTGTTTCGTTTCAGATATTTGTATTTTAATTCCAATATTTTAACATAATTATTTAACAAATATGAAGGTATTATTCATTAAATTATTGTATAACTGCTGTGTATTGCATGTAACTGCTTCATATCTCAGTATAACATTTTGGGGCAATTCAACAAATAAAGAACTAGTATTCAAAGCCCAGAAAAGGTGCATACGAGCGATGTTCAATCTTAAAATTCAAGATAGCTGTGAACCATACTTTAGACAATATAAAAACTTAACGTTACCTTGTCTGTATATTTTTGAAACAGCGACTTTTATAAAATCAAATACTGACTTGTTTGAAACTCTGGCAAATACAGTTACTCGCAACACGAGGAAAAACACACAAAATAGATTGCGATTACATAAAGCAATTAAGGCACTACTACAAACAGTATGTCCTGCATGGCACCAAAACTTTATAATAGGTTACCAAATGAATTAAAAAGCTTAAATAGTAATCACTTCACAAAACGATTACATAACTTATGTACTAGTCAATAAAACCTATTATAAAATTGGTGATTTTATTGAAGCTAAATAATTAAATAGAATAATTATTTTATTTTTATGATTATATGTACTGTTGACATTTTAATAATATTTTATACATGATTGTCATTTTTTATTAATATGTGCAAGATTGACATTTTAAATTATTTTACACATGATTGACATTGTCTTTTTATTTCTGTGTTGACATGGTCGTGATGAAACGAATTTTTTTTTTTTTTATAAAACTTGTACTGCTACTTTTTACTTGCTACCATATTATTTGTTATGAATGTTAATGTAGGTACCTTTAAACTAATTTAATGTTTATGCATATATCTCATCTGCAAAGCACTCAGCTCAGACACGATAATTTAATTTGGCTCTGAAAAAATATGTACGGTAATTCAAAAATGGAACAATGGTATTTATACTTTTAAAAACCATTTTTTTCAAAATACATACTTACAAGTGGCCAGTGCCATAAACATAAAAACTTTTTTTTGCAAAACTTTCTGAGTGGCCTGGTAGAAACTAAAAATTAAGGTACCTTTTAATTTTAGTGTGTTTTTGTGTTTTATTTTGATTTTGTGATAATTACTGTAATTTTACACCAAGGTACTGTTTTTTTTTTCAGTAAAAAACATAATATAGGTATATATCAAACTGTTAAACTACTTAATAGTTATATCTATTAAGTTAACGTAATTCTCGTGGAAAACTAATTAGACGTGTTAAGACACAAAATTATGTTGCAATTACAATTAATCTAAATAAATAGGGTCGTCATTTACAGATTTGAATAGTAGATTGCGTTTGACCTCCAACACTGTCACGATCGACCAATTTGCATGCCAACACTGGGCCAACATAACGCCAACACAGGTCACCAAGTAAAAAATCAAATGATTTAATTACATAGATCAAGGGTCTTAATAAGGTTAGTATTAATACCGCTTAAAGCGTAAGAGGTATTTTCTAATTCAATAGAAACAAAAAAAAAAGTTTAGGTCAAAAACGAAACGAAAAAATAAATTGTAAACTCATATACTTATCTGATAACTTTTTAAGAACAAAACCGGGCAAGTGTATGTGGGGCCACGCACGATGTAGGGGTCCGTAGTGGGTGACTACGGACCCCTACATCGTGCCCCCCCATCCATAATGCATAAAAGGCAAAGATGCTGAAACTGAAACTGCTGGGTCCTTATTCACTATGTTTTTTTTTAGTTTTCGCATGCGCGATGCATTTCTAAGCGCAGCTCTCTATATACCACTATTACAAGATTTTGACAGTTAAAAGCGTGGGCTTGACGCGAAAACGAAAAAAAGATAGCGAATAAGGACCCTGATGTGTAAGAAATAACAACCTAACCTAAGAAAAATAAATGAATATAAACATAAAGGTAATAAAAACTGCGACAAGTGTGTAATTACATAAAGAAAATGATATAAGATCAGATCTTATGGAGAGCCAAACTTCTAACTGTACATTTAACCTAATACTCTGAAATTCTCATCATAACGTATAGCGTTCTGCATGAATCTATACTAATATTATAAAGCGGAAGAGTTTGTTTGTTTGTTTAAACGCGCTAATCTCAGGAACTACTGGTCCGATTTGAAAAATTCTTTTTTTGTTGGATAGCCCATTTATCGAGGAAGGCAAACATTGCGCTACGACTAATAGGAGCGGAGCAGCGACGAGAAATGTTGCAAAAACGGGGAAAATTTACGCTTACGAAGTTGCGCGGGACAGCTAGTCCTATTATAAGTTCTCTACAAACCTTACACCCTCGTCAAAATCTGTATCTTGGCCTTCGTAAGAGCGACGTGGACACTCACTCATATAGGCTTATAAACAGAAAATATTGACAAAGTAGTAAGTAGAGTTAAAAGGGCCTTGAGAAACGGAACGTATTTAAGAATGTGTTTCTCGAAAGCTAGTGAGTTTCGGCATCTTTGCCTTTTAACTTACATCAGTCTGCGAGTCAGGGACGAAATCTGGGTATTATAGATGTAAATAGAATAAATAGGTATAGGTAGGTAGCCCAGCGCTTTCATTGTCTCGTCTAGGCGAGGGCACTGCCGTACCCTCTGATTTGTTCCACCAATGTTTAAAAGAGACTTAAACTTGCCTGTCCATAAAAGAACAATAACTATAACCTAAACAAGATTTCTTTAGCTCCCTCGTTAGCTTTGATTTCTTTATGAACTAACCTACTAAACTTATTTCTACATTTTCTGGCCTGAATGATGAAACGTTGAATAACAAATATAATTGTTATTACACTGTTGCGAATTTTATAGGCAGTTTCATTTTCATCAAATATTATGATAACTGATTAAAGTTCCACTTGGTGGAAGCGGTTTTTTTTTTAATAAAACGTCTCCTGCAGTAGGGTACAAGTCCTGCGTCGCGGGGGACTTTACAAACATACAAGTTACACCCAGACTGGGAACAACAACTTGAGGATCACACAAAGTGGTGTCCCGTGTCAATCGAACTGCGTAATAACACAAGAGGTCGTGGGACTCCCACCGCGCCACCGAGGCAGTTAAGGGAGGAACTCTCACCAAGTCGAGTTGAAGGCTCGTAAGGACCTAGTTGTCTACCTTCCAATCGACTTGGTAAGAGTACCTGTCATTATTTTTCTTTGTGGCAGGTGTTTACTTTTGTGTTCGGTGTGTAAATGTATTTCGATTATTGTAAAGGGCATTTTCTTACTATTTCAATTATGGTGATTCACAGATCAAGGGTGGTGAGGTCCTCCTTTTTTACCCGACTGTAAAGAAGGATTATGTTTTTCGCGTGTTTCTTGTATGTATGTATATAATATTCTTTATTACCTGATATCTCACAATCCACCGAACGGATTTATACAATTAAGACGTCGTTAGATTCGTCTTGATTGCCCAAGCGTTCTTAGATGTTGTGTTGTGACGTTTGAAAAAAAAAACAAACATGGCTGTGACATGACAAAACAAAGAAAGTTGTTTTGAATACTGCAATATGGGTATCAAATTAAAGGGCTTATCCTAAGGATTTCAAAAAGGTATAATTTGATTATGACTGTAATACTAAATAAGTTACTTAGCAACCATTCTTTTTTCAATCTTCAATACTTGACAATAGCTGTGATAAAAGTTAGTTGTTACATCGGTTACATATTATAACCACTAAAAAGTATTAAATTAAAAAAAAAATTATAAAAATAAAAAACCCGCCGGCACAAAAAAGATGGAAACAATATCCCCTACATAATTAGATAATTTCATGCAGTCGGACGCACTTTACTAAGTTCATCGAGATTCATTAATGCCTTCAACTGCATGAAATTATATAATTAAGTATGTAGGGGATCTTGTATCCATCTTTTTTGTGGAGGCGGGTTTTTAATTTTTTATAATTTATTATTTTATATTCAACATAAATTTAGCGGCTAACAATCTAATGAAATAATGACTAGACACAAAATTCAACTGATTTACAATTTTATCTAGAGTCTGAGAAGATATGCTAGAGCAGTAATTCCCAACCTTTTAAACTCATAACCCTTTTTGACTAATTTAAAAGCTATCTCCCCCCTAACATCGGCCCCAAATGTGAGTACCTCGCACGAAGCTCGCAAGACGGAGGGGCAGGGGTACTCACATTTGGGGCCGGGTGGACCTTTATTTCCCCCATACTCGTGGGATTCAATATGGATGCTAATAAATTGAAAAACATTTTTAACAAGAGGAGCGTAACGCTACCAGAGAAGGAAAAGGAGAAAGAGAAGGAGAAGGAGAAAGAGGTGGAGGACGTAACGCGAAGGAGCGCGGGCAGTTTGCCTCAAGAAGCGGCCAATTCCGGCCGGCTAAGCGGTTCCAGGACTCCGGTGACCTCTGCGTCACTGGAGAGTTTGTTTACCTACCCCCAGAAAGTAGTCTGCTTTTTACCTCCGTGGTGGTAAATACCCATATGTTGGGAACCCAGGTGCTTAAGTATGTATATATTAATTACTTAGGACACTATCATGTCTGTACCTCGACGCGGGGTAATCTCGATACAGTTGAAAGAATAAAACCTTAATCAATCATACTAAACCTATAAAAGGAAAAGTAATTCTGTCTCCATCTATGAGTAGGTATTGGTCACGTGTCACGCCTAAAGTACTGAATCGATTTATTCGCCGATTTCTTATTTTATTTTATTTTATTTGCGGAGCTTACGGCAAATTTTACAAAATAGTTAAACATTAGATTATTATCATAATAAATAATAAATCATATAATGTCAATTACAAGCTTCCTTATCCGGAAACAGATGATAGCTGTAGACTTAAAAAAAAAATAGTACCTAATTTAAGTAGTTCAAACCATTTTTTATGACTAAATACTTAACTGCCTATACGATAACGACGGCATCGCTCTAAAACCATTAAAAGCAGTCAATTAAAAATTTCAATTTAAAATTATTTACTTACTTAGGAAGCAAAATGGTGATAATTACGCAGAGAAATAGATAAAGCCGGAGTACTAGGCAATAAAAATTCGCAACCACTTTTTCCAAATTGTCAACGTTTACAATCATCTTTATTGGGTATAAAGTATACCTAACTGAAGGTCAGCAGGCTGTGCCACTTTTTCGGCTAAAACTCAATGACGGTATATCCGATCATGTCCGAAATAATTTTAGTTTAGAGTATTTATTAAGCGCTACCTTGGTTTTTTTTATAGTTTTGGTCACACAGTTCAAAGATAAGGATACAATTTATGCAATTTTCGGAGCGATTATTTCCAATATTATTCACTCTATTAAAAACGTATGTTAGAAACCTTAAAATGTTTTTGAAAGACCTGTCAAATGATGTGCCACACGTTGATGTTTACTAAAAAAAAATAATGCTTCTGTTTATATGGAGTGCCCTCCCCTAAAAATATTTATTTTTAATATTTAGCTATCAAACTAAGTAGCGGCTACTACAAGACACCTTTTCACCAAATTTCATCAATATTCATTAAGTAAAATGCCTGTGACATACGGATGGACAGACAGACAGACAGACGGACACGACGAAACTATAAGGGTTCCATTTTCGCCATTTTGGCTATGGAGCTCTAAAAACGGTCAAGTTAATATTGTTATTATTACATAAAAACCTCAAAAGTCTTTAACTCAGATATATTTATTCAACTACCCAGCGTTCACTCAGCCGTAGACTGACTTTTATCAATCAATCAAGCGCATCTGGCTCCGAGCATCTGATAAAAATGCAACACCGTACTTTGTAACTCCACTGTAATGTATTGGATCGTAAATTTATATTCAACATACATTTGAGCTGATACGTTTTATTAAATGTATTTATTACTTTATTTTACTACCATGTTCAGGAAAAAATACTGTTGGTAATTTGAGATAGCGAGTTTTAACATAAAATAATAGCTGTTTTACTATAATTAAACATAATGAATAGAATTTAATAGGTAAGTATAATAAATAATAATATCTTGGGACAACTCACACAACGCTATCTGATCCCAAACTAAGCAGAGCTTGTACTATGGAAACCAGGCAACTGATAAATATACTTATATATTTCTAAATACATACATATTATAGATAAATAACACCCATACACAGAATAAACCATCGTGCTTATCACACAAAGTTTTATCCTGGGTGGGGATCGACACGGCCTATTGCGTAGCAGTCGGATACAATCCCACGGCTCCACAGAGGCAGTTAAAAATAATTTAATTTGAGTATGCTTCTATTCCAAAATGCAATGCAACTTAAAATGTTATATATTTTTGATAGCTTATATATTGAAAACAAGATATTATAGCTTCAATTTTAATAAAGATTTTACTTCTAAATACCTCATGGAAAAAAGTTTTTAGTCTAAATCAAAATGGTATTCCAAAATATCCTAAACCCCTACCTTTCTTCTATTCACTGAAAAACAATGTTTCATTTTCACGTACACACACAATTTAACTGTTTTTTAAATTGTGTGTTTTGAAAACAATTACCTATTGTGTTTCAGAGACAAGAAAAGAAGTCAAGTTTGTTTTTTAAACAGTAATGTGAATGTATAGATTTAAAGTATCAATGATATTGTGTAGCGGCGAAGTATATCGAGGCAATTTATTACAGTAGGTATACTCGAACGTAAAATACCGTAACATGTGTTACCTTGAACAGTTTTGGCAGTCAGATGTGTTACACTTTAATCTTCCTTCAGAGCGTTTTTATGCGACTCCATTCTTAGGTTCGTTGCCTTACGTCTATCTAACAGGACAGTTTTTTGCTCTCGATTCTCAATATGACATGGCGAATACGGTGCTATATTTTTTAGAGTTCACTATTCGCATTCAATAAATCGTTTTGGTGTTAAGTGCTGCGTACCCGCCACAAGCGTCAGCCACAGCTAAAGCACTGGAAGTCGTGGAAGACATTTTGTTGCTGCACACCAAGTGCAAGTAGCCGTCACTAAATGCCGCCATAACAGAAGTAGCAACCATTTCCACGAACCGCAGCTTGTAGCTCGGACGTAGTCATGAAAAGCTACGTGTGCCGATACCATGCAAATTAAATGTAAAATGTCTTCCTCAGCCACTAGTGGCTTAACTGTGACTGCCACAAAATACATCAAATTGTTAGCCAGCCTACGTAATACAATTGAAAGTATAGATCGTATGTACTTATAAACTACTGTTTGTTCTAAAGTTATGTAAGAAACTGCATCGCGTCTTGACTTAATCACAAAAATTGATCTCCGATCTTCGAGATGCAACTGAATTGAGGTCTCGGTATTTCGTGAGAATGATTATGATTTTATCATGTTCTTGCAATGTTTTGAGGTTAATCTTTAGATCCATCAATACGACTACCTCCTTGTTTTTAATTTTTTATAAAAACTGCAGCCACATTGGAGATCATTCCAGATGTTTCTGAATTAAACAGACAAGATGGACAAAAAAATATAAATTTTAGATGAATACTTGAATACTATGAACAGAAATTGAATTCACTCTTAACCAACATTTATAAACAAATAGTCAGTTAGTGTATAGACCTCTACACTCCGCCTCATCGATGGAGTCAGGCTGAAACTATGCTTGCTGCTTGTTTTTCGTGGATTTTTTTTTTAGATCTATCGATTTCGTGGGTACCTACTTCTAATGATGAAAATTGACAAATACCTGAGCGGACAAGCTACGGGGGTATAAGAAGTTAGGACGTGACAAAAGCTTCACCCATGCAAGCATCAATAGAAATCCACTTTTAGAAACATGTTTTAGGGTTTCGTAGCAAAACTGGTAAAATGGAATCCTTATAGTTTCACCATGTCCGTCTGTCCGTTCGTCCGCATCTTAGCTCAGAGACTTTTAGTAGGTACTAGAAGGCTGTAATTTTGCATGGATACACATTATTACTTACGCCGATATAATCTTGAAGAACATTTTTTTGAGGATACCTCGCCTATATGTAAAGTCCCCACTTTGAATGTGAATTTTTTCTCACCTGCCTCATCGTATCGTATAGAAATTAAAAGAAAAATTATCACAGCTAAGTAGGGTTTACAAGCTTACGAGTAACAGCTGATCAAATGAGAAGTAATAAAATTTTCGTACAAATATTTAAAAATAATAATAATATCACACAACGTCATCGGATCCCTAACCAAGCAGAGCTTGTACTACGGCAACCAGGATCCTAATTCACGTTCTTTTTTTTGACTCGCGGCAATCCCGCGCGAACTGGCGCATACGCGGTGCACTCAATGTTGTCCGCGATGACGCATTTCTAAGCGCAGCTCTCTATTTACCATTATGATTAGATTTGTAAAAACCAAAATTGTAACCTAGCGACAATAAACGCTTTTTATTTTATTACTTGACATTGACATTGACAGTTCGCGCGGGCTCACCGCGAGTCAAAAAAAAAAGAACGTGATTAAGGACCCAGACAACTAATAAGGTAGGGGCAAAAGTATTTTCGTATTTTGAATGTATTTTTAATAATCAAACCTCTTTAGTTGTACTGGATGTAACTGGCTGGTTTTAATACCATTAGGTACATGTTGGCATTCTAAAAATGCAATGGTAAAAAAAAATAGTTCCTGCCATTTTTCAATTGTTTTTCAAGCAAGCAAAATGAATAAAACGTAGTGATTACGTTCTCTGTGAAAATAAACATGTGTGACGAAGAACTTCATTACATTTTAAAGTTTTAGTACAAAAACGACGAACGCCGCGAATAAAATTTGTGCGGTTTACGGACGTAATGCGGTATCAATACGAGAAGCACAAATCTGGTTCAAGCGTTTCAAGTCTGGAAATTTTAGTGTAAAGGATGAGGCTTGCTCAAGGATAAAATCAGTGCCAACTAAGAAAAAGTGAAGCAAGATCGACATATTAGTAGTATATAGTATATTGCTGAAGAACTGGATGTTGATCACAAAACAGTTTTACGTAATTTACAAAAGTCTGGGTATTAGAAAAAACTTGATACTTGGGTACCACATGATCTCACTGAGAGAAACTTATTGCAATCCTTTCTATTTGCGAGTTTTTGTTGAAACGTGAACAGTTGATTACGGGTGATGAAAAATGGGTCATTTACAATAAGAATATCCGAAAAAGATCGAAGCATGGACAAGCCCCACAGACCCTGGCAAAGCCCGGCTTAACTCGGAACAAAGTGATGCTGTGTATGGTGGAACTGGAAAGGAATCTCCCACTATGAGCTTATGCCGCTGGGTAAAACTATCGATTCTGACCCCTACTGTCAGCAACTGATAAGGTTAAAAGAAGCCATTGAGAAATACCGGCCGGAGCTGATGAACAGGAAGGGCGGCGTGTTCTATCATGACAAAGCAGACCGCACTCATCTATAGCCACTCAGCAAAAATTGAGAGAGCTTGCTTGGCTGAGATGTGTTGATGCATCCTCTGTGCAGCCCTGATCTTGTCCCATCATATTTCCACCTGTTTCGGTCACTTCAGAACTCTTTAGGAAGAATAAAGTTAACCTGAAAAGAATACTGTAAAAAGTACCGGTCAGATTTTTGTTGATCAAATATCTCAAATTTTTAACAGCAATGGGATCATGACAACAAGTCATCGATCAAAACGGCACATACATATTATAAATAAATAAAAAAATATACCTACATTTTATTTTCTTTTTATAAAATATGCGAAAATACTTTGCCCCGACCTTATATTTATTACACCCATTCCATTGAAAATGATTATTACGTAGGTATAACGGTGTAAGTATGAAACAAAACCAACAGAAAACCCTACTTTCTTCTTAAGCCGTATTATGCTCATGGGGGTTTGGGGGGATAAGGAATGCTACATTGTGCGTGGCCCGACATACACTTGCCCTTTTTTTCTGTCACTACTATGGGCGTAGCTAGCGATATCAGCCGTATCATTGAGCCCTAAGCTCGCTAGCTGCGAGCGGCTCACATTAGTCATTTGGCTATTTGGGCATTTAAAACCCACCCTAAAAATTTTCCTGCATTTTGCCCTCTAATAAATTTTGCTACAAGGCCAATCTAATGTGACCTACGCCCCACATACAAATTACAATAACTTATACCATAACAGGAGTGACTATGAAGCAGGTTTATTCTCCATATTATCACTATAATAACTACCATTTTCTGCTCACTGCTGATAGGTATTCTTAGGCAGCCATTACTTTTTGTATGACATGATATAGCTTAGTAGCTGCTGAACCTGAACGATTAAAATTCTTTCGCAGTTGAGTACAAAACCCGCTTTATATGCTACTACTCATCAATGTCTATTTTAGTTAAATACATAAAGTGTTTAGAAGAAACAAACATTGCTTAATCAGGTCACTACCGAATTTAAAATAGGCCACACATGTAAAGTTGCTTATCGCATATTACACTACTTCCCTAGTTTATCAATAACTATAATAAATAAAATATACATTTAAGTTGTATAATAATGTATGTTTAATATGAATACCAAAAAAAAAATATCAAGCACATCACCGAATGTAAATTTCGACTTATTCTTTTGTTTTAGTCTATATATCAGGTGCCTAAAACCTTCCTAGAAAAATATGCAGTAAAATAGCGAAACCCCCATTTTATTCGGATTACAAGCTTTCGAGAAAATCACGACCATACACAAATAGATATAAACAGGGTCAAACAGAGAACCATCTTTTTTGAAGGCTGCTATATAAACGATTTCTGGCGTTGGTATAGCGAAAACTGAAAAGCAGTATAAAAACGATTTGAATTTATTGTTTTGTTCGCTAGTATAGTGTAAAAAGCTAGGCAAAAGCCAAAAGATGAGCGAAAAAAATCTCAAGAATATGTGTAAATGATTTTCTCGTTGTACGAGAATTGCCACTTTGGATTAATTACATTAAATTTTAGGTGACATGAAATTCACCAGGTCAGCTAATTCTACATCAAAAAATAGGACATGATTCTAATCGATAACTACATTATTTATAATAATTCGATATTTATATTAACTACATTACACTATATGCCTACTTCCATTTAAATTTTAAACTAATGAGAATAATAACCAGTTAAATATTTATAAAATGTTGCCAGGAAATTACGTAGTTATACACACTTCGCTTTTAAAATTATAAAAGGAAGCAATAACATCCTTGTTTAAAATTTTATCACACTCAAACACCCAGCTACGTTATTTCCTTTTCCATCAACAATTTCCGTGTACGGGCCCATCAAAGAACTTGACGAATTTTTGCAATCTATTTTACTGTATACTTAATTTAAGTGTAGGTGTGGAACTGTAAATCAACGACATTTTTTTCACCGAATATAACCCACTCGTTTGATTAGATTCGGTCTCGACAAACTGGGCTACATAAAACCGAAAGTACAGAAGATAAACTTCACAATGTACTTCGCTCGAGCAAACAAGCACACATAGACAATGTTCAGACGCACTGAATCTTGGAACTTTACAGTACCTATAAAAAAAGACAGCTCTAGTGAACCCGGGCGCATGTGCCCGTCGGCCATAATGCTTCAGCCTATCAGCAGGCGGAACGTGACGGACCGTGACATTCAGCCTATCAGCAGGTGGAACATGACGGATCGTGACACTTTTTAGTGTGTGCATCCGGTCATCGAATTATAAGACATTATCACGATATAGAATGAGACCATATTAAATACGACTTTGAAAATCGCGTAATAAACTTGTCAAATTTTACACCAAATTTTGACAGGTGAAGAGTTTTCATTTGAAATACCAGAAGAACTTATAAACAAACAGTTTTTGCTAGTTATTACAAAAAAAAACATTTGTAATTTAAAACCACGGAATAAGTTTTACTTTAATTTTTCTATGTTTGGAACGGCTTTACCTCGTGATTTTGCGAACTTGGCATTACATGTAGATACATCTAAAATCATGACTGACATACCTAATTACTAAATACTATCGAAATAATAATAGGTAGGGGCAAAAGTTTTTCGTATTTGGAATGTATTGTTAGTAATCAAATTTCTTTGGTTGTACTGAATGTAACTGGCTGGTTTTAATACCATAATTGTTGATATTCTGAAGATGCAATAAATAAAAAAAAAAGTAGTTTCCGTCATTTTTCATTTGTTTTTCAAGCAAGCAAAATGAACGTCGGCCGGCTTCGGTGCGTTTGTATGAACCATAAAGCTTTTCCTTTTTTTTTTTTATAAAATACGACTCCCGTAGTAGAGTACAAGCCCTGTGTCGCGAGGTTCTTTAGAAACATACAAGTCACGGACAAAAGTACACCCAGACTCGGAACAACAATTTGTGGATCACACAAAGCGGAGTCCCGTGTGGGAATCGAACCCACGACCTCTTGCGTAGCTGTCGGACAAACTCCCACCGCGCCACCGAGGCAGTCCTTCTGTACCTTTGATGTTTTGTGTCTCAGCTGTAGTTTGAAATGATGAGGATTGGATACTGATGGAACAAATGCTACCATTACACGGTGAATGCGGTATATAAATTTGATTTTAAATCACGTGTACGCATGGTTAGAAACGGCTGTCATTTTGTGTAGGTAACGTGTTATGGTTACTAGTCTAGGCTCAGCACCGGGGAGTAATTACCACCTCAGGGGTAAAAAAAGGCTATTTTGCGGGAGTAATAAAACTGGTAATAAATACCACAGCAGAAAAAGTTTTAATGACTACGACAATCATCCTTTATAAAGCCTTTCATTTGATATGTAACACGGCGTATTTATGCAATGCAATCCGAATAATAGACTACTAGCTGCTGCAGCTGTACCGCGCAACTTCGTTTGCATAAATTTTCCCCGTTTTTGCAACATTTCTCATTGCTGCTCCGCTCTTATTAGTCGTAGCGTGATGTTATATAGCCTATAGCCTTCCTCGATAAATGGGCTATCCGTCAGTAAAATAATTTTTCAATTTGGACCCGTAATTCCTGAGATTGTCGCGTTCAAACAAACAAACTCTTCAGCTTTATAATATTAGAAGGGATAAGTAAACCAGGTGCGGATCCAAGGGGGGGGGGGGCAACAGGGGCAATTGCCCCTCCCTCCCAGACTCTTGAATTTTCAAGTGATCGCCCTACATTTGGTCCGCGTTGACGGGCATAACTACTCACACTTGGCTGGTGTTGAGTCAAAATGCCCCCCCACCACATGATCCTGGATCCGCGCCTAAAGTAAACTATAGTTTTTTTTTTATATACGAGGACAAACATACATACTTACATTTAGCCACACATATTTAGATGCCGGTATCTATAGATATATATACAAGGAGAAGCTGACTGACTGACTAACATATCATCAAGGGTTAGAAACTTAAAACTTTGCACAGGGGTTCCTTTTATAACTTAGGGGAGCAAAAGAATGGATTTTTAAAAATTCACCCCGTAAGGGGGTAAAACGGGGGTCCAAAGTTAATATGAGACTTTGCCGTTATAATATTTTGGTAACAATCTGACATCCACGCGGGCGAAGCTGCGGGCATAAGCTAGTTGACTATATAAAAAACTAAATATACAAAATATAATAATATAAACAAAAACTTTGCAATTCTGACAATACGTACATAGTGGTCGAAATAATAACCTCCTTTTTAAGTCTGTTAAAATTAATCTCATCCCTACTTACTCACTTATTCGTCGTGTAACTGTAAGAGCGCAAAAAATATAGACATCACTCCGACCGTATAAACCTTATGTATTAACCATTGAAGTAGAGAGAACAGGACTGCGTCATAACCTCACAAGATTGTCCACTCTCTAGAAAGAGACAACGCTACTTTGTGGACAATACCTGTCAAGGGCCGCACGAGTTTTTTTACTTTGCAGTCAATATTTACGTTTTAATTAAAAGGGTATGGTGCAGGTCTTTATGTCAATGATATTAACGAATCAATTGACACCTCATTTATTCAAATCGGATGAGCGATTTGGGCGTTATGGTAGAACATATATACGTAAATACGTATACTGCTAATAAAAACATTAGGTACCCTTCCGTTTTGTCTTCTTCATAGTCGGGTATAAAGGTTTAGGTATCGCTGAAGCTTTGCCAAAAGCTTGATTACACGACAGATTGGTTTCTATTGATAGTTCCGTCATGACAAATTGTATTCAGGTTATCTTGAACCAAACACAGATAGACGAGTGTTATTTAAGATTGACTTTAATTATTTTTTTTAATGACGTTCCCGCATTAGGGTACAAGCCCTGTGTCTGGGGACTTTACAAACATACAAGTCACGGACACAAAGTAAACCCAGACTCGCAACAACAATTTGTGGATCACACAAAGTGGTGTCCCGTGTGGGAATCGAACCCACGACCTCTTGCGTAGCAGTCGGACACACTCCCACAGCGCCACAGAGGCAGTACTTTAATTTACAAATGTTATTAAAACGAACTTCAAACAATCTAGACTACAAATAATAGCAAAACAGGTTTAAAGTCAGCAATTTGAATACCAATTTGTTATGCTCCAATTAGTTTAAACATACGCCGCGAATTTAATAGTCAATCATTCTTGAACATAAAGAAAGTAAAAGCCAAATAAACAGAAACTATAAATAAAATGTTATATGACTGCTAAATAGACATAAAATTGGCATATTACCGAATTCCTTCCGTAAAAGTGCCATCATTCTTACAAATGAATGTAAACTTCCTTATAACTTTATGCTTAAGTATAATAATTTTAATTTTTAAGAGGTACTTTACTTTAAGTTTGTATAATAATATTATGTAATACATTTTTATACGCTAAGATCTATACACAACATATTTCGAAATTCAAAATTAACGCAATTTATGAGAGAGCGAAGAACACGTGGACATTTGACAGACACGAGTGACATCGACGAAAATTGAAAAAAAAAACAACGGATTGCACACCGGGAGTGCCAGTAGAAGTGAAAACTTGAACATTATATTACATACTAATGAAATTTGAATAATATTTTTCGAACTTACTGACATATTAATAAAAAAATATTAAATAATAAATCAAAAAACTAAAATCAAAAAGTAAAATAAAAAAGGGAAAAAAATAATAGTTACTCGGACTCGAACTGGGGTCTTTCGGTTTCTCTTCCGCCCAATTTCCCACCTGAGCTATAATAACATTGTAGATGGTGGCACAATTTACCTTCGTATTCTAATGATATTGTAGCAGTTTTTATTGCTCTTCCTCCGTCTTATGAATTTACGATAAGGTCACGTGTCCTGACGCGAGTTTAACATCTTTTAACCATCCCAAAAAGTGCACAACGACGCTAAACAAGTTTTCACTTTAAAACAACCGGCCGGACGGACCGGCTAAGGGTACCGTTTTTTCTTTTTTAGGTACGGAACCCTGAAAATGGTATACTTATATTTCTGGTCTATTCTACATAGAATTTTTTAAAAGGAAAGCAAAAATATTGAATTGTAGGTACATGTAATTATTCACTTCGTCGGACCACGTCTCATCATACCATACTATTATAACGACAAAGATAGGCTACTTGCAGAGTATCTTTAGTTCCACTTAGCCTCAGTTCCCACGGGAAATCAGAAACGATGTGAAGGGTAGACTTCCTCTTATTCAAACTATTCATAACGTAGAAGAAGGATGGAAAATTCTTATATTTATATTAAATAGACTTAATAACTGTCTATTGCATTATCTCCAGGGTGTAAGTGGGACAGGAAATGACTGGTAATAGGTATAATAATAATACTCGATCCACTCGTGACAACTAGTGATGATCGATATGATATAATGACGAAGCAACAGCTGATTGATATGCAAAATGCAAATCAGAAGCTGAATGATAATGCTTATCAATTAGTTTTTGATTTGTATTTATTGACGCGGTCAAAGAACTGTTTTATTCAGCAATTGATGATTGATTAAACAAGCGTAAAAATAGCCGTGATACACAGCCAAGAACCAAATACCGAGAGTATGGCCATACCCAGAATCATTTTTCTGAAGTTTTGGTATTTGAAATTAGTACTGTACCTATATTATCTACCTGTTACAATTTCGGGGAGTTTCAGCCCCCTCTGCTCCCCCCCCCCCTAGGTACCGAAGATAACCTCCATACCTCGGACCCCGCATACATCATCACAGAAACAGAAATAAAGACCACTCAAGATCACTTGTTCAGAAGGCGGCCCGAAACTCAAAATACAAGCTTAAAATTTTTAGTGGAAACAGTAAAAACTTACTTTTCAAATATTTGTCAATGACGGGACGCTGATTACTACACTTGTTTCTGCTTACTCTAATGTCTATGCAATTTACGCTTTTGCCAATAGGAGTAATTTTTCTTTTAAGTAATTTATCTTATTGGTGTGTTACAACTTAGGTGGTGGTACGCCTAAGGCAATCTAACCCTAAGCCACCGTCTCCACGGGCGAGAGAATCGCGGACATTCAGCTCTACTATCGGATAGTCTTCACGAACGAGCGATTATTCCGCCAGCGTATCGTGGCGATTAGTAACGGAATCGCCGCGTGTCTGCGACGGTGATCGCCACTTCTTGGGGCGGGACGCTTGCACTTGACTGCGGCGAGCGTGCGGCGATCCGATGACGTTTCTCTCGCACTCATCCACTCGTCGCAATGCCGCCACGTTACGCTCTAAAATAGAGTATAGAAATACGTGGCGTGTCGATAATATCGCCGCAATTCTCTTGCCCGTGGAGACGGTCCCTAACATGTCTACAAGAACAACACACAGTCATTAATCGTGCTTAACTAGTTAAACGAAACGTGACGAGATGAGCACACAAATCTTAGGTATTCTTGTAAGCTAGTCACGTTATTCAAATATTTTATAATAATGCTCGCTATACCTATAGTCAGTTGTTTAATTAAGGTCTATAGAAAAATATAGGAAGTGCTTGCCGTTCGGCAATGAGGAAGCAATGTGTTTTATGTACTCGTAAGACAAACAGTACGTATTAATCCCACTAATAGGTCTTACACATCCAGAATTTTGTGAGAACAGATGCGTTGATGTTTATTGCTCTTTTACGCAAAAGATACTCGACTCGATTTTACGTCGTATATGAGATTTTGATATGGCAGAACATACAATCCCGTTCAAAAATCGATTATCATTTACGTTAGGATGGTAAATATAAAAGGCAAAAATTGGTTTCAATGTACATACCTACACTACCTTGTGCCACTAGTACACTAGTACTGTAAACCTTACTGTCACGTAGATTTACTGTTTTTACCATTCCAAAAATTAGTTTAAATAGTGACAAAACGTATGCAAACGATGACGTTGTAAAACGTGTATATATATTGTCTTAACATATCATACAACACAACGTAACGAAACATCCAATCTTTTTGTTTGGAAATATGGGAAATATATTGTGTCATTTTGAACACAATAGGGAGGTTGACTGTCAAGTCAAATCAGTCTCTTTTTATGAAATGTCAAAACGGCATCCATATAAATGTGTATGAAATAACAACCCATGATATGTTATGTTCCTATAGTCAAATCATTTTTTTAGTAGGTATTCGTTTTCATGCTTTTAAATTCGAAAACATGATAAAAGAACAGTTATTTTCAGAGCATTTTAAGATCTACTATTACCTGATTAGTATAAAATAATTATTATTTACTTTTATTGTACTCAACTATCCAATTTAAACTGAGACCAACCGAACGTAAATCACACAATAATCGTGTTTTTGAAACTTTATTATCGGTCGGCTTAGTAAGAGTTTGTTTGACTTATACACCATCGAACCATTTACCGCGTTTGGCTTTCATATTAGTTAAGAGTTTGTAGCAGACCAATAGGAGTGCCAAACGTTCTTAACGTGTTGATCGTTAACATAGAACAAACTCGTACTAGGCACACTGAATAGCATACCACAGGCTATAAAAATCTAACATAACGCGGGCCAAGCCACGGGGAAAATTTGCTCATAATGTGATGTGATTATGATTAAGTAAATATAAAACTTCTACAGTGTCATCACCACTGTAGAAGTTTTATAAGTATACAACTTAACAATAATAGCCATAGTAACATTCTCTGTTTCAGTTTTCTAGTTTTGGTGTGTCGTATTGTGCCGAGAATGACAACAAAGGAGGCGGAGAGCGCACTGCTGTACCATCGCCAAAGTTAAGAAAACGTCATCAAGGAATGATGGCAATAAAATAAGGAACCCTAAAAATGATGATGAAGTTGAAAATTCACACGTATTTGTACACGGGAATTATGCAAAGGAGGATTCCTGTAAAACCCAGATAGATACCCCAGTGGGATAGTTTTGAATACTCTATGTTAGGGATGTTGGTAGGAAAAGAGCTTTACTGTGGTTAGAAATATTCCTCTTGTAAACCTTTTTGCCATGTAAACCATCTCAGAAGGCGCAAGCGTTTTGTAGGTGTGAGCACACATCTTCCGCGGCTATATTTTGACGGACGTCGATAAGATTTTTTTGAGCAATTTCTATTAAATATTTGTTTTAGTAGCTGCGATTTCAGACTGTGTACACACTGTTTATTACGACGTTTATTAAAAAGTTTTCATTTATTTCGCGAATAAAGCAAGTATCCGTATTAAAAACGATAGTCGCCATAAGGTTTTATGCTCTTTGATGTAGATGGCTACCATAATTTTTTTGACGAGCAAAGACAGAATTATTCTTAATTTTTTCTTTAGGTATTTTTCCAAACTATTGTACTTTAACTTGTTACGATAGTTGCCTTATTTACTTAGGTGGATAGTCGCTCTAAGGTTTTATGCTCTTTGCTCTAGGGGCAACCAACATTTTTTTGACGAAGATAGACAGAATTATATATTTTTTTATTTCTGTTTTATTTATTCTATTGTGACTATAACTTGTTACAGACTGACCCAGAAGTTTGTAACAAGTTATAGTTTAAATTAGTAGATAAGTCATCTAAACTTATTTAAGTTAAAATTGAAAAGGCTATTTTTGTTGTGTTTTTATTGTTTCAATAGGTACTGAACGTAATATTTTAGAAAGTTAAAATTTCGATTAGCATTTGTTTCTCTTTAAAAAAAACACTGTGAAGAGTCTACCCCTGCATGAGGCAAGTATCCCTGCAACCGATTTCATCATTAGGTTACTATCCACCACAGTATAGGCACCTGTTCCTTTTTGGAGAGGTCTATTAAGACATAATCACTTAAAACCAATATTAATTATGTTTACAAAAATAGGCTGATATTAAAGATGAAAGACCAGTGTTTTTTATATTATTCTTAGTGCGTTAATATTTTATAATTGTTTTAAAAGACACTTATCCTACATGATTTTTTGATAGTGTTTCCAAGTATATTTTGTACAATATGTACAGTAAAATTTTGAAACTATTTGGAAAATATAATAAAATTGAGCTACGGGCATAAGCTACCTAATGTAATGTGCAAAAATTAGCTTACCTAACAACGTATCACAGGATCTCTTTGCTTATATGGTCACTGACTCAGTGGCAACCGAGCAGGGTCCTTATTCAGTATCTTTTTTTCAACCGACTTCAAAAAGGAGGAGGCTCTCAATTCGTCTGTATGTTTTTTTTTTTTGGATGTTTGTTCACCGATTACGCAAAGACGGCTGGACCGATTTGAAAAATTGTTTTTTGTTTGAAACAGTATACTTTCAAGTTGGTCCCATTGCCATCAGATCACGATCTGATGATGGGATCCTGGAGAAATCGAGGGAACTCTTAAAATATTAAAAGCACACCGATTACAGTGATTTTAGGTATATTTCATAGTGATTCGTGCATTTACTCTTAAAAAACACCAATTGGTGAAGTGGAACTGATGATGAAGACCAAAAATTACGAGCAGACCTATTCAATATTTCACAGTTTGCGATTCAATTAAGTACTTTAATATGGTATTGAGTAGCACTTTAATCTCGATATACTACTATTATACAATGTAATAAAGCTGATAGTGAACTCCTCAACAATTAACGGCCCTGCATCGGGGCAAGCAATATTTCGTAAAAGGATTTGAGCAGCTGACATAAGCCTATTGTAACTTAAGTGAATTATAAACCAACCCACTAAAAAGTGAGAAATAAAAACTTTTTAACAAAAAATATTACCAACTTCAAAATGTTTAATTTGTTTTTGTTATTCTAGGTATATTATTTTTTGCTTTTTAGTTGCCTTGTATTTATTTTTGAAGTCGGTAATATTTTTTAATAAAAAGTTTTTTTCGTTTTCGCGACAATCCCGCGCTTTTAACTGTCAAAATATTGTCATAATTATAGAGAGCTGTGCTTAGAAATCATCGCGCATGGGTGCGGACATTAATTGAGAGCGCACGTGCGCCAGATCGCGCGGACTTGCCGCGAAAACCAAAAAAAACATTGTGAATAAGGATCCAATACGAAATATATGCGAGCTTATGCAACGTTACCACTGTCGGTTCATAAATAGATATCCGTTTTTCACACCCCTCTGTGTCGGAGAGCATGTAAAGTCGTCCGTCCTGCGCCTAATCTCTCTCCGGTCGTGTTAGATTTTCGATACATTGGACTATAAGAGTAAGGGTGATAGAATAGTGAGTGCACTAGTTTCTACACATATATGATAATATAATATCTTGGGACGACTCACACAACGCTATCTGATCCCAAACTTAGCAGAGTACTATGGAAACCAGACAACTGATAAATATACTTACATATTTCTAGATACATACATATTAAAGATAAATAACACCCAAACACAGAATAAACCACCGTGCTCATCACACAAAGTTTTATCCTGGGTGGGGATCGAACCAACGACCTCTTGCGTAGCAGTCGGATACACTCCCACAGAGGCAGTCTATACTTGTGCACTGCACTTTTAATATCTCCTGCAGTTGGCCAGTCTCTAATCAGATTGGCCGCCGTAACCAACATCGATTAGAAGATAATTATTATATTCAAAAATATAATTTTAATAGCCTGTTTGTCTATGGTTCGTGACCCTGACTGCTAAACCAAAGGTCGTGGGATCGAGTTCCACACGGGACACCATTTGTGTGATCCACAAATTGTTGTTCCGAGTCTGGGGATCCGACTTTATGTATATTTAAGTAATTTGTGTGTCCCCCGTGACACTGGAGTGATTACCCTAGAATAGAACATGTGTTTTAAAAAAAAGTTTTACAAATCCGGACCAGACACATGAAGCACATCTGCGTCCATTTTTTTTGTAAGTCCTCTACGTTTAGGTTTTTTTCACATTAAGTATTTTTATTCGTCATGTTTATATTTTTGAACTTTTTTTTAAAGACAGTCTCGCATCAATAGGGTACAAGCACTGTGTCGCAAGGACTTTACATATATTTAATTCACGGACACAAAGTACACCCTGACTTGGAACAATGATTCGTAGCAATCTACCTCGACCTCTTGCGCATCAGTCGTACATAATCCCACCGCGCCAGTAAGGCAGTCAAATTGAACAGACAAATGTCATTCTATTCAATTATAGTTTATGCTAATCGAATAGAATGACGTCGTTGCGCGCGCACAACTGCTAATCTCATATTAACAATTTTCGTATTTACATTGTTGTAAAATAGGGTTTGCAAGTTTGTATGAAACTCTGTCAGTTTTGACGAAAATCGAAATCTGCTTTGTGATTAATTTAAGACACGGAGGATCTTGTCATTTTAATGTCAGGTGTCTAATATCTACTATTGACTTGGTAAAATATAGTAAATACCCCTGTCAGATATGAAGGAAAAAATCCTTAGGAAATACCCTATATGAAGGCACATAGTGTAATTTTTTAGTTGGTTGAATCGGTCGGATCCTACTCCTACGAGGGCACGCAGAAGAAGGTATGTCGGAGTCAAACCGACTAAAAATCACACGGTGTTCCGTCGCAATAGTCTATGACCGAGGTGAAGCCGAGCCCTATCTTTAAAATGCCATCAACACATAAAAAAAAGACAGTAACTAATTATCTTTTTTTACCTACTCATCATTATTACGATGAGTAGGAGTAGAATTTCATATGAGTTGTCGAGCCACATAAAGTTACGTATATTTTAACATTTTTAAACGTGCAATCAAGCGATTGCCGATCATAATTATAAAGCGATGCATTTTATTTTTTCCGCATCATCGCAACAGTGCCCTTAAGAGCATGCATGACATTAGAGTTCAGCACAAAACACCAGGTCCCTACAGAAAGTAACCTTCATACGAATTGACGTAGTTCACGTAGTTTAGCTGCTTTGTGCACTTTTTGGGATGATTAAAAAATGTTAAACTCGCGTCAGGACACGTGACCTGATCGAAAATTTGTAAAACGGAGGGAGAGTACATCGCTGGCGCGGCGTAGGAGAGGAAGTAATATACCCCTCTCTTTGTTTAGCGGTGTAGGGCGCTTGCGCGAGTGTGCGTGTGTGTTTGTACTACAGTAATAATAATAATAATAATAGTTCTGAAGTTTTAAATTTTTTAAATTATATAAATTGTCATGTTTGTGTACGATAGCGCAATAGATGAATATCGTATTTAACCACATAAATGATAGTACTTTTATACTGATAAATAAAGCAATCTGGGCGAAATTATTTCTAACCATTCCAAAATATTAAAAATGCAAAACGTTAATGTTCAAGTTTTCACTTTTGCCGGCGGAGTCCAACCGGGCGGAGTCCAACCCGTTGTTTTTTTTTTTAATTTAAGCATTCCGCACTCCTAGGTATTCTATACATATAAACTATAAGCGTGCGAAATTTCATACTCCTCCGTCCAAAGGCCCAATCAACCACAGGACTCATGTGAGACTCTTGCACAAATATACAATTCAACTCGTCAGTGTAAGTCGCTGGCTCGGGGGAGGGATGGAGTGCAATTGCTAACGCACAAAGTGAAGCTACGGGTCCCCAAACGTACTTCACTTGAGCAACCCACACATTATACATTGTTCAAGAATACCAAATCACTTCTTACCACTCGAACGCACAATCTATCTATAGGCGCAGGTTACCTTCTGAACTATGTATTTTGTGACGTAAGTCTATGCCTTCACCATTTTTATTCACTATAAGAAATGATGGAATCATTCTATTTTTAGTCACGCACACGCACGAAAGAAATATGTTAATTACATCAGATACAAACTAACAATGTTGTGAACTTGAGTCGAAGTCGTGATGATTAAAAAACTGCGAAGATGTACACGGGTTACGTCATGTATTCTGGACTACTGTGATATACAGATCCGGATGTAAACTAGGTTTGCCCCCCAAAAGTAGCTCTTCAACTCAAAACTTATTTACGTAACGCGACCGTGTTAGGGTTAAAGAAATACATATGTGTACCAAATATGAACTTAACCGGTTCAGTAGATTCGAAACACAGACGGACAGACAGAAACACGAGTGATTCTACAAGGGTTCCTTTTTTTCTTGAGATATAGGACCTTAAAACTTACGTCTCGTACAGGGTCCATAATCACTATCTTTTTTTTTTCGTTTTCGCGGCAAGCCCGCGCTTCTAACTGTCGAAATCTTGTCATAACGGTCAATATAGAGCTGAGCTTAGAAATGCACCGCGCATTCGCCAGTAGGCGCGGGTTCGCCGCGAATACAAAAAAAAACATAGTGAATAAGTTTAAACTTTCGCGTTGCATGATTATAACTATTTATTATACGGGAATTAACGCGCATTGTTTACCTTAAAATTGCTTGACGTTTCGACCAGGTTGCACCGGCCGTGGTCACAAGCGGACTGTCCCAGCGATGTTAAGACTCCGTCAGGCCGATGAATCTTCATCCACCCTCACTTTTTTACTTCTCGAAAAGTTAGGGTCACTGCACACTACACTGATTTTGTCCATGTTAACCGACTGCGAAACAATACGAGGTTGTGTTTTACGAATCACTGGATTCCACGTCACGGATAGTTTGAAGCCCTCTTCCCGATTGAAAGTTTTATGTTTTTTAATTTCAATCGCTTCACGCACAATTCGTGAATAAAAATGGCGATCTGTGGAGAGGGTTTGTGGACGATGAAACTCAATCCAGTGATTGGTGTTCGATTGCAGTATGTGTTCTGCAATTGCCGATTTGTTCACTTGCCGGTTTTTCACTGCTGCGATGTGTTCTTTTAACCTATCCGCTATAGTTCGCTTTGTTTGGCCAATGTACGAACTACCGCAGCTGCAATCAATTTTGTAGACACCTGGCGTCTGCAGAGGTATAATATCCTTCGGAGTGCCCACCAAGTTGCCCACTTTAGCCACCGTTGTGTAGATCGTACGGATCGAGTACTTTTTCATAATTGATCCGATCTTGTCTGTCACTCCTCTGACGTAGGGCAAATAAGCAGGTTGTCTGTTCACCTCCGGAGGTTTGTCACGTTTTGGGATATGCTTCAATCTTCGGTACACCTGATATCCGTTTATCTTGAGTACCTCCTGAACATGGACTAGCTCTTGCTCCACATGATCAGGGTCACAGAGGTCAAAGGCTCTGTTTTTCAATGACGTCATCACGGATTGTAGGTGACGAGGATGGTGATGTGACGTAGCATGCAGGTATCTGTCAGTGTGTGTGGGCTTTCGGTATACACAGTGTGATAGCGATCCATCAGCTCGCGCTGTTATCTTGATATCCAGGAATGACAACGATCTATCCGTCTCCATTTCACATGTAAATTTCATCTTCGGATGAATGGAGTTAAGGTGCCCCATATACTGATCCACATCATGTTGGCTTCCTCTGACGACAGCAAACACGTCATCTACATACCTCTTCCATAGTTTGATGATTGGTGGACCCAGAGTTAGTGCCTTCTCTTCAAAATGCTCCATCCAGAGATTAGCTAGTGCCGGGGCTATTGGGCTCCCCATTGCGACACCATCTATCTGGAGGTAATATTGACCATGAAAGAGGAAGTAGTTTCCTTCCAAACAGTGATTCAGCAGATCAATATAATTGAACGGTAGCTCGTTGTCACTCAGTCTATCTCTCACCACATCCAGACATTCCTTAATCGGAACGTTGGTGAACAATGACTCAACGTCAAAACTCACCATTATGTCTCCCGGTTCCAATTTGAGATTCTCTATAATCTGGACGAAGTGGCGCGAATCTTTCACGAAAGACGTTGTTCTTCCCACGAGTGGCTGTAATACAGACGCAACGTGTTTTGCCAAGTCGTAAGTGGGACAGGCAATTTGACTTACGATGGGTCGCACTGGCACGTTGGGTTTGTGTATCTTAGGTAGCCCATATAGTTTTGGTGGTTGATGTGGTTTCGGTTTGTACAACCTCTCATACTCATCTTCCGTGAAAAGGTCTCGGTGTTTCTGGATCAGAGCTCGAGTTTTACGTGTTACTCTGGCTGTTGGGTTATATGATACTGGCTTATACACCTTGTTATCACATAACAAATCCCGCATTTTTTGTTCATAATCAGTAGTATTCATCACTACAGTGGCGTTTCCCTTATCGGCCTTAAGCACCAAAATATCCTTATTTTCCCGAATTTCTTTTAGTGCTTGACGCTCTTCTGTAGTAATGTTACTATACGGAGGTTTGGACTTTCGCAATATGACCGCAACGTCCTGTCTCAGGGTGTCGGCATCGCCGGGCGGTATCTTGTTACGGATAATAGTCTCCTCAACACTACTGATTATATTCTCATACGGTATTCGCTTAGGAGTTGGGGCGAAATTCATGCCTTTAGCCAGGATGTTTAAAGTAGGTGCATCTAAACTTACGTGCGATATGTTTTTTACGGTATCTATAAGATCTTGAGATACCGCCGGCAACGTTTTCTCAGCATACCGTCGGTTATATGCATTCGAAAACTTATGCTCATGAGTGACACTGCATAATTCGAATGTCCGTTGGGCTTGCAAAAACGCTACTCGATCACATAAATCATAATCTTCACGAGACAAACACACACTACACTTATAATGTACCGAATACAACTCACTCTGAACACGATCGAGTTCACTGTGTTTGTTCCTAATAATTTGTCTCAGGAGCCGTTCACTCGCGTTTTTAAGAATTTTACGGGAGAACGCAATATCACTACGCGGTTTTATACGCGCACACGTAGGTATAATGTCCCAATCCCGACACTTCGTTAGATATGTCACGGATGTTTCCAGTCGCGCACGTTTCTTCCGTAAAGATTCGAGTTGACAAACTTGTTTTGCAATTTCCGACCCGTAGCGGTTTGCTATACTAACATTTAAACTTTCGCGTTGCATGATTATAACTATTTATTATACGGGAATTAACGCGCATTGTTTACCTTAAAATTGCTTGACGTTTCGACCAGGTTGCACCGGCCGTGGTCACAAGCGGACTGTCCCAGCGATGTTAAGACTCCGTCAGGCCGATGAATCTTCATCCACCCTCACTTTTTTACTTCTCGAAAAGTTAAGGTCACTGCACACTACACTGATTTTGTCCATGTTAACCGACTGCGAAACAATACGAGGTTGTGTTTTACGAATCACTGGATTCCACGTCACGGATAGTTTGAAGCCCTCTTCCCGATTGAAAGTTTTATGTTTTTTAATTTCAATCGCTTCACGCACAATTCGTGAATAAAAATGGCGATCTGTGGAGAGGGTTTGTGGACGATGAAACTCAATCCAGTGATTGGTGTTCGATTGCAGTATGTGTTCTGCAATTGCCGATTTGTTCACTTGCCGGTTTTTCACTGCTGCGATGTGTTCTTTTAGCCTATCCGCTATAGTTCGCTTTGTTTGGCCAATGTACGAACTACCGCAGCTGCAATCAATTTTGTAGACACCTGGCGTCTGCAGAGGTATAATATCCTTCGGAGTGCCCACCAAGTTGCCCACTTTAGCCACCGTTGTGTAGATCGTACGGATCGAGTACTTTTTCATAATTGATCCGATCTTGTCTGTCACTCCTCTGACGTAGGGCAAATAAGCAGGTTGTCTGTTCACCTCCGGAGGTTTGTCACGTTTTGGGATATGCTTCAATCTTCGGTACACCTGATATCCGTTTATCTTGAGTACCTCCTGAACATGGACTAGCTCTTGCTCCACATGATCAGGGTCACAGAGGTCAAAGGCTCTGTTTTTCAATGACGTCATCACGGATTGTAGGTGACGAGGATGGTGATGTGACGTAGCATGCAGGTATCTGTCAGTGTGTGTGGGCTTTCGGTATACACAGTGTGATAGCGATCCATCAGCTCGCGCTGTTATCTTGATATCCAGGAATGACAACGATCTATCCGTCTCCATTTCACATGTAAATTTCATCTTCGGATGAATGGAGTTAAGGTGCCCCATATACTGATCCACATCATGTTGGCTTCCTCTGACGACAGCAAACACGTCATCTACATACCTCTTCCATAGTTTGATGATTGGTGGACCCAGAGTTAGTGCCTTCTCTTGGATGAGATGGTGAAGAAGATGGTGTCGCAATGGGGAGCCCAATAGCCCCGGCACTAGCTAATCTCTGGATGGAGCATTTTGAAGAGAAGGCACTAACTCTGGGTCCACCAATCATCAAACTATGGAAGAGGTATGTAGATGACGTGTTTGCTGTCGTCAGAGGAAGCCAACATGATGTGGATCAGTATATGGGGCACCTTAACTCCATTCATCCGAAGATGAAATTTACATGTGAAATGGAGACGGATAGATCGTTGTCATTCCTGGATATCAAGATAACAGCGCGAGCTGATGGATCGCTATCACACTGTGTATACCGAAAGCCCACACACACTGACAGATACCTGCATGCTACGTCACATCACCATCCTCGTCACCTACAATCCGTGATGACGTCATTGAAAAACAGAGCCTTTGACCTCTGTGACCCTGATCATGTGGAGCAAGAGCTAGTCCATGTTCAGGAGGTACTCAAGATAAACGGATATCAGGTGTACCGAAGATTGAAGCATATCCCAAAACGTGACAAACCTCCGGAGGTGAACAGACAACCTGCTTATTTGCCCTACGTCAGAGGAGTGACAGACAAGATCGGATCAATTATGAAAAAGTACTCGATCCGTACGATCTACACAACGGTGGCTAAAGTGGGCAACTTGGTGGGCACTCCGAAGGATATTATACCTCTGCAGACGCCAGGTGTCTACAAAATTGATTGCAGCTGCGGTAGTTCGTACATTGGCCAAACAAAGCGAACTATAGCGGATAGGCTAAAAGAACACATCGCAGCAGTGAAAAACCGGCAAGTGAACAAATCGGCAATTGCAGAACACATACTGCAATCGAACACCAATCACTGGATTGAGTTTCATCGTCCACAAACCCTCTCCACAGATCGCCATTTTTATTCACGAATTGTGCGTGAAGCGATTGAAATTAAAAAACATAAAACTTTCAATCGGGAAGAGGGCTTCAAACTATCCGTGACGTGGAATCCAGTGATTCGTAAAACACAACCTCGTATTGTTTCGCAGTCGGTTAACATGGACAAAATCAGTGTAGTGTGCAGTGACCCTAACTTTTCGAGAAGTAAAAAAGTGAGGGTGGATGAAGATTCATCGGCCTGACGGAGTCTTAACATCGCTGGGACAGTCCGCTTGTGACCACGGCCGGTGCAACCTGGTCGAAACGTCAAGCAATTTTAAGGTAAACAATGCGCGTTAATTCCCGTATAATAAATAGTTATAATCATGCAACGCGAAAGTTTAAATGTTAGTATAGCAAACCGCTACGGGTCGGAAATTGCAAAACAAGTTTGTCAACTCGAATCTTTACGGAAGAAACGTGCGCGACTGGAAACATCCGTGACATATCTAACGAAGTGTCGGGATTGGGACATTATACCTACGTGTGCGCGTATAAAACCGCGTAGTGATATTGCGTTCTCCCGTAAAATTCTTAAAAACGCGAGTGAACGGCTCCTGAGACAAATTATTAGGAACAAACACAGTGAACTCGATCGTGTTCAGAGTGAGTTGTATTCGGTACATTATAAGTGTAGTGTGTGTTTGTCTCGTGAAGATTATGATTTATGTGATCGAGTAGCGTTTTTGCAAGCCCAACGGACATTCGAATTATGCAGTGTCACTCATGAGCATAAGTTTTCGAATGCATATAACCGACGGTATGCTGAGAAAACGTTGCCGGCGGTATCTCAAGATCTTATAGATACCGTAAAAAACATATCGCACGTAAGTTTAGATGCACCTACTTTAAACATCCTGGCTAAAGGCATGAATTTCGCCCCAACTCCTAAGCGAATACCGTATGAGAATATAATCAGTAGTGTTGAGGAGACTATTATCCGTAACAAGATACCGCCCGGCGATGCCGACACCCTGAGACAGGACGTTGCGGTCATATTGCGAAAGTCCAAACCTCCGTATAGTAACATTACTACAGAAGAGCGTCAAGCACTAAAAGAAATTCGGGAAAATAAGGATATTTTGGTGCTTAAGGCCGATAAGGGAAACGCCACTGTAGTGATGAATACTACTGATTATGAACAAAAAATGCGGGATTTGTTATGTGATAACAAGGTGTATAAGCCAGTATCATATAACCCAACAGCCAGAGTAACACGTAAAACTCGAGCTCTGATCCAGAAACACCGAGACCTTTTCACGGAAGATGAGTATGAGAGGTTGTACAAACCGAAACCACATCAACCACCAAAACTATATGGGCTACCTAAGATACACAAACCCAACGTGCCAGTGCGACCCATCGTAAGTCAAATTGCCTGTCCCACTTACGACTTGGCAAAACACGTTGCGTCTGTATTACAGCCACTCGTGGGAAGAACAACGTCTTTCGTGAAAGATTCGCGCCACTTCGTCCAGATTATAGAGAATCTCAAATTGGAACCGGGAGACATAATGGTGAGTTTTGACGTTGAGTCATTGTTCACCAACGTTCCGATTAAGGAATGTCTGGATGTGGTGAGAGATAGACTGAGTGACAACGAGCTACCGTTCAATTATATTGATCTGCTGAATCACTGTTTGGAAGGAAACTACTTCCTCTTTCATGGTCAATATTACCTCCAGATAGATGGTGTCGCAATGGGGAGCCCAATAGCCCCGGCACTAGCTAATCTCTGGATGGAGCATTTTGAAGAGAAGGCACTAACTCTGGGTCCACCAATCATCAAACTATGGAAGAGGTATGTAGATGACGTGTTTGCTGTCGTCAGAGGAAGCCAACATGATGTGGATCAGTATATGGGGCACCTTAACTCCATTCATCCGAAGATGAAATTTACATGTGAAATGGAGACGGATAGATCGTTGTCATTCCTGGATATCAAGATAACAGCGCGAGCTGATGGATCGCTATCACACTGTGTATACCGAAAGCCCACACACACTGACAGATACCTGCATGCTACGTCACATCACCATCCTCGTCACCTACAATCCGTGATGACGTCATTGAAAAACAGAGCCTTTGACCTCTGTGACCCTGATCATGTGGAGCAAGAGCTAGTCCATGTTCAGGAGGTACTCAAGATAAACGGATATCAGGTGTACCGAAGATTGAAGCATATCCCAAAACGTGACAAACCTCCGGAGGTGAACAGACAACCTGCTTATTTGCCCTACGTCAGAGGAGTGACAGACAAGATCGGATCAATTATGAAAAAGTACTCGATCCGTACGATCTACACAACGGTGGCTAAAGTGGGCAACTTGGTGGGCACTCCGAAGGATATTATACCTCTGCAGACGCCAGGTGTCTACAAAATTGATTGCAGCTGCGGTAGTTCGTACATTGGCCAAACAAAGCGAACTATAGCGGATAGGCTAAAAGAACACATCGCAGCAGTGAAAAACCGGCAAGTGAACAAATCGGCAATTGCAGAACACATACTGCAATCGAACACCAATCACTGGATTGAGTTTCATCGTCCACAAACCCTCTCCACAGATCGCCATTTTTATTCACGAATTGTGCGTGAAGCGATTGAAATTAAAAAACATAAAACTTTCAATCGGGAAGAGGGCTTCAAACTATCCGTGACGTGGAATCCAGTGATTCGTAAAACACAACCTCGTATTGTTTCGCAGTCGGTTAACATGGACAAAATCAGTGTAGTGTGCAGTGACCCTAACTTTTCGAGAAGTAAAAAAGTGAGGGTGGATGAAGATTCATCGGCCTGACGGAGTCTTAACATCGCTGGGACAGTCCGCTTGTGACCACGGCCGGTGCAACCTGGTCGAAACGTCAAGCAATTTTAAGGTAAACAATGCGCGTTAATTCCCGTATAATAAATAGTTATAGTGAATAAGAACCCAGAAGCTTTCAAGTTATCAAGATACCCACATTATAGGTATTGCCATCTGAAAAAGATGGGATATTTTTTTTCAGATGGCAATACTTATAATGTGGGTTGCATATTACTAAAAATCTGGTACCCATCAGCTTGGGATGGCATGGATATACTTAGATGTAGATATTATGTGCGAGTGTAACCTACTCGAACCCTCGATTATTTGACTACTAATTTTATGGCTAGACTGCCTCTGTGGCGCGGTGGGAGTGTATCCGACTGCTAAGCAAGAGGTCGTGGGTTCGATCCCCACCCAGGATACATTTTTTTTTTTTTTTTTTAGAAGACGACTCCCGCACTAGGGTACAAGCCCTGTGTCGCGGGGGACTTTACAAACATACAAGTCACGGACACAAAGTACACCCAGACTCGAGACAACAATTTGTGGATCACACAAAGTGGTGTCCCGTGTGGGAATCGAACCCACGACCTCTTGCGTAGCAGTCGGACACACTCCCACCGCGCCACAGAGGCAGTCAAAGGATAAAACTTTGTGTGATGAGCACGATTGTTTATTCTGTGTCTGGGTGTTATTTATCTATATTAAGTATGTATTTAGAAATATTTAAGTATATTTATCAGTTGTCTGGTTTCCATAGTACAAGCTCTGCTTAGTTTGGGATCAGATAGCGTTGTGTGAGTTGTCCCAACATATTATTATTATTATATTATTATGGCGTATCTAACCTTTATGCTACGCACAGCTTCAGTATGGTTACAAGGATACATTTGTTTAAAAAGTTGAAATATATTAGGTAAGTCAAAATACTAAGGCTTCTTAAATGTTTCATCACAAACTTTTTCAGAACTAGCTGACACGCACAACTTCGTTTACGTTTTTCCCAGTTTTTGCAACATTTTTCATTGATGGTCCGCTCCTATGAGTCGTAGCGTGATGTTATGTAGCCTATGACACTCACAAATAACGTGGCTATCTATTGATAAAAGAATTTTCAAAATCGGAATCAGTTAAATTCAGAGGTTACTTCCTACAACCTCACAAACTCGCAAACTATATACCTCTTTAAAATATTAGTATCTATACTAAGAAAATAAACTATTGATTATTTTCTTCTTAAAAAATTATATATAATAAATTTATTTTCTTCTTAATGTTTTCATTAACTTGGCTTCTAACAATTATTATAAGCCAAGCCAGTAACCATATTTATAATGGACCGATTATAATCGTTCTTAATGGTTATTCTGATCTTCTAGTTGTTAATCGGCTGGACTTTTAATTTTTTTTTACTAACTAAAGGCGTTAAATATTATATATTACTAGCTTTCGTGGATGTCGGTTATCGCGATAAAATCTATCCTATGTCCTTCCCCAGGACTCAAACTTGTCCATACCAGCGTGAAAGCGTAACAGGCATACAGACAGACAGAGTTACTTTCACATTTATAATATTAGTATGGATGGATAATCCACTATAACAGATCTTTATGGGTGTTAAGGATGTATAAACAATATACGAGTAGACGTCGTTGAAACACTACCGACACAGAATCCAACAATCAAGAAGCATACAATATCTATAGGAAGTTGTAAAACAAGAATGATTACCACAAAATTACACGAATCTAGTAAGTATCATACAAAAGTCAGTTATTACAAGGTAACTGTCTGGAAGTCGTGACGATAAAGATGGTCAGCCTTCAGTGACGTCACGGTCGTGTATTATCAAGAATCCTTCTTGATGATATCATTATTGACTGGCCTGTTGGTCTAGTGGTTAGTGACCCTGATTGCTAAGCCGGAGGTCGTGGGTTCGATCCCCACCCAAGGTGAAACTTTCTGTGATGAGCACGATGGTTTTTGATGTCTGGTTGTTATTAATCTATAATATGTATGTATTTAGAAATATATAAGTAATTTTTCCCCGTTTTCGCAACATTTCTCATTGCTGCTCCGCTCCTATCGGTCGTAGCGTAATGTTATATAGCCTATATAGCCTTCCTCAATAAATGGGCTATCCAACAGTGAAAGAATTTTTCAATTCGGACCAGTAGTTCAATCAGACAAACAAACTCTTCAGCTTTATAATATTAGCATACATTTATCAGTTGTCTGGTTTCAATAATACAAGATTTGCATAGTTTGGGATCAGATAGCGTTGTGTGAGTTGTCCAAAGATATTATATTATTATTATTATGATCATGGGTAAACTTCAACTGTTAGAATTACTAACTTACTGTTTACTAGCCTTTGATAACAAAACAAACTTTTTTATGCGCAAACAGCTTACAGCTGCAGTAAGGCTTACAAGATGTACAGTTTTGTCATGAGAGGCAGTAACGACTTCAAACGCCGACATACATATCTACATCTTTACAAAACGTTAATTCGCTGCCAGTTGGAATATGCTGTATGCGTTTGGGACCCACTGTATGCGAAATACTCTGATAGCATTAAAAGAGTGCAAAAGAAATTTCTGCGCTACGTGTACTATAAATTATGTACCCATAGTGACTACTCTTACCCTATGCTGTTACAAAAATATAACCTTCTAGATTTGAAATCTAGGGGACTAAAAATAATATCTTGGGACAACTCACACAACGCTATCTGATTCCAAACTAAGCAGAGCTTGTATTATGGAAACCAGACAACTGATAAACATACTTATATATTTCTAAATACATACATATAATAGATAAATAACACCCAGACACAGAATAAACCATCGTGCTCATCACACAAAGTTTTATCCTGGGTGGGGATCGAACCCACGACCTCTTGCGTAGCAGTCGGATACACTCCCACTGCGCCACAGAGGCAGTCAAAATGCAAGCAATGTTTTAGTATGACGTCTGCCATTATAGATATGACTGTATTGATATTATCAATAACATTAAATACACAGTGCCTGCCAGACTGAACCCTCGAACCTCACGTAAAACTCCACCTTTTGCAACACGAACACCACGTACAAATGCCCGCAAGCGCTCACCCATTCGACGGGTACTTGAATTATATAACTGCAATTTCAGTAACATCGATATCCACGCGAATGGTGTGGGTGCCTATAAACAATTAGTGGTTAAGGCAATGCATAATTTAAATAAATTAAATATTAAATTTAAGTATGTTAATAACTCACAACATTTCACACTAGGTACAGTTAAATAAAAATAAAAAATTGTTATATTAATTTAAGCACCACTTCCGGCTTGTACAATTTTTATCTACAAATAACACATCCGTGATAAACGGTGTGGATGTCACAATCATTAATTTTGTATAAATCATACTATTTTAACCATTTCTTATATTGTTAGTTTACACAATAAAAACAAAAAAAAAATACTAGTCAGGCGGCGGTAGCCTAATGGCTAAAGCATTGGTCTCGCAATCGTGAGGTCGCGTATTCGAATCCTACCCATTATACTACCGACGTGAACCCACTCCAAACACGAGCTATTGAGCTTAGCGGGAGGGGCAAGTTTGCTAGTAATGTGGGACCCAATACCACATTGCTAGTTATTTACACATTGCTAATTTTTATTGGAAGCATTTTGCTGCTAATGATAGTTCGGGGTCAGGTATACAAAGAAATATCACTCAGCAGTAAGTTTGTGTATGTCGGCGTAGTTTTGTAGGGTTAAACTGAGTCGCAAACTTTCTGCTTGGTTGAGAAAATCTATTTCGATTTACGTTATACAAGGTTAGTTTACTCCGTAGTGATAATAAAACTAACATTTATTTTATTTTTTTCAGTTAATAAGTCTCATATGTGTGTGTGTAAGTAGGTAGGTAGTATATACAACGTTACTCTTGGTATAATGCAAACCTGAAAGTACTTTGCTCACAATGAGTAACGGAATCCAATGGGGTAGTTTTTGGACTATGTTATATTTTTCAATTCAATAATATCCATGAATTATTGAATTGAAAAACATATATATACGTACATATTGTAGAGACACTTGGGCAGTCAAGACAAATCTAATGACGTCTTATTTCTTTAAATCCGTCTTGTGGTTTGAAAGATTTACGGTAATAAGATATACATACATACCTATTTACATACAAGATACGCGCGAAAAACATTACATAAAAGTACATACTTTGAATTAAACTTATCCGATGTCAAAGATAAAATTATTTTAGAGCCTGTACACATTAGGCGCTTGGCGTTGCGTTCGACGCGCGTTAGTAGTATACACACAGGGTGCCTAATATTGCGTTTTACGAGCGTTACCGATTCTCCTCGCTTTTTAGCCTAATTTATTTGTAGAGTTACTTGATGTTTTCCTCGTACCTTCTCCAACTGCCCTAGGACCCATCACATGACGCTGTCGCCCAAGTGTTGTGTTATTAAATGAAATGCAACCACCAGTACCTACTCATCGCCTTTACTTATAATGTACCAAAGGACGATAATTTGCAGGAATTCTAGTTACCTTTTTTGACACCTGTATAGGGTGATACAAGTGTCAGAAAAGGACTCAGTGGTTTGTCTAAACAGCAGCTACAAATGTGTTAGTGAAAAATATTTAAACAGGCATCAGTTTGACCATTTGGGTAAACGTCTCCGGCATAGCTATCCATGCTTGTTTTCTGCTAATGATATACTTCGTGGGATGCCTTTGCCTATTACATTATTTTAGTGTAAACAGAAGTAGAGTATTTTGGTGATCATTGTTCTATCTGAGTTCACAAAGATTTTATGGAATATCATAAAAATACTCGCTAATATTTATCTTAGCTAATATTATACAGAGAAAAGATATTTTTTTGTTTGTTTTTTTTCTTCGATTTAACACAAAAATTTCTGGACCGATTTTAAAAATTCTTTCACCATTAAAAAGCTTCATTATTGGGGAGTAACTTAAGTTATATGTTATACCCTGCCTCTGTGGCGCGGTGGGAGTGTGTCCGACTGCTACGCAAGAGGTTGTGGGTTCGATTCCCACACGGGACACCACATTGTATGACCCACAAATTGTTGTTCCAGGTCTGGGTATACTTTGTGTTCGTGACTCATATGTTTGTAAAGTTTCCCGCGACACAGGGCTTGTACATTAAAGCGGGAGTCGTCTTTCAAAAAAAAATTACCAAAAAATTTTGAAATTCATACGAATATTGCAATAATGTAACTTAAGGTATAAGAAACTACGATATCACACCCGTGCAATGCCGAGCCAGGCAGCTAGTCTCTAATAGTTTGGTGTAAACTATAAAAACGAGCTCTCATGTACACTAAATGATCAAGAAAGATTGCTCTTGTTCTAGCTGGTTGTTCTAATTCGGTTTAAAAGCACCTTTATTTATAAAGTTTGTGTAAAAACCGCTAAAGGCTATATGTTCGACATAAGCTCTATGTGTCCATATATCAAAATTCTACCTCTAGTAGCCAAATCCATCGAAAGATAGATTATTGAGACCTGCCTTAGGAGGCTTAAACTAGTAGTAATAGTACTAACTTAACCCACTGAAGTAATTGTCTTGTATTTATTTTTGAAGTCAGTAATAATTTCTTTTTTTTAATTTTAGGAAATTTGTAATATGGGGTTATTCTTACAATATTTTTTTATCAATTTTGATAATTGATAGTAAAGGGATTATTAGATTACGAGTAAGGTACATTTCCATGCATCGCGGCGACTAACATAGCCGCGCGCGGCTGACGACGTGCGGCTAACGCGCGCGCCTGATGCCGCGTTCGGCCGCGATGCACGGAAATGAACCTTAAGCAGTTAAAATGTGGTAACATTCTTGTTCAAAATCACAGATGGTGTTGTCAAATTCTTAAAAATAATGAAAATTCGGAGTATATTTTACACTAAAGTATAAAATCGATGGTCCCTATTAACATTGTCGGATGTACATTTTTACCAAACATTACTTTTTTATAAAGAGTTCTTTAATACCTATTAATTTAATTTATTGAAAATCTTGTTATTAAGGCAGTTTCTAGATTAACATTGTAGGTAGTAATAGCTGCGTCCCAGCAATAATGTAGGTAGTGACGGAACGAGCGTTGTTAGCGGGGCGCGTGGAGCGAAGCGTCGTACGTATCTGCCACTACGCACTTTGTCACCGGGCGGAGCGCTCGCGCGTTTTTTTTTTCGTTATTATTTTTATTTCGTTGACAATAAGTTATTATTATTAATATTCAATAATGTCGAAACGCTCGAAACGAATCCTAGACTTAGTAAATTCAAAAAAACAAGATTTTATTTATCAGCCTAAGTCAACAGGTGACTGTGAAAATCTTCCTACAACTTTAGCGCATGGTAATTACCTTTTATGTTAATATTTGTGTAATTAGTACGTACAACAAACAATATTTTTTCTAATTTAATACTTATTACTTTTATAAGACCCCACTTTCATTATTTTATTATAATACAGGTATATTCCCTTTAATAAAGTTGTATCCGGTAGATACGACTTTTATCAATGGACTTCAACCAAATATTTTTGTTGGATCTACCACTATACTATATTTATGCCAAAACAGCTGATCGTTATGTCGAATGTGTTACTTCCAACATTATTACTTGTACATAGGTACTAACACATTATTATGTCGTATATGTCACTATCGACATTGTTATATGAAACTAATGAATGGATATTTCGTCGGAAGTGTAATTTATGACATTATTGCAAGTAAATACACTAATGAGTCTGTCGGATGTGTTAATTTTTGTACTAAAACCTACGTTTTTCTGTAGGCTTAACTAACACAAAGCTTTGGTTGGGTAATTTGGTTGTGTAGTATTTTTTTTTCATTGTTTTAAAGGAAGCTTACAGACTAATACCCTAATAGTAACATAATTAAACATTAAAAATAAATTGCTAATTAGAAGCTCCCGCATTTAAAGTAACTCTCTCTTTCTAAAAGTAACTCCCGCAGGAAGATCAAGTCTTATGCCGCGGGGAACTTTTACAGTCATGCAAGTAACAAACACAAACTATACCCAGACACGCTTTTATTCTAAGAATGTACTTTTTTTACAGATTGAGAATCTTCACCAGTACCTGCATCGTACGATGACGAAATGGCAGATTGTCTACAAGGTTTAATTAATGATTCAAGTATATTATTCAATGATCAAGAAATTTCACACAGTCCTAAAGAGGCCGAGGTTAGAGAAACTGAGTCAATAATAACAATAAATTATATAACACCAATACCTTCACCAGTCCCAGTTCATGAGGACCCATGTAATGATGAGTTCTGTTCTATCTGCGTAGAAGTATGTGCTATAAGACCCGATGAAGTGTATTGCAATTTACCAACACCTTCAACTCTGACAGCTACGTCTACTAACGTAACACCGACTACTAATAAACCGGGCAGAAAGAAAACTTACAAGACGGATATAGGAAAGAAGAGACTTTTACACAAAGAGCGGTGGGGTGTTATTCAAAGAAAACAAAATAAGAACGAAGGAAAGGCATACAGAACTAAAAAAGGGAAACAAGTAGCAGAAAAAGCATTGGGACAGCCGTGTGAAAGCAAATGTCGTTACAAGTGCACTGAAAACTTCGATCTAAACCAAAGGGAGTCTATCTTTAAAACATTCTGGAAACTCGGCGATCGTAATAAACATTGGGAATTTGTTATAAAATATACTAAAAAGATCAGTAAAGGGCGTAAAACCACTGAAATTACCAAACACAAACGCGAGTACACCTATGTTTATTATCTTCCAGTAGCTAGAAACGAAACAAAAAGAGTCTGTAAGCAGATGTTCTTAAGCACAATATCGTCTGGAGAACGTATTATAACAACGGCTTGGAAGAAGTACGATGGCATAGCGGCTGTAGAAGAAGATAAAAGAGGAAAATATGAACATAAAGCCAGAGTTATTGATGAAGTAATGATTCAGAGTGTGAAAGACCACGTCAATTGTTTAGACAGAGTGGAATCCCACTACGCACGTAAAGATTCCGCGAAATTGTATTTAAATAACATAAAAAGTACGTCACAGACGCACAAACTGTATGTTGAATGGTATGATTCTAGTCGTAATGTAAATACTAATCCAGCTAACATACGTCAATACCGTGACATTGTAAACGCTAATTTTAACTTGGCGTTTCACAAGCCTAAGAAGGACAAGTGTGAAGTTTGCCACATCTTTGAGAATAACCAGTTTCCCACGGAAGAAGAAAAGACGATCTTTCTAGAACATCAGGCCCAAAAGAAAAAAGCTCGGTTACTTAAAGAAGCGGATAAAATAGAAGCACTTAATAATCCTCAAATCATCTCAGCTACATTCGACTTTCAAAAAGTTTTGCAATCTCCGCATGGTGAGGTAAGCATCTTTTATTATAAAAGAAAACTAAATACTTACAACTTTACACTGTTTGAGCTTGCAAAAAAAACTGCTGTTTGTTACATGTGGCATGAGGGTACTGCTAAAAGAGGGGCTAATGAAGTCTCAAGCTGTTTATACAGTTTCATTAAAATGCATGCGGCAAAGGGGGTGAAAGAGTTTAGATTTTGGTCGGATAATTGCGGTGGCCAGAATCGTAACCGTATTGTGTTCGCTTCCTATTTGCTCGCTGCTAAAGAGTTTGATGTAACAATAACGCATAGATTTATGGAGAAGGGACACACCCAAAATGAAGGGGACAGTGTTCACGCGCTTATAGAAAGAGAGAGTGAGCAGAGACTGATTTACGTTCCTGATGAGTGGTACTGCTTGGTTCGCTGGGCCAAAAGAGAAGGTATACCGTACAATGTAACAGAAATGACTTTAGGCGACTTCTATAATTTTAAAGATTTGTTGGCTAACAAAAACTGGGTGAAAGATGTAACTAATGAGAAAATGAAGTGGACACAAATAAGAGAGGTTAAGGTTACAAGTAATATTTTTGATCGAATAGAATTTAAATATAATTTTGATGAAGAGCCTAAGACTTTAGTGGTGCTTAGATCCACGAAAAGAAACACCCAACGCACCGATGATTTTAAAATATCTCCAGCGTATGATGGTCCTGTTCTTCTCCCACATGGCAAATACAAAGACCTTAACGAAATGTGTAAATCAGGTGTTATACCTAACAAGTATTATAGATTCTACCGAGACTTGCCACGTCTATCTAGTAATGTAAGAGAAAGAGAAATGAGTGATTCTGAAGACTTTTGATGGGAGATAATTTTTGATTATTGTGATTTTAAAGTTCCTGTTTTACCGTACAAACATTTTTAGGTACTAAAATTAGACTAGCTTTTAAGGTAGAAAACTGAGACTGTAATTTTATTGTAATAAGCAAGTTATATTTTATTTTTCACAGTGAAAGGACGGCTGTGTTATTTTTTTTTGAAACTTTTTATTTTTTATACAAGTTTACCTAAGGTGATTGTGATTTGAAATTGCAGCTTTATTAAATACTATTTATTTTGTTATCATAATATTATAATAACCCTAAAGCTTAGTTAGAGAAATTAGACTGATGTTTAAAGTAGAAAATATAGACTGAACTTGAAACTGAATTTATTATAAGTAGGTACTTTACTTTAAACTTTAAGATCTGCCTGTAAGGCCTGCCTTTCAAAGGTGCTTTGATTCTATAAGCAGACCAGGTTCTATTTTTATAATGGTATGTTGATTAGTTATTTGTAGCATTTTAATTTTGTGGAATAATTCTCTTTTTTAGTCTTTTTTATATTTTTTTTTATTAAACTTTCGAAGTCAGGTAGCTAAAGTATAGATGCTGATTATTAAGAATAAAGGCTCTATAAACTGTGATTAAGACTGAGTGATATCTAATGATAATTAAGTACATAGAAATGTTATGTAAACAAATTGTTATAACAATTCTAAACATTTTGATTAATAAAGACTTTAATGATTGAAACAAATGCAGTATATTTTTTCAATTTACCCTAGTAAAACAAACACATACGACAAAAGTATTTTTAAACCCACATTTGAAAATGTCGCAAATGCCATATCCTACTTAAATTATTATTAAGAGTCCGAATAAAATTGTAGTAAGTGCCACAACTGACAATTTACCCAAAAAATAGTCCAAATAAAAGTGGCGATAGTACCTTATTTCCCAAACTATTCATTAATTCTCAGATTTTTCTATCTCAGATTGTAACATACTTAATAAAAAACAATCAGTCCAAATTTGAAGAGGCTGTGATCTTTAATAATATTTTTATCGTCAAAATAGACTTTAAACTGCTCTACTGAAAAGTTGTATTTTTGTAGTACCGACATTGTTAATAGGGACCATCGAAATATTGTCTAACACATATTTGGCACTACACGAAAGCGCGCGATTAATTATTGTACGACAATACGGCGGCCCACGTATCTTTCTAGAAGCGCGCGGCTAACGAATCTGAAGTGTTACCAAAGCACGCGCTTCAAAACGCCTAATGTGTACAGGCTCTTAAAATACCCAAAAAAGGTAGCTAGGTGAAAAAGGTTGGAAAGCACTGATCACACTACTTGGTCTCGGTACAATTGCGACAATTACCCAAAGAGAATTAATCACAGAAATTATTTTCATTTCAACTATTCTCCTGTTTTGTCAGTCTCTTGCAAAACAATAATTACTGCCATACCCAGGGTTCTGATAATAATAATGCTACTAACAGTCTCTAAAGTGGCATACCTTACGTTTTGTAGAAAAATGGTGTAAATACAGGAGTTACGACTAACAACCTGACAGTAAATGCATCCTAATTATATTTAACTGTGTGATAAGTAGTGGATAATATTTTACAACTGGAAATACTTGTGTCTAAAAATATTATCTTGAAATTGGTATTACTCGCCAAGCCACAAGTAAACCGGGAAAATATATACAGAATGATAAGTATTATACTAATAGTAATAACCTCCCGCTTGTGGCTTTTTTACATTACACTAAATAACTTAGTAACATCAGTTTTAAAAATGTTTAATAAATTAACCTTTTACCACTTGTTTTTAGAGTTATGAGTTTATGATCTTAACCACTAACAGACTACTACAGTAAAATTGTTGTTAATGCCTTAAACCTGACAAAAAAACAACGACTTTACTTCGGGGTCTCACAGACGAGTGGCAAGTGGTTGCTATGCCAAGAGGCAAACTGAACTGGGAGACGTTTTATAGCTAAACATCAATAAGATTTCGGAAAATATACGGCTCTAATAGTATTAAGGTAATTTAATATAACAGTCGAATATACAAACGACAGTAGAGCGATTGGCACACTGCCTTGCACTACACTGCAGGATCTATCTCTCTCTCTATCAGAATAACAAGAAAACGTGAGAGGGCGTGTGTTACCGCATGTAGGCGTGTGAACTGCACGTGCGGTGTTGCAGATCACGCACGATGTTGCAGAGCAAAAACGCGCGTGGCTCCGTTGCCACGCATCCCGCAGCGTAGTGAGTGGGAGTGTGCCAATCCCCTAACGGCTGCTGAGTCGGCTCTGTCGCAAAATGACCACTTCTCAAAATGACTACAGGTAGCAAAATGTCCCTTTCTCAGTATGTCCCTTTCGCAAAATGTCCCTTTCGCGAAATGTCCCTTTCTCAGAATGTCCCTTTCGCAAAATGTCCCCTTCCTCAAACATGCATTAAATTACATTCATCATTAAATAACTGGTCAAGAGCCAGTGTACAACACAGAGGGGTACTGTATTAATGATCAGTCATTAAAATATGGGTAGGTAGGTGCATGCAGATAAACTAAAATAAAAATAATAGAAATCGAATTATGTCAGATTTACTGTCAATCAAAAGATTATAATAACACAAATAAACAATCAACTTATTAAACTTAACTCAAAATATGTGTAGGTAATACCTATTTATTTTGATGATAATCGTAACTAAAATAAAATTAATAGAAATCAAAATTTGCCAGATGTCAAAAGATCAATTTACACAAATAATACAATAAACAATCAACTTAACTCAAATACAAAAAAATTATAAAAAATTAAATAATTGCAATCAATGTACCTAATACAATCATTATAATATTTATTTATCATCAAAATAAATAGGTATTACCTACACATATTTTGAGTTAAGTTTAATAAGTTGATTGTTTATTTGTGTTATTATAATCTTTTGATTGACAGTAAATCTGACATAATTCGATTTCTATTATTTTTATTTTAGTTTATCTGCATGCACCTACCTACCCATATTTTAATGACTGATCATTAATACAGTACCCCTCTGTGTTGTACACTGGCTCTTGACCAGTTATTTAATGATGAATGTAATTTAATGCATGTTTGAGGAAGGGGACATTTTGCGAAAGGGACATTCTGAGAAAGGGACATTTCGCGAAAGGGACATTTTGCGAAAGGGACATACTGAGAAAGGGACATTTTGCTACCTGTAGTCATTTTGAGAAGTGGTCATTTTGCGACAGAGCCGCTGAGTCATTCGATCATAGCAGACTGTGTACTGCTATGTACGACTATGTACTGCTTGCAGCGGTAGAGAAGTATTGCAGTGGCGGATTTAGCATTTAATTTTGGAGAGGTTGCTTACAAAAGACATCCACCCATGCTCTGTGTTGCGGGGAACTTTATTTTGACTTGACATAAATTACACTCGGACTTAGAGTACCAGTTTGTGGATTACACAAAGTGGTGTCCGATGTAGGAATCGACCTCTGGCCTAGCAGTCAGGGTCAGTGACCACTAGACAAGCAGGCAACAGGTCTGACCCCGTTGAGGAACCAAATAGTTTGATTAGGGGGTTTCTAGAAGTCTCCTTGACTTTTAATTTATTTGTTTTTATTTATTTAGAAACTTTATGCACAGTAATGGTACAAAGGCGGACTTAATGCTAAAAGCATTCAATGTAGAGATAAAAATAGAAGTAGCTGCAGTAAACTTGTTGGCAGCTAAACTATTTATTAATAAACAATACATGACAACGAAATAACACATACAAATATACATATATACAAACATACATACATATTGTCATACTAACGTGATGACTTAACTGATTCTTCGAAGAATAAAGTTCGAACCTTCGTCTTAAAGTTGATTAAAATATTAATTAAAGGTAAGGCCTAATTTCGAGGGGCAGTGCATTCCAGAGCCACCTTGGATCCGCTACTAAAACTGTCTATTAAAGGTGAACATTTAAGACAATTTATTTTTGCATCCAAGTATACTTTTAGTATTTGGGTGTGACTATCCAAAAATAGGTACCTACTTAAAGTATCAATCAAAATACATATCTATTATCTTTGTACATGTCAGTCTTAATAATTAAAACCTACTTAATAGATATCTGTTGAAATTTCCAGTGTGTGGATTATGGCAGAAATAACAACAAAAGTGATATACCTAAGCATCATAGTTTTGTAACGCCAAAGAAACGCAATATAGGCAATCTTTACCTACGTCAATGCTATGAACTTATGACGAAGCTCAAAGCGTTCAAGCGAGCGCGTCGTGACAGAAATATGCGTAATAACATTGGTAACGAGTGGCTCCATGTTAAAATAACAATCGTTTACAAGTAGGAGATAACAATATTTATTCTAGTAGCAATAGAAACTATTTTATAGTGGTGTTAAAATTACATTGGAATTAATTTCGTGAAAATAAGTATCTATGTTATATGTCAGTGGGGAGCCCCTTTCTCTTCCTGAATCGACCACTACACACAGGCTAAGGAGCCCAAGTCTCCCCAACAGTTTTCAAGTCTTAAAATTTTATGCGTACCTACTGTTCCTTTCGTGCCGTGTGGTGCCGGCTTAAGAATAGTACCACCCCATCTCTTCCCGTGGGTGTCGTCAAGGCGACTAAGGGATTTCACTCCGGAGGACGGGCAGCAGCGTCCTCTGCGTACTTAAAGCCTTACTGCGATCGCCAACCCGCTCGCCAAGCGTGGCGATTATGGCAATTAACCCCAGGATCTACATACCAGTAGGTTCTACTGGGGAGACCCGTGCCCAGCAGTGGGCCATCATATGGGTTGATATGTACTGTTCCTTTAAAAACCGGGCAAGTGCATGTCGTACAAGGTAAGGTAAGGCGATGCGCCTTAAACCGGCAACCTTACCGTTTATCACTTAACGAGCAGGAGATAGCTCCAAAGTCTCTAAATTATTAGATCCAGGTATAATTCGAGAATCTAAGTCGTGCTTTTCCAGTTATCCTTGTCGAGAAGAAAAATGGCGATAGCAGGCTGTGCGTTGACTATTGACCTCTTAACGCCAGTACGGTCAAAAATAGATTCCCGTTGCCAAACATCGACGCTAAATTACAAGATTAGCTGGCAAGAATATCTTCACCACCTTCACAAGTATTGATTTAGCACAGTTATCACCTAGTTAAAATCAATTCTAAAGACACTGACAGTCTCTGAGCTAAGCTGCAGATGGACGAATGGACGTACCTGGTGGAACTATAAGGGTTCCGTTTTGCCATTTTGGCTACGGAACCCTAAAAGTTAAGGTAGTTATGAAATATTGTACCTACTAATTTGTGATAAAAATAGTGAAAATATAAAAATAACAAAAGGCCCTTTCTCAGCGTACCATGAAACACCAAGTAATCTAAAACTAAAATGCATGATCCAATTAATTTCCGTATTACGTTTGTTTCTTCTTGTTTCTAATAATAATTTACAATTTTAATCATGAAATCAAACAATAAACGTGAATAATTTAACAATAGCAGGAAAGTTACGTAATAACTAAACTATGACATTGTTTGTTATTTCATACAAATCTACATCGCCATCTTTAGATAAGTCGTCTACATAAATATCGTTTAAACATTTTCTAACGAGATTGACTTGGCTTTCAATTTTTATTTTTAAAATCCCTTTACGTTGCACTACACATTGCATGTTAATATTGATGCATGTATCAACTCAATAGGTAGACCATATTACCTATGTACTATTTGTCTGTACTATAGGCGTATAGAACAGGATTGCGCCATAACCTCACAAAATTGACCACTCTCTAGAAGGAGACAACGCTACTTTGTGGACAATACCTGTAAAAGGCCGCACGAGTTTTGTCTCTCTTTGACGCTTTGCAGTCAATATTTACTTTTTTAATTGAAAGGGTTGGCACGGTCCAGGTCAATATCTATATCAAATCAGCGTAATTTCCAAAAACGACAAAAATTACAAGCTCCACAAAAGTTTCAATGAAATGCAAGCCTAAACGGCAGTCATATTTTCTATGGTGAAACATTTAGTATTTGTCACATATACATTATTATAAACCTATTTTGATGTGCTATTTAATTTTCAAGATAAGGTTTATATAAACCTTATACTTCATAAGAAAGGAAATGTTTGAAAAATCGCATCTACGTAAAAATTACACCCGTTCGAAGCTAGTGATGTATAAAAACAACAATACGAAAAACAGACTAGATCTAGAATTGTTTATTATTTGATGATTGCCCCATACTTTGTACTGTTAGTGTTTCCAACTCTTTTATTTGGTTTCTAAATAGTTTATGCCAGCAATTGCCCGCTGCTTCTTCAATAGTTATTTATTATCTGCAGTGTGAACCAGTTTACTATAAAAGCAATATCAAGTGCTTCAAATGCGAATATGTATTTTATAGATCTAGTCTGTTTATTTGAATAAACTACTGTAGGCCCGGATGAAGTGGAAGTGGTGAAAATTATTAGTCTGTTCACAGTAGTCGAATAGATGTAAACAACAAATATATTTAATTCTTGGCCGATCCGTTAATGTGTTGTTAGGTATCATGTTCTCATGCGATTAGGTATTTTTAGGGTTCCATAAAAAAACCGGCAAAAACGGAACCCTTATAGTTTCGTCATGTCCGTCTGTCTATCTGTCCATCCGTATGTCACAGGCATTTCACTTAAAGACGTATAGTCTTTGAGTGAAATGAAATTTGGTAAAAAGGTGTCTAGTAGTAGCTACTTGGTTTGATAGCTAAATAATAAAAATAAATATGTTTTTTTCAGCAAACATCAACGTGTGCCACATCATTCGACAGGTCTTTCAAAAATTTATCCGAAGTGGTAACTACTTAAGTAGGTAATATAAATTTGTGATATAGTGCTACAGGAGTTTTGGCGCTTCGATGACATTGAAATGAGGGCGCTTTACAAGATGGCGGTGTTAGTTCTGATTTCGGCCACGTGCCAATGCAATGAGATAACCATTGACGTGACCTGGACCGTGCCATCCCTTTCAATTAAAAAGTTAATATTGACTACAAAGCGTGAAAGAGAGAAAAAACCCGTGCGGCCTTTGACAGGTATTGTCCACCAACGCTACATGCGTTGTCTCTTTCTAGAGAGTGGTCAATTTTGTGAGGTTATGGCATAGTCATGGTGTCTACGTCAATGGAGCTAATAATGCTACCACATGGCACTTTGATGACATTGACAAGATAGCGGCGTTAGTTCAGATTTTGGCCACGCGCCAAATGTTTCTTGTATTTATTTATTTAACACTTATTGTACAAATAGTGTACAAAGGCGGACGTAATGCTAAAAGCATTCTCTGCCAGTCTACCTTTGGGTGATGTAAAGTTAAGAATATGTAGGAGCAGATCGTAGAAAGCTAAATAAATAATAATAATAAAAATATATTAAAAGTCGAGAAAAAAAAAACAATTTTATCCTTGTAGCACAATAACTAAATTTAATGTCATGAAAACCTTATGATTTATGTCATAAAGTCACTTTGACACCATTTTAATAAGCAAAAATATAAAGTAATAAAGTCAAGAAATAGCAGAAATTGTAAAATGTTGCAATCTATGTAGCTTGTATCATAATAATCGATCGTCTCAGATCCAGATGAGATCAGATAAATATAGAAGATATATTTCTCGAGAGCAAATCCAAATACGTCTCGCATACGTAGATAGATGTGGCGCCTCATAAAACGGGTTGAAGGCAATTACAATAAAATAGTAGGATACCTACCTACTGCATGTAGTATGTCAGGTTCTAAGCAAGGTATATAAAGTGTTACAGTGTAATGGTTAAAACGCAACGTATTTATGTTAATCTTAGCCGTCGTGTACAACATTGCATTCAAAGTTTTTATTGTAACAAAAGGTACAAAATATATTCTTCTTGAGAATTAAATTTACAATAATATTTTCTTGGCATCTCATGGCGTGTGGCCCCAGTGATATCAACAAATACCGACTTATCGATGCACATCGGAAAATGGTAGAACAACGGCATGTCAAAAATCGTTTTTACTTAGGTCGTTACTTTCTTCTTCAGGTCTTTTCACTTTGATGTTTTAAAATTGATTTCTCTCTATATTTTAATCTCTTAGATAACGCAAGCCAGATTACAATGCTAATGGATCAAGAGGCACTAAGTATTTTAATTGATTTATATTTAACAAAACACTTCTTCACAACATACTTCTTTAAGGTATATAACTAACGAGCGAAACAGTTTTATATTTCCACCATCATAAAAATACAAGAAGCCAAACATAGATGTTATCTACCATTTTCAGCAATAGAAATAACAAATACACATGCAAAAGTATCATTTATTGGACCAAAGTGCAGCTAGGATTTTGGTTATAAATTCGTGTATAAGACTGGATTGAGTCACTTAGTTTTGTTCAGTAAATGAGGGTGTGATGGTTCATCTGGTCAGAATGTTCAGTACAAACAAAATTTTCCAGAGGAGTCTCAACTGATTTTTTAATTACATCTTTAATGCATATCAAATTAAACAATGAGTAAATGGGCGATATTGTCTGGCAAAATCTAGTGCATTCGTTAGTCCGTTTTTGTCGACCTATATCGATAGAATTTTGCAAAGAAACCCTGAAAAAACTACAGCTGTTGTGAGTGAATGTGATGCACTCTCTTTGACAATTCTAGATGACAAAGTAGCTCAAATATTAAAGACTACCCCTTCTGGTTCCACATGTACAATTTGTGGTGCTACTATTCGTCCAACTTCATTAGTCTATGACAATGACAGCTACTGTTAAAATGTAAAAGAAAAAAATCCTCGTTTATCGTATGTGACGGTCATTGACGTATAGACTAGGACCACGCCATCCCTTTCAATTAAAAAGTTAATATTGACTGCAAAGCGTGAAAGAGAGAAAAAACTGCGGCCTTTGACAAGTATTGTCCACAAAGTAGCGTTGTCTCCTTCTAGAGAGTGGTCAATTTTGTGAGGCAATTTTATGGCGCAGTCCTGGTCTCTACGTCAACGGTGACGATTGTAATGTTTTTTAATAGAGAAATTTTACGAATATGTGGTACATCAGCTTTATCACAAGCGAATTTTCACAGCAATTGTAAATCGTTGAAAGATTTGTTGACATTGCTTTTGCTCAAGACATTGCTTCAAGTAAGTATCATTATATATAGAAGCGGCGGTAGCCTAATGGCTAAGGCATCGATCTCGCAATCGTGAGGTCGCGGGTTCGAATCCTACCCATTACACTACCGACGTAAACCCACTCCTAACACAAGCCTTTGAGCTTAGCTGGAGGGGTTAACAAGATTGCTAGTAATGTGGGACTCAATCCCACATTGCTAGCTATCATTTAAAAAAATATATATATATATTTATTTATTTTACACTAGCTGTCCAGCGCAACTTCGTCTGCGTAAATTTTAACCCGTTTTTGCAACATTTTTCATTGCTGGAGCAGCAATGAGAAATGCTCCTATTGGTCGTAGCGAGATATATATGGCCTTTACCCTTCCTCGATAAATGGGCTATCCAACAGAGAAAGATTTTTTTCAATTCGGATCAGTAGTTCCTGAAATTACCGCGTTCAAACAAACAAACAAACTCTTCAGCTTTATAATATTAGTATAGATGTAATGCAGTAAAAACATAAATAAAGCTTATTATTAATATCGAAGTTAGTAAAATGTTATTTAAGGATCTCAGTTCTGTACATTACAGTTACTGAAGTAGGCACAATGCACCGCCCTAATAAAGGGCTCAACCTCTTTCTAACAAAAATAGGTTGAGCCCTTTATTAGGGCTCACTAACACAACTAACAAAAAAATTTTGTTAGTTGTGTTAGTAAATTTAAACTTATTAATCTAGTGTTAGTGTGGTAAGTTTTCTTCCATTTATATTATATACTAACTTTCGCTCGCGGGTCCGCCCGCGTGGATGTCGGTTATCACGATAAAAACTATTCTATGTCCTTCCCCGGGACACAACTTTCATCTAAATCGGTTTAGCTGTTTGAGCGTAAAAGCGTAACAGACAGACAGACAGAGTTACTTTTACATTTATAATATTCGTATGGATTAATCTTGTTTGGGTAGAGGCCTCCTCATTCTTCTTCCACTTCAATAAGCTTGTTACCTATGTAAACAAAAATCCAAAATTCTAATAAAATTATTAAGTGAAACTAGCATTAAAACTACCAACGATTAATTCCTTATTAAATTTTGTGATAAATAGGATTTTTTATAATTAATCATATAAGAAGTGATCTGACTAGAAAAAAATAGTGACGTCACAGTTTGTATGAGATCTCCACTACAAAATCTGCGTTTTGACATTTCTTAAAGAGTTGTTGTTTTGACTAGTTGGAAACTAGCCCATTCTCTTTCTCTGGCAAGGGTCATCCAATCTTGCTCTGCATTCATAATATATTGTACTTGTATTGTATAAGTACAATGTACCTAATGATACAAAATTATAACACGCAATAATCTCTTTTTCGCGTGTATTTTTATACTTATCGATTCGATCGAAGATTGAAACTTATCGATTATTTGATGTTAATCGATTTCTTTGGTTCAGTATGTAACCAGTTTTAAGCTGTCCCGTAACTTGTTGTTATAGTAACTATTGTATTTTTCCAAAAAAAATAATGACGTTCTACCGAATGACTTGTTTCAGTATAAATACCTATTTTTGGTCAGATTTAAACTTATTTATGTTGTTCAAAATACATTATTTGCCAAGGACTTCGAAATAATTCCATATTATTCATTAAATATACTCGATTTTTTAAGACTTTGTTTGCTCCAAGTTTATTCATTGTCAAAGACAAGTTGTCAAAAATGTATAGTTCGTTTGTAATGTAGTAATAGTTAGTATTTTTTGCTTTAGGTTATATTATATTATATTGTACTAGCAGACCCGCGCAACTTCGTTTGCGATTTTTTTCCCCATTTTTCATTGCTACTCCGCTCCTATGTTATATAGCATATAAGCCCATAGCCTTGCTCGATAAATGAGCTATCCAACAGTGAAAGAATTTTTGAATTCGGACCAGTGGTTCTTGAGATTATCGCGTTCAAACAAACAAACTCTTCAGCTTTATAATATTAGTATTGATTAGTATTAGTATTGATTATTATTATTTTATTATTTAACCTTTACGGTTTAATAGATACATATCTGTGGTAGTTGAAAAACCCCGCGCCTCACGGAGACATCGCTAAGCTGCCATCAGTTGACCCGTGACCACGATCGGTGCAATTCGATCGAAACGTCGGGTAATTAAAAGGTTTGTACCTTTGAATAATTCACGCGATTAAGTCCCGAAACATATCTTATACATCTCTGTGCTTCTGGTACAAATATTAGGTAATGTAAATATTTTATTAATCGGAAGACTTCAAGGTATCTTACTAACAATTGAAAGGATGGAGTTCACACGTCTTAAAATTAATTACCTAAGTACTATTTAATTTTATCTATATCATGTCTTTACATAATATTAATGTTTTAACAAGTGTGAAAGTCTATATGCGATATCAGATCACAAAAGTGCTTGATACATAGATTAAAAAAAATGTGTTGTTATAAAAATAAGTGCCTATTTATATTTGAAAAAAAAAAGTAAGCTTCTTTAATGATGTCAATGTCAATCTATAAAATGCCACTTAATAATTACAAAAATAATTATTGCATTAATTGCATACAAAATAAGTACTTTAAAGTACTAGGACCTGATCGATCCAAAACATTTAGGTATAGTGACCCATTGGTCCGCAATGAGGCCAGCGCTCAAGATCGAGTAACCGATTACTCTCAATCACTTCTTACCGTTCATGCACGCATAACATTCGGTTCTTACATACTTTTTGTACTCGTATTTAATAACAACGCTTAAATGATTCCGATATGATTAATCGTTTAAAACACTCGCATGCATCAACGGGGCAATGTTTTGAGTCGTATAATGGCTCATCATGTGTAAGGACGGCGCCAGACCTGTTTGTTGCTACAAGCTAACGGATGACCATTTAAATGAATATAACACAACTCTCAACATTTCTAAGCTCTCTGATAAGTTTTCGCGAAAGTAGCCGCAGCCGTGGTATATGTACTTTGACTAATGTAAAAGGACGTAAAATTGAATTAGTTGCGTAAATTCTCCAACTACTTTGAATAACAAGTTTATAAGAATTTGTAAAGACAAATTAGTAAGAGGGTGTCTCTGTCTTCATTGATCTGTAATAACTGGATGGGGATCCCATGGGGAGGGGCAGGGAATTCGGAGATGTAAGCTCGCCCACTCACCCCCGAAACTTAAAAGAGGTACTTAGAAAAACAATATTCATTTGGCCGATGATGTTTAGTCTATATAAACCCCTCGTCCTTTTTCTGAAAATGATACTAGGTACGCTCATCAGCCAAAACATGGAAATACCTAATCTTTGGCTTAGCTCAAGCCTAACATTAAAAAAAACTTGACAAATCACGTGCTGACTGTTGACTTTGTGGATATAATCTTCTAGTATTACGCTAAACTTGCCAGTAAATGCTTTGTTATGATTTTCTTCAAGTTTGACGTACGCAAAGCTAAGCCAAAGTATGATATAATATATTTCAGCCTCAGTCTCACTCGGTCCAACCTAAACCCTAGAACGTAGAGTTGAAACTTAGCAAAGAGGTTTCTTTTGTGAAGTAGACCTGGAAAACCTCTTTTGTAGAGTGGACCACCCCACCTTTTCCCGTGGGTTTCGTCAAGGCGCCTAAGGGATTTTACACCGCAGGACTGGCAGCAGCGTCCTCTGCGTACTTTAAACCAACCCACTCGCCAAGCGTGGAGATTATGCAATTACCCCTAGTATCTATAATTAGTAGGTTCTATGGGATGACCCTTGTGCAGCAGTGAATTATTTTATCTACAACGCAATGCTCGCGCTGTTTAAACGTGGTAATGTATTCTGCTACTAATAAACGGATCGTATGTCTGGTGCAGGTATCTCAAAATTATAACAGACAGGCGTAGCTCAGGAAATAATTGTATACTTCCGCATTCTACATTAAATTTTACATAACTGAGATTAAATAGTTAAATGCTGTTACCTGACACAGTTACGAGTAGAAATATTTAATCTCTGAACCGTAAATATGTAACGAAAATAGAACATTGAAACGGTTATAAAATTATCTAAGGTTAGGAACCGTTTTCGTAATATTGTAGATGCAATTACCTATGAGAACGGAGAATGCAATCGCTGCCGAATGTAAAATAAATAGTCATAAATATAGGCCTTGTGATTGGGGTTCTGATACCAAATACATTTGTATTTTCAAAGGTTCAAAGTCTGCAAACTAAGCTGAAATGCACGCAAGGGGAGAAAGTCCTCAAATATTCACACAGAACTGAGTTCAAGCAAAGATAAACACAGACACCACTTCATCGAAGAGAATTTAAAAATCCTTATTCAAAACTTACAGCTATTCATAAGTTTGAAATAGAGTAGACGAATATATTTTAAACTAATAGGCGTGTCTTTTATTTATAAACAAAAATTAAATTAACAAAGGGTGTTTTTATACCAAATAAATACTGTTAGAAAAATCTTTTCATACTTGCTTGCTTCTGTTCATTCCTAAAGCCGTTTTGTGGAAATATACTGCTAGGGAAAGACTTAAAACTGTTCATTTTTATTTTTAGTTATGACTAGAATTTTTCCTGCAGTGCAATGATGCCACATTTAGTTGAATAATTTCGTCAGTCGTATTGTAGAACCAAACATTGGTAAAGGATTTCTGCGCAAAGCCAACCGTCCACTAACTACCGTACCCAAAGTTTAATGCTTGTTTTGTTTCAACGAAGTCGATAATTATCGTTTCCGCATTATTTGAAAAATCATTGGGCGCATCTAGCCCGCGTGGTGTCACCATGCTTCGGCCGCTCGGCGTCCCGCTCTCGGCATACTGTGTCACTCACTTATTGCTCACAGATGTTCCCTATTTTCGACTACAATAATTGAATATATGTTCCTAAACTTTGGCTAAATACTGTATTGCAACGGCCGTGGTCACAGGTAGACTGAGAGACTTGAGTCGGGCAATAAACATAGGTATTTAGCCGTAAAATAAAATAATTACGCGATTAAGACCCGTAGCTTATAAAATTCTATAATGTGTACAATAATTGAAGTCTCGTTGAATCGTTGTTTTCAATGTTGTAGACATCCACTAAGAATTTGGAGTTGCGAATTTGTATGAAATTATCTCAGTTTTGAAGTTAGATCTGTGAAATGTCGTATTTGATTATTGGGTTTAAATAAAAAAAGCTCTTGTTTTGGCGTTTTTGGAAAATCAACCTCTAAGAGGATAACTAACTGTCAATTTTGAATTTGTATGAAATTCTGTCAGTTTTGAAGTTAGATCTGTCAAATTTCGTACTTTACTTTTTGGTTTAAATACATGTTTCAGCTTTTTTGGAAAATTAATCCCTAAGGAAAATAGGGGTTGCAAGCATCCGTGGTTGCAACTTTGTCAGTTTTGTCAGATCTGTAAAATTTCGTATTTGGTTTTTTGATTGTAAATAAAGAAATACCTACGTGTTTCAGCGTTTTGGAAAAAACATCTGTTATGGGAGTAATAACATAAACTGCCAGCAGGCTAAGCCGCTGGCGAATGCTAGTATAGTATATGAATGACGGTTTTGAAACAAGACAATATGATAACTTGCCTTAAATAGATGGGTTAATAAGCTTTCAAAAATCACAGTTTTTTTTATTGCCGAGATACGAATGTATAAATGTAAAACCTATGACTTATTTGTGTGCGTACCTTACTACTATTATACGTATTATGACTATTTGTAACAGGGAGAAACATAATAAAACGAATACCGGTGCCTACATCATTTTAAACACGTCTTATGTCATGTATCAAAATCAAAATCAATAAAAAAAAAAATCGTGTGCACTTTGGCACACGATTTCATAAATTTTTAATCGATATTTGTTTACAATCAGGTCTTTACAATCCCAAAATGTTTTTAATAGACCTATCTAATGATACCCCACACGATGGGTTAGGTGAGAAAAAAAATCACATCCCCACTTTACATATAGGGGAGGTAGGTATCCTAAAAAAAACTTTTTTAATATTCACTCTGTCAGGATAAGCAATATATATATCCACGCAAAATTACAGCCATCTAGCATTATAAGTCTCTGAGCTATGCTGCGGTCGAACGGACATGGCGAAATTATAAGGGCTCCGTTTTGCCATTTTGGCTACGGAACCCTAAAAAAGTAGGTAGGTACTTGGGAACAACATGAATGCCACGTGTGACTAAATTTGGTTGTACAAACAATTTTGCAGACGCTTCAAAGGTTAACACGACGACGAAACAGCGAAATGTCAAAGTCATTTCATAAAACGACACTGTATTTCCGATATATCATTACGTAAAGTAAATTTTGTAATACGGAAGACGCTATTTTTTTTTTTTTAAATAACTAGCAATGTGGGATTGTGGTCCTACATTACTAGCAATCCTGTTAACCTAAGCTAAGCTCAAAGGCTTGTGTTAGGAGTGGGTTCACGTCGGTAGTATAATAGGTAGGATTCGATCCTGCGACCTCACGATTGCGAGACCGATGCCTTAGCCATTAAGCTACCGTCGCTTCAAAAATAAATACCAAGCTAAAGTTATTGAGCAATAATCTTGACGATAAAAACGTCACGTTTACATGAGAACTGGTCGTAATTTCGCACTTATGGAAATAGGGCTATTACTTGTCTAATGATTCTAGAAAAAATGATAAACATCATTTTGTACCTTAGGCAAGAGATTTGTACGGAGGAAGAAACGGCCTAACTCGCTCCATAAAATAATTCAGGCAATCCTTATAGGGTGATGTGAGACGTGTTTCGATTAAACATATAGTACTAGCTGTCCCGCGAAACTTCGTCTGTGTAAATTTTCCCAGTTTTTGCAACATTTCTCATTGCTGCTCCGCTCCTGTTGGTTAGAGTTATGTTATATAGCCTATAGCCTTCCTCGATAAATGGGCTACCCAACAGTGAAAGAATTTTTCAATTCGGATCTGTGACGTGAACTTCCTGGCTTTGGGATGCGCAGCCGGGATTATTACTCTCGGGGATGAGGAATTAAACACTTTCTTAAGCCCAGAACGATATTATATATTATACAACTTGTAATATTATTCCTTTACATTTCAATCCTTTTCTTTGACCATCCGTCTTGACGCTTGCCTCAATTCTCTCGATTGTTTTTTCGTTTTCTTCTCAACACGCACATTCTAACGTCTTCTTATTCATAATGTCAACATAGTAGTTCCTGAGATTACCGCGTTCAAACAAACAAACAAAATCTTCAGCTTTATAATATTAGTATAGACTAGCTGTCCCGCGCAACTTCGTATGCATAAATTTTCCCCGTTTTTGCAACATTTCTCATCGCTGCTCCGCTCCTATGAGTAGCAGCGTGATGTTATATAGCCTATAGCCTTCCTTAATAAATAAGCTTACCAACAAAAAAAGATTTTTTCAAATCGGACCAGTAGTTCCTGAGATTAGCGCGTTTAAACAAACAAACAAATAAACAAACAAACAAACAAACTCTTCCGCTTTATAATATTAAGTATAGATTAAGAAACATATACTTAGGTCAGGGGGGTGTCACTCCGCAGTTTAGGTATATTCGGGCAGCGCGCCCCACGAAGGGGCGAATGGCAGTGGGCTGTCTCTCGGCTCGCACAACAGTCGCGGTCACGTGCGGCAGCCAGTCGTTCATTTTTAATTCCTTAGGTCCTTAAGTACTTAATAATAGTTAAAATAAAAATCCTTAATTAGTTGCCCAGAAATAATATTAGGAACAGGATAGGATAATGTTTACAAAGGAATATCATCACCCGTGGGAATAGAACTCACTACAATGGAATTTTTATGTTTATAATGCTAAATGTACGTTTGCAATGCTTAATCTACTTATTTATCTTAAAACTTAAATTAACTGGGTACAAAAACTTCTCAAGTGTCAACCCCGTGCGGATTTCGATTTCGCTCGGTCATAAAACAGTGGCGCGCAAAGAAAATCCAAGGTTCGCGCGCGGTTATAAGCTTCAATTTAGCTTGTCAATCTCTTGGCATGTCTTCAATAAGCTTCAATGTAGCAATCTATTCGAAAACAATAAGCCATTTTTCTGTTTGGATTTTCCAGTCTAGTGTCATTCATATATTTTATAAGGAGACTTATTGGTCAGGCTATCCTTTTAATGTGCTCTTCCCTAATTGAATCGGGTACTCAAGCAGGGAATGTCACTACGCTTCAACCGCGTATGATGAAGGCCTCCATCTCCACTCAAAGTCAATGCAAGTACATTTTCATGCTGTAACAGTCTGTTTTGGTATAAAGCGCTGTAGTGACTTATTTCCTGCTTAATTGTTCTTATATTAATGTCTGAGGTGATACAATTGACTAAACATCAGCCAAATGTTTACTGTGTAACTTTCTGCAACTTTTTATAGTGGGGGGCAAATTGAGACAATCGTGTAACTTCTTCTAGACAGATCCATCATCCATATCTTTGTGGTGTCCTCGACGAAGTTGGATCCGTGGGAATTTCAAATCACGCCAAAAAGGTACTTATGTACTTATAATACCTAAATTTTATTCGTGGCTTCGGTGAAATAATCTAGGGTAAATATACCATCCACGCAATCTTACTTTTTTGCCCGATCTGAAGTAAGGCTCTGTAATATGTTCTTACATGTGTGGTAGAGATAAAAGTATTAAGAAAAACAATTTGATTTGGTTACAAATGATTGGATTTGGTTACCTATACGACACCAATAATATAATTTTCATTCAACAGTTAAAGGAAGAGTAACCAAATAGGAACTATCCGAAAAATGCAGTCACTTGTTACTAATTTAACTTTTTAACTACTACTACTACTACTAATTGTACTTTTTTAAATCAATTTCCTTCTATATAACCGAATCTAAAAGTATAACAATAACCACAACGTTTGGATATATACTAAAAACGGATTACATGATTAACGCATATCATCAGAATGTTTATAGACCAAGTTTATGACTAATAGAGTCTGTATCTTATTAACTCTTCAGCAAACATGATAATAACTGCACATTATGAAAACCTTCGAGATTATAGCAGGTGAGCAACGGTTAAAATTATTTTCTTTCAACGTAGCCAAAATACATTAAAATTAAGCTTTTTAATAAAATTGTATTGGTGACAATGCCAAACACGATAAGAATGTGAAATATCCTAACTGTTTTCTTAGTTACAGTCATTGGTTACAGTGCCAAAAATATATAGGCGCCCACATTTTTTTTTAGAGACGAGCAGGTTGTGTAATAAGCATCATCGATCAAGCATTTGACTGCCTCTGTGGCGCGGTGGGAGTGTGTCCGACAGCTACGCAAGAGGCCGTGGGTTCGATTCCCACACGGGACACCAAATTGTTGTTCCGAATCTGTAAATATAATACTTAGTAAATATCTTGCAACAACTCATACACGTCCACCTGTAACCAAAAATATCTTTTGTATAATATTGTGTTTGTCCCGAGCTACGTGTTTCTATGTATACCTATTTGATAAAAACACACGTTTCTCTTATTTACTTGGGTGTACTTTGTGACCGTGACTTGTATATTTGTAAAGTCCCCCGCCACACAGGGCTTGTACCTTAACGCGGGAGTCTTTTTTAATTATTATCACCCAAATCCTTGTTTGCCAAAGATCTGATTGTCACGGCACTGCGCTCCTCATTTCAGAAATTAGTTCGTTAGCCTCTATAATTTGTAATGTAATCTTGCCCAGTAATTTCGCTGTAGCAAGGAAAATTACTGGGCTAAATGCCCAGTAATTTCACTTGCTGTAGTCTCATCAACCGAAACCCAGTGATGTGTTAACATTACTATTTCACGGAAGAACTAACATCAGTTTTGAAGGATATAACCATACATTTACCTTTAACCAGCCACTAGGTTTTTTTTTTTTTGACGTGTGCAAAAATCCCCACGGATCCCACTCCTACGAGGGCACGTAGAAGAGGGTATGTCGGAGTCGAACCGACTAAAAATGACACGGTGTTCCTTCATAACAGCCTATGGCCGAGGGTGAGGGTGTCCCTTGCGGATTTGGTGCCTCCACCATCAGCAGGCTCGGTCATCGTAGAACGACGACATCGGTGTTGCTTACGTTGGCGGCTTTACTACCACTTCGTGTAAGGAGGCGCTCGTAATACGTCGCGACACCGTCCAGGCATTTCTTCTGTTAGGACGACCGGTTGCCCTCCCTGTCGCCCTCAGCCACTAGCTACTATTGTCACACTACCATCGACACACGTCTGTGAGACCCCAGAGTAAAATTGATATTTTTTGTCAGGTTTAGGGCCTAAACTCCACAATAAACAACGATTTTACCCGGTCTGTCTATTGTTATGGCCCTAACTTCAAAATCAGTTAGTAGGTGGTTAAGGATTAAAATATTAAATACTGGCTTTCGCCCGCGGCTCCGCCCGCGTGGATATCGGTCATCGCGATAAAAACTATTCTATGTCCTTCCCCGGGACTTAAACTATTTCCATACCAAATTTCATCTAAATCGGTTTAGCTGTTTGAGCGTGAAAGCGTAATAGACAGACAGACAGAGTTACTTTCACATTTATAATATTAGTATAGATTTTTCAAATCTGATATTACTAAGTTATTTGGTGTAATGTAAAGAAGCCACAAGGCATTTTGACATTACACCAAATAACTTATTAGGTTAGGGCGGGAGGTTATTAGTATATTAAAAATCACCCTATATACACTGGGCTGTTATAAATATAATCCTTAGTAAATATCTTGAAACAACTCATACACGTCCACCTGTAACCAAAAATATCTTTTTTGTAATATTGTGTTTGTACCTACGTGTTTCTATGAATACCTATTCGAAAAACACACATTTCTCTTATTTACTTGGTTGACTGGTCAACGTTATAGATTGTTAATTATTTTCAAAATAAAACCCAAACAAATACAGTTCTAAAGGTGAAAGGTATCCTGAATTACCATATAGAGCGCGTTTTATACCAGAAAACAAAAATATTGAAAAACGCAATTATGCAACAGACATAGCACGAAGTGAAAATATTTTTCATGCCTAGAAACCGTGTATAGTTATTATAATATTTCATGTTTAGGTAAGCACTTAGCTGCCAGTTATATAATAATAATAATATCTTGGGACAACTCACACAAAACTATCTGATCCCAAACTAAGCAAAACTTGTATTATGGAAACCAGACAACCGATAATCATACTTATATATTTCTGAAAAGATACATATTACAGATAAATAACACACAGAATAAACCATCGTACTCATCACACAAACTTTTATCCTGGGTAGGGATCGAACCCACAACCTCTTGCGTTGCCGTCGGATAAACTCGAGGCAGTCAAATAATAATAGGTAAGGGCAAAAGTATTTTCGTATTTTGATTTTTTTGTTAGTATTTAATACCATTAAATGTTGTCTGAAGATGCAATAAATACAAAAAAATGTTCCCGTCATTTTTCTTTTTTTTTTGTATGAAAAATACGAAAATACTTTTGCCCCGATCTTATGTAAATGTCGTCAGAAAAATGACTAGCAAAGCAGTAAAAATAAATTAAAGGTTTAAGATTCTTAGATCCGAATTTGTATACGAATATTGTACAAGTCCAACAATACTTATTACCTACCTACTATTAAACGCATTACTCTTTTTAGCTTATCGAAGTAATGCATTAACGCGATACATGAAGCACGAGTACCTAAATAGTTTTAGGGCGGAGATACCGTAAAGGCTATAATTTCATTTTCATCGAGAAAAAATGTACTCGATATTCGAAATCGATACTATCTGAATAACGAGCAAAGAATACTGTACCTACTCTACTTTAGCCACAATAAACTAGCACAGTTGTGACTGCCACACAATACCTAGTACGAAATACGTAACAGTAGCGGCATGTGGTATCCATTCTAGTGAATTATCGTCAACGACGCACAATGGAACCGTTTTAATACGTAGGTCAGATCATAAGCGCTTTAAAAATTACGTTTTATTCAAGAAACTTGCAGTTGCTGATTTACTGTAAAACTTTGTCATCATTTGCTTCGTTAGTTTTTTTTAAAGGTGCCTTTTGACACATGTTTTCAATTGAGTTGCAGCCGAATGCTCATTACGCGCGAATTTAAAACGAGATTTTGATAGACTTGATAGAAAGCACACTGAGTCAGATTTGAGTAACCTCCTTTAGTGAGAATATTTTAACAATATTCATTATTGTATGTCCAAAAGTAATTAGCTCCATAAAAAAATTCGCGACCAATGTATATTTACAAATGCTTGCTAACGAACGTTTGCGAAGAGGCGACCTTTAAAATACTTTTTGACTTATTCAAATAAGGCCGTGTTTATTACTGTTCATCGACCTTCGTTTGCTTGATTTATCTTTATATATTTTTTTATACATAACTATCATGTTGCCAAATTAATTTTGACGCTATGCGAAGATAAAATATCTGTCAATGAGTTTAATTCAATGTTGTGTTACTTTCTTTGTGTCGTTAATCTGGCCAATAAGCGCCATCAGATGGTATTTAAGCATGATCGTCGCCTATCTAGGCTGCCATAGTTATGTCAGGACTAAAAATCTTTTAAATCGATTCTTCTAAATCATTACCTACAATTATGTATGCATTCTATGTATTTTATGGGCATTACTATCACCTTATGGACTTGTCTTAATAAATTTAACACAATTTTGAATGATCACATATATATTTTTTTTTTTCATTTTGTTTAAGCCTCTTTGAGTTTCCACTAACAAGATTGGATTAGCAATATCATTCGGTCCGGTAATGTTTCCAGTCAACTGATCAGGAAATTGTGCAATAGGTTTTCTATTACATTACGTCGTGGCTTCCAAGCCAGCAATCCCGGAAGCCTGATAGGTACAGCCGGGTTCGCATCTTGAATGGCACATTCGTATCCCAATAATCTATCCCGATCAAATCACCACATACCACGAATGTACCTATAGTGCTCATAATAAGTACCTAAGCATTCCATCCTTCGCAGATTTATTCTTTGTTTGTTTAAAAATACGGAATGGTTTTCTGGAAAGCATCACCTAATTAAAACATGCCACGTTCATCCGTTGTAAAGTGAAATTATAAATCACGCAAATATTTCCTCCGGTTTACATCTAAATATATCCGTTGCAGTAAACTACCGCTCACAAGTCATCAGTTGTACCGTAGTACCCAATTCGAACCCCTTTGAATGGCCCCAGCCAGACGTTGTTTGTCGCTAATCTTAGATGGGACAAAAAATGCAGTCGGGTTGTGGCCCTTCTTTCACTGTGCTTCGTTGACCGGCGAGACAGGCAAAGCGCGCCGCGAGACACAGCTAGTATACTCGACTATGGTCGTACCAGTCCGCCGCGCGCCGTCATTCGGAGTGCCTGTGTTGCTACTCTCTATGTTCCGTACACAAACTTGCCTCTCCGCAAGTTTACAGATATAAGTGCATAACGCCGGCTGTTATCCCGTGTATTTTCGGAAAGTGCCTATATAAGCCGTGTAACGGAACGATTGCGTGCATCTCGGCCACGCAAATGCGCTTTTTGTACATTTGTTGGTGAAAAAATAAACATAGCACTCCGGTAAGTTTAATATTATTTAAATGGTCTTATCTTTACTTTCTATCTTTGTTTAATGATCCCTATCGGGATGCTGGAGCCCTTAGTTTGAACAAAAATATCAACAGTTTTTTACTCTTTAACAGACGACTTTATTGCTTTTACCAGATGATTTAAAGATGATCTCGTGGTTTAAAATCTTTTTAATTATGGTGACAGTGAAAGTGAAACCGATTCTATAACGTATATCGTATACCTACCTACCTACTTCTGGATGCGTCTAACAATGTGACATTCAAAACTACCGGTTTTTGTTAAGCTCATAAAGTCAAGTGTCATACTCATAACATAATACTCAGTTTTCTTTGCAACATTAATACATAATTAGACAAAATAATCAAAAATATCATTGTACAATTTTGAGTAGTCCCTTAGGTAACTTAACTTCCTTCACAATGTCAAAGTGCTATGCACTTTGACATTGTGATACCAATTTTACCACTAGCCATATTACAAAATACACCATTTTTCATTACTTAGCTGTTTGAAAAATACAAAAACAATCTTTTTTTTCGGAGTACAGTACCTACCTAACAAAAACGACTATTAATAGTGGTCATTATTAAAAATCACTGTCAAAATTCCATCCGTTCATTCCTAGCAGTTTGATCTGGAAAAAACTTCTAAGGCATATAACTGGGCATAGAAGCAAAAAAATTATGAACCAATAAATCAGAACTAAATAAGATAGTTATGATAGAGTGGACTATGTACCTAATAATTAAGACACTAACGGACCCTACAGAAGTTGTCTTGCCACAGCAGGTGCTACGTCACATAAAATACATCTTAACTACAGTCTATAGTTAAATATTATCCAGATGACCCCATTAAAGCATTTAAAAATTGGTGAAGCCATTTGGGAATAGAAGTACACCAACGCACACCAGAAATGTATGCCTGTTTGCTATCTGTTAAGTAATAGCTAAATTACTGTAAATTTTAATCAAAAGCTATTCAGTAGCTTTTCCGTGAATAGTAATATGTATGGTTCAAGTAAACTTACACGTTTTGAAATAAAAATACATTAAACGGAGGATTTCGAAAGAGAAAAGATGACATGATTAATTCAAATGAAGGTGACATTCTAGTTTGATTACTCAACACTATCTTCAGAGCATCTTTAATGGATGTTCTCAAATTGCCACACTGGTCTCTTACGAAATTGACGCTGTTGATAAAAAAAAACAACTTTTTATCAACAGATTAAACTAATATCATCTTCTACTAGCTTACCTACAATAAATACTTTAACATTAGTAGAACTTGGCTGGAAAATCTGCTAGATTGCTATTAACTCAATATTAAGAAGCTGTAGGCATGGGTGTAATCAGGGAGAATTGGGAGTTGCACCCCCGCCCCCCAAATCCCTAAATTTCAAAAAGGTAGATCCACAATAGGTACATTTGGCAGTAGTATGACACTTTGCCAATGTCAAACTAAATTGACTTGACAAATTGAATTTCGTTTTAAAATAGAAAAAAATACAAGAAGTACACACACTATAAGTAGTTACTTCACAATCTATAGTTGTAATTTATAAAAATACAGGGCACTAGGCGACTTCTAGTTATTATTAATAGCATATACCTAGGCTAATAAGTAAGTAAGTACTGCAATATGTATTATTAAACCTAACTATATACACAAATATGTTAATTATTCCTAGAACATTTTAATTAGATGGCTATACGGCGAGGCATTCTATGAATTTGTCCCGCTAAAACTTAATAACTTCAAAGGCTTGCACGGCATAAATAAAGCTTTGAATTTTAATAAGTTACAAATAAATCAAGTATTACAGTGAAAGTAGGTGGTTTACATATTTGCATTATAGTATCGAATAATTTTCAATGAGGTTAGATAAGTAGGTTTAGGAACTTGAAGTACCTACCTATTGTAAATGCGATAGTCAATTTGTTCAATTCTGTTTCTTATAGTAAACTAAGCTCTGAATAGTCAAACGCGCCCGAATCTTAACTTTGAGACGTTCTAAAAAGTATTATATATGTAGGTATGTACTAGCTGATCCCTGCTACTTCAATTTTGCTCGTTTTGCAATTTATACATTAATATAAAATAACGTTAAAAAATACTTTTTGACCTATTCTCATACCTACCAAATATACCTACAAAAACATTAAAATCGGTCGAGCCGTTTCGCAGGAGTTCGCTGACAAACACCGTGGCACGAGCTTTTTGATTAGGTATTAGAAGAAGATATATTTTGTTCAAGTTTATTAACATTTCATTTAGAAATAAGTCTTAATTTTAAGTACGTACTCTTGCAAGACACAGAAGCCTATAGGGAATTGCAGAACCTGCCATTGTATATCAGCATTCGGGAATAAATTTGCAAAGTTTGTGACAATAACGTAAATATACATAAAATTTAAGACGTCACAACCTCGAATCTTTAGGTAATCCCACACATTTGTCGATCCTTTCACTAACGTCAGATAGATGTTCGCATAAGGATTCACAGTTGACTATGTAATGTTTGTTTTTGTTGTTTAACAACGAACAACCCGTAAATTATAATAAAATTATAATTTCTTTGGTAGCTAATGGGGCATATGGGGGTTTTAAATTCACCCCCCCCCCCCCCCCCATCCTTCCAGCGGTCATTTAACCGGTGTTTAATTAATTGTACCACCTAAAATCCTCTCCAAAATTACGAACGCTCACGATGTGAGGTGTCGATTGTTGATCATCAATTGGAGAAGTGACATAAGGTGTTCCAATACATTTGCAAATTGTAAACGTCAAATATCTACAGTCAAATATCTAGATCGGCAACAAATCCGTTCACTTGTCGTACAACTTGTAGAGTGATTGAGTAACAATCATACATTGTATGCCTGTGACAACGGCCAGTGCTCTTCGACCGTATCTTAGACTAAAATATACTGTTGACAGATTAAATAATGGTGAATGCCCTGCATATCTTGCACGTTGGACCAACTGAATCATGACCCACTTTACCATAAAATTCGACAGTGTGTGAGCCTATTCGACATACCTAGTTCTTTTATGATTGTTGAATATAATGGTGGGTCAAGATTCAATTTAATCGACATTATAAAAAAAAGAGCAACAGAACTCATCAAAGGATCACTACAATGAATAAAATCAGCTATAGACATATTTTTTCTCATTCGCAACAAGCATGACTAACCCTCGCATGCTATAAAAATTATACGCAATATACACGCCATCAAATACACCATACAGTTTCGTTTATAAGGGGTAATCGTGCCCTTGAATGTACCAGTATTCCCTAATGAATACGTGGGTAGGTGGGCAGAGTCACGGTTGAATCACGCCCCCAGACGTTCGACTGAATCAATAGACCGACACGTACAGGACACACAGTAGACCGAACCAGAGCATATATATATACGTACGGAAAGTCGACTCCCTACAACGATGAAAAACAGGCTTACGCACACATAAACGAGCAAGTACGAAAACCTCGGTTGAATTTAAACCGAAACAACGCACATTGAAAACATCGACCCGTGACTTTTCAATGTGTGCGTGGAATTGTTGTTGACCTGGGAGCTGGCCTTCTGTGCCTTATTTTGTGACTGATTGTAATAAAAGGTTTACCTTTTATTTCATTTAGTCTGAATGTGCTTTTGAAATATTAATTAGTCACGTCACGTGCCACACAACGTCATCTGATCCCAAACTAAGCAGCGCTTGTACTATGGCAACCAAACAACTGATACACATTCTTCTAAATTTCTAAATACATACATATTATAGATAAATTACACCCAGATACAGAATAAAATATCGTGCTCATCACACAAAGTTTTATCCTGGGTGGGGATTGAACCCACGACCTCCGGCTTAGCAGTCGGGGTCACTAACCACTAGACCAACAGGCCAGTCAAACACAGAATCTATCTTTCTAATTTATAAAAATCTCGCGGTGTTTGTGGTTCAACTCCTTAGAAACGACTCGACCTGTTTTAATGTTTTTTTTTTAAATATTTTGTAGGCATGAGAATAGGCCCCAAAGTAGTTTTTAACCGCGATTTTAGTATTTTTGTTTGACGCAGACGAAGTTGCGAGGGTTAGCTTGCATTCATATAACTTCGACTGCTATTTAATAGTGTCTTTATCACAAAATAGTAGTTGCCAGCTATATTACGTTTTTATACCCTGTTATAATCGTAATGGATGTTGGTTATGATGACTTAGATGCCTATGTTTGCTTATCTGTGGCATCATAGCTCGTACAGAGATAGATTTATATAAACAGAATGTTATAGTGATGTTATATTAAGGAAATAGTTGTTATTCGTAATAATGTTTTGTGAAAATCTACACAGCCGTTCACAAGACAAAAAACTCGACTGCTTAAAACTAATAAAAAAAAAAATATCGTCCATAAACAGACTTAACAGACAACCATTTTTTGCAACTTCGTCTGCGTAATTTTTCCCTGTTTTTGCAACTATTTTAATTGCTGCTCCGCTCTTGTTGGTTGTAGCGTGATGTTATTAGTCTATAGCCTTCCTCGATAAATGGGCTATCCAACAGTAAAATATTTTTTCAATTCGGACCAGTAATTCCTCAGATTATTGCGTTCAAACCAACAAACAAACTCTTACGCTTTATAATATTAGTATAGATTACACTCAAAAACATAACCCTCCTTTTTGTGCAATCGGATAAAAAGACAAAAAAATCGCTAGTTCAAATGCTGTTATTACCATATTATGAATAATGGGGCAAGACTCTAAGAATTGCACTTGTCTGCCCCGGTTTACATCGAGTCAAATCAGATCTGATCTATGAAATAGCATTCACTCAAGGTTCATACTGCGAAACAATTAAGAAGTCTTGTTATTACTGAGTACATAATCTGTGTAAATGAGTTCTCTATGTACCTACATTTTATTGTTTTAATGATAAGAGTTCAATGTTGTCGGTTGTAAGTGTATGAACTGAGAATACTTCCTAATCTGTTGTTCTACAACTTACTAAGGAGTCGTACGTTCTTATTTGTTACTAGCAGACGCCTCGCGGTTTCACCCGCATAGTTCCCGTTCCGTAGGAATACGGGAAAAAAATAGCCTATTTCGGGGTTAGTGTAGCTTCACAACGATGAAAGAATTTTTCAAATCCGTCCAGTAGTTTCGGAGCCTATTCAATACAAACAAACAATCAAATCTTTCCTCTTTATATAATAACTAGCTGTGCCCCGCGGTGTAACCAGCGTTTTATTAGCCTATGTGTTAATCCAGGGTGTCAGCTAACTCCATACCAAATTTTATTAAAATCGCTCCAGCCGTTTAGACGTGAAGAAGTAACAAACATACACACTCACATACTCACAAACTTTCGCCTTTATAATATTAGTGTGATAATAATAAAAAATCTCCAACAGGCCGCTATATTAAATACTTTTAGAATAGTTAGAAAGTTTTTACAGACAGACAACCAAGGCAACCACTGCATTGACGCAACAAACCCCTCAGAGTAATAATCGTGTTTGTACAGGTTAACACTTGGCCTCGGCCCGTGTTTCCCGTAAACAAAACCGGCAAAGGCCGAGATATTAAAATATATACAAACATAATAATAATAATAATAATTAGTATAAAAGTAGGTATAGATAATAGTTGTGCTCGCAACTTCGTCCGCGTTACGTAGCAGTGCTGCTCTCTCCTATTAACGTTAGCGTGATGATAAAGCCTAAGTTACTCCTATTAAATATATTTCGGGACTTAATCGCGTGAATAATTTAAAGGTATGAACCTTAAAACTTTAAAACGTCAGGTAAATAAAAGGTTCGTACCTTTAAATTATTCATGCGATTAAGTCCCGAAATATATCTAATATGTATAAAAATCACGAAAGTTTAAAAACAATAAGTTACTCCTGACATCCTCAGCTGTCTGACAGTGAAAGTCCTGTCAAAATCCGTTCAGATGTTTCGGAGATTAGCTGGAACAAAGAGACAGACATATAGACCGATAGACAGACAAAAATGAACATTGTGTTTTTGTTTTAAGCACCATTTAAGTATATTTAAAAAACTGTTATTTTGACATTACAAACAGACATTTCAATGTTTATTTATTTGTTTGTAGAGATTAACTTTACCTCGCGGCTTTGCTTGCGTTGTGTTTATAGCCTACGTGTTACTCTAATGTATAAACTATATTACCGTATAATTTAATCAAAATTAGTTTAGTAGTTTTTGTATCTATAAATCCTCACAACCTTTAATTACAATATTAGTAGAATTTTATTGCATCTAATTATAAATTATTTTAGTGAACCAATATTAAAAGTTTTACAAAAATTATAGCTACATAAACGATTTAAAAATGAAACCATATCGAATCCCAAAACACAATAAGTCTGAATACTATCGATTTTTTAAATCGATTATATTCAGACTATGCCAAATCAATTTATACACATATAGATATTCAAACATAGTGAGCTAATCAATAATAAATAATGCGTGACTTTATTTAACCGATTTCTATGCGTGCACATCAACCATAGCAATTTACACAATAGAAAAGAAAAAAAAAGAAAAGAAAAGAAACATTTATTTGTTGAACCACATAAGTCACAGCAATAAACAATTACATAAAATATTTAAACAAAAAGAAATAACAGAATACTTATAATAAAAAATAAATCAATTAAAAAAATAGTAATAATAATCGGTTGGAAAAAAAAAAGGAAAAGAACGTGTGTGTGTGTACTTATGTGCGTGCGTGCTCAGATATTATATAATATCGAGGGTTTACTGCGAAAACCTGCTAACTTACATTTGGGTCAAAAATGAGTTAAAAACACCAAACTTCTTATTTTTTTAACCTACATGTACTGGTAAAACCGCCTAAGCGATACGATCAATACTTTAGAAGATAGATTATGATAAAACCAGTTATATACAAAAAAATGTCCAATAATCGTTTGACAAAATCTCATAAACGCAGTTGTTAATAATTCCTGCTATAAAGTTACACATAAGAAATAATTACGGCTTTTATCATATTTTTAGTATTTCAAATGTGAACAAATGATTCTTAACCGACTTCAGTAAATAAAATATAAAATAACTTAGTCGCATTTAGCTAACAAAATATTTTTGTTTCGCGATTGTAACTATACAGCAAAAACATATCAATTAACTATATCAGATTTTCCATGTATCAATATAATATAACTAAAACCACATCGTTGACATGCAAAAGCGAATAAATGACTATAACGCGTTATAGTCATTTATTCGCTAATGATACATAGTTACCGAATTCTCGTTCAGGTGACTTACTGCATAAAGTGATAAAATGCGCGTAACATGTTTTGTCCTGTTGCAGTGAGTACATCAGTTCGCCGAAAGTGTTTACCGCGGAAGTGTATCGCTCTGCTGTTTTTGTGTAAACTTATTATTTTCCTATTGTTTTGTGATTAATAATTGAGTGTATGTGATAGATATTTATGGTAATGACGTCAAGAGGAAAAAGACTTGTTTGTTTAGTGATTAAAAATAATGAAAATATTGATACTGGTAAGTTTTCCGTTAAATAAGGTTAAGTTTTAACTTTAGTTATTGTTAGTGAACATTTTTTAATAACGTTGTTATATTGCAGACATTGTAACAAATAAAAGTCCTGTAAGCGAGGTTCTATCTACATCGATTAACATAACTGATAATTACGAGATTCATCATTCCCAAATAGCAGGTAAACTACTTGTTCTAGGTAACTTTCTATATTATTATAGTTATTTGTAATTATTAACTCAATAAGCATTTTATTAAATTTTCAGATAATTCAAGGACCGAAGTGTTTCCTAATCATACCAATACATTAATTGAATCTATGCCATCCTGTTCTAACTATCAAGGAGGTAGGTAAACTTACGAAATACTATAAAAGTTTTCATAATAAAAACAATGTACGAAAATTAAAGTGGTGTGTGGTGGTCAGTGACGCAGTGCATTGTGTATTGTATTAGAGTGCTGTGCAGGTTTGATTCCCGATACTCATTGATGATGATTTGGTTGGGCTGAAATACAATACCTTTTAGGTTTTATCACAATACTCAACTTTAGTTCAGAGACCTTTTAATCTTTCGTTATTATTGTTATTATTTTACTTAGCTAATAAATAAAGACTGTCCCTTATAAAACCCTTGAAACGATTTTTTTTTAAACTTGATAACAGATAGGGTAACTTAAAAAGACTAGTAAGTAGTATTTACTAAGTTAAAAAGTAGGTACGCTATAATTATTCCTAAATCATAATCGAAAGTTTCAAATCATATCAATTAATTATTGATATTTTGTTTTAGAAAAATATAATAATGACGGGATTGACGCTGAGCTGGAGAGTTTGTTTGGCGACATTTCTGATACTGACGATCCCACCTACCACTTGCCAGGATATTCCCCTAGGCTCGGAAGACCCGATTCTGAGGATCTTATATTATTAGAAGACTTAATTGGTAATAAAGAAAACGAAAATATTAAATGTTTCGGAAATCAGGAAACAATGGTGATCGTTGAAGAAATTTTGACTCAGTTGATTAAAAATGCTTGGTTACTTACTGAACCCTCCAAAAGGTGGCGAAAATCTAATCCAAGTAGCTGGGCTCGTAGTGTGGCTAAAAAAAGACGAGCAGATGGCCTGCCATATAAAATCAAATCTAAATCCAGGCCAGCCAAGGTGCCTAAAAATATTGATTGTTCTACATGTCAATATAAGTGCTGCGATGCTTTTGATATGACAACAAGGCATAGTATTTGTAGATACTTTTGGAATTTAGATTTTCAGGGTAGAAAGAATTTTATTTTGTCTAATGTTACCGTTCTTTCGCCAAAACGAATTCTCTCTGTACGCAATCGACAACGACCGGAAAGAAAATACACAAAAAAATGTCACTTTATTAAACAAAATGAGAAAATTCAGGTATGTCAGAAGTTTTTTTGTTACACTTTAAATATCTCTCCCGCAGTAATAACCGATGCAATACAGAAACGAAATGATCTAAACTGTTTTGATGCCAAAGACCGTAGAGGATCTCATGAGCCTGTCAATAAAACTAAACCAGAAGTTATTGAAGGGATAAAAAAACATATTGAGTCATTTCCATGTATGGAAGCTCATTATAGTCGGAAAGACACTAAACGCAAATATTTAGATAAAAATCTGAATATTCGAAAGATGCATTTATTGTACAAAGATGAATGTGTAATGAATGGTACTGAGCCAGCTTCAGAAATTACTTATCGGCGTATCTTTTCAAAAGAATACAACCTAAGTTTTTTTACACCTAGAAAAGACCAATGCCTAATTTGTACTAAGTATGCTCAGGCTGATATTGAAAAGAAAAGAGAACTGGAAGATATTTACAACGCTCATCAAGAAAGAAAGAAAATTTGTAACAGAGAAAAAGAAAAGGATAAAATCAGATCGAATAATGATAAAAATTATTATTCTGTGACATTTGATTTGCAAGCGGTACTTCAAATACCTTCCTGTGATATTGGGACGCTCTACTATTCTAGAAAATTATGTGTATATAACCTGACAATCTATGAAGCTTCTTTACCTAACAATGCCTATTGTTTTCCATGGTCAGAAGTAAATGGACGTAAAGGTAGTTCTGAAATTGGTTCTATACTGTTGCACTATCTTACCAACTGCGTCCCTGAAAATGTCAAAGAAATCAGTCTATTTTCTGACACCTGCGGTGGTCAAAACCGTAATCAATACGTGTCTGCTTTACTTCTCTGGGCAGTTCAAAAAAGTAACCACCTTGAAGTCATAGAGCAAAAATTCTTAGAATCGGGGCATACACAAATGGAGGTAGATTCTATGCACAGTAGTATAGAATCTGCTAAGAAAAATGCTTCTGTTTTTTCTATGATGGATTGGATTTCTATTTTTAAGCGCGCTAGACGTAAGCAAATTGTCAAAGTCGATGGCAAGAAAATAACAAAAGAAGCCTACCAAGTAAAAGAGTTTAAATTTGACGAGTTTTTTGATCTAAAGCACCTTGCAAATAATGTTATTAAAAATCGAACAAAGGATGAAAAAGGAAAACAGGTACAGTGGCTAAAGATAAAACGTATAAGGTACGTAAAAGGAAAAGACAGAAAGTTTTTTTTTAACTATGACATGAGCGACAATTTTAATGTTTTAGAGGTTCAAGAACATTCATTGACTTCGACTTTTGAGAATGCTCACGCCTACTCTACGCGAAAGAAGAAGCGACCTACTGAAAATTTATCAGCACTTAATTTTCAAATGCCAGAAACATTAAATCGACTCTATCAACAACAGCTGGATATAAGCGAGGCAAAAAAGAAAGATTTACTTAGTCTTTGTAATAAGCTAATTATACCTGAAGAACTCCACGGTTGGTATCAAAACTTGAAAGCAGGCAAGCAGGTTGTTGACAAATTACCTGAACCAGCTATTGATGAGGTTGAAAGTAGTGAAGAGGATAGTTAGAACTTTAAAAGTACGCAATTAAAACTGATTGTAATGGAGACGACTCCAGTATGTTGATTTTATTTCTTGAAATTCAATAAATGTTTACAGGTAAAACCAGCTAACTTTTTTCTTTGTCCCACTAAACCACAAGTTTCCTCATTTATAATTAATTAATACTTTTATTATCCATTATTTTATCAAAGCTATTTAATTTTTAATATAAATAGCAGGCAATATCAATAATTTCACGTCGAGGGCATTTTAGCAATATTCATGTAAAACCGACTAACTGTACGACTCAACTCATAAATTTACTTATTTCATGCACTTTTATCACATGTACATACTTAGACTAGACAAAAATATAATCTTTATTAAACAACTTAAATTGTATTTACAAAAATTTTTGAGGCCTACCAGAATTATAGCATTTTATTTAGGTATGAACTTTAAAAACTCAATAACTAAAAACTAACTTTTTTGCACTTAGCAGGTTTTCGCAGTAAACCCTCGATATATGTATGTATCCCAATTTTAAGTCATCAAATAATAGAGATGTTCGCATTCACGTGGGCCAGCTCACGTTGCGCATCCAAAAGATGGCACCGTAATCGATTTTTGAAAACAGCCATGGAGCCGAGTGCTCTCAGCGGTGGTGGAATGTTGTTCCATGTAGTGAAGTTTGACTTATAGACAAAGAGACTGGACTGCGTCATTACCTTTCTAGAAAGAGAGCACACAACTGTGCGGCCAATATATGTCATACAGATGACATTTGTCATGTCATACAGATAACTACTGGCTGCACGATTGTTTTGTCTTTCTCACGCTTTGCAACCTATATTATGAAGTTATTGTATTACTTATTACCTGAAAGGGAAGGCGTAGTCTATGTAGGTATAGTTCGTGGGAATCTTTATGACCGTTCAGAGGGATCAATAGCATAATGTGTCATCTGTAAGTCGTAAAATGTGCAGGTCGCCAAAAATGTGCAGGAACCTATCTGCACTGCAAGAGTATGTCTGATGTCGTTTGAATGAAAGGCGCGCGGGCGATTGCGCAGGTACGCATGCCCGTAATCGTCTTAAAATACCTACGTTACAGCGCAGCGGTTCTCGCAACGCTCAGAACGGTCATAAAGATTCTCACGAACTATATCTATATGGTTTGACTAAAGTAAAATCAGTGTATTTTTGGGAAACGTTAAAAACGACACGGCTCGTACAATTTTGTATGAAATACAAGCGGGTATATTATCAATAAACAAATAATTAACGAACATATTTTTTTAAAACACTTTTTGACATATTATTGTATACTTAGAATAAAATCTTATACCTTTAAACATATCCGAATCTTGTTAGCGGCTCCAGCGATTTTCATGAAATTTAGTATTGCGGGGGTTTTGGGGGCGATAAATCGATCTAGATAGGTTTCATTTAAAAAAAAAAACGAGCTAAGCTCGGTCATCCAGGTACTAATTTATTATCATCATCATCATCATCAGCCTTTCGCAGTCCACTGCTGGACATAGGCCTCTCTAATTTATTATGATAGTAGTCAAATAACCAATTATCTATAAACTATACCTATTCTTATAAGTCTGGCCTGGACAAAGAACTTCTAGGTCTATTCATAAGTTCAACCCAAGTGACACGACCAGAGAAATGTGAGCTTTCAAAACGAAACAAAGGTTTATAATTGAATGGAAATGTAATCGGTTTAGAGGATCTTGTTATGTTGGCAATGACTATTCACCCTTTGCTTTCATGTTTTAGAAATGCTTTCAAATGGAACACTGCATTAGTTTAATGAATTATAACCAGAGATGAAAGTAACATATTATGAAACATTGAAATTTCAAAAGTAGTTAGGTAAATGATTTAAAGACTTGAGTAGGTACAGTTAGGTATAGAATCTAATAAATAAAATTCTCGTGTCACGGTGTTTGTAATTCTCCTCCGAAACGGCTCGACCGGTTGTCATGAAATTTTGTGTCCGATTTTCAGACCTACCCATTATGGGTAGGTCTGAAAATCGGACAACATCTATTTTTCATCCTCCTAAATGTTAAGTGTAGTCCACCCCCCATTTTTTTTTAAATTTTAGGTATTTTTTTTTTATGATACCGGATTCAAAAATACATACAACCCTGAATTTTCCCCCTTCTACGAATAACTCCTATTTTTTTATTTACCCCTATTTTGCAAAAACTGGTTAATTTGACGCAGAAGTTGCGAGGGTCAGCTAGTTCTCAATATAAATGTCAGTATCGTCCATTTTTCCAAAACAATAAATATCTGCCTTCCTAAACAAGTGACATAAACGCTAATCGAATAAAATGACAAATCGACGTTGCGCGTGCAAAATCGCAAAAATATAAAAATTTTGCAATGCAGTTATTTTATTCGATTAACGTTTCAATTGTCTAGAGTCCCCAGTGTCTATTTCTCAAAACTACTGTTATAATATCCAGTTCCCATCAAATAATTAATAACTATTTCTATCAACAATACACTCTATCCGTGTGATGGATCACGACTTCTTATGATAACAAATGGACTATTTTCAATAAAGACATTACGAGACGCGATGAAACGTCTATGAGAATTTATTTCTGTTAGCATTTCCTCAGCTTCTTCAATCAACTCAAAATATACAAACCATTGAGTTAAAGAGCATGTTAACGCTAGACGAGGTCAAATGCCGTTGACGTGTTTATATCAATTTGTATGAACATCGATACTTTATTTGCACGTTTTGGTTATGCCAAAAATAATGACCATGTCGACGTTGATATGACGCTTCGTCTTGTTATCTTATTTTAGTCTTGGGTGTTAACAAAAGTATTAATAGTTGCAAAGGGAATCAACCCGCTATAGACATAAAAGTGCATTCGTCGAAACCGGCTAGACTAAATCATATGCAATTGTCTGTTAATGAATAGTACCTGGATGACCGAGCATCGCTCAGTATTTTTTTAAATCCTAGTTAGTTCGATTTATCGGCACCGAAACCCCCTACATACTAAATTTCATGAAAATCGTTGTCGCCGTTGTCGAGATTCAAATTTGGCGCGGTGGGAGGGTGTCTGACTGCTACGCAAGAGGTTGTGTGTTCGATTCCCATACGGAACACCGCTTTGTGTGATCCAAAAATTGTTGTTTTAAGTCTGGGTGTACTTTGTGTCCGTGACTTGTATGTTCGTAAAGTCCGCCGCGACACAGGGTTTGTATCAAACTGCAAGAATCGTCTTTTTTAAAAAATATATATACATTTACATGAATTGCTCGTTTAAAGGTATAAGATTTTACCAGATGCACCTACAACCATATATCCTCTTATCAATCATGTATCCTTTCCAAAATACTGACGATCTTCGTTATACAATGAGTTCCATCCCATTTTATATTCAAATTCTTCAACAGCATTTGCTTGTTGGACAAAATGTTATCACTATTTATTTTACGGGAATTAACGCGCATTGTTTACAATCTTGACCTTTCGACCAGGTTGCACCGGCGGTGCTACCTGGTCGAAACGTCAAGCAATTTTAAGGTAAACCAAACGCATTAATTCCCGTATAATAAATAGTAATAATCATGCAACGCTAAAGTTTAAATGTTTGTAAAATATTATCAATTTCTATAATTAAATATAAACGGTACATTATCATGAAATAAATATTTAACACCAAAAGTGTAAAGGTACTTGGGTAACCAGACCAAAACGAGCTGTATACATACAAGTGAACACAAGACATTGAAGCCACTAATGCTCATAAGTACCTATCATCTTCATTCTTATGGCTTCGGAAAATTACAAGTAATTAGTTTAAGACAACGTTTTCTCATTTGCTTTTGCTTATTTACGAATAATACAGCTATTGTTAATATTAAATGAGAGTTTGGAAACAAAAAGTATGTGGAAAAAATGACTTAAAAATTGGTTGAAATCCATGGATTTCGACTCGTGTGTTTGAGATAAATATCCATGTATACCATGTATATCCATGTATAATAGTAACATTACACGCAAACATAACCCCAATAACAATATTAATTTAATATTTGACGCTCCGTATTCGTAAAATATATCAAACTAACGAACGCTATCCAGAATTGGACATAATCAAACATGGATACCTATATGAAAAACTTGTTACGCGAACTTAGTTTCCGATACTAGCTAATAATAATTGCATTCATTACTATACTCACTGGTATCATTTTTAGAGATTTCTAGATAAATCTTTAAATATCATGTAACAGAAAAGCATGGTCTTTTCATCTAGGCACAGTGCATGGTGTTAGTAGCACCTCCTGTGGTGCAACAACCGATTGCTTAAATTATGGCATAGGTAAATAATAAATAAATAATAAAGGTCATAAAAAAATAATGATAAAAATGTAGGGCACCCTTTGAATCAATTCGAACCTTGAATTTGACCCTACTTTTATGTTACTCTGTTAGAAGATCGCAGTCAAACAACTCCAAATTTATTTGAAGCCTTTTAAAGCGAGAATCCGGATTCCTATTGTACATACAATTCATATACGTACAAACGTTTCTCTGGTATGTTATTTTGATACCATAGGTCAAACTATGATGTTACAAATTGTCTAAAATTTAATCTAATATACCTAAACGACCATATGGTACGATAAAAAACCGTGATGATGTTTTAAACATTATAAATATATACATAAAAACTATTATTGATAAGGAATGGACCAAAGCGGGGCATGTATGTTTGTGCCAGTCAATACCATTCAGTGTCGGCTAGTCGGTGTTTAGATAAGTGAACACAATGCTAGGTCTGCACACTGCACAATGCAGGGATGGCAAACCTTTTCAAATACAGGTGCCAATTTAAAAAAAAAGGATGCTTTTATTCTGCTTTCTTGCCAGACATGACAGGCAGGCGTGCGTAACAATTGAATGTTTTCACAATAGCAATGACATTGAGGTGTTATTTTGCTTGTTTTTTTACGTGTGAAATTGAACCTTATTGATGGTGAATAAGAATGTAATCCTTGTCTCTTGCATCATTCTGTACAGGGCATCATAGTTTCTTTCACCTAAATCATTTCTTTAATTAATAAAGACGTCTGGAATTCGTGGTCAATTTTTAATATTAAAAGTACAGAATTCGTTAAATTTCGAATTAAGGAGCAATTTATCAATTACTCCTGTGTAATATTCCAAATAGAACAAAGAGCTATTAACAAAAATCCAAAGCGTGTTATCACTATTTCCTACGCTATTAATAATTTATTATATTGTGACACAATTCTTTAATGTTGTTCGGCTTTAAACAATAATGAATTGACTGACTGATGACTACCTACGATTACAATACATACAAATTCAATGGATCTAAGTGGTCCTTAACACAATTTGTGCAATCCTCGCATTTGAACCGTAACAGCCTTGTACAAGTAGAAGTAAAGACCTCTACTTACCTCAGTAGACTTATCAGTTGTTGCAAATATTAAAAAAATACATTAATTTAGTGCATTATATTTGTTTGCATTGCATTTATTTTTAATACTAACTGACACACGTTTCACACGTTTTCGTTTGCGTCAATTTACCCCCATTTTGCAACATTTTAATTGCTGCTCCACTCTTATTGGTTGTAGCGTGATATTATATAGCCTAGCCTTCCTCGATAAATGGGCTATCTAACACTGTAAGAATTTTTCAATTCGAACCAGTGGTTCCTGAGATTACAGCGTTCAACCAAACGAGCAAACTCTTCGGCTTAATATTAGTATATTAGTATGGACTAAGTTTTTCGTGCAGCTACGGCCGCTTTAGGTTTGCTTTTTAAATATTTCACTTTCAGGGGTTGCATGTTCAAAAATCCGTTCTCCGTTTACGTCATGAAGACTATCTGTGTTTTAATTTTTTAACCTAACTTGTTCGGCTGTTTCAACTGAGTGTTAATAAGTCTGTCAGTTACAGTATTCTTTTGTATACACAATAGATCAATACATAGGTAGGTACATACGTCTAAGTTTTGGATTAAATTTTCTCTTCTACGAAAATACATTTTGTTATGTATGTAGGACTTATATACATAACATACAGCTGAAATGTATTTTCGTCACATATAAACTCGTTAAAACGCATGCCGCGCAGCGACATGCAACTTACATGTGCACGCTCGAGCCAGAAAACTGTTTCAAGACATTACTTTGCAATAAAGTGCAAATATTTAAGGAGCTTTTCTAGTTAGTATCTTATAATTAAGTCGACTTATCAATGTATTATCTGAGCTGGAAAATGAACACAAAATGTAGGTAACTATTCAACAGCCTCTTCATTTTGCATACTGGTTGTCGTAAGACTTAACCTATCTGCGACCTTGACCAGTTGTAACTTGAAAGTCATCAACATACAGTTACAAATAATAACGGGAATGAAATGAGTTGTCTACAATAAAATTGTAATTTTCTCTCGTTTGCCACAAGTTCACAACCCCTGTTCTTGTGCATTCCACGCCACCGGCTGAAGTCGGGAATTAGCCATAACTTATTTTAGAGCCTTTCGCACCGTAAGCTTGGCAACGAGCTTCGTTTACACACGCACTAACGTTAGAACCTTATAGGTATACCTGCGTGTTGTATTTTTTACGAACGCCAAAGTTTTATGTGTTAGTTTGAAAATATTTTAAGAGCGTGTTTTGATGTTTTTTCCCAGGTTTCAATGTCTGCCAGATCTATTGTCAGTTTTTATCATATGAGAAGACTGAGCTCTGCACTTTCAGTATTGTTTGCATCTAAGTGAATGTTAACCAATTTTTTTTTTTTTTTTTTTTTTTTTTTTTTTTTTTTTTTTTTTTTTTTTTTTTTTTTTTTTAAAGACGACTCCCGCAGTAGGGTACAAGCCCTGTGTCGCGGGGGACTTTACAAACATACAATTCACGCACACAAATTACACCCAGACTCAGAACAACAATTATTATTTGTGGATCACACAAAGTGGTGTCCCGTGTGGGAATCGAACCCACGACCTCTTGCGTAGCAGTCGGACACACTCCCACCGCGCCACAGAGGCAGTCGAGTCAACCAATGTTAAATAACCGACATAAAAGATAAAGCCAAATATTTAGGAACGGTAAAGACAAGACGTTATGTTTTAGAATTATTTAAATAAGAGAAACTTGACTTCCGCAGAAACAGCGATATGCCGAAACATTCCACAAACTGCAAATATTTGCACAAATTCCTTTAAGTGTAAAGTTCCCAGGCACCTAGAGTGCAACGTTCGTTCGCTCAACGTTAATCAGAATCTATCAAACTGTACTGTTACAATACATTTGTATAACAAAAGGTTCGCCTAAGACGTTGTAAATAAAATTCCAAGTCGGCTATAAAAGTGGTGGTATGCAGTATTCGCACCACCATATTCGAACACACCAAGTAATTAATAAATCTAGCTTTACGATCAAATAGATATAATAAAACGTAAACCAACTAATTAATGCGTTTTGGTTACAGTTACCTGACAAATGGAACATACTTAAAAAAAAGAATACCTAGAGTTAATAATGGAAGATGACTAGGTGGTTCTTTTTTTGAAAAATAAAAATGGTTGCTCTTGATTGGATTTGTATTGGATACAAAGTAAATAAAGGAATGTTAATGAATAAAACTAGGTACTTATCTAATTAAGAGTGATGATATTCGATTTAGCTTTTAAAGCCTGATTCCAACTAAATGGTATGTCCGAAGAGCACTTAGATACAAAGTTGCAAGACGTGGGTCACGTTCTTGAGGCAGGCGAGCCACTCGTAGGTTTAATAGAAATTCTATGTCAAATATTATAACTTCGTAGGTTTTAACGTATGAAGGTACCAACTTAAATAAAAATAAATACTTTTTATTCTTAATCTACTATTTGTTGTATTGTATCCATAGAGATTGTACTCTTTTATTGAATCCATAGGTAACGTCATTGTATGCCATGGACAAAGGAAATCTTAAAAAAAATATTTGGACTGTATTCATCATATATGCTCGTACACTTTCGCGATATGTACATATTATTGAATTTTAGGGCGAACATTTCGGGCGTATTGCAACGGCCGTGGTCACGGGTACCGTTGCAATACGGTCGAAACGTCGAGCAATAAACAAAGGTATTTATCCTTAAAATAAAATATTTACGAAATTAAGACCCGTAGCTTATAAAATTCTATAATGTATTCATCATATCGGGGACACCATCATGTTTAAAACTTAATTTGAAAGAACACTGTCCTTAAAATCTTAGATTTTAGTTAAGCCTATGATTTGATACTTACAAAATCTTATCAAAAATGTTCCGTCTATTTAAAACTGTCACTCTGTACAAACAAACAAAGAAAGTCAAAATGTGTACCATATATTCGACCATTAGCAACTTGTTGGCACAACAGTAGCTAAAGTCATTAATAATGAAGATATGGAGCGTAGTCTATCGTCACGCGATGTTGATATAGCCGGTAACTTGAGAGCCCCGTACCACAGAATACCGGAGAGTGTAGAAGGCAATTTTAAAGACAACGCTTTTGACGCACGCATAGACATCGCTCACGAAGGCGGAATCACCGAACACGTCAAAGCAATGACAGAGCGAGTGCTTCGGGATTCCATAGACATCGGTCTATGTTTTTCTTACAACGATAGTACCTAGGCGCACGCTAGCTCATGACGGTATCAGTGCCACCCAAATCCTTGTTTGGCAAAGATCTGAATTTCATTTCAGATATTAGTTCGTAAATCTTATTTGCCCAGTAATTACACTTACTACAGTGCTCTTCAACTGAAACCACAGGGATGCGTTAACATTAGGTAGTTTTGGTACCGACCAAGACGGCCTGTGTATTGTAAGTATGTTAGTCGGTAAGGTACAGATTTCTGTGGGCCATTGATGCCTAAAATAAATGTTATATTATTATTATTATCGTATTATTTATCCACTGGCTGGCATAGCGACAAATAAATTATTTTTATTTTCCAAACCTTTCATATTTTTAAAATACCTCTTAAGAAAAAATTCTCTACATAAAATTCTTAATTAAAGCTATTACTCAAGTAACGATATCGGTGACTATTGCTTGGCTAAGTATTCTAACGTTTGACGTTTCTTACTTCACTCATTTTCTTGACTATAAAATCGAAACTGTTACTTAAGTAATTACTTTTACTTAAGTAACTGCTATTACTCGTTTATAAATACGGGGGTTAGACCTTCTACCTACCTACCTCGTCGAGAGCATTTACTATGAAGCTTGGGTTCTGTGCTTTCAGAATTCTGTGCCCGTACGGCCTGGCTTCAGTTACTGTTGACGTAAATACCACTCCTACCTAACGACTTTGTGTACTTTGTATTCAACAAACACTCTGATTAATTAATAATTTAGATATTGTTACCTACTTGGATACTGCCGAAAAACGTGGTATGATTTTAAAAACGAAAATAAACCTTATAAAAGTTATTGCTTTGGTTTTGGTTTTCGAACAAAAATTTATATGTAAACTTAAAAAGTTAAGAGTTGTGATCTTTAAAGTGCTGTAAGCTAAGACCTAACTCTTTTTTAGCTGAAGTAAACCTTGACAAAACAAAATATACTGACTGCTACTACTGGCCAATAGTCACGATTTCTTCATAGCGAAGACGAGACGCGAGGAGAAGAGGTGTGTTACAGGACAGAAGAACTTCATATCTTGTAGACTAGGCATAACTTCCAAAGCTGTAGATAGGTAAAATGTTGAAAAAAAAGAAAGAAAAGAAATATTTATTTTGACAAATTAATCTATACTAATATTATAAAGAGGAAGTTTGTTTGTTTGTTTAAACGCGCTAATCTCAGAAACTACTGGTCCGATTTGAAAAAATCTTTTTTTTGTTGGATAGCCCATTTATCGAGGAACGCTATAGGCTATATAACATCACGCTGCGACTTATAGGAGCGGAGCAGTGATGAGAAATGTTGCTAAACGGGGAAAATTTATGCATACGAAGTTGCGCGGGACAGCTAGTAAAAGATAAAAAAAAAAAAGGGAAATAATTATAATTCAGCAATAAAATAGATAGAGATAACTTCTCGTCCACCTTGGTCGTGTCCGAGCCTAATGACAATTTGGACAAACAGGCATCGAAACAAAAACGCCACAGATATAATTTCACTAATACATGCGAATCGATAGATTTTCATGTGGGTAGAGGGAACGGCCTGTCTGATATAGTTGGTTTTTATCGTTCCCCTAGTCATAGTCGAGGTCAATATTATTAAAGTGATTAATCATACGGTGCAAAAGTAAAAAGCGATGTCAACATTCACAAATGATAAATAGACATGACTAAAGGTACAATAAGGTTTACTGCCCAATATGAATCGAACAAAATCAACGATCAAATCAACGGTTTACTGCCCATTATGAATCGTGCAAAAATCTATCTGTATTGGTCTAAGTAGGTACCTATATCTATAATAAATCTAATTTCGTACAAGGGAAACTTCAGAGCAGACGAGGTTGAGGCCAATGTCACATAAAATAATTAAATATTAATTGAACGCCAAGGGACCAGGCGTGTCAACAGACCGAAACGAAAATGGCAGGATATACTTGACACCCTGGGGTGAAAGACCGAAAGGATATTAGAAGCCTGGATTACATTATTTATTGAAGCTTTTTTTATAAATAATCTTTAAGCCTTTTAGATTTATTATGCCCAAAAGTACCTTTCGTATTATTAGTGTTTTTTTTCTTTATGTATCTTTTGCTGTTGTATATGCCATCTAAGAAGTAATTTTCGCTGTCGAATTGGACTGTTTAAACATGAAAAAACGAAGCATTAAAATAAAAATGAAATATTTACAGCCCACGGATATACCAAAACATCTTAAAACTCTCTCATTACGTTATCTCTGTTACCATAACTATCAAATATTTTAATATAATTACGAGAAAAGTAACGGCGGATAAAACCTTGTTAACAGGTACATTTGGCATTGCGCTCAAAAAAAATCAACTTGCAATTCAGTCACGTAACAGTACTGCTGTTTACAAAATCGAAGTTCAATAATTTATTTTAATGCTCAAAAGTGTGTGGACAACGGTACCGCAAATGCTGGCGGGTAGCATTCCTGCAGGCTACGCCGCAAGCCATTCTTAGGGCCATGCGTGCGAGGCGCAGGCGCCATACATGACCGTTCAACTCAGATTCACTCGTAACCTGCAAACTATTTTCACTAAAATTAATGTTAAAAACGAGTTTTGCTATTGCTTCGATGCTATAAATAGCATCGTTAAATAACATAAGCTTCAAGTATAAGCATGAGACTTTTACACTTTAAATAATCTTGACAGTAAAGTTTACAACACTTCTACTTAGTCGGTTTCTTGTTTCTCCATAAGCACCACAGTATTATTTTCAACGATTACCCCACAATAGATACTTAAATAAAACTTACACGCTAGCTTGTAATCACTGTCGTGTAATAACGTAAGTTTTGAAGACTTTACAGCTATTAAGTAAAACCAATCAGTGATGCAAAGCGTACACGACAATTGTTAATTGTTTTTTTTTCGACAAAGCCTTTAAAAATGCATAGTTACAGCTCTCTAATGGTCAGCGTTGCTAGCCAAAAGAAATAAAAAATCAAAAAGTATGATTCCATTTGCTAAACGATATTCTGTCAAAAATATGCACAATTTTAAAACAAAAATTGTCACTCTGATGCTAAACCATGACTCAGTGTTATCTTGTCTGTAATGAATCCATCTGTTGCGGGGGCTTGTGGCTTCAGCGTGGTGGAGTTACAAAATATCGGAATAGGTATACAACTTAGCTATTGAACAAACTAAACTAAAATGAATGAATATAAGTTTATGCTTATTAATGTCAGAATTATTGAGATATCCACAAAAAAGTCATACTCAGAATGGACATATTTCAGTTTCAATCGATTTATTATAATTTCGTTGGCACTTACTAAAACAATATTAGAATAAAAAAACTATTAGAAATGTACATTAAAGAGTAAAGTGTTGCGGTCATTAAATAAGCTTTACTACGAACTTGAAATCGAAGCTTCATGCTATAAACTCGTGGGAATTCCCAGCAGCTGTAAAACGAATAAAAAATGTTATGATTCATATACTTTTACGCCCAGGTTACGTAGATACGTCATTGTTTTTTTTATCGAGACTAAAGTTTGAAACTACATTGAAATTTATCAAGTAATAAAGTGGTAATAAAATATCGGTATTTTATTTTTTCATGTATTTCAATTGTACATCGTTTTCTTGTAGTCCGAGAATTGTTATCCTCTTTTGAATGTGTAGTTTAATTTTGTGTAAAATCGTAAATTCGTTGTGTTACTACGTATACGTTTTTTAATTAGTAAACGTAGTATGACAGGCAAACGTAGATTGGTCTGATAGACAACAACGTTACAACAATAGGACACCGTTAAGATACGTACATTAATACTAAAATTGAATCTATGAAAAAACCGTTATTGAACTATAACCTGATGCTTTAGAACTTAGATCTGAGCGTGCCTACGATGATAGTTTGATCGAAATTTAAAACTAGCTTACGCATCATTACGCATTTTATTACTTTTTGGAAGATAGCTGGCGATGAGCCGTATAATTGAATGATTAAGTTAAGAGAGTTTAAATAAATAAATCCGTTAAACAAATTCAATTTTCATCAGAGTTCTGTTACATGGTACCAAAATATTACCTTAGGAACGTGACTTGGCAAAGGAAATAAAAGACTTCGTTTGCCACAAGGCTTTGTTTGTACGTTTCCAAAGTAGCGTTAAACGGGTGCCTTGACCTGACAATGACGGGCCTTTTACAATCAAAGATTGTTCAAGAGGAAAACAGGTAAAAAGAATCCGTATTACCTGATAGATAATCCGTATAGCAAAGTTACTGATTGAAATACAATAGCCACAATAGACAATGACATTCAATATGGAGAGTGGACTGATCGACAAGGGCGTTGCGACTTGAGTGTAGATCCATTTAGCCTCGTACCTCAATGAATAACGACTTTAGTTGTCATATTGTGAATTGTGAACCTGTTATTATACAGCTGATACGGCCATTGGCTATTACGAAAGTGGTCTTGTTTAAAACGTACACGCTGTTGTGTAATATTATGCTACTTATCGTAGGATAGTCTAATGATATTTAAGTGATGAAGTCATTACTTTACTCCTAACAGGAAAACTGTAATAAATATTTATAATTTATTCGTAATCTCCATAATTATTTTATTCTTATTTACTTTGACTCGCCTAAGAAAAATGTCTCTTTGTAATTGTGGTTTACTTATAATAAATTCATTTTGTAAGGCATTTAACATCCTCATTAATCTGTGGCTTTAATTTTTCTGCGACTTATCTACCACGCCCACCGACGACGTAGGTAATTTTGGAATGCAATTATTTGCATTCGTGTTTAATTTTGATAATATTAAAAAAAACTAACAAGCATATGAATCACAATTTAGATAAGTAGGTATTAAGATAGTCAATTATATAGCTACGAGTAATAATCCTAATCATATATGTCGGTATAACAAGCAGAAAAGTTATTCTATATTAAACATGCAGAAATTTCAAAACTTTAATATTGAGGCTAACGTAAAACGCCAGCGTTTGCATTGTATCGGATTCCAACCACTGCAATAGGTCAAATTGCAGATATTACTAAAAAGATCGTTTTCCAAATGCATCCGTGTAAATGTCAGATCGAACGTTGAACAGGTAAACTATTTGGAATTGTTCCAATTTCAGTGTTTACGAAACATACAACGAATGGTTTTAACGTTTATATACATTTTGACGTACCTACTGTTTCAATAGCGATTGAGGTACTCCTTACTTACTCTAATTTTAAATGTTATGCATAGTTTCCCTTTATAGCGAATACTTGTGCGTCAGAATCTCGTCACGTTGCTTCCCTTGCTTTAAATTTAGAACACAATTTGGGAACTTACTCGTACGTTCTTAAACTTTCAACCAATATAGCATTACCTACTTAAATATCCATTCCACCTACATAAAACCTCGAAACTATTTTTATCGTCTTTAGACCAGATAACTGTGAGACTAGGAAATACGGCCACATTTACCATTCTAAAAGGATACTTAGGAAAACGGGCGTATTGCCATTTAAACGATAAGTAGTAGATTACTGTGGAATGGTTGTGCCTACTTACCAACTCAATTCCAACCACGAAATGTGTCTAAGAATTACCTTGACCGGCGCAATTGGTTCGTATGAGCAATCAGAGTTATAGGCAGCCTATCTAGACTCATTGAACAGCCAATAAGTTTGACCGTGTACAATCGTAGTGCGGTGTGTACAGTAGTCTGTCCTTGAGCGTGTCTGCACGTTATTTAATTGTGCCGTGCATTTAAATTGTCATAATTGCCGTTTTCATTATGCTTATTGATCTTTACCTCCGCAACGTGATGCAATACAGATTGCGGGAGTAGTCATTTGATATTCCTGGAAAATTAAATACGATGAACTTCTTAGGAATGTGCTTGGGTTGCTGTTAATTTCGGTGAAACATTTATTTAAAATCGTTTAATGTTCTTTGTGTAAAGATTTTGATTGCTCAAACATTTCTTTGAAATTCCTATGTATGTATATTGCATTGGCATATTTTAGGTTAGGTTTCGAGCACTCCTAGGACTATATCGTTCTTGGCTTTAAAAACCACAGTTACTATCGAACTTCTTCTGAGTATTCAGTAATGCAATCAAAAGCGGTCATTTTGTTGCCTGATCTATAAGCTTTAGGCTTCGATTAAGAAGTTTATTACTGTGGAACTGTTAGAATTTACACTACAGAACTATTAGATTCACAATCTAGTAGAAAGACTTATATGATCACATTTCCCTTTGTGGCAAGCCGGCAGATGAATCTGAACTTCTTTACGACCACTATAGTAATTTCCTGAGACCCTGATCAACCTTGCAGCCTCAGTCATGATTGAATCGATTTAGTGGACAATAACGCTTTACAAGGCAAAACCTATCTGTAGGGTGGCTTAGAGGAATAGGACCACAAAACAATTACAACTAACCGGTTCCCAGCAGATAATGGCTGTTATACAATACAATTTCACGCCGCTTGATACCAAAATTGCTTATTGATACTTGCAGCTTATTTAAAAAAACAGCTATATATCCCAACATGTAGTTATTAAAACCAAATTTATGAAACTTCGAACTGGCATAAAACTTTAGGAAGAAAATTTAAAAGAATAATACGTGAGCCCCATTACACTTTAGCGCGATTAAAATCGTGATTCTGGCAGTGGTCGGCAGGGATTTTTTGTAACTTGTTGCGGTTCTCGGAACTTCCTTAAAGAAGCATCAATTTGCCGCAGCTTTGCTTCACTCGGGCCGACGACCTTCGCGCAGTGAGTCATTTATAGTGATTAAGGAAATGAGACTGCTGGACAGCGGACACATGTAAAGAATTACGCAAATTAATTCCATATTCTACGTGACTACTTAAAAGCCTGCACTTAGCGATGCTTTGTGACATAATAGTGCCCATTCCTGCAAACAATAAAACACATCATACGGTTGTACATTTACAATCGCGGCAATTTCTCTTATTGTTATTTTTTACATAGCTGTCATTATGATCAATGACTCGGGCAATTATGTATTTATGTCTAATTACTCTTACATCACTTGGCCAAAAATTACGAGTCTCGTGTAATTAAAAAAGAAAATCTTTGACAATGTCGCATGTATCAAACGATGTCAAATGAATTAAGAGTGATGTAATGATATGATTTGATCATTATATTATTTAGTCATGGAGTTAGACGATTAACAAAATTGATAATATTTGATCAGTGATCATCAAATGTTATCACATTGAATTCAAAGACCTTTTGTTATGTGGAAGTTGAGTTTTACATTTCCTGTCTACTCTCAAACGTAATTAAACACTAATATGATGTTCAAACATAATCACGCCAGCCTAAATATAATTTCCAAATTAAAAAAAGCCGTACAATTATGCGAACCTAAATAAAAAATTCAAGCCAAAGTCGTAAGATAATTCCAAGTGCAATAAACGGGAATGATTCATGAATATCGGTGTAGTTTGGAATTTTAACGTAACGGGTTCCAAATAACCTCTTGTAATTTGCACTCCTCTGAGTTTTTAAACCACCGGTTGGAAAAAATCGGTATTTCCTTATTTGGTTTTGCCCAGATTATTCATAATAATTCATGGAAGGATTATAACGAGAATCGATCACAGTGAAAATATTATATTCATAGATACCACAACAAGACAGGTTTTGCACACATGATATATGAGCGATGACGCACGTAAGAACAATGTAACAATATTTTGCACAGAGGGCGATGGAATTCGCTTAATACAATTAATACCAGGACAGCTATCCAACCAATCGATTTTTTTCAATTTATAGCAACATAAATGACTGATATAAACTGAAAGTGTTTAAAAAAAATTAAAGACCTTCCAATCTCTTACAATAAGTTATAATGTTTGACCACCTCTATACTTATTTGATTGTAAACAATTAAAAATATTGCTTAAACTCTATTAAAATTATTAAATAATGCCAATTTTTAGACGTGGAAGTCACTAAAACCTAAAAAATGTAAATAATTAAGACAACTGCACAATCCCTTTATTAAAATGATTGCATTAACCAAGATAAACGCATTACGGTATTAAAATTACAATTACAGGATAACGCAATTCGGTGCGCGTGCGCACTCGTTCTCGTCCGACCTTTTAACATGCGGGCCGTTATGACTATATTGTCGACTGTAATGTAGGTATTAAATTTTCCAGATTGCTGGTTAACTTAACACCTTAATAACCGTATGATAATAAACTTGTTGTGTGGTCTTTAGCAGAATAAATAAATAGGATTTTCATAGATACCTACTAAGCAGCTAGTAGATATAGTATAGTATGTAGTTAAGTAGTAGGTATCTACTAAACAAAAAAATAAGTTTTAGTACAAATAAGATTGTCATTGTAACCTTTTTCATTGAATTAAAAAACACAATTGTAAAGTGACTTGACCTAGGACCCAAATTTATATCATCATTTTTAAAAAAATAATTTTCTTTAAAATCTTGTTGTACACCTTGTAAGTGTCAATAAAAAATAGTTGTTTTTTACCTTATGTTGGGCTGATGGTCATGCGCTTGTAATCGAAGTGGTTTTTTTTTGCTCAAGGTTTGTAGGCATGTGAGTAAACCACATGCCTACACGTCTTCGTAAGAATATTAAAGATCGAGAGATCTATCTTTACTAATACTTCGTTATTTATAAGACCTATGCTTCTATTACAATATTTGTACATTTTTAAATCAATTTTCTTCGTCTATAATTTCTTTAATTTATTAATAGAGACATTTTTTCGCAATAACTAGTACCTAGCTACTATTTAAGCTCCACTGATTAAGCTTCATTAGGTATAGACCAACTAGTACCAGGAACGAATTGAACAAAGACTATTTTTGTGGTACCAGAAAAGCAATATCGTTTATCCATCTAACATTAGCAAAGTTTTTACCTTCAACACTACACGCAAAACTTTCATACTGTTATGTTTTGATCTTTATCTCTCCAACATTAATATTCAGTTCATAACAGAACTTATACAAACGAAATCCTTGTGCTAGTTTCGTTTTTCTTAGTAGCATTTGTTTCCGTCATTCGCCCGCATAAAGTTAATTTGAGTTTTCGAAGTCAGCTAGAAGCCACAACATCATCAAAAGGTTTGATGTAACCGTGCTAAGAACATCTCGGATACCGTAAGTATGTGTACCCACTATTGTACTTGCCACAGCCGTGGTTGTGGTGAAAGACAATTTGTCAGAATTAGCTTTATAAATTGTTGGGACGATCTTTCGCAAATTAAATGATAAGCTAGAACCTCTCGCGGTTAGAGAAACCTTGGCTTCTAGTGTTAAAGTTATAACCTTTTTTATAGCATTTTGTGTCTACAGAGAGATGTTGAGGTTGAATAAAAAACCGTCAGTCAAAAGCCAGCTAACTTTATAATAAACAAAAGTAAAATTTTAATCGCACATTCTTAAGATTGTAGATACTAGGCCGGGATTATTCAAGATACAAAATCATAATTCGTTTTATTTTCTAGTTTAATTTGTCGTACCAAAGCATGTTGAACAATTTATTAAGAAGTCAGACGATAAGCGGGTCAAAATTAAATTCAAAGACACAAATCTACATTGACTTAAACACGTAATGTTATTGGAATATTTCTATTAGGACCAAGCTTAGAACAAAGCAACAGTAGACTAGGTTGATGCAGTAACTCTTTATATCTCCGACCGCACTACGTGATCGAATCGATATTAGATTCGGTACATTAACCGTTTGTCTCACCAAATGACAGTTTTGGGTCTTTGAACTTTGCTCTGATCTATACAGTGATGGGATCAAGTAAACCAGTATCTTCAGTACAGTTAATAGGCTTGGCTTGTTTGTCAATGACTAATAGAGTACATTCATTTTGGGACAATTCTGACTTCCTATTTGAATAATATTGATGTACCTGTATAAATTCATGCAAATATTGACTATTGTAAAGTTTATTTACAACTATAGCATCTATTGAGTCATAATAGTTAAGGGTTTGCTAACATGCTTCAGTTTTAAAACCATTATTGCCACAATTTATTATTAGCCGTAAAAGAATCTATTTTTATCCATTATCCACACTGCTTGGGGCTACGTTCCCATGACTTTTAGATTCTTTAAAGAATGTTGAGCGATGCGGTTCGATAATGAAAGCTTATCAAGATTCTGACAAGTGTACGAGCTCAAAAGTATTTGTTGAAGTAAATAAAATTAGTAGTATCAGACTTCTGATATGTTCAATTACAATGTCAAAAGGTTGATCCTTTTTAAATTCAATATTCGTTCAGGTTGTTCACAAACTCTTAAAAGTCAAATCTGTAATTCTGTCTTAGATGATAATAACTAAAATTAATAGCAGTGATACTTTAATCTATACTAATATTATAATGCAAAAGAGTATGTTTGTTTGAACGCAATAATGTCAGGAACTGCGGGTTCGCATTATTTATTATTAGCCGATTTATCGAGGAAGGTTATAGGCTATATAACATCGCGCTACGACCAATAGGAGCAGGGCAACAATGAAAAATGTTACAAGAACGGGGAAAATTTATGCATAAAGTCTCTTGGTTAAAAGAAAAAATACTGCTATCAAAACTAGTTTCTTTCCTAGTAAAAAATAGCACTTTTTAGTAATTTTAAATCAAATATATTTGAAAGTATATTAACAGCATCACTCGTCGAATTCAATTATAAACTAAAGTTAACAAAGAGACGAGCGAATACCTGCTATTGTAATAACATAGAAAAGTACCGCATTACTCGTCAACTGCACACATCCTATTCACAATAGAATTGTCCTTGCGTACATGACTCAAGTTTCTTATTCCCACATTGCTATTCAAAGTAGTCACAGTTAAATTCTCACTTCTAGTATTAACAAAACTATACTATTTTATCACCTGACAGTACAATTGCTATTTTAATTTGCTTAAGTTAAAAGACGTCTTAGCAAGTACTAAAATGGTTGTAGCTAATAATAAAAATAACGGTGTCTATTAGAACAAAGACTCTCAATTTGCAAATTACAGTATTTAAAAAAGAAGTAAGTTGTAAGCAAAGAGTCGTTTTAGTTTGGGTTCATGGAACCATATCGACGAGGTTGCGGTTAATTATTGTAATTGTAAAGAAATAAAAACTCCGCGGTCACTTCCGTAATACAATAGTCACGCAAGCAAAAATTTAAATAAATAAGAAGATTATCTTGACTACCTCGGGGGCACGGTGGGAGTGTATCTGACTGCTACGCAGGAGGTCGTGTGTTCGATTCCCACACGGAACACCACTTTGTGTGATCCATAAGTTATTGTTCCGGGTCTGGGTGTACTTTGTATCCGTGACTTGTATGTTTGTAAAGTCCCCCGCGACACAGGGCTTGTACTCTACTGCGGGAGTCGTTATTTATAACAAAAAAAATCTTGTACAGAAGACGTGCGATTTGGAATACTTAAATAAAATAAACGTAGAATAATTTTAAATAATATGCATGATTAAACGTTAAAAAAAATAAAATAAACATTACACAGACTACTGCATTAAAATATTCACTGTTTGCCGTACTGCCAATGTCAAACAGAATGGGCTTGATAGTTTTATTTCTTAAAAAAAATATATATAAAAACAATATGTTATACAAATGATAAGGTTGTGATTAAAAATAAATTAATTGTAAAATAATATTTGAAAACAAGCTATTACAATGATTAAAAAAAAGTACTCCTCAAGACATAACGAATGTGCTCAAACTTGTTGAGTTTATTTAAAAAGTTTCCTATGGCCGTCTTGTAGCTCCATCATCAGAACAGCTTCATGGTACCATATAATTATATTGTCAAACCAATAACAAAGTTACCGAAAATTTACGATATTTCGCGTAAAACGAATGAGAATGAAAATAATACTTGACCATTTTAGACTTAAATCATGTATTGTGGCCAACATAAGAAAAAACCGGGCAAGAGCATGTCGGATCATGCTCAGTGTAGTGTTCTGTTGCCGTATAAAAAAAATGATTTGAATAATTGCACCAACAGAAGAGCGTATGTTCATGGCACTTACGCCCTTTTCGACAATAACTCAATGACGGTATATTTGATGGGATATTTTTTGGTTACACGGTTGAATCTTTTCTTAATATATCTCAGAATATTCATTTAATCAATCAGAAACCTTAAAATGTTTTTAAAAGATCTGTCGAATGATGTTCCACGCGTTGATGTATGCTCGAAAAAAAATTCAGCTTCTGTTACATGTATGGAGTCCCCCCTTAAAAATATTTACTTTTATTATTTAGCCATTAAATTAAGTAGCGGCTACTACAAAACATCTTTTCACCAAATTTAATCAATATTTATTGGGTAGCCTTTGAGTAAAATGCCTGTGACATATGGACGGACAGACAGACAAACACACATACAGACATGACGAAACTATAAGGGTTCTGTTTTTGCCATTTTACCTACAGAACCCTAAAAACTAAGCAATGCAACAGACAGAGCGCCTTCCCATTGTCGTGACGACAGAATATCGTGTCGTTAGAAGCGTGGTGGTGGCGTTTGTATTTAAATGGAGGTGTTCACATATAGCAACACATTTTTGCAGTGACGACAGATTGTCGAACCGGCTAGCATGACAGTCGTCATACAGGAACGAGTCCAACGATAAATATATATTACGACATAGTGGGAGCGCATTGTAAAGATACTTAAATTTTCCGCGAACCTGTTACATTAGCCTACTAGATTATTAATGACATTCACCTGTTTCTTTCACACATTTGAAATCTAGCTATGTCATTTGCATATCGTGACTCGTCGCTTCCACGACAGAATACTGAGACTACAGAAGACATCCTACACAAAAAATGCTCTTGACGCAACGCACTCGTAGACATTGTACACGGACACCACATCGGGGAACGCTTTCCGAACAAACTGCAGCGATATGGTCTTAAATTCCCACTGCAGGACATTCCACTGTGCAGAGAATGAATGGAACATGAAATAACACCCAAACATATATGTGTTCATGTCAGTGTGGCCGAACACAGGTTACAGTTTCTGGCTACACCGTCATGCCTCTCTGAGGCATGCATTAGTCTGGAAATACTACTTGGCTTCTGTAAGAGTTTAGGCTGGCTGGAATCAGAGGGAACTGACAAGTCACTATATACAATGGTCTAATCAAGAGATTAAGTGCGATATTACAGCCCCGTTTAAATAAAAAACTTGATAGGTGTCCACGGACACCTGGATGGAACGAAGTTCCTTTCGATTAATTAGTAAAGGAATTGGAATAAAAATTTTATTTACGCGATTAAATTGTCCGAACGGCTTATGTAACTGGCTTGCTTTCTATGAGAGAGAGAGAGAGACAGACAGAGAAACACGCGCACGCCCCGCACGGCTTACAACTATAGCAAAAAGTGTCGTTACAACTCTTGGTCTTATTTTTTTCCGTCTAGCCCCCTTTCGCAACGCGTGATAAAGAACTTCGTTCCAACAAACAAACAAACCTTGTCGCTCGAGTAATGGCTAAAGGCTAAGGCATCGGTCTCGCAATCTAGAGGTCGCGGGTGTGAATCCTACCCATCATACTACCGATGTGAACCCACTCCTAACACAAGCCATTGAGATGCTGGAGGAGTTAATATGATTGCTAGTAATGAGGGATCGCAATACCACATTGCAAGGTATATTAAAAAAAAAGGTTGTCTTCCGTACTCTCGGTATACTGTACTTCCAGTTCGGAGTACTTCGCTGGCGATTGCGTATGCGCCGCGTGCCTGGGGCTTCCTGTTAATGAAGCCGCTACCGCCATACGCAGTGAACTCCAAACACTTGGTGCTAGTCATTGATGTTAAGTGGCCGGATAAGGCATTAGGAATGGCGCTGTTAGAGATTTAAATTATTGGTCATGTCGTGTGAGTGGTGAATGAAATAAAAGTAAATCAGATTAAGTTTTAGATTACGGTATTATTTTACCATGTAGGGTATTCCTTTAGTAATAGTCTTGAACATTGAGAGAGGTTGATGAATGGAGAGAGTAGACGAAAAAACCCTTGGTGTAACGGTTGTTGAACTAGGTATAGAAACATACTAAAATGACATTTCAGATTTCGTAATTTAAAACAAATTACAATCAGAAATAGAGAATTACTGAATTGATAATGTCAAGGAGTTTAATAAAATGTTATGTATGCAATTTTGTCGGCCATACCGATTGATTTAACATACAAACGACAACTATACTTGGATGCACAATATCATTTATAGATTCTTTCTCACAGTAGTGACTCATAATTATATAGGTAGGCCAGCTCCCTACAACGAGCGAAAAAAGACTCATTCACACATAGACGCGCAAGTATATAGATCTCGGATGACTCTGTAGAAACGTCAACCAAGACAGCGCACATTGAGATCGCCGTACGTGCGTGTCTATAACTGCGTAAATTTCTTGTTGAGCTGTGAGCCACCGCTCTGTCACTATAGTAGTAGCATACGCAATCAACGAACTGGTTGCAAATAATTTCTTAGATGAATGGGATGAAATGTGTCCCAACTGGTTTTGGTTTAAAGTTATTGCCAACTTTTATCTTCTGTCGAACAAACATGGTGATCAAGTTTAAATATAGCAACAAAACTGTAGCTTTAAATGAACATGAAAACATACACATAAATCTATATTTATAACAAGCTCAGAAAGTACCTTGTCTTAAAATGGTTCTAAAAAATAAATACATTAGTGAAAAATCTCTTTCAGAAAATGATGTTTTATTTGATTTTATGTACATTTCTTGGAGATGGACAGACATATTTCTCGCGGACGAAAAATGAGGTTCTGCCAACGTGGATCTCATTCGATTTTCTTAGATATGTTTATAAGACGTCTTACGCTATCATCAGTTTCTCCTACTATAGGAAGAGATGCAAAGATAAACTTTTAATTATAAAAATATATTCATTACGGGTTTTAATCACGTGAATAATTTAAGGTAAAATATCTTATTTCTTGCCCGACGTTTCGACCGTATTGCAACGGATAGTCTAACCGTGATCACAAGGTATTTTACCTTAAATTATTCACGCGATTATGAACCGTAATATATTTTCTAAAGTGCACAAATCGCGGAAGATTATCAACATTTTTAGAAACTTATATATGTTTCTTTTTGTATTCCTCTTTGGGCTATTGTGTAAAAAAAATAGTACTAGTGCTGATGACAATATTATCAGTCATACATACAAATTTGTGACAAAAAACGAATGTACTTGAAGTTTTCAGGGATGTTTAATACTATACTAATACGAATGTGTACGAGTACCTAAAACTCATAAAGGTAACGCTAGTAGGTATGATTTATACGAATCTATTAGAAGAGTTTGCATGCTTTCTCCAAACGCGGGAAAATTATACTCATTAGCACAATATTTTCTCTCGATTTATGTAACGTTATATTTTATGTACCAATACGTGTATTTATGCGTGTCGTGTGAAAATTATCACTTTCACATAAAAGCGTAACATGACGCAAAGCCCAAATAGTACAAATTGGTTGACAAACAAATAGAATTTTCGTCACTGGGTCAGTTATGTTATGTAAGACAATATTTTGTCATCATGAATGAAAATAACCTGCTTTTGGCACAAAACACAAAAATTGACTTCTTGATTGGTCTGTTGGTCTAGTGGTTAATGACCCTCAGTGCTAAGCCGGAGGTTGTGGGTTCGATCCCCACCCATTATAAAAAATTGTGTGATATGATAAGTGCAATGTTTTTTTTTTTGTAAAGATAACTAGCAATGTGAGATTGTGGTCTTACGTTACTAGCAGTCCTGTTAACCCCTCCAGCTAACCTTAATGGCTTGTGTTAGTTGTGGGTTCACGTCGTCGCGCGGTAATTTAATGGTTAGGATTCGAACTAGCGACCTCCCGATATTGCTGTGTCTGGGTATAATTTATCTATTCGTATATAATAAAAAAGTGTGAGCCCCAAGACATTATTATTATTCTTTCGCACTTCGGTCGAGCAACACACATCATCCATAAACACCTAATCTCGGAACACCTTTGGAACAAACTGGTCCGATATTTCATATCCGAGAGCAATGTCTATATGTGCGTAAACGAAGTTATCCTTCTGTATTGTTGGTGTTCTATGTTTTTGGTTTGTTTAAATTAGTGATAAGTAAAAGTGTATCTTATGTTTATGAAATTGTTACATGTCTAGAATTAATTTTGACCTTGGGCATGATTACCAAACGTTTTGTTTTTTTTTTTATAATAGTGTGAAAGTAATCTGTTTGTTTGTACGTTTTTAGGGTTCCGTACCCATAGAGTAAAACACGAACCTATTACTTCGCTGTCTGTCTGTCCACCTGTCACCAGACTGTATCTCATGAACCGTGATAGTTAGATAGTTGATTTTTTTACGGATGTATTTAAATGTTATGTTTTAGTATTGTTTGTTATAGCGGCAACAGCTATAACAAACAATACTAAAACATAACATTTTGCTCGTTTTTGCTCGAAATTGATAACGGCAATAGGTAGACGCTTGAGATATAAACAAAATATTGAGTTATATTATTCACTTCAAAAATAAATAATTAAATAAAATTAAAATTCCCATACAAAGATATGATTATTTGTCATTTTTAGGCTTCCGTAGACAAATTGGCAAAAACGGAACCCTTATAGTTTCGTCATGTCCGTCCGTCTGTCTGTCTGTTTGTCTGTCTGTCCGTCCGTATGTCACAGGTATTTTACTCGAAGATATAAGTTCCATGAGCATACGCTTTTCTGCCGATGCATTTATTCGAGGCTGCGGAACCCTACACTGAGCATGGTCCGACATGCTCTTGCCCGGTTTTTATAGATAATGGTTCGGAATCCTTCGTGTGCGAGTCCGACTCGCACTTGGCCGGTTTTATACTATGCATTTCATTAATAAATAAGATAAGGTTAAAGATAAAGAAACTAATTTTATTTTATTGGGAGAGCCAAAGATTTTAAACTATAGTTTGTCTTTCTGTATTAATTTATGTTGGATATAATACAACAACAAATCATTATAACTACTGCAAGATTTTTTATATTCTTTTATTAAATACGTTTAAATATATGCAAGGAAACTTGTTCCACAAATAGAATTGGCATTTTTGTGTGATAAATACAGGAGGTAAAAAGTAAAGCCTTTTTTCGCTCAGACTGCCTTTAGATGTGCCGTGCTACTGCTATGCTAACCCACTAATAGGATTGCTTAATTTTAAAAACCCGTTGTAGTCTACCATTTAGGCATATTTTTGGCGAATTCGACACATTCGTTTTTGGGTTATGAAGGACTGTTTTAAAATTCGACAAAATGTTGCTGTACCTATCTCTGTATGATATCCTGAAGGGTAGATTACGCTTAACAGGGTTCGGCTCTCTCAAAACTTTATACAGAAAACCTAAATATTAGGACACGAAAAAAATTGTGTCACTAGTCAAATAGTTTTTCTAGTAGATGAAATAAAGAAATTTAAGGATATGTCTTAATATGATCCCGCAAATAAATCTTGAATCTACAAAAACGAGCATTTTCGTATTGTCATAGTCATGGCGTTACGAACGAATATTCTACTTTATTTTGACCTGCGCTCCTGTGCACTATTAAGTAATGGTTGTGTGCGGAAGAGCGAGGCCGGCGATCGTGTCGCTGTGTACGTAGCGCTAAATAAATAATTATCTCAGTGTAATGTCCCCCTATTGGAAAGGAATCAAAATTCTAAACTTAACATTATTTTTGAACCTGTTCCTCTCGGTTCAGGTTCCAATAGCCCTTCATTCTTTCCATGATATTCATGTACGTAAGCGTAGTTATGAGTGTGAAAGCTAGTCAACTATGTTAAACATGTATGTTGCCTATTTATCAAAGAAAGTGGTTGCTCTACTGCTGTTCAGATCATCACCATCTAATGGAGGAAATGTGTCTTTGCGGTGGAATGTTCTAGAAACATATCATTACGTAGATATCTATGTTCAAATGATCTACCGGCTCAGTTTATGCACAAAATAAGGAGAGTACAGAAGACATGGACGTACTCAGAAAGGGGGGGTCGTAATTGGGAGGAGGGGGGTTAGGTGGTACAATTATCGAAATGTCTTCTGTGCATTTATTTTCCAATTTCGGATAGTCCAACCCCCAAATCCCCGGCTGGGTATTTGGGGGTTTTACGCCTATGATAGAAGGTAACCAGGTAAACATACAACGCGCCCAATAACAACGCACTCATAGACATCGTTAACGGACGACTGTGGCGCGGTGGGACTGTGTCCGACTGCTACGCAAGAGATCAAGGGTTCGATTCCCACACGGGACACCACTTGGTGTGATCCACAAATTGTTGTTCCGGGTCTGGGTTTACTTTGAGTCCGTGATTTGTTTGTTTGTAAAGTCCCCCGCGACACAGGGTTTTGACCTTACTGCGCGAGTCGTCTTTAAAAAAAAAAATTAAAAAAATCTTAATTTCGCACTGCCTTTCAAGCAAAGTGGTCTTGAGTAGAATTAGTAATAGTAGAGAATTAATAGTAGTAGAATTCCGTGTTCGTACGATATTGATGTGAGCACGGCTAGAGCAAGGTATCTGCGTTCGAGGAAAGGTTACTTTCTGTACATCTCTCGGTATTTTGTGGTTAATGCTTCGTTGCGGGATGATAGATATAAATCACTAACCTCTATAGTACTCTATAGGATCCGCGTGGTGGCGGAGTAAGAATACAAAGTGTCATCATCCCATCTCATCCTAAGGGTGTCGTAAGAGTTGACTTGGGGAAATACACCGTAAACATAAACAGTGCGAAGAGAGGGAAACTCGAAACAACACCCGATATGGTACCTCCTGTAAAACACGAGTCAGGTCCGGCAACCGATCTGGCTTCGCACGTATTGACTAGTTATTCCTGTGGGTTCTGGCAGTTAGGTCGAGAGGGTGACACAAGTTCTGGGCATGCTTGCGCAACCACATCCGTGAAGGGGGTAGTCGCAAGCAAAAATGCTGAGTCTCATGTGACGCTGTTTTAATCATCTGATCAATGATGATGATGATAGTACCTACTATAGTTTGACCGCGACCGCTGTACCGCTCGTTGCTTGATCGCATCTTCCTACAGTTGGAAAAATGTCATTTATCAGTGTCAAAAAGTTTACAGGACGGTCATTTGATTCAGCATTTGAAGTCACTTTGTATGGGCTAGCCAGTCCATACTAGTACCAACAAGAGAGGTCAGTGATAAAAACGCATCCCTAAGTTAAGCTTTAAACTACGTATATACTATGTGATAAGTTAAGCTTTAAACTACGTATCCCTAAGCTAAGCTTTAAACTACGTATATACTATGTCGGCGTTGGTTTAAAGTAGCTAGATTATAACAAAATTTATTTTATTTTATTAAAAAACTTCCTGCAAATACATTGCAAAAAGCGGACTTACGGTACAAGCCCTTTGTCTTGGAGAACTTTAGTACTAACATAAAATTTATCGAGCGGGATTATAAAACAACTAAAAAGCAATTTTATAAAAAGTATAATAAGGACCTAGTTTTATCTACTCTATAATGACGAGGTTATTTCACGGTTTATTAGCTCTACCAAGATAATAATAGGTATTCTTGCATATGTATATCCCTGTGATGTTATCTTATGTGTACGAAACATACATAAGTATGATCGTGAAAGTCGTGATTGGCTCGTTACTACACATTTTATTAAATTTAAACGATATAAAGCCTTCATTACGTAGGCACAATGAAATACCACGTAATTCTGAGGAAAATCTGTAGCTACTAACCTAAGGCACCTGTCCCACCAACGACGACTAGCGAGAAGCGAGTAGCGATTTATCGCTCAAGAAACGTACAACAGGAGGCCTACTTTATTTCAATGAAAACGAAGTTTCGATCAAAAATGAGGTGGTAATATACAGAGACAGAAACATCTATTCAATCCACTCGTTCCAGAAAATCGTCTAACTAAGGGTTCGAACTTTTTGTGCTTATCCAAAAACTATTTTGTATACTCCTCGTAAACTTAAGAAATTTAAGTAAACGAAAATTCATGAATTTCGTTATAAAGAAAGAGAGTAGACCTATGTACAGATGTATTTTGTAAATCCCGTCCGTGTAAACAAAAGAGATACATTATAGAGCGAGTACTCGCCGGCAGTGTGAACACTCAGCGATCAACTAATTATATCTGTATCTCTTTCGTTTACAGGGGTTTACCTAAGTATGTACGTGTCTTGAACGATAAAATCGCTACTCTTTTCGATTGGTCGGACAGGTCCCTAACGCGGATTCGTAGAATGTTAATATTATCATTTAATATGTTTATCGCAGGTTAGTTGGATTTAAGCAAAATCAATCATTACGAACTAATGATTTATAATATATTTAATTGATGGTAAGTCCCTAATCTCATCGTAGGTGAAGGTATGTAGGTATTGAAATAATACCTAAGAACCTGTACATAGCTCAAAGAGCTACTTTTGGAGGGAAAACTAGAAAATTAAAAAATAAGTTTCACAAACTGTAGGTATCATGTAACATATTAAATGAAAGGGCTTTCTGTGATCGTTATTTTAAAAGTTATTCAAGAAAAACCATGAAAATAGACCCCCCTTAACTACGAACCTTCTGAGCCTAATATTTTGAAAAAATACAAAAGTTAGTTCTTAATAAAAAAATAATGAGAAGTCTGAATTTAAAAAAATGGGTTAATTTAAGGAGGGCCAAATGAGAAATTAAAAAAAAGTTTGGGTAACTATTTTTGTTGTCAAGATATCAAAGGCCATTGCCCCCTTCTCTTGTCTCCGTAGCTACTGAGCCTAATATTTAAAAAAATACAAAAGAGAGTCCTTAACCTATAGATTGCAGGAAAATTAGAAGCCTAAATTTTGAACATTGGGGTAATTTATGGTGCAAATGAATAAATTGAAAAATCCTTGGAAAAGGTATGATATAACATGAAAACAACTGAAACAGTTTGTTGTAAGGTGTTTAAATATGTTAAAGTAATTTATAAAAGATCTTAAATATTGACCCCCTTTGCAATTTCCGAGTCTACAATTTTGAAAGAAAGTAGTGTTAAAATAATATAGTAAATCGCCTAGCCTGTTCAGTAGTTGGTTTAGCTAAAGGTAACTGAAGTAGTAACCCTCCCCCCTCTCCCTACCCCTATCATAATAAACATTGTCGTACAATTTGATTACAATCATAATAACAGTCTAACCCCTTTATGCATAGTAAACAAATATATTAGCATACGTTTTAAGAGCATTTTATTTAATTGCATTTTCATATTTGAATAGAAGCTTGATAGTTTAAATGCTCTTAAAAGTTCTGCAAATTTAACTGTTTACTATGTAAAAGGGGGCGAATGTTCAAAGACTATATTAACTATGTTGGTTGATGTGCCGTATTCCTATATAGGTTATTTATTTAACCTGTATGTATCTGTTCATGTAGTACAGAGACGATTCCCATTGGAGTTTGATTTTAAAGTACACATAGTGTGTTACTAAATAATATAAAATAAATAAATTTGCAGGCGTTTTAAGAGCATTTTATCTGGCTAATGTTTGTCCTTTTAAAAAAAAAACGAAACAATCGCTAGTTAAAATGTTTTTAAAACGTCTATTAATTTATTTCTTAGGCTCCTTTTATCATCACGCTAACATCTATAGGGAGAGAGCAGGACTGCAACTTCACGGTGACGAAGTTGCGGGTACTGCTAGTATATAAACCTAATAAATTATCTGAATAGGTAATGGTGAAAACGGCATCAAAATACGTTGCGTAGTTTTGAATATCTAAGTGTACATCGGCACGCACAGACGACGACAAGCGACTTTATTTACCTACAATAGGAACTTAAATCAATATTTTTTTATAAATAAATCTTTATACATTTTTTATAAATCTAAATAGGTACTCTTTCTCAATATACGTGGGAATTTATATATAAATAGGTACTTCTATTGAGTAGAAACATTGCTGCAACAACCACTTATGTAATGCTATGCAGAATTTATTACAAAGCTAATTAATAATTCATAAAAAACTAGTTAGCTATGTATGGTAAATATAACATGTTACTTATAATTGTAACCTATAACTATGAAGAAAAATTATAATGATGCTAGTTATGGGTCTATATTTATCACTTAGATACTATCGCGCTTCGCGGCGAGGTCCGCCGACAAGTTTGCTCCATAAATGTACTCTTTTAATCAGCAATGTTACAAAATAGCGAGAGTATAGAAAATAATGTTCACACAATTTGCATTCGAGCAGCTCTTGCTCGATAAATGTACTTTTTTTAATCAGCAATGTTACGAAATAGCGAGAGTATAGAAAATAATCTTCATACAACTCGCGATCGGGCAGCTCTTGCTCGATAAATGTACTCTTTTAATCAGCAATGTTACAAAATAGCGAGAGTAAGAATTAATCTTCGTGCAACTCGCCATCGAGCAGCTCTTTATCGATAAATGTACACTTTTAATCAGCAATGTTGAATGCGCTCCAGCAACGCACGCATAGACATCGCCCACGACACAAAATCTTATAACACTTTCCGAACGAAGTGGTCGGAAGTGGGGTCATAGTTAGCGGAGTATTGGAGAACAATGTTCTACGTTAAATTCGGGGGCGTAGCTTGCCTTAGGCGGACCCTATATCAAAATTAGTTGGTATAGGGTCCTGGTCTCCAAAATATTCAGTGTGCAAGCAGTGGCATAGGAGAGGAGGATGAAATCATTACTAATGAATGATTTATTATGCTTTAAATGACTGCGACAGTTAAATTCAGGTCTGTAATTCAGTGTCCGTGAACTATGAGATGTGTACGTTAATTGAAGGAGATACGTATGAAGGTACTGTGCTCTTTGTATTTTTTGCACCTATTCCTAAAATACTTGAAATATTTAATTTCTAACATTAAAATGCACGACGCGTTGTTTAATTGTCATCGTAATTTTACGACTTTATTTTTACGCATAAATAATAGGCGGATGTCATTTTTATTGGTTTGTGGTTACTTGAAGTAGTTATTTGGTAAGTGAGTACCGTAACTTTTTAAAGCCTATATCCTGTCTAAAATGTTAATTAGAATACGACCATATCTACGAATGTAATATGTAGTCTATGCTACGAATAAATATTTGACGTGGGGTGCATTACGTCGAGCGAATTATTCATTTAGCGCTAAGCACACAACGACACGGCGCCGTCTGCCTCGCTCTCCTGCACACAACCATTACTTCGCAGTAGGACATAGTAAAGTCGAATTTGTACATAATATACTACTAGCTGTCCCGCGCAACTTCGTGTGCGTCCATTTTCCCCGTTTTTGCAACATTTTTCATTACTGCTCCGCTCCTATTGGTCGTAGCGTGATGTTATATAGCCTCTAGCCTTCCTCGATAAATGGGCTACCCAACAGAAAAATATTTTTTCAATTCAGACTGTTATCAGGTTCCTAAGATTACCGCGTTCAAACAAACAAACAAACTCTTCAGCTTTATAATATTAGTATAGATTACTATGATAATACATGAATGCCATAACTATGACAATACAACTATTCTCGTTTTATGCATTTTTCTGTAACTTAAAGATATGTTTACGGGTTTAATATTCTTAACGTTCACTCGTAATTACATTATATTTGTAACTAAGTAACTGAATTGCGTTCACCACTCCCCCGCGTGGACATATTTTTTTTTCTGAAATAAGACGACTCCCGCAGTAGGGTACACGCTCTGTGTCGCGGGGTCTTTACAAACATACAAGTCACGGACACAAAGTACACCCAGACTGGGAACAACAATTTGTGAATCACACAAAGTGGTGTCCCGTGTGGGAATCGAACCCACGACGATGTCCGACTGCTACGCAAGTAGCAGTCGGACACACTCCCACCGCGCCACAGAGGCAGTCAATCCATTCTACGAGTATGTCCTTTCCGGGACTCAAACTAAATATTTACACTAGCGGACGCCTTGCGGTTTCACCCGCGTAATTCCCGTTCCCGTGGGAATACAGGGATAAAAAAGCCTATGTCACCCCGGGTTAGTATAGCTTCACAACGATGAAAGAATTTTTCAAATCCGTCCAGTAGTTTCGGAGCCTATTCAATACAAACAAACAATCAAACAAACAATGAAATCTTTCCTCTTCATAATATTAGTATACCTAGATAATTTCATCTAAATTGGTTCCACGGTTTGAGGGTTACATTACAAAAACGTTACATTAGTTTGGATTCATAAATAGTGGGTTCGTCGTCAGTTACAGTTATTGTAGGAAATAAAACAGTTCAAAGTGTAAACTGCAAGTAATTGTGCCATTAACATTGTGTTGCAGTTTTGATCCGCGATCTTTAATTTTTATCTAATTGTTGTGTAAAGCCTATAGCCGCTAAAGGCTTTACCAATAAGAGCAGAGCATCAATGAAAAATGTTGCAAAACGGGGAAAATAGACGCAGACGAAGTTGCGCCGGTCAGCTTAAGCAGCATTTTTAAACCTATTACATTGTTTCTCACCATCACTGTGTTTTTGGATACTGACGTGAGTTTTCTGATATCGACTGCATCGACATTTCTGACTACTGTCCGATATACGGTACAAGGGATAATTCAAAATTCAAAAGGACCAAACACAATGGTCTGCTTAATCGAATTGTCTTTAGATTAAAACCACAGATTAAATTTGAATCTCAAATCAGATATACCCGTATTGAAAGCGAGAGTTTCATGGTTATGCGATAAACCTTTTTACATAAAAACGCAATCCATATGGATAAAGAACATTCCCGTTGAAAATATTGCTCGAATACAATCACGCGAGTTGGAACATAGAGCTACGATTCCAAGTATTTATGTCAAGGTTGACAACGCAGCATAGTATAGTTTACTATATGTAGCTTGCTTACCCCCGAATGCTCAATATACTTTAAGTTGTGCTATACGTAAGTTGTTTCTATATTAACCTTTAAATGACAGAGACAGCTTGAGAGTTAATTGTGTCTTAAAGTTAAGTGACGTTAGAGAATTCGGCCGTAAGCAACTACGGTGAAAAACAATCGCAGAGCTAAGCCGTAGATAAATTTACCCACTGGTGCTAGCAATACCTACCAGAGGATGTTCGAAATGTTCTAATGTCGCTGTGGTATAATACTTATTTATACTTCAATAACGGTTAGGTACTTCCCATCCCTTTCATTTAACTTGCATTTTGCGTAATTCTCACATTGTTATTTTTAAGACTGAACTCCCCTTTAAGCTCTTTTAAGGGTTCCGTAGCCAAAATGGAAAATGAAACCCTTATAGTTTCGTCATGTCCGTCCGTCCGTCCGTCCACAGGTTTGCTCAGAGACTGTTAGTGCTAGAAGGCTGTAATTTTTCACGGATACCCCTTTTTTTTCTTACTTACCCCATCGTGTGGGGTATCGTTAGATAGGTATTTTAAAAACGTTTAGGGGTCGGCAAGACTATTTTTAAATTTAAGGATCCGTTTGTGAAATATTACAATTTTACGTGCAAATTTTTGTTAGAGTCAAGGTTTTTTTTAATTTACTCCATGATTTTGCGTTTGGAAGAAGATTGCCGTACGCATTGGCAACACTGCAAACGCTCAATTAAAAGTCATTTACCATTACTTAAACACGAAATGGGCACACGCTTGTTAAGCTGCATACAAACAATATTTATTTTAAGTAAGAGCGTAGAAATATGAACGGATAAATATTATCTAATGGGATTGTATAATCCACTGGAGCGGAGCGTAGATTATAAGCAACCCTGTTGGTTAATATTTCCCCGTTTTTCAAACGGAGAAATAAAGAATTGTAATAGCCTGTTTCACATACCTCTGAGTACTCATACAATAATTTCAAGGTGTATTCAGAAGTATTCCTGTTGCTAATATTGACCTTAAAGTGACAATGATAGCAATAGAGTTAACGGCGTCTCAAAACTAAATGCTTTTTAAGTATTCAGCCGTTAGACCTTTCCCAATCAGCTCAGCAAAACATTCCAACTCACGGTAATCTGCTTTGGAAATCAGGTTGGTACAAATTCTTAATTAAATTCCAACAAACTAATTAACAATGCATGATTATGACGTTAAGCACCTCAAGGTCGCAAAACCAAAGTAGGTGTCGAAGCAGACGCTCATCTCATTAAGGAGCTACGTAAGCAATAGTTATTCATAGTGGCCCGTTGCGCGGGCGCCGACTGTTACATTCAAAGCTCGACCTTCAATAGGGAAAGTGTTTTACTTAAACCGATTATAATGCCTACTTAAGTTAACCCAACCTGCATACGTGGAAAGAATGACAATTTTAACATAGTTGAATAATATTGTTTGTGCGTTTTAGAGGAAGCTTTGTGTTACATTTTCTCATAAATCTTAAATTTTTGATATTGATGTTGTATTAGGATGACTTCACCAATCAAAAGATTGCACCTGGAAAGTAAACTTGTCCCGCTGCAAGCTGTCCTGCGCAACTTCGTCTGCGTAAATTTTCCCCGTTTATGCAACATTTCTCATTGCTGCTCCGCTCCTATTGGTAGTAGCGTGATGTTAAATAGCCTATAGCCTTCCTCGATAAATGGGCTATCCAATAGTGAAAGAATTCAATTTAGATCAAAAGCTCCTGAGATTACAGCGTTCAAACAAACAAACTCTTCAGCTTTATAATATTAGTACTTATAGAGTATAGATATAATTATGCAAGTAACATGCTCCTACCAATTTATTACATTTATTTACTAGTAGGTATTATAAAACTTCTCAAAGTAGGTATAGTAATTATTTTCAGAAGTTTTATAATAAGTACCTAAACAAGCATAAATGCGACCCATAAGGCCTACTTGTTATTGTTTATTGCGTTCAATAAACAGCGTAATCGAATTAAGTGTCGCATTAGCACATTCGAAACATTTACTCTTAATAAAGATGGAATAATAATTTCTACTTGTACATTTCCCTGTACGAGTGAGAATAAAATATTAGGAATCGATTTGTTTGTGCTATTTTGATATAGAGTAGGTACCTAATCGATAAATTTTAATCAAACATTACGAGTCGGAAAATGTTAAAGTTATTTATCTCATGCATAGATAATACCTATAGGCATATTATTAGATGATATAAATCATCCACAACAAGGACCAATCCCTGTCTAAAATACACTACAAATCTATACTAATATTATAAAGCTAAAGAGTTTGCTTGTTGATGTGAACGCGATAATCTCAGGAACTACGGGTTCGAAATGAAAAAATATTTACTGTTGGATAGCCCATTCATCGAGGAAGGCTATATGCTATATAACATCGCGCTACGATCAATAGGAGCAGAGCAGCAATGAAGAAAAAAACGGAGAAAATTGACGCATACGAAGTTGCGGGTCAGCTAGTCAAATATAAAATCTACATTCAATGACGGGTAACTATCAGGGTCCTTATTCAGATCATCCGTAGCCACGGCAAACTCATGCGGAACTGTCAAAATGGTGAATTCAAATGGTTGGCGAGAACTAATTAAATGGTCCTCGTCTACCACATGAGGCAATGTTTTACCGGCCGTGGCCGGACGGAGCTCTCATTAGCGTGTTATTTGCGATGTTCAGTCTTTACGTATCCTCCATTTAGATTTAATAGTTTAGATTACTATCAACGGATTTATGGATCCTAAATTCTGAATCTGGCAAATGGATCTACGTAATAGCGTAAATAAACATATCTGTACGCATGGATTTAATAAATAGTCGTCTCTCTCCTCCGATCCTACCAAAATGCCGTATTTCTTTTTTTGGTCTCTCTCTTGGTTTATTCACCTGTCAAATTTCATCTTAATTTGGTCCAATGTTCTGTTCTAATTTTAAACTAGAAATAACGCCACCATTTTATATAAGTACTAGCTGTCCTGCGCAACTTCGTATGCGTACATTTTCACCGTTTTTGCAACATTTTTCATTACTGCTCCGCTCCTATTGGTCGTAGGGTGATGTTATATAGCCTATAGCCTTCCTCGATAAATGGGCTACCCAACAAACAAAGAATTTTTAATTCAGACCAGGAGTTCCTGAGATTACCGCGTTCAAACAAACAAACAAACTCTTCAGACTTATAATATTAGTATAGATTTACCTTATAAATTGCTTGATGTTTCAGCCTTATTGCACCACCAACCGTGGTCAAGCATGATCAATAGTATCCAAGTATAAAAAACGAACGTTAATTTCGTACGCTGTTCTATTGAAAACTATCACACTGATATTTCAGCTGAGAAAAACACGAGACTTCTATAACAAGTAGGTAAAACTGCGACGTAGTTCAGCTAGTCCCATTTTAAATTATTATTGTTTTTGTACAATGTTATAGAAGTCTCGTGTTTTTCTCAGCTGAAATATCAGTGTTACCCCAAAGCATCAAGTTTCAGAAATTTCTAACTCACTCGCCTCGATATAAAACTGTTTCAAGGTTTGGCCAAATAGGGAAGAAATGACATTTAACGATACAAATTCAGGTTTGCGAACTCACGATTTACGGTACATTGTAACAAGAATAGGTTACAACAATGTTAGAACATTACCCATGGGTTAACACACATAGAAACTGTTCGCTAGGAATGATGGATGACCGCAAAAGCTTACATATTTGCATAGTTGAGGTAAACTGAATAGTTAAAATCACTGTAGGAGAATTCCTGGTTGCCATAAGACCTTACGATGCATTGTGTGAGAAGTGACAAAGTAAGCAATGGTGTAAGAATGGGGTACCTATGTATGCACCTGCTGCAGTCTAGTTACCACCGTTTTCTATAAATATGCTATGTATTTGTAGATGATTTATGATGCTGCGGTCGCATTTGTTATCAACTTATTTAAATACTGCCGCTAGGGAATCGGTCGTGGTTGCTGCAAGAATAAATTGAATGCCTGGGTATCTAAATAATAGAATAATGTCTGATGTGATGTGCGGACTCAATAACCATATACAACACAATCGCCATAGCCTTTGAATGGATTAATGGTAAATAAATTGGACGGCCATCTTGAGAAGCCATCTGAGTGTGTAGCAAAGACACCGTTTGAACCTATTGTTTAGAATATTAAATGTTTAGCCATTACCAGTGCCTGGGTTACATAAATAATATTATGAAAGACAGTTTAAATAGTTTAACTATTTGAAAGACAAACAACGTAATCATAGATTTAAATTAGTAATTTTCACAGTGAATTAAAGCCTAATATCGTAATTTTCCCACAAAGATCATGGATACGAGCTATTCGACCATAGATAGACAAGAAATAAAACCACAAAGAAACCATTTCAAGAAATAATGGCGTATGAAGTGAAGTGGTGGTCAATAGTGGTCTAATCTAATAACTATTACATCGTTCACAGTAGTTTTACGGTCTGATGATATTACCACAAAATGCCCAGAGTTCAAAAGGTAAACTCCATACGCACCACGCTCTCAGCTTTCATGTTCATGTTTATTTGTGATTATTTTGGTAAAGAAATTGTTTTTCAAAGTTTCTTTATTATTTACTGTAACTGTTCTAAATTTAAACTTTTATGGACTCATTTGAATAGTGTTTTTATATTGTTGAATTATATGTTGTTAGTAATTTTAATCGATTAATCGTTTTCGTAAGTAATTTTAGGGTCGCATCTCTATGACATGCGCGAAAGTTATAAAAACCTAACTTCAATCCGGTCAAGATACGTTGATCGTACTGTACAAATGCCTGTGAACTTTTTGACATTTATGACAGATGGCCGTTGTTGATTTCCTTGTTATACAAGTATATACTTCCATGTGATTTTGTTAAATTACCGTCAGTATCCAATAGAATAGATCCAATAGATATGTGAGAGAATCCAATAGATATGCCGTGTGGTGCCGGATGCCGTGTGGTGCCGGCTTAAGAATAGTACCACCCCATCTCTTCCCGTGGGTGTCGTCAAGGCGACTAAGGGATTTCACACTGGAGGACGGGCAGCAGCGTCCTCTGCGTACTTAAAGCCTTACTGCGATCACCAACCCGCTCGCCAAGCGTGGTGATTATGGCAATTACCCCCAGGATCTACATACTAGTAGGTTCTACTGGGGAGACCCGTGCCCAGCAGTGGGCCATCATATGGGTTGATATGTATCCAATAGAAGCTTTCCTCTTGTCGACAGTAGCCTGTCCAGCTTACCTACTAGTACTATAGAGGTCAGCAGCAGACACGAAATTAAAGACCATTCAAGACCACTTTGTGCGGAAGGCGGCGCGCAATCCTTGTCCATGAAAGATGCCTATGTGTTACTATTCGACGCGTTGTATGAAGTTTGCCTTCTGTCGTCCCCTTATTTTGTGCTATTACGGAGTCAAGGTCGAACCGGTAACTAGCCATTAAAATAATTGATTTTTCTTGCAAACAACATTGAAACACACGCAATTTTGGGGCAGTTTTTTCACGGCAATTCATTAGGAACGTGAAAAAACTAACATATTTAATTAAGTGATCATTAATTTGATGGATAATTAATTAGAACGGATATTAATTGACGAGATTATTTCTTTAAGCACCTAATGCTGAGTATAGAAGAAAAGCTTCATAAAAACGCGCTAACAACGCACATAGGTACAGAGTACTAATTTAGTCAATCGAATGGTTGACGATTTATCAGTCGCAAGGGATGATCGGACTTTATTACTAAGCCGATTAAAAAAAAAAGTATGTACCTAGTCATTAAAAAAAAAATTCAGTCCCGACTTACTTACTTAATAGGTATTTATCTCAAACCCCTATCAATGCCAGTAAACTGTCGTGGAGCTCTTGATATACTAGTAAATGGAGAGCTGCGCTTAGAAATGTTTCACCGAGTAAGCGCGGCAGACATTTTTTGAGCGCCTAGATGTCTTTGTAAGCACTTCTCTCCATTTATCATTATGACAAGGTCGTGAATAAGGGCCCTGTTCCTCTGTAAAATAAGTTCGTCGGTAAAGTAAAAATAAAATTATCACCAGCTCCGCAATTGAAATGCTTTTGAATTGGTGTTTGCGTTTTTTTCGTTATTAGGCAACTCCTATAAAAAGTGGACTTGTATGTGTAGACATTTTGAAAAACATATATGTATATCCCTAAGGAATTGTACCTTTTTCCTGGAATGAATTTGGAGTCTCTGTGCGATTATAGACCCTTTCTAGATTTTCTATGTTTATGCCAAATTCTCCAGAGTCAGGCGAGATCGGGTAACTTACTTACATATATCCAAACTTTCGTGTTTAAGTATAAAAGTAGTAAGTTTTATATGACAACAGAAAGTAGATATAAATGTAATTTCAATATTCCGTTACATTCATAGACAACTTAATCGAGTAAAAGCGTGCCAAAACTCATTAATCGAAGTCCTAAAACCTGACCCAGACTGCTGTATTTTACCATAAATGTCTTCATGTGACATATTTATTATTCACAGGCCTGCGGGCACCGTCGCTAGTCGATTAAAGCCCCGAATAATAAAATAGTTCACAGTCCAATGTACATAAAGGTATGAAGGTAGTTATAGCAAATGGCCACTCCTCGTTGACGCAACTCAACCTGAATTATTCAGAAGCCAATCAAGGCCAAAGGAAACTAACTGTAGGTCGAAGTAATTGTACACACCCTTAGCTACTGTTTGCTCGTAAACTGTTTGAAGTCATTTGACTAATGTAGCTGCAAAATGAGGCCAATGTTTTGTCTGTGCTCTATTGTGTAACTGATACCTTATTTGATGACAATGTGCGGATAATGAAAGGAAACCAAATTGACAATATTGAACTTACTCAAAATCAATGTGAGTCTTGATCGAGAGAGACCTTGAGTAAGACCCCTGGCAGTACTATCAGGACAGGCTTTATACGTTGAAATGGAAACTTTTCCACTACGCTATCATCACATTTGGCATCAGTAACACAATAGACTACATACAAAATATGTAAGAAAACATCAAATATACATCATATAGAACTAGCTGACCCGCGCAACAATCTTTCCCCGTATTTGCAACATTTTTGATTGCTGCTCTACTCCTATTGGTCGTAGCGTGATATTATATAGGCTATAGCCTTCCTCGATAAATGGGCTATCTAACAGTAAAATACTTTTTAATTCGAACCAGTATTTTCTGACATTTTCGCATTCAAACAAACAAACTCTTCAGCTTTGTAACAGATATTAGTATAGATTCCATAAGACTGTTAGATATTGTTGTGATGCCTGTACTAATTAAATTATAAATTAAATAGTACAGGTCACACAAATATTGTCGATAATACTTTGAACTAAAGCCTGCTAAAACTTTTTAGATACATAATTTATGAAGTATTAGTCATGGCACTCATAGCAATTACTGATTCAAGTTTGTATAAGAACCTGTTATTTTATCAATTATATTAATCATTCACCACACTTTACTTGCTTGCTGTTCTCAGAGCATGTTAATTTGTATACATACTCACATAAGCTGCTGTAGTACTAGAGCTGGTTAAGACCACCGGTTATGATAAGACCTAATGACTTCAACACGACTGGAGAAATTTCCATGAAATATATTAAACCAGGGAAGGTTGAATCCGCTAAGGAATCCAAGATAATATACACAAGCTTAGGAAACATTTGACGTCACCGTCAGATGGACCAACAACCTAAAGAAGGTCACAGGGATGAATTGGATGCCGAAGGCGGAGAACCGGGTGTTGTGGCCTAAGTTAGGAGAGGCTTATGTCCAGCACTAATTGCTTGACGTCGCCGTGTTTTTTAAAATTGTCCAAATCTTTTAGATTTCGTGGCCATGAGCCATGTCTACGATGTATACGATACGATGTACTGTCGGCGTTTTGTCATCTATGGAAAAAACCGATAGTTCGATTCATCATCATCATCAGCCTTTCGCAGTCCACTGCTGGACATAGGCCTCTCCAAATGCACGCCACTTTGTTCTATCCTCGGCTTCGCGCATCCAGCTCCTGCCAGCCGTTTTGCGTAGATCATCACTCCACCTGGCCTGAGGGCGTCCTACACTACGTTTGCCGAGACGCGGTCTCCACTCAAGAACTCGTTTACCCCAACGGTTGTCGGTTCTTCGGCTAATATGGCCAGCCCACTGCCACTTCAGCTTGCTAAACCTGTAGGCTATGTCGATAACTTTGGTTCTCTGCCGAATTACCTCATTTCTGATTTTGTCCCTAAGAGAAACTCCGAGCATAGCCCTTTCCATAGCCCGCTGAGCGACTTTGAACTTGTGAACCAGCCGTACCGTCAGTGTCCACGTTTCGGCTCCATATGTCATGAGTTCGATTACAATCTTTGTATATTTGACCAAAGAATACTAACTATTACTACCATTACTGTCACTTAAATGTAAATAGTGGCGATGGACTAAATTTTCAATATCTACATTACTTAACGTTTGAGTAGGTCCAAGTATTGGTAGGAAAACAGGAATGAAGAAAAACCAACACACATATGATATAAGACAAAGAACAGAAGGACATTGATTTTATCGAATGTGTTATAGTGACACTGCACGCATGTTTATGTCTGTAGCACCCAATATTTTATATTGCCTTGGAATTGGCTTGTGTGCTCTAAAAGATTAAAAAAGTTTTGAGTGTTTGCCAATTTTTGTACGTTATTGCGAAAAAGTCTTACAGGGTCACCTTTACGAGGCATAAAGTAGCCAAGTACCAAACGTAAAATTCAGTTGGTAGTTCATTTTTTTGTACCGACTCATGAGTATTTTAAAAGCTCTTTTGCTTTTGAAAAATATAATACGAGTAGTATATATTATTCTTATAATGGATATAAGTTTCTGACCAAACACGCTATTGAATCAAAATAAGAAATGCATAATTTTGCATAAATTATTTACTTCGATGCAGCTGTTAACATAGGTAACAGTTTTGTATCAACTTTGTGATATATATTTTTTAAATTAAATCATTTATCCCATATTGGCAATACGATAGCATAAGTCTACTTATATTAATTTTATTTGTATTTGCAAACATGTAGCTAATTTTCGTCTTGGGTTGTAATCATAAATCACTCCAGTTATTTGCTCCGGAAAACCATTGAAACGTTCATTTAAAGTTACTGAACATAAACTCGACGTGTTTGTAGAATAAAATATTAAAGTGCAGTTGTGATTTGTTGCAGGAGCAGTATCTTTACGCGGCGCCATCTCGGCGCCCACCTCCACTTGCGTGCTGATGACACAATAAATTGTGATGCTGGCACGAACAGGACCCTATAGGAAACTACGTCCTAGAGGACGGCGAAGGACGTTGTAGCTAGTTAACCTATCTTTTTAGAAATGCAAGTGCCTAAATTCCTAATAATGTGGGGTAACCGTCGAAACTTATTATGTAGAGTGAGCATCGTATTCAATATCTTAGCAGTGATGCTGTACGCGACTATACAATTCTCCGGCCCACAAGGGGTCGAATGGATGCCTGTCACTGTCGACGGGTCTGATCGGAGTGCAGAGCTCAGATATATAAAAGAAGAACCCCAAAACGACAGTGACGTGAGAGTGATGAATTCAAGTTTGAGAAATTTTGAAGAATTCACTTCTCAGAAAGCCATTCCGTCGACAATGTCCACGGTAAAAAAGACCGCGGCTAGCACCTCCGTTATGTCCATAACAGAGATAGAGAAGTATAAAATGTCAATGCCAGTGCCATCCGAAGCGGACATGGTGAATGAAACCCTCGATATAGTCGAGGAGGATGCTTTGTCGGAGGCGACTTTGTCGCGTCTCCGATCTTTGCTCATGTGCAACGAGAAAGACTTTCGCCCTCAAACTGTACAACGTGGAGAGTTCTGGGTGCTTGAAAATTACGTGCGTGCTGACCATGGCACGATGAAGTGCTATGAGACCATCACTTACACGACTCACGCCGGTTTCGAGTTCCTCGACAACGTGCTTCCTCTAGTAGAACGGTAAGTTTAAGAATGTTATTTGCGAAATTGCAGTGTGATTTATACAGAGCAAATTGTAGCGTCTCATTTTGTGTCGCCCACAATTAGATGTGTCGTCACAGTCTGCCTCACGATTTCTTTGGCAACGGCTCGAGCCAGAGCGGTGCCATAACAATGCAGACAATACTCGAATTAAATCGTTACAACAATAACACTCAATACATCTTTTGTTTTTTATACATTGACCAGCTGTCAAAAAAATCAGTTGCATTCAAAGACGTTATTCAAGAAAGAAATATGATAATGTAATGTACATATCATACATTCAATGCGTTGTAAGCGTGAGTTTATTTATTACGTCATCCACCTTTGAATCAACTATGCATAGAAATTAAAAGTAAATAGAATCGGAGCATTAAAGAATGAGCGCTTCGTTCTCATGAAACAGCAGGACTTCTTAGGTTTAGTAACTACTAAAAACAACTGACACTGCAAGTGAATTTTTTCGATGTGCGTGTAATGTTTTGTCTAAATTAGTAACGTCTAAGGGCTGCCGTAGACACATGGTCTAGATCTCTAGACCGCGACCCGCAATCAAATTCAATTCTGAATGGTTTTATTCTACATAGTAGTGGTGACCCATAAACAAGCAATCTGCATCGCAATCTTCATTCTGACCGCGTATATACCAAATAATAAGTTGATGTTTTGCACCTCCTCGCGTAAATATTCGAGGTCCAATATTTATACGATCGTTGCATCCATATTTGAAACAGAAACAAACAACAAACCGTTCTCATGAAGGTCAGAATCAGAACACAAAACAAAAAAAAACTATGAAGGTGCCTTTTGTAATCATTTCATCCTATGAGGTTGTTAGATACTATTATACTAATGATCATAGATGTATGACAGTGCATCTTTGAACAGGTTCTCAGCAGTCGCAGCGTACCTCACTACAAAAAATTACATCGTCAATGATTGCGCATTCGCCCAGTAAAATAAAGCTTTATCGATACGCGAGCTTCATAAACCGCGAAAATGTTTCATTCATATAATATACCCACACACATTGTGGCATCCGGGCATATTTTTATCTAATAAAGACAGATTGCGTAATGACCAATAAATACAATGTAGCTACGAGTACCCATCATAGTTTTTCTGATGAATCATCGCCATATTTAATCGTCATTCTATCATAACCGCACACATGCGAAGCACGCACAGGAACCTAGTAAAACTGTGGATTGCTATGTCACAGTATAGGTAAAGTATACAGTATGGAAACTATTTGAAACAGCACACTCACACAGACGTGCACATCTACGAGACTACTAAGCGATTTTCGCGATGCTCTCAGTAGCGATTGCCAAGTCCAGTTTACGTCTATTCCACCGGGGCCACGACCGTATGCGATCTTTTCGATTCATTTCGCAATATAAAAAAACAACATTAAATTTTGATATTTCTAAATGTCATTTAAGTACCACTTTATCGGCGTAAGTATTAATTCATCCAAATTTATAGTTGTCTAGGACCAAGACAAGACATAGCGAAACGATTAGTAGGAGTTCCTTGTTTACTATTGAAATCTAAAAACGGATAAAAAACACCGGAAAAGTTTGTTCTTTGATTTCCAAATACAACCTTTTATGCAAAAGAGTTACAGAGAACATAGGTTCTCTAGCGATTGATTAATTAATTTAATTCCAGCCTAATTTACATGCGGCAAAAATATTTTATTTGCATACATTTTCGCCACTGTAACTGCTTAAAGTTCGTTTCTTATGCTATCTACTTAATTAAAATGTATTAATGTGCCATATTTAAATTTACGTAATCTGGTTTACCTACATTTATAATTCACTTTCACTGATTCTCAGATGCCTGATTAATTTTCGGATAAATTAAATGAAATGCTACCGTGGATTTTTTTTAAATAAAATTAACAAAACATAGACTAATTTGCTAAAAAATTTAAATCTTTACAAGGATGGAAATTTAGATCTGTCAAGGATATAAAAGTAATAGAAATACAAAATATTTTAATTAAAAATGTTAATATCCTCAAGGCTTTTATAAAGCTTCGAAAATTGATATAAGTATTATGTAAGACCTTGCCATATTTTGTCACACCTCTTTGTCATGTTCAAACTACGTTTGAATCAAGTTATTGCTGTGTATTTCTAGATTGAGTAAGACAACTCGTATTCATATAACATTACAATATAAAAAACTAATTGGACGCCTGAAGTAACAAATGTCCACAGTGTACAAAAGGCAGTTTTTACGCAACTGATCAATCAAAATCATACCAAAAAGATGTTTGTGTCAACATTTCAACATAACACGTATATAATCATGCAGTAATAACCAACTATTTCAACATTAAAGCCTATACAATGATATAAGTCAATCAAACCACTATATCACTAATTAAATAAGTAAAAATGGCCGGCTTCCTACAACGAGCGTAAATAGGCTCATGCAGACACATACAGACAAACATATACACATCTCAGTCGAAATCTGTCAAATCGTCAACCGAGACACCGCTAGTTGAAATCGCCGTACGTGAACGTTAATGTGTGCGTGGATTTTTTGGTTTGAGCCAACCTTCTGTACCTACCTACTTATCTACTCTGTGCCACTATTCAAATTTCATAATGAACCATAATTATTATTCCATCTGATGCAATGATCTGAATGAAGGTTGTATCATCAGCATAGAAAGATTATAGACATTCATTCTTTTTATGTCTATATTAGTGAAAGTACATACTGCTCTGTTTAGAATAGAAATCGTATAATTACAATCGATTATTTTTTCTTTACTGTCTTGCTCGTTAAATGGTCAAAGCGGCAACTGTTGTTTTGAAATCGAGTGGATGAGTATTGTGTTCTGTCTGTCTTATAATGTCATGTGGGTGTAATAAATCAGGTCCCATGAAGGTATGGTCAATGAGAGCGCTTTTGTTTGTACGGGACTTCTGTATCTATTTTGTACCCATTTTACAGTACTCTCAGCTCCTTTTGAGGAGGTGTCACTCTTAATTTCTTATTGATTAAAATCTTTATAAATACCTCTGTCTCTTTTCAGCCAACGGTTATCGTATAGTGATAGTTATTTTTGATAAAAAATAAATTTGTAATTATATTATGTGTTACTAACTGCTTTGTCTTTATATTTACACTAACTCTCAATTCTGTAGTTTCAGAGGTTACCTATACTAAACTAATCTTTCTTCTATGTATTATTATTACAGCTATAGACAAGTATAGGTTAAGCTAGTGTTAACGCCGACAAAGTGATATAATAAAATCTTGAAAAAGATTTTCTTTTTGTATAGGTGGGTACCTCTCCCACACGTAAAATGGGGACATCGCCACTTTACGTGTAGGGGAAACTAACCAAACAGAAAAGCCATTTCTTAAATCGCTTTAATCTGCTGGGTAGCTGAAACCCTACATTGTGAGTGGCCCGACATGGACTTGCCCAGTTTTATTTTAATATGTATGCCAAAACACACAGACTGGCGGAAATGTGTGACAGATAAAGTTTAAAACACTTCCTGACCAAAGACTGAAATAAAATCAAGGTCCACACTATCAGTCTACATGAAACTATTATAGGCGTACATTTTAAGTTAAAATTGTAGTAGAGTATCAGTGATTTTTTGTCTGGACCAACCCGCCAGGGTCACCACTGTCTCGGATCATTGTTGGAGATTCCGTGATTTCCAACTTGTTCCGAGATAACTGCGTGTCGGTAAACGATGTCGGTCTGCATTGCTCGAACGAAGTACGATGAGGTTATACCTACCTTCTGCATTTTCCGTGTTACATGTAATAGGTATGTTAATGCTAATGTTTCGGTGATGACAGGGACGATGTTGATGATCAAAGATTTTGTACTCATTTAGTGATTCTAACAATACTCAAAAGTATGCATTAGTTCAGGCATTTAAAATAAAAAAAAAACTCACAGGCATGCATACAATCCCTTTTTGGGGCGGTTGTGTAAATGCAAACAATTATTATCTCGCAAAAAAAAATTAGCATACCTGTTTAATTAACATCTTAGCTTACTATAATTAGAGTCACGATAATCACATCCGAAGACAAAAGAATTTGATAGCATGTTTGAATAAATAAATCTACGTGCTCATATACACACAATGCATCTATATTACCACTTATTAGGTTTGTGACAGCCCTGTGCGTATTGTATTTAGGAACAATCGAAGCATGTTGCCACAAAATAATGAGAGTACAGAAAGTAACCTCAAGCAAAACACATGTAGATATCGGTCACACGAAATTACAGACCAGTTAAGATAGATAGATAATCTTTATTGTACATCAAGTAGGTATAAGATATTAGATAGGTAATAAAATCACATAGATGGCACTTAAAGCCAGTGGTTAAAGAGGTCTTATTGCAGGGTACGATCTCTTTCAGACGGCCTTGGGATGATGTAATGTTATGAGATGATGATTACTTTGTTCGGAAGGTGTCCTTGAGATTCTGTGTCCTGTGTGATGAGTGCTGTCTATGTGTGCGTAGCTCGAGTGCGCTTTGTATGAAAGGTACCTACACAAAACACCAAAAGTACAGGTACTTATAGGAGGTAACCTTCATACAACGCGCTCAATAGCATCACAGACACGGAATCTCACGCCGTCTTCCGAACAAACTGGTCTTAATTGGTCCTTAATTCCGTGTCCGCGAACGATGTCTAAATTACGTGGCTCGAGCAAGGTGAAAACTTTTAATTATTTTGTTAGCTTCTGAACTCTCGATATTCAATGGTTACCTAATTTATCTTCTGTCAATTCTGTATTTTGTGACGTTACACCCGCGCAGGCACCTCACACGATGATTCACAATCACAATGGAAGAGTTGGCTTCACGGCCTACCATAACGAAACTATTCGTAAAATATGCACGATTACTTTTAAATATCCTTGGATTTGGTACAATAAGCTTATTTACAAACTATTTTAAATATAAATTAAAATACAAATAAAATTGACTTATATTTATTACAAATTATCTAGTAAAAACTATAAACAGAAGGGTTACTCGCGTAAAAAGAGAGGGACGCCCAATTTATGCGTCGAATTTAATAATATGATTGGATTTTATACCTTTTCGAAACAGGTATATATGTTTCGTTTTCAAATACTTGTATGATAATAACTGGGCCCCTAGACAAATAGCATTCTATTCGATTAAAGTTTACGCCAATCGAATAGAATTACGTCGTTGCGCGCGCAACATTGTAAATACGAAAATTATTAATATGAGATTAGCAGTTGTGCGTGCGCAACGACGTCATTCTGTTCAATTAGCGTAAACTCTAATCGAATAGAATGCAATTTGTCTATGGGCCCTGTTCTGTTAACTGTGATCTAGGTACCTATTTATTTTGCACTACCTTTCGCCTGCGGCTCCGTCGGTTATTGTGATAAATATCACATGCCTTTGCCCAAGACTAAAACTGTCTCCATACTAAATTTAATTTAAATCGAATCAACTCTTAATAAAATTAGTTGCTCAATTTTGACTTGTTTTACATAACTACTGTACGCTACTTTAATTGTTTCAGCTTGTATATTTGTAATTTTTGCATTAAAATCAAAATAAACATTATTTTTTTCACTTAGTTCTTTTGTTCGCAAGCAATAGCTAGGTAAAGCCAGAGAAACGAACAAGGCAATAAAAACTCACGGCCACTCTTATATGTAACTGTATATGTAGGTAAAGTGCTGCCACCATTAATGTTACCTATACATCAAATTATTAGGACTGATGCGAAGTTAGGAGATTAAATAGTAATAAAAACAAGACTAGATTAAATATATCCACAACATACTAAAACCATAAATATGTTCGTGAGAACGTTATTGGTACCTATTTAATTTAAATAAGAAGTAATTATTTAAAGATTAATTGATATGTACCGTTTTGACAGCCCTGGTTACATATTTATATCTTTTTTTTTCAATACTTCATACCATAACTGGTACATTGTAAGTAACACTAGTTTAACAGAGGTAATCTTTATGCAGTAAGTAATAAAATCGGTTTTATAATTCTTTGATTTATAATGTATGGTGATTGTGAAGGCACCAATAACAAGGATATCGAGACTAACTGCCGTTAGTTTAATCGTGGGATTTAAGACGCGTTCTTATTAAGTTGTTTACATATTTTTTATACTTGACTTCAAGATTTTGCCCGCGGCTATAACTTCATGGTACTTGATTGACCAACATTGTCACTCTTAATTCATGACTAGCTGTCCCGCGCAACTTTGTCTGCGTAAAATTACCGCGTTTTTGCAACATTTCTCATTGCTGCTCCGCCCCTATTGGTCGTAGCGTGATGTTATATAGCCTTATAACATCACGCCTTATCATCAGCATCATTATATAGCCTTCCCCGATAAATGGGCTATCCAACAATGAAAGAATTTTTCAATTCGGACCAGTAGTTCCTGAGATTGCGGTAATCTCAGGAACTACTGGTCCGAATTGAAAAATTCAAACAAATAAACAAACTCTTCAGCTTCATAATATTAGTATAGATATAACAAGTAGGTCTCGCAACAAGCCAACTTAATTGGTCCTATAAAAAATGTGTGGCACTCGGGGACTGCCGCGGTAAAGCTATTGCATAGTATTTTTATCAACTTAAACAATTAAAAAAATATATATATTTTTAAGTGTTTTTTTTAATTATAAAAAAACAATGTTTGAATTTTTTTTTTCTTTAAAAAAAATTTTTTTTTTTAGTTTTTAACAAAGTTTTTTTTATAAATTAAAAAAAAAAATCATTAAAAGTTCTGCTATTCATTGATAGATGGCAAAAGTAAAAAGTATCACCGCTGTGCCCCTCGGAGTGGGGAGCGTGAGGTTTTTTCGTTACGGAATTTCTGGATTCGGTTCCCGCGCTCAAGGCCCGCGATAGAAGCTATGCAATAGCTTAAAAGTCGCTCTTTGGTCAGAGAGCTAAAGCTAAAACTCAAAATGATGTAGGTAGGTATAGGTAGAATTCAAGCACAGTCTTCTTTTATGTAATTTTTTTGAACTTTGACTATAGAGTTCAATTATTTTTCACTGTTCACAGTATTTCAGAGGTTATTTACCTTTCTAAATGTCGGTTGTTGAGTTGTGTTGTCTCATCGATCTATAATATAAAGGCATAACGGTGATAGCCATAGAGACAACACCACTGGACTTCTTCGATCCGCGACGTGATTGCCTCGTCTCCGCAGATATTAAAACCGCCACCCCATCTGTGGCCAAAGTTCGAGCGCTGTTTCAGTGTCAAAAGATTAAAAAAAGATATCAAAAGATCTATACTAGATAATAATTTAAAGCTGATGAGTTTGTTTGTTTGAACGCGATAATCTCAGGAACTGTTGGATAGCCCATTTATTGAGGAAGGCTATATAACATCACACTACGACTAATAGGAGCGGAGCAGCAAAGAAAAATGTTTCAAAAACGGGGAAAATTTACGTAGACGAAGTTGCGCCGGACAGCTAGTTCTTTATATACCTAGTGTGAAACTTATAACAAGAATAATATGGCAATTCGCATTATATCTTTCAACCATCGTGATGATAACGTAGTAATTAATTATCTCAATGCTTTATACTATAAAAGGCATTGTGGTAATGATAACCTATAACATAAATATAAGCAAGAAATGTTTAATAAATAAAAAAAAATATATGGACATGACGACAGTACTGATAGTAGCGACGATCTTTTTATTGAGTTAATTTTAAAACCAATTAAGGTGCTAAGCGATAATTAGAGCCTTAAATAGGCATAAACTTAATGAATTATCTTCAACCATTAATAAATAATGACAGGATACGAGAGTATACAGCATTCCGCTAAAAACACCGTTAATTAGAACCAATTCTCAACTATTAATTCCATCATTAACATTCTACAATAATTTCTATTCAAAAGGCAACTGTAATTATTAATAACAGATTATTTTTATAATTAACTATTTAGATAGTAGATATATTAACTTTGATATGTTATTTACCAGACTACGTGAAATTTCTATCAACTTAGCAATTGATTTTATCCATTTTATTAAATGGCTTAGTCGACTTTGGCATTCTATTCGATTAGAGTTTACGCCAATCGAATAGAATAACGTCGTTGCACCACTGTAAATACGAAAATTGAAATTATGAGATTAGCAGTTGTGCACGCGCAACAACGTCATTCTATTTGATTAGCGTATAATCTAATCGAATAGAATGCCATTTGTCCAGGGGGGCTGGACTGCGTCATAACCTCACAAAATAAGTGTATGTAATATCTGGTATGTTTATATGTATTTATTTAAGTATATTAGTAAATAACATACATTTATGTATGTAAGTATGTACTTACTGTTTATTTATAAATATAGTCCAATTTCTTTTTTTCCCCTTTTATTGTTTACAGCTCAAAGATTTTCTGGTAGAAAACTCAATTTTGAGTTAAGCTCGCCTTTGTGCATAATTACTTTTTTATACTTATTGTTTGTATTTTTATTTTTATGTACCTACAATAAAGAATTTGAAAATTGAACACTCTCTAAAAGGAGACAACGCTACTTTGTGGACAATGGACTCTTTCTCGCTTTGCACGCGAAAAACACGAGACAACTTGAATAGCTTATAAATTAGTAAGTTTTCAATATTTTTTCATTTTGTGATTTCTTGAGGTAAAAATCTTGTTGAGGTGTTTGAACTTTGCACTTTACCAAAAATAACCTTGTATAGCGCTAAATTAAACAAATTGGTAAGACACCAAGTTTAGATGTGGGTCGTTTTATCAGCGACAACTTGTAAAAATAACATCGACGATCCGAAATAATTTAACAAACAAAACATTTGTTCGAAAACATATGGGACAGCATGGATTCAAAGAACCAGTGGTATCAATCACCCGTTATGCCCTATAATTGATAATATTAGTGATTCAGATAACTCTCGATGATTTCCGGCGACCTTACTCAAAAAACAAAGTTGTTACAGTAATTACTCCAATGTTAATTTGAAGTAAATATTTATCTTTTTTTTTATAAGATAACTAGCAATGTGGGTTTTGGTCACACATTACTAGCAATCATATTAACCCCTCTAGCTAAGCTCAATGGCTTGTGTTAGGAGTGGGTTCACATCGGTAGTATAATGGGTAGGTAGGATTCGAACACACGACCTCACGATTGCGAGACCGATGCCTTAGCCATTAGGCTACCGCCGCTTAAAGATTTTTATCTATTTCATTAATAATCTTGTTAAATAGATTTTGTATCTGAATTTCAAGTAATCTACCATCTCTAATGAAATAAACGTATTTAGATCATTGATATATTTCTATCAATAATCTAAATACGTTTATTTCGAATACTGTTAATATGGTTATCGGCTATTTTAAATTATAAACGGTAACTGACAACATACAATTGCCTAATTATGATGTTTATCAATTATTTTACAATGCAGTAGCTACTTATTCTAATTATTTTTTTGTCCTTTGTAACTAAGATGTTAGTTTACAATCTTAATACTTACAAACGTAATTAATTGTATTTTGATATGTTAATCTGAATTTAGTAGAATTTAGTTTCTGCCTATAGATTTTTTGTGTTGCTGTTCATACAGATAGGTAACTTAAAATGTGTCTATCTAATCGTTCTGTCATTGAATTCGATCATGAAATTATGTATGACTGAAACTGACTATCAAACATATTGCGTAATAGAGTAATGTTTTTTTTTCTTTCCATTTATCTACTACTACTGCTGACCCGGGGAAAATTTACGCAGACGAAGTTGCGCAACTTCGTCTACGTAAATTTTGCCCGTTTTTGCAACATTTCTTATTGCTGCTTCGCTTCTTATTTCTCCACTATTTAATGGATATTATTATACATATCACTCTATCTTTTAAAAAAAACCACATCAAAATCCGTTGCGTAGTTTTAAAGATATAAGCATATATAGGGATATAGGGACAGAGAAAGCGACTTTGTTTTATACTATGTAGTGATAACTTTTATCATAGTTATTGTCAAGTATTGAAAATTGAATGGTTGCTTACTAATTTTTTTAGTATTAAAGTCATAATCATGTTACACCTTTTTTAAATGCTTAAAATGAGCCCTTTAATTTGATACCCACATTGCAGTATTCAAGGCATTTTTTTCACACCTCTTTATTTTGACATCTCACAGCCGCCATGTTTGTTTCTTTGTTTTTTCAAACGTCACATATCTAAGAACACTTGGGCGGTCAAGACGAATCTAACGACATCTTAATTGTTTAATCCGTTCAATGGATTGTGATGTTAGGTAATAAAGAATATTACATACTTACATACATATAAGATACACATGAAAAACATAACCCTTCCTTACAGTCGGGTAAAAAGATACCCTTGCAATAGGTTATAAGCCGGGTCGCTGGGAAATCCTAAACCTATGAATACTAAACAAACAGACAGTCAAGTTACTTTCCCATTTATAACATTAGTAAGTAAAAGTAAGTAAAAGTGAGCAAAAGTCAGTATGGATGGATGGTTATGGAGTTCTTACTAATTAACAGTTTAACCTGTTCTCAGTTATGCATTACGTCACTTTATTATCGTAATTTACACTAAATCGGTCGGATTCTTTGGACGACTCTTGAGATTTTTATTTATTATTAACTGTCCCGCGCAACTTCGTTTGCGTATATTTTCCCCGTTTTTGTAACATTTCTCATTGCTGCTCCGCTCCTATTGGTTGTAGCGTGATTTTATATAGCCTTCCTGGATAAATGTGCTATCCAACAGTGTAATATTTTTTCAATTCGGACCAGTAGTTCATGAGATTACCGCGTTCAATAATAATATTAGTATATATTCAAATCGAGACAGTATAGCTTATTTGCTTGTTGTAGTCAACAGAAATGTAATTCAGACAGGTTACTTAAATATGATTCCATACATTGGCATCAACGTTGGATTCAACACCACAGGTTCAACATGTAAATCTAGGAAATTGCATTGGTCCCAACGTCACATCAGCGTGGGCAATTTTCTAGATCCACAAATTGAATGAATGACATTGAGGCCAACGTTAAGGCCAATGTGTGAAGCCAGACTTAGATAGATAGCATAAAAAGTGGCACGATTATTATTTCGACGACAATTTCATTTTATGAGAGCAAGCTAAACGACCAACATTGATGTGGAGCATAACAAACCGGAGCTAATAACTGTGATAGACACCCAAAGCAAAATTACTTTCCTTACTCAAGCGTGCAATAGAGACGGGTATATGCTCGAACAAAACTGTTACTTTTTGAGGGAAAAAAATGTCGGTTATGGATAATAACGTCTGTTAATGCTTTGTTATTTCATTCACTTTATTATTACGGTGTGCTATACAGACTACGAACGATATTTCTGGTGAAATTGTTAACTTTATATGTATAAGCAACTAAAGTGATATCTTCTTGTTACAGTGGTAAGTCACAATTGCCTTTTTCACTCGAATTAAAGGGGCGTCTAAACGGGTCATTTTTTAAGGCAATTGGTGGCGGCACTATTGGCAACTAATTGCTGGGCCAATAATGGCAATATGTCTACAATTGTATGGCGCATGATCCAGTCTCCTAAACGGGCTACACAACCCGGCAACAATAAAATAGAGGGCGACTGAAACAACAACAAAATTGTCTGGGCATAATTGCGGAAAATAGATCGCTCAGCGATCGTCCGGCAACCATCAAATCAATATTGGAGAGTACTGCCATGTTGCCGGCCACAGCATTGCCGCCACAAATTGCCGTAATAAATGGCCCGTTTAGACGCCCCTTAAAGTAGATAACTTTACAGAAAAATAGATCAACCTTAGTTACAACAGCATAGCTTCTTTTGTAGCTAAAGTGTCATTAAGGAATAGGTAGATGTGGTTCTAGTAGTATCTTAAGTTGCTAGGAGTAAAGCCCAGAGCCTATAGAGAATCAGGCCACACAATGAGTTGAAGTTGCAGTGTAGCGCAGCACTGTGAGTGCAACATCGCACAGGATGACCAAAACGAGTGTGAAGGATACACCTGATTCTAGAAGCTATTGATCACAGGTCCGCCGTAACAAAAACTTCTTACCAATTTTATTTCTCGTAATCTCAGCATTAAATTATATTTTAACCACACGTAACTGGTAGGTATTAGATACATTTTAACAGAACAAAATGTTATCAAAACTCCATATCCGGAATGAATAACATAATTCTAAATCTAAAGATCAAAGTCGAAATTGTTTAAAAAACTTGCTTTAAGAGACACGGACAGTTTTTGATTGTTTTTGGACCTAATTATGCCAATTTTTGACGCAGCCACGTCACGGTCCCTGAACTTATACCTACTTATAAACCGACCGAATTGAATAATTAGCAAAGAGGTGAACCTTGAAAGAGCACGAAGGCTTTTTGTCTGTGAACCATCAGAGCAAAGCCGATAGCGACTGCTGGAGTGAATGAATAGGTAATTAAAACTGCAAAGAAATTAATTTATGCCGTAGAAGAAAATAACAAAACCATTTTATTCTGTCAATGACATTGCGAAGGTCAAAGAGTACAGGTATAAACAACTACATAAGTCGCTATACATAGGCCTTTCGATTAATTATAACACAAAATATGGTTTATTCAACTTCTTTTATTTGTATGGTGACTATCTTGTTGTAATCTGATTTTCCTAACTATACTGTTGGTCAGCTATGCTTGGAGTATATTTGAAGGATAAAATTTGCAACGGTTACCTACCCGTAAATGAACCAAAGTTACCGACATAGCACGAAGATTAAGAATGATGTAGTGGCAATGGACTGGCCACATTTGCCGAAGGACCGATGGCCGATGGAGCAAACAAGTCCTAAAGGGGAGACCGCGACTTGGTAAACGTAAGACGACCTAAAGAAAGTCGCCGAAATGAATTGGATGCGGAAAGTGGAGGACCGGATGTTGTGGCGTAAGCTAGGAGAGACCTATGCCCAGCAGTGGACCGATACGGGCTGATTAATTAACCTGTGGAAGATCCGATGTTTGTTTCCTTTGAGTATCTTTGAGAAACTGCAATAAAATAATTTCTCATTTTTTTAGATATACAATGGATAAATAACTTAATGATTTTAAAAGATGAGCATGAGCTTTACACTTGGAACTGCCGCCTAAGTTTTTTTTTCAAACTATTCATTATTTTACTACGTATTAACTTGACGTTTTCTAACATTAATTGAATGGATTTCACGAAATAAAGATATTTGAAGTTTGAAGTTTAAACCAACCTATAGAGAAAAATGTGGAACATGGGTTGAAACGAATGTTCGTAAATGTTCCGTATTGAATGATATTCCCTCTGTTATACACATTTCTCTTTTACATTTCAGTCACATTGAATGAAGTGTTGCAATGTCCAACGACTTTGATTTCCGATTAACGATTTGAGATTCACAAAGCGAGTCTTTGAAGTCGTTTTTCTGTGTAAAAAATGGTGTAAGAGTTATTTACGTGTGCAGGATAAAGTTAGTAAAGCAGTCAAAAATAGCGCCTGGGTTTAAAATTTGTCAATGTAAAACATTTCACATTACCTAAGAGCAATAAGCCTAATGAGCAAGCAACTAATTGGCAAAAACATTTGCTAGAATTATTGCACCAGTTTGCATCAAGTGACTAGTGTCTGTAAATATAAACCTCAATTTCCTTCGTCTAGACTTCCAATCCTACTAGAAGACGTTATAATAATAATAATTTTAACATAGAGAGAAGCCATAACTCAAAAACAGGCTATCAGGATGGCGGACAGGCTATCATAGACGAAACACCTACGCTTGCCGCCATGCTTTATGCGGTCAATGGTCATTCAACATCTTTTTAATATTTAGGTACTACTTACATTATTTATAACCTATCGCTATTCCGGCACGTGTTTCATTCTTATGATTCAAATATAAATATACGTAGATCTAGATTATCAAAATTTGAAATTTTCACGGTCTAGAACTTCGACCCCTACCAAATTTTCATCGTCGATTCTAAACTCTATTTCATTTCGTCCATATTCCTTCTGTGCCACACGGTGGAATAAACCGAATATTATTTTTGATACGTTGCAAAATCTTGGTACTTTGAATCCCTAAAATTTCAAGTTAATCTACTTTTTTGTATTGACATTAGTTGTGTTGACATTGGCAATGTATTTCTCGGATCAATTTAAAATAATAACAAAGGTGTATATATATAAAGCTACCAGTTTTTCAACTTATGTAGATATACCTACTTATGTTGAAAAACAGGTAGATATATAGATATAGGTTCGGTCCTTATGTGGTGGTGTCCTCAAGCAAGGTCAGAGGACAAACTATCAATATGACCACGTGCCATTGCCGTTACACGTCGCCTTTCAATCGGTCATAGCTCCATACAACTAGTGTTAAGAACGTGCACATAATTATTATATATCAATAATTGCTATTAAGCACCGCAGCAACTTACAGGAAGTAAAAGGATTTCTGTCATTCAAGTCTGGCTATTTTAAGTAACCTCTGAATTCTTTTTTGGAACGTAGTTCCTTATCGCACGATATCATTTGTTTGCGGGCTGAGAGGCTAGGCGAAAGAAATCGTAACAGTTTGACATTGATCTAAAATCTATTATTTATGATTATGTGAAGCTAGAATACTAAGGTTGCTTTTATTTTTGTAAACGGTTGTAATGTTTTTTTACCTATGTCAAACTGGCTGTGCTGTGTGTAAAATATGTGTGAAAAATCTTGATTTGAAATAGGACAATTATTAAAATGTTATGTTCTTCTAGATTTTTTTTAATCATTAATTATTACGAACACAAAAAAGGGGACTATCCTTTTGCTATATCTTTTTTACCGTTCCAACCGGGTGTCCATAAGACACCTCTCTCTTTTTTTTGTTATACCTATTTAAAAGTACTCTTACCCACATATTAAAATGTATACAGTAAAATTTCGTATAGGACTTGAACGCGCACTTTGCTCAAACAACACGCACACAATCATCATCATCATCATCATCAGCCTATCGCAGTCCACTGCTGGACATAGGCCTCTCCAATTGCACGCCACTTTGTTCTATCTTCGGCTTCTCGCATCCAGCTCCTGCCAGCCGTTTTGCGTAAATCATCACTCCACCTGGCCTAAGGGCGTCCTACACTACGTTTGCCGTGCCGTGGTCTCCACTCTAGAACTCGTTTACCCCAACGGTTGTCGGTTCTTCGGCAAATATGGCCAGCCCACTGCCACTTCAGCTTGCTAATCCGGTGGGCTATGTCGATAACTTTGGTTCTCTGCCGGATCACCTCATTTCTGATTTTGTCCCTAAGAGAAACTCCGAGCATAGCCCTTTCCATAGCCCGCTGAGCGACTTTGAACTTGTGGACTAGCCGTACCGTCAGTGTCCACGTTTCGGCTCCGTATGTCATGACGGGTAGGACGCACTGATTAAAGACTTTAGTCTTTAGACATTGTGGGATCGACGATGAGAAGACTTGACGTAGCTTACCAAACGCTGCCCAACCCAACCGAATTCTCCTGTTCACCTCGTCCTCGAAGTTGTTTCTACCTAACTGCAATGACTGCCCGAGGTACACATATTTTTGAACAACTTCGAGAACGGCGCCGTGCACCGCTATCGGTTCCGGTAGTACATGTTCATTGAACATGACCTTGGTTTTATCCAAGTTCATCCGTAGGCCGATGCGTACAGAGGAGTCAGCCAGGTCATTCAGCATCAGTTGCAGGTCCTGCTGCGTTTCCGCCATAATGACAATGTCATCTGCAAATCGCAAGTGAAAGATGTATTCACCATTGATGTTGATGCCCCGCCCTTTCCAGTGCAGCGTCTTGAACATATCCTCCATTGCATTTGTGAACAGTTTCGGGGAGATAACGTCCCCTTGCCTCACTCCTCGATGCAATGGTATAGGTTTTGTTTCCTGATTCTGTACTTGGACGGACATTGTTGCGGCTTCGTAGAGACATCTCATCACTTGGATATATCGCCAATCTACTTGGCATCGCTGCAGAGACTCCAGAACGGACCAGATTTCAATCGAGTCAAAGGCCTTCTCATAGTCCACGAATGCTAGACACAGGGGCTGATTATACTCTTGGGTCTTTTGTATAATCTGCCGCACTGTGTGGATGTGGTCTATGGTGCCATATCCGCTCCGAAATCCAGCCTGTTCCGGTGGTTGGAATTCGTCAAGTCTTCGCGCAAGGCGGTTCGTGATGACTCTTGAGAACAGCTTATAGACGTGGCTCAGAAGAGAAATAGGTCGGTAGTTCTTCAGCCGGGTCTTATCTCCTTTTTTGAAGAACAAGACGACTACGCTTCTACTCCACGCCTCCGGAGTTCTCCCTTCGAACAGGACAGCATTAAAGAGCTTTTGGAGCTCCCTCAGTACGGGTTTACCTCCAGCCTTTAACAGCTCTGTTGTAACGCCATCCTCTCCAGGGGCTTTTCCATTTTTTAGCTGTCTAAGAGCCAGCACGATTTCGTCAATGTTGACTTCTGGCAGGTCTTCGGTGTAGTGGCGTGTTAGAGTGGCTCTAGGACCCTCATCTTCTGGATCAAGTCGAGATGCATGCGAAGCGTATAGCCGGCCATAGAAGCCTTCCACTTCGGAGAGGACTGCCGGCTTCGAGGAAACGACTTCTCCACTTGTTGTGGTCAACTTCGTCAGGTGGCTTCTTCCAAGAGATTGTACAAACACTTTTGACCCCCGGTTCTGCTCGATCGCTCTTTTAATCAAAAGAGTGTTGGAGCACCGAAGGTCGTGTCGTATAAGTTTATTGATCTCTTGGCTTAGAGCGCGCTTTTCCGACGAAATGACGGGTGGGTTTTCACGTCGTTCCTTCATAACTCTAAAGTCCTTTCCGAAAGCTTTGACTTCTTGCCCTTACGCTGCATTTCACAAAATCTTGTACCTTCTTCCCTGAGTATCCGAACCACATTTACGAGCTTCTGGTTTACGTCTGTTGTGGTTTCCATGGCAGCAAATCGGTTATCCAGGTTTGACTGGAACGCTTCGGATCCTATCATGGTTTGGAGCAAAGTAGGTCGGAGCCTGGACCTCATCAGACGGGCACGTTCCGCCTTGAAGTCGATATTCAGAGAGCCTCGGACAAGTCGGTGATCACTACCGGTATTAAACCTGTTGATCACGGTGACGTCTCTAAATATATGCTTTTTGTCCGTCATGATGAAGTCGATCTCGTTTTTCGTCATAGTGTCGGGGCTTTGCCACGTCCACTTCCTTTGGGGCCGTTTCTTGAAAAAGGAGTTCATCAAGAAGAGCCCCTCCCGTTCGAGGAAGTTGACTAGCATTTGCCCCCTATGATTTCTGCTTCCAAATCCATGGGATCCTACTACCAATTCGCTGCAATTTTGTACTCCCACTTTAGCGTTGAAGTCCCCCATAACAACGTTGTAGTGGCTTTTAGTGGTGGAGTGGAGGGCCCTCGATATGTCATCGAACATATCCTCCACTTCGTCGTCTGGATGTGCCGAGGTCGGTGCGTACACTTGCACTACCTTGAGGCTATACCTCTCGGTGAGCTTGATAATGAGGTACGCTACCCTGTTCGACACGCTAGACATTTCCACAACGTTGTCAGAAAGGGACTTATTTACCAGAAACCCAACACCACCTTGGGATTGTTGGTCTCCCTCGCGGAAGTACATAAGGTGGCCTGACTCGAGAGTTATGGTGTCCTCTCCCTCTCTTCGGACTTCACTTAACCCGAGGATATGCCACCTAATCTTCCCAAGTTCCACCTCAAGTTGTGCCAGATGCGAGTCTAGCCGTAGCGTGCGTCCGTTATACGTCGCCAGGGTCAGTCGGTTGTGGTGGCCTTCCGTAGCCCGGAGATTCTTAGCACCCCCCGCCACGCCGTTACCGTGGACGCCACCATGTCCAGGAATAGCGTGACTGCCGGGAACTGGGGGCCTTGGCTTTTGTGCTTGGTGCATATGGGGGTAATGCCCATAATCGCCACGCTGGGCAGGCGGGTTGGCGATCGCAGGGCGTAGCTCTCGCATCAGTGACGCTGCTGCCCGTCACTGACCTGTTACTTTAGCTACGCCTTAAATTGGGATGGTTATACCGCCACCAGCCGGTCGCCAGAGCCTCGTTCGTTGTACAGCAGGATGTACCGCGTGCAGGTGAGGTTGGCTTGGAGCGAAAGATGGTGATGCGCCCCCTTACATCCCCAATCATCGTTCACGTGTTAACTCGGAACACCTTCGAAACAAAGTGGTTATGTGGCGGTACCTACATAAATGGCAAGATTAGTTTCAACCCTAAACCACCCAATCATAGTTCTTAGAACAGCTACTACATCCAAGTAGGTACCCAACGATTACTGTTGAACCTCGGCCCGCCAGGCAAGATCACCACACCTTGTCGGAGGATTCTCCTTTTGTGCTGGAGACCTCTTATCCTTCACAGTGGTGACCCCCACGTGATTGAGACCAGTCTTCAGCAAAGTGGTCTGAGTTTTCGTGTCTTTGAGCAAATTTCTGTGTGTTTGCTTGTCTTTAATACTCTCCATAATTTGTGTCGTAATTATTAATTCATTACGCAGTGACGAACCTCAAGGGTATGGAATAAGCGACACTGCTAAGACATTTTTTTTAAATTTGAATTATTTTTAACTTTAACCTCTCTCAAGGTAACTTTATAATAAGTTGCTTTAAACACTGAAGAATATTTAACGTTTATTGTTAATTTACAAACCTATAAATGGTTATTTATAAATTATTTAAGACCCGGATGACGACTGACGTCAAAATCCCTTGACCTTAAAATACTGATATATAAAGCTGAAGAGTTTCGTTTGTTTGGTTAAACGCAATAATCTCAGGAACTACTGGTTCGAATTGTAAAATTATTTTAGTGTTGTATAGCCCATTTATTGAGAAAAGCTAAAGGCTATATAACATCACGCTATGACCAATAGGAGCGGAGCATCAATTAATAATCTTGCAAAAACGGGGAAAATTGACGCAAATGAAAATGCGCGGGTCAGCTAGTATGAAATAATCCTCGATTTAACAATTGTATAAAATATAAGCGGGACTATTTGTATAGGTACTTGCGTCCATATCAACGGATGCGAAGTGTAGAGCGTGCGCGCGCGCCGATAGCAAGCCAACCAGCCCAGCACATTGTTATAAAAAAAATATTTTTCGAACACCACATTTTAGTGAAAAATCTGATATGTATCCTCATTTAGTTAGACATTAGGTAGTAGATTTTGTAAAAAAAAAACATCTTGAAATGCAGGGCACCATAATCGATGATTCTACGAAATAAACGCGCATAGATAAGTGATAACTACTCAATTATTTCTTGAAATTTCTTATTAAAAATTATATGCTGTTTAGTTATTGTAGGTACTCTATACATACACCATATCATTTCACTTTAAAAAAAACTACAAACGCTGGCTGAATGGATATAAAAAAAACAATCAATTTTACAATAAAAATGCAATGTCCGAAAAATGGGCAGATGGACTTCATAGAACATTGTGCAGCGTCGACATCGGTCGCCCATCATGCGCGATCGTGCAATGGCCCCGATTCGGTGTTCATATCGCACCGGATTTACGGATGAATACACGGGAATATGCACTTTCATAATTGTAAATGTACGCTAATATATTCTGTTTCGGCGTATCCGATATATTGTTGAACTATGCACGCTTTTACAATTTTAATTTCAATGTAATCCGTTTCTAAAATATTGTGAGAATTATTTTGTTTATGAACAAAGTCGAATTTCGTTTGCTTAACATTTCACATTAATGAGGCATTCCTTTGATGTTATATGTAAGTAATTGATATTTAACAATGTTAATAGATATATTTCGGGACTTAATCGCGTGAATTATTTAAAGGTACGAACCTTTATTTACCCGACGTTTCGATCGAATTGCACCGATCTAATATGTATAAAAATCACGAAAGTTTAAAAACAATAATTTAACAATGTTCTCTAGCTAGATCATGTCTAAATCTAAATCAGTACGACAATTTATGATGTCTTCCAAGTAGCCATTTCCTTTACTCACTGGCACATAACATCGAGAGTACAGAAGTTTAAGCTTATAAAATGGCGCTAACTTAAAATAGTAACAAACTAGACATTGATCAAGGACGCTAAATCTCGGACCACTTTGTTCCTAAGCTGTTACGAAATGATGTGTCCCTGTCTGATGTTTGTGTGCGCTACTCAAGCGAAGTACGTATGAGGCCTTTGTAGGTACTCCGGTGGTTTGTGTCACTGCTTTATTCTGTTCTTCCTTAACCTGCCTCTATTGATAAAAAAAAAAAAAAAAAAATCAAGGAAACCTCGTAACGCATTTTAAATGTAAGTTACAGCTACCTATTTAGCTACGCCACAACGTTTGCGAAGAAATTTTACTGCAACCAAACGTTTTTACGGCATAAATAGTAACATATGTTATTCCAGACTATAATCTAAATCTGTGCCAAATTTCATTAAGATCTGTTCAAACGTTCTGGCAAGATTGAGTACAAACATTCATAAAAAGCGGCGCTAGCCTAATGGGTAAGGCATCGGTCTCGCAATCGTGAGGTCGCGGGTTTGAATCTTACCCATTATACTACCGACGTGAACCTACTCCTAACACGAGCCATTGAGCTTAGCTGGAGGGCTTAACAGGATTGCTAGTAATATGGTACCAAAATCTCCCACATTGCTAGTTATCTTTAAATAAAAAAAACATTCATCCAATCTTTTTACATAGATACAGCTAGACATATTAACGTCCATGTAGTACAATAGTAAGATGTACGAGTGAGCAATAAAATGATCAATCATGAACAGCTCAATACATTTTCATAACTGGAACAAGTGAGATCATCCTTCTAAAAAATCGTTTCACATTTTGACCTCAAAAGCTTTAATAAAAAATACGTTACTAGGCGTTTTTAATTAAATCGTAGATCTAATTCGCGTACGAGACATTTGGTTAACACGCGATATACCCGAATATCTGGTCAAATAGCTATGTTATGACTCGTCTTAACCGGTTTGCGTTCGTTTCTAGTTTCCACTACGAAAAGTGAAAATGCGCTCATCGATGTGTGTTGCGTTACGATGTATAACGGATTTTGATAAAATCATTCAGGTGGATTCAGCTTATCGAACAGAGCTGCGGAAAAATGTTATAATTTATACGTGCAAGTTGGTGAAGACTGAAGTATAAAGTAATGTTCTTCTGCAATGGTAAAAACATAACTAATTTATTAATGTAATGGATTCATTACATTAATACATTACTTATGTTTTTTCCACATATTGAAATGGCAATAAATACTTAGGTAATTACCTAAGTATTTATTGCGATGTATGTACCTAAGTATTTATTGCTATGCTAAACCATTCGTGTAGAAAAATTAAAATTTCTCAGAGTAGGAACTTAGATATCTATACATTTTTTATACCTATTTCATTTTTTCCACCTATTGCCCAAGACTAATGTTAGCTCGGTGCAAACTAATTTGCCCCAAGGCAACTCTCATAGTCGTTGCCTTTCTTTTAGCTAAGCCACTGTAATTATCGTCAACTAAGCCGTTAAATATTGATGCGATGATAGTATATTATCATTTTTTTCCTTGCTTGTGTTGTATTACTTCTCCTAAATTAAAATTGCGCCTGGAGCGACTTCTCCTCGTTCCCTTTCCTCTCCTACCACGAAACTAGCTAACATACGTTTTCTTGTAAATTTTTAAATGATTTTTTTCCGCCGCAAAAATGGTTTAGAACCTAAACCAGGTGCACCTAAACTATATCTTGGAAAGATTTATAAAATGTACTGAATACTGGATCCCAAACTAGCTGCTAGCTGGAGCTTGTATTGGGGAGACAGCGCTCTGTCAATTATGGGATTATATTATGGGACATTGTAGACACGTTGAAAGACCTGATAATAAACTATGAATATTAAAATTATCTTTACATAGTATAAAACAAAGTGGCTTCCGCTATCTGCGCTTAAATCTTTTGAACTACGCATCGAATTTTAATGCAGCACGCAGAGAGTGATTCAAGGAGGACATGGATCCACGCACGCACGAAGTCACGGGTGTCAGCTAGTAATATTTAAAATGCGAAGTAATTCTGTCTGTTACGTTTTCACGCTTAAACCGATTTAGATGAAACCGACGTCCACGCGAGCGGAGCCGCGAGCGAAAGCTAGTGTAACTCAGATCAGCAATGTGGGATTGTGGGTTCTACATTATAGCAATCCTGTTAACCCCTCTACCTAAGCTCAGTGACTTGTGTTAGGAGTAGGTTCATAGGTAGGATTCGATCCCGCGACATCACGATTGACTCCGACGCCATAGCCATGGCTACCGTTTCGTAAAATATATCATAATAGTACAAATAGCTTTAAAGTTGACAATGATCAATGAACAATGTCATAAATAACTATATCTAATAAATCTAAATTTGGCAACATTTTTTTTTTTCTACGTTGTGCCTCTAGAGTGTTGCAAGGTCAATGTCCGATGTTATCTTATTTTATCAAACCTATTTGTAACAATAGAAACATTATAATAGCGTTTTAGAGGTCATATGATAGTAGGTAACATGTTAATTTACGCCTAACATTAAGTAGAAACTCAAAAATGCCAAATGTAGTCTAATTACCTGTATACTCACATATTTGGCCGTTGGGGCCCATTAGACATCACCCCCCCCCCCTAACACAAATTTTGATAGCAACTCATAAGCAACGGTAACCTCGGTATTTTTTTAAAGGTATTAATGTGATAACCGCCATGTCACGAAGACGTAACCGCGGGCATGAACTAGTAGACATTGAGACACAAAAATTAATGACTTGTTTTCTGTTTGATGTTATGTTACCGGTTTGTTCTGTTGAAAAAGAAAATAATTACGCAAGTTAGGGCGAGTCCCTCGCTTACACAATATTTTCGTTTTATTTATTTTACTGATTGCGGTGAAAAGTACAAGTTAAGGCCTGCGCTCACGGACTCCTTTTGTACATGCAATAAGTAACTTCGACTATGAGCAGATGATATGAAATCTTAGGAGCATATATGGCACTATTCAACCTTGCTGACGTTCTTAGGCGAAAATGTCTCTCCAATTTTAGGCATAATTAGGTACGCTTTCAGGGATAGTTAATTTATTGTTTTTAAACTTTCGCGATTTTTATACATATTAGATATATTTCGGGACTACATCGCGTGAATTATATAAAGGTACGAACCTTTTATTGACAGTCGACCCGTGACTACGGTCGGTGCAATTCGATCGAAACGTCAGGTAAACAAATGGTACCTTTAAATCATTCATGCGATGTAGTCCCGAAATATATGTGATAGTTAATTTATTAGACATCTCCCGCATTAGTAAATAGTGCATTGTATATTTGTGAAGTTCTTCACTGGCTTGCACCATACTCTTACGCAGCATTCGTACGCACTCGTAAAGTATTTCATAATATAAGTTTTTTAGTTACATACCTAACATACATGTGACTCATAATACGCTCATGTGCATTATAACATTGCTATGATGTAAGTGTAAATAGACACTTGACATGCGACATGTCTACCACATTTACGTTCAGCGAGCCATGTTTCTATGCTTGCTGCCGTAAGCGGTATTCCATTAAACATTTAGCCGTTTAAGCCTCGTCTTAACAGTGAACGTTTGCCTTTAACAGCGTTGTGGTATAACCAAATATTGCAGCATTTCTATTAGTTTGCTTATTGAAATTTTGAAATCTCTTTCGAATTTTAACGCTGGTTAACTAAAAGTGAAATTCATTTTCGTAATGTAAGGTTTCCAAATTAGCAGTGGAAGGCGTTTGGGTAAAAGGCTACGTTTCTTGTTACGTACTCATTGTCAATAGAAGATCCTATTAACGTTTTAAGCGAATTAGTATAAGACAGTATGTAAATCATCACTTAAAAATATCACCATCAATCCAAAATATTATACAATTAATTTTGGGTGAGCTGTTAGTACCTAACCTTGACTGCTAATCCAGAGGTCGTAACTTCGATTCCCACACGGGACACCACTTTGTGTGTTCCTAAAATTGTTTCGAGTCCTGGTGTACCTACTTTTTGTCTGTGATTTATAGTCTTTAAAAAAAACAAGGTTTTTTTAAAGTTTTCGTAGGTTTACATTTAAGGTTAATTTACGTGCGCGAGGCCGATGCGACTATTGTCGCATCGGCCGCGCGTATCATCCGCACTTCGCTAGACGCGCGTGGCCGCGACCTGCCGCGATGCAAGGAAATTAACCTTTACAAGTTGAGGTGTATAGAAATTATGTAGTGAAGTACCATGCCATTAGTGGTAAACACTGTTTTACAGTTATTAAAAACAATAACTTGTATATACGTTTTGATTAAATAACGGTGAATTTAACCACAGACCTGTACCGATTTAATAAAAGTACCTACCAATTTCGTAATAGTACCTACTAAAGATAACGAAACAGTGCATTTTATAGCATCGTAAACGTTGTAGTACAGCATTTGACGGTTTAATCATAATAAATCATGTAAGTGCTCCTTCCTGTTAGGAATTCAATACTAAAACGGTTCATTACCAATATTCTCGTGATATTAATGAAGGGTTTTTAATCGATTTCGAATTCTGAGGAAAAAAATGATTGATCTAGATGTAGTTGTGTTTTTGTTTTGTATTTAAGCAATATCTCATCATATCATATCGACCCATACGATGTCCCATTTATGAGCACGGGTCTCCCCAATCGCCACCCGAGGACGCTGCTGCTCGTCCTCCGGTGTGACATCCCTGAGTCGCCTTGACGACACCCACGGGAAGAGACAGGAAGATATGCAATCTCTATTAGGTTTTATTTATTCTGTCTTTTGTATCAGTTCGTCATACGTCTTTAGTGACTTTAGACACTTTAGTTTGTTTACATCGCACAATGCGTTAAGCATTCCCTTCTTATAGGTCGTTTAGCTGTCGCAGACATTATTGTTTCCTATCATTGCATTCATGGTCTTCAAGACAATACAATATAACAGTATTCTTCCAGAAATGCGCGGATCCAGGATCGTGTTTTCTAAAGGTTCATTTCTGTGCATTGCGGCCGATTACGACAAGCGTCTGACGCGCGCGGCTGATGCGACAATAGTCAGAGTATGAGAATGTAAGGCGCCGTTTCCGAGGTCTGCGACAGACGTCGTATCGATGGCGCGCGTCAGCCGCTTGTCGTAAGCCGCGCGCGGCTCGTGATCGGCCGCGATGCACGGAAATGAACCTTAAAAAGGGGAGGCAATTTGATCCCAACACCGGCCAAATATGAGTAGCTCAAGTGACAGGAGTGTATTTGATCGACCCGACGCCACACTTGTCATTTGTCGTCGTGTGACAGGACTCTGGAAGGGGCCATTGCCTGTCAACGCACAACCAAAAGTATAGCGAACACTTGAAAATTCACGAGTCTGGGGGTCAACAACACCAATTGTCCCCTCCCCTTGGATCCGCGCCTGCTTCCACAAAACAAATAAAGGTTTCAAATCCGCGAACACCCTTGCAAATACTGCAATTGTTGCAACAACCACTTTCACTCACTCTCCCTCCATCACTCCGTATTAAAATTTCCGCGTTGGCTACAATCGATAGTTTGGAAAACAAGTAGTCAATCTAATTACACTCTCAATAGTTAGGCATAAAGTTGCAATTACTCTGAATTCGTGATGAAGGTGTTATAGGAAGAACTTAAAACCAGTTGTAGCGGAACACGTGCTCGAGTACCAGATCATTCGTCCCAATTATAATGTAATGCAAACAAGTTTATTTATCCACAAGAATACCGGTTTCAGATTACCTATGCAATCGATGCAATTCGTGATAAATAAATGACTTTATACAAGACGTTATATTTGTATTGATCCATCATTCCGTTGTTTAGTGATTATTCATTGAACTACTTACTTAATGGAGGATTTTGGCTGTAGAAAAAGACCATTATTTTTGTATTAGGTACAGGTAATTAGACATAATTCGTATATTATTATATTATATACTGTTTAAAGAAAATAAGGATAGATTATCAGGAAAAACGGTCAAAATAGTTCATTAAAAATTCAAGAATCCAGCTTTTGGCAGTGTGATACCATAGGCTTAGGCAAATTGACAGTAATTGTTAATTACCAACAAAAGACCTATCGTGTTCGTGACAATAGGTACCTATACTTGATTTCCATTTTTTCATACACACGCCCAAATTTTTTTTTTTTCATTTTCGGATCGTGGTCCCATATTACTAGCAATCCTGTTAACCCCTCCCGCTAAGCTCTATGGCTTGTGTTAGAAGTGGGTTCACGTCGGTAGTATAATGGGCAGGATTCGATCCCACGACCTCACGATTGCGAGACCGATGCCTTAGCATAACAAATAAAAGTAACTCCAAAAAAGAATGCCCTAAATCGTAACCAAACCGACCTTTCATCCTCTTGATCAGTTATCTAAACAAACATTCCCATTAGTGGTCTTGAACTCAAGTGTAAGTAGTTTTACCCATAGAACTGTGCAGTTACCGTTTACATTATAATAATGAACTTGTTGTTAGTTGCACAAACAGGAATCTAATGGTAACCGCAAACAACAAAGAAGCACAGAATACCGAGAGTACAGAAGTCAACTAACAACAACATGATTTTGTAATTAATAATTTTATATAATTTGATTATTGTTAAACAAATTTTATATTTAATCTTATATCTAATTTTAATCTTATATAGGTATAATCTACCATATGGCATTGATTAATATTATATGATATCAGTAAAAATAAATATTCACTTTCTAGTTAACTTTTGTCACGTCAAATTATGACAAAGTGTTTATGGTTCTGGAAATTTATTAAAATTATCTTGTATGTTACCACACTTTATGACAAATAAAGATTCTATTCTATTCTATTCTATTCTAACTACTTAGAAAATTCTCTTGACGCACGCACACGTAATCAGGGCACGCCTTCCCAACAAAGTGCACCGATGTGGTCGTCAATTCATGACCGTGAACGATGTTTATGAGCGTTCCTCCAGTGAGGTATGGTAAGGTTGCCTTCTGTAATCTAGGTATTCTGTGGAAGAACTAAGGAGCGAATCGCGTGAATATAAATACGGACATTGAATAATGAGAAGCGAGATGGCACGAAACTGAAGTTATATGTTTTATTTTAATGAAGCCTCTATGTGGGACAGCCGTTGTGCTCAATGGATTCACTAATGACGTTACTTTGACTGCAAATGTGCTTGATTGATTTTAAAATATATAAAATCATTAGTGCTAGAAGGTCTTTGAAGTTGTCTGTGGTCCAGCGATAATAGACCTAAGTAAATACTGTTAGATGGCGAATTATAAAAGCAAGGCTAGACTTTCATTACGTTCCTACCGGTCATTGCAGATATGAAATGGATACAAAGGCAACAAAACCTTATATGCCTTACGCTACTAATACAATAGATGACGACAGATGTCAGTAGGTATATATTATTATTCCATAATTAAAAAAATAAGTGTGGCACTCGGGGACTGCCGCGGTAAAGCTATTGCTTACCATTTTTATCAACTAAAAAAAAAAACAAAAAAAAAAATTTAAATAAATATATTTTTTTAATTAAAAAAAACCCTTTTTTGTAATTGCATAACTTATTTTTTTTTTAATTACATTTCGGAGCAGCTCCTCTCGATCCGTGCGAGCTTCGCACAGTCGTACCATATACATATACGATAAGCGATGGTTCGGCCGAGTTACATTGTAGGCAGAGTGGGGGTGTTAGGTTTTATTTTCGTTACGGAATTTCTTGATTCGGTCGCAGCGCTCAAAGCCGAGCGATAAAAGCTATGCAATAGCTTAAAAAATTATACAACGGAATGAAGCTGCGCCTGCGGACTAGCTGGTGGTGCGCCTGATGGTAAGCGTCACGCTAGCCCCTTATCACTATCAGTGTCCTATATATATGTGATCCTTCCTTGGCAAAGATCTGAATGTCACCGCGTGAGTTCAGAAATCTCATTTGCCCAGTAATTATACTTGCTAAAGTGCCCTATAACCAAAACACAGTTAGGCGTTAACATTAGTATTTCACAGAAGAATAACTGATACTATACTAACATTTAAACTTTCGCGTTGCATGATTATAACTATTTATTATACGGGAATTAACGCGCATTGTTTACCTTATAATTGCTTGACGTTTCGACCAGGTTGCACCGGCCGTGGTCACAAGCGGACTGACCACGGCCGGTGCAACCTGGTCGAAAGTAATAATAACTGATACTGTTGTGGTACCCATCAAGACGGCCTATGGCTTAGATGATTATGTGATTAGGTGATAGTTTGACTGCCTCTGTGCATCCGACTGCTATACAAGAGTTCGTGGGTTCGATCCCCACCCAGGATAAAACTTTGTGTGATGAGCACGATGGTTTATTCTGTGTCTGGGTATTATTTATCTATAATATGTATGTATTTAGAAATATATAAGTATGTTTATTAGTTGTCTGGTTTCCATAGTACAAGCTCTGCTTAGTTTGGGATCAGATAGTGATGTGTGAGTTGTCCCAACCTCGCTCACCACGGTACACCACGCTTTATGATCGGTAAGAGTGAAACAGGAATAATAGAGGATCGCTGGGTGGCTACGATGCGATATTGTGATAAATATGTTGTGAATAATATTAAGTAGGTCTTTGTGTGGCGTACTCTTCTATTTTAAGTAGGTAACATATTAATCCATTTTTTTTATTTTCTTTACCAGGTTATTTTTGGTATAGTGCAAAGCTTAGACATCCCAACAAGATTTTTATTTCAAAAATCATATAAAATAAAGAAAATGAATATATTCAAAATTTGCAGAGTTAAAAGCCATTTAAGTTGTGTTATGTTCTTCGCGCTATTGTGCGGATTGCGTAATCTATGGTTATTGATGAAAAATAACTGATGACGGATTCTGATATACCCAAAGGGACATAATATAATTGAAGCGTATATTTAGTACCTTCCTACCTGCTTACTGTTGTGTGGTAGTAACTGAGCAAATTTGTAGCTTAGCGATACTTATTATAGTCTTCATCAAACTTTAAGGGATGGGTCAAATTATAAATTTAATTTGTCCGGTACTAACTTCAGACTATACCTTAGTATCATAACTGTAATTTAGATTACCGTCGAACTCATGCGTCATAAACCCGTCTATTAAGTTGTTTCATTGCAGACCAATGCGATTTATAGTGCAATTCATAGTAAACTTATCTCCAACGAGAAGTGACCTCAATGTAACTTAATCACTTGTCAGTTCCGTGTAATGGATTTAAAATAGAAACTTTGAACTCATCCGTTGCAATGTTGATGTTAGAGCATCTGGAACGTGATTTTGTATTAAGGCGAGCGAGGCGAATATTAAGATTATTCGCTTGCATTGATTGAGCCGCAAGGGGGCAGATTTTTTTGTTATTTTGAATCAAAGAAAAGTGTGCGAGTAGCAAATAAGTGAAATTTTGTGAAACTTTAACGTCAACTTTGGTGGCATTTAAATTATTGTACCATAATTGTAACTCAAAATAAACGATATCAACGCATCAGGCCTACTCTCTTTCTCAAAAACGAAATTGATAAATTTTCGTATTCTTAAATAGCTCTACTTTTGATAAACACAAACAGTCCGAGCCTATAGACGATTTTCGGTAACGAGTGGATTGAATTGATATTGTTAGCTCTGTATATTAACACCTCATTCTTGATCGAAACTTCGTTTTCTGTGAATTAGAATAGGCATCCTGTTTAGATCGACTTTTGCGATCATATTCGATGCAGTGGAGTGAAGTTTATCGCTGTTTATCAGAGAAGGTGATATATTTTCCCGAATTTATATATTAATTTTTTAATTACAACTGTTTTGTAAATATTCTTAATCTAGAGATCCTTGCCTTACGAAACAGGTGCGTATAATCATAATGTGTGTTGCGGTGTGGCACAGTGGGTATTGGTGCGGCCACAAAATACATACTGCATAAGGCCGCCTCAAAGCTCAACAAAAAAACCACACACACATACGAACCATCTTAAGTTGCTCTGCTTCGGTTGAGATTCGACCATGATCTGTGTACGTATGCGCCCATGTGTGCTTGGGCCGGTTTTAACTCGATATAGGGAGCTGGCCGTCTGTGGTACAGCCCGGTCGAGCTCGCGTGACGTCTTGTGGTCAACCCAGATGAGCCAAGTGCACCGTCTCCCATTACGGCATCACCATCTCTGTACTGTTATCCGCATAGCGACTGCGGTCACACATGTAGGTCAAACACTTGAACATGAAATTTAATTTATGGTTTGTAAGAATTCCAATGTTAATTGCGATGGTGTGGGTACGTGCGTTAGTTATGATCGAACCACGGTAAAATTGACTTGTTCATACCGTAAGTGAGGTGTTTTTCTCTGAGATAGGTGGATAGGTATGTGGTGACCACCTCGGTAGCAACGGGAGTGAATTGATCCTCACACAGAACAGAGCATCATGAGATTTATAATGTTTGTTCCTATTTTGAGTGTACGTTTTTAGTCAGCGCAGCGAGCTAGTGCCTATACCCCAATGTGGAAGTTGTCCTTTAAAGATGGATAGTTCAAGGAATAGAAAGCCTGATCACCTTGTGTTATATTTATTATATAATATACGATATATAATATTTTTAGAGTTCCGTAGGGAATATTTTTGGAAATAATCGCTCCGAAAGTTGCATAAATTGTGCAAAGTTAAAAAGTGCATAAATTGTGTCCCTCGACACAATTTATGCACTTTTGAACCGTGTGACCAAAAAATATGAAAAAAATCACAAAGGTAGCGCTTATTAAGTACTTTAAACTAAAATTATTGGACATAACCGGATGTAAAAACTGCGTTTTTCAACAAAAAGGCGTAAGTGTCATGAACATACGCTCTCCTGCTGATGCAATTATTCAAGACTGCGGAACCCTACACTGAGCATGGTCCGACATGCTCTTGCCCGGTTTTTAAGTTAAATTAGATATATGATACAGATAGGTATGTAGCTAATATTCGTTAATAGACAAAGTGTATCTTTCGCCAACAAACTGTATTATGTCGTTTGATGAAAAGTGTTGGTAAAATTTACATAATCTGGTTTCACGTTTCACGTCAAGAGAGTTTATTTACTAACCACAATAATGGCGTTATAAAAAGACAAAGATCTGTTTATGGTATCTATCGGCTTGTTGTGTGACTGCATTTTATTGTTATGATTATGATCAAAACAAGTCTAGAAATGTTGCTGCGAGTGTTTATATAAACTATTATTATTTTCTTTGATCTGTCGAAGAGATTATCGAAGAAGGTTCCTTTGGTATGCACGACTTGCATTGTGTTTTTATCGATGTTAGCCATAAATAGGAAGTGTCAAGTGATGTAACTTCAGAGGACGTAATGCGTAATACTGAGAAGATAAACGATAACAAGTAGCTAATATATAATACATATACAGAAGTAATAAGTAGGTACTAAAAAGTTTGCAAATAACACCAGCCTTCAGTCTCCTTTGCTAAAGGAGTTTCTCCGTCACGAAAAATATCAAACATCGTCTTAGAATCTACTTGCGCTTTGTGTTTATGGCAAGATTTTTTTTTTAAGGTTCCATACCCAAAGAGTAAAAACGGGACCATATTACTAAGACTCCACTGTCCGTCTGTCTATCACTAGGCTGTATGTCATTAACCGTGATAGCTAAACAGTTAAAATTTTCACAGATGATGTATTTCTGTTGCCGCTATAACAACAAATACTAAAAAAAAATGTGTATATGCATATGCGACAATATGATGTACCCCAACCTTAAAGAATAAATAAAGAATTTGATTTCAACATCTTGTAGATAAGTATGCCCGCTAAAGAGTTCATTTTAGACGAATATTAAAATGTCACTAAGCATGATAAAAGTGTCCACTTCAAACTTGGATAAAAACCATTAGTATGAATAAGCGATGCACCTCCCGGAAAGGGGCGAGACCCCATCAATCATAGTAATCCGTTTTTGACTATCGATCACGTTCCACCCCATTGTGTTGCGTCATGCACTGCAGTAGAATTACAATTGGATTTAATGGTTGGTGCTCACTGAGAGTACCTACATCTTTTTACTTCTATTTTTAATGAGACACCCTTAAGGTTCATTTCCGTGCATCGCGGCCTATCGCGAGCCGCGCGCGGCTTACCGATGCGACAATAGTCAGAGTATGAGAATGTATGGTGCCGTTTCCGAGGTAAGCGACAGACGCGCGCGGCCGACGTCTGTCGTACGCTGCGCGCGCACTCAGAATGTTTGAATTGTTGAACCTTTAAGGCATTATTTGTCAGTGCCTGATTTTCCCACAGGATAGGGCTTTGTAGGTTTTGTAAAGTCCCCCACAATACAGGACTTGTAACTCTAGAGCAGAAGTTACTCCTAAAAAAAACAGCCAAGTGTAAGTCGTACGAAGAGTTTTGTACCATTATCTATACAACATTAGACACTTATAAACAACATTTTGTTATATCTTCCATTATATTATATCCCAACTCAAATATTTGTTTATTTTGTTTTGTAGTATTTGTTGTTATAGCGGCAAAAGAAATACATCATCTGTGAAAATTTCAACTGTATAGCTATCACGGTAGATGACATACAGCCTAGTGATAGACAGACGGACAGTGGAGTTTTTACCTTTTGGGTAAAGATCCCTAAAATATTAAATCTTGCCATAAACACAAAGCGCAACTAGATTCTAAGACGATGTTTGATGTTTTTCGCGCCGGAGAAACGCAGCGATTGCAGAAGTCGAAATTCTTTATAATGTTCAACGGAAGTAACTTTGAATTTTCTTGATTTACATTCTCAACGAACTATGACTGAGCCTTTGCCAAGTTGATTTCAAACAAATATTTTAACGTGCCTTATCTCACAAGTGAGTACTTGCCTTAATTTTGCACGAATATTCGAAACGCATACATTATAAATTATCATAATTTACGTTCATTATGAGACTATATAGATCGAATCAACTGGGAGCGACATATATGGCACTGATGACAATACAGCAGAATCCGATTTGAATAAATCTTCCAAATTATGCCATTGATTGCCGGAGCTCTACTTAGAGAGCAAAAAGAAACGATATCAGACCTCTAAGCAAGCGGATCAGATCGCAACCGAAGAAACAAAAAGCCCTTGAATCGGTCAAAGGGTTAATGTCGACTTAATGCCACACAGCAATGTCGTTTTAAGAGACATATCTTCATTTCGCTCTACCTCGTACAATCCAGTACCTATGTTGTTATCTAACATCGTCCAAGGCCAAAGAAAAACTGAAACATTTACTTTGCGAGAAAACCTGCTTTGTTATTATGACCCGGCTTACCCTTGGAAGTATTTCGTCGAAAGTCTGCCGTACTTACGGCATTAGAACTCAACTTGGCAACTTCGTAACTAGGTATGTTGTTTCATACTTTAACTGTCTTGTTTAATGCTTGTGTAAACGGTTCACTTAGTTTTTTTGCTTCTACTTCGTTGCGTAATGCCGTGCGCATCACTTCATTTAATTATGATGTAGCTATTTTGTAATCTGTTACCATTTATTTCTCTTGAACTTGTGAAGGGAAACATGGAGAGAGCAGTGTATCCTAGAACTAATGAAAACATTAGACATCCATTAATCCGCAGCGAGTACGGATTCTTACTAATTTATATACCTAATATTATCAAATTAAAAAAAAAAATAGTATATGTACCTACACAGAATACCGTACAGAACGACATTCGACAGCTTCGTTCACACTAGCTGTTGTGTTCTCCGTTTTTGCAACATTTCTCATTGCTGCTCCGCTACTATTGTTGGTAGCGTGATGTTATATAGCCTATAGCCTTTCTCAATTAATGGGCTATCCAACTGTGAAAGATTTTTTTAATTTGGATCAGTAGTTCCTGAGATTACCGCGTTCAAACAAACAAACTCTTCAGCTTTATAATATTAGTATAGATGTGAGCGTGCGTCAGGAGTTTGCATCATTGACGCGAAGAATCGGAACAAGACGGACCACTGAGCGAGTGCTACATTCACGCACCGCGGATGCTTATTTTGTGTATGTTTGTGAGTGTTAAGGTTCATTTCCGTGCATCGCGACCGATCGCGAGCCGCTCGCGGCTTACGACAAGCGGCTGACGCTCGCGGCCGATGCGACAATATTCACAGTGCGCGCGCAGGTCTACGACAGTCGTCGGCCGCGCGCGTCTGTCACTTTCCTCAGCCGCTTGTCGTAAGCCGCGAGCGGCTCGCGATCGATCGCGATGCACGGAAATGAACCTTTAGTATAAAAGTCGTAGTACACACATGAGCGTTCCTTCTATACATTTACTTTACTTTGTGGTGGATGTCAGTAATTTGATGAAGAAAAAATAAAAGAAGGTCTTACAATTTACTTAACCCAAAATATTCTAACGTATTTCTGTTTGATTTAACATTAACTTGGGTTGCCTTTGAGTGTTTGGCAAGGAGGAAAAAAACATTAAATACCGTAGTATTTAATGTTTTTTTTTAATGACGATTCGCACGTTTTTAAGCCGTAGCTTGTAGCCTTATTGGCCTGTTTACCACATTATAAAACACATACTACTCAACTACAATTTGATTCTAATTAGTGGTACCTAATATTTTTCAATAGCAGTAATTACTAACTGCAAAGGTACCTGCCCGTTTCGAAATGATACAAAAAGTATATTCAATAATTTGAAATGACTCAAGAAATGACAACACCATATAAATAGCAAGTATCAAGTATATAGTAAGTAAGTGGTCAGGGATGGCGAACCTTTTTAGGTATACGTGCAATTTTTTTTAATAATTAGTAGGTTTAAGACGTGCCCGACATGCCGTAAAAAAAACTGACGGTGGCACATTTCGCGCGGCGAATTCATAGCTCGCACTTCACGTCACATTGAACTCAGTGTTGATAACATAAGTAGCAACAACTGGAACCTATCCTAATCCTATCCTTTGGTGGAGTCGAAGTATCTTCGCCCACCTCATGACGACACAGCGTGCCCGAATGATGTTAAGGTATGCCATCCATAGCACGAGGGCGATTGGTTCGCCACCACTGCAGTCGGTACTTAGTAGGTAGATAATAATTAGCAACGATCAGACACAATTGCATTTGACAACCATGAAATAGACTAACAAAAGCCACATTTTCCGCACTATCGCTCCTCAATAGCAATGCAAATTGCTATGTAATGATCTCTCATCGTTCACTAGTAGATAATTGTCTGACTGTATACTGTTATTGAAATATGTTACGTTAAAATGTGAATGTTTTTTAACATACCATCATAATGACATTTAGTGCATTGGGCAGCCCACGTGTGTTTCAAGCGTTGTTATAGCAGTAGCTCTACCTACTTTCATTGTTAAACAAAACTTGAACTTGAAAGACCCGTCTCTAAACTTAGATCTAACTTAATTCATATTGGGATGTATATAAAAAGTACAGATGCGAAGATAAATATATAGTTTTTTGGGTTGGGCGGTAACTGGCACGAATTCGATTCGTACGAATCGTGCGGGTTGCCTCTTTTCAATATTAATTATTATTTTAGCGATGATTCGCACGTTTTTGTTTTAGAGGGGAGAAAACCCTTCAAAGTACAGCCATGTACCAATCTGAAATAATCGATTCATTTTATTTTCTTCTTCTACTTCAGCACTGTTTTGCCCACCGTTATGCATATGTCTCTCCAATACATTTCCACTCGGCACGGTCTAAGGGTTGTCGGTGCCATAAATGACCAGTTAATTTCGTCACAAAAAAACTATTATAATTCAAAAGACGCAACTAGGATTCATACGAATCAAATTCGTGCCAGTTGCCGCCTAACCCCGTTTTTCATTAAGCTAGATTAGTTCTTCAGATTTGGAGAACCCCTCTTTAGCTTTTCTTTGTCCGGTGATCAGTCGATTACCGAGGCGATTGTCGTAGCTAAAATCGGCTTCATCAGACCATCATCATTAGAGTATTTAGTTACAAATTATAACACTCTTTAAGGACATTATGCCTATTTTATTGTAGGTTAGGTACATGCACATGAGGTTATTGATAAAAGCGTTGTTACAACCATGATAACACTTCCCCAGTGATAAGCATTTTGTATTTTTAATTGAGTTCATATTAATATTAACCTTCAAATAAGTACAATAAATAACTATTTATAATACGGGAATTAACGCGCATTATTTGACTTAAAATTGCTTGCCTTTTCGACCAGGCCGTGTTTATAGCAACTCAAAACGTACATATAAAAATGGTTGTCTGTAAAGTCGGTTTACGGTCGATAATTTTACGTAATAACGTCATCTATACTAATATTATAAAGCGGAAGAGTTTGTTTGTTTGATTGTTTGTTTGTTTGATTGTTTGTTTGTTTGTTTAAACGCGCTAATCTCAGGATCTACTGGTCCGATTTGAAAAATTCTTTTTTTGTTGGATAGCCCATTTATCGAGGAAGGCTATAGGCTATATAACATCGCGTTACGACTAATAGGAGCGGAGAAGCGACGAGAAATGTTTCAAAAACGGGGAGAAATTACGCATACGAAGTTGCGCGGGACAGCTAGTAATAAAATAAAAGGTGTCACACGCATGGTTGATAATTCGATGTCATTAATGTCTTCTACATTGATGACATTGAATAAACAACCATGCTTGTGACAGTTTTTTTTATTTACAATTGTAACGCATGTCGCTGCAGTCGCCAAAACATTTATGAAATTGTAAGAAACAACAATGCCTGTGACAGCTTTAGTGGAATTCAGCCTATCAGCAGGCGGAACGTGAGCGGTGACGTCACACTTTTTGACGTCACTGGAACGGGAGCGGTGACGTCATATTTTTTCGTGAGTGCAACCGGTCATCGATTTATTTATACATCAATAAGTAGGTTCTACTGGGGCGACCCATGCCCAGCAGAGGGACATCGTATGGGTTGGTATGATATGATGAAAACATACATACAAAATAAAAACTAGAAATCGAAACTAGAAGAGGTTTATTCCAAACGATGTCCTCTCATCCGTTAACTGTTAAGATGTGCACAACTGCACAGAATATAACTGTGAAACCCGCCCTTAACCTCTAAGAAATGTAGAATCACATCGCATTCGGAATAAGCTGCGGTACTTAGCTAACTGTATGATGCTTAGTGCCTATTCTATAGTCATTGCACATAGCAACAACACATGTATCTTAAGAGCTTCTTAAACCGTGAGTTCTGAGCCTAATTTCTATTTGATAGAGTCGGATTGCAGTCCTAGATGGGACTACTAATATTGTAAAGCTGAAAAGTTTTTTTTTTTGTTTGTTTGAACGCGATAATCTCAGGAAGTATTGGTCCGAAATGAAAAAATATTTTACTGTTGGTTTATTTTATTTTACACTATCAAATACTATTGATCTCTCGATAAATGGGCTATCCAACATCAAAATAATTTTTCAATTCGAACCAGTAGTTTTATCGCTTTTAAACATACAATCTCTTCAGCTTTATAATATTACGAGTAGTATAGATACACAATTCAAAGGGTTTAGGCAGCGTTAAACTCCTTGTTTTTGACCCCTCCAATAAATTTCATTATTTTTGCCAATATATACAAAAAATTAACAAATCATATACTAAAACCTTCCTTGAGAACCACTCCATCCATTGGTAAAAACAGTATAAAAATCTATGCAGTACTTTTTGAGTTTATCGCTAACAAACAGAGAGAGCGGCGGTAGACTTTGTTTTACAATATGCAGTGATATTTATATTCTTTTCACGTAGTGTTTGAATCAAAGCACATTATAAACTTTATGTATTGACCTAAAAACAGCATAAAGGTGTCAAGGCAAAGTCCGTTCACTCATTAACACATTACGCGGCAACGCTGTTAAAAGCAATGATTCCTCGGAATTACTTAATCGCCGATTAGATTCAGCATAAAAAGCTGATTCTTCGTCACAGAGTTATTACTGCAGTATGCGACGACTAGACGTTTTAATGTCTTTCATGGACAGCTTCATTTTCTCATCAAGTAGGTAAGGCAAACGGCTTCATAGAAGTAACTGCATTAGGAACTGTGGACAGGCGCCATAAACGCAAGTTTTATGAACGCGAGTTAGTTCACGGCGTTAAAAAGTAAACGTTTGCCTTTGAATTGTTACTAACGTGTTACAAATTGTAGCACAAAACATCAAAACCCAGAAAGGAAGCTCATAGACATCGCTCTGGAACACGGAATATAGAACTATTTCGTTTCGAATGTGTTCCGAGGATTTCATGTTCGTGAACTATTTATGTGTGCGTCACTTGACCCATAAAATACTGAGAGCACAGAAGAAAAACTTAATACATAGACATCGTTCAAGTAACTACACTAACGGCCTGTCTCAATTATCTACCTATCGATGGATTTGGCTACCAGAGGTAGAATTTTGACATATTTTGTATGAAGCTTATGTTAAATATATACCTCTAGTAGCCAAATGCATCGATAGTTAGATTATTGAGACCAAACGTAAATAACTGACCACCTCAAACAGCACAAACCACTCTGTTTCGAAGATATTCCGATACTCCGTGTCAAAGACCATTCACAGACAGCTTCATATGTACTTCACTCAAACACGCATCGTTGTCAATGTGTAAGGTATACAAATTAGATATATTTCGGGACTTAATCGCGTGAATTATTTAAAGGTTACCAACCTTTTATTTGTTCGTGTGTCCGATCGTGGTCACAGTCGACCCGTGACCACGATCGGTGTAATTCGATCGAAACGTCGGGTAAATGAAAGGTTCGTACCTTTAAATAATTCTCGCTATTAAGTCCCGAAATATATCTTAAATGTATAAAAATCGCGAAAGTTTAAAAACAATAAGGTATACAAGTAGACATGAGCCTTTCTTTCTGTACTCCGTGTTTTGTGGACATAACGTGTAGACTTACATGGGAAGTAAATATAGTATTTTATACTTGGTATATATGTATTGGGGGGCAGCAAAGAGTCTGCAATGCGTCTCTAGCGCACACACACGCTTGCAAAACTCATAGTGTTCAAAGGCTAGAATGCCCATTTGTATACTGTCCCGGTAAATTGCTTTTAGGGTAAGGTATAGGGGAGCATGCTGTAAGGGTAGATTGCTAAGCAATTTTAAAATTAAATTTTTGGCTCGTTCGGCAGCGAAGTGCTGTCGGTGAAATCGTAATTTCGTTGGTGTGTAACTTAATGTCGATTAATTAAAGTTTATTCGTGAGTCTGAAGGTAGAATACCTATATATAAGACTGCTGTCCCCCGCAACTTCGTCTGCGTAAATTTGCCCGTTTTTGTGCAACATTTCTCATTGCTGCTCCGCTCCTATTGGTCGTAGCGTGATGTTATATAGCTTATAGCCTTTATCTATAAATGGGCTATCCAACCGTGAAGTAATTTTTCAATTTGGAGCAGTAGTTCCTGAGATTACCTCGTTCAAACAAACAAATAAACTCTTCAGCTTTATAATATTAATATAGATTTAAAATTCTATCAAAATTTTAAAGGTAGAATACCTACCTATAAAAGCAAATAAAGCCACTATTAGATAGAAAACTTTGATAAGCAAACCTGTACAAACATACACCACATTTGGTATACCAATGTTTTGAAGAAGCGTATTTTCGTTTGAAAAACCTTGGAAAGTTTCTAGACATCTATACTAATATTATAAAGCTGAAGAGTTTGTTAGTTTGTTTATTTATTTTTTGTTTGTTTGTTTGAACGCGGCAATCTCAGGAACTACTATTTTGAATTGAAAAAATCTTTCACTGTTGGATAGCCCATTTATCGAGGAAGGCTATATAACATTACGCTAAGACCAATAGGAACGTAGCAGTAATGAAAAATGTTGCAAAAACGGGGAAAATCTACGCATACGAAGTTGCGCGGAATAGCTAGTAGTTTAGAATCAGAACACGAGTAATTTAATTACACACGAAATAGATTTGATTTCATATTTTGAGTGATTGTAATCAGGCTAAACTTATAAACAACACCCGTGTTGATTTTATCTGAACAACGAATTATGTTTATTGACTATCATGTAAGTAGATACCTACATACTAATCTTGACAGTGAAACTAATGGAAGTAAACAACGTATTACAATCCAAATTATCACTGTTAGTACAAAATTTAGATATTTACTTACGTCACATGCAAATATTTTCAATTTTTTTTTTTATTACATTCACTTAAATTAAATCTATTCACTTAAATTTATTACATTCACTTATTTATTATATTCATTAATTAATTACATTCACATAAATTTAGCAATCATTTATACATGGAATTATTTATACAATGTGACAGACTTCTCATTACACATGATATGAAAAATAAAATATACCTAGATACTTGGAAAATCTACTGGTAACCCACACGCGGCTGACCGCACTCCATAGAATCATTAACATGCGGTCAACCAGATGCGAGCCACGAGCAGCATTCAGCTGACCGCATATTAGGTAATTTATTTTGTGCGCATATTTTAATATAGTTACCAATGACGGATATCAAGATAAAATATACCTAGCCTATATCTTAAGTGAAACAATTTAAACATCCATACCTCCAGTAAGAATACGGGTATACCTATATAATCTATTTAAACTCACAAGCGACTTTTTCAAATAATCTACATATTTATCAATAGATTTGGCTACTAGAGATAGATTTTTTTGACACATTTTGTATGAAGCAAAATCAAATATACAAGGTTATTTTTGCTATAGTGCCACGGACACCCCAACAAGATTTTTACTTCAATAATTCATATAAAAAAAGAAAATGAAAACATAGAAAACTGTCAGAGTACAAAAACTACCCCATTGGATTGTGTTACTAATTCTGAGCAAACTACTGTCAAGTTTACACTATACCAAGAATAACGTTGTATATCTCTAGTATCCAAATCGATCTGTAGATAGAATATTAAAAACCGCCGCAAGTGGTAGGATATCCTTTTCAGCTAATATGGTAGAGACAAGAATTACTTTTATAAATATTTATTTCTGTCTGTCCTTTTCCGCATTACGATATTTAATTGGTATAGTAATAATAAAGTATGCTGGTAGGTATTCAGAAGAGAAGTTGTTAATGAAAATAATGCGGATGTGAAATTCCGCAATTACATTATACAAAAGATAATTCAAATTACACGATCGTAAAGTAATATAACGATGTCGAAAACATAGTTTTTTGGTCAACTACAACATAATTTGACAGTTGATGGCCAGTGACCTTGTGAAGAGTAAATAAGGCATTAAATGCTGTCATCGCTCACGATATTATACATTATCCTGCTGTAAACAGGTCGTTTGTACACGTCTCATGATAATGAAGATAAAAAGGAATGACAAACTGAATATTTTCGTGGAAATGGAATATTCCTCGTAATGTCTTCCGCGTCGTGCGGTATAATATTATTAAGGCTGTCCTAGTCGATGATTCTACCATACAAATACGCTTAAGTGATTACTACTCTGTATGAGATCGTAAGTTAAAGCTGAACGCGATGATTTCACCAACTACTGATCCGAATTGATTTTTTTTTACCTTTATCGCTTAGGTTAGCCATTTTATCGAGGAAGACTATATAATATCACGCTACGATTAATAGGAGCGGAGCAGCAATGAGCAATGTTGCAATTACGGGGAAAATTACGAAGTTGCGCGGGACAGCTAGTTACATAATATACATATTGGTTAGAGTTACTTTTTCTTCAGGTTCTTTAACTTTAATTGAGTGAGCCTTTATTTTTAGTGGATTGGGTAAGTTTTAAAGTACTCAGGGGAAATAAATCTATAGAATTTTTAGATTTAGAGCTTGTAATCTGAACGTAGTCGTACTGTTCTATTGCGCATAGTTAGGAAATGAAAAATATTAAAGAAAAATAACAAATATTATCTATTGGTCTCACATCTATAAAGAGGCAGTTCAATCCAATATCAAGATTCTCATATTCGTCATAACTCTATAGGTATGCTCAGCTAATTAGGAAAATACCGCTAATTGATTAGAGGTTATTGTTAGTCAACTGTCAAACGCGCAATATTTTGACATTGAGTCTAACGAGTCTAACAACAAACCTGTCTAAATCGCAATTTAGACACACTTTGTTGCCGTAACAAATTGCCGGGCTGCGTTATTTGTTTGATGTTAGTCTGTGTATCCTACCTATATTTAACCTAGGCAATAACCTTATACGCAACGCCGGTTCTATTTTTAACTCGTTTACACTTGAGGTACTCCGTGTGGTCGTTTACTCGATTCCTGATTATAATTAATCACTGAAAATCGAATCGATTATTCTGCATCTAATCATATGATATGCATGAATTTATTGGAAAAATTATGACATTTTTAGTCATCTAGGTTTGATGGTTATCTGCCCGAGCAGATAACCATCAAACCTAGATGACTAAAAATGTCATAATTTTTCCGATTTGACCGATCAAATGGCTTTACGAACTTTTAATACGTACTTATATCGAGTAGTATGTATGAGCCCCCCCCCCCCATTCTTAAAGTAGGTAAATCTGTCTCTACTATACAGTGACAACATGAATATTCTTCTTCTTCTTCTTTGAGTTTATGGCAATCTAGCCGTTTTAACGCCTAATTTTTGCCAGTGTCAAGTATTTATGCGCTTATTATATGCACAAAGTCTCGTTTTTAGTCAAATATCACGTATTCAAATATTTTTTTACAAGTTAAACTCGGAGCTATAAACTAAGTGACGTTTCGTTGACGTTTAGTTATCAAAACTGAAATAATCTATGAGTAACTAAGTTATAATATGGTTGCTATGGTAACTGAAGTACCTACTAATGATACGAAGTAATAGTTAGTATAGTTTTATTGGCTAATGCTCTCCGTAATATACCTATTAACAGGGATCCCAAGGCATAAACCCAAAACAAATTAGCGCCAAAGATCTCCCGTTCCCTCATCGTAATGAATTACAGGTGTCCATTTAGCTTTATTTAGTACCTCATTTTGTTCCCCCAAAACTCTTTAAACATCTACTATATTTCCATTCCGCCTTTAATGCCAGTTTACCCTTGTTTTGCGAAACTGCCAGCCTGTTTTTGTAAAATACAATTATTATGGGCATATAGGATATTTTGATGTTAGATTTTGAAACAAACACCAACTTTAGCAGAATACCAGCGCAGCTCCTCATCATGCGGAGTTGCAATCTAGCTGAACTAGGACCATTTTTGTCTCTTACTAACATGATTATTGAATACTTTTTGATTATGTACTACTTACTGTATTTTGTTGAGGACAAAATAAATTCATTTTCTTCTTTCTCTTCTTTTGTTTCTCTTCTTCTTCTTCTCTCTTCATCTTTAATTTTTTTTTTCATAAATATTACCTAACGCTATTGTCTAACCTATAGGCGTTCTCAGGACCAATATAGAAGAACTAGCTGACCCGCGCAACTTCGTATACGTCAATTTCCCCGTTTTTGCAACATTTTCCATTGCTGCTCCTATTGATCATACCAGGATATTATTTAACCTTCCTCGATAAATTTAATGGTCTATTCAACACTAAAAGATTTCAATTCGGACCAGTAGTTCCTGGAATTACATCGTTCAAACAAATAAACAAACTCTTTAGCTTTATAATATTAGTATAGATTACAGATAATATTTTTAAGGAAGAGAGGAAGTTGTAATTTCAGATGGTAGGTACAATTGACGAAACACCGGCTAAATGTGTACAGTGTACCTACTTCTTACTATTTTGAATGGAGGGGGGGGAGTTAATCCCTAGACCCCTGGGTACCTACACTCTTTATCAAACTAGCATTTGCCAGCCGGGCGCATGCAGTTCGCGCCACCTAAGTTTGCGTTTGTGAAGTTGTATTCGAATGTGTCGTTTCCCGCCCGTCTCCTTCATCCCCTCCGATAACTAAATTTGAGTTGTGCGCAGCTTACGCTCGAACATCAGACACGCAAACTTAGCTGGCGACATGTGAACGCACAACCGTCGGGATTTCCATTCTTTGGAGATTTGCGGACACAAAACGCAGTACGTAAGTAAGTTTACGCAGCGTTGACGTTGCGTGCAAGAAACACCCGATAAACCAAATCAAACAAAATACGCTTTAAAACAACCGGAGGCCTTTCGTTCACCATCGATCTCACGTCAATTACCATTTATATCACGCGATAGTTAACCCATTATAGTCAACTTATCGTTGATATTATCATCGTGTGAACTTACACACGAATAGTCTTTTTTGAAGTATCTACATTTATATATAAACAATTGTATTCAAAAAACATTTGTATGTTAAACTCACATAGACGGGTAAAATTCAATAGATTTATTTTCCCCTGAGAACTCTAAAACATAGATAATTAGTTACCAAATTCACTTAAAATAAAGGCTCACTCAATTAACAGTTATAAAACTCGATAAAATTAACTGTCACCAATAGGTATACCGTTACAACATGTTTTAACTTCACCAGTGTATTAATCTAGAGTTACCGGTAAAGAATACTTTTGGAAGGTATAATGTATAGTAATCAATAAAAATATCCACTTTGTAATGTTCTTAATACGTATACACTTCACTTTTTTTTTGTTTTTTAAAGACGATTCCCGCATTATGGTACAAGCCTTGTGTCGTGGGGTACTTTACAAACATACAAGTCACAGACACAAAGTATACCCAGACTCGGAACAACAATTTGTGGATCACACAAAGTGGTGTCCAGTGTGGAAATCGAACCCTCCTCTCTCTCTGCCTCTTGCGTAGCAGTCGGTCACACTCCCACTGCGCCACAGAGGCCGTCAATTATAAATTTTAAGGTTTAATTTCATCAATATCGATCCAGGAATTTCACCATAACATAACAGGCAGAGTACAGTGATATGGTCGAACACATAAATCAACATTTAAAAATGTTAACTGGTACACCACCTGAATCAAAAGGCTTGATTACCCTACGAGACCTTTTTATACCAGAAACAACGTTCAAAAACTCATTCAAATACCTTTACTCATTTAATCAAACAAAACTGTTTGATTTAACGCTTTTAAAAAAGGTCACTGTAAATACAAAATCTAAATACAAGTTCTCGAGTGTAACAAAACAATACCTTACTTGAATGACTTTACATTCTCACCATGGGGTCAGAATTAAGTATGCAATTATTGATTTAACAGCTGTGCGTAGTGTGTACCTGTATATTACTTCCCCGACGAAACTCCAAACATACAAAGCTATACTGCGAGTGTTTACACGCAGGATTCTACTGGCGTGAGTACTCGCCTTCCAGCTGAATTGCGTTTTATGCAGTTGAGTAGTTGGCTACGATGCAAATATGTAATTATTTTACGCTAATAAGTAGGTCTTACAATGTCTTGAATTCAATATATTCTATATTTATTTATAAATCACCAAAGTGAAAACTAACTAAAACGTTTTATCGTTTTACTAAAAAAATATTACCGACTTTAAAATGAAATAGTTACAAGGCAACTAAAAAGGAAAAAATAAAATAGCAGAGCAAAAATAAGTATATAAACTTTTGAAGTTGGTGCCAGGAAATATTTTTGTATTTTATGTTTATTTGGCAGCAAAAAAGTTTTTATTGCTCTCCACATCTAACTTACAATAGCCTTATGTCAACTATATTAAATAATATTGCTTTTCCCGATACAGGGCCGTTAATTGTTGACAAGTTCGCAGGATAATTCACCATCTATATAATGTGGGGTAATAGTAGTAGGTATAAGAAGCATGAAGAGCATAAAGTAATTGAATTGCAGACCGTGAAATATTAAATAGTACCGCTGGTCATCTGTGGTCTTCATTATCAGTTCCACTTCACCAATTGGTGGTTTTTGAGAGTACCTAAATGCACGAATCACTACGAGATAAATCTAAATCACTATAGGTGTGTGTTTTATATTTGAAGAGTTCCCTCGATTTCTCCAGGATTCTATCAGCACAAATGAGACATCCAGTCAATTTAAGAACCTCCTCCTTTTTTGAAGTCGGTTGAAAAGAGACCGAATTGACTCGATGAGTTCCATGTCTCACCGTATTGCATGTACTGCATGTGGCTATAGTCAGAGTTGGATACGTTTATGAAGTAAAGGATCACTAAATACTATTTTGATTCCATCTTGTAGGTAGGAGGAGGTAATCTACATTGGAAAGGTCAACAAGATAGCACGACCTCGCAAATCATTGGACAAAATGTCAAAATTGGTCGCTGACATTGTAAAGCTTGTTGGAAGAGCCTGGACAGGTTCAAAAACTAGTTTGACACGTAAATGTCCAAGAAAGAGATGAAAGTGAATATTCCGTATCAGGACATCGAAAGTGAAAAGAAACAATATCTTACATAATTTCCTAATACATATGTGTGTTTAATAAAGCTGAAATAACGTGATAACATAATTTTGTTATTAGTTTACCGGATAATAAACAGTGGCACATAAACCTTTGAAATTCATAATTATTTTATGATCAAATGCCGACAGGCGCTCACGGAATATATAGAAGTACCTATTAAGTTGAGAAAAAATCTTAAGATGTTCTTGTCATGCAATTAAGCTATCTAGCTATGAGAAAAGAGTTTAGTTTTTCATGGAGTCTAGACAGTTCAATGGTAGAAAAATATTGCTGCCATATATTAGTTTACTTTATTTATTATTTTTTTGTTTTTAATCTTATTTGTCTATTTTTGACACGTCTATCTATGTAGGTACGTCTACTAGATGTAGGGTCGCCCCGGACAATTAAATAAATGTCGTAAACACAAGTAAACGGAATTTGTGCCTTTATATTATAATTAAAGTAAAATTTAGAAAGCATGAAAACAAAAAATAACTACTTAAAACACGAAAATTGCCTAATGTTAAAAGCATTTAGAATAACACTATCTTTTCAACAGCTCTTAATAGATTTTATATTAAAAATATCCATAGGTACCAATTTAGATTGAAGTTATATTGAGTTACTTGAACGATAGAAAATAGATTACAGTAAATTAAAAGATTTTATTTCATTCATAATTAACTTACAGGTCGAGTCAATAAAAGCATGTCGATAAAAAATAATCTAAAAATGGGTCAACAAACACGTTTTTTTTAAATTAAAACATAAGATCGTTCTCTCGATTTAATGCACCAATGATTCTGCCAAAATTAATGTCGCGTCTAAACGGGTCATAGACACGAGGTTACCAGACTGTCGCACCCTCCCGTCTATACTCCCCGTTTTGGTTCAATTGCTCTACAAAACAAGGCTAGCCTGCTCACTTCATAACTATGTATAACTAAGTTTATTCTAACAGCTTACTTGTCCCCTGATTCGGTGGCGGGAAGTTTTAGAATAAATTGTCACAGCTACGAAAAAGTAAACACATTTTGTTTGTTTATTTATCTCATATTTTATACTTTTGAACGAGCAATTCTTGTTATATATACAAGCATTGCTGAATCTAATCTGAATCTCAACAACGGCCCCAGAGATTTTCATTAAATTTTGTATGCAGAGGTTTTCGGTTAGGTTTAATTTTCAATAAATTAACGTTTAAAAAAATCGAGCAAAGCTCAGTCATCCAGATACTAATATTTTTTTAAATACGTGTGTTTGTTGTGATTATATACTTCATTTCAATTACGAAATCCTGTCTAATAGTACCTACCTAGTATGGTAGTACGTAGATACTGAGCGAAAGAAGATTTCAGGATTTAGGTAAGTACCTAAACACCAGATCGCAGTTACGACATAGGTATATTTTTTTATTTTTAGGACTCCCCGCGACGCCAATATGTTTCGATTCAAATTATTTAATAAAAGCTTTTATATGGCATGAATGCATCCGTGGTTTGGTTCAATTGCTGCATATGCAAATAGTACTTTGTTTATATTCCTCATTATTGTAATTCCATTGAAAACTTCCATATATTTCCATAATGTTTCCACCAAAATGAACTCACAAATCAATTTAAAATTATCGAAATCAATCAATAGGGTATCTTTTAAATGGTGCACTTTATTTGTTATTTCTTTTTTTATATTTACAACGAAATGACGAGACGAGCAGCCCATAGCAGTATAAGTGCCACCCAAATCCTTGTTCGGCAAAGTTCTGAATGTCACCGCACAGCGCTGGAGTAGGGTAGGTTGATACAAGTCCTTTGTCGCGAGCGCCTTTACAAACCATCATAGAACCCAAAATATCAATAAACCCCTTTTAGGCGTATTTTAATAGAAATTATTCATAACTACGTTCGATAAAAAAATATATGTTTTTGTTATATAACTAGCAAATTGTGGTCCCACACTACTAGCAATCCTGTACCCCTCCAGCTAAGCAATGGCTTGTGTTAGGAGTGGGTTTACGTCGGTAGTATAACGGGTAGGATTCGAACGCGACTTTGCGAGACCAATACCTTAGCCATTACGCTACCACCGCTTCATTATATATTAGTTGTGAAGACAATGACCAATGAGGTTTTCGTCATATTGTCAATGATTTATTACATTTAAACCTATTTCTTTTCATTTGTTTGTACCTACGTTATTGTAAGGCATTATGTTAGCTTCACATTAACTTGTTAAATACTCAAGGCATTATACATTTTAGTAAAAACGTCATATAGGATATTCAATTACTAAAAGCAATTTGTAAATGTAAGTAACTTTGTTTTGCCGTGTACCTATGCTTAGCAGTTTTGAAATTTCGCTTTGTGTTTCCAAAGTATTGCCGACTGTGAAATTGTTTAAATACTTATTTAGGAATAATACAGGTATGAAATACTACAGCAATAAATTTTTAATTGTTCGTTACGATATTATGTTGCATTTAAGTATCCATACCTGTACCAATAACTGAATGCCTCATTTAGTATTTGCAAATTGGTTATTTACGAGTTTATTTATTGTCTATATGTTTGCGTATGATTATATTTTTCAGAATATTAATATGTAACACAAAATAACAACTTTCAAAAAATATGATTTTAGGTAGGTACAGGTCTAAGGCTCGAATCCCTCCCATTCTTATACCAACGTAAACCCACTCCTAACAAAACCAATTTAGCTTAGCTGGAGGGATTTAACAAGATTCCTAGTAATGTGCGACCACAGACAGACCAAATAAAAAAAAATACCAAGTAGGCATGATTAAGTGTAAAGTAAAAACCTACTTGACGCCCAAATATAGCACACTAGCTGACCCGCGCAACTTCATATGCTTTATTTTTCGTCTTTACGGACGTCCATACATCGTAGAGAGAGAATAGATGGAACCTGCAAAGTTAACCAAGATCAAATATTTTAACTTGAAGTAGGTATCCATATACGAGTAGACAGCACACGGCAGTGTGCCAGCCATATTTAAAAAAAAAACGTTGCAAAAGGGCGACAAACTGATGGTAGATTTAATAGAATTTTATAAGCTACGTACGGGTCTTAATCGCGTAAATATTTTATTTTAAGGCTAAATACCTTTCCAACAGTAATAAACAAAGGTATTTAGCCTTAAAATAAAATATTTACGCGATTAAGACCCGTAGCTTATAAAATTCTATATTGTGTACAAATCGCGAAAGTTTACGAACATATATTGTTGGTAGATTTTTTATTACACGAACTATTTTGAGCAATTTATACTATTTTCACGCTAAGCCTACTTACTACTATAGTTCTAAAAAGATTGACTTGATTGATTCAAAAGAAGACATCAAATTTTATATAGCAAAGGTCGTTTACAATAACGTTTCGCTAAAGAAATATGTGCGTGCTTCAATAATACGGTCATTAAATTATGCGCCATTGTGACTCTGTCTTCGTGCAACACCTCAGCTATTTAGGACTTGCATGCGGAACGTACTTACGTATATCACTTCATCTAGGATTTCTTCAGAAGACAGTCCCACTGACATTTACAACGACACTGTGCAATATAACCTTTAAGTTACGTCATGTTACGATAAACTGAGCATTTTTCAATACAAAATACCTATACAATCTCTATCTTATTAGAAATTAATACTTTATTAGTTTATTTTTAGCCGTTTGTTTATTGGTCGTAGCAAAACTCTAACCACCGTAGTCACGCAATCCTTCTCATAAGCCCGAAGCCCATGTACTCCATACACCTTATTGTGCTTCAAAACCCGTGTTTTAAGAAAGTCTGAGCGAGCAGCGGAGATGAGGATGACCTCCAAAACTTCTGACTGAAGATTTCGTGGCCCAAATCAGCATTATTTATTTTTAAGATCCAAAACTTGATTCTATTCTGGAGGCCAATTCACGTATTTAAAGCAGTACAGTCACAGTGCAGTTGCAGTTAAGTTCCGATTAAAACGGCCATTTTTGTATTCTTGTAACTTTGGGATCAATCTCAAATACGCTTGCGTCAAGTATGCATCTCGAGAGCGCGATAGCGGCATTCTAGTACGGTGCGCAAGCGTTTTTGAGATCGATCCCAAAGTTACAAGAATACAAAAATGGCCGTTTTAATCGGAAACTAAAAACTTAATAGCAACTGAACTGCAACTGCACTGCTTTAAATACGTGAATTGACCGGCAGATCATTTCAACGCCTGTAGGTTCTGGGCGCTATGTTTGGATTGGCTCATTGGCACCACTTCACTAACGGCACTGGTGCTAGCAAGTGTATCTTTATTGGATAACTAGTTTATACCTAAGGCTTCATTCGCCTTAAAGTGGTTCACCTTGAGTTCCTTAAAACCTTTTTCATCCATTGCCTGTTTCAAAGTGGTATCTCTAATCAGTCAGTGTTTTTATATCAATACTAGCGGACGCTTTGCGGTTTTACCCGCGTAGTTCCAGTTTCCGTGGGAATGCAGAGATAAAAATTAGCCTATGTCACCGTGGTTAGTGTAGCTTCCCAACGGTGAAAGAATTTTTAAAATCGGTGCAATAGTTTTTGAGTTTATTCATTACAAACACAAAAATATAAAAATACAAATCTTTATAATATTAGTATAGATTTCATAGTAGAATATTATTCTACCACTATTGCAGTAGTATGTATACGAGGTGAGTTTACAACTTTAAAATCTTACAACACTTCCTGATGTTGTCGAAGATCGTTTAAACATCGAACCGTGAAAAGGTATATTAAAATGTCACGTGACTACCATCGTGACCTAAAAACGCGGTGGCAGGCACCTGAGTCTCTTTTTGTGGAAGCTATTCCATTAATAACGTCTTTTGAATAGAAACCATTTTTCATTAAGCGCTTGTAATCGATTTATATTGTAGTAACGTTTTTATTTTGCGCAGCTGTTTGATGGCAAGTCGGAGATTAGGTACGACTTGTTTCCTCAAGCTTTGAAACACGAATGAGGTCAGTAGGTCTGAATGCACTTGCCATACTCTATAATACTCTAAGCTCAGATCTATGGTCTACCTACTTACCAATTGCCCTTTGACATTCATTCGATTACATGATCTGTGTTTGCGGATTTGCGGTACGATGCCTTGAATGTTTTTTCCCTTTATGATTTCCATAATAAGCATTCATTATGCTCCATAGTGCCGCTTTAAATTACTAACTATTCCACACGTCTTGTTTATGCTAATAAATGTTTATTAAATGATAGCCCTCATGTTATTCTTTTGTTTAAATATTTGCATTATACTATTTGAGAGGAGGTAAGTAACCGAAGAATATCTGAAAATTGGTCTGAATGAATTTAAACTTCATTTTCAAACATGTTCAACTATCTGGTGTGATACATAGTTTGAAAATGTAACATGTGAGATATATTTCGAACTTAATCGCGTAAATTATTTAAAGGTTTACTACCTTTTAACTTTTATGTACCCGACGATTCGATCAAATTGCACCGATCGTGATCACGGGTCGACTCAGTCTAGCGATTAAGTCCCGAAATGTATCTAAGATGTTTAAAAATCGCGAAAAAAAAAAAAAATGTAACATGTGCTTGCAAAGCGTCAAACATTTGAAAACTAACAAACATTTTCATCGCACTACTGTAAGTACTTATATAATTTCCCAGTAAAATAAGTTATTTTATAATTATTTAGTTTCTTCGTATTATTTGCTTACCTTTACAAACATTGGTAAATATAACATGTTTAAAGTACGTAAAGCATGTTTCTAAAATAAATTAACATGAATTCATTAGTCGCTGTCTCCACGGTTGATTACGTATTGCATTTTAGTTGGAAGTGTCGGTTTGCTAGCAACTTGTGGCCGGGCCGGTAGAGGCGTGAATGTCCCTAGTCACGCGATTCTAAGCAAAACCAGGCTTATTGATTAAATATAATTACGACGCTTCATTCCCTTCTTCGCATCAATACCGAATGTCGAACTATTACCACACCTTCTTTGTTTAAAACTAGCTGTAAGTACCGCCCCGTTTTTGTAAAAAAAATTCATGAATGCAACATGGTAATCTTATCTTACTAAAATTATAAAGTTGAAGAGTTTGTTTGTTTGTATGTTTGTTTGTTTGAACGTGATAATCTCAGGAACTACTGGTCCGAATTGAAAAATTATTTCAATGTTGGATAGCCCATTTATCGAGGAAGGCTATAAGCTATATAACATCACGCTACGATCAATAGGAACGGAGCAGCATTGAGAAATGTTGCAAATACGGGAAAAAATTACGCATACGAAGTTGCGCGGGATAGCTAGTTTTTAATATATCTACTAATAACCTCCCGCTTGTTGCTAATTTACATTAAACCAAATAACTTTGTAATACAATATCTATTTGTAAAACAAATTGCACATTTATACCCTTCCCCACCTACTTTTAAAAATCACCCTGTATAGCCTATGACACTCACAAATTGTGTGGCTTTCTATTGGCAAAGAAGAAGAAGATTTTTCCAAATCAGTTCAGTAGATCCAGAGATTACCTCCTACAACCTCACAAACTCGCAAACTTTACCTTTTTATAATATCCCTTAAAAAAAAATATATATATATATTTTGTGATGTTAGATACATTCATTGTGCTTTTGTAGGTAACATGTGTTTCTATTACACGTAGTGTTTTGTTGTCTTTTGTCTTATTAAATGCTAAGTAAACTTAATAACAAAGTGAACATTTTTTTAAGACTTTTTCATGTTTAAGATAAAAATTTAAGCGTATACTGCGTTTTCTAAAATCTTAAGTTTCGCTATTTAGTAATTTCCCAGTTATTGTCCAATCTGATCTGCGACGAGTTCCCAGTAGAACTGTTCTTTGTCAAAAATTATATCGATTCCTAACCCAATTATGAAATAAGACGTGTCACGGGTAGACTAACCCGTGACCACGGCCGTTGCAATACGCTCGAAACGTCGGGCAATAAACAAGGTATTTTACCTTAAATTATTCACGCGATTAAGACCCGTAATATATATATTTTCATTAAATATATTTATATTTTATTTATTTTAAATAATAATAATTATCACAACCTTCTACCCGTGCTTAGAGTACGCAGCGCTGTTCGAGGACATTTTAGGGCGAACATGAGGTTCCCTAGTAAACTGGTGATTATTATTAAAATAAAAAAGGTGATTATTATTTAGCCTCTCATTTAGTATTTAATGTAGACTTTGTTACTTAGGTCACACATACATTCATTTATTTACATAGATATTTAAGTCAAAATTGTATTTTCAGTTATGAACTCATTTCCATTTTAAATATCTCGTATCTCATTTCCACTAAGTTTCTTCGGGAAAAATAAATATACAGGGTAATAGAGTAGTCATTTATCTTCAAAACAAACATGGTTTCGTGTAAGTCCTTACAAGGCCTTAAATGTATGGACGAATGGACCACTCCTTTACGTCCTTGAAATGTTTGTATGTCTATTTATACCAACTATTTCTTTGTCAACAGATGGATGGCACCAGTAAGCCTGGCGATACACGCGCCTGGTGCGGACTTAGCTCCTACGGTGAACAGCATTAGGTATCTCCGCGAGTGCCTCGGCAACGAGCTCGTGAGGCAGTACGTCACCTTCCACCTGTTCTTCTCTAATAAACACATACCTTCTAACGTAAGTATACCTAGCAATTTATTTATGAGTTGCTAGGCTCAACCTGCCTCCCCAGACTCGACTAAAACACCTTTTTTTTGAAAATTTTGACACTAGACCGGTGTGATTTGACAGCCAACTGCCCCGCAGAGGCTGTGGTGGCTGGTGTACCGAAGTTAAATCCAATGTGTGTCCCCCCCCACATGATCGACGGGCGACTCACATTGCCCGATTGAGTCAAATGTTGCACCCCCCTAAGCAAAGTTCCGTTGTTGCAAGTCAAGTTGCTGCACCGTTGGAGACAAATATACATTGAATTGAAAAGACAAGAATATAAATTGAATACAAATAGAATATTGTTGTGTACAAATAGAATATGTATGTGAAGCTTCACAACACTATAAACAAAAGTCACGGTCAACGCCTAGTTTAATATATAAATCGACCATAAATATGTGGTAGATAGGTATACATAGGAGCAATACCAACGCAATTCAATTAGACTTCTATTAAAATAACTATCCATTCCTTAGTAGGGATTCTATCGAGCTAACCTTGTTTCTAAAGAATTAGTGCCGGCTTCCAATCTACTTAAATTGGTTCATTAGTTCTTTATAACTCTCGATTACAGGCGTAGTTTATTTAAATTGAATGAATGTAGTATCAGTCCATCAGTGTGTTCATTTATCTACACTAGCTGTCCCGCGCAACTTCGTATGCGTAAATTTTCCCCGTTTTTGCAACATTTCTCGTCGCTGCTCCGCTCCTATTAGTCGTAGCGCGATGTTATATAGCCTATAGCCTTCCTCAATAAATGGGCTATCCAACAAAACAATAATTATCAAATCGGACCAGTAGTTTCTGAGATTAGCGCGTTTAAACAAACAAACAAACTCTTCCGCTTTATAATATTAGTATAGATATGGACAATAATATATATCAGTATTAATATTCTAAAGATGTAAAGTTTGTAAATTTGTGAGGTTGTAGGGGTAATCTCTGAATCTACGGAACCGATTTTGAATATTATTTTACCAATGTGTGAGTGTCATAGGCTAAAATAACACAAACAAAGTGGCGCGGGTTAGTAATTTAAAATTAAACGTATTCATCTTGTAAGTTATACAAAAGCATATTGACAATCATACCTAACTGCCGGATCTAGAAACGAAAATCTAAATTTTCTATATTAACACATCACTTGTGCCCATCCCCTAAAGAGGGGACGAAAATTTGTTTAGAAATGATAAGCTGATAAAGTTGCAGGCTTCTGCTTAGGCTTACTCTAGGGTTGCCAACTTTTATTGGAAGTCATAGAGTTTATCTGATTTCAAAGAGGGTAAATAAGGTATAAATTCGGATTGATAAAAAGAGTATTTTTTGCAGCACTTAATAATGTTTTTTTTTTTGCACTATTCCAAACATTCTAAATCTAAGTTTACATAGATCAGAACAAGTAGGTATAGTAAACATTGTGTAAAAAAAGTATTTAGCATACTCTATTGGTGTTATAGATTATAGAGTAGGTATGACATAGAGTACAATAGTCTATTTTAGAGTACAGTTGGCAACCCTAGCTGACTTTATGTAAGGCATTGACTTAGCTTTTGGATGTTAGCAATAGTAGCAAAATTTGTGTATAGATGATTCTATTTTTTCATTTGGTCCTGCGGTTGATCTCTTTCCAGTGCTATCGGACTCACGTACCACAGAGTCACGGAACAGAAAGTATACTGCTGATCTCCTGCGTAATTGCCTAGTTTCTGTCGAAATTGGCCAATGCGCAGAATATCAGTTCAGAATATATTTTAATAAAGTACCTTATCGATATTATAATATTTTATTGAATATAATTACAACGCAGCTAAGTACTTATTGATCGCCGCCATTTACATTTTACATTGTGACTTGTGACCGTTATTGCCGTTACTTTTGAAACGGTACTCGAATATGTATAATTGCCTTCAATTTACAACTAAGTGCAGGCATAATAATGTGCAGTCGACTAATGATCAATCCACTTACTTAGACACCTCTAATAAGTAGTGTTTCATTCATCAAAGATATATAAGAACAAGTTACAACGTGGCCAAGTTCTTTAAAGGAGTTTTACATGAACAAGTAAACGTTTGTCTGCACAGACAGTTTTTTTCTGACAAGTTAGATTCTGCAGTACCTAACTCCCTAAAATCTATGTAATAAACTACATTAAGCTAGTCAGGCAACCGTTTTAAAATCCTTATAGTCTAATTATGCCGTAAATATTATCATAATGCGAAACGCCGCCGTACGGCTAAACGTTTGATCACGACTAAATGCCAGCGCTGCCCTCAATGTAGTCCCATACCGTCGCAAATAAGAGTGTCCATTATACCTTAACGGCTTTCGTTGATGGTCATTTAATACCGCATAATATCTGTCCTTGATAGACGCCTGTAGAATAGATATACGCGTGATACTTGCAAAGCCATCGACCGGAGCACTCCTGGCACAATTCCGGAACATATTACTACTATCTGGCAACCGGCCAGATAGGGAAGTTTCATTCTGTTCCTTGTTTATCGACTTTTAACAGAAGCAGACTATCATTGTAATTCACTGCACATGTAGTATTGGCAAGTGCTCCTACTCGTAGATGCGCCTTAACTGTGCCACGCAAAAGCAAAAATATTGATCCACTAAAGCCAATTCATTTTTAGCTAACTTGATTTCTTTCAATTTCAGATTCCTAACCCCGAAACTTTTGCGACGACGCCGTTCAACTGCACTTTGAATCCTCCATACAACGTGAACGCCTCTACAACCTATATGAAGCAGAAGAACCTTCTGTATCCAGTAAACGTCGCAAGGAACATCGCCAGAGACGCTGCTCTAACACATTTTATACTGCCGTCAGACATAGAGCTGTATCCAAGCCCAAACTTGATACCACGGTTCCTAAACATGATCGCTAGAAACGCGCCGCCCCTAAATTCTACAAAACCCAGAGTCTTCCCAATAAGCATATTTGAAGTTGACGCCAAAGTACAAGTAAGTAAATCCTACCTCAACAGTTTCTTGATTAGTATACCTATATACACGAGTATAATTCTTATTTCTTCTATTCCAGGTGCCATCAACTAAAACAGAACTTCAGACAATGTTACGCAAAAAAACGGCCATACCTTTCCATAAGTTCGTCTGCCCCAATTGCCACAACATCCCACAGGGCAACCAATGGATGCAAGCTCAAGAAACTAACCGTAGGTATCTTTGGGTATCATTTCAGAATAACTTGCAACTACTGTAACAAAATGCATAACAATCACATTGTACCAGTGCACCGTATATAGTTTTTATTGATAAAACGGTATAGATTTCACGAGACGAGCCGTGATGCAGTAGCAATTAATCTCAGTGCTGTTTGTGTCGTGAGCTATTTATGCCGTCTGTAGCATGGCGTGGCCGTCGTATGGGGCATTCTAATTGCGTATTATGGTTCAACGACCGCGCCTTACCCGCCGTTCCCAGACAACCGGCTTCGACTTCTTACGCCACTTTGCAAAATCGCCAATTTTTCGACCCTGCACTACATTCAGTGCGTACGTAAATCACTATTTGCGTTTGAAGTTATCCACCCGACAACTGATTATTGTCTGACCAGCAATTTCATCTTTTGATAACTTGGCAATTTGTTCCAAATGATTGTTACAGAGATGGATGTGTTTCACGTTGGCAAACGGCACGGTAAATACGTGCACTGGGAGCCAATTTTCATCGGCACTCACCAAGACCCGTATTACGACGAGCGGCTCAGCTGGGAAGGAAAGAAGGATAAAATGACGCAGGTACGTGATATGCAAACATAACCACACAACTGGATATTTGACGAAATTTTCAAGTTATAAACATTATTATTTGACTGCTTCTGTGGCGCGGTGGGAGTGTATCCGACTGCTACGCAAGAGGTCGTGGGTTCGATTCCCACACGGGACACCACTTTGTATGATCCACAAATTGTTGTTCCGAGTCTGGGTGTACTTTGTGTCCGTGACTTGTATGTTTGTAAAGTCTCCCGCGACACAGGGCTTGTACCCTACTGCAGGAGACGTATTTTATTAAATGAAAAAAAAAATTAGCACATAAAATGATTTTTGAAACTTTCTTATTTCAGGGATATATCCTGTGCGTCAAAGACTATGACTTCATGATCTTAAACAATGCTTTCCTGACTCACAAGCCGGGGATTAAACATTACACGAAGAACGCCAAGAGAGACGCGATCGCAGGAAGACAGTCGTCCTACGTGATGAACACTATCATGCCAGAACTAAAGAAACTTTATGGCACTCGAAGCGGATGCGCGCTGTGACGATCATATAAAACCAAGATCTTGAAAGTGATCAATCATAGTACATTATAGCGGTATAAGGTACAAAGCAGAATTCTCAGGCAATTCTAAGCGCTAGAAAACGAACTAACAGGGTTACATTTTCCGCCTGAATTTTGGAAAATATTTAAACGGAATTGTCTCCTATTAAAACATATCACTAAGACCTAAAAAAAATGTCAGTGACATTGGATAATATTATAAGGTATTTACGCACAACGCACAATGAGTGTGGATGTTATACTAACCTGATTAGGTATAACATAGGAATAATGTCAGATGTCCCAGTAAGAATGCATCGAATGCATTTTTAAAAGTCACACTTCAGAGGCCTTAAACAATTTACAATAGGGATAAGAACCATGTACACGTCCGTAATATCTAAGTCAAAATGAAGTGTATATTTTGTTTATGTATTTGAAACCGCCCAAGGTTTAGGACATACGACACTCACTATAAAATACCAAATATTTTGTTGTGACTAACAAAAACTGAAATACTATATTAAATATTATGAGAACTAGCCTATTGTGCGGGAGGCACAAAGTAGATGTATAAACGCTTTAGCATGTCATATTAGTATAAAAATGTAAATATTTAACTTTCGAGTCGAGGGTCTTGTTCACGTCGAACAATGTAAACGCGGTCGCCGTATGTTCAAGTCCAAATCTTGCCTTTGAAAAACCACGACTCAGTACAATATTAGTTGACTTACCATAAATTTATTTTTACCTGTTTGTCATAATAATTCAGAACGAGATGTTACGAGATACTTTTCTTTAAGTCATTGTCTTGATCAGCATAAGATTGGTTCGTCATATTTGCGCAAATACACGAACTCGCAAGTGTATGACGATATTTGGAAGCGACTGTCCAGAGTTTTTGACTCTGATTTTTAAAACGCACAAATCTTGAAATTGACAAAACATTCGAACATTCAAACAGAATTCAAAAATAGGTTTGCAGATGATTACGCGGATAACATTGCATTTGATATACGCTGACCACACCTGATATGTGAGTAGACATTTATACTGTGTAGATACGAATATTTGCAGGCATTATAAGGGACCCAAAATTTGGTCTGGGCATGGGCGCTGTTTTAGCATTAATGACGTGAATTTAAAACCAGATAACAACAACACGGAGTATTTAGTCTTTAGACATCACTCTACATCCTCAAGTTTCATGTAAGAGGGTACTTGACTCGTGACATTTAAGTGCTTTTTTACAGATACTGTTGTTATCAATTGTTTAATGTGCTTATTAGTTTAAGATTATGTTAGTAAACGCTACCTTGTAATTATTGTGTCTCAAAGTGCGTTATCAAATCTCTTTTCTGTCTTTTTTTACCGAAAACTAATTTATATGTATAATCGAAGTCATACTTGGTTACAATAGAGTAGTCTTGAGGCTGCAGAATTTCGATTTGGTGATTCCAAAATGTCAATTCCTCTAGAAGTTAAATCGCACTATAGCACACTGCGGCGGCGAGACGTGCGGTTTCAGGCCACGTGAGCTAAGTGGTAAAATATTCTTCCCACTGTTTCTAAAGAACGAAAGCGCACTACAGCAGCCCTGCAGCGAAGCGGCGCGGCACAGAAACAATGGGAAGAATACGCCGCGCAGCACTTCTCCGCTGCATTGTTGCTATTGTGCGGTTTAACCTTAAACGATGAAAATTAATTTCTTTAACCTTTAATGAATCGATGAGTCCAAAATTCTTAGTTCTGTTTTCGCAGGTATAATAAAAATAACGTTAGTTCAAAGTTTATACGACAGAAAAATGCGTAGGATTCTGATTAATGTAAAACGGATAACGTAATCTAATTAAGTATGTCATTCGTACAATTCGTGTGACGGTACGGTGGACATCTAGATAATGAGTTTTGATAAATTTTGGATTATAATGTCTGCACGCAGACAATGATGTACCTAACCTTGATGAGGATAACCATCTTCACGTGATGGAATAATTAGCATCTAGTACCTACTGACCTTCTACGTTTTAATTCTATGCATCCTACTGTTTTTGATTTCGCGGTTCAATTATGATATATATTATTTAATTTTGAAGATGGTATTGATGGTTTATCTAGCTGTTTCCTTGACACCTGGACATTCGTCTAAACCAGAAACATAGATATTTTTCAATGGTAAATCCATTCTTAGATAATTGTACAATTTGTGTTGTCCCTTGTATGTTGCACATATCTGTAAACGTCTATTTATTTAATTCTGATTCTGTAATGCATTTTTAATGAGTTCAATGAATGTGAAATATGGTAGATGATTATATTCAATAGTTGTAAGTAGGTATTTAAGAGTTTTCAATATTGATGTATGTACATAGTGAGTGTGTGGATTTGTGGAATAAGTCGAAAGCTTTTCTCTTTAAAATACTCCATACATAAATTTAATTTCTACGCCATATAATTATCGATACGAATGATTAAATACAAAATAATTGTAGCTCTATGGTTTACTCGGTAAAAAATGATATTTTTAAACGGTAATTTTTTGTGTATGTGTATGATTTTACTCAGAGATTTCATTTAATTCTATGCTGTATTATGATAAATTTGATCAAAGTAAAAGTATGATAAAGCAGTATTTTTATTTTAGTTGATGCAATATTTTATTGTATAATATTACCTAATTCATCCCTATTCCACTTTACTTTTATGATGTTTTATTACAATTTTTGACTCAATGAACATTTCCACTGAAATTGAGTTTTTATTCTCATTTTCTGTACACATCGCTAGCAACTGGCATTTTATTTATAAATCGCTTGGCTCAATTAAAGATTATGTAAGTTCTATAAAGTCAATAAATCAACCTATATAGTATAATACTTATAATAAACACAAGTAAAGTGTGACGGCCTTATTGTGGTATTTAGTTTTAGTCGCTACGTTTACTCGAAATAGAGTGATAAACTCACCACGTTCGATAACTATCTTTAAGATAAATTTTAAGTAGTTTAATTTATGTAGAACTAACTTCCACCCGTGGTTGCACCCGCGTGGATATCGGTTATAATTTTCCTGTCCTTTCACGGAACTCATTTTCCATACCAAATTTCATCTAAATCGCTTCAATGGAACTGATTTGACAGTGTTACTTTTACATATTTTATAATATTAGTTAGGATTTTTAATTACAGTGCCTATGTTTATCATACTTCAAGTTCAAATTAAGAAATTTTACAATAGGACAAGTCAAGGTTGCGTTCGTTTGTGATTAAAAATTCAGAGCTGAACCTCGTTTCTCCATTACTTAATCGATAAAGAAATCGATTCAAATCTCAATATACTTACAGAAGAATCGATTATAATTTTATATTTAAATGTTGTGTTTAAAACATATTATAATCATCAGATAGTTTGTAACTTTTAAGATGCTTACCTCTTCTCAAAAGAGCTATTCTCCTTTCATTCGAGTTAGTATATCAAGTAGTACCTAATTTATAAATATAAAAATGGTTTTGGGTTACGGTGAACGCATGTGGTGGGTTTACACTCAAGGCTTAAAAGTGCCTGCTAGATTTAAGTGCAATATATAAAGTCTTTTAAATGTGATCATTTATAAAATATTTATCGATATGTATGTATATTCTAAGTATACCTTTTATAACATTTTCGTAAGAATCTACAGATGTGTAATCGGCCTGAAAAACGAAGTAAAAGAATTCTTAAATTACCAACTATGTTTTATTTTCCCATTCATAAAAATATCAACTTAATTCTATCCATTAGACGTTATTTTAAAGTATTAATGTGGCTGAGCGAACTGCCTGATGACAGCAGTTACCTCAACGTCAGGACCATATTTTTTGAGAAGAATCAAGTACAGTATTATAATAACTAAGAACATATAATACCATAACAATAAATACCATTAAAACAGCTTTAAGAAATAAAAACCCAAAGATAAAATTGAGCTCCATAGCACTAAACCCACAAATATTTTCCGACAACCACAGCTACCCTTTCCTCGTCGTTTTGGTTTTAAGTTTTCGTAATGGCTATCTGGCGGTCGACTGGAGTCCTTAAATCTTGCGTATTCATCATAATCTGGTATACGACTGCTCGGGGAAGACGGAGGAGGGGGTGGAGATCGCGAGGGCGGCGGAGGATCAGGTTCATGAGGATTATGACTATCGGGAGGCCGACTCGAATCCTTGAACCTTTCATTTGGATCAAAATCTGGTATATTACTTCCAGGTTTATCACCGCTGCCTGATCTTTCAGCCATGCTCACCAACCGCTGGCTTGGACGTCGATTAAGCATTGTATCATTATAATCGAATGGAGAGTCGGTAGATTGCAATCGATAGCTTGAAGAAGCCATAGTTCTGTTATTGATGGCGTATGGAAGACTTCGAAGTCTTAGCCGTGGCAATAAACAGGGGTAGCTAATAATCAATATTAAAAAGACGAAATGTATTGGTATAGCGTCTGGTCCTGATGGAGACATTTTCTTTAATAATTGTTCTGGTGCAATTCCATTTCTCAAGCTCTAGAACTCATTAAAGGTTTCTTGTATTTTATTATGCGGTTGTAAGATTGTTATTTATATTGACAATTGATAATATTAATTTTGACAAACCAATAATCTAATCAGGAACAGAGTAAAAATAAAAGACATTTATATCTTCAATTTTATTCCTGAAAAAAGGATTTAGTAAATAAATTTCATTTACATAAAAAATCAAGTTTATGGTTTGTTAAAATTAGATTTAGATCAAGAAGCGTTTAGTGAAGACTGGAGACCAAACTTAAAATACGTAAGTGGCTCTTTATAGCAGATAACACATAATTTATAAACTATTTAAAAAAAAAAAAAAAAAAAAAGCCCTACGTGTTCAGAGCCACATTCTCTTTCTAAATTAAGCGAACGGGTCGCTTAATCGGATTTTTACATTTCGAACAAAAATAACATTTAAATAGTGTATGCTCAAGACAACAACACTAAAGATAACCTGGTAACACTAAACCACTGCACGGGGATAGCCCAAATTTTAATAGCGCAGTACACACAAAACATTGAGATGTTTATTACCGTTTTATTCGTTCGTTAGTGCAATAATTTCGTTGTGAATTGTTGTTTTATTTACTATTAATTGTTGTTTTATTTAATATTATCTATTTTACGTTACTTACAATGTCCGGCTCCGATGATTCTGATAGCCCAAGTATGTGAATCTTAATATAAGCTAGGCCTGTAGGCAGCCATAATTGAAAATAAATTAATATTTTGAAATTTATAAGCCTTAAACCATTAGAATTTCACCAAAATTGTTGTTCAAATTTTTTAAATTCTTTGTTTTAAGGCTTATACCTTTCAAAATATTAATTTAGTCTTAATAATGGCTGTCTACAAGCCTAACATAAGATAAAAACCTGTATGGTCGTTGGATAAAACGAATTAATATAAATTTTAAGGTTTGACTTAATACCTCATACAGAGAAGTAATCACATTTATAGTTAACTAGCTGTGCCCCGCGATGTTACCCGCGGTTTATTAGCCTATGTATTGGTCCAGGGTTTCAGCTAACTCCATACCAAATTTTATTAAAATCGCTCTCGAAGAAGTAACAAACATACACACTCACATACTCACAACTTTCGCCTTTATAATATTAGTGTGATATATAGTTTAGTATATATATAATTTTGAGTATCCAGCTTTGGGATCAGCTTTACTTTTTCCTCCGATGTTGATGCAATTTTGAGGCAATCAGGACTTGAAATATTATATTTTAAAAGGGGTGGTGAGATTTTTTCAGACAGGGAAATTACTATTTGGTAATGATCGCTGCCATATGATATGTCTGTGCACTGCCATTGAGCCAGGGCAGCAAAGTCTGGGGAACAAATGGTAAGGTCAACGCAGCTTTTCTGTTGGGTAGGAGAGACCTTGCGGGTAGAACAGCCATTGTATACACAAAGGTTAAGATCATCTAAGATTTCAACCATACCCAACCCAAACGGATCACACCTTTCTGAGCCCCATCTGAAGTGATGGCAATTAAAATCACCCCGTACTAGCACTGGTCCTCTCATATTTGACAGTGCAGCTTTAAGTATTTTATAAATAGACATACAGTACGATCAACGTAAGTAGGCCGGACTGAAGTAGGCGACAAGTGGTTGCGCAGATGCATTTTTTGGAAGTAAATGGTGACAGGAAGCGGGGGGCGGGGGCGGTAACTAAACCAAGAGGATTATAGATGCGATTACGCATTACATTGTCATAATTAGTATTACCAATTCATGTTTTTTTGTGATTATTTTGGTAAAGAAATTGTTTTTCAAAGTTTCTTTATTATTTACTGTAACTGTTTTTAATTTAAACTTTTATGAACTCATTTAAATAGTGTTTTTATATTGTTGAATTAAAATGTTGTTAGTATTTTTAATCGATTAATCGTTTTCGTAAGTAATTTTAGGGTCGCATCTCTATGACATGCGCGAAAGTGATAAAAACCTAACTTCAATCCGGTCAAGATACGTTGATAGTACTGTAATTGTTAGATCTATAACCCTGGCGGCTACAATGGTTATGTTGTTATCTAAGGTGGGTAAATATATGGGTTAAGGGGAACCCGATTGTTAACTAAGAGGGTAGAACCTCAATAGCCGATTAGGTCTCTTGCTCGATTGGGTAGTAATATCACGATGCTAGCGACATCTCTATTCTTTATGTGGCGTCGTACAATTATAATACTGACAATTTTAAATACTACGAAGAAAGAGGGCCCTCTTGCAGTGTAAAAAAGCAAACCATTTTGATTTTGACAGACGACAATGCGCCTTAACTGTAGGTATATATTATGTAGCAGCAACTCATTTTATTAATTTGAATGATTGTTTTAAATGTTCTAATTTTTTTTAAGACAGGCATTTTTAAGTTTTAAATTGAACTAGCTGTCCCGTGCAACTTCGTATGCATCAATTTTCCCCGTTTTTGCAACATTTTTCATTGCTGCTCCGCTCATATTGTCGTAGCGTGATTTTATATAGCCTATGGCCTTCCTCGATAAATGGGCTACCCAACAGAAAAATATTTTTTTCAATTCGGACCAGTAGTTCCTGAGATTCCTCTTCAGCTTTATAATATTAGTATAGTTATCAAACTTTAAAATGATCTCATGATAAAATGCTAACAAGTCATGGAATCCTTGAGATTAGTAAAAAAACGATGTTGCTTGATTGTTGTTGTTTGTGGTAGAAAAGAATAAGAAAAGAAGATGAGTTTAATATTTTTTTATTAAAAGGCTAGGTTTTCTAACAAAAGCACAAATTCTAGATATTTTTTTCAAAATCGACATTTCATTACATTCCAAGACGATATTTTTAACAATTAAGTGTCCGTTGCAAGATAAAATTAAATTCAAAGATTTAATTTAACACGGGGCCTTTTCAACGCACTTGTACGAAATTATGAAATGCGAGATAACACATATATTATTCAAATAACTGATAGTTCAGGGCTTTGAAATTATACCTTATGAAATTCATTAAAAATAATTAAACCAATGAATAATACTTCCGATTCTGTGATGGCTTGTTTGACAGTTGTTAACAGTATTAACTTTTAAGAGTCATGGCTAGAACTAAACTGAGGGTTAAAGGATTAACAGAACAGTATCATAATTACAACAGACTTTGTTCTGTGCAAGAGATGTTAGGATTTATTTATTGTATGTGATTATGTAATGTGTGTGTATCTGTATATTGTGTAAGGTTCCTTCTTTCCATCAATCACTTCAGTAGGTATTGTCAACAGCTATTCAGGGTATTATAGAATAATACAAAGTAACAAGTGGCAATCAGCAATATATTGTAAAATATAGTTCGCTCTGCTTATATCACTTCCAAGAGGACCTATTGCCTAGGACAAGAAGTTATAAGAAAAGTAGGCCGTCTCCTAATAAAACATTTGCCCGTATACAACTGTTAACATAATATGAGTACTAAGCAGTATACATACCCTACGGTACTAGCCCTGTGTCGCGGGGGACTTAACAAACATACAAGTCAAGGACACAAAGTACACCCAGACTCGGAACAACAATTTGTGGATCACACAAAGTGGTGTCCCGTGTGGGAATCGAACCCACGACCTCTTGCGTAGCAGTCGCACACACTCCCACCGCGCCACAGAGGCAGTCAAGAATCAGTATTAGAATTTAACTAAATGCATTTGTGATATTAGAATTTAACTAATGCATTTGTGATAACAGTTATCTAATAATGATTATCAGTTGTAATAAAATTTAGTGTATTAATTGCAACCTCTGCAATACATTATAAGCATTTTAAACAATTGGCATAGTATTCATTACAACACAAACATCATCTTAAAATATTAGTGGATACCTACGTCTAAATTATAAATAATTGATTTATTACTGTTTTTTTTCTGTAATTTGTTCTGTGCCATAAGTTGTTCTGTGCCATAAGTATTTCATACACTATAACATAACTACCAAACATCGTTTGGCAGGCACGTATGATCTTATAATCATCGCTATGATAACCAGTCAATACATTGTTATAGTAACATCGTTAACAGATTTCGTACTTTCCATAAGTACATTATAAAACAACTACCAAACCTTCGTTCGGTTTTATACAACATCATATAAACTGGAACCATCAATATTCCAAAACATACTATAGTAGTTATCGAGATCTAACACATGGATTGATGTATATATTTAAGGCTATTTACATAGCCATATAGCCATATTTAACAGGCGCGTTCCCACTATGTCGTGACAATTGGTTTATCGTTGGACGACTGGCATCTCTAGCTGTTCCCATTATAAAGACTGGCGTCCTAGCTGGTCTGACCATCTGTCTTCACTACAAAAATGTCGTGGACTAAAACAAAATGTGCAATCTCGACCACATTATAGATTATATTACAGATCAGTTTGTTATTACCACGACCGATGCCAGGCGCGGATCCAGGATCGTGTTCTGGGGGGGGAGGGATACTTTGACCCAACACCGGCCAAGTGTGAGTAAACTCGAAAATTCATGAGTCAGGGGTAGTCCTGTGGGACTCAGATGATAGTAGGCACTAATTCTGATTTAAACTAATAGCTTTCTGGATAAATCGATTTTCGGGAAATTCGTTTTTTTTTTGTTTTTGATGTAGGTACTTAGTTACCTAACATCCTTAGCAGCATTGATAATAAATAAATTCTTAGACTACGAGTAATAAAAATATGGTATCATTATTTTTGAATGACAGTGATGGAGTTCTCAAGCTTTTTAACTTATTAAAAAGTCGGAGCATATAATTAATCTTGTCGTCCTCTAAATGAACATCACCATTTACATCTGTCGTCAAGAAATAGTGGAAACGCGTATTTAAGTATCCGTACAAATCGGTTTGAAACTTTGAACGATTATTAAAAAATTAAGTGCAAAGGTACCTTATTAATTTCTGTTTATACGAAGGTGTTAAAAAAACCGATAGTTGTCTATTAAAAGGTGAAAGTTCACGCAAGGATTTTTCTTTATATTCCTATAATCATCGTCCTTTCGAAATGAGAAACTTTCTTCTAAATGAAACGAACGAAAGTACCTAACGTGCGCGTTATAGCCTGCGGATAGTGTAATACAGGCAGAAAGCGCGAATTGCACTTAAGCCAACACGTACACAAATTGCTCTACCTATTAGCCCGCAAGAGCAGCAAGCCTATACAGAATAACCAGAATTAATAAGCAACTATTATGTCACTACTTTTCATCGGATGATGGGTCTTTGTTTTTAACCGAAGGATGGTCTACTGGATCGGGGTAATGACTATCCGGAGGTCGACTGGAGTCTCTGTATCTTTCAAACGGATCATAATCTGGTATACGGCTTTTAATTTTCTTCTTTTTTTTACGACGTCGTCGTCGGCGCCGATTACTTTTATCGTCTGAGTCCTCGTCGTCACTATCATCTTCGTTGTCGTCTTTTCTTAGAGCAATTTCTAAACATTTTCTTGTCGTAAGATCCCGTATTGGCCGAGGATAACTGGATATCACAGAAGCAGTAGATCTTATATTTAAACAGCGTATCAGAATTGTTCGGTTTAAGTTATAATACGGCAGACAACGAAGTCTTCTGTAAAAACAGAAGAGTGGATAAATTGGATAACCAGTAATAAAAACCATATTTGCTGATGAAATAAATAAACAATTTCGTTTCGATGACATTATTAGTGACAGTGACACACGTCACGTCAATGTTGTAGTTTATCATTTTCTTTCAAAAAATTAGGAAAAATAATACTGACCATATTTCCGTAGGATGGATAAGTACACAAGTACAAAACAGTATTTAACTCCCTTTGCAAATACCTTACCCTACGACTTAGCTACGTTAGTATATCCTAAGTCCATGGCATATACCTTCGCAGGCTCTCATACTTAATATTATTATGAGGTTTTCTTTACATAATAGCATTGTTCTTAGAACAGGCAAACACGTTTTGGCGCTTCGATTGACCCGCTGCCAGCTCTTATCCAAACGCAGGAAACGATTCGATTGTGTTAACGTAAAACAAAGTACTCGTACCTAACACTAAGCACCCTGATCAGGAGCGTAATTTGCCTAAAGGTGGCCACAGACGACACATCCATTTGAAAGACTTCCGAATGGGTGTACGCATTGGACGTGCGTCTTCCATTTGGACGTAGGTACGCAAGTGAGTTACACTAAAGACTGGTGTCAAACCTATAAATTTATAGCTGACTAGCGGACGCCTCGCGGTTTCACCCGCGTAGTTCCCGTTCCCGTGAAAATACAGGGTTAAAAAATAGCCTATGTCACCCGGGGTTAGTGTAGCTTCACAACGATGAAATAATTTTTCAAATCCGTCCAGTAGTTTCGGAGCCTATTCAATACAAACAAACAATCAAACAAACAATCAAATTTTTTCTCTTTATAATATTAGTATAGAAGTATAGATATAGAAGAAGTGAAGAAAACAAATTTGAATTTATTTGATATTATTATGCGCCCTGTATCAAAATTTGATGGGTGGCCAAGTACCCAAAGTCCCAAAATAAAGTGAGTCGAGCACATTAGGAGCCCCTGTAACCAAGATAATATGGTGGTAGTTAAGCCCTTGCCAATTATATTTTGTTTGCGCCATTCACGGAGCACGGCCGTGCACGTCCTGAACACGGTCCGGAGGTGTGTGTAGAATTTGACTGTTATTCAAATAAAAATGCAGGTTTCTGGCTTCTGGCACGATTTTAGGTCCGAAACCCCAGCAGTTTTGGGCTCTGCGTTGATGAATCAGTCAGACAGTCAGGTCAAGTGATTATGTATGTATAGATAAATGAAAAATAATAAATATATTGAAAAATTCATTTATATCTTCTTTCATATCCTGTACACGAAAGAAGATATAAATTTATTTTTCAATAAATAAATTTTCATTTATTATTGCTTATTCTTGACTTTTGAAATACTAATAACCTCCCGCTCTTGGCTTCTCAACATTACACCAAAAAACTTCTTAATATAATTATTTAAAAAAAAAAGTTAACCCTTCACCACCCACTACCTATTTTTGTCACACAACCATTACATAATCTGAGAAACCCCGGCCTAAACATTACAATAAACAATGCTTTTAAACCAGTAAAATAGTCTGTAGGTGGTTAAGGTTGTAACTCCAAAAGTAAGTGGTAGGTTATTAATGGTTAATGTATAAAATATTTTCCAAAACTGATATTACAAAGTTATTTAGTATTATGTATATTATTGGTATATTGCAAATCACCCAGTACAAGTGTTAATTGTAGTCCTTGTAAACTTTTTCTTCTTTTTATTGATTTCCTTTAATGTAATATTCTAAATAATGTTAAATATAAAATATATGATGTTACAAAAATGGTTCTATTGTCTCCGATCTACCCTATATATAATCCTTAAGTGTAATGTGTTATTTAACATAAAAAAGTGTAAGTATCTATTATAGCTAGATGATTTAATAATTACAAAGGCGAGTAGGCACTGAAACATTAGTTGTTTTATTTCACAGAAACCACTCTATATAAAAAAAGCAATAACACTACTACAAAATAGGTAGAAATTTTTGGTATTATATACATTCATATTATATACATTTCAAATCTAGTAATATAGTCCAGATAGGTGGTTCGGTTGCGGGTCCGGTTTGGCTTACGGAAGTCTCGGGTTCGATTCCTGGGTCTGGACTTAATTTTTTTCTATCTTTCAAAAATGCAATTATTGTATTTATTTATAAACAGATGAGATTTTTGTGACGTTGAGTGATAAAGTACTATTTCCTGACACCAACTTCAAAATAGATAACTAAGAGATAGATTCCTTCGGTACAGGGCCAGCCCGTTCATTGGGCGAGAGGGCTAAGGAACCTATGCTGCCAAATGCTATCAAGGGACGCTAAGTTGTTGCGGTACTGCACCCTCCTCCCCCCTCCCCCCGTCGTTCGTCGTACGTGACATGAAAGCTGGATTCGTCTTTGACAGCCACGCCTACGATATTCGCAAAAATCTTCTATGACAGTTTACACCACTGGATCTATGAAGGAAGGTACACCGAATAGAGTTACTACGCACGAACGTGACAAAGTTATAGGTTATAAAGACTGTTTCTTACAAGTTCTTGACTTGTTTACAACACAAACACTCATAATCCTAAACTAACTACGTACCGAATAAATCGGTCTGGATCTCTGAACTTTCACTCAACTCAAGCCAACAAGCACATAAATAAATTGCACTTCGTAATACATAGGTACAAGTAGCCCGCAAGTCAACTTAATAAGTCACTACTTTTTATTGGAGGATGGGTCAGGTTTTATAGCCGGAGGAGGCTCCACAGGATCCGGATAATGACTATCTGGAGGTCGACTGGAGTCCCTGTATCTCTCGAACGGATCATAATCTGGTATACGGCTTTTAATTTTCTTCTTTTTTTTACGTCGACGTCGACGGCGTCGCCAGCGATAACCGCATCTTGGACATTCGTCTTCTGAGTCATCATCATTACTATCATCTTCGTTGCGTCGACTATCGTCGTGCCTTCTCTGAGCAAGTTCCAGACATTTTCTTGTCATAAGATCCGGTATCGGCCGAGGATAACTGGATATCACAGAAGCAGTAGATCTTTTATTTGAACAGCGTATCCGAATCGTTCGCTTTAAGTAATACGGTAAACAAGAAAGTTTTCTGTAAAAACGGAAGAGTGGAGAATTTGGATAACCAGTAATATTAACCATAATTGCTGACGAAATTGATTGACAATTTGTTTATTGAGAAAGATAAAAATATTAATGTCAAGTGAGTGATAAACGTCAAGTCGATATAATATCTTCTTTTAGAAAACTTGGGAAATAGCCATGAAATAGTCCTACTGTTTTCCGAGAGACTACAACATAATTTTAACTTATTTTTATTTTATTTAACATCAGTAGCCGTATCCGTTCAAAACGCCGCCGTCCCCTCAGGAGATGGTCACCCTCAGAAGGCGATAGAGCCGGGCTCGCAGCCACTGTGTGTAATAATGTGGGATACCCCCAGGTTTATCATCAGTATCGGGAACCACGGTAACTCGCGCAGGGCATTACCCATGTAAATCAGCAAAGTCAATTTTTTTGTAAATCGTAAATCAATATAAACACACCGCGCACTATATCTCTATCTATTCCGCGCACCGTGTAGCATCCCTAGGGTATATGAATATAATTACCGTAGACTACTTCCCGAGAGCAAACAGCCAAGATAATATACACTTTGTTTAGCAAATACATGAGTATAATAACACCCAGTTCAGATTTAGTATTGACTAGCCGCGCAACTTCGTCTGCGTAAATTTTCCCCGTTTTTGCAACATTTCTCATTGCTGCTCCGTTCCTATTGGTCGCAGCGTGATGTTATATAACCTATAGCCTTCCTCGATACAAGTTGTAAAATATTTTTTCAATTCGGATCAGTAGTTTCTGAGATTACCGCGTTCAAACAAACAAACAAAGTCTTCAGCATTATGATAAAAGTATATATTACAGTTACCAATTTAAAAATTAAAGGGTTTAGTTAGAGCAGAGCTTGCTTAAATAATTTGTATATATATATATATACTCGTATATTGATCTGGCTATAATTTTCTAACCCATAATACGACCCAAGAGAAAAACTATTAATGGGTTATCAGACTTTGTGTACTTCACCAACTCGACATCAAAGCCTCAGTTTAGGTGCTAATTATACGGACGCTACTGTCTTACAGTCAGTAGACTTTAGGTAAAGTAATTCTAGAGCCACAGAATACAGAAATAGAAAACACGAATGCTCTTCAAAACTTCTAAATATTTAAGATGCTAAAGCCGATGATGGTATATTAAATATTCAATACTAGCTGTCCCACGCAACTTCGTCTGCGTAAATTTTCCCTGTTTTTGCGACACTTCTCATTGCTGCTCCGCTCCTATTGGCCGTAGCGCAATGTTATATAGCCTATAGCCTTCCTCGATAAATGGGCTATCTAACAGTAAAATATTTTTTCAATTCGGACCAGTAGTTCCTGAGATTACCGCGTTCAAACAAACAAACTCTTCAGCTTTTTAATATTAGTTTAGATTGAGGGGATGGCACACACCCCATCCTACACATGCTACCACTATACCCAGGGTGCAACTAAGAAAAGACGTCTTACATTCAAAAAAATATAATGTAATTACAACTATAAAAAAATACTATTAATTAATTGAAAACATACTAAAGACATCCGTATTTCTACGGAGCATATTTGAAATCGCTTGTAGTTTGCAGATTTAATCTTTGTCTGGCGCCAAAGAAATAGACGTAGAAAAAGAAAGCAAAGAAGAAAAAGGAACTCCAAACAACTATCGCGACACTGATTCTTGTAAAATCACAGTTTCGGCAGCAGCTTGGAACAGGATTTAGGAAATTATTACTGTCTGCTAAAAATCTATCAGGATACTTGAACTTAGCATAGTCATCTAACGCATGTAGACGGCTATGTGATGAATCAGATGCATGCGATATCTCTTGCTCATGTAGCCCTTCGATTACCACTGCCTTGTCGCCTTCACCAGTAGCACGATTAAAAAAGACTGAACACTCATTCGCTTTGCAATCAAACATCATCAATAGAGTAATTCTTTCAGCTGAACAGCTGTTCGGAGTCGGACACTGATGTTTCTAATAGTAGAAGAAAAGTTGAGCGAATAATGACATGATGACATTTTAAATAAAAAGTTGACAAGTTGACATAAGATGATCATAGGCAAAGAGAATATAAAACTTCGTAATATCAAGATAATATCAAGATAGATGACAGACAAAAATAAAACAGTTCCATGAAACAGGTCAGACCTACATTTTTGGGGTTCCGTAGTCAAAATGGCAAACGAAACCCTTATACTTTCGCCATGTCTGTCCGTCCGTCCATCCGCAGCTTAGCTCAGAGACTGTTAGTGCTCGAAGGCTATCATTTTGCATGGATATACATATTACTTAAGCTAACAAAGTGAAAGTTTGTTGTTAATGTTTTTTTAAATATTTTTTTGAAAAAACATTTTTTTTGTGGGTATATGTAAAGTGCTATATGTAAAATGGGGATGTGATTTTTTATGTGGGATATCATTAGATAGGTATTTTAAAAACGTTTAGTGACGACTATTTTTAGATTTAGGGATACCTACCATTTGTGAAATATTAAGCTTTAAAGTGCAAATATTTGTTAGAATCATATTTCCCCAGCCCCCTCACTCTGCCAGCTAAATGGTTGATGTTGGGTATGTGAAAAAAAACACGCTACAGTACGATCAACGTATCTTGACCGGATTGAAGTTAGGTTTTTATCACTTTCGCGCATGTCATAGAGATGCGACCTTAAAATTACTTACGAAAACGATTAATCGATTAAAAATACTAACAACATTTTAATTCAACAATATAAAAACACTATTTATATGAGTTCATAAAAGTTTAAATTTAAAACAGTTACAGTAAATAATAAAGACACTTTGAAAAACAATTTCTTTACCAAAATAATCACAAAAAAACATGAAATAGTAATACTAATTATGACTTATACTTCAGTCCGGCCTAGTTACGTTGATCGTACTGTAGTACTATGTCTAGTAAAATTAAAAGGAAAACTATCACAGCTAAGTAGGCTTTACAAGTTTACGAGCAACAACTGATCAAATGAGAAGTAACAAAATGTTCGTACAAATTCCATTAAAAAATATTATTAAGTAGGTATAACATTGTAAGTATAAAACCAAAACAACAGAAAACCTACTTCTTAAGCCGCATTATTCGGATGAGAGGGGTACTACGGAACCCTACATTGTGTGTGGCCCGACATGGACCTGCTTGGTTTTAAATAGGGGATTCTATCTGTTCAATTTTAACGAGGTCATTAGAAATGAATTATTACCTTAACCATTTCATACAAACAATCAATAATACATTAGAAGTACACACGCAATCTTAATTTTTTTGTAGTTATCTTTTGATTACTTGACATTTCGACCAGTTTGCGTCATTAATTTACTCTTTAGGTAGGTACTTGGCGCGGGGTCGTCGTCACTCGCTATTATGATTAATACTTCTTCATCTATGATGATGGCATTAAGCCTATGTTAATACCGGGTCCACACCAGGTGCACAGCGCCAGCTTGTTTGCATCCTCAATGTTCGGCTCGCGAGGAAACCTCTGTAGTTTTCCCGGAGGCGTGCCTCCAGAAACCAGCGTCGACACCAAACGAATAGAACTTTTGAACTGAAGAACTTTTGAGCACGTACCTCGACGGCTTGACCCGAGGCACATTAGTTTACTCTTTGCGAGGCACGCTCAGCCAAGGCGACGTGCGTCCAGAGCAGCCCGAGCCAGGTCCACACTGACCGAGCATGTGGTCGATCTGATCGATATTTTCTTTATCCATGTGCCATCGAGAATTAGAATTTTAAAATGTATAAACTAGAATATAAATTTGCCACATTAAAATCTCAATTCGTGCAGCTGTTTTGGGTGTTGATAATTGATTAACAAAAGTTCACATTTATTAAATCTACAAAAATATGTGAAAGAAAAACAACTTTCTTAGGCTTACACTGTAATATATTAAAATCTTCAATTACGAATAAATAAATTCACCGTCCAGTAATATTAATACATGTATGTACAATATCAAATTAAAACGCATATCAAACAAGAACTCCACACCACAAGCAACACACTGAAATTCTGGATACCGTAGCTCGATGGACCCCTAAAATAAGGCTCATCAAATTTATAATGCGAGCCTGTTATTTGAGCCCTTCTGAGTCTTGCTTCTCGCTCTAGGCGTTCTTCTTCAGTTTCACCTGTTTCTTCACCTTTACTATCATCTGAACCTTGGCTATCACCACTGCTATCACCCCCACCGCCACTCTCACCACCACTATTTTCCCAGCACACCGGCCATACAACCCTACCAAAATCTTGAAGTGTCATCCTTTCATACACACACACTGTATCCAAATCATTAGAAAACAACACTGCGCGGGCAAGTGCTGTCGTGTCATTAAATTGGCTTAAACGAATTCTAACTCTCAACCTATTCAACGAATTGCGGTAGGCAATTATGAAACTGATAATCACGAAAGTAATTATTGGTACTCCAGTATGAGTTCTGGATGACATTTTAATGATCTAATTTGACAATCGCGAAATGTTTTGGTTTGCTTTGGGTTATAAAATACTCTTATTATAGAACTTTTTAATAGGGTAATAGGTTTTGTCATTGACATAAAGACCAGGACTACGCCATCCCTTTCAATTAAAAAATAAATATTGACTGCAAAGCGTGAAAGAGAGAAAAAACTCGTACGGCCTTTGACAGGTATTGTGCACAAAGTAGCGTTGTCTCTTTCTAGAGAGTGGTCAATTTCGTGAGGTTATGGCGCAGTCCTGGTCTCTACGTCAAAGGGTTTTGTTGCAACCAAAGATAATAAAAAACTTCGTAATAAAGTAGCAACTAGCAACCAATTATGGTCTCATAGATAAAATATACTTTATCGAGAAAATATCAATCAAAAAAAGCCATATTAATCAAAGAGAATACAAAACTTCGCATTATAGCCTGGTCAAATTTTACAAAAAAAAGCCCTAAAAGCACAATGTAAAGCTGGATTTTTGGCATGCTATTTGGACCTTAGAGACGACCCTTGTTGTTTTTGTTATATAATGACAAGGTTATAAATAAGTACTTACTAATAATTTGGAATATATATATATATATATATATATATATATATATATATATATATATATATATATATATATACATATATTACGGGTCTTAATCGCGTGAGTAATTTAAGGTAAAATACCTTGTTTATTCCGTTATCTCTGATTGTTTTTTTTTATCTAACACTGTTGGTATACTGTACAACTTTTTGAAAACATGTCAATTTTTCTATAGTCATATTTCAAAATCTATAAGACATGCTGAGCTTGTTGGCCTTAAATTGTCTCAAACACATCTAATATCAATAACCCATTGTTTTAAATTGGAACTGATCCAACGAACAGGCAACAGGCTAGGCGATGTACCACATTATCTTCCCACTAAGTACTTTATTTCAAAATTGTATTTTCAATAATTTCTAAGAGGGTCGATATTAATAAACATTTTTAAATAACTTAAAGACATATATATTTGAAACCTTACACCAAATCCTTTCATTTGTTTTCATGACCATTTTCAAAGGTTTTTTCAATTTCTTCATTTACCTCATAAAGGACCCACATGTTCAAAATTCAGACTTCTTATTATTTTTCCAGCGACATACAAACATGCTTCCGTGTTCGGGTAACAGAAGTACATAAGAGTACTAGATGTCAACTTAATTGGTCCAGTGGATTGGGAGCAAATTGGCTGTGAGAAAAAGACAGATAGAGACACGAGTGGCCCTATAAGGGTTCCGTTTTTCCTTTTATGGCCGGAACCCTAAAAAACTGAAATATGTACGAAACTGCAGTTTTTCTCGTATTACACAGGTAGCACATTTTTTTTCTGCTTGCTAAATGCAGTTCAACACTACCCTAAAGGGTCCAAATAACATAACAAAAATGCAGCATTACATTGCATGCTGTGATTTTACTACTTTAAATTTCAAAATTCGTGAACTTTTGTAATATGAAAATGACCCTTTCTCGATCTCTATAGTACTCGTACTATAGAAGTCAGTGCCCTTGCAAGAATAATATGCGATCAAAATATATGGCCGGTTTCAATAATCTATCTATCGATGCATTTGGGTACTAGAGGTAGAATTTTGAAATATTTTGTATGGAGCTTACGTCAAATACATAGCTATAGCAGCCAAATCCATCGTTAGATAGATTATTGACGGCCAATAGACTTAGTATATACTACTAGTATAGTATTATATTATCTTTGTATATACTAACGAGGATCAAAATGAGTTCATTTATATATTTCTGAATGGATTGTATTTGTAAACCAAATAATAGATCGGGATAGAAACGACCAAAAAGTGCAAGTACTTTATAAAGGCTGATTTTTTAATATTACGTCACATTAGTGTAGTAAAGAAATACCCTTTCGTCAGTCAGCTGGATTCCTTAGCATTTGGTACAGAGTTTTTTTTTTTTTAATGATCTTAAAACATCTGTGAAACTGCATTCTAAAACAGTTAAACAAAGCCTAAAAGACAAATAGGCGTTTTTCAGACTACGCTATAATATAATAGCTTAGAACATATAGTTCATAGCGCAATACGATTGCTCATCATACATTATTATGAACATGTTCACACTTAGCTTGCTATAGGTACGCAATATGCAGAAATTGAATGATGCGTTGCGCTTTTCTATGTTTTAGGGTAGTCGGTTTAAATATTTTTTATGAAACAACGATTATGCCTTTTACTTGTGCTACGTGATAAGTAGCACAAGCAAAAGCCATAATCGTTGCATCACAAAAATATTTTTTAGGGTTCCGTACCGTTATACGATCACTCGTGTTGCTGTCTGTCCGTCTATCGCAGCCAATTTGCTGCGGACGGATTAAGTTGCAATTTGATACAAATATGTGTTTTTTTTAACCAAACACAGACGCAAAACGTAAATAAAAGATATTTGAATTTGAGAGTCAGTTTTGGGGGCAAATCAGACAATTTTTAAAAAGTTTCGAAACCTGTTTGTTGTAAGAAAGGGGTTGTGTGCTATTTTTTTTAAATTATATAACGTTATTTATTTAGTAAAAACCCTGAAAATTGACCATTCCCCTGCCCCCCTTAATCTCCGAGTCAACTGAGCCTAATATTTTGAAAAAAATACAGTAGATGGTATTTTACCTATAGATTTCAGGAAACATAATAAGAATTCTGAATTTTTAACTAATGAGAAATTTAAAATTAAAGGTTGTCTAACTGTATCGAGTACCATATCAAATAAAAGGGTGTTGTAAGAATGTCAAATATATATTTTTATAATTTTAAAACAACAACTTATAAAGTTATTCATGAAAAGCCATGAAAATAGACCATCCCCTCCCCCCCACCACCGCCTTATCTCCGAAGCTACTGAGCCTAATATTATAATAGGTAGGGGCAAAAGTATTTTATGAAATCCTGACCTATAAATTAATTTATGAATTAAATTGTTGCTACATACCGCTGTTTCATTCCTATAAATTATGGTATTAGGAAAACTATTGAAATATGATTATATGAACAAATCAACGACTGCGAAATTTCAAATTACGCTAACATTCCAGACGTATCTCGCTGTGAATATAAATCAAGTAGCGGACTGATTGTAGGGTAACCATATGATTATGATATTGGGGACCTTTTTATGATACCTTATTATTAAACAATATTGATATTTAAATTGTCACTCTTTTTCTAGTAAGAAAAAGCATAACAAAAATTTCACTATTTGATTTTTTAGGGTTCTGTAGTTACCTCAAAAGAAAAAAAAATAAACTTCTAAGATAACCTAAAAGGAACATACGGCCCTTTATTTTAAAAACCACAAGACTCCATTCCTGAACAATTTATAATATGTATGTATGTCTACAAATTTGTACGGAACCCTCGGTGCGTGACCCGTTTTTTTATTTAAATCATATGACGTAGAACGCGCCTTATTTTTTTTAAGGTTTCTAACAAACTTTTTTGATTAATTATAGAATTTTATAAGCTACGGGTCTTAATCGCGTAAATATTTTATTTTAAGGCTAAATACTTTTGTTTATTTTTTGATTAAGTGAATATTTGGAAATAATCGCTCCGAAAGTTGCATAAATTGTGTCTGTCCCTCCGTAACTTTTAAACCGTGTGACCGAAAAACATAAAAAAAATCACAAAGGTAGTGCTTAATAAGTACTTTAAACTAAAATTATTTCGGACATGATCGATATACCGTCATTGAGTTATTGCTGAAAAAATGCGTTTCTCAGCAAAAGGGCGTAAGTGCCATGAACATGCGCTCTTCTGCTTGTTGGTGGTTGGATGGTTATGTGTTTGACGCGTATGTATGGATGTATGTTTGTACGGATCCTTCCAATGTTCCTATGTCCGCTCATAACTACTCAACGGCTCAACCGATTATAGTAAATGATACGTCATTAGATACAGCTCCATGACGCGAGTGTCACTGGATACATAAAATGCTTATAAAACATAATAGCGGATTGTAAGCGCTTTATAATTAAATATATTTTCTAGGACCCTCGAGTGGGGTATCAAATCAAAGGACTTTAAAAGGCTAATTCGAAAATATATATAACATTTATGTTTAAAAAAGTATTGAGTGATAAAGCATAGAGAAACGACGTTAATTATAAAACATAGATATAGAGTTCTTATTAAATCACCTTGTATCTGGACAAGGACTTAAAAGTACTAAATAAAAAATAAAAAATAAAATTAAGATATTAAGTTTAATACAATTCATTTATGCCTCCGTTGCATGATATTAAATATAAAGGGTATCTTGTTTCAATCTTTTTGCAGGCGGGTTTTTTTAGTATAAAAAATACTAAAAAAAACCCGCCTTTTTTTGACACTTTTGACAAATGGCCGTTGTAGTTACCCTTGTTACACTAGAGTAAACTTCCATTTGATATGACAACCTATCCTCTTCAAATGTCATTTTATTGTGGTCAGCGGTAACCTATCCAGCATACTAGTACCTACTATGGAGGTCAATGACTTTCACACATCAGATTTCCCACCATTTTCACAACTTCCTATGGTATATTTTTATGATTACTGTTTCAACGCTGTATATTGTTGGTCACCCTAGTTCAGACACGAGGCAGATAAGGAAGTTGATCCAGGTAGACAGAACGTGACCGGCATTGCACCGAGATGCTACGGTTTTCCCCTATTTGGTGCAAATTTATAGATATATTACGTACCCATCCTGCAATTCAAACAAAAACGAATTGGAGCCGACAACTTGACTCGTTACTAACTGTATTATGAAGTTGTTTATATAAATTAAGATAAATGTGAAATTTAAGGAGTGCTTTATTTAGGTATCATGAAGAATGCAGAAAACGATATCATTATTAATGCTATCCTTTTAATTTCGTGCATGACGTCATTCGTCAAAATTGCTGCTTTTTTTCTTTACCGTCTCTAGTACCTAATTAACTAAAAGAATATTGTTTATTACAATATAATGCAATCGTGAGCTCGCGGGTTCGAATCCTACCCATTATACTACCAACGTGACCCCACTCCTTACACAAGCCTTTGAACTTAACTAGAGAGGTTAACAAGAATGCTAGTAATGTAGGGCACAATCACAAATTGCTAGTTATCTTTAAAAAAATGATGTCTGGAATACATCTGAAAGCCGATCGTGCCATCTCGCTTGCACGCTCGGCTCAGACGAAACGTGACACTTTTTCGTACGTGCAGCCGGTGTTCATCACGTCAAAAAAACTTCTGTTTGTCTCTGTGTTTAAATATTTTCAACAAACAACAGTTGGGTATGCGTCTATAATAGGAATAAACGATTTAATCGCAGTAATATTTTTACCACTAGGTATACACTTATATGTATGTATGTATGTATGTACGTGTATTTGATATTTGGTTGGAGAAATGTACCTATGTGTTTCATTCCCTTGGGTTAGGTATAATGGTTATACAGACACGGTGCTCGCCGGTCGATTACATTACTGCCGTCCCATAATGTTTTCTCACAGTCTTGTATTGTGGTGGATGTGTCGAGTGGTCGAACATCACGCACAAAACCTCGAATATAGTTTTGAATACTATATTTGGTTTAACGTTCTTACAAATTGGATTCTGATTATCTTTGAATGATTAAAAGTAATCAATTTTTTTTTTAATTTTAATGAATCTCGATGAACTTAGTGAAGTGCCTCCGACTGCATGTTATTATATAATTATGTAGGGGATCTTGTTTCCATCTTTTCTGTTCAGACGGGTTTTTATTTTTATAATTATTTTTTTTTTCACACTTTTTAGTAGTTGCAGGATGTAACCGACGTAACAAGTAACTTTTATCACAGCTATTGTCAAGTACTTATAATAAACTTGTTGAGTAAATAGACGTCCCTTATTAAAGAGTTTATAATATGTAATCTGTAATGACCATTTTTCTCACTATTCTGCTGCTACGAAATAACCAAATCGTTCTACCATAACACTACAATTTCTACTAAAGCTTCAATTGAATCTCTAATCTCAGTTAATACATATAGTTTAGAACCAGCTTCATAGGCAGACGCACCAATAGTGCCTTATAAAACAGTTAAATACTATGTTCTACTAGAAGCCATCGGGATGTTGCAATTTCCAGGAAAGCTTTTATTGCAGGGAATCTATAAAAGTCGAACTAAAAATAAACTCTGAGCTCCAAGTAGTATCTCTAAACTTCAAAGTTCTTTTATATTTGAATTTTTAACAATTCGTATTTTGCATTTTACTACTTTCTATACCTAAACCTATTTTTGCAAAGCTGGACTTTCATCGAAATTTAGTTTAAAAAAATGGTTGTCTATAAACTCGGTTTACGGACGATAATTTTACGTGATGACGTCATAGGATAACATATCGCCCTTCGCGTTGCTTAGCAACCAATCAATAACATTAGTTACAATTGTATCGCATGTCGCTGCAATCACTATTCACTGTTGCTTAGCAACCAACCAATAACATGAATACGTAGCAACCAATCAATAACGTGGCCGTTGCTACGTGACACTTTTTCGTGCGTGCACTCTGTCATCGATTTATATCCGCCCAACGAGGGTTCCGTATAAGTTTGTAAATCACACTAATATTATAAAGGCGAAAGTTTGTGAGTATGTGAGTGTGTATGTTTATATATCTTCTATAGTAAACGAAGCACAACATGACCTAAATATCTTACACACCTGGCTACAGTCAAATCTACTGACAATAAATGCTTCAAAAACGAATTACATCATATTCTCCTCTAAAAACAAAAAAATAGGTAACTACAGCCCTTTAATTATAAATGGTGAATTAATTAATAATGTTAGCCAAGAGAAATATCTGGGGTTAATATTAGATCATAGACTTACATGGAACCCTCATATTGAAATGATTCGTAATAAATTAACGTCATTATCAGGTGCCCTGCGACCCATTTCTCGATGTCTACCTAGAAACGTACAATATACTATTTACAATTCTTTAGTCAAAACTCACATTGATTACTTAATTGAAATTTGGGGATCAGCAGCTAAAAGTAATCTAAAACAACTCCAAACCTCACAAAATAAAGTAATTAAAATATTGTTTGGGTATCTGACACCCACTTTAAATATTTACAAAGAAACTGGACTCATGAACCTAGCTCAAACCTATAAATACAACACTTGCATCTTTATAAGGAAAATCTTGACAAGAGATATCCACTCCCAACTATCCTTTACAAAAAAGATTGACTGTCACAAACGTCTGACCAGACAGGCCAATAACATCTGTCTATGACCACCTAGGACGAATTATGGTAAAAAGAGCATTTTGTACGAAGGGGCCCAAACCTACAATAAATTGCCCAAAAATGTAAAAGAAGCAAAAACATTAAAAACATTTAAAAAAATATTAAAAAGCCATATTTTAAAGCATTTCTCATTGGCAAATAGGTCTTAATAATACAGCTTTTATCTACTATTGTAAAATACTAACACCATATTTATACAAACATATACCCATACATATTTATAATAACATAATGAATAAGTATAATTAACAAACATGTACACTTAAATAATACATATAACCCTCAATGTATATATATAGTAATATTAATAATTAACTATGCATACTCGGTACCTCTTTTTCTTAACATATTGCACATAAAAACAAATCATCGTTTTTAGCAAACTCAAAATTTTAATTATTGCACATCACTATGTCATAAGCCTTAACAAACATGCATTCTTTCTACACAAACGCTTTCCAAAAAATATCACTCGTACCTACCCTTGAACATTTTTATTTTATAATTACCCTACTAACAACGCTTATCGGCTAATAATGTTTGTTATGAAGTATTGTATTTTTCTCTATAAGTGATTATTGTAATCTTTTGAGAAATAAATGTCATAAACCGTATCTAATATATAAAATTCTCGTGTCACAGTTTTCGTTGCCATACTCCTCCGAAACGGCTCGACCGATTTTGATGAAATTTTGTGTGCATATTGGGTAGGTCTGAGAATCGGACAACATCTATTTTTCATACCCCTAAGAGTTTGTTTGTTTGTTTGAACGCGATAATCTCAGGAACTACTGGGCCGCATTGAAAAAATATTTTATTGTTGGATATTCCATTTATCGAGGAAGGGTATAACATCACGCTACGACCAATAGTAGCGGAGCAGCAATGAAAAATGATGTAAAAAAAAGGGAAAATTTACGCAGACGAAGTTGCGCGGGTCAGCTAGTCTATATATAAAATTCTTTGTCCTGACTGATGGATCAACGTACAGCCGAAACCGCTGATCGTAGAAGCTTGAAATTTCGACGACGTATTCCTTAGGTAATGTAGGGATCCGTATAGAAGGGATTTTGAAAATTCATCCGCTAGTGGGGTTTAACAGGGGTTATAAGTTTGTATGAAACTCCTTCAGTTTTAAAGTGAGATCTCTGAGATTTTGTATTTGGCTTTATGGTTTAAAGTAATGAAATATGGGTTTTAGCGTTTTTTGGAAAATCAACCTCTAAAGAGGTAAAATAGGGATTGAAAGTTTATATAAAACTCCGTCAGTAGTTATATCTGAGAAATTTCATATTAGGCTTCTTGGTTTAAAATAATAAAACACGCGTTTAAAAGTGAAAAACAACCCTTATCGGGTTAAAGTCATCTACGCGGGCGGGTACGCAAGGTTCGATTCCCACACGGGACACCATTTTGTTTGATCCATAAATTGTTGTTCCGAGTCTGGATGTAATTTGTGTCCGTGACTTGTATGTTGGTAAAATCCCCCGCGGTACAGGGCTTGTACCCAAATGGGGAATCGCCTTTAAAAAAAAAGTTTGATGTACTTTAAAAGTGACGAAGTTACATACAAACCAGCTGCTGGCGAAGCTACGGACAACGGCTATCCTAATTGTAACTAATATTATAAATGCGAAAGTGATTGTGTTCGTTTGTTTGTTACGCTTTCACGCCTAAGCCATTCAACTGATCTGAAAAAATCTTTTACCAATAGGAAGCGAGTAACATAGGCTGTATTTTTTTTTAATTAGAATTACCTTGGTTTACAATAATGTAATCCAAGGTATCGAAATTTTGTCTTTAAAACAAACCTAAAACAAAATGACAGCGCACGTCAAATAATGACTTATTTGACGTGCGCTGTCATTTTGTTTTAGGTTACTATGGAGGTCCCTTTGTTGTGATAGACTTTGAGGAAGCGTGGGCTGTAACATACAAATGCGAAAACATAGGATAGTTTTTATCGCGACATTAACGCGAAGCCGCTAACAAAAGTTACTTTATAATATAAATAAAATAAATCTAATAATGAATAGTTCAGAAATGCAGTCTCGCAGTTTTTCTTTTTTTTTGGGTTATTTATAAGTTTGATTTAATAATATACATAAGATTATTAAATTTTATAAATAATAATAAATAACACGATACCTGCACGCGTTCCCGAGGTGATGGGTCTTGACAAATTGAGCGTATAAGGGTTCCGTTTTTCCTTTTGAAGTACGGAACCCTAAATAAAGCCTAATTTACCTAATTCTTAAATTTTCACTGTTATAATATTACAACATATGTTAAAAAAAACATCATGTAACAAATATAAGTTCATCTTCTCATGAGCTTTACACTTGGAACTGCTGTCTAACGTCATTTTGTTTTTTTTTTCAAACATATATCATAATTTTATTATTCTTAATTTAATTTGACGTTTTCAAATATGGTTATTTGGTTTTACGAAATAAAGATATTTGAGTTAAGTTGAGTTAAAACTCTTTTTCCGAAGGGTTATTACGAGATTTTTAATCGTAGCATAGTACCTAATAAGTTTTTGCTACAGTTTCTCCTTCCATAATAGATAGGTACTTGAACTAATGTCACTAGCCAACTTAACGATCGAAAAACACCTGTGCCTCATACAGACCGCTACGCTTGTCGAAAAATACCTGCTATCAATCTAGCAACAAATTGAAACGTTCTGTAGGAAAGGTCATGGTTCAGTATTTTCCAATTATAGACGCTTGATAGATGGTCACTTTACTAACTTAAGGTTTCTATTAAAATCACAAGTAGGTATATTATATGAATGACCCTTAACATTTGAAAACCCATAAAGACATTTATGCACCTTCTTTGATATCACAGATTGTCTTAAACAATAATTGCATATTTGAAAGATAGAAAAAAATTAAGTCTAGACCCAGGAAACGAACCCGAGACTTCCGTAGCCAAACCGAGGCCGGAATCGAACCACCTATCTGGACTATGTAACTATGTATGCTCGCGAGTTGGGCCCTCGCATGCGCCATCTAGCTGGTAGTTAAAGAACTATCACGGATTTTTTGTTATTGCTTCGTTGCAGAGAGCATTTTAACAAATTATGATGTCGCAGGCCGAAGATTAAAGTAATTTTTATAGGCATTTCTTGCCAATTACTTTACAAATACAATGATTGCATTTTTGAAAAATAGAAAAAAATTGCTAAAAATGTATACTTCACAGATTGTACTAATCTAAACTAATATTGTAAATGTTAAAGTAACTCTGTCTGCCCATCTGTTACGTTTTTACGCTTAAACCGCTGAACCAGTTATGGAGATAATTTGAGTCCTGAGGGAAAACATAGGATAGGTTTTATAGCGATAGCGATAAGCTATTCACAAATAAATTAATTACATTAAAATATAAAGACTTAAAGATTAATAAGACATCGTATAATGTCCTTGACATTCAATAAAACAAAAATGATTTCACCTTTACGAGTTCGAAGGTTAATCCAAATAGTATTATGATCGATTCTTTAAAAATAACAGATCTTTTTATTAGTTACTAGCTGTCCCGCGCAACTTCGTCTGCGTAAATTTTCCCCGTTTTTGTAACATTACTCATTGCTGCTCCGCTCCTATTATTCGTAGCGTGATGGTTTATTATTAGCTTATAGCCCTCCTCTAAATGGGCTATCCAACAGTGAAAGAATTGTTTAATTCGAATTAGTACTTCCTGAGATTACCGCGTTCAAACAAACAACCAAACAAACTCTTCAGCTTTATAATATTAGTATAGATATGAATCATCTACTAGATGTGTCAAACGGAACTATAAGATTCAGAACACTGAGGAGTGCCTCAGGGAGCCATCGTGTCTCCGATCATAATGCTTATTATAGACCTGACTAATTAATTCATTCACTCTTCTAATGCTCTTGCTCCAAACCCTCTTATGATCAGGCGCGAATCCAGGATCAAGTTCTGGGGTAGGGGGGGGCACGAGAAGGTGCATTTGACGTAACACCGGTCAAGTGCACTCAAGTGTAACTCTAAGGAGATGAATGAACTTAGGGGGGGGGCGAAGATGAGGGCATAGTACTTTATATGAGTCATAAATTGATATTCAGTTTAGGTCTTCATAGTTTGCGTCTTCATATGAGGATATGCCTTTGTAAAAATAACAACTCCTGTTCATTTCCTTCGATTATGGAAATATTACAAGGAAAATAACATAATATAATTCTATACGTGTCTTACTTGTCATCGTTATTAGTAACACGGTCCGCTGGGTATGAGAGCCATATCGACATACCACTAAACCTACCTACCTATAATATAAATTGTCGGTCGTCTTATAATAATCTTAAAGGTATAATAATAATTACTTGGCCTGACTGACGGGCTGATATATCAACCCAGAAATTATACTGTTGTAGCTAGCAAATTTAAAATGTTGGCAGTTGATGGCTTTCATCTTGTAGACTAAGAATATTTTTTTGGAAATTTGTCCTTTCAAGGTTTTATTTTGGGGTTGCTAGTTTGTATGAAACTTAGTTTTGAAGTGGGAACTTTATTTTATATTTACATAACATTAAAATGAAAATACATTTAATTGCTACTGAACTAATATACTCGTATAATCCGTTTTAATAATAATAAAAAAACGTAATTTGCCATTTTGTGGTGGCGGCCATTTTGGATTTGATATATATCATAGTGTATAGTATTTTACTAGTCAAGTCCTTTCAATTGATACCCATATTTAGGGAGTTGTGAAAAAATATGTAATCCGGCGTCATGTAGGACCGATTTTCATCAAAGCTAGCTAAGAACACTCCTGATTAATTCACCTTTAAAACAAAATCAAAATCGGTTCATCCGTTCGGGAGCTACGACGCTACAGACAGACACACACACCCACAGACAGACAGACACGTCAAACTTATAACGTCGTTTTAAGTCAGGGGTTAATAAAACGGAAAGGAATATTCGAAAACGGGGGACCCAAGGAGGCAAAGTGAGTAAAGTTATGAGTTTGTGAAGTTGTAGGGGGTAATCTCTGGATCAGCAGAACCGATTTTAAAAATTATTTTACCAAAAGAAAGCCACGTTATTTATGAGTGTCATAGACCCAACGAAGAGGGCACTGGTCAGCTAGTGTAATATAAAGCCATTAAAATAGAATTACTCGTTAATAGAAACAAAAATACCAATAGATAAATATTTTACTGGATCGGAGGAACCAGTAAAATATTTATCTATCACATAAATAATAAACATTTAAAGTTTAATATTTTACAAACGGCTAGATCTAAAAATCGTCTTGCCAACCCCTAAATATTTTTAAAGGACTTATCTAATGATAACAAAAAAAATCACACACCCACAGAAAAAAAAAATCTTCACGATTTTATTCACTTCACTTTGTCGACGTAAGTAATAATATGTATATCCATGCAAAATTACAACCTCCAAGCACCAACAGTCTCTGAGCAAAGCTGCGGACGGACGGACGGATGGACGGACGGACATGGCGAAACAATAAGGGTTCCTTTTTGCCATTATGGCTACGGAACCCTAAAAACTACAACTTTTTGGCACTAACTTGAAAATTTTTATGTAATTATTATAGGTATTATTTTTTGGTTTTTAGTTACCTTGTAATTTTTGTTATAACAAATCTTGTTTAATCGAAATGGTACTTAAGTAAAAGTTTTAGCATTGTTTAATTAAAATCGCTTCAGCTGTTTTGAAAATAAATAATCAACATTTAAATTCAGGTTGAATGATGAAATAGACAAACAGTCGTATGTTTCAAACAGACTTCCTAAATCGTGTTACGTGAATCCTAGTTGTTGGTAAAAAGAGCCCACCATACTCGTCCTGCGAAAAAATATCCTATCCATTCTATTTCAGAAATTGTATAACACTTGTCATCGTCATAAGTTTCGCGACTTTGTCAATAAATCGTGAAAATAAAAACCAAAAGCTTCGCTTGAAAGGTTGAAAAGTTATAACAGTCGATAGTCACATGTACAACTAAACAAAATCGGATCACATCATGTCTCAGAATAATAATAAATAGGTATTCGACAGAATAATTAACAATAGGTATGTAGACAGCATGTCATGAATATTAATTCAAGGATGTAAATGTTAAACTAAGGTATTTGGTAAAAATGTGATATAAACTAGATATTAATTATATATAATACACAATATTATACCAAAATAAGTATAAAATACCTAAACTTTTATAATTTTTTGAAACAATATCCTCTAAATTTATACCTGGGCTTCAGAATATTTTTGACCAAAGTAACTACCAATAAACTCAAATACATCTGAGAATGCAGATACTTTTGGGTGGGGGGGCGAGCCTGTAGCTACTCCCTCCCCATCTTATCTGGATCTGTCACTGTTAGGTCTTTGCTCACACTTCTCCATACAAAGTTTCTTCAATATGGGCCTAGCGAGCAGTTCAATGGTGAAAACTAAACAGATAATTAAAATTGAACTTTTTTCAAACCTAGAGTTTCAATGGTGACAACCAAAAAGACTATTTTTCAACAAAGTTAATTAATATCGCCAATACGTAGTAGATTTCATAAATATTCTTCGTTAATTTTAATGAAACCAATCGCCTTTGTAGATCAACGACTAATTAAGTTTAATTGCCAATGCTGTTAGAATTTTAAAATGTTACATTTGTCAATCCATAGTTCCCAGGACCTTCACAGATTTACTCATCTATCAATGACATTTAGATATGACATCATGTAGTTTTTAGGGTTTCGTACTAAAAGGGTGTCATCGGAACTACAACTACTTATCCGAATTGAAAAGTGATTTTACTGTTGGATAGCCCATTTATCGAGGAAGGCTATAGGCTATATAATATTACGCTACGACCAATAGGAACGGAGCAGCAATGAAAAATGTTGCGAAAACGGGGAAAATTTACGCAGACGAAGTTGTGCTGGACAGCTAGTTACCATTACTTATTGAGACCTCGCTTCGTTGTCTATGGTATGACGGTCTGACTAATCGGCCTTTTTTTCTGCCATCTGGATCTTTTTTTGACCTGTAATTTTATAGGCTGGCACTAGATTTACAAAATGTATTTACAAACTGCTACTGTTATAATATAAAAATAGAATAAAGTTAAAAGGAAAAGTGGGCCACCACTGCCATACCAGAAACAATGACCTCTTTCCGTTTTGAAATTTTTAGAACTTTTTATATTTTATTTAATATGATGGCACGGAACCCTTAGCGTGCGAGTTCAATTCACATTTATCCGGTTTTTTATACAGCCTATTCATATAACAAAGATTTACAGCTTGCGATGACCATATTAATATAAGTCGACATTCTAATGGCAGTCTTCATTGACACAGTCATCATCTCATCATTTCCTTGTGAATGGTTTAAAAATAATTGATTTATATTATTAAAACATTTCTACTTAAGAAGTTTTTAATCCTATGATTAGAGATTATGAAGTTTGTATTTAGATGTTACTCGTAACTACAGCTGAACGGATTTGTTAAACACACCAAATTACAAAGTGTAAGAGAGGAGGTGTGGTAAGATTTCAGCGACGGCAGGCTTCACGAATACGGGGGCTTTTGAGAAGTGTTGCCAACCGTACTCTAAAATAGAGTATTGTACTCTATATCACGTAGGTGTTCTCTTTAATCTATAACACTAATAGAACACACTAAAAACTCTTTTTTACACAATGTTTGCTGTAGATACTAGTCCTGTCTATGTAAACTTAGATTTAGAATGTTTGGAGAAGTACAATTATTTTAAAAACAATGAAACATTGTTATGTGCTGCAAAAAGCACCAACAAATACTTTTTTTTATTTAAAATTAATGATACTCTTTTTTATACGTCCGTACTCTTTAATTAGGTACCCCTTTTAAAATCAGAAATACTCTATTTTTTCTAATGAAAGTTGGCAACTCTAAGTGTATGGCACAAGTGTTGCGCATAGCGCTTTTATTAATTTATGTGTAGGTAATTGCACTCATTTAATACCTACTACCTAGATATTAAATGAGTGCAAAGTAATTCAAAATTCTGTGCGTAAAAGTGTGTGAATTAGTATAAAAATATAAATAACGGGTTGCACTCCGGGAGAGGTGAAACCTAAACATCAACGTTGTGCATTTTTGAATATTTTGGAATGGATACGAATATTTTTTTTTTAAATATTTTTTTTTTTTTTTTTTCAGTATAAAAGTACTATCAAATAAGTGATTAAATACAATATTCATCTACTGCGCTATCGTACACAAACATGACAATTTAAGAAATGTCAATGGGATCGACATGACAATTAAAAACTTTATCTTGAATATTTTTCGATATTACGAATTTTCGAATTATTTACCCATAACAAAAAAAGTGCACAACATCGCTAAAATTTTCACTTCAAAAATGCAGCTGTTAAATAATACTACTAATTACTAAAACTGCCCCTTTCGCATTCCCCCCCCCCCCCCACCGGAACCCCGCCTGATGTCAACAAACGTTTCTCTCACGTTATTTGTTCACTCACTTAAACTTAATACCATTTTTAAGAGAAATGAACCGCCTTCAAGGAAAAAAAAATATCAAGCACATCACCGAATGCAAATTTCACTGACTCTCTCGTACCTATGTAATGGCCGTGTGGTACCGGTTTAAGAATAGTACTACCCCATTTGGGTCATCACCGCATCCCGTGTTTGTCATCAAGGCGACTAGGCGATGTACACCAGGGCCTTACTGCGATCACCAAACCCGCTCGCCAAGCGTGGCGATATGGCAATTATCCCCAGGATCTATAACAAGTAGGTTCTACTGTGGAGACCCGTGCCCAGCTGTGGGACATCATATGGGTTGATATGTACTCCTGTGGTTTAGATAGGCCAACGTTTTATACATTAAAACTTTCTCAAAAAAATATGTAGTCGGATACCTAAGAAAAACTGCAAAGATGATAGTGTATTCTGAGGAAAACCCCATCGAAATCGTATTATAAGCTTTCGAGAAATCCCCAATATAAATACATACATACATACGGGTCAAACAGAGAATCCCCTTTTTTAAAGGCGGTTTAAAATAATAATAATATCTTGGGACAACTCACACAACGCTATCTGATCCCAAACTAAGCATAACTAGACAACTGATAAACATACTTATATATTTCTAAATACATACATATTATAGATAAATAACACCCAGACACAGAATAAACCATCGTGCTCGTCTCACAAAGTTTTATCCTGAGTGGGGATCAAACCCACGACCTCTTGCGTAGCAGTCGGATACACTCCGACCGCGCTACAGAGGTAGTCTAAAAATATTTTAAGGCTCAATAATTCGTAAATCCTTTCTTATTAGATACTAGTCGTCCCGCGCAACTTCGTCTGCGTAAATTTTCCACGTTTTTGCAACAATTTTAATTGCTGCTCCGCTCCTATTGGTCGTAGCGTGATATTTATAGCCTTCCTCGATAAATGGGCTATCCAACAGTAAAACTTAACCAGTAGTTTCTGAGATTATCACGTTTAAACAAACAAACGAAATCTTAAACTTTATAATATTTGTACACCCCACTGCAAAATTTCAAATATATATCTCATTTTTTTTTTGCTTTTAGGACTAAGTACATTTTTAAGCTTCCGTAGTCAAAATGGCAAAATGGAACCAGAACGGACGGACGGACATGGCGAAACTATAATTTCGCCATGTCCGTCCGTCCGTCCGTCCGCAGCTTAGCTTAGAGACTGTAAGTGCTAGAAGGTTGTAATTTTGCATGAATACACATATTACTTACGCCGACTAAGTGAAAGAATAAAATCTTGAAAAACAGTTTTTTCCCTGCTAGCTAAATGGTTGATTTTTTTCACATACCCAATGGTATGTGAAAAAATTCACGGTATTAGTATATATAGTGAAATAGAAAGAAAAACTTACACACAGCTATTTGGGCTTTCAAATGAGAAGTAACAAATTTTTCGTGCAAATTCCATTGAAAATTATTAATAACTAGATACCTAGTTTATATAATTTTCTAGTTAATAATATTTTTCAATGGAATTTGCACAAAAATGTTGTCTGTCTGTCCGTCCGTATGTCACAGGCATTTTGCTCAAAGACTACTCAATGAATATTGATTAAATTTTGTGAAAAGGTGTCTTGTAGTAGCCGCTACTTAGTTTGATAGCTAAATAATAATAATAAAAAAAATTAGGGGGGTTCCCATACATGTATAGAAGCTGATTTTTTCTCTATTGCTAACTTTCTTTTTGCTTCTGATTAAAAAAAAAAAAAGTTTTTTAGCAATAATTCGTTCCATAAAAACTCGTGTTTTATCACCACCTCTACCACCATTACAAAAACAAAATATGTCAGAATTAAAGCCGTATTGCATATTCATAAAGCAATAGACAGCAAAACGGTAATTAAACCATTACACTTTCTGTTATCATTTTAGTAGGTACTTTATGAACGGCAAACTATTTTTTTTGTTTGCAAGCATCGTGGGTCGCACATTGCTAGCAATCTTGTAAACCCCTCCAGCTAAGCTAAATTACTTTAGTTAGGAGTGGGTTCATGTCAGTAGTATAATGAGTAGGATTTGAACCCCTCGATTACGAGTCCAATGCCTAGTCATATTTCAGACGAAAATGTTACGTAGCCAGAATTATATCGATACCGTATTCAATGAAATCATCTAAACATTTGAATCGATGATAATCGACGTATTTTTATTACCTAACATTAAAAATATGCACGTCCGTATACCGATCTTCTACTGATGTAACCGAAATGAAGCAAGATGAGACTGGCCCGTCGGGTCAGAGGGTCCCCAAGGTCAAAATCTGCGCCGTTCAATAGTAGTGTCGACTCGTGCGCACGCCAGTACAGGGTAGCATCTGACATGGAGAAGACTTTGTTAGTGGTTGCGTGCCTTTGCGGCTTCGGTGAGTACACATTTATTTTATTGTAATTTGTGACTAGGTATTATTTTTAGGTTGGCAATTCAGCCAATAAAAACAAAGAGTTTATAACTTTCTTTCTTAATTTTTGTAACGTGGTTGGAATTATTTTTGTGAAAAATCTTTGCGTAAAGGTAATTGTATATTTTTTATTCTAAATTCAATTTAAAGTTTCTATGACCGATATATTTTGGTATTAAAAAATAATGTTGCCGAGCTCGCAAAAAATCCATAAATACGTATTTTCATCTCTAATGTCCATTTACTCTAACATACAATGTTTCAGGGCATCTAAATACGCACTAAAATCTAAAATTCATAAATTCTAATGAACATGTTTCTATACGTAACTCAAGGTAGGTACTTACATAGGTACCCTCATTTAATATACCTAATTATAAATTCTCAAACATTAAAAGATGATTCTGTGTCTACTATTTATCATTATTATTGTACGAAGGTATGGGAAAACATAGCTAATTAATAAGAGGATGTAACTGTTAACTTAGGTACCTACTGATTTAGCGGTCAAACACACGCAAACAATAGGACAAATTAAATGGTAAACAATTGTTTCAACGTTTTAACTACTTAATTGATTAATTAAACGGCTAAGTGACATAAAAACCCTAAGAGGGTGGATTAAAATACAAGAAAATTTATTAATTTAGTCAGAAATAGCAAAGAAATAATAGAGATATTTTAATTAACTCAAAAAGAAAGAGATGAAGGCAGATAATACTAAACCTTCGCCTCATTTGAAATGCTGAAGGAGTTCCAAAACCTTGTAAATGAAAATCTGTTCCTTAATTGTGACTCATTTTTATAACGTTAGGGGCCATCATCCAAAAAAATATTAGTTGGTAGTAATTTAGTATTAATCACCAGTAAACATTAATAAATATCTAAAAAAGTTTCTTGTATCATTTCTATATAGCTATCTGTTTTGCTTTATCGTGCCACCTTGCAATATTTGACATAATTCTTACCAAAAAATAAGGAAAACCAACGTTCATCTTTTTCAACCCGAACTGTTTTAAACCCTCAATCGAATTGCATTGAACGCATTCGGAATGAGGTACTTAACAAACTCAGAGTACTTTTAGTAGGTCTATTTTAACGTTATTGTAATATCTACTTATCATAAATGTTGTTTCTACAATCCAACATTTCTTCACCTCATCTTAGATGAATAGGTATCTAATCGTAATCAAAATCTTATAAAGTTCATAACGATGTGGCTTCGCAATATTTTGTTATTTTACAACGAGATTTCTTGTGATGTTGTGTGTTGATCGAATATTGACAAATCAACATTTGATTCCGTCTTCGTGAACTTGAAATACATTTAAATCGTTAAAATTAATGCAACAGAGCCTCCGTGTACGACCTTCAAGTTTAGAGGACGTCGGGAAATCAGCATATATGAGAAATCTCCATATTTTATCATAAGATTCATAAGTAAACCATCCGTCAAACCATTGTTCATTTTTTTGTCGGTCTTAATTAGCCAACACCATAACATTGTTATGACTTGTTATATGGTAGGTACTTGAAGTGAATGATGAATTTTGAAATGAAATGTTCATTTATTCGTCATCGCTAAGATGTATATCGAAATATGTTTATGTAACAGTAAGTTAAACATGAATAAGATGCAGTCAACATATATTTTGTAACATGGGTGAAGCAAACGGAGACAGTATGGCACTCCCTGTCTTGAATCATGATTTTGCGAAAACTTTGTTGATAACGCGATGACTCTTAAAAAATCTTTATCACATCCTGCACATGTTGCTTACGTTTCTTTGGTGATTCTGTTCAGTTCTGCACCGTATGCTGTCAGCTAAGTCAGACAGCTTACTGACGTGGAAACAGCAAGGCTAGTTTATTTCCCTTATTTCCACATATACCTATTTAAATAATTTTCATTCTTCAAAAACGTGTAGTGCTGCAAGAGGTTCCCTTATAGAAAAGTTTATAGCGATAAAGCGTTATGACCGTTGCAACTCTGTAAATATTTGCAAATACATATTATGTTTGTGAAACCAAATATGCATTTATATTACAAAAATAGTGACGTTCTCTCGATAAACACAAGAAATAAGCACAAATTAGTAGGTCAATATCAAAGGATACATAAAAGTCATAATTCATTGATGGGTCAAGATACCAGCCAGTGAGTCTATCAGTGAATAACTTCAAAAATGTAGTCTAAAATTATCTTATACGATATACAAGTTCTTATTCAGTTGATGAATATTTAAATGATAAAGACAAATGGATCTAGTTGCTTGCTTCTTGGGTGAATTTTGTTGTCACTTTGTTTAAATTGTCACATTGATTAAGAGCAAGATTGGGCTATTGTAAGTAAAGATTCTGCGGGACGAATAAAGGCTATTCTTTCCTTTTTTTTATATCAAAATTAATCTATATATTTAAAAATTGGTGTTACTGACATAATAATAAAAAAATATGAAATAATAAATCACAAATCAAAAAACAAAAATCAAAAATTAAAATGAAAATGGGCAAAATAATCGTTACTCGGACCCGCACTAGGGTCTTCTGGTTTCTGGACCGCCCGATTGCCCACCTGAGCTATAATATTGAAGATGGTGGCGAAATTTACCTTCGTGTTCTAATGATATTGTAGCAGTTTTTCATGGTTTCCTTCTTACGTATTTTCGATCAGGTCACGTGTCATTAAGAAAAAGACGAAAAAAAAAAGAACGGGGCAGTTCAAAGTTCGCCAGGACAGCTAATATTTAATATTTAATCATTCGTTAGTTACGTTACCAGTATTTTGCCAAATATTTAAGAACATATAGTTTTTACCTTTGTTATAAGTAGATGCTCCTACTATGTTTTACCCACTGAGGCCATCAGCCTTATTTTATCTAATGTTCCAATTTTTTATTAATAGTCCTCTAATATGGTATACCTATGTTGTATGTTAGTGGTAGCACCTTACGTAAAATTGGCAATTTGAAAAGAGTGGCCGCGGTTTTTATGCCCTTGTTCCTTCTCCGGTTTTACCTATTGTTTGCGAATATATGTACATGTAGAATCCCGACGTATCACAAGCGTTGTTTTGCGTCCTAAGTAAATATAGAACTTTTAATTTTGAATTCATAACCCAATGGACCAGTAGCAATGCTGATCCCTCGTTTAATGTTGGCATCGTATAATATACCTACTGGTAGAGTTGTAGTAAAATTAGAATTGAGAATCCTTTTGCTCACAAAATGCAGTCAAAAGGAATCAGTTGTACCTACATGCGAAAAACTTAAAGGACAATCATTTTTGGGGTATGACAAATTGAATGGCTCGAATTTGTATTGTCACTCATTTTGTTTTAAAGTGTTATATAATTGTGTAATTTAACGGACAACTGTTTATATTTTCAACAAGATTTTTAAGCAAAATAAGAGTAACAATACTTTAACAAACTTCAAAGTTTCATATCTAAAAAAATACTTGATCTTGTACAAATAAAGCGGCAGTAGCCTAATGGCAAAGGCATCACTCGCCATCGTGAAGTCGCGGGTTCGAATCCTACCTATTATACTACCGGCGTGAACCCACTCCTAACACAAGCCATAGAGCTTAGCTGGAGGGGTTAACAGGATTGCTAGTGATGTGGGCCCTACAATCCCACATTACGAAAAAAGTTTGCGCTACACGTTTAATTGAATAAAACTAAAACGTATATTTTTTCAACAGCGGTCGCCCAGTTCGGTAGCCAGACAGGAGCACACTCTAGATTTCAAAGCCAATCACAACAGCAGCAGTATCAACCCGCCCCTAAAATTCAGTCAGGATGCAACGAATTGAATGAGCGGTACCCTGTTTCTGGAAGCTGTGACAGATACGTCGAATGCATTGTGAGTTACCCTGAATATTTTTATTACATATTTGAAGAAGCATACCATTCGTCGAAAGCACTCGTTGTCATACTTCTGAGTAGTAGAGTAGTAAAGAAAAATGTTTTTTAAAGCCTTTCATAGACTTCCGCAGGGACACTTTGACTATTAACGACAGGTTTTGCGTACTCTAACCGTGCGTTTTCAACTTACGAGTAGATAAAGTGAATTTGCCTTTTTTCTTGTATTTGTTCACTTTATTGTTTAATATGATTCTCTACTATTAATTTATCTATTTTATTATTCTACTACTAGTAACTATTGTTATGCTTATAGTTATTATTATTATTTTTGTATTTTATTGTATTATTAACATTTAATAACAGTGGAAACTCATAATTGGCCTTCATCATGATACTCAAATTTTGTACTGTATTTTACCTAGCTGTAAGTTTCCCTAAAATTGTAAAATAAAATAAATAAAATAAATAAATTACCGTATTGTTCACTTAACGGTGTATACAGATTTAGGTTTGTATTCCTTAGTTTTCTAACAGCGGTAACTTTTAAATGGGTCTCAATTTATTTTCCACGGCATCATAATCTGTAATAGCTGTGAGTTTTCCTACTAAAAAACATATATTTTGTATGACGGAAGAGCTTAAAACATCTGTCATTAGCATTAACAATTATAAATGTCACTGATGACCACGTTGTTTATGACTGTGATCGAAGTTGAGATTACAAATATCTCTATTAGTGTTCCGTAGCCAAAATGGCTTAACGGAACCCTTATAGTTTCGCTATGTCCGTCGATCTGTCCATTATTTTGCATAGATAAACATATTGCTTACGCCGACAAAGTGAAAATATATAAATATAAAAATAAAGACTTGAAAAAAAAGTATGAAATAAAAACAACGGAAAACCCACTTCTTAAGCCGCATTATTCGCATGGGGGGGGGGACAACTAACCCTACATTTTGCGCGGCCCAACATGCATTTGCCCAGTATTTTTTATGGGAGTTCAACTACTCTTTTTCCTTTCTTTTATTATCCTTGGCCTCTTTATAATGACAAAAAACACGGTAAAAAATAAATAGAATAGCATAAAGCTACATTGAGCTTGATCCTGTTGTTTTAAAATTGTGTGTGACAGCATTGGTAGGTATGTTTCATTCTTTTGTGTGTAGTCACTCGTACTCGCCCATTCTAGTAATAAAGAACAAGTTATTTGGCAAACGTGATGAGAATTTGATGATGTTTTGACCTCCCTTTGATTATTTAGCGTCACTAAACGGATATTATTTTAATTTTATGTATCCAAGATGTGAATTTTAATATACAGAGGTAATAACAATAGCGTGAAACGTGTTTCAAAATGTGTTATTTTATTTCCGTCTGGTAATAATGCCTTTCTCAATTTTGTTGCTAACCTATTAATGTCTAAAAAAATGTGATATCCTTATTAACACGTTTTTTTTTTAAATCTAGAATGCTAATACAATGTGTAGTTGGGCGCCAAAGCCAGTTGTTATGAGGGTAGTTGCTGATATTTTTAATAAATATTATAGGTACTATTTGTTTGCCTCGTACTCGTTTTTAAAAAATATGAAATCATTAATATGAAAATATATCATTTGACTGCCTCTGTGGCGCAGTGGGAGTGTGTCCGACTGCTACGCGAGGTCGTGGGTTCGATTCCCACACGGGACACCACTTTGTGGGATCCACAAATTGTTGTTTCGAGTCTGGGTGTACTTTGTTTCTGTGACTAGTATGTTTGTAAAGTCCCCTGCGACACAGGGCTGTAACCAAATGCGGGAGCCGTCTTTTAAAAAAAAAAATAGTAATAAAAGTAAACTTTACAGCTTAGGTACTTCATATAACAACTACAATTGTCATAAAATTACAAATACGACACAATGCATTAGCGTGTACGACATTATGCATAGACATATAGAGTATAGGTATTTTCAAACGTATCTGCTAATATGCCACATCTGATGTGTAGGGTCAAGAACAAATTAAATCTAAGGTCTCAAATCGAGTCTGACAAATCATTTAATTAAATCAAATCGTGCACTATGATTTTATAAAATCTAGCAGGTATTCACTCGTTGCTTCAAAACAATTATCGATTACAAAACTCATCAACAATTGATCACGAATATTCTGTTTTTATTTTGTAGAATGGAACATCCGAAGAGAAGCTTTGTCCTGATGGTTTAAGATTCAACCCTAATGTGAACTTCAACGTGTATCCTTGCCAATATCCCAACGAAGTCGCCTGTCTTGAACGCTCAGCCCTACGTGAGTAAAATACTTTATCAGACCACTTTAACCAAGATACCGATATTGAACTTAGTATGACTGTATCATCTCCGATTTTAGATATCGAAATATTTCAACTTCATTCTATTTCTGGCGCTTAGTACGAATGTGGAATATTTTATAATATATTGTATTACTTACTTACGTAAATTACGTGAATGTTTCAAGGTCATACAATAGGTATATAAAGGCAACCAACTGTATCATGAAGAATACCTACTCCGAATTAGAATGACTTCCTCATCATTGAACTATAATAGATACCTACCTACTTTTAAAAAATTAGTAATATGAATTGCCAAATATATGATTGCCAATATGAATTGGGAAAAAAGTACTTATCAGGTTTTCTAACGACCTTTCCTCCTCATAATTTCATAGCAATAAATTGTGCGACCTTTGACCTTACTGTTACAACCGTCTTTACATAATCAGTAGGTAATATCAATAGTTCAATATTGACTTTATTCTGATTTATGATTGCTTCTAGAACCCGCTCAGCCGACTGAACTATGCCCCAACCAGTTCGGTTACTTCAGGCTAGGAGATCAACGCAACTGCAGCTTCTTCAGAACCTGCGTCAATGGCGTCGGTTACGACATTGAATGCCCCGACGGTCTTGCCTGGAGCGCCCAGACTTACCGATGCGAATGGCCTGATGAGGTCGAAGACTGCGATGCTGAAGGTAAATTTCACCTTTCTAGTATTATTTTCTTTTCATATATCTCATATCATTATCTTTACATTGTTAGTATCAAGGTTTAAATTCGTATTTGCACTGGTTTTTAGAACAACAGTAATATTGACAAAGCCAACAACATTATTGTTCTAAAATATCTTAGTCCCTATTGACACACCTAGTGTCTTCACACGCTCTAACATATTCGTAACCACGGCCTGCGTTGTGAAAACATTTAACACTTCTATGAAAGTTGTGTCATAGTCATGTGTCGTTAAATTCTATAGTACTTTAGCATTGTTGATAAAGGTCTAAGGAGTTATATCTTCTATATTACATTCCATAGCCATAAAGGCATTGTTATTATTGTCATAGTCAGTTTTGTAATGAATTGTTTAAATTGCAGCTTTCCTCGGTTTCCGTTGCCCGGAAGTCCCTGAGAGCAGGGCGTTTGGCCCTCCAGCCGGCTATAGATTCTACAGGTATGATTACATAAAAGCATAAGTACTTAGAACACTTAACACAAGCGTGCGCTTAATATTAAAGTGATAGAGATTGAAATGCCAAGAACTGGTTACTTAAGCGACCGGTCAGTCGGTGTCAGCCCGTACTTAAATGTCAGGAGATGAGCGGCGACCTTGCTTACGTAACCTCGTTATTAGAAATACCAGCGGTTTGCTAACTTGTCCTCCTATGATGTATGATAATATACATACAATACATGCCTATGTATACAATAGTTGTTTTTTCACGTTTGAATTTAGATTTAAATTTTTCTCAGAAGACAACCTTCCACGAACTAACGTCGAGATCATTTTATTGCCTGTTGTTCGCTATAATGTATTCCTTGACCGTGGCAATATAGATTTGGGTGCAAGAATGCAATACAAATAAACAAATTCATCTTCATCCAACAACGTATTGCGAAGTGCAAGGCCACACGGTCTCAAACTGGAATATTTTTAAGTTTTGTGCACAAAATGTTATCATCATTAGATCAGCAAATATTTGAGTTTTACTAGACAATACCAGTTTTATATACGAACTTGTTTTCCAGGATTTCTGACTAAAGTACAGATTAAATTTTTAATTTTGACATTTTAATAAAAAAAACCTATTAAATGTAGTATCTACTCACATACCTAGTTACAAATTACCAAATTTGTTTATGACCATCACAAAAGACTTGTCGTTAGGCCTATCTTTGGTTTTTAAGTAAGAGGAGTAGTAGAGGAGGAGTTGGATTTTACTACTACTCCACTCCACTAGTCATAAATAAAACATTAAGAAGTCTTCTAAAACTACTAAACTTCAACACAATTCGTACATATTTAGTTGCAGGCAAAAATTACATAGCTATTTAAAATCAGCTGTCCGCAAGTTTACACTCCGATTAATATTGGTTGATTGGTTAAAGCCTTTTTTAATAATTGCAGGTCTGACACCAACTGCCAGAAATACTTTATGTGCATCAACCAGAAACCTAGAGTATTGTTCTGCGGCAGTGACACCGGCTTCGACGAGTTGACCTCTACATGCGTATCTGCTGATGAAGTATCAACCTGCCCTCAAGAACTAAGAGAAACTGCAGCCCGCGCCAGGGAAGACGAAAAGCAACGTTTTATTAAAGAAACAGAATTTAACGCCAGATCAGCAAATAAAGTGAGGGGAAGGTTCTAAATCCAGTGATGACATTAACAACCTCGCATGAGACATCGTGTTAATCGATACTGATTTTGGAACACCTAGTCTGCTTTAAATTTACTCTAGTCTAAAATTTACAATAAAGTTACCACAGCACCAGTCATAGGATATTATCTTAAATATGTTGTCTATTGTTTTGCTGTTTGTATTTTTCTGTTTATTCGGACTCGAATGAAATATTTCTGAATTAGCCTACCAATAGCTACTGTCTTATGCCACCTCTTAAACTTAAGAATCTAGGTTAAGCAAGTTTTGTTACGTTTACAGTTTAAAATAAAATTAATACTTACGAGTACCTACAACCTTTAAATAATTATATTTACCACAGATAAATGTAATAAGTGTGTATTCTTCTAATTACTTGATATTATCTCAGAAATGTAAGTATGAATGAAGTTAAAAAGAACTTTGTTTCAATATTGAAATAAAATATCTCGAAATCTAAAAACGTGTTTTGTAATTACCTTTCTTTTATAGTTTACTTACCGCAAATGTTCACCTTTTTACCAGTAATTAATTAAACTATTCGTTACTAATGACTTATTTTGGTATATAAAGTAAATGGAAAAGTTAGTCGACATCATTCGAAAGTGATTCAGCTGTAAGAAGCAATAGAACATCCTAGAAATGGCTTTTATCTACTACATAGCCGGTTTGGCTCTCATAGCTACTTGTAAGTATATTTTATTTCAATTTATTTACTTTTTAAGGTTCCGTAGCCAAAATGGCAAAAACGGAAGCCAGTTTCGCCATGTCTGTCTGTCTGTCCATATGTCAGAGAATTTTTACTCAAAGACTAATCAATAAATTAATATTCATAGATTAGTCTTTGAGTATGTCTGTCTGACTGTCCATCCGTATGTCACAAGCTACTATTGAGTAACTCCCCAAAAAAAATTATTAATATCATTTAGCTATCAAACTAAGTAGCGAGTACTACAAGACATCTTTTCACCGAATTTCATTAATATTCCAATGTATATTAATGAAATTAAAAACTGTTGAAACTCCCTAAAAATATTTATTTTTATTATTTAACTATCAACAATTAAACCCTTGTCTTTTGAACCGTGTGATAAAAAAATATATAAAAAACCACAAAGGTAGCGTAGTATAAATACTTTGAATTAAAATTATTTTTTTTGATCGGATATACCCTCATTGAGTTATTGCCGAAAAACTGCGTTTCTCAACAAAAGGGCGATAGTGCCATGAACATCGCTCTTTGGTTGGGACAACTATTCAAATCGGATTATTTTATATGTAGTGCATTTATTTATAATGACGGCTGCAGAACCCTACACTGAGCATAATCCGACATGCTCTTGCCTAGTTTTTTTTTTTTAATTTAATTTGAGCATTGCCCCTAAGTTTCTTATCGTACATTCTCCCAGAGTGGAGGCCCAAGTCCAAGCATACGACTTAGGGAAATTTCACTAAGTCTCTTACCCAAAACAGGCCATGCTGGACCAACAACCGATGCCGTTGCAAGCCAGCGTCGGAGTGTGGAGTGCAAAACTAGAAATGCTTACTACAAGTCTGGCGCTACTTGTGACTCCTACGTAGAGTGCATTGTAAGTATGCAGATAAATACCTTGAAAACAATAATATTTTTATTTCCAACAGCTAATCAAATTGTGCATCTTTTAAAGAGACACATATGTACATAGGCATCAGGAGTAATAGTACATCATCATAAAGGCTTTCAGTGGATGTCACAAAGTTAAATGAACTATTGTATTGAATGAATAGTCTCCAGTATCTATCACTGTCACTATCTAATCATCTACGAGTGCAGTAATACTTACATCTCGGCTTTATGTGAAGCGCCTTCATTTGACTGCGTACAACAATAGATTGTAACAGAATTAATTCGTTCCTATATCACATCTCTTTTATATCTGCGTGCATCAATGGAACAATTGTACAAATATTAAGGTCACTCTAAATGTGGCCTAGATACCGCTGTGACAATTCGAGCGCTAGATCAATATGCAATTTCCCTACTCCGAAGACAATGTATCTGATTGCACTATACCTAATGTACAATTGGAATATCGTATAAAGAAATTAACAGACGCGAATTAACGACCTCACGATGAGTATTAATGATAACAGTTTAGAGACTCTTATCATTAAAAGCTCATTACAAAATATACACATACCTCTTGTATTTTCAACAATGTTTTCCAAATTTATCTAGGACTATACCGCGGAGGCCAAGGTATGCCCAGACGGTCTTCACTTCAATGACAAAGCTCAGTGGCCCAACTATCCCTGTGGATATCCAATGGACGTACCCTGCCTATCACGTGCTGCCCGTAAGTATGACAAACGACATTTGAAGCAATTATAATAACATAGATATTCTTCAAATAATTTAGGTTTATTTGTCCATATAGAGCCCGCAAAACCTACAGCTGACTGCCCTCACCAGTACGGTTTCTTTCTATCCCCATCTGCTACTCCTGCCAGCTGCGAACAGTACCGCATGTGCGTCGCCGGCCGTGCTATTGAGATGGCCTGTCCCTTAGGCCTTGCATTCAACGCTGCCATCAGTCGTTGCGACTGGCCTGATCTTGTTGAATCTTGCAACTCCACCGGTAAGTATACATTCAATAATTTTGTCAAATTAAATATTACAATTCCAATTGTTCTTCCACATATTTAAGTGTAAGAACAATCTGTCTGGAACTGATTGCCGCTTTAATCACTATTAAGCTGCTTCAATTCAAAACATAAGCGTTAATGTACTTCATCAAATGAATGCAATGAGTTTTACAAAAGCACAATTTCAATGTTTTATTTTTTCAGAGTACCTTGGATTCTCCTGCCCACCTGCTCCCGTTGATGCTGATGGCAAACCAATTGACAAAATTATCAACTACAAGTAAGCATTATGTATCATGAACTATTAAATCTATCTAGGACATATTCTTATATTTAATAGTTCAGACTTTGTAACGCTGTATATGATTAAGCTTGTTTGGAGTTTCTAATAGTGTTTCTTCTTACAGATATAAGGGTGACTGCTACTATTTCTTCTCCTGTGAGCTCGGCCGTGCGCGTCTCTTGTCCTGCGACGTTGGTTTGGCCTTCGACGAAGTTTCGGGCCGTTGCGTAGATATGGATCTCGTTAACTGCAAAGATAATTCATCTTAAATTTATAATTTACTATGCAGGATGAATGTTCTTTCCTATATAAATCTTATTACATTCATAATTAAAATATAGTTTTTGCTGTTCAGCATTTGTATGTATATGAAAAAATAAAGGCTATTAGTTATTTCATACCTTTTATTAAACGTTAAAACGTATAATCTGAACTCTACGTACAGAGTTTTACAAGAGTTAATGAACTCTTGCAATATGAATTATTTAACATATATAATACAAGCTTAAGGGGAGGGGGCCATAGCCCCGGGCGGCATGCGAAAGGGCGCGGAAAGGGGTCGAAAGTGGGTGGCGGTTAGCGCCATGATTTTATTAATTGAATTTTTATTAATAACTAGCTGTCCCGCGCAACTTCGTATGCGTAAATTTTCCCCGTTTTTGCAACATTTCTCGTCGCTACTCCGCTCCTATTAGTCGTAGCGTGATGTTATATATAGCCCATAGCCTTCCTCGATAAATGGGCTATCCAACAAAAAAAGATTTTTTTAAATCGGACCAGATAGTTCCTGAGATTAGCGCGTTTAAACAAACAAACAAACTTTTCCGCTTTATAATATTAGTAGGTATAGATTCCAAGTCGTAGTGAGAGGTAGCGAGAGTTATTTTTTGTAAATGATCCATACCTTAAATCAGTATAGGCTATTTCGACTTATAAGTGATTTTTTACAAAATTAGCACAAAATCTTTGAACTACGATTGTTTGACAGCAGACCAACCTAACGTTCCCAAATTGATCACTTAAAAACAACTTCTTACTTATCATAAAAATATTATACCCATTAGACTACGTTAATTAAATAATTTTATGTTCTATATTGGTTAATAATTCGTTTTTATAGACATCGACTATGTATATTTTAAATTTATGATTGGTATACCCCTATTTTGAGTTTGGCCGGAAAATTCCTGATAAACACCGTACCATCTGGGGAAGACGGTAGGGGTAGTGTGGGGCTTACACCCACTATGATAGATACACACGGAGCACCGCGCCATGGAAGATAGCAGCGGGCGGGGGGGATGACCCAGTTCGCCCGCCCGCAGCCCCACGTAAGGTACTCGTAGCATAGGACAAAGATGTGCGCGCCGACGCAGCCCGGTTCGTAGGCGATGCCAGAGGGCTCTCTTCCTGTTCCACCGTCTCCTTCTGTGAGGACGTCATGCGACCGCACTCCACGACCTCTCGCTCCAGACCATAAACCGAAACATGGCCGGCAACGAGAGGTCACTTCTGAACTCGATGCTGCCTCTCTCCCTCCCCAAGCTGGACAATACTGGTAGGGTATGTTGCGCTGAATCCTCACCCCAGTCACAGTGGCAGGCGGGACTCATTTCCCTACTAGCGACCGTACATGTATATGCCGAAGCATCCGTGAAAAGGAGCTGTTGTGCAGCTCCTTTTCACGGATGCTTCGACCAGAAATAATGCTGCCGCTATGCTGCATCCCAGCCCACTTCTCCAGGACCGGCTAGGTACCTCCCAGTTCGTACATCTGCCTGTGGCACCGAACCCCTAGCCCGCAAAGCCGTCGCGCGCCGTTCGTTGATATATTTCGGGGAGTACTTCCGACTTTAAATCTCACGGGGGTGTGTCGTCTCTCTAAGGTACTTTTTCTGAGTGGTCAGAGACGCCGACCACACAGGTGCGCCTTTTAGAGCCATAGACGGCAACAGATCTGTGTATAACTGTCGACTTGAGGCAATGGGCTTGCCAAGGTTCGGCCACAGCCACCCCAGTACCGAAGCAGAAGCCTCGAATTTTGGCGCCAAAACGCGAAAATGTAGCACTTCCGCGTTTTGCCTTAAAGAGATATCTTATCTGGGCCCGGACCTATACGATGACCGGGCCGACATCTAGGAAAAGGCCACCCTAAGCCCCAGCGCGTCAATGCGCCCAAGCATTCGGGAAATCCCTAGGTTGGCCAGGCGCGTCACCTCCTCACATTTCCCGCCTGCGCCGTTACGAGGATGCGGATGTTATCTGAGCCCATCCCTAGGCCCCGATTGGTGCTATGGCAGTCATTTTAAGCGCGAGAACTGTTAAAGGAATGTTACGCTGATTTTGGTGACAGGGTCAGAGTATAACCTGTTATTTCTTTTAATTAAATAAAATTATGCTCTCTGCTCTAGTCATACTTTTTGCAATACATGTAAAGTTTCCTAAGTGACGTGTACTATGGATAAGCTAAGAAAATAAATTCATATTAATATTTGTAATTACACTAGGGAACACTGATTCGGCAGTATGGGATTTATTAGTCAACCTTAGGTAATCTGATAAGTAATAATAGTTTTGTTGAATTGACTCTAGTTTTTGAGATAAAGGCAATGCTTTAAGCGAAGATAGGGCGGGGACTCCATATATGTAACAGAAGAAGCTGTTTTTTTTTTTTAGCAAACCTCAACGTGTGGTAGGTACATCATTCGACAGGTATTTTCAAAACATTTGAAGGTTTCTAATTTTTTTTTTCATTAAGGGAATATTTTCGAAAATAATCGCTCCGAAAGTTGTCAAAATTGTGCCCCCCCCCCTCCTTATCTATTGAACCGAGTGACCAAAATCAAGTGGGTAGCGCTTAACAAATAGTTTAAACTAAAATTATTTTGTACATGATCGGATAAACCGTCATTGAGTTATTGCCGAAAAATTGAAATTTTTCAGCAAAAGGGCGTAATTTCCATGAACATACGCTTTTCTGCTGGTACAATCATTCAAATCGGATTTCTTCATACGGCAACGGCTCCGAAAGCCTACACTGAGCATGGTCCGCTTTTCCTTTTTGTGTCAGGGTTTTTTAAATTGCTAATTATCAATTTTAGTTTTATTTAAAATCTGTTCTTCTCTCGCTTTCACCAGCAAGAAAGAAATAATAATTATCAAAACCACCTCTCATCCGGAGGGGGTCTTGATAGTCCTTACGTAAGATGAAGAAGTGAGACATGCTCGAACACTATAAATGGTCTTACGTAATAAATAAACGGTCCATATGCATATCCATGCAAGGTGAGCGACGGAAGCGAGCGTGCCGCGGCAGCGGCCTTCGAGTAGCAGAAATAGTAAATTTAAGTTGTTCTAAATAAAAATGATCACTGGTGTGAATAAATATTATATCAATGTTGTGTTATCTATACTAATATTTTAAAGCGGAAGAGTTTGTTTGTTTGTTTGTTTAAACGCGCTAATCTCAGGAACTACTGGTCCGATTTGAAAAATTCTTTTTTTGTTGGATAGACCATTTATCGAGAAAGGCTATAGGCTATATAACATCGCGCTACGACTAATAGGAGCGGAGCAGCGACGAGAAATGTTGCAAAAACGGGGAAAATTTACGCATACGAAGTTGCGCGGGACAGCTAGTACCTAATATTTTTTCAACATTTACCATGTCTTTGAGAGAAATTCTAAGATTTACTAAGGGAATGGTGGAAAAAAGACCGAACTTATCTCGGTCATCCGGTTAGTGAGAAGATCTAATTACTATAATGGTTATGTCCTTTCACATCAACAACATATACCACACACTACAAAATTAATCCGGTATATATCCAACAAAAAAATATATCAATGTATAGAAAACTCGAACTTTTTTAGAGCAGCAGATAAAGCGAAGGTAAGGTTCTAAATGTAGTGGTAACACAAGGGAGCTCGCATGAGACACTGGTCTACTTACGCCTACATCAGTTTCACGGACAAGAGCACGATTATTATTCTTTTGCTGTATGGATTTTTTTCTCTTTACTCAGATTTTATAAAACACTAGCTGTCCCGCGCAACTTCGTCTGCGTAAATTTTCCCCGTTTTTGAAACATTTCTCATTGCTGCTCCGCTCCTATTAGTCGTAGCGCGACGTTATATAGCCTAGCCTTCCTCGATAAATGGGCTATCCAACAAAAAAAGAATTTTTCAAATCGGACCAGTAGTTCCTGAGATTAGCGCGTTTAAACAAACAAACAAACTCTTCGGCTTTATAATATTAGTATAAAACCATTTTAAATTCATTTACCAAGAGCTACCCATCTTATGCCATGTCTAAAATTTAAGAATCTAGGATAAGATAGCTTAACTTTAATTTTCAGATTTGACACCACATGTTTTTTTTTTCGTTTTCGCGGTAAGCCCGCGCGTACTGGAGCATGCGCGGTGCGCTCAAAGATGTCCGCGCGCATGCGCGATGCATTTCTAAGCGCAGTTCTTTAGTCAACATTACAACATGATTTTGGCAGTTAAAAGCGTGGGCTTACCGCGAAAACGAAATAAAGATAGTGAATACGGACCGTTATCTCAGAATTTAAAATATGAACTAGCTGTCCCGCGCAACTTCGTATGCGTAAATTTTCCCCGTTTTTGCAACATTTCTCGTCGCTGCTCCGCTCCTATTAGTTGTAGCGCGATGTTATATAGCCTATAGCCTTCCTCGATAAGGGTGGACAAACCTTATCATTTAGGGTATGAAAAATAGATAGCAGCCGATTCTCAGACCTACTGAATATGCATATAAAATTTCACAAAAATCGGTCAAGCCATTTCGGAGGAGTATGGTAACTAACATTGTGACACGAGAATTTTATATATAAGAAGATGAAAAATAGAATAACTACCTAAACACTACGCGTGTTCTTTGAATATTTAAATTTTGGCGTATAATTTTCCTCTGTGTTTTAGGTACGGGGACTATCAGAAAACCATCGATACCTATCATCGCGACCTGGGCAGTGCTTCAATCTCTCCAGCTGCGGTACCCTGTTGACGCACCGGTAACATTTAAAAAAAAAACATCAACTAAAACGCTATCATGTCTCTCGGACTTCATGGCCAGTGCTCGAAACGTTTACTGCCACATTGAAGGACGTCTTAAAGCTACTGGAATGGGAATTATTAATGGCGAACAAATCCCTGACCTTCGATTTCCCACGACATAGTGGCCCCGGAAAAAGTCTCAACAGTGAGTCCAAAAATGAACATGTATGACACCAATCTAATGTTATAGTTACACCCTTACTAGTTATTGTTCTAAATGCTACTCTCGAAGTTGTTGACGAATAGGTATAGGTATATAATTCGGAAGAAACAATCCAGTTGAGACAGAGGTAAACCCAAGCACAACGAGCTATGAAGAGGAAGTTGGATATTTCTCTACGAGACATGATCCGTAATGAGAAAATCCTTGGAACCAAAGTGACAAATATAGCACTAAAAATTAGCAAGTTGAACTTGCAATGGGCCATCCGCACCCAAAGAAAGGTTCTCGAGTGGCAAAAACGTCTTCGAGTGGCAAACACGTATGGACCGGAGGACGGTCCATACGTGTTTGCCACTTGATCAGATAAACCTGCAATCTAGTCTAAACAGCCGGGACCATAGGAATGTTTGTGACTCAGGGTCGTCACACATTTGAAATAAAATATCTCAAAATCTAAAAACGTGTTTAGTAATTACCTTTCTTTAATGATTTACCGCAAATACTCACCTTTTTACCAGTATTAAACTGTTGTCATTAATTACCTAAATTGGTATATAAATAAAATGGAAAATTTGTTGGACATCATTTGAAGGTGGTTAAGCCTTAGAGATATTAGAACATCTAAAAATGGCTTTCATTTACTACATAGCCGGTTTGGCTCTCGTAGCTACTTGTAAGTATATTTTATTGAAATTAAATCCTCGAAAATAAGGATTTAGTTTGATTCTGAGGAGGCTCAAGTTGAAATCATTTTTTTGTAAACCCAAAATTACAATATATTTTTTATCAAAATAGGTCACGCTGGACCAGCGGCCGATGCTGTTGCAAGTCAGCGTCAGAGTGTGGAGTGCAAAACCAGAAATGGTTACTACAAGGCTGGCGATACTTGTGACTCCTACATAGAGTGCACTGTAAGTATGCAGATAAATACATAAACACAATCTTTTGTATTTGTGTATTTGTACCATTCCGTGTGTCCCCCTCCCCCCAGAACTTGATCCTTGATCAGATACCTCCGTGACAATTCGAGCCAAAGCATATGATTGAATATCTGATATAGAAACTTAAACTACAGATGAGAAAAACGACCTCACATTGAGTGTTGATGATAACGGTTTTGGAAGCCTATTATTTTTAGATACATTATTTTTTATTGAAAGCACATTTTAATTTACACATACCTCTTTTATTCTTAACAATATTGTTCTAAATTTATTTAGAACTACATCGCAGTTGCCAAGTCATGCCCAGATGGTCTAAACTACAACGCTAAGACCCAGTGGCCCAACTATCCCTGTGGATATCCAATGGACGTACCCTGCCGATCACGTGTTTCCCGTAAGTAATATATTACAATCGATAATTGAAATAGACACCATAAAATTGATATTCTGTACACGATTTACATAACATCTGTTTATATAGAGCACGCGAAACCTACAGCTGACTGCCCTCGTCAATACGGTTTCTTCATGTCCCCATCTGCTAGATCTGATAACTGCGGCCAGTACCGCACGTGCATCGCCGGTCGTGGCATTGAGATGACCTGTTCCACAGGCCTTGCTTTCAATCCTGCCACCAGCCGTTGCGACTGGCCTGATCTTGTTGCATCTTGCAACTCCACTGGTAAGAATACACAAAAATGTAGCCTTCAAATCACTTATTAACCGAGTAAATATTGACATAAAAAGTATTAGTCTACAATAAAATTTCAATGCATTTTTTTCAGCGTTCCTCGGATTCTCTTGCCCGCCTGCTCCAGTTGATGCCGATGGCCAACCCATCGACAAAATTATCAACTACAAGTAAGTATTTATTCTACTTATGTCCATATTGTGTTATTATTCCTTTGGAAGTACATATTTGATGATCATGCTTGTCTAAAAGGAGTTTCTAATACATATTTCTTCTTACAGATACCATGGCAACTGCTTCTACTTCTTCTCCTGCGAGCTCGGTCGCGCACGTCTCTTGTCTTGTGACTTTGGCTTGGCCTTCGACCAAGTTTCAGGTCGCTGCATAGATATGGATCGTGTTGACTGCAAAAAGAAGTCACGTTAATTTATAATTACTGCGTATAATGGGAATTTAAAAGTTTTTTCCTATTTATTTTAGTATATTCTTCTTAAATAAAACTTACTACTTACCTACATTCATTTTTTATAACATTTTTTTTTTATTCATTGTCCATCTTTAAGGTTAATTAAAAAAGAAAGGCCATTACAATTTTTACAACTTTTATAAAACTTAAATCTGATATACCTATTCACTATACAAGAATTGATTAGCTGCTACAAATGAAATTTACATTCACTTGTGACAGATACACTCAAAATAGTCTGACATTGGCGGAAAACAACACTCATAATATTTTGCTATTAACAAGCAATTATGAACATGTAAGAAACATAAAAAAAAAATAACATCTCGAATATGTATAAATAGATAGAGTTCTGCTTTCTAAGTTTCTCTTTATTTTAGATTTTGCCTGGGCCATTGCAATTTTTTTTGATCTTATTTTATAAATGAAATTTTTATACATCAATGACAATCCTATAGTACTAAAATGTATGAATACTATTACAGTAAGTATCTACCTAATGGCTATTGCTAGTATACGATTTAAAATTAAAGGAGTAAAACAGCTATTACACTATCCAAAATCAGGGCCCTAAATCGAGGTGGGATTGAAAATTTGTTAGAAAATTAGGGCCCTCACTCTTATTACAACCTCTCTTTTTAAGGGCTTAGTGTCCCTGATTTAGTGTAGTGTAATACGCATTAAGCATTCAGGCCGCACTCGAATTCGATTTAGATAAAATGGTTTAAAAAACTCCAATGTCATACATATTCAATTGTCTATTTATCTCCTGCGGTCTTATTCACAATGTATTTTTTTTTTTGTTTTCGAGGTAAGCCCGCGCGTACTGGTACAAGATGTCCACGCGCATGCGGGATGCATTTCTAAGCGCAGCTCTCTATTGACCATTATGACAAGATTTTGACAGTTAGAAGCGCGGGCTTGCCGCGTAAACGAAAAAAAAGATAGTGAATAAGGACCAGCAACAATAAACTGCCGGTTGTAATATTAGGTGATTTTATCTTGTTTTCAACTAATTCTTCCATTTGTAATGATTATGAACTATTTATATCGGAAACTAATCTTTCGCAAAAGAATACTATTACTTACGCACCTGTCTCACGACGACGATGAGCGAGAAGCGAGTAGCGATTTATCGCACAAGAAACATACAACAAATGTATTTTGTAAATCCCGTCCGTATAAACAAAAGAGATGCAGTATAGAGCGAGTACTCGCCGGCAGTGGGACCGGTGAGCGGTCAACTATTAATATCTGTATCTCTTTCGTTTACACGGGATTTACTTATGTATGTACGTTTCTTGAGCGATAAATCACTACTCGCTACTCTTTTTTTTCGCTATTGGTCGGATAGGTGTCTAATGATCTCGGAAGAATATTAGATTTAATATTAGTGAACTCACGTGTAACAGGAGTCTCGGTTTCTACTTGAACTGGAATAGAATCAAACCAAATACGTCACCAACCGTTGGAGATCATTAAAGACATTGCACCGTATAGCCACACATACACTACTAATAGAAAAAGTCCAGAAAGCCTTCCTTTGTTACCTCTACCTAAAATTATATGGTTATTACCCGTACATGTCCCCGTGTTGGGCATGGTCGCTTATCAAAGCTTAGAAGTTAGAAGAAACTTAGCTCTTATCAAAAACTTCTTTCGTCTAATTCATGGTTTCCTAACTAAACTCAGCACTGCTACAATATATCTCACTTAACGTTCCGCCACCCATCAGGCAGACACTCGGCCCCAGACAGCACCCATATTCTCGGTACTCAATACTACTATTACCCTCTCAACCGGTCCACTTCACCTTGCTCTCACTCACATCAACAATCTTCTATTGAAAGATTAAACAGTAGATATATTTATTTATACGGAACCGAGATTCCTGACTACAGCTTGTCAGTACCTACTTGAAGACTATTGCCACTCCTAGTACCTTATTAGAGTAGAATAAATGTTTGTATCTTATTTTGTTATAACAAAAAAAAACTGCAAATTCTAATATAATTTATTGCTATTATTGTATAATTATGCTATATGCTATATGTTTTATCTTTGATCTTATAAGGTTATATTATCTGTTAGTATAAGGTAGATAAATAAATAAATTTAAATATATTCCAGAGTTGCTCTCTTTTGTCAGCATACCGAACGCACACCTTTATGATAACTTTTTTACAAAATAATAAAAACCGACTTCCAAAATAAATATAAGGTAACTAAAAAGCAACAAATAATATAGGTAGGTACTACAACGAAAAATAATTTAACATTTCGAAGTTGTGCCACGAAATGTAGTTTTACGTTTTAGGCACCAACTTCAAAATGTTTAATTTTATTTTTCGCTGTTGTACCTTTTTTTTTTTTGCAGTTACATTATTTTTTTTATTTGAAGTCGATTTTTATTATTTGTAAAAAAAGTTTTATTTCTCACTTTTTAGTGTATTGGTTTGTAGTTGATTTATGTTACAATAACATAATCCAAACTGCTCATTTCTTTTTACAAAATGTTGCGTTTTGCGATACAAGGCCGTTGATTTTTGAGGAGTTCACCTGATACTAGACTATCAGTTTCATTACATGATTTGATGGAGGCGAAGTATCAGGTATAGAATACGGTACTCCGATCGCAATCCGCAATATTTATTATTGAATAGTTCCGCTGGTCATCTGTGGTCTTCATCATCAGTTTAATTTCACTCAATGGTATTTTTTAAGAGTAAATGCACGAATTACAACAGAATATACCCAAATTACTATAGGTGTGCCTTTAATATTTGAAGAGTTCCCTCGATTCAAGATCTTATCATCAGATCCGAACTTCGATGACAATGAGACCAATCTGGGAGTTTACACTTTTAAACACAAAAAATTTTTTTCAAATCGGTTCCGCCGTCAGTAACAAATGAGTAATCAGGTAAAAAACATTTAAAAAAATACGAAAGTCGAATTGAGAACCTCCTCCTTTTTGAAGTCGGTTGAAAGAAGCAAAATATTTACATAAACAAAAGACTAACGCTATGGGTCGAATGTTTAATTTACATTTATACTATGTTTAGGAATTGGGAAAATCTGTATTTTTCTCCATTGAATCAATAACGCTATATGTATTTGATTCCGGATATGTACCGAACATATCCGGAATCAAATCTTTCAAATCGCGACAGTTTAGCACGAAACCGAAGCACCTAACTAATTAGCTCTATGATAACACAAAGAATATATTCAGGGAATGTGAGCTAACGATCAACTTTTGCATAAGACCAACCCTTGCAATTACAATACTGTTGAGTCTGTACGTTACTTATTGGGTGCCGCATTTCACCGTAAGATATTATATATACTATTATATTATACTTCATATTAAAATATATATACTACAAGTCTTAATGTGTGCGAAAGTTTATCAACATTTATGACATTTTACTTATTGCATTTTTGCTTTATTGAAACCCATCTAATTTTTCACGCTTTATTTATATAGTGATTTCACATCTGTTTTGCAGTGCAATCAATCTGAAGTTTTATTTCATGAAAAAATGTTTACGGCCGTCAGTCAGCATACAGAAGGCATTTCGAATTATATCGGGTAGATTATTCATTATTAAAATAAAAACGAAACGTCCATGTAGGTACCGATCCTTGTTTAAATCCTGGTAGGGACACGACAACCCTTATCTCACAAATTGCTGAGCAAGAGTAGTTTTTACCGGTAATTCAGGCACGATTCTGAAACAAGATACAAGAACCTAACTAAACTGATATCAGGGGAAATGGCAGGGGTGAAGTTCATGTTATGCTAGACTAGAAAAATACCTACTAAACTTATTAGAAAAAGATAGTACCTAGTTAAAGAATGATAGAACACAGAGGCAAGATCTATTATGCTTCTATATGACACTGCAAACCGACTGCAAATTGCCAAAATCAATATTCAAGTACGTGCCCATTAATTATTTATTAGGTGCAATTAATATATAATAATAGTTTTAACTTGACTATCTCTACAACATTCCAGTCAGAGTAATGAGTTCGATTAAGTACAAAATGAATTAAATATAAAAAATACCTGTTGTAAAACTCGTCAACGCACATTTACTAATTACCGGGCGTATTTAAAACACATTTAATATTAATTATTTTGATATATATATTGTTAACGTGATTGATTTAAATACAAAGAAATTCATAATAGTAGTTACAGTGAGGTGTGGATTGTCATATCGCATGCACCTCTGTGAAAACAAAGAAGATGCTTCGCTTTAAGCTCTTATTTTTGCTACCACTGGTAGCATGTGGTAGGTCTTCATCACATAATTTACTATATAAATTACATACGGCTTATTTACCTATTCTTCTAAAAATGTGCTAAGTGTTGTCTAAACTCTCCCTAAACTTAATTGATGTGTCGGCTTAATTTTTATGGCGTTCTAATAAGTTGTTATTTTCTCCAACTTTCCAGCCAGCCGTAAAATTGTTTTATTTACTGTTATCAATAACAAGCAAAAAATACTAGAAATAAGAATTCTTTAAAAGTTTGTTATATTTTTACAGTCGCAGGCCAAAGCAACGGTATCGGATACTATGGATCATCTAATGTTCGCGACCAGAGGCGGTATCCACCACAGGGGTACCGTCCACGACCTCCTCCGTTATCTCATAGACCGATCGCAAGCCCCCTGCATCCAACTCCTATGCCCTCATACGTACCGCCAGCTTCAACACCCGCTTATGTACCTCTAACTTACCCACCTGGTCCAAGACCGTATGTCCCTCTAAGACCACTGAGACAACCCCCGGGAGAAGGTCCCCGTCTACCCCCATCAGTAGAGGCCGTACCAACAGCTGCTCCAGCCCCCGCACCTCCCGCTACAGCAGAGCCTGCACCACCAGTAACTGCTGCTCCACAACCTCCCGCAGTACCCAAGCCCGTACCAGAATCTCCAGAACCACCTAAAATGGCAGAAGTGAAACCAGAGAAGGAGCCCCTCCTTGAATTAACTCCATCGCTACTACCAATAGAACTGGAACCCGAACCCAAACCAGCACCTATTTCGCCACCAGACTCTGTTGCAGAATTAGAGCCACTTCTTGTGCCACAACCGGAACCTGCACCTCAACCAGAACCCGCACCTCAACCAGAACCCGCACCTGAACCAGAACCCGCACCTCAACCAGAACCCGAGCCTAAACCTGAACCAAGCCCGCCAGAAGTCAAACCAATAGTAGAGCACACTTCAAAGCCTGTGCCACCACCGCCGGGAATAAGTTTAGGCGCTCTACCCCCACTTCTGCCTAAACCTAAACCAATCCGGGAACCAGCCTTCGGTCGTCCTACTCAACCTGCTCGTGATCCTGATTACTTATTCACTACCGAGCCAATTATATACGACTCCTCCAGTTATGCTCCTCCAGTATCAGAATCAACTCGTGCTCCACCTACCATTGCATCAAGCCAAGCTCCGGGACTACCCGATGGATCCTACGTAGAGGACTTCGTTTGCAAGAAAGCTAATGCTTATTACGCAGTCGAAAAAGAATGCGACGCCTACATTCAATGCCAGGTAATTTCATTAGATTGTTCATATTCTTTCGTATTCTCCCGACCAACATTTCTGTTATAGTAGCCATAGGGGAAACTAGCTGTTACTGCTACTAGTTGGTATTTTAAAAACGGTAATAGGGTGCATATTTAAATTACCTAGTGTAGATTTATGGAAAAACTAATGACCATTAGGTATCCTCGCTAACAGGTTATACGATTAAGGAAATATGATCATACCTAGGCACTGACTGACAAAGTTCAAATTTATTGTCTGTTCTTCTATTTCAGCAAGGAGTAGCCATGAAGTATTATTGCCCAGACGGACTCCATTTTAAGCCTTCCGCCAGGCGGTTTGAATACCCATGCGCTTATCCCTCAGAAGTAAAATGCAGAGCAGGGACAGAAGTTCGTAAGTACCTAATTACATGGGGGTTTGTTTAAACAACTACAAATTTCGAAAATAAAATTTAACCGTTTCTTTATTTTTCTAGAAAACCCTAGACCAACGGACCAGTGTCCAAGACAATATGGATATTTCCCGGTGGATGACGGTGATTGCAGCAAGTACATTATGTGTCAAGAAGGCGCAGCTACTGTTATGAACTGTCCAGCAGGATTGGTATTCAATCCTGTGTATTCCGGTTGCGATTGGGTAGCAAATGTGCCTCAGTGCAATTCTCATGGTAATTACAAACAATCATTTCATCAAGCAGACCGTATACCTACTTGAGTATCAACTAAACAAACATAACACTAACTGATTATTCTTCTTTTAGTTTTCAAGGACTACACTTGCCCCGAGCCTCCGGTGTTGGCAGATGGCTCTATCTCCGACGTCATATACAAATATAAGTAAGTGCATTCTAAATTTTTAATATGGATACCTAAAAGCGAAGTCTCTAACTAGACTCTAAACAACAATTTGCAATTGGGTATTTGAATGTCAAGTCAAATCAGTATCTTTTTATAAAATGTCAAAACGATTCGTTCTATTAGATTTGAAAGCAATTTAACATTGTGACGTCATTATGTTCTGGTTTCAAATCATTTACTTTTAGTATTTATTTTGATGATTATAAATACTAAAACATATTAAATTATGCACGAATATATATTTTTAAGATCATTTAAGGCATATTATTACTTGGTAAGTGTAAAATAATTTATTGTTTTTGATTGATTTATCATTCAAATACCTAATTGTGCGTGAATCAAATTCGCAGCACTTCGGCACCAGACATAGGCTTTAATATTGCATCAATGTGTTCCATTGAAATAATTTTTCGAAGGGTGTTTTGGTAATTTCGGAAAAGGTGGAGTAGTGGGGGTCAAATGTGTGTAAAGCACCTACATAAAACCATTTCGTGGGTTAGGTCATGGGTCCGCCCATGGTGTATTCTCCATGCAAACAAGAAAACTGACGCTATTTGTTACTGTTCATACAGGTATGGTCAACAATGCAAGCAGTACATCGCTTGTCAAAGAGGACACCCGCGGCTTTTGAGCTGCGACCACGGCCTGGCCTTCGATGAAGTCTCTCAGTCGTGTGTCAATGATGATTACGTTCAAGGTTGCTCTACAGCTACCCTGTATTAAAAAATGTCAGTGTAATTATCTACATTATTTAATACTTTATTACAAATATAAACTTTAAAAAATTCAACATTAGAACATAGACACTTCTCATTCCCAAATTGTAAAAACAAAACACAATATCTATGTTGAAATTAAATATATGACCAAATTAAAGTTTTAAATTGAATAATTTATTTATTACATTATTTTATATTAGAAAAATTTTAACGTTGCAACTGCTGGTCCACAAATAAACAAAAACCGGGCAAGAGCATGCTCATTGTAGGGTTTCGGAGCCGTTGTTGTATGAAAAAATCCTATTTGAGTAATTGCACCAGCAGAAGAGCGTACCTATGTTTATGGCACTTACGCCCTTTTGTAGGGAAACGCAGTTTTTCGGCAATAACTTAATGACGATATATCCGATCATGTCCGAAATAATTTTACTTTATAGTATTTGTTATGCGCTACCTTTTTCATTTGTTTTTCATATTTTTGGTCACACGGTTCAAAAGATAAGGGCCCCGCCCTTATCTTTTGAGCCGTGTGACCAAAAGTATGAAAACACACACACAATTTATGCAACTTTCGGAGCGATTACTTATTTCCAAAAATATATTCACTTCAAAATAGTTCATTATAAACCTTAAAATGTTCACGCGTTCCTAAATGTTCGCAGGCGACGCGCGACGGTTGCGACTTGCACGCGCATATAAGTAGGTACTGTAAACGAAGCGTCCCTTTACTCCACGTTCGTAACTGCAGGTCTACTCTCTTTCATTAAAACGAAATTCATTAATTTTCGTTTCTTTAGATGTCTTAAGTTTACGGGAACTATTCTAATTAATTTTTGTCTAAGCACAAGAAGTCCGAACTAATAAACGATTTTCTGAAGAATGTTCCTGGCTCCTCATTTATAATCATATTAGCACCTCATTTATAATCGAAACTTCGTTCTCATTAAATTAGAGTAGGTAGGCCTCCTGATCTTTGTTAACCATATACGAACGCAAATGCCGAAAACTGTGTTCGGCTTGGCGGACTAGTCTGCCTCTTAACAACCAACTGTCTGCCAAAGTCATAGTCGGCACATCTCTACTATAAAGAGTACCTATTATTTATTGAGTCATACGGGTGTAAAGTCATATATTTCACTATTGGTAAATTTATGCATATAAACAACTTGTTAAATTTCTATAATATAATTACTAGTTGTCCCGGGCATCTTCGTCTGATTCTCCCCGTTTTTGCAACATTTATCATTACTGCTCTGCTCTTATTGGTCGAAAGCCTATAGCCTTCCTCGATGAATGAGCTTTCCAACAATGAAATTCAGATCAGTAGTTCCTGAGATTACCGCGTTCAAACAAACAAACAAACTCTTCAGCTTTATAGTATTAGACTAGAAAATTTGCCACCTTTATATAGGTAATGATTCTGTTAAATTTATGACAATATCTATAGGTATACTAGTATAGTATTACATTATCTGTGTTAAGCATACGGTTACGCTGTTTTAATCATCTGATCAAGGTAGTACAGACCAATGATGATAATATATTTTGATTAAAAATTGAGGTGGCCTTTTTTAGGCCCCTGTACCTAAAATGGCAATAACGGAACCGAGTTTCGTTAAGTCCGTCCGTCTGTTTGTCTGCCTCTCCGTATGTCGCAGGCATTTTACTCAAAAACTACACAATGAATACCTATTGATATAATTTAGGGCATATGTGTCTTGTAGGTCTTCAAGAAAATACTTTTAACTAAAATGACTTTACCGTTTTTGAATTATTGCCTTAGGAATACAAAATAGCGGCTGCGGAACCCTACAGCCCGGTTTTTAATGATTATTGATATTGGCATATTAGCACCACGGAGGTTAAGGTTCGAAATTCAATTTTTGTTTTTTTGTTGTTATTAGATTGGCACAACTGAAACTAACATCGCAATAGTGAAGGAAATAGTGACTGAAATCCTCATTCAAGTTTGAGAGAGATCCGTACCCATACAAATAATCAATTGTTAGGCCTAAAGACCTCATTTTTCTCCAAAAACTCAATTGCTTAAGAGTCGCTGAGGACATGCTAAAACGAGTTAATTCAGACCCAACATTCATGAAACGAATTGGCAGGCGCGGATTCAGAACTTTTTTTCAGGGTGGCATAACATGTGGCCCAAACGACCAGTGTAAGTTGCTAACATGACGACGACGGGGGGGGGGGGAGATTCAACAATTGCCCCAGTTGACCCCCCTCCCCCCTTGGATCCGCGCCTGGTTACTGATGACGAGACATGGGTTTACGAGTTTGCCATGCAAACTAGTCAACAAACTTCGGCGCCTTTGACTATCGTGGTGTTGTGCACTCGGAGTTCTTGCCGGAACGTCAAACGGTAATAAAAATATTATTTGAGTGTTCAAATTCAAAGAAAAGCTAGATTTATATCCCTACTATTAAATAAATGTGAATGTAAGTTTGTTTGTTACGCTTTCACGCGAAAACTACTCAACCGATCATCATGAAACTTTGTACACATATTCTTGGAGGTATTAGACTAACATAGGATTATAAAAAAAGGGGGAAATTTACGCAGACGAAGTTGCGCAGGACAGCTAGTAAAGAATATTCTTGGATTTTGTACCACGATAATCATTCGCACAAGCCATCATTGAAAACTCAACTTCATGACAGAGCAGTACTTCATTTACCAACCCCTACCACTACTCTTTTTTTTTTTAAATAATGCTTGTGAGGAAATCCCAAAAAACGCAGCTGTGCCAGCGATTTTTTAACCTAATATTTATATTTTGTTCTTCAATTTGTCACCGGTTGTCACCCCAAAAAGAGACCGTGCTTTAGTAGCAGCAGGCGCGGAAAGTGGCGCACGCCTTCTATTTTTACGAATGCAGTGTCTCAAAATAGGATTTAGTAAAATACCTAAACGCTCACTATCATTCATATGTATGCATTTGGTTTTTTATATTTCTGAAACTAAACATAGGCCTCCTTAAACGACCAATCGATCAATCCATACGATCAATAGTGCGCCCCCCGTATTCAGTGAATTCCCGCGATCTTCATCAGGTCGTCTGTCCATTCATCTCGTGGAAGGTTCGTAATCCGCTTCGGCTCCATCGGTCATCTGTTCTCCAATTAATGTGCCACACCCATGGCTACTTTCTGGAAATTTTTAGAGATATATCGGTGACCTTGGATCTCCTCGTTTTTTATTTGTTCTATCAGAGAAACTGACTACTACATCATCGACAAACCAAAGGTGTGTGATGTGCTACCCGTAAATGTTGATGCCAAATCCTTTCTAGTTCAAAATCTTTAAGGTGTGTTAATAGCCAAGTTCTGATCTTGTCGAAATCTAAGACTTTCTCGTGGTCCACAAACGCCAAGAATAAGGTTATAATATTCTAAAGTCTCTCAAAACAACTTGTAGATGTGGCTCCAAAGAGTTAAGGCCCTGTAGTTCTTTAGTAAAGCTTTACGGCGTTACTGCTTAAAAAAGAGCATCACCACATTTCTGCAACACGTTTCCGACTGTTGTCCCCAAGTATGACAGAATTATATAGCTTTTTTGAGTGAATTAAAAAAGATTCTGGACAACTTATTCATCATTCCCTGTCAGTTGTTTACGTACGAGTAATACTAATCTTGCACAGACTATCCAACCTACGGGAAATATTATCTCTTATGTTTTTCTCCGTATTAAAAGAAATGTTTTTATGTCGACGTGTACCTTTATCTGGCCATATTAAAATTGATCTCTCTCAATACGTCTGGAGGTTATGACGATACAACTTTGCTGTCAACAAATCTTTGCGAACACTTTGGAGCCTCTGTGCAGTTGGCGGATTTTTTCTTTTGCTTGGTGGTGTAGGGGGCGCCAAAGTTTGATTTAGTTCCAACGTAAATCTGGTTTCCCGCCGGCACTGCAGATAGGTACTCGTAGGTAGTAAGTAATTTAATGAGATAGTAGGGGACACCTAATAAATAGTGGGTCACTTTTTTTTCATTTCTTATTGGTATCTCAAAACCTATCAGTCAGATGGACTCAACATTTATTTGATTTATTGTGTATTATATTAGTTATCTCTTTTTTAAATCATTGTTTTTTTAAGAAACATTTGTCCAATCTAATTTCGTTATTGTCAAGCTAATAATTTATCTTCTCATTATATATGTAGTTCGAAATATTATTTGTTCAAACTTCGGAATGTTCCATCGATAATTTTTAGCTGGCAGCACTAAAACGTTTTTCTTGTAGAAATTCTAAAAAAAATATGATACTCGCTCGGGGCATGATTGGTTAATCAAATTTTGTTTATTGAAGTGTCCAATCATGAAATTGTTTTCCATTTTAACAGTAAGCGAAAACATTTTTTTTTCTGCCAAAGAAGCGCGGTTTTGGAGTTAACATTGATTCAAATTTGAAATTATGGTCTTCATTCAAAAATGATGAGAGCTAACAAAATAATTAACAAAAGATATTGTAGAAATAAATTAATTAATTAGTGCACATAGAAGTATACGGTCGTACATGTGCTGTACAATGACAGAGCAGGCGGTGACTATCGTGAGACATTCCGCTAGCGCAGCCCTGGCGGACATCGCCCCAGTTGCCCCTTCAGATCGAGCGGTTGCGTAGTCGCGTTATTGACGGCTACAGCTTCGGGCACTATTCTTATTTTTTTATCAATGTTCCTAAACTGAATTTGAATTAGTAAAAACAATATAAAGTCAAAATCCTGTCAAATGTACAATCTCTGAACCTTTGGAGTGTTTCAATTTCGATGTTGAATTGTGAACAAAATGGAAGATTCCTACATTATCGCTAATTTCCACACGCTATGTCGATTGTGTCTGAACAAAAGTACGTTTAGTACGTCTATATTCGCAGCTGCACCTGACGATGAGACAAATGTTTCTTTAACCTCCAAAATATCGGAATGTTTCGAATTGCAGGTTCGTGTCGTATCCGTCTATTCATATATTTCCTATTACTATTAATTTAGAACCAATAATAGCATAAATGGTTCCTCTATTTTGATAAATTTTGTTGTTACAGATAGACCCCAATGATGGACTCCCTGGAAGGATCTGCTACAAATGTTTATTCAAGGTGGATAAATGTGCGAAATTTAAACTCCAGTGCCTACAAAATGAAACCCGGTTAAGGCAGTTAACCACCCGGTTGAATGAACTGGATAACTCAAACTCATCAGAATTAAATGATTACCATTACAGTCAGGATGTGAAACAAACCAAACCTGAAGATTTCATTGTAGAAGATAGTGTTGTGATGGTTGTGGATCCTAGTCTTGATTATGACTCATCAGAGGAATCTGAGAATATGGAGCCAGTGGAACAAGAAGTTACAGAGAGAGACCACACACCAGAAGGTGAACCAATGACAGAGTCCTTTTTCAAAAACGTATTTATGTGTCAATATTGTGATCAAGCCTTTATCTCACAAGAAAAATGTAAGGAGCATGAACTAAGTTATCATGATCCAAACATGCCATTCAAATGTTTCGAGTGTAGCCACGTATTTGCTGAACGAAATCAATATGTCCAACATAGCAAGCAGGTGCACGGCAATGATAAACCGTACCACTGTCCTGAATGTGATAAATGCTTTGGCCGACGTTCTGATTTAAGAAAACATTCTATTGTCCATACTGGCATAAGACCATATCAGTGTCATTATTGTTTAAAGAGCTTCTCACGGAATACTAATTTAAGTAAACATCTTCGTATTCATGCTGGCCACAAGCCACATGTGTGCCCTCTTTGTCCAAGGAGTTTTGTAGCAAAGGGAGATTTACAAAGACATGTGCTAGTACATTCTGGAATGAAACCATATGCTTGTCGAAAATGTCCATTAACATTTGGCAGACGAGATAAACTAATCAAACATGAAATGAGACATGGTCCAATTAGCCCTGAAAAGGGTGAATATGAAAATGAAAATGATACACATGATATGGTTGTGAGTGTTAACCCTTTTAGTAATCTGATGACTTCCCCTACCCAACTTCATCCAGATTCTTCAAATACTGAGTATGATTTACCTAGAGTACCAGACCACATATCTGGAGAAAGTAGCTTCATGAAAGTACACAAAAATTCTGCTGCAAGTAAGCCAGCACAAAATTCCCCACCAAAAAAAGCAATAGCTAATAAAAATAGGCCCAAAAATATTAAATGTCATCAGTGTCCAAAAAGGTTTTGCTCTTTAGATTCTTATAAAACTCATGTGTCTATTGCTCATATGAGCTCAAGGATTTTTCAATGTAAAATTTGCTTTAAAAAGTTTCCTAGGAAGAGAGAATTGGACCGCCATGCTGCTCTCCACTCTGGCATGAAGCCCTTCTCATGTAGTCAATGTGATAAAAAATTCACTAAAAAGGACAAACTTGATAAACATGAACAAAGTCATGAAACATGCATGGTTGTGAATATGCCTTGCATAGAATGTGGTGCCAAATTTGAAAAGAAAGCTGACTTAGTTGCACATATAAAGTCACATTTTTCTGACAACTTTGAAGATAAATTGGGTGATATAGAAATTAAAAAAGAGGATGAATATGTTTTAGATGAAAATTTCTATGATCTGGAAACTTGAGAGATTATAAGTGACAGTGAACAAATATCAAATTCTTTGGCACCACAGCATAGTTTATTGATTGTTCACTTTTATACTAGTACTTAATTATTTATCTAGCTAGTATTATATTGGTTTGATGGGAAATATGAATCATACAAAATGTTATGGATGTGGGCAAATGATTCTATAGGAAGGAAGGAAAAGGTTTGCGGTTATATTCAAAGTGAAAACCACATTATAAGTAATATAATATTGATTAACCAGCACTCCAATCCCATTCAAATCATGTTCAGTAATAATATTAAACTATAAATGTTAGAATTTGACATTCTCATATTGAGGAATAACCAAAAACTATATTAAACTTTAATTTGTTGTTATTAAGTCTAATATTGAGTATATAATCAGAATTACCATTTCAATTAGATGTTGAAAGTTATAAAGCTGATGACACTCATTTGTAATATTGGCCAGAACCATAAGACTAAAAAAGTCCATTCCACTGTTTTGGGCCTTAACCACCTTATTTATAAACATAGATTAACAGTTGATTACATAGTTAGTAGCTTGTTATCTTCACTCAGTTTTAGAAAAGCCTGTCATAAAATAGTTAACTGTTTAATAGATATGTTTATGAATAAGACTAACTATTTATTAAAATTAAATATACAATACATGTATTGTAGAATTTAGTAAAACAATGTGAAAATGTCTGAAGTAGCAATCTCTTAAAATTATGTAAGTACTTATTGAAAGACACTGAACATTAATTTAATCCAAAGATTATATAAAAATGGTACCTATATTATGTATGTTTAGTATTTTATCCAAATATGTAAGTAAATAAGTAAGAATTTCTGTGTTGATGTTATGAAAAAGTTATTATATTTTTATTGCACAAATAATGTCCTTATCAAGTGATACTGATATCTGTATATTATGTAGATAATGATGATTCATTTTAATTAATTTAAACTACGAAGTTGTTTTTTATCTGTTAATGTAGAATCAATTAAGGAATTCATATCTTGATTTGAAACAAAGTCAAAGTGTTGTTGTTGACTTTTGAAACCGTCTAGGATCAAGTCTGACTATGTTGTCTATATAAATTTTAATGTGTACAAAAGCTTTGTACATTGCAGCTTCAAAACCAGCAACAGTGTTCTAACTTAGATGTGGTCCCACATTATTATTATGATTCAAATTGTTTTAAAAAATATTGTTAACGTGTTATAGCAATTATTGTTTTTAAACTTTCGCGATTCAGTCGTCCCTTGACCACGATCGCTGCAATTCGATCGAAACGTCGGGTAAATAAAAGGTTCGTACCTTTCACGCGATTAAGTCCCGAAATAAATCTAATAAACAAGTCTCTTCTTTCTGTAACTTCAATGCTGATAAGGATGTTTTATACTAATGCAGAGCTAAAGCAAAGTTAAGCTTGTATACAAAAGTTAACGTAGCAAATTCACTAATATCCTACCAGTAACACACTTGAAATATGCCATGTTAACTTAGGTTTTAACACATTGCTTCGTTTCGACTCTGTATCAATGTAAATTGATCCTTAGATAAAGGGGGAAGTCCCTAATATTATTGCTAAGTAATCAAAAACTATGCCATGTTTGAGTAATCAATTTTAATGTAGTTCATTGCACTCAACCACAAAATGAATGATAATGCATGAAAATAATTGTTATCTGTACATTCTTTCTAATTGCAATTATTCAGAAGTCTGCAACTATGAGCATGTAAGTAAATATTTATCAGCAATAAATGTTGTCCACTTTAAATTTGTTTTTATGATTACTTCACTATCCAATAAACTCATCAACTTGGTTCCATCTTACTAATTTGTGTGATCTAATCATTTAAAACATATAAAATCTTTAAAAACGAGCTCTGAATGTGGCTCCGTCCATTAGTCCCAGCGTAAATTTCCCTGGTTGATTTATTTGGATTTTTTGTCCACACATATCCCTCGTGTTCCGTCTGGATTTTTTAGGGGAACTAGTTTGGAGTTTTTATCCACATGGATTCCCTAGATCTCCATAAACATACCCATCTATACTATATTATTATTTATTAGAGGAATAATTCGATTGTTTGTTTGCATTGAATAGAGTCCGAAACTACTGGACCAATTAAAAATTCACCATTATAAAGCTACAATATCGGGCTTTATTTATCCATATTCAATTAATTAGGTTGAATTTAAGCGTAAATTGCTTTTCAACCGATTTCAAAAAGGAGGAGATTCTCAATTCGACTGTATTTTTTTGTACGTTTGTTCATCTATTACGCAAAGACGGCTGGACTGATTTGAAAAAATATTTTTGTCTTTGAAAGGGTATACTTCCAAATTGGTCCCATTATCATCAGATCACGATCTGATGATGGGATCCTGGAGAAATCGAGGGAACTTTTCAGATATTAAAGGCACACCTATTTATTTAGGTATATTTTGTAGTGTTTCGTGCATTTACTCTTAAAAAGCACCAATTGGTGAAGTGGAACTGATGATGAAGACCACAAATGACGAGCGGACCTATTCAATATTTCACAGTTTACGATTCAGTTATGCCTATTGTATCTTAAGTGAATTACAAACCAACCCACTAAAAGGCGAGAAATAAAAAACTTCAAAAATAAATACAAAGCAACTAAAAAGCAAAAAATAATATATGTACCTAGAATAACAAAAACAAATTAAAAATTTTGAAGTTGGTGCCATGACAATGTAGTGTATAAGTTTTATTCGGCACTAACTTCAAAATGTTTAATTTGTTTTTGGTATTCTAATTAGGTAGGTATATTATTTTTTGCTTTTTAGTTGCCTTGTATTTATTTTTGAAGTCGGTAGGTAATATTGTTTGTAAATAAGTTTTTTTTAATTATTTTAATTGGTATAAAAATAGTAAAAGTAAGAAAAACCGCAGCTGTTATCTATACTAATATTATAAAGCTGAAGAGTTTGTTTGTTTGAACGCAGTAATCTCAGGAACTGCTGCTCCGAATTGAACAATTATTTTTCTGTTGGGTACCTAGCCGATTTATCGATGAAGGCTATATAACATCACGCTACGACCAATAGGAGCAAAGCTGCATTTGATGACACGTGATTCAACACTTGCCAAAGGGATTCAAATAACGCATTAAAATATAGGCCCTAGGTAAAGCCGTAGTGGTAGATACCTGAGGGATCTATAAAACGGCCGCGGGAAAGCTAGTATAGGTTTTTTTTTTTTAATACTACTCCCGCATTAGGGTACAAGCCCTGTGTCGTGGGGGACTACAAACATACAAATCACGGACACAAAGTACACATGGATCACACAAAGTGGTGTCTCGTGTGGGAATCGAACCCACGACCTCTTGCGTAGCAGTCGGACTCACTCCCACTGCGCCACAGTGGCAGTCAAAAGTATATAATATTATAATTTCCATATTAAATAAATGCCTTAATAGGGTTTTAAAGGAATGTTAAGTTCTGTTTTGTGAAGGGATCAATATCCAAATATATCCCCCCATGGATACAAATACGGGATCCAAATCGACAGAAATCCACTAGTGAATCACACTTGATAAGGGGATCAGTGTGGTCAAAAAAGTCCAAATAAAACCCCTACTAAGCAGGGGGATCCTAATGGACAGAGGCTTGAACTTATTACTTAACCAATTAGGTACCTAAATACTACAAATTATAGGGAAGGTTGTTTTAGTTTATGGGGAAAGCCTAGGGACATCGCATATCACTCTAGCACTAGCAAATGCCCATTTATTATGAAAAGAATATAAAAACTCATAATTATACAAAGTTATTTATTTCATAAGAATGTATATTGAAAGTACCCAAATATTGTAAATATAATTTATTAACCAGCTATTGGATTTGCATGTATAGTGACTGATGTTATTTTCGCTTCAGTTAAAGGTCTGAAAGTTTTAGGATTTACAGGCATTTTTTCTAAATCATCAAGAGCTTCAAACCCATCTATTACCCTGAAACAAAATACATTATTTCAATAATTCAAGCTTTCAGTACTTGTGTCCATTATGTAATAATTCAGGAAACACTATATCTGTGTAAAATTTTATTATTATATTCAGTAATGGATTTGCAAGTAAGGTAAGGTAGTTGTTTGACGAATATAAGAATACACAAGTAATTAAAAAACCTGACTGCTTAACATTAAACAACTGTAAAATATAAAGTCTATAGTTCAAGAGCCAATGAAGGGCTTTCTGTATGCATTTAACTAAACTTGTAATATTGCAGGCCTTCCCACAATTAAGATAAATTCAACATCTCACAGTCTGGAAAAAAATCTAACTTATGTCAATTTTATTAATATATTGATTGTCTTACCTTCCAAATATTGTGTATTTGAGATCTAAGTGAGGTTGTTCTCCATATGAGAAGAAAAATTGGCTACCATTTGTATTGGGACCATTGTTGGCCATGCTTATTGTTCCTCTTGTATTATGCTGCACAAAAATAAATTATATATGAAAGCAATTGACACATACAAATTACATGGAATATAGTACAGTACAATCAACGTAACTTGACCGGACTGAAGTTAGGTTTTTATCACTTTCACGCATGTCATAGAGATGCGACCCTAAAATTACTTACGAAAACGACTAAATATGTTTAATTGATTAAAAATACTAACAACATTTTAATTCAACAATAAAAAAACACTATTTACTTAAATGAGTTCATAAAAGATTAAATTTAGAACAGTTACAGTAAATACTAAAGAAACTTTGAAAAACAATTTCTTTACGAAAATAATCACAAGAAAAACATGAGTTAGTAATACTAATTATGACAATGTAATGCATAATCGCATCTCTAATTCTCTTGGTTTAGTTACCGCCCCCCACCACACTTCCTGTCTCCTACTTCCACTTGTCGCCTACTTCAGTCCGGCCTAGTTACGTTGATCCAACTGTAAACATTGTGGGTTTCACAACTTGACGATAATCGGGCGAAAAATGAGTAGAATGCCTTTTGTTACAATTTACTGAAGAGTGAGACCTCTAGTTGATAGTATTTAGTTGGGTTCACCGTTTTGACTCTACCAATGCTTTATTTATTACAAAGTCAATTGTACAAGAGATTCTTTTACTTTATCAAACTATTAACTGAAATGGTGGGGCCATCCCAAATGCTGTGGTAAAGAAAAGGCTTAGTAACTGCTTATCATCAGGTAGACTGTTTAATTGCCACATAATTATGAGAAAAAAGAAATCAGTATCAGTAATTACTGTATGGTTTCTACCTTTAATTCTTCTTTAAACTCATCTTCGAATTTTCTTCCCCAAATGGAGGTGCCGCCTTTGCCGGTGCCAGTTGGGTCTCCAGTTTGTACGATAAAACCCTAAAAGAATATATAATTATGTTCCAAATTCAAAGTTCTGTTATCACTGAGGAAATAAAACAATCATTATCTACATGTACATTTTAATGCAAAGTTCGCAAACCGACAGGTAAAGTCGCCCTCACTCTTTTAAAATTGTCAATGCTTAGTTTTTTTATAAATTGTACAATATCTATAATTATCTACGTGAATCTAAAATCGCAGTAATTTAATTACCTTAATATTTCTATGGAATAGGTTCCCGTTGTAATAATCACTTGCGCACAGGGCAAGAAAGTTCTCGCAGGCTTTAGGACATTGTTCACAGAACAATTCTACTTTCATGTCCCCAACATCTGTGTGAAGAGTAACAGACATTTTATGCTAAATAGTTTAACTTATATTCGGTTTCCAATCGCAACCAATTTAATAAAAACTAATAAAATGTATTTGTTTATCCTCTTTGTAAACATAACCTAAATTCTATTGAACATTTGACATTGACAGACTAAACGAAGCGCTGACATTTTTGACAAAGCTGAATGAACCACAGAGTACATTTTTATGGACGTGAATCTATCTCTATGAACGTGACCAAAAAACCAAATCCATCGAAACATAGATTATTGAGACCGGCCGTAAATAGCTTACCCGCGCAACATTACATTGCTACTCCGCTCCTATTGGTCCGCGTGGGTCTTCCTTCAACAGAAAGCATTTTTTCAATTCGGACCAGTAGTTCCTGAGATTATCGCGTTCAAACAAACAAACTCTTCAGTTGTATAATATTAGTATATATTACTTGCATAAAACTATTTTTAACAAAAACCCATGTAACCAACCTCAATCACGGTAGATTTGCTGGCATTTATTGAGGAGTTTCGATGTCTATCTCTGAAACTCATCATTAGATCTTTACCATCTTTTGGGACCATTTTCGAATAACCCCTTTCGAAGATAAAAATAATTTTGGAAATCTGTCTATATATGACGGAGTAATGCCTGAACATACATAAAAAGAAACAAACATCCGAATTGAGAACCTCCTTTTTGAAGTCGGTCGCATTGCCTCCAGCAGGACTCGTTATTATAGAAAGTGATTAGTACCTATGCATGAGAGTTTTTAAATAGTTACTAATGCTTACACACACACTACTGAAGTCATATTCTCACAGCAAGCCATTATCAAACAAAGGACAAGAAATACTTTCCAAGTATTGCAAATTTTACCCCTTATTATATAGGTATAGTGGAAATACAGGGATAAAAAATAGCCTATGTCATCCGGGGTTAGGGTAGCTTCACAACGATGAAAGAATTTTTCAAATCCGTCCAGTAGTTTCGGAGCCTATTCAATACAAACAAACAATCAAATCTTCACTCTTTATTATCAGTATAGATATACATATTAGCTTATCTATATATATTGTTATCAAAATATTTTAACACGGCAAAGTTTCCTTAGGGGGTGAATTTTTAATAAATCCTTTCTTAGTGCTCCCCCACGTTATAAAAGGAACCCCTGTAGCAAAATTTCAAGTTTCTAACCCTTATAGTTTAGGCCCTGCGTTGATATGTCAGTCAATCAGTCAGCTTCTCCTTTTATATATAAAGATTGGTTTGCCACATTATGATACCGACCTTGATGCTAGTTGGTTTTCTGTAGACATAGATTCTCAGGCCACCTCCACATCAGTTTTCATCTAAATCGGCCCTCCGCGCTTAACGCGTTCAAACAAATTGTATAGAGAATTTAAATTACGGGTTTCCCTCTAACTGGTCCTCATGACTCGAAAAGTGTTTATTATTATGTGAAGGAAAAATTGGCTTGGACGGGAATCGGACCCGCATTCATAGACAGCTGCGGGTTCAGAACTTTGTTCAGGGGGGGGGGGGCACATGTGACCCAACCGGCCAAGTGTGAGTGACGGGAGTGAGTCTAGATTTCATTCCACACCGGTACATAAGTCTAATAATTTATACAGTTGTTCGACGAACGGTCGCTAAAGTCGGGTCTGCCCACTCGCTGCGTCGCGCTCCGCAATCCCCGTAGTCCGGGAGGAGGGGGGAGGCAATTGGCCCTCCCTTGGATCCGCACCTGTTAATAGGAGGCCAGTCCCTACGCCATTAACCAGCCGGCACCGAGACTATGTCCAAGTTTTAAAGAACAATTTATCCTTAATGTGTTACGATTTTAACATCATTGTCACACCATCTACCGCGTCCCAAGGATGTATAGAAATAAACCAAATAATTACAAAAATGCATAAAACCATTTATTCAGATCACGTTTATATAACAAGTTTACTATATTATTCACTACCGCCCGCTCGTTCGTTTTGTCCAGCATGTGGTTCATGGATTTGTACATCATTTCCATAATTGCCCAGTATCCTTTGACCTTTGGGGTCAAACGGAGACCTAAAGTGCAAAGTCGCTTTGTGCCGCTTTCCTAGCACTTCAATCTCGTAATCACCATCTTGTAAGAAATCTTTTGTAATGACTGATCCCTTATTTGTGACGTAACCGATACCAATTGGTTTGTCTAAGAAGAACGCGTAATCACCTCTTCTGAGGTAACCTACAGGTTCACCATTTCTAAATATTGCTTCCTGTCCGAATATTGCAACCTGTAAATAAATAATAATAATATTTAGCAACTGTCTAGGTCTTTTTTTTTTTAAGATAACTAGCAATGTGGGTTTGAGTCCCACATTACTAGCAATCTTGTTAACCTCTCCAGCTAAGCTCAAAGACTTGTGTTAGGAGTGGGTTCACGTCGGTAGTATAATGCGTAGGATTCGAACCCGCGACCTCACGATTGCGAAACCGATGCCTTAGCCATTAGGCTACCGCCGCTTCAATTGTCTTGGTCTTAAACCACTTTATCAGTGGAGGGTAATAATATATACCCAGCTATGATTGGGCTGAATCTTGATGCGCAGGTACTGAGAAGGGGCTTCAGATTGAGAAAAGACATCAATTCAATCTTATAATTCTTATACTATAAAAGGCGCTTTGGTAGCGCTAATTTCGCTTCGTTAATCACATTTTTTGCGTAAAGGGTCTAAGGCACCTGTCCGACCAACGGCGAGAAAAAGAGTGGCGAGTAGATTTTATAGCTCAAGACACGTTCATACTTATGTAGATCCCGTGTAAACAAAAGAGATACAGATATTAATAGTTGATCGCTCACCGGTCCTACTGCCGGCGAGTACTAGCTCTATACTGCATCTGTTTTGTTTACACGGACGGGATTTACAAAATACATCTGTTGTACGTTTCTTGAGCGATAAATCGCTACTCGCTTCTCGCTTATCGTCGTTGGTGGGACAGGTGCCTTAACTTAAGGGATTTTTGCTTCACTCACGCACTGGCTCACGTGGCGGCTACGTTCATTTACTCAAGCGGGAGTTTTTAAGGGTCGTTCAGCTAAATGGCGATTTATCCTAATAAAGCTTAGGCCTAAGAATCCTAGATCAGGGCTTAAATATACCGATGTAAGAGTTACAAACCTTGTCATTCAATGTAAAGTAAGCATATTTCTTTGTAACTCCATTTTTCCTGGCTTTGGTCACGAATTCATTTCCAATATAATCGCCATCTTTTCTACAAGTGAAACCCAAGCCAGCTTCTATCGGATTATCATCAGCTCTTAGATCAGCATTCCATAAATGATAACCTGAAAATATTCATTACCCAAAATTTAATGCAATGGAAAAAATACTTTATATAGGAGAAGTAGGTACTCCAGATGTTGTTACACGTCACTTAATCATAGATATTATAATAAACATTATAAATTGCCGTGAGACAAGTGAATGTTATAAATACTTTTTACAAAAACATCTAATATTTCATTCAGGGCTGATTTGCTGGTATTTATTGAAACTCATAATCAAATGTTCATCAAATTTATATGGGACCATTTCGGAATAAACCTCTTTCGAACAAAAAAATAATTTTAAAAAACTGTATATACAGGTTGATTTTAAATTAAATTAATGACCTCCTGCACTTGGCTTATTTACATTACACCAAAAAACTTCGTAATATATTAAAAAAAATACAAATAAAAACTTCACCACCCACCATCTCCTTTTCTCACAACCATTTACTACACATCTGAGAGACCGTGGATTAAAATCGATGTTTCTTTGTCAGGTGAGGCCTAAACCTCACAATAAACAATATTTTTTAGTGATTAAGGTAATTACTCCAAAAACAAGTGATAGTTGGTTAAGGGTTAATGTATTAAATATTTCCCAAGCTAAATTATAAATAGCGAACACTGATATTACATAGTTATTTAGTGTTATGTAAAGAAGCTATGAGCGGGAGGTTATTAGTATATTAAAAATCATCCTGTATATGACGAAGCTAAGCCCGAACATACGTTAAAAAAAATGAGAATCTCCTCCGTTTCGAAGTCGGTTAAAATGGAAACCATCCACAAAAAATGGACTTTAGAAAATTAACACCTAAAGGCGAGAAACGGTGGTAAAAAAATTCAATCAGAATCAAACGTAACGCCGGCGCAGCCGCGTGAAAAATCTATTTTCGATTTTCAACCATGAGCTACGCAAGTCAAGGCGAGCGTCAACGAGTATAAAATCTACTACACTCATTGGTCAAAATTAATTTCTGGGATTTTAGCAAGAGATAGAGTAAATTAACTTTCAATCGATCAAACAGGATTAGGGCATAGCCCATCAAAATAAAGTTCACCATTCACCTTTAATGTGAGTCTCAAACATACCTTTCTCAGCACTGAGTGAAGTAAGCGCTCTCCAACCAGCATTAGAAAGTCCTTCAGCCCTGCTGAGCGCCTTATACATCGGTATAGCGTGAGCAGTAGGCACGTGTAATTCCCACCCAAGTTCACCAGACCAAGTGACTCTTAGTGCCCGGCACGTATAACGTTTGTCGTCAGGTTTAGTTGCCTTGTTGACGCGAATGCTGCGGTGTGTGTTGACTGGGAACGCGTCGTTGGATAGGCCGCAGTCTGTGTAGCGTTGGAGAATGTGTTGGCTGGAATGACAATTGTTGGGTTATGTAGCTATTTTAGCAGCAGCAGAGTACCTATAATAAAATATATATGTCGGAGTTTATTAGATTGCTAATTGATTTCCGTTGACCTAACATCTGTTTTGATTAAATAGCGGGTCTATTGACTCATTTTGAACATGGACGCCGAGATGGTGTGACTTTAGTTGGATAATTGCATTTGAAGTGCTGGTACTGGGGCAGTTGGTCTCATTCGGCAGTCGTAATTGAGCGGTCGCACAGTGGGACGAAAATGAGGTTTCATAGACATTGGGCTTTTTAAAAAAAAGTGTTATTTTCTGACTGGGAACCGACGCAGAACCGTTTAATAAGTCTCGAAATTGTTATAAAAACGCATCTGTAGTCGTTTGGAAGCGAAAATATTTTTTTCTTTTTTTAAATGTATGGAGAAATACAGAAAATCGCACTTTATTCCGGATCCGAGAGAGTGCCCCTAATATCCTCTCGTACGAATTTTCTTTGTATTTTTTTCCATTTTTTGACATATCTCACATACCTCGGGCTCGATAGATTTTGGGCGAAAAATAATGAAATGTGTTTTTTCATTAAAAATGTATGGAGAAATACAGAAAATCTTATTTTATTCCGAATCCGAGAGAGCGCCCCTAATATCCTCTGGTACGAATATTCTTTCTATTTTTTACTATTTTTTGACATATCTCACATACCTCGGCCTTGATCGGTTTCGGTTAAAAAAAATGAAATGTATTTTCATATTATTTTTATATTTTATTCTCATTATTTTTGATGTGCAAGGTATGTAAGCTGCTGAAGGTTGTCCCGTATAGCACTTTGCGCGCCGCGACACTATCTCAGGTAACCGATACCTTGCTTTACCCGCTAATTTATAATTGTTATGTTTACCAAAGTAATTTTATCTTTTACCAATCATTAGTACATGATTAACTCTTACAATTAGAAAGGATTAACTACACGTGTTGAGTCATATAATAAAACTCGACTGGAGACGGCGATTTTCTTAGCATTTTACCTGAATCACAATACGATACCATTAGTTAATGCCGCTTTGCGGTCACTTTGATGTTTAATAGAATAAATGACAATATTGTGAGCACTTTATTGTCAAGCGGCACGTGCCGCAGGTATGGTAATCTGCCTTAATGAGTTAATCTCGATAATTGCTATTGTTAATAAATTCTGGTTAATTTTGAACCGAAACTGATTTACATAAATACCGACAACACAACATTTTTCCTTTAGTTTAATTCTAACTACTTTCTGTGCAACATTAAGCGTGAAATATTTTGAAAATGGAACACTGTTCATTACTTAATAATTTGGACCTATTTGTGTTATTAAAAAAGTTCGGTAAGCTTGCAAATTATTCGATGCTGTTTGATAGCGTTGTATCACAGTTTAGTCCGAGTTTGCAAGAAGAAGATAAGGATATTCTTCAGGAATTCTGCCGAAGATTTAGTCAGAGTGCAATAAAAAGATGGAAAAGTGCTAAACACAATATGGACTCTTTCCGAAAATATTATGGTGATTGGTTAGAACAGCGCATCGAGTGGCCAACTTGTGTACTGGAAAATTTACGGCCACAAGAGTCATTTACTGAAATGGTTCTTCAAGAAACAAGTGAAGATAGTGACATTTGTTTACCCTCTACAAGTTCATCAGTTGGAACATCTTCTACTGCAGTTCGTACTTCACGTAAGCCATTTGAAGATCTTGGGCCGAAGCAGAAAACACGAAGGTTGGACTCTTCGCAAAATAAAGACCGAGAAAGCGCTGAATTAATATACGCTACAATATCTAAATTGAAACAAGAAGGCAACGATAATTTGGCAGCTGCAATAAATATTCTTACGAAAAACCCGAAAGAAGCCGAAGATCTTGTTAATCGGATGAAACAAAAGAACACCTGTAGATTCACCCCTATAAAAGCGCTTGGTTTATTGCTATCGCTTAAACTATCTAAATGGCAGTATATGACTTTGCGAGAATCTGCTCTTCGAGAGGGTATTTCAAATTTGTATCCTTCATATTACAAAGTTCAACAAGCTAAAAAAGAGTGTTACCCTCCAAGCAATGCAATTACGGTAACAGAAGTAATGGCTAAAGTCACTCTGCAAGCACTTTTGGATATTACGGCTGCCAGAATTATTCAAAGTTTGCCTCAGGACGTAAAAGACAAATCTATGGTTATGCTGTCTAAGTGGGGATTCGATGGAGCTTCAAGCCAGAGTACTTACAAACAAAAATTCGAAGAGGAAGGTAACAGCGACGATGAAGCAATTTTTATGACAACATTGGTACCATTAAAACTCACATCTGGAAGCGAAGTTATATGGGAAAACCCGAAACCATGCTCAGCCTTATATTGCCGTCCAATACAGTTCATGTTTGTGAAGGAATCAAAAGTAGTAGTGCAGGAACACTTTGCTAAAATGGAGGACGAAATAAGGACCCTAACAACGACTGATTACAAAACAAAATCAGTCATGATCTCGTGATGACCATGATCGATGGGAAGGTCTGCACCTATCTTTCAGATGCCAAATCGTCCGCGACCTGTTACTTGTGCTTAGCAAAAGCCACGGAGATGAACGACCTAGAGACAGTATCGAAAAGAAAAGTGCAAACCAATCTTTTGAAATTTGGACTGTCTCCACTGCATGCACGCATTAATTGTATGGAATGCCTGCTGCATATTTCATACAGGCTCGATTTACAAACGTGGTCTGTAAGAGGAGACCACAAGCTAATATTGGAGAGAAAGAAAAAGGAAATCCAATCCAAATTCCGATCGGAATTAGGGTTATTGATTGACCACGTTAAACAAGGACCAGGGACAACAAATGATGGGAATACGGCAAGAAAGTTTTTTGAGTTGCCAGAAAAAACAGCTGCCATTACAGGCTTAGACGAAGAGCTTGTACGAAGATTTTCAGTAATTCTACAAGTAATTGCATCGGGTGAAAGCATAAATAAAGAAATATTCAAGGAATATTGCCAAAGAACTTCGGAGAGATATATCGAGCTATACCCCTGGTATTATATGTCTGCAACTGTACACAAAATTCTTATCCATGGTGCTGACATAGCTGACATCGCTATCGTTCCCATTGGAAAACTTTCCGAAGAAGCTTCGGAGGCCAGGAATAAGGATTTTCGGAGGTACAGAGAGCATCATACTCGAAAGATGACTAGGATTAATACAAACCAGGATGTTTTTAATATGATGATTCTCTCGTCCGATCCTTTTATTTCGGCAAATAGACCCGTACTCGATGCAGCACAAAAAAAAACATTAAGTGCAGAAGCCCTAGGACTTTTACTATTGGACGAAAATCAATGTGATATGGAATTTATCGATACAGATCAGATTCGGACTGATACAGAAACAGATATTGAATCTGAAGCGGATGAATAACGCAAGCTAACTAATTATAATTACATTATTTGCTGAGGGTATTTTTGTATTATATATATTGAAACATTACTTTGTAAATATTTTGTGTTATTTAATTAGAGTAGAATGTTAGATATAGATGTAGGTATATAATATTCTTTTCCCAGTAATTTTATCAATATTTTTTTATTAATTTGTATATTTGAAGTTTCCTATTAATAAAATTTTAATTTTATTTGATTATGTGTATATTTATTTATTGATTACTTTAGATAATAAATCAAATGTTGCCTAATTTTAGGCTATTTATAAGAATAAAGAACAAAAGTAATATGGAAATGCATTTCATTATTTTATTTCACCTAAAGTCCTTCGAGTGCATAAAGAGATATGCCAAAATATGGATAATAGTAATTATCGAGATTAACTGGCAGATTACCATACCTGCGGCACGTGCCGCTTGACAATAAAGTGCTCACAATATTGTCATTTATTCTATTAAACATCAAAGTGACCGCAAAGCGGCATTAACTAATGGTATCGTATTGTGATTCAGGTAAAATGCTAAGAAAATCGCCGTCTCCAGTCGAGTTTTATTATATGACTCAACACGTGTAGTTAATCCTTTCTAATTGTAAGAGTTAATCATGTACAGTACTCCAAAAGTAATAATGCGCATAGAAATCTTCGGAAATCTTCGTCATTGTTCGGCAACGGTCGTATTACCCGAGCGTCGAAAGACGATATTTATATAGAGTGGTTAAGAGCAATTTCTCTATGCCTAATTTTATATATTATGTGTTTTGTGCTAAAACAGATTTGATTTACCTGTAACGAAATTTGATTCGATAATTCCATGTAAGTAAATAGCGAAAACGCTACAATCATTGTTGGAGTGATTAGTTTTCAAGTGTCTTACCGAAGTTGGTGTAATTATGGAGGAAAAGGTTTAAATAACATAAGGTTTTATTAGAAGGAGAAAAAAACGTTTTCAAATAGAGGTTTACATAAAATATAATCAAAATCTCAGTTCAAATTTGTTTACAGCACTAATCATTCCAGAAAAATAATACAATTATAAAAAAATTAATCAGAATCGAGGAAGACCTCTATTCCCGACATCGCAGATTCATCAGAAGTTTCATTATGCTCTTGTTCATTTACACTTTCCTCACTGCTATCACCTGTGTAAATAATCAGTTTATCGGAATAACTATCGATTCTTGGCTCAAATTTTCTATATTCATCTTCGCATTGAACCGCATGATCAGAAACTTTTTTCCATTCTTCTGGTCCTATTTTATTGATTTTTTCTAATATAGCATCTTTAACTGACGTCACAGTCATTGCAATATTTCTCTTGGCCACGTGTTGCTTTATTTGGGACCAAATATTTTCAATAGGGTTAAAATCGGGATGATATGGTGGCAATCGTATAATTTTATGCCCATGTTCCTCCATTATACGGTCAATGGCAAATTCTGTGTAATTTTCTTTGTATCTTTGTATAATTTTATACAAATCGGGTTTCAGTTTCTTTGGGTCATGCGGAATGTTGTGTTGTTGTAACCAAGCTGTCATTTGTGGTTTAGATGTGTTTGAGTTTGGTGGTTTCACAGACAGCTTATTATGATATGGGGCGTTGTCTATTACCAACACACTATTAGGAGGCAAGTTGGGAATCAATTGATTGCGTAGCCAAGTTTGATAACGTTCCGCGTTTATTTCTTTATGATAGTCACCTTCTGAGTCGACACATTTATGTAACATTAGAGCCCCTGGGACGAAGCCTTTTTCATTGCCTGCGTGTACAATAATTATTCGCTCTCCTTTGGAAATGGGTTGTTTGATACCTTTTTTGTTGCTATCTTGCCAAGTTTTACCCTTAGTATGTGATGTGTGCACATACGACTCGTCCATAAATACTATGTTTCTACCAGAACTCCTCAGCTGTTGTATTTCTCTGAGATATTTGATCCTTTTTAGGCGTATATCATGTTTTTCCATAAGTAATTGTCTGTTATTATCAGTTTTCAGAAACCTAAACCCCATGTCTTTCAAGATCAACCTTAAAGTCTCGGCACAGCCTTTGAAATTAATAGCTTCGATCAACTTTATTCTTAAATTATTTACAGTTGGGAGTTCTTTCAGCGTCAATTGAAAATTGTATATCATATTACGAATAACACAGTAGTCGAAATCATCAAGTACCAGCCGAAATCTACTTTTAGGTCTTCCTTTTTTCGGTGTAGAAAATTTCTTTGATTGATTATGTTTTTTTTCGTTTAAGATATTACTCAAAGTTCGTCGCGAAATTCCTGTAGCTTTTGTAACACGGTCTTGAATTTTTTTAAAATAACCATCATGGTCTCTGTTGAAAACATTGGCTTCATTTAAGAAATAAAGGTACACATTAAATACCATTTGCCGTGCTTGTGAATTAAGCGGTTTTCCACGTTTAAATTTATCCATTTTGGAAGAATTCGTCTGAAAGAAAATGGCATGGGCAGAGTTAGGTATATATTTTTTATGCATGTTTATCTATTTATTTAATTTAAATAAATCTCATTTTTTAAATGTTTTTCTAGTACTTAATATGTATTTAATGTAGGTATTTTATTTTTTTAATATTAAAAAAACGTGAAATATGTTATTTATTTTCCTTTTTTCAAAATATACTATTTAAATCTGAATAAGCTAATTAATGTTGAAATTATATTTACCAAGAAGGGTGTGTAATAGCAGCTCTATATATTTCCACAAATAGAGAACACGTGCAGTCACTACCAATATATAAAGACGACTGACAGACATTTCGCTGACCGGCGACAGCTGCCGAACGCCCGATTTGTTTTCGATTGTGCACACATGATATTGACTCCTATCTCTTTTAAACAAGGTGCAAAATGCAAATGCCTTGTTTAGGGCTCTTACGATTCCATGATTCGAGTGTTTCCGGGAATACGACAATTAGCGAAGATCTGCATGTGCATTATTAATTTGGGAGTACTGTACTAATGATTGGTAAAAGATAAAATTACTTTGGTAAACATAACAATTATAAATTAGCGGGTAAAGCAAGGTATCGGTTACCTGAGATAGTGTCGCGGCGCGCAAAGTGCTATACGGGACAACCTTCAGCAGCTTACATACCTTGCACATCAAAAATAATGAGAATAAAATATAAAAATAATATGAAAATACATTTCATTTTTTTTAACCGAAACCGATCAAGGCCGAGGTATGTGAGATATGTCAAAAAATAGTAAAAAATAGAAAGAATATTCGTACCAGAGGATATTAGGGGCGCTCTCTCGGATTCGGAATAAAATAAGATTTTCTGTATTTCTCCATACATTTTTAATGAAAAAACACATTTCATTATTTTTCGCCCAAAATCTATCGAGCCCGAGGTATGTGAGATATGTCAAAAAATGGAAAAAAATACAAAGAAAATTCGTACGAGAGGATATTAGGGGCACTCTCTCGGATCCGGAATAAAGTGCGATTTTCTGTATTTCTCCATACATTTAAAAAAAGAAAAAAATATTTTCGCTTCCAAACGACTACAGATGCGTTTTTATAACAATTTCGAGACTTATTAAACGGTTCTGCGTCGGTTCCCAGTCAGAAAATAACACTTTTTTTTAAAAAGCCCAATGTCTATGAAACCTCATTTTCGTCCCACTGTGGGTCGTGGCTATGGCACGTCTTCCGATAGACGTCGCTATTCGTGTATGCAGTGTTAGTGTGCTTGTAGTGTCAGTGATGCAGTGTACAATTGAAATGATTGAGGTTACTAGCGTTCCGATCAGATATTCGATCGATTACCATAATGTTTATTCGAATATTTTAATAAGGCTCATAAGGCCACCATGGCGTTTCGACATATACGAGTATGTAATTCACTGTATGTAATCATGGTCATTTAAGTAATCAGGTATTAGTACATTGTCTATACTCTATATATTTATTTTAGTGTGATTTGGGGTCTGTACTTACACCCCTTTAGTTTATAAGCATAATCAAGAACGATAACCAATTCAATTTTGTGAGGAGTTGGACCCCCGCATATTGAGCCCGCACAAAACAAATCACATGGCAGCATTGTCAATATCGAGCCAGTTAATGGAAAGCTTTAGCTACGGTCCCCGTACGGTGATAGTGAAAGTCACAGAGATATAAGGAGTAACTTAGGCTACTTTTTATCACCACGTTAATGTTTATAGGGAGAGAGCAGCACTGCAACTTCACGAAGACGAAGATGCGGGTCCAGCTAGTATAAGTTAGTAAGACCAAAAAATAAGACTCACCTGTCGGGTCCTTGAACACTGAGAATACACAATTGCTTAGTAACGTCAGTGACGGTAGCCTTTAGCTTGTGTTTTTGAATGATGCGACGAATGTGAGCTAATCCGTGGTACGCGCTGAAGCCACTCGTTACTACGTAGTATCCACGACCCTGATTAAAGCACACAAGTAGGTATGTTAATATACGTTTTCATTGTCATATTGAAGATTCAATGTTGATAAACTTTTGTGATTTGTACACATTATAAATATATATATTTAAATTACGGGTCTTAATCGCGGGAATAATTTTAGGTAAAATACCTTGTTAATTGCCCGACGTTTTGACCGTATTGCAACGGCCGTGGTCACGGGAAGGTCAGTCAACCCATGACCACGGCCGTTGCAATACGGTCGAAACGTCGGACAATAAACAAGGTATTTACATTCAATTATGATCTCGATTAAGACCCGTAATATATATATATTCATAATATCGAATATTGCCGAAAAAAAGTAGGTCTGTCAATAATAGCACTGTGGGCTTTTGCTATTTGCTTTGACTCGTGCAATGCCTGATCTACCAATTCTACTCATTCCCTTTCATTTCCACGCTCTCCCCTCAATTTGATACCCAAGATCTGACCTGACCATGTATCAGTTTATTTATACACTAGCTGTGCCCGCGACTTCGTTCGCGTGGAAGTTGGGTTTATATTAAGGTAGTTTATGTTACAATTTAACTTCTGTGTAAAACATATTGGAAACATGCTCCACAATGCTCTGTGGCATCTATGGATATTAGGGCCTAGCTCTAATCAGGACCCGACCTATGGCAAGGCAAGCCAAGCAAATGCCCAGTGCAGCAAAATGAAGGGCGACAAAGTTTTGGCGCCAGACGGTTAGAAGACAAATTATAATAGTATTTTACCAAAATGATTTGCATCACATCAAATATTACTAATATCGGTTTCGGGTTAAATGAAGCCCGAAACCGCCCAAGTACTCGCGCGAAATAGGGCTAGTGTGAGATAAGTTTTTAAAAAAATATCCTGTTTTTAAAACATTGCATTCCCGCGGTACTGTGATGCGTGTTCAAACAAACAGACAATATTCAAACGTTTCTAAAAGATATCCTGAATTAGTGTATCTTTTAGAAACGTTTAGTTTAAATACTAAACTTATTTCTGTACAATGTCTACATAGGTGAATTAAAAAATAGGTGTGTCAACCTGTCGTAGCCGAGGATAGAACAAAGTGGCGTGCAATTAGAGAGGCCTATGTCCAGCAGTGGACTGCGATAGGCTGATAATGATGATGATGATGATGAACCTGTCGTTAATTAAGATCATCATAAATTCATATCCCTCTACGTAAGAATTTCAGATTTATTTTTTAAATCAATTTACCTGATTTTGTTTCATTTGTATTTAAACGCCATCTATTTTCAAAACTGGATAAGTTTATTTTAATACTTGATGACTTTAAATTAAATTATACTTAAACTATCATGCATATTAAACGTAGGTAAGCAAGGTATTTAACCTAAAATTATTCACGCGATTAAGACCCGTAATATATATATATTCATAATAGCTGTACCCGCGACTTCGTTCGCGTGAAAGTCGGGTTTAAATTAAGGTAGTTTAGGTAACGAAATAACTTCTGTGTAAATATGTTGGAAACAGTCCTGTTGACTAAATACTTACTAAATAAAAATCGATCTGTTCTATTCTTTTAGATAGTTAGTTTGGTGTGCGGCTTAAGAAGTGGGTTTTCTGTTGTTTTTGTTTCATTCTTTCAACGTTATACCTACTTATTACCTAATAATTTTTAATAGAATTTGTACGAAAATGTTGTTACTTCTCATGTGATCGTAAACTTGTAAAGCCTAAGTACTTAACTGTGATAGTTTTCTTTATAATTTTAGTGTTTATACTACTACCCTGAATTTTTTCACATACCCAACATTAACCATTTAGCTGGCAGGGGGACACTTGACTCTAACAAAAATGTTCACTATAAAGCCTAATATTATATACAAAGGAATCCTTAAATCTAAAAATAGTCTTCACAAACCCTAAACGCTTTTTAAAAGACCTATCTAATGATACCACACACGATAGGGTAGGTAGGTGAGAAAAAAATCACATCCCCACTTTACATATAAGAGAGGTACCTACCCTTAAAAAAATAATGATTTTCAAGATTTTGTTCTTTCACTTTATCGGCGTTAGTAATTTATTCATGCAAAAGTTGCAACCTTCTAGCACTAACAGTCTCTGAGCTAAGCTGCGGACGGACGGACATAAGGGAACTATAAGGGTTCTGTTTTGCCATTTTGGCTAAAAATGGGGTGTATTTCATATAGTGTTACAACGCAATACTGATAATAAAACTGCTGTAACACTTTAGTAAGCAAACACAGAGCGTGTCATGTGTGTCATGCCCGCGAAAATGTCAGATATCCCTAAAGGTACGGTTGACAAACAACGACCCCCCCTCCTCCCGTCACCCGAACTACTCACACTTGACCGATGTTGAGCCATTCATTATCGTTGAATTGATGAACACGTAATCTCCAACCATAACCCCAAAACATGATGCACCTGTGTGATGCGTGGTCAAACAAACGGACAGACAGACAAACATTTCTAAAAATCATAGCAATGTGTTTCTTTTAAAACTTCTTTTACTAAGTATAGAACGTTATTGAATACAACGCCATCTAATTTCAAGAATGTTGCCACTCAGCATCTCAAGCACCTATACCCAAATAAATTTTTTCACAAATAAGGAATTATTTGATCACGGTGACCAATTTGATTTCATAGATGGCGCTACATGTTTTTTTTTACGTGTGTAATGTCTTTTTTTAGACGAACACATCATTTCTGGAAAATGTCGAATACTTTTTAATTATAATGTAATATTGTTTTTCATTTCTACTACGATTAATTAATTACTCTCAGCAGTGCATGCAATACCTATAATTAACTTACCTACGTGCATAATTTACTTGATTTTTAATATAAAAAAATAATAACCAAAGTAAATAAGTTACTTACGGTCGAAAAAATAACTAAAACATTGAGAAAAATATTAAAAAAGGATAAAGACAATTTAAAAAAATACAAAAAGGACATAATCAGACATCGGATTCGAGCCCGGGACTTCGTCGCCAAAGTCCGCTAGCATAGCTTCGAGGCTATACTGTTCGCTACATACTTGACACGTCAAAATAACTGTTCTTATGAAACTTAACAATGTTGTGTTTAGCTCCTTTTAGTTTTAGCGTGAAGTTATGTATTCCATGGGTTACAATTATAGATAATGTCTAATTGTGGAAAATTTTGTGATAAACCATTATGGTGCGACAAAAAATACGTTGCTACTCGTTCCCCATAGACGTTAGCGTAATGATTCATAGTATAAATAATGTCCTATAGTATTTACTATAAAACTGCAAATTTTCATAAAGATCCGTCTGGTAGTTACTGTTTTATAACGAAAAATAGCTACAGACATTATCCCTTACTGCTTAGCTCCTATGGGAAAAAGCGTGATAATTTATAGCCTAAATGTTAATCTGCATCTATTAGATTGCACGTGCAAAATTTCAACCGAATCTGTACGGTAGTTTTTGCGTGATGCGTGTTCAAACAAACAGACAGACAGACAGACAGACAGACATTTCTAAAAATGCAGCAAAGTGTTTGAATACTCTTTTCGAACATTTCCTAACATTTTTTTTCACTAAGTTCGGCCATGTACAGACACGTGAAATTTACAGTTTTATTATATGTATAGATTTACCAATTTTATTTTTTTAAAGATAACTAGCAATGTGAGATTGAGTCCCACATTACTGGCAATCTTGTTAACCCCTCCAGCTAAGTAATGTATAAAGTAAAGTGTCGAATGCAAGACCTTTATAATAAAGTACTTTTCTGCTATCCTTTTACGTGAAAAAGAACAATGAGACGATATTTTTCAACTAGGTATTTTTTACATACTTAATAACAATATATATGGTTTACCTTGAAAATAGGTTCATGTAACTGTCCACTGCCGCCATCTAGAATGCTGACTGTAACATCAGCTTCAACACCTCCTTTTTCATTCAGCAAGAGGGAATAAACGACCCTAATACAAAAGCATAAAAACATAAAACAATGTGAATAAGTGTTAAGATTTGGAAGAACTATAACTAAATATCATAAAACAAAGTCTCTTGCCGTATCTGTCTGTCTGTATGTTCGCGATAATCTCAAAAACTGCTAAAGAGATTTTCACTATCTTTCAGATAACTTCTTACGGTGATCATCCCCCCCCCCCCCCCCATGTTTGTTTAGTGTACCAAATTTCTTGTATTGTATTAAATTTCTCTGTCCATTTCACTCTTGTGCCCCGATTCTTCTTTGGGATACTTCCCATTATGCGTGCAACTCACATTTGGCCGGTGTTGGGCGAAACGCTGCAATGCTCACCCACTACCATTTCCTTTCATGCCTCCCCCCCCCCCCCCCAGAATGAATGGGTACCCCTAAGGTCGCGGGTTCAAGTCCCACCTGAGACGATTTTTTCCTCCATACATTTAAAATTGATATGTATAAAATTGGCATAAAAATGATTTAAAAGTTACAAAAAGGAATTCTTACCTATTGTCTGACTTGGAGAGATCTGTAGTGAAGGCCAATTCTGCAGTACGTTGTGCGTCAGGTCCAGTGAGGTAGAACTTACCGTAGTATGACATGTCGAATAAGGCGGCTGCGTTACGACATGCCAGTGCTTCGTTGCCAATCTAGAGAAAACCGTTGAGGTAACCGGTAACGTATACATACAGTTGTCTCAATGTAACTCGGCCGGAGTGAAGTTAGGTTCATAACACTTTCGCACATGTCATAGAGATGCGACACTAAAACGATTAATGATGTTTAGTCGATTAAAAATACTAACAAAATTTTAATTCAACAATATAAAAATACTACTTAAACGAGTTCATAAAGTTTAAATTTGGAACAGTTACAGTAAATGATACTGAAGAAAGTTTGAAAAAAAAAATCTTTACAAAAACAATCACAAAAACTGTACTAAATAAGACAATGTTATGCGAAATTTCACATCTCTAATTCTCTTGGTTTAGTTACCACCCTCGCACCCCGCTTCCAGTCACAATTTATTTCCAAAAATTGCATTCTGCGCAACCACTTGTCGCCAAGTTCAATCCGACCAAGTTACGTTGAGACAACTGTACGTATAATATTAGGCACCTGTCTCATAAATAGCGAGTAGCGATTTCATCGCATTGTATATCCCGTCTGTGTAAACAAAAGAGATGCAGTATAGAGTGAGAACTCGCCGGCAGTGTGAACGATCAGCGATCAACTATTAATATACGTATCTCTTTTGTTTATACGAGAGCTATACATACCTATGTACGTTTCTTGAGCGAAAAAACCGCTACTCGCATTCTCGCCGTTGGTGGGACATGTGGTTTAATTTAAATGTGTAAACACAAAATATTGTACGGAATGAAAGCTTTAATTTTTTTTTTTTTTAATAAGACGACTCCTGCATTACAAAGTACACCCAGACTCGGAACAACAATTTGTGGATCACACAAATTGGTGTCCCGTGTGGGAATCGAACCCACGACCTCTTGCGTAGCAGTCAGCAGCACGCACACTTAGATATCGTCATAGACGCTAAAAATCGGAACAAGATGGACTAGAGACAGATCGAGTTCCACGTTCACGCGCTGCAAATGTTCGTTTAGTGCTCGCGTGTGAGTATAGTTATAAAAGTCTGTAGTTACAAAATAAATAGAGTACAGAAGAAACGCATGAGCGTTCCCTCTGTCTTCTATTTATTTTGTGATGTAAGTTTGCACGTGCATCAAGGGCGAATCACTGAGCAATTTCAAGTGATATTTGGATTAGTTAGAATTGTGTTTTATAAATTCAAATTGGTTTATTATCTGTATAATACATGCAGGTAAGATGCTGCATATATATGTACAATGTAAAAAACATATTTAAAGTAGTTTTACTATAATATTCTAGTACAAAATGTTTAAAAACAAATAGAAAGTCCTTTACCCGTTTGTGATGCTTAGAGAAGCCAAATGTGTAGTCTCCCTTAAGTACGTCTTCATAACGTTGGTCACTATTCCTGGGATAGTCGTGGGTACCGCCCCAATCGTAGTGTTGAACTCGTATCTACGTAGAATTAAAACATATTACAAGTAAGGTAACATCATTATTTTTAAATAATGATAAACATTATCAGGAAAACAGTGTTGACAAACTGAAATATTAAATTTTGTTTTCGTTGCTGTTTTATTTTAGCAAACTTTGTTCTCTCTAATTGAAGACATTTTCTACTATTGTCATTTTAAAGGTTTCTATTGTTTAATTCATTTAAATGAGCATTAAAGGGCCATTTAGATTGAGAGTGTTGCTCGTCTCGAAGATGCGATTATCGACAGAATATCAAAAGGTTTCTATGTGTAAACATTCACAGTTGTCGTCCTTCTGCGTGAGCGAAAATACCTTGCAATTGGATATTGATTTTCTCTGTATAAACAGAACTTAATCACAAACAGTCGCAGTAGGCGATAATTTACTTGCGAATCTCGTATAATATAATATCAGGCAAAAATTTAGTTCTTGCTTCTATGTAAACATTATGTTACGATAATCTTATGGCGATTATTGCTTGGTGACGTACGATTTCTCGCTACAAAATGTGCGAGAAACTCTCCGGTTCTGTCTTAAAACGACACTAAAATATTTTTTTTATTGATTTGTGATAAATGACTTTTTATAATATAAAAAATCTAAAGATCTGAGAGGTTAAGCAACTGACAACGACTGTTAGTCCATATATGGATAAGGAGAACCATGTTCGAATAATGGCACACACCTCCGTGTCTCGGAGAACACGTGAAACCTATCGGTCCTGCGCTTAATCCCTATGCGTTGTGGGTCGCGTGTGGCGTGGCGTCTCGCGCCGCGTTGGACGTTTTTTTTGGCGGCGCGTGAAGCGGCATTTGTCATCGTACGCGTAAACACAAACATACGAAAATATATGCTGTTGTTAATAGAGATGCGTGGCGGGCAGTGTGGCGGTGAACGCCGCGGCGACCTCGGCGAATCCTCAAGCGTGTGGCAAAGTACGCGTCGGCTATCGCTGCGTCGCACGCAGGATACTAACTAACTACTAATTCACTTTTAAACCATAGAGTTTTCTTTAAAAAAAAGTCGAGTCGGGTTATGCCATTTCCCAATAAGACTGGCAGAAGGTTACGACACGGGCATCGTTTCATCGCGAATTGCCACCGTGTGCAAAAAACGCTCCATTTCAATCAAACGCGTGTAAAATCGCTTCTCCGTAAACGCGTTCATACAAACTCATGTGTTTGTATTCCGTGCAAGCCGCGCCGCCCAACGCCCCGCGTCTCCTTAAATTAGGCTTGAGAGTAACGTAATAGAGAGTGCACTTGTGTCTGCGCATACACTTATGCAACATATTATATTATCCTGCGTAGCTAGCTAGTTTCTGATAAAATTGGCTTCCGTGACGAAAGCGGTTAGGAGACCCTATCTCTTTCTCTACTTACTCTTTCTCCCGGTATAAAGAAGCCAGGCCTCTCCCAGCCAGCTCTGGTCTGCATAACAGCTCCATCGTCTACTAACTCCTGGTGTATCGCGTCATGACTCGCGTCGCGGCCGGCTAAGGGCTCGTCGTGGGGGAAGACAATGTAATAATTGCGGGCGTAAGCCTCATGGCTTCTTTCTCTTATCCAGTGACCGCGGGATATCTGACTCGGGGTAAAGCGACGAATGTCGAAATTGAACATGTTGTAGTGTGGCCTGTAATAAAGTTATACGGATTCAAATGGGATTTAAAAATCTAGGTATATACACATGATTTTTACCCATACTAATATTATAAAGCTGAAAAATTTGTTTGTTTGTTTGAACGCGGTAATCTCAGGAACTACTGATCCGAATTGAAAAATTATTTCACTGTTGGATAGCCCATTTATCGAGGAAGGCTATGGGCTATATACATCACGCTACGACCAATAGGACGTGTGGTAAATAGTTGTGTGACAAAAGTGGGTAGTAGGTGGTGAAAGGTTCATTAGTATTTTTCTTTTCAAAAATTATATTACGAAGTTATTTGGTGTAATGTAAAGAAACCAAGGTTATTAGTATATTAAAAATCACCCTGTAAATATACTTTTTTAAAACAGAACTCCTGCAATAGGATAAAAATCCTATGTGTGTAGAAGACTTTACAAAAAATTCTCTACACAATTGCCGACTGGGTTGGTGGCGCAGTAGGAGTAAATACGACTGCTGTGCAAGAGGTTATGGATTCAATTCCCACACGGGACACGAGTTTGTGTGATCCTCAAATTGTTGTTCTGAGCCTGGGTGTATTTTATGTCCGTTATTTGTACGTTCGTAAAGTCTCCGCGATACGGCGCCTGTATCCTAGTGTAGGAGTTGTCTTTATAATAATAAAAAAAGAAAAATAACGGTCAAAAGTACCACTGAATTCGGCACCAACATTTTGTGTCCCGTTTGAGAGTCGAATTCACAACGTTTTGCACAGCAGTCGTACGCACTCTTGCTTAACGTCCTCGGCAGCCAAGTCTTTTTAAAATAAAAATGTGTAGTGTTTATGTATGTAGATTCGTGGCAAAAAGGCTGAATAGGCATAAGTTAGATAATGACTGGCCTGTTGATCTAGTGGTTAGTGACCCTGACTGCTAAGCCGGAGGTCGTGGGTTCGATCCCCACCCAGGATAAAACGTTATGTGATGAGCACGATGGTTTATTCTGTGTCTGGGTGTTATTTATCTATAATATGTATGTATTTAGGAATATTTAAATATGTTTATCAGTCGTCTGGTTGCCATAGTACAAACTCAGCTTAATATGACATCAGATAGCATTGTGTGAGTTGTCCCAAGAAGAATGGTATTGCATTTAAATGTTTGTTGTCTTTTATACCACAAACTATTATGACAATATTACAATATTTGTGTATGTTACGAGTATATATTAATAATTTTAGCATGTAACTGATGTAATAAATCATAAATGTTTACATTCTATAATTTTTCTACTACAGCTAAACAAATCGATAACCTTTTGTTGCCTAAGCAATGCATTTATAAGGTATGACAGTTGTTGAACTTATGTGTCAATAAAATACTATGTTATCTGACATGATCTTTAATATATCGATTGACACATTTTTCTTATACATATAGGTCATTACCAGCTTAGTTGTTGCTATGCTGCCAGTTGTTAATTTGATACTTCACTAATGACAATATTAATACCTAATTTACACTAATTAAAAATTATAAAGTAAATTTAATTACATGTTAAAACCGATTATTATGTAATAATCGGATGTAATTTAATGTATTGAAGAAATTTTTAATTATCGTAAAGAATAGGTAATAAATAGTTATATATGAAGGAAATTATGTGACAACAGCACATTAAGTTTTGTTTCATACAAATTGCCACAGAGCGTATCTATTGTTTTGACGTTTCATAAAATTTGTTTGACTTAATGATCATAAATACCCAATTATGTTTTATGTATACTTTATATGTACTACTTTTTAGGGTTCCGTACCTAAAAAGGTAAAAAATTAACCCGTATAAGATCACTCACTAGTTCGTCTGGACGGGTGGACCTAGCAAGTTGAAATTTATACCAGATATTGAGGGTTATAGTCCTTTTTAGGTGTATAAAAATCAAGGTCAACACGATAAAAAGATAGCAGCAAATTTAGATTTTCGCGAAAACTTGTAAGTACTAAAATTTAACTTAAGACCGAGACATGGCCGTCGCCTACGGTGACAAGGCGCAATTTATCTATTTTTATAGCCCGGAGAATTAAGATTAGCTGTGTGTCACCATTCCAGCGGCGTGTTTTTAGAGTTCCGTACCTCAAAATGAAAAACGTCCCTTATAGAATTTATTTTGTTGCCCATCCGTCTGTCTGGCAAAACCCTTTATCTCTAGAACGCGTGGAGGTATTGAGTTGAAATTAAAACCATATACTTATGTCTACAGTCCCTTGAAGCTGTGAAAAATTTAAACTTCTAACTTAACGTAAAAAAAGATACGGCCGTTTATTTTAAAAACTGCGAGACTTGATTCCTGAACTAACAATTAGTAATATGTACCTACAAATTCGTACGGAACCCTCGGTAGGCGAGACCAACTCGAATTTGTCTAGTTTTTTTTTTTAATGAGGAGAGGTCTCATACTAGCCTCGCATTATCATTTAACAGCTATGTGACGTAAACCAAGCTTCTGTGATAGTCTACTGACTGTGACAATGACTGCCTCTGTGGCGCGGTGGGAGTGTGTCCGATTGCTACACAAGAGGTCGTGGGTTCGATTTCCACTCGTGACACCACTTTGTGTGATCCACAAATTGTTGTTCCGAGTCTGGGTGTACTTTGTGTCCGTGACTTGTATGTTTGGGGGTGTTGTTTTTTAAAAAAATCATGTAAGGAATTTGGGTGTATACTTCTTCTTGAGTAGACTTAAGTTAAGGGTACCCCCACAATACCAAAAGTTTATTTTTTTTAAACATGAGAGAATACACGTAAATAAAGCCAAATTCAAGCGACAGACAGTAGTGGTAAACGCATCAGACTCGTCCATTACACTACCATCATGAACCCACTCCTAACACAAACAAGATCGCTAGTAATGTATAACCCACATTACTAGTTAAATATTTATTTTATAAACAATAAAAAAAAAAAATTACCTGCCACTTATTATCCACTCAGCCATTTGTATCGCGCAGCCAGCTGAGAACATCATTCCAGCTGAATTGTAACCGCAGTTGTGATATAAGCCTACGAACAAGAAAATCGTAGGAATAAGGTATATTATATGCATCAAATTTTCCCTTGAACCATTTCGAGTAATAAACATTAGACCAGTTAAGTCAATTCAGTTGACATTTGCAACCCAGTATGCTGAGGTGCCTTTGGCGGGTAAACAATATGGTGAAAAAGACGTGATTGATTGGTCTATTTGTATCACGTGAAATAAACGTATTTCGGTACCTAAGTATACGTTAATGCAGAAAGGTTACCCTTAACCGTAATGGCGAATGGAAAAAGTCTATGAGACTAGTCGTATGTGCTGCGAAGTAAGAAATTGGGAATTCCCTTGCAAAGTTTTTTTTATGACATTCATAGGTACTATTCGACTATTTCAGTCGACCTACTCATAATGGCGGAAATCCTTTCCCATTTTAAAGCCATAAGTGAATGAGTTAGTACTTAATGTTATGGTAGGTATGAACTATATTTATGTAGTTTATTTAAGGTTAATAACACAATAATAGCTGATTATAAAGTTTACTTGCGTCATAGTCGTATCGGTTGAGGTAGGCAGACAAAACAACATACTTATTGTATTCAAACTAAATTATCTATACTATAAACATTCTTCTCTGTGGGCATTAATTAATATAATATAAATATTAATAAAATATAAATATTATTCCCCATTTTTTATTAATATACCTAACGAAGGGTCTGTGACCAGCTTAACAACATTTTTTTAAATAAAACTGTCAAGTATCAGTTAATGAAGTTTAAATAACAAATTCAAATGGCTACCTATTACGGATTCAAGAGCTGTCTCTTGATCCTCTGTGACAGAGGGACGGACGGACAGCGAAGTCATAGTAAGGGTTCCTTTATAGGGTTCCGTATATACCCCTTTGCAACCCTAAAAATCTTGTAAAGCCCACTTAGCTGTGTGATAGTTTTCCTTTTTATAATATACTAGCTGTCCCGCGCAACTTTGTCTGCGTAAATTTTCCCCTTTTTTTATAATCCTATGTTACTTCTAATACCTCCAAGAATATGTGTACAAAGTTTCATGATGATCGGTTGAGTAGTTTTCGCGTGAAAGCGTAAAACAAACTTACATTCACATTTATCTATACTAATATTATAAAGCGGAAGAGTTTGTTTGTTTGTTTGTTTAAACGCGCTAATCTCAGGATCTACTGGTCCGATTTGAAAAAATCTTTTTTTGTTGGAAAGCCCATTTATCGAGGAAGGCTATAGGCTATATAACATCGCGCTACGACTAATAGGAGCGGAGAAGCTACGTGAAATGTTTAAAAAACGGGGAGAAATTACGCATACGAAGTTGCGCGGGACAGCTAGTCTATACTAACATTATAAAGCTTAAGAGTTTGTTTGTTGGTTTGAACGCGGTAATCTCAGGAACTACTGATCTGAATTGAAAAATTCTTTCACTGTTAGATAGTCCATTTATCTAGGAAGGCTATAGGCTATATAACATCACGCTACGACCAATAGGAGCGGAGCAGCAATGAGAAATGTTGCAAAAATGGGTAAAAATTACGCATACGAAGTTGCGCGGGTCAGCTAGTATAATTATTATAGTAGGGAAGTAGGGACACTGTTTTTTTTCACATCTCTAAAAACAACCATTTAGCTGGCAGGGGGGACACACTTGACTCTAACGCAAGTGATCCGTCGATCCTAAGCCCAATCCTTCTACAATGATGTCGGATTTGATGGATTTTCGTCATATACATAGATCTATGACTAGGCGAAGAACCGATCCGTCGATCCTAAGCCTAATCCTTCTACTATGATGTCGGATTTGGTGGATTTTCGTCCTATAGATCTATGACTAGGCGAACGACCGATCCGTCGATCCTAGCCTAATCCTTCTACAAAGATGTCGGATTTGGTGGATTTTCGTCCTATAGATCTATGACTAGGCCAACGACCGATCCGTCGATCCTAAGCCTAATCCTTCTACAAAGATGTCGGATTTGGTGGATTTTCGTCCTATAGATCTATGACTAGGCCAACGACCGATCCGTCGATCCTAAGCCTAATCCTTCTACAATGATGTCGGATTTGGTGGATTTTCGTTCTATAGATCTATGACTAGGCCAACGACCGATCCGTCGATCCTAAGCCTAATCCTTCTACAATGATGTCGGATTTGGTGGATTTTCGTTCTATAGATCTATGACTAGGCCAACGACCGATCCGTCGATCCTAAGCCTAATCCTTCTACAATGATGTCGGATTTGGTGGATTTTCGTTCTATAGATCTATGACTAGGCCAACGACCGATCCGTCGATCCTAAGCCTAATCCTTCTACAATGATGTCGGATTTGGTGGATTTTCGTCCTATAGATCTATGACTAGGCCAACGACCGATCCGTCGATCCTAAGCCTAATCCTTCTACAATGATGTCGGATTTGGTGAATTTTCGTTCTATAGATCTATGACTAGGCCAACGACCGATCCGTCGATCCTAAGCCTAATTCTTCTACAATGATGTCGGATTTGGTGGATTTTCGTTCTATATATCTATGAATTATTCTGGTGCAGGACCGATTCGTTGATCGACGTTTTTTCTTTTTTGCTCATGTGGTTTTATTGTTAGAGTCAACTTAATAATTAAAATAGAATTATTATACAGTGCTTACCAAACACATTAGGATCCTCGCCCAAGAGTGGCTTATGATCTGGAGTGAAGGACTCCGGGCCGCAGACAGTACTCTTAATGCCAACATTTCCCAATTTGGGACAAAGTGACGCAGCGCTGTTCATATGCACTCCAAATACGTCCCAGTCTAGTTCATATAGATGGAAGTTGAGGTTGTCTGGTACCTAAACATAGAGTATAGTATTAATAAATATGGTAAACTGGGCTGACGATGGAATTAATATATACAATTAAATTCTATAGTGGTAATTAGCCACTAAAAAAAACACAATTTTATTCAACCGATATGTGTCATAAAAATGCATTTAAATTTAACATTTTAAAATTTTCCGTAATTTGAAGAAAACGCTGGACGCAGCGAACGCCATATTTCTCTGTTGTCATGACGTCAGTTGGCTGACATTTTGTATGACAATTACGCCGATCAGTTAAAAGTTGACACTTTTAGTTTAGACAGCAGTATGACATAGTAACATGAGTTACTATTTCATGGTGTAATAAGTTTAGTTATTTTATGAACTAACACTAACATTTTCGCTTTTTACCTAAACTATGTCAATAATATATTTATAGATATTTTCTCATATAGAGTAAAATACCCTATTGTTCTAATAACTGAATTTAGAGATGAGATGAATACAAATATTCAAGGCTTTATCTGATCCTGAGGATTTATTCATTTACGAGAAAATGGTTCTTTTTAAAGTTTCGGCGAAAATTAAAAACTACGAGGTTTTTTTACGGCCCAAAAAGATTCCACATTCTCTTCCGTCGGCCGTCTCTTTCGTTCAAGGATGTATTAAACTTTATCGGCACTTAAACACACGAGAGTAAGTTTTACTACCTGATCAAGCATATGCGGATTGGGTTCATAGCCACCAACGTGACAGCTCTCTCCCTGAATCTTGATATATAAGTTGACATCATGGTCCCTTATATTCGGACAATTACGTATTTCGGGCGTAGCTTCGCATACAACGTACGAGTGCTTGAACGGTATGAGTGGTAGTGATGGAATGCCAGCGAATCTGGCAACTCGAGGGCCCCATGCACCTGGCAAATAAAAAATTGTATCATTAAATCAGGAAATAGAGTTCCTGAACTCAGCTTTTGATACTGTTGATCATAACACTCTGCTTAGGAAATTGGATTATTATGGTATTAAAGGAGCTGCGCTAAATGAGAGAAATTGTCATTATTATTGAATCTATGAAAAAAATAATTGTTGTTGTATTTTTTTCTATTTAACTAAACATATTTTTTATTTGATTGTTTTTTATTTATACTTTTTGACTTGTGTAATTTTATAAGATACTAAATGAACTCGGCCACACTTCGCTGTGGGGTTTTTTTTTATTATATAGAAGACTACCTGTACCCGTAAACCTTCGTGGGCTCATGCACAACACTTTGCTGAACATATCATGGTCAAATGCATAATTTACAATTCTATAAAGGACATATAGACAAACATTAATATAAATATATATAGATGACATCTTTTGGTTAATCCATCAGGCTGAGTGGCGGATTAGCTTCACTCCACAGGGAATAAGGTCACACCTGCGCTTACAAACCACATTCATGGCAAATTCGTATTATATTATGACAGTTGCATCACAATATATATATGCAAACGTTATGTTTGTAAAACAAAACTTACATATAAATAACAAAAATAGTGATATTCACTCTGTGAATACAAGAAATAAGCACAAATTGGTAGGACAATATCATAGGCTCTTTTTTGATTCAAATATATTGTAACTAAATAATCATAATTATCATTAGTTATACCCACATTAGCAATTAGAGTAGTAATTAGGAATTTAACGTCAAAAACAATTGTATTATTGTTATTTATAAATAAATAAAATATTACCAAACTTGTTGAAATAATGTCAATGGGAAAGCACCTATCTATGTCAGTCTTTGCTTGATTTAAATTCGCGATAACTGATATTCGGATATGGCGACGCGAAGACGAGGAGAATATGATGAAATAAATAAGTCAATACAACGATTTTAAATAGCAACGGTTTTAAATTCATTTCTGGTACAGATATGAAATTAATACAATATGTCAAATTAAGATGAGCCCTTTAATTTGATCACCTTAATGCAGTATTCAAAACTACTTTTTTTTTCGCACCTCTTTATTTTGACATCTCACAGCCGCCATGTAAATAAATAAAAAAATACCTCCGCAGTTAACGACGCATTTAGTTCTAATGACCCCTCTGTCTGTATGCACCGCAGTTACTTCTCTGTTTCCAAGCAAATTATGAGTGTAATGAATGTCAAGGGTAGCACAATCCTCGTAAATCTGAAAGGAAAGTCAAATATAAATGTGATCGCAGTCGTACGAAGAATATCTAGGTAACCTGAACACAGGTAAAAGGGTAGCTGCCCGCACGATTGAATTCGCTTTTATGTAAAATCTATCGCATGTCCACGAAGTACGCTCCGTCCGCTTGAGTGGTGTTACCCTCGGGTATAAACCGCTCCACTGTGGTGGAATACTGTAACGACTTATGGACTACGTGACTATAAGAACAAATATAGAGACACACACGACCGTCTTCGAACCTACTAAGTCCTATATATATTATACTAACTGTACCGCGCAACTTCGTCTACGTAAATTTTCCCCGTTTTTGCAACGTGTCTCATTGCTGCTCCGCTCCTATTGGTCGTAACGTGACGTTATATAGCCTTCCTTGATAAATGGGCTATCCAACAAGAATGACCTTTTCAATTCGGATCAGTAGTTCATGAGATTACGGCGTTCAAACAATCAAACAAACTCTTCAGCTTTATAATATTAGTATAGATATGATAGATTTAATTATGTTTTTATTCAATTCAAGGAGATCGGACCATTTTCATAGACACTTACATATCAACCCATATGATGGCCCACTGCTGGGCACGGGTCTCCCCAGTAGAACCTACTAGTATGTAGATCATGGGGGTAATTGCCATAATCACCACGCTTGGCGAGCGGGTTGGTGATCGCAGTACGGCTTAAAGTACGCTGAGGACGCTGCTGCCCGTCCTCCGGTGTGAAATCCCTTAGTCGCCTTGACGACACCCACGGGAAGAGATGGGGTGGTAATATTCTTAAGCCGGCACCACACGGCAAGAATAAACTTCTAGAAAAACTCATTACCATTAAACAAAATCATTACCAGTATATCTACTTACTTTGGCTCCATTCTTTGTAGCTACTTTAACCAAGGCATTACAGGCCATACTAGGATCAACAGTACCATCTTCAGAAGCATATAATGCCATTTGAAAAACTGACGGATCCAGAAGCGGGAACTTCTCTTTAGCTTCATGTGGATTCAGAACTTCACTAGGTATACCCATAGCTTTGCCCAATGTATGAAGTCTCATATATTCTTGTGTTCGGACCTAAAGAAGAAGGACAAAATACATTATCGTGAACTAGTTTTTAAGGAGGGAACGATTTGGGTGTTCAAACCTCCCCACTCCTTTGGATTAGGTGTTAGAATCAAGCGCTTCTCCGCCTTTTTACCCGGACAGAACCGTCCCCGAAAGACAACACCACATAATATATCCTGGGTACACTTGGCTTTCAACATTGATTAGACCTATTTACCTGTCTTGTTTTTTACTTCTGATGCAAACAATAAGTTTATCAGTAAAATCTGTATCTAGCAGTAAAGTCCTCTAAACATATTTGAATAATTGGTTTTTTTTTTTCTAATATTCAATACAGTATAATGTATACACACGCAATATTTTATATCTAATTTGTTAAATTACGCTACTATAAATGTCAAACAAGGTTTGAATTCTATGTAAGACTTTCGATTTAATAATTTGGTTATTAACTAAGTTAGATCAGTTGCGCGCGATCGGTTGTACAGGCCGTACGTCTGTTTATCGGCCGGAGAGCGTAAGCGGCTATTACTACCCACACTTAAATTATTATTTTATTTATCCTTATGTTGATCGGTATTTCTGACTATGGCATTCGCCAGATCCACAAGTGTGAGTTCTAATGTATCGGACATGATAGAGAGTGAAGAAGTTGAAAAAAGTGTGCAGGAAGATAAAGAAGTGTCAAATGACGGCCAGAAGGGTCCGGAGAAGAGAATGAGGGAAGATAGTGAAGGAAATGGTGCTGATGACAACGAAGACGGATATACTTTGGTGAATAGAAGACCAAAGCGGTTATTAGGCAGTTATTCCAATTACATCGATGAAAATAAAAAAACTGAAGACGCTGAGGAATCAGAAGGTTTTGAGATAAGACTGTCGTCTAAACAGGTACTCCCTAAACAGTTTGGGTTGGCAAAACTTCTGAAAGCGGAATGTATAGATAATATATTAATGATAAAATATAAAACCCCTTTTAAAGTTATTATCATATTTAAAAGTAAAGAAGATGCAAACAAATTGCTAAATTGCCAGAAGTTCAATGAATTAGAATATATGTGTCAGAGTACAAATGAAGTTAACCTGTCTTATGGTGTAGTCAAAAATGTAGACCTAGATATTGAAGAAAAAGAGGTAATGGAACAGTTTAAGTGTGAATATGACATAGTGGGCATGAGAAGACTCAGACGTTTAGCTTACGATGGGCAATGGGTAAACAGCACTGTAATTCGTCTAGCTTTTAAAAGTTCCTCCTTACCTTCGTATATATATGGATACGGGTGCCGGTTCAAGGTAGAACCCTACATATTTCCTGTCACGCAATGCTCAGCGTGTTGGAGGTTCGGGCATGTTAAAAAAGTATGTCCCGCCAAGAGTATTAGGTGTCCTAAGTGTGGCAACAATCATGAGAATTGTGAAACAAAGTCGTTCGTTTGCATTAATTGCAAAGGCGCACATATGGCGCTGGACAAAAAATGCCCGGTATTTATTAAAGAAAAGAGTATTAAAAGGTTGATGAGTCAGAATAACTGCACATACAAAAAAGCTTTAGCTGCCTACTATAATTGTAACAACCGGCCAAAATTTACAAACACAGCTCCATTGGACTCGGCGTCAACAACACAACAAAAACAAAAGCCTTACAATGTTTCGTATAGAGATATTCTCTTAGATAATGGCGGCGGAGTCTCAGATGAGATGGAAGATGAAGTAAATCAGACAGATGAAAATATTGATATGAACAAGAGTAACAAGCAACCTGCGAAGATAAACAAAAAATCAAAGATTAAAACTATTAATCAAAAAATTAGAGAAGATTGGAGCGAAAAAGAAAAAATGCTAACAAATGATCAGCCGAGAATCTGCGCACCGGAAGGAGCATCGAAGGAATCTGACAGAGGGATATATGCAAGAATTAAATATATATTTTGTAAAATTAAAGACATTGCACTATCAAAGGCATCAATTGAAGACAAAATTTGTTTAGGTATACAGTACATTGTTAAAGAAATAACAGCAATTTTATGTGAAATGTGTATGGGTGAGACAATTTTGAATTTATTATTTAAAAACTGTAACAATGGCTAGTAGTCACGATTTCAATTTAAACATACTTCAATGGAATTCACAAAGCCTTAAGCCAAAGCTAGCCAACTTTGAAGGATTACTTAATAGAGAAAACATTCATGTGGCAATACTAAGTGAGACCTGGCTTGATCCAGACTCTCATATACATCTAGCCGGTTACAATATTTATCGTCAAGATAGGTCAGACAACTATGGGGGCGTGGCTATTATATGTCACAAATCATTAAAAACAATTAGGTCCTTAGTAAATGTTAGCAACTCTGGTATTGAAATTCTAAGTATTAAAGTTCTAAACTGTAAACTATTACATAATATTATATCTATATACTGCCCCTCGTCAGTTCACACTTCTCAAATAGACTGGCATAGCATATTCTCACATTTCTCTACAAATACCCTAGTAGCAGGAGACTTTAACGCACACCACAGTAACTGGTCGAACAGAACTGAGTCACGAGGTAGCCAACTATTAGACAGTTCTTTGGATAATGGCTTCATCTCACTCAACAATGGCGGAGCCACAAGAGTAAAACTAGTAAACGGTATGCTCCAAGAAACGTCACCCGATATCTCCTTCTGTTCTGTTGACATTGCTGTTAATACAGAATGGAATGTTTCCAATGAAAGTTTAGGCAGTGACCATTTAATCATTAGAATGTGCATCAAATATCAAGATTATTTACAATATTCTACTAAAAGAAATTTAAAATTAGCTAATTGGTCAAAATATTCAAATGTGGTTGAAAATTTACTTTTACAAAATAATGACATAAATTCGGGTAACGTTCAGCATATGTATGACTCTTTCATGAGCAAGATTAATAAAGCTGCAGATCAAACTATTCCTTATAAGAAAATTTGCACTAATCCTAACCGCAAATTTATCCCTAAAGTTTATTGGAACCAAGAACTGTCAAGAGTAGTAGCCCAACGTCGTCTCGCACTAAAACAATTTAGACGAAACCCCACTCCACAAAATCTGTCTCTTTTAAATCTTAAAATTTCAGAGGCTCAACGTATGATAAGGCGTGCTAAATCCCAAAGTTTTCACAACTTCTGTGATAACATCGATGAGTCTACCACTCTATCAGATATGTGGCGCAAAATGAGATGGATGAAGGGTTTCAATCCAACAAGATCGTGCACTTCTGACCTCGCTAAACAGGAACTACTATCTTCATTGGCCCCGGACTATGTAACCGATCCTCCTATGACATTTACCTCTGTTAACCCTAAACTCGACGCTTACTTTACACAACATGAAATGGAAAACTGTTTTAAGCGAAAGGACACTTCACCAGGACAAGATGGTATATACTACTCCATGATTTTTAATCTGCCAGATGTTGGTAAACAGGTTCTCCTTCAACTATACAACGCTATATTTGATTCTGGATATGTACCGATTCAATGGAGAAAAATACAGATTGTCCCAATTCCTAAACATAATAGTAATCTAAATTCTAAGCTTCGACCCATAGCGTTAGTCTCTTGTTTATGTAAAGTTTTTCACTTGATGCTTGCAAGGCGTCTAGAATGGTTTGTCGAACACAATGCAATTTTATTGCCGAATACGGTGGGATTTAGACGCGGTCAGTCCTGTATGGATTGTTTGACACGACTTGTTACTACTATCCAGCTTGGCTTCTCACAAAAAGTTCCTACTATCGCTTGCTTTTTAGACATAGAAGGAGCCTATAATAACGTCTTAGTCAATAAATTAGTAAGCATTTTAAACGAATTACATGTCGGAACTAGAATGTGTTCGTACCTATGGGGATTTTTAAAAGAGAGACACCTCCATATTAAGTGTGACGAAAAAGAAAATAGTGTTTTGAGTAGGTGGACAAATAAAGGTCTAGCTCAAGGGGATCCCATTTCACCTTTGCTATTTAACATAGCTACTATTGAGATCTGCCAAAAAATCAACCAAGTGTTCATATGTCAGTATGCAGATGATTTTTTATTATTTGTCAAGTGCAATAGATTTGAACATAGTGCCTTAATGTTACAGGAATCCCTTAATATCATGGTTGAATTATTGGAACAGCTTGGCCTAAAACTGTCGACATTTAAATCTAAATACTGTGTGTTCAGTAGGGCACGAAGAAGTCAACAAACACAATTATTTGTCAAAGATTCACTATTGAGCTCTGTTGATTGCATCAAATACCTAGGAATGTGGCTAGATAGATCCCTAAGATGGTCGAAACATATTAACGAAATTTATGAAAAATCTTACAAATTCTTAAATCTGCTAAAGGTTTTAGCAGGGTCTAGTTGGGGTATTCACCCCTTGCATCTCCGCAGAATTTACTTTGCTCTAATAAGAAGTCGGTTAGATTATGGTAGCTATCTATATGACAATGCAGCTAACTGTCATACACTAAAGCTTGATAGATTACAAAACCAAGCTCTCCGAATTATTGGTGGATTTATTAAATCGACTCCCATCCATGCCATGGAGAGCGAAGTCGGTGTTGCTCCTTTGATGACAAGAAGACTTTACTTGTCATACAAATTTAGTTTAAAAACAAATTCATTTTCCAACAACATCAATTTTCAACTGTTGACAGAGCTTAATAATCTGACTGGCAATCGTTTTTGGGTCAACAAAAAGAAGCCGCTTTTGGCAATATGTCATAATGAAGTAACACAGGATGCTGTCTCTTCTGCGTACCCTCTTGAAATGTTTACATTAGATACCTGGATGTCTAACATCAATTTGAAAAATGTAATATTTAGTAGATTAGACAGTGTAAACGGGTCAAAGTCGCAGTACTTGGACTATGTTTTAAGACAGGAAGTAGTTCAAGAGTTACACCAAAAGTATAACGAGTACTATGCTATTTATACCGATGGTTCTAAAACGCTAAATGGTCTTGGTGCTGCGTTTTACGATCCTACAAGAAATAATTATAAACTAATTAAGATTCATAACTTTATTTCTATTATGAGTGCTGAGCTCATTGCAGTTTCACAAGCTTTAAACTACGTTTCTAACTTAAACACCCGTAAAATTGTTATCTTCACAGATAGTCAAAGCGCTCTTCTTCATATAGCTCGTTGTACCGCTGGTAATAGAGGCATATCAGTTGCCTATCGCATTTTGGATAAAATTAACCAAGCTTACGACAAGGGAATAACTGTTGTACTGCAATGGGTTCCATCTCATATCGGACTAGCGGGAAATGAAGAGGCTGACAGACTAGCAAAAAGGGCTGTATTAGAGGGAGATGAGGTAAATGTACTACCAAACTGGTCTGAAATTTTACCCAAGTATAAATCAATATGCTATAAGAGATTTAAGGAATATTTTGATGAACGATCAAAATGCAAAGGCATATGGTACAAAAGTATCCAATGTGAGCCTCTTCGTGTCCCCTGGTTCTACTCTACTAAGTTAAATAGAAAACAAATTGTCATGGCGTGCAGACTGCGATCCGGCCACACTCCTAGTAGAAGTTTTGCACATTTAATGAAATTAGTTGACTCTCCTAACTGTGAAATATGCAACAAACGAGAAGATGTATACCATCTTTTAATGGAGTGCGTTCGATATGCTGACAAAAGAGCGCAACTTCAGAATTTATTTAAATTAAATATGTTTGACATTGGAGTTTTCCAAAGCATTCTATCTGAACCCAATTCGAGCGCAGCTAGAATGCTTTACTCCTTTAACTTTAAATCGTATACTAGCAATAGTCATTAGATAGATACTTACTGTAGTAGTAATTTTAAATTTTAGTACTATAGGATTGTCATCGTCATTACTATGTACAAAAATCCTTTTTATAAAATAAAGAATTAAAAAAAAAAAAAACTAAGTTAGATAATTAAATTGAAAAAAAATGTTTTGGTTTTAACTGGTAAGTCAAATGAGATCAATCACCTAAGTTTAAATTCCAGTACCTATGATAAGTAATCAGTTGTTTTGCACATAAATGGTATGGTGACCCCAAACATTTAAGTTCAATCTACAAGTTTTGTTTTAGTTTATAATAAACAATTTACATGCAAGTCTTTGTAAACTTGCGAATATTTACAAGAAATATGTACCTAAGTTTAACGAGTGTATCTGTCTGTCTGTACATAGAAGCGTTCTTAGTTTTGTTTCATCAACATTTATTCAGCTGTTTAAAAGAAAATTTTATCTCACGTTTCGGAAATTTGTTTAATGTTAACTTTTTTATACGACAGCGCAAGAAGGATGGTTAAGTTTTTCATTCGTTCTAGAGCCTAAATTGCTTGATAGTGGCAGTTGTGACTGTAACACCAGTGATATTAGGTTTTATTTTTTTATTTGGATGCAATTATTAAAAAAATATATAATGGAGGATTTTTGGCGCCAAAATATTTCAGTTATTTTAAGTAAGTATTCGGATTTTTGTTTTGTGATAATTTAGTTTGTTAGTTGAGAGGTCTATGTTGGGCACTATGTTTGAAAATATGTATCTGTATGACAGTGTCATGCCACCCACTTTGGGCTTTATAATTTTTCTATTTTTTGTAATTTTTTCACCATATTTCTCATGTAACCACTTCCTAATGACACTTTACTGTGGTACTCCAAAGTATTGATAATAAATCAATATTTTGTAGTTGCTTACCTCGCTTCTTGAAATAAACATTCCACCATTGTTTATCCATCCCGCATAGTCATCTACTTCCTTTGCCAAAGAGCTGTATACAGTTCTCGAGTCTTTCAACAACTTGACTTCCAAATCGCAAGGCCTGAGCGACCACACCAAACCTAAAATACATTTACACATTGGCCTTAGAAGGACAAACTTCCACACCGAGTGCGTAACAGATTCAAGCACTCTTTAATCTGTAGGTAATTTAAATTGATTTGAACGGTACTATAACTAGTAGCATAAGATGCCGTAAATTCCCCCAATTAACAGTGTAATGCCTACAAAACACCTTGGCCTTAGAAGGGCAAACTTCCACACCGAGTGCGTAAAATTCTCTCTTTATTCTGTAGGTTTTTTTTAAAGGATTAAGATAAACTAGCAATGTAGTATTTCTTGTTAACCCCTCTAAGTAAGCTCAAAGACTTGTGTTAGGAGTGGGTTCACGTCGGTAGTGTAATGGGTAGGATTCGAACCCGCGACCTCAGGATTGCGAGACCGATGCCTTAGCCATTAGGCTACCGCCGGTACTATAAGTAGCAGTACCTATTACACGGTCATTACAGTTCCTAATAAGATGCCACAAATGCCCACGCTCAACAGTTTAATGCCAAAGGCTTTCTACTACCAGTCAAGCTTAGAAAGAAACAGAGTTAATTATAAAGCTGGCAAACAAAGTTGTAAGTAAATATAAAGAAATGACACTACCAGCTGTGTGCCATGTTGTTCCATTGGTCAACTTTCCCCTTTCAATAAGAACTGCGTTCACTCCTCTTTTTGTGAGTTGATACAAAGTGTTACATCCTGCAATACCTCCTCCTACAAAGCACAAAAAAATAATTAGTTCTGTAACCGGCAGTGATTCGATTTAAGTAAATATAACTTCAGATAAAGTGAGTTCACTCTTTCCATTCAAATTAAGCGGTTTAGAACTCAGCAGTGAAATTATGCGATGTTGGTACTTTCGTAACTAGATAGGTAACGTCACGAGAGCACATAAAAATAATACAGAGTATAATATTGAGTCCCTCATGGTACACACTAACTGCTCGAAAAAGTAGTGCACAACGTGCATCCTGATGTTCCTAACCTCTTGTAACAGAATAGAATAGGTATTATTTAAATTACTTACCAATAATAACAACATCAGCCGAAGCCACCACCTCCGGCTTAGTAGCTAACGATCTTTTCTCATAATTAAACTGTCTAAAGTAACTCGCCGTTCGAAACCTAAAAGTTCGATCTCGAACTACTTTAAACATTTTAAAATATGCAAATATTATGTGTTGACAATTAGACAGTTTATTGATAACTGGTTACAATAATTGTGTTATCTCAACTTGACATTATCGTTTAAAGTTATCTAAGTTCAAGACGTCTTGCGGACTATTTTGGTAAAGTTTGAAGACGTAAGCTCTATATTATGCTCTAACTATGGTTGCGTACTATCACGATGCTCCAGGGCGACAAATGTACTATCACGATGCTCCAGGGCGACAAATGTACTCTGTGGATGCTCCTTGGTGTTACGTTTAACAGAAAAGTTCTATGAATGCGTTTGCCCAAGCAAACGCATTCATAGAACTTTTCTGTTAAACGCGTTTGCTTCAAACCGTTTCCCTACCCATAATTCGCCTAAGCCAATCATCCCCTTCCTTTCACGGAAGAAACGCAATGGGAGTATTTTAGTTGCACTTTGCTTTCACTGCATGTTTCACGTCTCTTGTTATTTTAACGCACGAGCATATTTTTCTTACGATTAAAGGCTGAGCAGTTTTTAGCATTAGGTTAGCTCTTTAACGAAACGCGTTTTTATTACAAAGTGGGTATTGGTTTTAAGTGTTAGATATAAATTTAAATCGGTTGAGAAAAAAAATAATCATTTAAGTGTTAAGAATTTTAATGTTTGCTAAAAAGCTAAAAAATTGGGAATACCTATACATACTATATCATGTCTATTTGGATCTCTTTGTAAAATAAGTATTGTATGTCAACTTCGGTAATATTTCAACCGTGTCGGTCGTGCAGTAAGTGTTCAACTCGCCAAAAGTTATCGTGGATTTGAGAGGGACAACTTACTACTGCTGCTGCTTTATTTAATGTATTAAAAGATGATGCCCCCGATATGTTGACTTAGTATGAGTCTCGTCTTATAAATACAATAGGGAGAAAAGCATTAAGTAATTATAAATATTTTTCATTTTAATTTTAAGTCGCTTTTAGTATGCGATTGAATTAACGAGTAATTTCATTGACTTGACTTTATATAATAATAAATTACTGAATAATTTACTAAATAAATATCATAAAAATATGCAATGCGCGTGGACTCGAATACTTGCTCTCTCTTACACCCAACTTGCCTCCACCTTTCTCTATCGCACAGACACTATCACTCATGTCTTGTCCCTTATAGGTGCTTAAAAAATATTGAAAAAAAAGTCCTAGTCAACGCAACTATGTGTTGACTAAGGAGGCGCAGTTACCCAAACACTTACATGGTTTGGAGGTAAACCGGACTTTTGATCGACATTAACAATTCCTATCTACGAGACTCTTTTAACAGTATTGTCTATCTTTAAGAATTAAAACATTGCGGCACATCAATGATTCTTTGACTGGTTCTATAGCTTTTACGCTTCGAAGGTTGGATTTGTTATTGACCGTACTTTACGTAAGTACCTAATCTTTTATAGTAGACTAGCTGTCCTGCGCAACTTGGTCTATGTAAATTTTCCCCGTTTTTGCAACATTTCTCATTTCTCCTCCTATTGGTCGTAGCGTGATGTTATATAGCCCATAGCCTTCTTCGGTAAATGGGCTATCCAACAGTAAAAAAAAATCGGATCAGTACTTCCTGAGATTACCGCGTTCAAACAAACTCTTCAGCTTTATAATATTAGTATAGGGAATTTTAGTTTTTAGTTTAATTAGTTTAGGGCTACTTGATGCGAGCCATGATATTTTAATTTTTTAAAAAGTTAACTATATTAATCAAATCAGAAAATAGTGCCTACCAAAAGAAATGTCACGTCCAAAGTTTAATGTGTTTAAGAATTGATTTGAAGAGATTTGATGACCTGCAGTTTTGTCGTTTTAGCTAAAGGTCATTATGAAAAGATTTCAGTTTAAGATTCGATTGCTAAGTGTGTGATTTTGCTATTTGTTTTCCTAAGGAATGGATATTAGGTGTATGAAATAATACTGATGTGTGAGTGTATTTACGTGATGTTAACCAATTATTCAATAAACAATCAAAATACTCTATAAGACCACACAAGGTACTAGAAAATCAAGAATCAAGAAATCATAAAATAGATGCTCATTGGGCCCTGTGTACGAAATGTATGGAATACGTTTTTTTCCATTTCTGACATTTATAGTATAGTTTTGATTGACATATGAAAAATAACTGATTGGCATCAATAAAGATAAATATATGAAATATTGTCATACATGAAAAAAGCACTCCTTAAGAAAAAACTATAAAGAAATCACACACTTAGCCATCGAATTAAAAACTAAAGTGTTTAGAGAATGATATCTCTTTATCCCAATCCTAGATATATCCTGTGTCTGTTGGCCCTGGTTTTTTTAGCATTGTCATTTGTACAGAGTATTGTTTTGACGTATCTTAAAAGGATACTGATTTGCCTCGTCGATAGACATAATCTAACCTATTGTTGATTTATTGTTAAACAACGTTTAACAGAAAGGTGTGTTCATATGCAGGGGTCGTCACATACGCATGATAAATAACCTGTGTACCTAATTTTATCATAATATACGAATCTTAAAATTTAAGTAATTTTTAATCTGTTTAAAAATAATTATGAAAATATCGACACAAATAATGCTACATCCATAAACCAAAAAGAATAAATTATAAAAATAAAAAAACCCGCCTGCACAAAAAAGATGGAAACAAGATCGCCAACATAATTATACAATTTCATGCAGTCGGAGGCACTTTACTAAGTTCATCGAGATTCATAATTGCCTCCGACTGCATGAAATTGTATAATTATGTTGGCGATCTTGTTTCCATCTTTTTTGTGCAGGCGGGTTTTTTTATTTTTATAATTTATTCTTTTATTTAATACTTTTTAGTAGTTGTAGGATGTAACCGATGTAGCAACTTACTTTTATCACAGCTATTGTCAAGTATTGAAAATAAAAAAAAAACAATGGTCGCTTACTAACTTTTTTAGTATAAAAGTCATAATCATGTTATACCTTTTTGAAATGCTTAAGATGAGCTCTTTAATTTGATACCCATATTGCAGTATTCGAAACAACTTTTTTTTTCACACCTCTTTATTTTGACATCTCATAGCCGCCATGTTTGTTTTGTAAAAACGTCACCTATCTAAGAACACTTGGGCGATTAAGACGAATCTAACGACGGGTGAATTGTATAAATCCGTTCAGTGAATTGTGAGATATCAGGTAATAAAGAATATTACATACATACATACAAGATACGCGCGAAAAACATAACCCTTCTTTACAGTCGGGTAAAAAAAAAAACATTTTTATAAACATTTATATTACAAGTATATTTACATAATTTTACAATCTAAATTAACTATAAGAACATCGAGACGCATAAAAACAAAGTCTACATTTATAAACATTTTTGTCTATTATTCTTTATGGACAGTAAGGTACTCTAAGGATTACATGTTCCGGTTTCAATCAAGGCGACGAGTAGCCGGCGACCAGGGACTCGTTGCGAAGTGTGTGGCGATGTACGGTAGCTATCACACCGCCCGTCAATTCCGGTCGCTACACATTCGCCCCCGAATAGCCGGCAACCAATCCGGCGCCGGATTGAAACCAGAACATGCGAAAAGGTCCTTATAGATTAACTATTATTGACATTAAAAATATTACATTTATCAATAGGGACCTAAACAAAAGCCACCGAATACACAAACGATACTTAACTTTGACTCGTGCTCAAAAGTATTTCTGTCGCTACAATTTTCCTTTAAATGACAGTGACAGCATAAGAGTTATAGTATGAGAGCCCATGACCAAAACCATATATCATAACAATACGGTCGAAACTGTATAAAATCGTCAAATTATACGATTCTGAACCCAGCTAGGTGGGTAATAACAGTCTAAAGTGTACCAACTGTGTGGGAGGCCATTCAGTTGTGTCAAAAAAAAAGCAGTCGGTATCATAGCAATAGGTACATCTGATATTGGAAATATACATAAATTTTGTTATTTTATGACGAAAAAGTTCGTTTTCGAAAATTTTGCGCGTAAATTGTCTGTAATTCGAAAGAGGTTTATTGCGCAATGATCCCATAAAAACTTTTTAACATTAACAAAACGGTCTTCAAATTTTATGTGTTCAAACCATCTTCTGAAAAATATTTTTATCGTATATATAAGATTTTCAGACGGATTGTTATGATGTATTTTTTTCCAATTTTTGAAGTCAACTTCCGGATTTGTGCTCCACTTTTGAATTCTGAGAAACATGTTTTCGGTATCTTATAGCTATCATTCAATTACAGTCCGAAAATCAGCCAGATTGCTACGATACAGTGCGGTAAAAATTTTTGACACATTTGAAAATTTGACCAGGTCAAACGCTACGCGAAAACATTCTGATATTGATTATTTGATAAGTTCATGATAATCGAATCTATCAATTGCATGTGGTTTTGGCCGTATTGCCGAGACAAAAATGTTGGTCGTGAGCTCTAATACTATTAATGGTATCTCATATCTGACCGACATTTCAGTATTCGGTGCAGGGGCGTAGCTTGCCATAGGCACTTGTCACACGGCCGGCGAGAAGCGAGCATCTATGTACTATTTTCTCTCTCACGAAACGTCACAAGACGTAAAATATATGTAGATCCAATTTGTACACCGATCAACTATTAATAAACGTATATCTTTTGTTTACACGGAATCTACATCTATTGTATGTTTCTTGAGCGAGAACTTTGCTAATAGTTGCTCGCTTTCTGGCCATTGGTGGGACGAGTGCCTTAAACGGACCCTGTATCAAAATTTATTGAGCTAATGTGAGTCGACAAGCAAAGGCAAAGGATTAATATGAGTCGCTCGCACACCTTTGCAATCAACTCTGTGTATATCGCTACCGAGGAGGGGGATGAGGAGGGGCAATGGATATTCTTTTTCATCAACATCAACATTCGGAACAACGCTACTATATTAAGTGTACAATATTAATTCACGATGTTAGTAATATAAATAGTATTATCTTCTTCTAATGTGTGTAGCCGTGTGGTGCCGGCTTAAGAATAGTACCACCCCATCTCTTCCCGTGGGTGTCGTCAAGGCGACTAAGGGATTTCACTCCGGAGGACGGGCAGCAGCGTCCTCTGCGTACTTAAAGCCTTACTGCGATCGCCAACCCGCTCGCCAAGCGTGGCGATTATGGCAATTACCCCCAGGATCTACTGGGGAGACCCGTGCCCAGCAGTGGGCCATCATATGGGTTGATATGTAATGTGTTAGAATGACGTAAATAGACACGTAATAGTTAAAATATTTATTGTTAAATACTGTTGTTATCTTTATCAATAATATAAATAAGTCATATAATATAAGTAAGTCATGTGATTGTGGTTTTCAATCATTTTCACATACAAAAAGTCAAACCTATATTGTTTTAATAAAATAAATAATACTTTAAAAATAGACTTCGGAATCCTTAAATCTCTCTTGAAACAATGAAGTTGTATAATATATATCATAACATATCTACATAATAATCTAGGAGGCCCTGTGCTGTAAATCATCATGCTAGTGAATGATATATATTAAAAAAAATACAACAAATTGTTACATTTATCTATAAAACATTAGTGTAATATTATTGTATTAACTATTAATATTAATTAAATTGGCAAATCTTAACATTAAGAAATGAACACTTAAATATTAATATCGTCATAATACTAAATAAATTTCAAATAAATGCAGCTAAAATATGCTTTTAAAAATATTAACAATAGTACAGTACTCCAAAAGTAATAAATGCGCATAGAAATCTTCGGAAATCTTCGTCATTGTTCGGCAACGGTCGTATTACCCGAGCGTCGAAAGACGATATTTATATAGAGTGGTTAAGAGCAATTTCTCTATGCCTAATTTTATATATTATGTGTTTTGTGCTAAAACAGATTTGATTTACCTGTAACGAAATTTGATTCGATAATTCCATGTAAGTAAATAGCGAAAACGCTACAATCATTGTTGGAGTGATTAGTTTTCAAGTGTCTTACCGAAGTTGGTGTAATTATGGAGGAAAAGGTTTAAATAACATAAGGTTTTATTAGAAGGAGAAAAAAACGTTTTCAAATAGAGGTTTACATAAAATATAATCAAAATCTCAGTTCAAATTTGTTTACAGCACTAATCATTCCAGAAAAATAATACAATTATAAAAAAATTAATCAGAATCGAGGAAGACCTCTATTCCCGACATCGCAGATTCATCAGAAGTTTCATTATGCTCTTGTTCATTTACACTTTCCTCACTGCTATCACCTGTGTAAATAATCAGTTTATCGGAATAACTATCGATTCTTGGCTCAAATTTTCTATATTCATCTTCGCATTGAACCGCATGATCAGAAACTTTTTTCCATTCTTCTGGTCCTATTTTATTGATTTTTTCTAATATAGCATCTTTAACTGACGTCACAGTCATTGCAATATTTCTCTTGGCCACGTGTTGCTTTATTTGGGACCAAATATTTTCAATAGGGTTAAAATCGGGATGATATGGTGGCAATCGTATAATTTTATGCCCATGTTCCTCCATTATACGGTCAATGGCAAATTCTGTGTAATTTTCTTTGTATCTTTGTATAATTTTATACAAATCGGGTTTCAGTTTCTTTGGGTCATGCGGAATGTTGTGTTGTTGTAACCAAGCTGTCATTTGTGGTTTAGATGTGTTTGAGTTTGGTGGTTTCACAGACAGCTTATTATGATATGGGGCGTTGTCTATTACCAACACACTATTAGGAGGCAAGTTGGGAATCAATTGATTGCGTAGCCAAGTTTGATAACGTTCCGCGTTTATTTCTTTATGATAGTCACCTTCTGAGTCGACACATTTATGTAACATTAGAGCCCCTGGGACGAAGCCTTTTTCATTGCCTGCGTGTACAATAATTATTCGCTCTCCTTTGGAAATGGGTTGTTTGATACCTTTTTTGTTGCTATCTTGCCAAGTTTTACCCTTAGTATGTGATGTGTGCACATACGACTCGTCCATAAATACTATGTTTCTACCAGAACTCCTCAGCTGTTGTATTTCTCTGAGATATTTGATCCTTTTTAGGCGTATATCATGTTTTTCCATAAGTAATTGTCTGTTATTATCAGTTTTCAGAAACCTAAACCCCATGTCTTTCAAGATCAACCTTAAAGTCTCGGCACAGCCTTTGAAATTAATAGCTTCGATCAACTTTATTCTTAAATTATTTACAGTTGGGAGTTCTTTCAGCGTCAATTGAAAATTGTATATCATATTACGAATAACACAGTAGTCGAAATCATCAAGTACCAGCCGAAATCTACTTTTAGGTCTTCCTTTTTTCGGTGTAGAAAATTTCTTTGATTGATTATGTTTTTTTTCGTTTAAGATATTACTCAAAGTTCGTCGCGAAATTCCTGTAGCTTTTGTAACACGGTCTTGAATTTTTTTAAAATAACCATCATGGTCTCTGTTGAAAACATTGGCTTCATTTAAGAAATAAAGGTACACATTAAATACCATTTGCCGTGCTTGTGAATTAAGCGGTTTTCCACGTTTAAATTTATCCATTTTGGAAGAATTCGTCTGAAAGAAAATGGCATGGGCAGAGTTAGGTATATATTTTTTATGCATGTTTATCTATTTATTTAATTTAAATAAATCTCATTTTTTAAATGTTTTTCTAGTACTTAATATGTATTTAATGTAGGTATTTTATTTTTTTAATATTAAAAAAACGTGAAATATGTTATTTATTTTCCTTTTTTCAAAATATACTATTTAAATCTGAATAAGCTAATTAATGTTGAAATTATATTTACCAAGAAGGGTGTGTAATAGCAGCTCTATATATTTCCACAAATAGAGAACACGTGCAGTCACTACCAATATATAAAGACGACTGACAGACATTTCGCTGACCGGCGACAGCTGCCGAACGCCCGATTTGTTTTCGATTGTGCACACATGATATTGACTCCTATCTCTTTTAAACAAGGTGCAAAATGCAAATGCCTTGTTTAGGGCTCTTACGATTCCATGATTCGAGTGTTTCCGGGAATACGACAATTAGCGAAGATCTGCATGTGCATTATTAATTTGGGAGTACTGTACAGATTAATAACAATAATTTGTTTTTATTATAAATTTGGTTGGAATTATTATTATAATAAAAAAACAGCTAAGGTTAAAGGTTTATTTACACGATTTAAGGTGGCCACTGTCGAAACGTTCATTTGCAAGACTTCCGAATGGACGCATACCGAATGAATGTACGCATAGGACGTAAGTCTTCTATTTGGACATACGCAAGAATGTTATACTGAAGACTGGTGCCAACACTATAAACTTACAGAAGAAGTGAAGAGAACAAATTTGAATTTATTTGACATTTTGCTAGATCATCTTTCTCTTTCGTGACTATATATGCTTAGAAAGAGAAGGTGGGTCTCTTCTTAAAAAAGCCGACATGATAGACACAACTATAAGCTATAAGCTTCTTATCTTGCCCACTCACGGTATATACGAACGACTTCCAAATGCGTGGTGTATTGTACGTCCGTTTTTACCCGATTGTAATTAACAGACGATCACTCCATTTGGATTGATGGATACTTCGTCAGTGGCCGCTTTTACACATTTTCTTCTACCTACCTACATTCAAGAGCAATAATTGAATACAATAAATTGAAGCCTCGTTTACACGATGCCTACTATGACAACAAATTATTTTGCACTAATAATATAATAACACGTCAAAATTCACAATCTAACGTGTTAAATATGTTTTAATCATCGATAAAAATAATATAAGCAAATAATTTGTCTAGTAAGAAGCATGTCGTTTTTGAAGTTCCTTAAATTGTAAGGAACTTGCATCGTGCAAATGGCACTTTATACAACACTGGCTTAAATATAAGACGCATTCTTATTTTAAAAGCTTAGGTAATTAGCTCTATATTGACAGCAATATTACGACTGTGCAGTCTTTTTTTAACATTAATGGTAGATTAGTATGCATACCAGAAGACTTGAGTCATAACAACGAATCATCATTGAAGTATCAATATCAGACTTGTAAATCAAGCCTGATATGAAGATACTTGGCTAAGCAGAACTAGCATACAATCATCAGTAAAAATGTCCTTTTTTAAAAGAACAATCCATTTTTGTGACACGCTACCGTCTTTTAGTTTCACATATTAATCCTAGTACCAGTATCAGACTTAAGGCTAGCCTGATTATGGACACACATATCTATGCTTTTTCTAAACTTATTGGCGCACATTTATTCGTAATACCATACATCCCACAACATACACAATTTGTTAGGAAGTCTGCAAAATGTCCTAAAATAATCCACCTCATTTATTTCTTTAAAAGGATTTATACTGTGTGTGCATGTAAAGTTGACAAGTACAGGTGTTGGTTTCATACATGATGGTGTCTGGTGACCTGCAATAGACATTGGTCTTAGTATCACTATCAGACTTGTAAAGCAACCCTGATTTAAAGATACATTACCTATGCACTGGCACACAATCATTAAGTAAACTTGTCGACATACAATTAACAAAATACACAATATTTAGAAGTTCAAAATTGTCATTGACCTCTACAGTCCAAGTACTATATGCGCACAAAATCATCAAGTTTAAGTTAAACTCCAAGTAGCATATGTATCCGTAATGGTAATAGCATGCATGTTAGAAAGTCCAAGAGATGTCCTTTAAATAGAACAGTCCACCTTTTAGAAGGACACGCCACCGTCCTTTCTGTGTGTGTAGGTGAAGTAAAGGTGTTGGTCTCATACGTGGTGTGGACTGGCGACCCGCGGCGGAGTGAGGCCGAGGCGGTGCTGGCGCGCGGCGTGGTCGCCGGCCGCTGCGCTCGCCGCCGCTTCCAGCTGGGCGCGGAGAGCGACCAGCTCGCGTGTGCGCTGGTATATTGGATCCTTTGGAAAGAATAACATTATTGTTATAATATTATTCTTTCCTAAGGAGAGAATAATTTTCTTATAATGGTTATTACTGCCTCTGTGGCGCGGTGGTAGTGTGTCCGACTGCTACGCAAGAGGTTGTGGATTCGATTCCCACACGGGACACCACTTTGTGTGATCCACAAATTGTTGTTCCGAGTCTGGGTGTACTTACTTTGTGTAAATCTTTATTTTGCTGGTATATGGTAGGACACATGGCGACATGACACACGCTAAAAAAAAAGACACATGGCGTTGTGGTTTTTGGACGTGATAACGTCTTATAAATCGATAACCGGGTGCACGCACGAAAAAGTGTCATTGTCCGTCACGTTCCACCTACTGATAGGCTGAAGTATTTTGGCCGTCAGGCGCATGCACCCGGGTCCACTAAAGCTGTCACAAGCATGGTTGTTTATTACAACGTCATCAAAGTTTTGGCGATTGCAGCGACATGCGATACAATTGAAAAAAAAGGGTTGCACTCCGGGAGTGCCGGCGGAAGTGAAAACTTGAACATTAACGTTGTGCATTTTTGAATATTTTGGAATGGTTAGAGAATATATATATACAAATATAAGTATACATTTTTTTTTTTACAATAAATGTATCATTATTTATGTGGTTAAATACAATATTCATCCATTGCAAACATGCTAATTTAAAAAATGGTAATGAAAACACAAAGTACTCCCAGATTCGGAGCAACAATTTGTGGATCGCACAAAGTGGTGTCCCGCGTGGGAATCGAACCCACGACTTCTTGCGTGGCCGTCGGACACATTCTCACCGCGCCACACGACTTTGACTGACATTGTAATAAAGAACCATGTCGGTTGTTTATTACACAGTCGTCAATGTTTTCATAAGACATTATCACGTAAAATACGTACGTAAACCGATTTTACAAACAATTATTTTTTTATGCACAGCAGATAAAGTAAAAGTAGAATAAAGTCATAGCATGTATTTTTTACACATTTTCTAGACTTTTATTCCCCGCGCCGGAAAAACACGTTAATTAACTGTCATTTAGTCGATCCTACGACTAATCAGTGCAATTCGCTCGAACCATCGTCAGGGAATTAAGAAATGTAAAATTGAACAAACCGTGCTTTTGAAGAGTGTATCTAAAATCCCATAATGCCGTAAGATACAGATTGTATCCTGAATTAAATACACTCTACACTCACAAGCGGAGTCATGCAGGCGCACATGGAAGCGCAAGCAACAGGGGCAATTGCGCCCCCCAGACTCGACTGAATGACTTTTTTTTTGGGGAATATGACAATTTTGACACTGGATCTGAGTGTTTAGGCAGGTAATTCACCCCCTCCCCTCGGTGGTGGTGGAGGACACCCCCGTCATGCGAGCGGCTCACACTTGACCCATTCCATTCGTGTGAGTGGTGCAACAACAGCCCTATCTGGTGCAATGCCCCACCTATCCCCTACCCCATTAAACAACAATTCTAGATCCGCCACTGAATGAAGGCGAATTATTATAATAAATATATTCCCGGATAGGATTCTGCCGACAATATAACGCTTTCTACGGTACCAAAACTATTTGCGGTCTCGAATACCCGAGTGACAAAGGATCCCAGTACAAGGGGTTTAGGTATAAGTCCTGGCGATTGTTTATGTACAACTAGAGTAATACCGTTTCATTAAAGGAATTTACACAAACCAAGTCGCGGGCAAACGTTAGTAGAGTAGTAAGTACAATAAATAAACATTTACCTGTTGCCTCATAGTAGGATTCCACCGACAATACAGCGCCTTCCACAACTTGATCACTCGGAGCGACGCCACTGGCACCAAAACTACTTGCGGCCGCGAATACGGCGATGGAGGTGAACTAGCTCCGAATGACGAAGGACCCCAGTACAAGGGATTTAGGTACAAGTCCTGGCGACTGTTTATGTACGACCAGAGCGATACCGTTTTAGTTTTTACTTCTGTAAAAAAAAAAAGGTAATACATATTATACTCCGTACTCCGTACATGCGGTTTTACTCGATTGAGCAAATACGTCGAGAAAAAACCAAGGCATGGGCTCTCGTCCACACATTCAGCATTTATATTTTATTTTTATTTATATATGTATCGAGCGATGAACGACGATTCAATATTCACAAACATAGACGTAGTATCAATGAAAAATGTTGCAAAAACAGGTTAAATTGACGCAGACGAAGTTGCTTTGGTGGGCTAGTGTACTGTAAATGCAACCTTATCCGTATTTCATATCTGTAATTTCATCCGTCAATAAATCAAAGAAAGCGATAACTGTATAAATTAAACATTTCAATAGTGCGGCGGTAGCCTAATGGCTAAGGCATCGGTCTCGCAATTGTTAAGTCGCAGGTTCGAATCCTACCGTTACTACCGACGTGAACCCACTCCTAACACAAGCCTTTGAGTTTAGCTGGAGGGATTAACAAGATTGCTAGTAATGTGGAACTTAATCATCACAGCTAGTAATAATAATAATAATAAAGCCTCGTTTTATTCCTTTATAAATGCAATTATAGTAACATTAAGTATACAATAAATTTTCATGCACTATATAATAAGATTTAATAAGTATTCAATTTAATTTAATGTAAAATGTTTAATTTATATCACTGCTAGTAATCTTAAAAAAAAAAAACAAGTAGATATTCGTAATGGGTATTCAATTTAGGTATACCTAGATGCCTCTACCTACCTTCCTTCGCCCTCTCCCTCTCAGTATTAAAGAGGAAGGTTCCAAATCTGCAAGAGTACAGATGATCGACGATAGTGATGAGCAGTCTCTCAGTGAATTCGAACGCTGTGGGGAACTGTTGCTGTAACTGCCACACGCAGTCCACCCATTGTACGAACACGGGGGAACGGTCAGCGTCTGAATGTCGCTCGTCACCGTGGCCGATACGCTACAAAATGATTTATAAAATAAGGACCTAGAAGATGGGACCTTCTAGATTAAGATAATAGCAAAACTCTTAACAGTCAAAATAAATTGACTGGCTATGTGGCGCGGTGGGAGTATGTCCGACTGCTACACAAGAGGTCGTGGGTTCGATTCCCACACGGGACACCACTTTGTGTGATCCACAAATTATTGTTTCTAGTCTGGGTGTACTTTGTGTCCGTGACTTGTATGTTTGTTAAGTCCCCCGCGCCATAGGGCTTAGACACTAATACGGGAGTCGTCTTTTTAAAAACAAAGCAAAAACAAAATTACTTCTGAAAAATAGTAGGTATGTTATAAACGGCCGATACTCAAACGCCACTCAGTGTTATTGTATTTGTTTTTTTATTTGATAACTAGCAATATGGGATTATGGTATCAAATTACTAGCAATCCTGTTAACCCCTCCAGCTAAGCTCAATGGCTTGTGTTAGGAGTGGGTTCACGTCAGTAGAATAATGGGTAGGATTCGAAGTCGCTATCTCACGTTTGCGAGACCGATGCCTTAACCATTAGGCTACTGCCGCTTTAAGTTTTTGTCACTTAAAGATATCGCCAGTTTGGTAGAGACAGATATACTTTTTCGCAAATATTGTTTGAGTATATATTAATTACTCGTTATATTTTAATCTTCAAAACTATATGAAATATATGATTTGTCATTGGTCATTTGTTGAAGGAGCTACTCCTTTAACAACTTTTTTTATTGAAAAAAGACGACTCCCGCAGTAGGTGACATATACCTATTGCGGGGGACTTTACAAACATACAAGTCACGGACATTAAGCACAGCCAGACTTGGAACAACAATTTGTGACTTACACAAAGTGGTGTCCCATGTGGGAATCGAACCCACAACCTCTTGCGTAGCAGTCGGACACAGACAGAAGCAGTAACTTGGAATGTTAGTGACATAATTATGTAGATATTTCAATTTAAGATTTGATGGATAAGTTTTGGTAAGATTTTCTTAAGCAGTGACTTTATTTTGAGCAATATCTTTTCTGTAGAACCTGTCGTTTTAGTATGTAAAAAAGCAATACAAGGAATCGATTTGACATGAAAATTTAATCACTAGTTATCATTTAATTCTACCTTAACTTAATATTATGTATAAAATTTAAAATTCTTTATTCACTCATGATGCAAAACAACTCTTGTGATACGTCGGGATTCTACATGTACATGTAATGCCAAGTTCGCAAGCAATAGGTAAAGCCGGAGATAAGAACCTGGCAAAAAAAACTCATGGCCACTCTTTTCAAATTGCCAATTTTACAATGTTTGAATGTTTATAAACTTGATATGGGGTTAAGGTGCTGCGACTAATATACTATACCTGTATTTAGAAATATATAAGTATGTTTATCAGTTGACTGTTTGCCATAGTACAAGCTCTGTTTAGTTTGGGATCAGATGGCGTTGTGTGAGTTGTCCGAAGATATTATTATTATTATTATTGCCACACCTTACCTACAATGGTTGATCCATGCTTAATACAGTAAATTTCCCTTGTGTGGAATGAAAAACTTTTGAATGTGGCATGTAACTTTTCGCATCGATCTAAATTAAATGCTACTACCTAGTAAATAAAGACGACAATCGCGATGATGCTTACCAGTTGGAATTTATGTCCAAACGACAGCCATTCCTTCTCGATGAGCACTTCGAATCCTCTAAGCGTTCTGTAGTAAGGGTCAAGCATCAACATCGCTAAAGCAGTGAGTTGTGCTGTGCGGTCCCATCCGTCCGAACAGTGGACTAATACGGACGTTTTATGGTTCTCCACCTAAAAAGAAATAGTGGATTAAGCTTGTGGGTAGGGTCATGTATGTACGTACAATGGCCCAATCAGGTCAATTCACGTATTTAAAGCAGTGCAGTTGCAGTTAAGCTTTGATTAAAACGGGCATTTTTGTATTCTTGTAACTTTGGGATCGATCTCAAATATGCGTCTCGAGAGCGCAATAACGACATTCTAGTACGATGCGCAAGCGTTTTAAGATCGATCACAAATTTACAAGAATACGAAAATGACCGTTTTAATCGAAACTTAACTGCAACTGCACTGCAACTGTACTGCTTTTCATAAGTGAATTGGCCTCCTGAAGGCTAAGTGCAGTTTTCTTATTCGCCCAGGTAAAACTAACGTATGTGTTATTTAATCTCCGTGTCTTTTGTTTGTTTGCTACATTGTCATTTTTTTTTTCTATTCCTTTTGGTATTACTATAGGTAAACTCTGATATACAAAGGCGGTATTATGGCTCGCACATTCTGTGCGTGTTTCAAATTACTTTTTATTTTCTAATTTTCTTCTTTTAAGTTTTCTTTTTTCAATCACAAAGTCTCGTTCTTATCCAGTTAACACGTATTTCAAACATATTTTGCACGCGTAGAGTATATTTGTTCTGTGATTCTACACGTCAAACGCGGAGCTGTAAAAATAGCGACATGTTAGTTTGCCGCCATTTTTACAACTCCTAGATTTCGATTTCGATTTGATCTACTCGATTTGCCAAAGACAAAGGCTAGGCGCGCACTAGGCAGCCAACAAATGTATGGGATTTTGTGGCAGTCCAGCGCACGCTCTCCCATAGACTGTCATACGTTCGATTGGCTGTCGCAGAGAGGTTGCCTAATGCGCACCTATCCTAACAGCGCTAGTTTCTTACACACAATCTGAATCACTTTTAAACTTACGCGTTGCATTATTTAGGTGCAATATTCGACACAGGAATAAACAGTCAGTTTGTGACCACGGTCGGTGTAATCAGGTCGATACGTCAAGCGGTAATTACGTACATAGTTGAAACATGTTCGCGAATCATTTTGTTCCGTGCGTTGCCGAGCTAAGTATGTAGGTATAAAAGCAAGTATTTTGTCGTCAAGGCATCAAGAGACACGCTATAGTAAACTAATCTGTTGCAACCATTTTGAACGGTATGTCAAAAAAAGATTTAGGTTTAGTTTAAATTGTTATCTTTACCGCGCCTAGCTAAGTTTATTAGCATGCTTAGCAAATCTAATACGATCTGTAGGTAATCACCTTGTCAACTATTCGTACAGCTCCAGCCAAAATACATTTGATATGCTTCAGCCAACATGTAGCCTCTATACCGCTGAACCATCTGAAATAACACAAAAAATAACAATATATTAACCATAAAAAAACAAATATAGTCTATTTTATAGCTGTAACAAATCATAAACAACATTTATCTTATACCATAAACAATATCGGTCGCTTACCTAGACTGGTCTATTTGAGGGAAGCATAATTCTTTGAGCTTCCGCAGACTTTCTCTCATAACGTGAATGTTGTGTATGTCCAAGAATACAAGGTCAGCGTTCTGGTATGCATCTTCTGATTCATAACTGCAAAATAATGTTATGTTTAGACTACAGTTTTATATTAATAACTTTTTGTTTGGTCTATGTTATGTCTGTTTAAAAATTGTGATCAGTGCCAAGAGTGGGAGGAATATTTCCGCAGGATTTTTGAACACGGCGGTATTTGGTACGAATTGGGGATCGATTAACTGTGCCGGTCGATTAAAGTGTTGATAAAACGATTAAATATTCGAACCTAGCATTGAATTCAATAATTCAATCGATAGAAAAGGTGGGCCCGGTCGCTTGCAATTAGGTGTATGAATAACTCAGCAATTAGGTGTATGAAGTGCCGATTTAGTCAATCGAATACTTGCAATTGCAACCTGCGAACCGATATTTTGGAATAAAAAAGTACCTACATTTTTTTCATAATAATGTTAATATATACTCGAATCCGGAGATATGTGATTTAACCCGCGACAACGGTTACCATGTATGTATTACGTTGATAAATAACAACTTTTTTTCGCTCGGCTAAGTACAAGATCACGCGTTTGAAGTGCGGTAGACGTTGTCGCGGGTTTAACGTTCGAATCTTCGGACTTGAATTTTATATCTTATAAATCGATGACCAGGTGCACGCACAAAAAAGCGTCACGTTTCGCCTGCTGATAGGCTGAAGTATCAGCCTATCAGCGAATGGCGATTGCCGCGACATGCCGAGGCATGGTTTATGGTGTTTATTACAATGTCATCAATGTTTTCTTATGACGTTACTACGTAAAATTATCGTCCAACAAACAACTACTAACAAACTTTTTTTTTTCTATCGGTTCACTATCATGGTCTTATCACCCCCTACCCCTGGAAGGTATCGACTGGCTAAATCGGCACCCTGTATATCGATTGAGAACAAATGTGTTGGTTAGATCGCCCATGGGACTTGGTGCGATCCACAAACTCTAACCTAAGAATACTTTATGCTCGTTAAAGGTACACATCTATACTAATATTATAAAGCGGAAGAGTTTGTTTGCTTTGTTTGTTTGTTTAAACGCGCTAATCTCAGGAACTACTGGTCCGATTTGAAAAATTCTTTTTCTGTTGGATAGCCCATTTATCGAGGAAGGCTATAGGCTATATAACATCGCGCTACGACTAATACGAGCGGAGTAGCGACGTGAAATGTTGCAAAAACTACGCATACAAAGTTGCGCGGGACAGCTAGTATAAGTATATATCGTTTTTTATTATAATTATACCTGCGTTACGATAAGTACGATTTCCAAGACCAAATTGGTACAGAAATAATAAATCCGATAACAAAACAACATACCCTCCTCCTTTAGCCTTATTGGCGACTGCGTTCGCCGTTGGTCGGGCATCCATTATGAACAGCTTATGTGCTTGAGCGTTGGCATCCATTATGAATTGAATGTAGCGTTCGTCCTCGCGACTGCGTTTACCGCTTACCTACAATGTTTTATTGATAATTATAAAGTTATGTAGGTACAATACAGAGGTAATGGCTGAGGAGGACACACTTCAAAGCAATTTAGCATAGGCGTATGGGGAGGACAGGATTAGGGGCTATAACCCCCATCCTCCCGAAACGATTTAACGTCGGTTTTATTGGTAGCCTAGGCGAATCAAAGGTATGAGAGGGGGGGGCGTTATTCAAGCAGCTACACAAAATTGAATATTCACGAATTACTCAATTCCGCCGGAATCGCATAATTTTTCAAGTGCTTAAAAAACCGGGCAAGAGCATGACGGACCATACTCTGTGTAGGGTTCCGGAGCCGTTGCCGTATGAAAAAATGCACCAGCAGAAGAGCGTATGTTCATGACATTACGCCCTTTTGTTGAGAAACGCAGTACTTCGGCAAGAAATTATTACCGCCTCTGTGGCGCAGTGGGAGTGTGTCTGACTGCTACGCAAGAGGTCGTGGATTCGATTCCCACACGGGACACCACTTTGTGTGATCCACAATTGTTGTTCAGAGTCTGGGTGTTCTTTGTGTCCGTGACTTGTATGTTTGTAAAGCCCCCCGCAACACAGGGCTTGTGCTACTGCGGGAGTCGTCTTTAATAAAAAAAAAATCAATGATAGTATATCCGATCATGTCAGAAATCATTTTACTGTTGTTTTGTTTCTATAATAAATCTTATCCTTAAATAAAGCCTAAATAACCACCAAAGATTTTTTTTATCATTTCCTTCATAATTCATGCAGTAGAGGGTTAAAGTATTAGTGCAATGCAAATTTTTTTTAATATTTTTTGGGCACACGGTTCAAAAGATAAGGGTGAGGTGAGTGGGGGTACACAATTTATGTAACTTTCGGAGAGATTATTTTCAAAAATATTCACTTAATCAAAACCTTAAAATGTTCTGACCCGTCGAAAAAAAAATCAGCTTCTGTTATTATTATATGTTTAAATGTAAAATATTTACATTTAATATTTAGTTATCAAACTAAATAGAGCTTACTACAAAACACACCGTTTCACCAAATTGAATTAATATTTACGCAGACGAAGTTACGCGGGTCAGCTAGTCATCAAATATTGTAAGTAGACCTACATATCAAGCTGGAATAGGCATGGTAGCTTCGTTTCCACGAGACGCCCAACTTTATGTATACGACAACTTTATATAGTGGTACGTTAGTGAAAAAAACAGGTGCCGTTGGAAAACTATGATCCTCATACAACAACATAGGCCGAAGTTAGTTTACCAACCGCAAATAAAATTGTTATTAAAAATGACTTTTATAATGCAACGAGTATGGCTTTTACTTGTGCTAAGTACCATGTAGCTTGTAGTAAAAGCCATAATCGTTGCATCACAAAAAATATTTTTTTATTATAAATTTATTTGCGGTTGGTAAATTAATCGCGGCCTATGTTGATGTATGGGGATAACAGTTATCCAACGGCAAAATTAAGTTTGTAATATTTAACACCTATTTTTTTCACTAACATACCACTATATAAAGTTATACATAAAATTGGGCGTCTCGTCAAAACGAAGCTACCATTGCAATTCCAGCTTGATATGTATAATTTTATAATTTGGTTTAGGGAACCCGTACTATTTACCTTAACACACCTTTAAAAAGTGTAAACACCCAACACGTCACGTCGGACACCGGGGAACATAAAATAAATGCAAATATTCATCATTTCAGAGTTCAATTTGACTCATAGATTAGTCAAAACAATGTCATAGGTTGATATTTAGGTCACATAAAGGTAAATGACAACTAAAATTTCAATGAAACTATGACCTGCAAAACAAACCAGTTTCCAGAAAGAAACTTTAAGGGAATTATAAATGTTACAGTAGGTGGAAATATCGGGACATTGCATCAGTCATGAATAATAAAAAACATAAAGACTGACGCATGATTACTCATTTCATAACAGTTAGAGACTACTTGCAATGCCGGAAAAAACATACAACGCTTTAAATTGATTCTAAAAAGGTACTAATCATCCTTGATGTATCTTTGTATCGTATACCCACTATAGGATACACTAACTCAACCAACTGATTAATGAATGACTAATTAAGACTTTATAATTCAGTTTTTATTTTTATTAAGGTTTTTCTAATACAGATTTGCCATGAGGAAGATAAAGTCAGTCTAATATATACAACTAGGTTATTGATATGGAGTTCAAATTTTTCGGCTCCAACGACTACAAAATCATGGTGTATTATTTTAGCAGTATGACTGCCTCTGTGGCGTGGTGGGAGTGTATCCAACTGCTACGCAAGAGGTCGTGGGTTCGATTCCGACCCAGGATAAAACTTTGTGTGATGAGCACGATGGTTTATTCTGTGTCTGGGTGTTATTTATCTATAATATGTATGTATTTAAAAATATATTAGTATGTTTATCAGTTTTCTGGTTTCCATAGTACAAGCTCTGCTTAGTTTGGAATCAGATAGCGTTGTGTGAGTTGTCCCAAGATATTATTAATATAATTTCATCTAAATCGATTCAGCAGATTCAGATTTATCTTTTCGTGCAATGCACATCGCACTGCACGAAAAGATAAATTAATGAGAGGTAATAATATTAGGTTTACCCACAAAAACAGATCACTGTGTACTACATTCGCAAAAAAGAAGCGGCGGTAGCCAAATGGTTAAGGCATCGAGCTTGCAAACGTGAGGTCGCGGGTTCGAATCCCAAAACCCATTATACTACCGACATGAACCCACTCCTAACACAAGCCATTGAGCTTTTAGCTGGAGGGGTTAACAGGATTGCTAATAATATGGGGCCCACATTTCGAGCAACCTTTTAAAAAAAAGTATAATATCAGCAGTGGCGGAGGGTCTTTAGAACCTTATTACTTTCGGCTTCCCTTTGGATTGTAGTTACTTAGTATTATAGGTATAAAAAACCATGTCCAGTAAGATATATTTTTGTAATGGGTTACCTCAGAAAAAATTTAACCCTTCGCCTCTGAATACCAGTATGATAAGTGCACTTACCCCAACCAATGGTTGACTACATCTGCTAATAGTAGCCTGTGAGCTTGGATGTATCCAAGCAAGCACAGGTATCCTTCCTCTTGACCTAAACGTGGCTACGGAACGAAGTAAGTCATCATTGGCAGCAGCTGGTACTGCCCAAACAGATGGATAGCTGTCACAGACTTCGTACTTGTCGTTGATACGAGTAATACGCCACATGTCGTTGTTGACGCCCTAAAAATGTTATTAGAAAATATTTACAATGTTAATTGCTAGGTCTGTGGTCAGACAAACCACATAATAGGTAGGTAAAATATTTTCCTTTGTAGTTTAATTTGACCTGTATTATTTAGCACTTTTAAATGTTGTGTAAATTATGATTAAAAAAAAATAACAGTATAACATTTTCAGTTCAATTTGAACAACCTTGAGGCAACCATATTCCATTCCAGAGATCCGAGAGCTAATGGCAATTTTTGGGTAGGTACAATCGGCCTACTCGGCGGTCGTACACCCCTAAGGCTATAATGGCTTGCGAGAAACGTCCGCTCTCTACGTAAGCGCACTCACACAGGAACATTTGCACCTTATCGGATGCAAGGGGGCGGGGTCCTTGTTTTTTTTAGTATGTTGCGTTGTTGTGGCATATTTCGAGCCGATTAGAAGATTGTAAATACTATTATAGGATTGTGACTTTTGTTGTAAGCGCGCTTTTTGCAGTTGCGCGAAATAGCAAAGAATTATTTGATTGTAATACATACAAATCTACATTAATGTTATGAATAGTTTATATTATATATTTATTCGTTTGTGTTGTTGAAATAGTAAAGAAGTAATTTAAAGCTTGGAGAGGAATATAGTATCTTTTGCCTCAATACCATTATACATGTGAAATTATGGACGGAGGTGCGGGAAACCGTTAGGTTTTAATATTTTTTTAAATTACTTTTTGATCTGTAATCTATCTCTTCTATAAATATGAGTTAGTAGAGGAGTTTAAAACTAGTGCCTGTAATTTATGACCTATATTGTGCGTATGTTTTAGTATGATTCTCTTAAGTAGGTTTATCGAAAATATTTAATTTAATTTTTGTAAAATTATTTTGCATTTTTGAAACATATCCATACTAATATTATACGTGAAAGTAACTCTGTCTGTCTGTCTGTTACGCTTTCCGATTTAGATGAAATTTGGTATGGAGATAGTTTGAGACCGGGGAAAGGTCAAAAGATAGTTTTTATCGCAATAACCTTAAACACGCAGGCGAAGCCGCGGGCTAAAGCTAATAATATATGTTTCAAAAATGCGAAATGATCGTTTTGTATGCATATATGTTACAAAACGATCATAAATATTTTTCAAATATTTAAGTTATTTATGTCTTTATTTTGGCTTGCCCTCCGTAGCTATTTAAGAGGTAGTTCAACTCATCAGCAACTATGAGTTCAATGATTAATCTATACTTAAATATAGTAATATAATATAGTATATAGTTTGTTTGTTTGAACGCGATAATCTCAGGATGTACTGGGTCAAATTAAAAAAATCTATTACTGTTGGATAGCCTATTTATCGAGGAAGTATATAGTATATCGTATATTTTATTCGTCTGCTTCAGTCAGCTAGTATGCTTTATATAGTTGTTCCCAGTGACTCCGCTCGCGTATATCTTGATTCGAGTGATAAGAATCCTACGTCTTTCACCTATGCTTTAAAACCTATATCATTTTGTAAGTTCTTTGTTTTAGGTGTTTTATCTACATTTAATTTCAAATATACCCTTGGATTGATTTAACGAAATAAAGATATTTGAAATTTAAAATTTAAATCGGACTAGTAGCTTCAGGGTAAACCTCTACATACAACTTTAACTTTTTAATATCAATAGTATAAGTATGGTTTTAATTCAGCAAGTTATATTTAATTTTTAACCACAGATTATTTTTATAGAAATAAATGTATTAATATATATTAATTACCTGGAATGAGGGCAAGAAATAAAGAAAAGAGTCAATTGTTTTATTAATTTTATGAATCAGTCAAACAATTTCTTAACACATATGTGCATCTATGAATCATTTAATCCTTAATTATACTTTAAAATTGTGGTTGAGGTATAAAACAATAGGCCAAAATCATATTAGTTAACAATAACGATATATTTTTAATATTATTAAATTATTATTTTATCATGCTATATAGTCATCAAAGTGCTTAATTACCAATTACTTCATCAATAAATATTATATTAATAACGTCTTAGTTAATGAAAATAGACAGTTTCATTAAATTAAGTAACAATGTATAAATTATTAATTATCTCAGATGCTAGCTTACATTTAGTACAGTAAAATAACCAATAAGTATAATTTAGATTACAATTAAAAATAATTACAAACATTTAATTTCAATACAATCCATTGGCTCTACCGTCAATATATATCTATTAATTGTGCTGTTAACAATAATTCGTCCTCACATTCAGACTTCCGGCTTCACATTTCTGGGCATGTATCTAGTATTATTTACAAGCCATAAGTTATGACGAATGTGTGAACTTGATTTAAAAAAAAATGTCTGAAAATTTAGCGTGTGATAAATCAAAACCTCTGTACTCGCGAGTGAAACGCACTCTTGCTTCTTGTAGTTCTTGTCCTAATTTTTGTAGCGGAATAATGCACACATTTCTTATAGCCTGCATGCCGCAGTCAAATAGTCTAGCGAACGTCGACGTGTCTTGGTAAATGGCTGCATTTCGTATGTGCTGACCATTTGCGTTACGTGATCCGACGTTAAGACAGTCCTCCTCAGCATTCCACTAAAGCCAACGGCACGATGTAGCTCTCTGAAAAAAAATACGAAGTTAAAATAAATGTATAAAAGATCTTCGATACCCACTCATTAAAAGTTTGAATGAATAGAACAGTAAGACAAGCACATTTTTAAAAAAGGTGTTATTTTATTATACCTAATATTATTTCTTTACAAATCAGCAGACAATGAACGAGTTGTCACTGATAAAATTAGATAATAGTTCTTAAATAGTTGAAATATGATTGAAAATAGAATAAGCGTTAATATGAGAAGCTACCGACTGCGAAAACAAATTCGCATGCAAAGTATTTTCAATTCTATTTAATTGATTTTAAAGATGATAATTGCCTTAATCGTTTCCAGTTTTAGGACATTTATTGTGCGTAGGTATCATGAACCTATTTTTTCGGCAAACATATTTATGGCACCTGGAATTACCGAACCGTGGGAAAGCAAAAACTTATTGTATGCAAACTATTTTCAGTTCTTGTGTAACGATTTAAAGACGATAATTGATTAAAGGATTCTCAGTTTTACAACTTTTACTATGAGGATCATTTAACTATTGTTTTATTAACACAATATACGCTTTATGATTTCTAAAATTTACTAAAGCGTGTGAATGAAAACAATTTATTTTGTCAAAAGTAGTTTATATCCCTCTGGACGACTCCGTCCACTTTCCTTAACTCGTCTACTTCCTAAGTTGACTACTTTCCTAACTCGTCCACCTACGATTCCCAAATTATCCACTTCCTAACTAGTTAATTTTCCTAGTTTGTCAACTTCTTAACTCGGCCATATTCCTAACTTGTCCATTTCCTAACTCGTCCATATTCCTAATTTGTCCACTGTTTTACAGCATAGCATGGGCTCAGAATACAGAACACACCAGAAGCCGCGCTCAATTTTTTACATGTCGTTGGCAATGTCCGAAAACCGAGCCTAACTTAGCCCCATAAGCCTCAAATAATAGAAATAGGGTAATCAGTCAACCGGCAGTGGCCTTAAGTATGGTGCAATTATAATAAAGTTAACAAATACTAATAATTATTTATTAAAAAAATATTCAAACAAAAGATAACTTCAATGTATACTTAAAATAAGCCCTAACATTTGAGTTTTATGTATATAATTTTTTTTAGAAAATTTATCGGGGATATTTCATTCGCACTTATTTGTTTTCGTAGCTGTGAATATTCTTTGTCAAAATAAATGTCTTTTGTTCTTCGGTTTTTTGGAAATTTATGAAATATGCTTCTCATTATTAGGTGGTCAACATGAATGGCCTCTTTAATTAAAATGCTGCATAAATAATAAAAATTTGGGTGTCCTTTTCCAGATATTTTCAGATTCAGTCTTCGATGATACCCCTCTGCTGAGTTGGTTGTTCTATGTTTATTATGTGCACAACTTAGCATATTATGATCTTTCGTAAACCACTGCTCTTGGAAGTATTTTTTAAATGTTTGCCATTCTGCATTATTTGGTGCTATATCCATTATAGGTGCAGGTAGTAGAACAAAAAGTGCACAAAGTCTCGAAACATTTCTTCCTTCACTCGTGCTGGTTAGGTTACATTTATGTGCCTGTTTCCACACCGCCTTATTATAGTGCTGAAAACAGCCAGTAACTTCAGCTTCGGGGAAAATGGCTCGAATTGCATTTAATTGTGCAATTTCATAATCGCATTTAAAATAATCAATGCAAACACCCAAGTGGCTTTTAATTAGTCCAAAAAAACGTTTATAAGTCTTCTCTGTTTTGTTTGGAAGCATTGTATAAATAACTGGTAATATATTGACACTTTTATCATTAAAATAGTAGTCGAGGTGTATTATATACAACTGATAGAATGGCTTTGGTGCAGCCCGAAAAGTTCCATCTCCATAATATGAGCACTTTACTTTTTTATTAATAACTTCTTTGGCCATAAAAGAACAAAAAATTAGTATTTTATCACTTGTACCGTCTTCAATTATGTGAAACTTTTGTGACATGCCTTTTGGCACTTTAACTTCATTCAAGTTATTAAAATATAATTTGTCAGTACCCAAATGTACTTTTCTGGCTCGGTATAATGTACTTTTTACTGATTTAAATAGTGGAATGTCTCGAGAAATTACTGTATTATTAATTTTCGCAACGCCGTCCTCGTAGATTTCTTGTATTGAGCCTAAATTGTAACGTACTTCCTCCTTTGCATTATTTATCATTTGGCGAATCTTTACCTTTGCCTTTTCCGGTTGACATGTGTGTATATTTTTCCGCAAAATCTTACTTTTAGTCACATCCAGGGTCATAGTCGCGGAACATCTGGCTCTATTAGTGCATCTCCAACGAGTATTACCATTGTTGTTAGTACAACTCCTCGTGTAAGTGTATTTACTTCGCCATGTTAATAATTCATTACCTCTTTGATTTTTTGAAAATTGTAGTTCAGATCCAGACATTTCGTTATTTAATACGTTATAGTCAATACAAATTACCCAAGACCGTAAAACTCTGTATTAAACAGAAATGCCAACTGTCATTGTACTAGGTTCAATCATAAATCACACATAAGGGAAATATTTCAGTCATAGATCATAAGCGGCCAGTAACAGGAAAAGATTAGTTGACCATGAAGGTTTTATCTGCTATCCATGTAGTACTTACCACAAATAGATAACTACAAATCAAAACGGGTGGGTGATGGGCTATTCTTCATTAGGTACATTGTACAACGTAGCCGCATTAGTAGCTACGCCGCATTACAACATAAAAGGCTAAGTCCCCTATAACGACGACGATACATCTACTTTCCTATGTGGAAGTGGACTAGTTAGCAATGTGGTCAACTTAGGAAGTAGACGAGTTAGGAAAGTAGTCAACTTAGGAAGTGGACTAGTTAGCAATGTGGTCAACTTAGGAAGTGGACTAGTTAGCAATGTGGTCAACTTAGGAAGTAGACGAGTTAGGAAAGTAGTCAACTTAGGAAGTAGACGAGTTAAGGAAAGTGGACGGAGTCGTCCAGAGGGGTTTATATGAATTAGGATTTTCAATACTTCAAAAAATTTTACATAATTTATTTTGTTTAAACTTAAATATTTTAAAAAGAGTTACATAACATCTTTAATGTGAGAAAAATAAAAATGAAACACCATGATTTAATAAAGCTGGATTTAAGTATGAATCATAGAAAAAAATTTAAGTGTATAAAAGCACGAAATTCCTACTCTTCACATTTCAGAAGAGACAGCCTTTTATATGTTGCCACTCGTTATACAAAATAGTTTTTGTTCCGATTAGTACTACGTTTCATTATTATATTTCAGATTAATTGAACGAGTGAAAGTCTAGTTCCAAGAAGTTCACGTTTAAAAAATATACGAATTACCAAGTGACTCAGAACATGTTTAAAGTAAACTAAATGTAAATATTAATGGATATCAAAAAATGTAAATGAACTTTCACTTTACATTGATTTATGAAAAAGACAACGGCATATGAATTTATAATAAATCATTTATAATATTATTTATTTGTTGAAAATCATAAGTAGTCCTATACCTATGTATGATAATATGTATATATATATATATATATTAATTATTTATATATTTATTTATAACATTACTTATATTCTTATAATTTTGGTAGTAAATTAGTAGAATGATTTTTCGACAATCATCGTCATATTTGAATATATTTCATAAAATTTTAATAAATTAAGCACTTAAATCTTTCTCACCCATTGCACCATCTATTAACAAAAACCATTTAGTAGTTATTGTTTTTTTAAATTATATACGAAATAAATACATTTCACTACACTACATAGTAAAATTAAAATATTAAGTTTATATAAAATATTAGGAATAAATAACTGCGAAAGATGAAACAACTAATCCTAATGTCTGCCATCATCATTGAGGATATTATTATATTATAACAACGAAACAAACCTTAGCTATGAAATTAACCATAGTCTTCAGAAATATTGATTATAATATTATTCGGTCTCCCCCAATTACTTTTTAACCAATAGCCAATTCTATTGTTAAACATAATGTATAATTATTGTAATAAAATATAATTTGAATTTGACTTACCGTAACATTTAACTCCCGCGATATTTGGTAAAGGTTTGTCCTGTATCCTTGGCCAAGAAGATCCAAAATTTAATTCCCGGTTTAAATTTCGGTTAATTGTGAAGACTCGCAGATGTCAGCAAGAAAGCACCCAACAGTCCAATAAAACACAGCCACCATAGGTAAACAGATGAAGAAGAAACGGTCCACTAATTCACACCACAAGTCAACGAGAGTTCAATCAGTAGTTTTGTGGTCAACAAAATGGCAAGATATCGGAATCCGTAAACAGAACAAGCCGTGAGTAAAATACAGTAAACACGCGCGCGTCATCATACAAGGAAGTGCAAATTGCAACTAAGTTAACAAAAATGTTTTATGTTCCCGTTGCCACACCTTAGCCCCGTCCTAATTGGTTGGAAGTAAAATGTGGGAGTGGTTTTTGCATTTGTGTGTGTGACCGAACCGTTGTGAACCGTTCATAGTAAAATATTTTCAGGTGGTCGAGCATCAAGTGGGCCGATTGTATATTAGGCATGCTGAAAATTTGTCTAATACTTCTTAAATATTACCCCCAAATAAAGATCAATTAAAGAACCATATACCTGGCTGTGGGATAGAATGGATCTAAATAAACTTTTATATTTTAATATGATTAATGACCGAAATTACCTGTATTTTTTAAACACTTATTCTTAATCTATTATATAAAATTCTCGTGTCACAGTTTTCGTTGCCATACTCCTCCGAAACGGCTTGACCGATTTTGATGAAATTTTATATACATATTCAGTAGGTCTGAGAATCGGCCAACATCTATTTTTCATACCCCTAAGAGTTTGTTTGTTTGTTTGAACGCGATAATCTCAGGAACTACTGGGCCGCATTGAAAATATATTTTATTGATGGATAGCCCATTTATAGAGGAAGGCTATAGGTTATAACATCACGCTACGACCAAAAGGAGCGGAGCAGCAATGAAAAATGTTATAAAAAAAAGGGAAGAAAAAAGGGAAAATTACTATCTATTATTCATGCCCCTAAGTGATAAGGGTTGTCCACCCCTAACATTTATAACTATACTATAATATTAGAAGAGAGAGAAGAGTTTGTTTGTTTCTTTGAACGCGGTAATCTCAGAAACTACGGGTCCAAATTGAAAAAAACATTTCACTTTTAGATAACCCATTTATCGAGGAATGCTATAGGCTATAAAACATCGTGCTATAACTAATGGGAGCGGAGCAGCAAGGAAAAATGTTGCAAAAATGGGGAAAATTTACGCAGACGAAGTTGCGCGGGTCAGCTAGTTATAAATAATATCCTATTACAATTTCAGCGTGCCTAACATATATATGTTTTAATTTTAGCTAAATAATTTTGCAAGCGCCTGGCCCAGTTTAAGACCTAACTAAATAATCTGGCTTATTAATTATTTCACTCTTTAAATATTAGTTGTTTGAAATAGAATATTTAATGTACTTGTGTATATTTTTCGCAATAAACTAAATACATGTACATACCATTCTTCTGAGTTCAGCAATGGGTTCATACACATGCCAACCATCTTCAGGGAAGCTCTCTGAATAGCTGAATGCAAATAGTGGAAGTCTATGTGACAGTGGAAAAGCCAACTGTTGCAGTTTCTCAAATATGCCACGTCGGGAATGATTCTCTTGTTTATGGGCAAACCTCAAATTTCTCATATCCTGCAAGAAATAAACAAAACATTATCAGTTATGAGATATACATAAAAATAAATAAGTATTAAACAATTGAGTAAATAACTACATTCTTAGTAAATTATTTTACACCAGGCAGTGCTATCCTAAAATGTTAAAAAAAAGAAATATAAATGAATTTATAATCCTCAAAATTACTGAATGTCAATGATTTAAAATGACGTAATAAATTTGTATTTCTTTTATACTTGCTGTATCGCTTTGACATTTAATACAGTAAAAAAGATGATTTCAAGTCATAAAGATACTTGACATGTTCTATATATTATTCATAATCTCCCCCTTTTTCTTTGTATGGGGATATACTTACCTTACAAAATATTTCAATGCCATATGAGTTTTCTCCTTTGGATGATGCACCACCCACCTTCTCAATTCTAGATACCTGAAAATATAATTAACTGTTGTAAGTTGTCCCGCACAACTTCATCGGAGTAAATTTTCCCCTTTATTTTTTTTAATAATCCTATGTTACTTCTAATACCTCCAAGAATATGTTTACAAAGTTTCATGATGATCGGTTGAGTAGTTTTCGCGTGAAAGCGTAACAAACAAACTTACATTCACATTTATATATTAGTAGGCATTTAAATCTATGTATAATATTTATGAGTATTAAAGAATTTAGAAATCATTGATTCAGTTTGAAGAATTGTTTCAACTTTTGCTGACTATACTTTTCGCTTTAATTATTAACAGTAATAGTCAGAAATTATGTAACAAATTAATGGTGACAGTGTATTTAACTAAGATAAACCCGCAGGATACTATTGTGAGTCATACATCCAAAATTATATTATGTGATCATAATAGCTATCAGCTTTGACTACAATGTCAGTTGTTATAAAAATTATATGTATGATAATTATTGTAACAGATGGTTCAGTATCCTTCCAACTAATGGATATCCTTGAAAATAATGGGCATATAATAATAATAATATCTTTATTTGCCTAAAGTGTAAGTACATAAACCTACTTCTAAAATATAACCCATTATAACTATAACATAATGTATGTAATTTAGTGTGAATAAGTTTGTGAAATTAAATATTATTATTATTATTAAATTAATATTTTTTTTATTATAAAATGGTGTTGACATATTTCTGATCCTTGTACAAATCTAGACAACAGAGAAGATCCCGTTTGAGGGGAAAAAATGTACATCTAATGCTTAATAACTCGTAACTCGAATTAAGGTATCGGAGGGGATGAAAGAGAGGTGTGGGGAACAATATCCCTGCGCTGAACTACATTTGAATACAAGAACACAAACACAAACTTAGGTGGCGAGAATTATATATTCATAGTCTAAACAATAGTTTAAAACTATACCTAACACTTTTTCTGAGCTCTGAAGGCTCTTATCAAGTCCATAGGCCAATGTGTCAACAACAACCAACAACAAGATACAATAGACATGTTTGTATGAAGGTTGACAAACCAAAAATCAATTCCAAAGTTTAATTGATTTTGCGTATTTACATATTTTCCAGCCCTAGTCCAAATAATTTAGCTGTTGTTGTATTATGTATACTTTTATCTACTAGTCCTAAAGAGGAGATTACTCTTGTTTTATAGGTAAAAGTATGTACTTATACATCTACACTAATATTATAAAGCGGAAGAGTTTGTTTGTTTGCTTTGTTTGTTTGTTTGTTTGTTTAAACGCTCTAATCTCAGGAACTACTGGTCCGATTTGAAAAATTTCTTTTTTGTTGGATAGCCCATTTATCGAGGAAGGCTATAGGCTATATAACATCGCGCTACGACTAATAGGAGCGGAGTAGCGACGTGAAATGTTGCAAAAACGGGGAAAATTTACGCATAGGAAGTTGCGCGGCACGCTAGTTAGTAATATAAGGCTATAGGGTCGGCTAGTTTGAACATAATAATCTCAGGAAGCACTGATCCAAATTGAAAAAATATTTTACTGTTGGTTAGCCCATTTATTGACGAAGGCTATAGACTATAATAATATAATCTTACGCTACAACCAATAGGAGTGGAGCAGCAATGAAAAATCTTGCCGAAGCAGAAAACAAACGCTGATAAAGTTGCATGGGTCAGCTAACATAAAATAAAGAGTAATGTATACTTACAACACCTAAAGGCACACTAAGTGTACCCTGTAATGCAACAGCATCAGTTGGTCTGAAGTGAAGCTGATAGTTTGTCACTTTCAGCACTCCCCGAGAAGGACCACTATATGGACACAAGTATGTAACATCTCGGGCAACACTCATCACCTTCTCTCCATCCAATAAATGAATATCCCCCAATACATGTGGCTGAAAATAGTATAGATAACATTATCGCCTTTGGTACCTACATCATAAAGAAGTTGGTACATGCAGTTAAAGTATACAGTAACATTAATTAAAGCAGTAAAATATCTTTGCACAATAATTATATACAAGCCTTGCATAGTTCCTGTTGCTGCTTGTGACTGTGAATACAGTTAATGAATAAGCATATGTGAATAGTTCTGCTTTTGCTCATTGCAACACCAGGTAAAACAAGTAAACAAGTTGCACTAGTAACTAATAGTAACTCACACAAGTGACTAATCGCAAGCTTAAAAACTATATTACAGGAAGCAGGGAGTCGACTGTTATAAAATTCATTATGAATAAATTAATCCTTTTAGGAAACTTACGGAGTCTTGTCCGTGTTTAGAATTCAATGAACTCGATTTTGAATCAGAGTCCAGCGAATCGGAACTCGCATTTTTTGACAAGGAAAAGTCGGAATTTAACAACTCAGAGCTATTATGTTTATCCATTATATTGAATACTTTATACAAGTGAGATAAAAGAATTGATTATTTATAAAATAACTCTGTTTCTTTTCAATCTGTAATTGTTGAAAATGATATGAATGACAGTTCATAATTTTCGTTCTACGCAAGTTCGAACATCTTATTAACGGTAGATACAAAATTGTAAATTAATTTGTTATGTTTTGTAACTAGTTCAATAATGAATATTGAAAACAACTCTATAAAAGTAATAAATTAATTAATTTAAAAAAAAATGAATGAATAGTAGGTTAAAGATAACACTTTATAATTATGTGGTAAATAAGTATTGCATGAGTAAAAACGGTTTTCCCATTTTTAAAGTTTGTCTATGGATATTATCAGTTCCGCATTAATAATTCTCTCAATTTTTAAAATACGCGCGCATTGTAAAGTAACTACACAATCGCAGTTGCCATGGATGCAATATTCGTTGCTAAGACGACATAAATATAAAATTTCCAACCAGTCTCTGAGAAGTATTAGTTTTAAAGTATTCTGAATCAAATAATATTTTTAGTATGAAGTTTCCTATAGGTGTTAAATATAGTACGTATTTAGCTTATATGCAAAATGGCACATTGGAGCCGGGAAGAAAAATAAAGTCTGATGAGTTTGATTGGGATACTAACATACCAAAGCCACTCGTTTCTCTTTGCATAGAGAAACTAGCAGAAAATTGGATGGGTATGTAAGTGTACCATAACGATTTCATTTAATTTTACTTAAATGCTCAATTAATATGTTATTTTCAGGTTTCCCTAAACTTGAATCTTTAGTTGCTAAGGATCGTGAGCTTTTTTTGCAAATATTAGATACGGAAGTTCCGCTTCAAATTTTGGTGGATAACATCAAAAGTGATATATTCTGGAAAAGGTGTTATCGATCCAAATTTTCAGATTCTCCACTTTTAGCGGATGATAAAAAATGGATTAATGTATTTATGGAACGTCACTTTGCTGACATTTTAGAAAATATGAACCCAAGACAGTACGACCCGGAAAAAGTATAAAATATTTTAATTAATACGTTGTTAATAACAATACTTTAACCAGTGATTGTTTTGTCTTCTTATTTGAAAATATAATGAAAAACAAAACAAAACATTCGCAAGTTAAAATGCTGTTAAACATGTTTTATGAACCAACAGATTATTTACTACCTTACTTAGCTCATATTATTAGATTGTCATTTCCATCATCATCATTTTCAGGTGACTACTTTAGTTAAACTTTGCGGTCCGTATATTCAAAAACTATCAATTCGTAGTTTGGTTCCGTCAGACATTCCTGTTCAAAGGATGGCTTCACCTGAGATGGCGCATTTAGTAACTAGTCAACATATTGTGAATGGCAAGTCTCATACAAAGATAAATGAAGTAATATCTAGAGGTAAGAATATCGTTCTGATATGTTCAATGAATGCTCCATTAGTTTTTTTATTTGATTGCTTACGTGTTTATTTGGTTTTAGATCACATATCTCTTCACGCTGCATTAGGAAGCTTAACAAACTTAGTTGAATTACATATCACATATCAACTGCGATCAATTGGAGTTGATTACCGTAGAGATCAATTCCAATTTACAAATAATGATGCCAAGAATCTTGCCCGTGGTTTAGAAAAGTGTGGACAACTAAAAATACTTAGGTATTATTGCAATAAAAAGAGTACCTAGTTAAAGTCTACATGTTACAATAGCATAAAATATTTTTCTCAGGATTACGAAGAGCGACATGAATTGTCAGAGAGTAAAATATATTCTACGTGGAATATCAGATAATTTAAACTTAGAAGTACTGGATTTTAGTCATTGCAAAATTGGTGATGAAGGGGCATCTTCTATTGCAAAATTTATTATGAGACGTGATGCTCTCCGAAATCTTATTTTGGTAGACAATGTCTTTGGTAAGTAAATAAGTTTTAGACTAGACCTACTTAAAAATTGTTACGAAATCTTCCTAATAATATTAAATCTAATCAATGAAAATTTCCAGGTCCAAATGGCATAGAAAATATTGCACATGCTCTCAATCATTCAGGATGCGGAGTACGAAATTTAGATTTAAGACTGAATACTAAACTTGGTTCCGAAGGCGTTGCACATGTAGCAGTGGCTATAGCAAGAGGATGTAACCTGACTAGGCAATTTTTATTTTATATTTCTCTATTTCATATCTCTATTTTATATTTCTGTGTAGTTGTGGCCATAAACATTTTATTTGTTTGTACCAGTATTATAAGAATTTCAATAGCTTATTTATTATCCATTTGTAGTTTGAATATATCCGGCTGCGGTATACAGCCTGGACCTTTACTTAAGCCTCCCGCTGGGGTTTGGTCTACTACAAGTGCAGAAAACCCGCCAACGTGTGGAGATCTATTAGCACGAGCTATCGGACTGGTTAAAACTCCACTGCGATCACTTGACTTGAGTGTTAATAATATTGGTTCTGTGAGTATTATTTACTTCAGGTACTGCAAGTATTCAAACATTATATCTATTATATATACGTATTGTTGTAATGTTCTTCTTACAGCCGAGCGATAATACGTTAGCCAACGCAATATGCTTAAGTTATATTGTGGACCTTAATTTAAAAAGATCAGGAATGGGATCTATGGCGATAGCATTAGCAGAATCATCGGCGGCTGCCCAGAGGTTGAGAAGGGAGGCAGAAAAGGGAATAAAGTTTAGGAGAAGTGCAGGAAGACTTGTACAAGCACGAAGAGTTGCAAAAGGCATGAATATTGGTAAGTAAGTGTAGTAATACAAATAGGTATGATAACCAATAATATCGCTGTGCAAATGTATAAGACCAGTTATTTTTTGTCTTTTCAGAAACCGATACAATATTGTTAGCCCAGCAGTTATCTGCTCGACCTTCAATAGTATCTGTTGCATCAGAAGAAGGAACACATAATATACTAACGCAGCCCTTACCGTCCGATTTTGGTTTCATACCAGCCTTAAAGGTTTCATTTATTGTTTTAATTCTATTAAAACCTGGTTTAATTAACATATTATTATATCAGCCAGTTTAATGGAACCAACCTTTATTTTAGAGTACTTTGCCATCGTCTCGAGCTTCATCTATTACCGGACCGCCTACATCAAGAAGGTCGAGTCATCACACTATTTTGGAGCCTGTTAGGGTAATTCATTCCATTGATAAGAAAAATTCAAGAAATTACAGTTTTTAAGAAAGTAATTTTAATAATTGTTTTTTTTTCTAGGAAGTCCGGCGTACAGCACTTGTTCGTCGTGGATCTGATGGTTCTTTGCTGCAACCGCGCAGTGCCGATAATTCTCAGCGACATATTAAAATTATTTTTTCATAGATTATCTTTATCTATACAATTCTTACCTTTAACATAACTTTATTTAAACTATCTTCCCAATTTGGAAAGAAATGTCTCCAAAAAATACTGAAATAGGTTAACTTTTTATTCTACTATCTAATATCTTGGGACAATTTACGCAATGCCATTTAATCCCAAACCAAGCAAACCCTGACAACTGATAATCATACTTATTTTTATTTCTAAATACAAATATAAAAGATAAATAACGCCCAGACACAGAATAAACCATCGTGCTCATCACATAAAGTTTTATCCTGTTTGGGGATCGAACCCAGAACCTCTGGCTTAGCAGCCAATAACCACTAGACCAACTGGCTACTCATCTCGTATTTTGTTTAAAAATGTCAAAATATTTACTAAATAAAACTTTTGAAAATTTAATTATTTTCCTGTTTTTCATGGATAGTATCTAATGTCTGGCAACATTTTTCATAGACAATTTGTTATCTAGCACTTTTGTTTTTCGGACTTCCGTCCGTCACTCGATCAGTATGCAATGTAGCCAGTCTTTCGAAATGTCATGTCAGTCAGCCATGTTTATTTCTATAGAATGTGTTTTGAAATGGTGGTAGTGATAAAAAAACAACATATTAGTGGAAATATTTTCGTAATTTAATTTGTTAACAACTGTAGTGTATTAGTGAAGCTTCAATGTGTTTTTATGTGTAAGTGAGGATTCTTATTGCCGTGAAAATGAATTGGGGTACTGAGCTTTGGGTAAGTGACTACGATCTAAAGATTCCGTGTCGGTTGTCTAACGAATTGTAAGTTGTATAGTTACTGTTGTTATGAGTAAACGTATGTTAGTTATATACTGGGACATACCACTATATACCATATTATTTATTGCTGTAATTATACAATTTACATGTATGCTTGATATTTAAATCTGCAAAGATCTTGTGTAGAAAGTTAGATCCTCAAGTAATATTTCCGAATTCTACAAATTTTCGTGTGATTTATTATAAAGGAATAGGTTAGGCATTTTCCAGACTTCAGATACTTGTAAGTTGATGATTGAATATTTTTGCAAAATATTAATAACATAAACTTTCAAACTTTCTACATTTTATCATGTAATGGACAATACGAGGTTTCTAATACCTTTCATATTTATGTGTGCCTGTTAAAAGGAGCAGGTGCCCTTTTTATTTTAAAAAAAGTCCTAAGTAATTTTAACACTTTCAAAATGCTGTGCACAAACAGCTTTTACATGCATTCTAATGTCTACTTTATTGAATATACATACTTTTTTAAACAGTATATTTAAATTGCAATAGACATACAAAAATAGGGAAAGAGTATAAAGGTACAATAAAGACAATAAATTTTAATAATAAATGTATTCAATTGCTTACTAAAAAAAATACTACAATAATTTTAGAACATTGAAGGCAAATTACATCTTTAATGTTTTCTTTAAAAATGCACAAGCATTCTTCATAATGTTACTCATTGTATAAAAATAGCTTTTTACTTGGAATGAAGAAATGAAAACATTTGTTGCTCTTTATTAATAATATTTGTTCAGCCCATTGACACCAGACACTCTCTTGCCATTTCAGGTATGTAAGATAAAAAATAAACCTAATTGTCATGATTAAGCAGGTACCTTATTTTTTTCAAAGAAATTCAATTAATTAAATCTTCATCCCCCAATCTTCAAGCCCCATTTTTTCATAATAACTCATGCCAAGTGGTGTTCATAACTTTGTATAATTATCATTTTCTTATGCATTCAATCATAAAGTGCACTATTTGTCATTATCAAAATTGTTATCATTTTGTTAATTATTTATACAAATGACATATGTAATTATGTATGATTCATACTGTTCAAAGTATTCCATTAAGACAAATGATATCATTAACATAATAATGTTTAAGAAAAAAATAGTCTTCATATTCATGCATAATGTTTGCATATTGAATAGATATCTGTGTTTCAGTGTCAAGTGATTGTTCTATATTCCATTTTGATAAACTAGGTCAGTGCTTGGATGTGATTTGATTACATTATTTTGTGACTCAATGGCATCACTGAAATTTACACATTGTATGAAAGGATCAAAGCATGAATGTGGAAGAATGCATGACTAGAAGAAAATCTAAAGAATGGATAGATCATGCAAAAGCTGATATGGCCACTGTGAGCACAGATATGGTGTCTGACAGAACAATATCAAAAATAACAGAAATAATGTTTTGCACTGACCCCAAATAGGGTTTTTGGTTATGATAAGTTTAGTTGATGATAAGGTTGCAGGTTCAATCTTGATTGATCTTGTGAACCCACTCCTAACACAAGCTATTGAGCTTAGCTGGAGAGGTTAACAGGATTGCTAGTAATGCACTATCCCACATTGCCAGTTTTTTAGCTATTTTCTATTTAAGCAAAAAAAAAAAAAACAGCTAAAAGGAAGGCAGTGTAACAAACACAGGATGTAGCTGTGAATGTTAATTCTGTGATTTTTAATTTTAGGATTCTATAGCTAAATGTGTTAATAATTTCAATATAATTATAGTATGATTTACATATTTTGTGCATGTCATTTGTGCATGTTTATTACAAAAATGGATGTGTTATGCCTTGTTCTGTATTCCATATGCAGACAATAGGCAGTACTTGAAATACTTATTATGGCACTATGCATTGTGTGCTAATTTTCTCATCTGCCTATGAACTGATATATATAATATACTATATATATTATTATTATATCTGTAGACAGTGGCAAACCTGGCAGGTAGGCACAGACATAAAAATTCACTGATGATAACCAGAATAATAAATGTGACTGGCACTTGCGCACCAAGGGTTCCGTACATGTGCAACAGGGATAGTTGCACATCTATGAAATGGGCCAAATGGGCCAAGTGGGCCAAGTGTGCAAGTACCAATCGCACTTGGTCGCTTTTTGTTATTATCGGTGATTTTTATTATCCGGGCCTACCCACCAGTTTCACCACTGTCTGTAGAATACTGACTGTACTAAGCTTCATATTAATTTATGTACTTATTTACGATGTTTATGTTTGACACATCTGTACATAAGTAAAACATCAATATTAACTCTTTCATTGAACTCAATTTGATTCAATTGCAGATATTGAAGACAAGTCCTTGACATAACTGGCAAACATTGTTGTTTAACAGTTTAATCATATCATTATTGAAATAATAATGGCGAAGTACATAGGATAATTCGAGTAGGTATTTTAAGCTATTAAAATCCAGTTTTCAGATAAGCCTAAAGGCTATATAATATCTCGCTCGGTCCAATAGCAAGAGCAGCAATGAAAATTGTTGCAAAAACCGGGAAAATAGACACTGACGAAGTTGCACGGGTCAGCTAGTTATAAATAATTCATGAACCGAGTTTTCCAGGAACCGAGTTTCGTTCTTTTATAAATAATCGGACCCTATTTTTGTTTATGTTAAGTTTGATTTCTTACACAGCTTCAAGGGACTATAGACCTGAGTATGAAAATTGACGCAGACGAAGTTGCATGGGTCAGCTAGTTATAAATAATTCATGAACCGAGTTTTCCAGGAACCGAGTTTCGTTCTTTTATAAATAATCGGACCCTATTTTTGTTTATGTTAAGTTTGATTTCTTACACAGCTTCAAGGGACTATAGACCTGAGTATGAAAATTGACGCAGACAAAGTTGCACGGGTCAGCTAGTTATAAATAATTCAGGAACCGAGTTTCGTACTTTTAAAAATTATCGGCCCTTTTTTTGTTTACGTTAAGTTTGAATTCTTACACAACTTCAATGGACTATACCTGAGTATGTGGTTTTAATTTCAACTAGATATGTACTTCCACGCGTTCCAGAGATAAAGGGACCAGACGGACGGACAGACAACAAAGTGATCCTGTTACATATTAAGCACAAGTATTTTTTAAACATTTATAATGCTTACTAGTTGATTATGCTAATAAATGTAACTAGTTTTTGTTCGCGGCTCAGCCTACGTAACTGTCAACTAAAGCGATAAGAATTCAAGTTACCTGCTAAGGTACATTAGGTCAAATTCCGCCAGGCTATATGAAAACCAAGACAGATAATTTATAACTATGAACTTTGACTTTTAAAACAATTTATTTGTATTTATGCGTATGTATGGGGACGCACCCTTGTGTTGTTGTCGTTTTCGTCACCACTTAATATTGAAATGATGGAACATAAATCTTTTTAAAGTGATTTGTACCTGATCAAATCCAATCATGAGCAGGTGGAAACATGTCTCTTTTGAACTCGATGAATAATATAATAGTAAAATATTTAGCATATATATGCAAATTTTTATCACATTTCTCTTTTTGTAGGTGTAGGGCGTCAAGTTGCTTCTTTAATGTTTCTAACGTCTCTTAGGCTCGCTAGTAAATAGCGAAGATTGACGTCGAGTTCATCGTCCTCCGTACGCGTACACAGACACTTTATGTCGCTGATGTTGTATCTATTTGGATCTATAAGTGTGCGAGAGTGGTCAGTGTTGGCAAGCTGCAAGGCCGGTGGCTGCCCGCATTCCGCTCGACTTGTTGCCTAGTTGTGAAACGATCCATTCGTTGCCTGTCTATCATTATGTAGATGGAGTGATGTAGAAAGATCACCTTATTATTCCTCTCATTCATACCTAAAAAGTCAAAATTGTGACACATATCGATCGTACCTACTAAGTCAACCGCCTTGCAGGATGCGTTAATTGGACGGTTGGCAGTAATGTTGCGGCATTATATGTATATTTTTTGTAGTATGGGAAAGAAAGTTTCGCGTGCTTTACACACTTAAATATATAAATTTTGATATTTTATTGCTTAGCGTTCGACCTAGAATTTCGAATAAGATTAGAACTACAGATTTGCGAAACAGTTAAATCTGCAATAAAATTAAAAATAATAAAATAGCAATAAATTTATACTAACAAGTACCTACACCTATACAATTCAATTACAACGGTGTCCCTGAACTAGTTCGCTAAGCGTTTTGTAACACGACCTGGATAATGGCCACTGTCAGATAGAGCCGACATAAGTACAGCATGAGCGCCAACAGGCTTGAACAAAATGAATATTTTACTGACTGGTAATCCTAATTAATAAATTATGTAGGCACGCTGATCTACTCTCAATCTCAATAATGTCACCTAACTTGAATTTGCATAACTAAAGTCAGACGAATTTCTAGCGTAAGTTATTTTGCATGAATGACCACGCAATATACTGTACTAATTACTACATAAATACCTACCTATAGACAGACGATATTCAAAGATTAGGTAATAAAACCGGATATTTAAATATTCTGCACTATGTGTAATTAATGCAAAGCAGCATAAAATTAAATAAAAACTTAAATGCGTTTTTATCGGTCGTAGAAAGTTACGAAATGATAAGAATTGGCCTTCGTTATCTCATATTACGTTATCGAAATGCGCTGTATATTCAAATCAATGTACAGCTTAAAACCTTTTTAGGTTCGTAAACCGTTGTTGATTTAACTTCAAAATACATTATTATCTTCACATGTACCTACTTAGGTATAATGTATAACTTCGTATGCAAGTGTGCGGCAGAGGTATAAATTCTTGCAGCATTAACTATTAGAATGTAATGGTTCATGCAAAATACTATTGGCAATTCCAGTTAACAAGTACTTACTAACGTTCAATCTATACACGCAGGTGTATGGTTAGGTGCTCACAGCTACGCTAAATGAAATAATCGCAAGAAAAGTTAGAGATCGTTTCACGTTAATATTACGGAAACTTTACAAAAGGCATCATTTTGTTTATGCTTTATTAAAATTGCATTATTAGTATTGTTATTAAGCCACGCTCGTTATTGTAGTTTCTTTGTACTAAATTGTTAGGTAATTATACTAGTTTTGACTGAATACAAAGCACGTATAGTTCCTACACTGATTACTCTTCTGGAGTACTCAGCATCAGACACTGGGCTCTTAGTGAGCCGCGAGCGGCTTATGACAAGCGTCTGACGCGCGCGGCCGATGCGACAATATTCACAGTGCGCGCGCAGCTTACGACAGTCGTCGGCCGCGCGCGTCTGTCGCTTACCTCGGAAACGGCACCATACATTCTTATACTCTGACTATTGTCGCATCGGCCGCGCGCGTCAGTCGTTCGTCGTAAGCCGCGAACCTTCAGGTACGGTTTCAAGTACTTACCAACATTTTACTAGAAGCCTTTGAGCGTAATATCTACTATACGGCTATGCTGAAATAAATGACAAGCGAATTTATCTTTGACTCTCTACCAATAAGTATGCCCTTTGATTTTGGACGCTACGTATACACAGATTACACAGTTACTTTGATTACTAAGCTTTCATATGTATGTACTGTCTACTTTTACTATCGATGATGAAGCAAATCTAAATATTCTGATGTACAGTTATTATTTCTTAGTTTCAAATGCCCATTTTACAGCGGAAGTATAATTACAGAAATTAATTATAATTTTGGTAAGTATGTAGGTTTTTAGCGCAATAGTGAAAATCTTTACGTAAAAAACGTTTCGGTATATTTTTGTTTTTGTTCTTCTATTGATACGTAGACAATTGTTTTGTATAGTAATAATAATACAGTAAAGAGATTGCATCTCAATAAACATTTCGTAATCAATATAATGTAGGTCAGACGATTGTTGATGTCGAAGGACGAATCAGAACAATCTATATAGGATCTCTATTTGATAAAAAAACCTTTTAAAGCTAACCCCAGACTGGGCAGGCTGAGAAAATCTAGATAAAATCAAGGCGGTCTAGACTGGTAGTGGTATAGAACTATCTCAAGTTTTCCCTCATGCGAGTTTACTGACTGACTACACTGATACGATACATCTTTTAACAAATAAAGAGTTGTGGGGTTATTGCTTGATAGTATTATTATTATACAAAACACTAGTAATTATTGTAAATAATTCCTTATTATATGTATAGATACTAACATCGTACACACGATGTGTTCACGTTTTCGAGTTGTGATATTGTGATCATACGCAACAGTACCTACTCGTGTAAGTACCACATTAATTACTATTCGTCGTGTATCTTGTATATTATTATGAATAGATGAAACGCAGCTTGTTTTGAAACATGCATAAACTCACAGGTCACTCTTTTCCTCAATGATATATTCTGAGAACACGTTTGTGTTGCATGCGGTCAAAATAAAAGAGTAATATTATATTTTTCCTAATTATATTATTCCCAAACATGTTAGGATTCATTTATCAGTCCTACAACTAAACGTTGAAATATTGGCTGCAGTAGCGCTTACATTAAGTGTCTGATCTTATACTTGCGGATATAGCCTCTTACTCCCTGCTAGCGAAACTCTGGGCATACCTACCTACCAGTAGGATTAGTAAAGAGATCATCCAATTTTAGTTTTGTCCACGATGTATTATTCTACGTTGTAAATTCACAAATCTCCACTAATACTATCAGAGGTAATGTTTGGATCTACATAGTAGGTAATCTAAGTAGGAAGGTTGTATACAAATTTTAATGAAAAGTTATGTGTGAGTGGAGCAAAGGACTGACGATTTTATAATCTTATTAATAAAAAAAACCCAGACTCCGCTCTTGTGGCAACAACTAATTAATTTCAAAATCATTTTCCTCTTTTATTTGCCTCTTTGTAATGTGTCCAACTTATATAGTTATGTATTGAAATCGCAATTGTGGGTTGATCGAAACGAAAAAAAGGAGCCTGCCTATTATGGCCACCTTGTTGGACGATGATCTCATCATCAAAATGTTTTTGATTGTTTACTACGACAACTCCGCACGTGATTTGATGGCATTGGATTAAATTAAAGGAAACCGAAATCATTGTCTTAAGTATTATATGAGTGCCATATTTATATCCAATTCAGAATTGTCTTGTGAATGTAAACTACCATACTTAATAATTTGTAGTAAAACTTCGTTAATATGTACGTAGATTTGTAAGGTTTATTGGTTCGTAATAAAATTTCGTAATAAACTAGTATCACGCTTACAGATGCTTATTTATATTTTTATATCAATCATAAAACCGACTAAGATTCTCAAATAGTAACGACTACATAAAATATGCTGAAAGTGAAACCAATAAAATCCAATCAGTTTGTGTGATTCGTTTGCAGAGATGATGAAAATAGCTGTACTATAAAATTTTATAGAAGTATGCTGATCAAAACTCGAACACAGATTGGTATTTTTATTTACATAGAATTTATTTTAAGCGAGGATTGATTTGTATTTCCGATATTTTATCGACTACAATGAATTTAAACTACCATAATTAACATTTTATTCAAGCGGAAATATTACCGATTCTGTCATCATATTTTCATGGAAAATGAGTAAAATACAACAAAACATTGAAGTTTAAATGGTATCCACATGATAGCCACAAAATATAAAATGCATGTTTGTTCCCTTTTCGATAAATAGACCGGTGGGCGAGCCAGCAGTGTTCTCGCTAAATGGGCCAGGTTCGAGTTACTTTTAGGTGTGACCTTTAGGCTCTACTTTTATTAATCTTGATGGCAGCCACACCTGCTCGTAGTCGTTTCTACTACTAACTATGCCGCAATGTTACAAGGTTAGCTATAAGTTTTCACTGTGTATTGAGGCTTCAGGTCTCATTAAGTTTGTGGTAATTTTAGTATTGGCTCAGTTTGTGATCTGTTGAATGCCGCCATAATATATTTTGCGACGTAGGCGCGCGCACGACTCATTTGGCGAGTGGTAGCAGGTCCAGTCTCAGGCCCAGGCGTAGAACCGGTTCGACCAGAATAAGCAGGACCGCGCCAAATAATGGCTTAGTATAACGTGAATAAACACAAGCAAAAAACAATTCTATTCACGGCATGTTAAGGCTTAAAATAAAAAGGAATTATTATAATTCAACGTACATCAAGTTGTTGTCTTGCGAAATGTGTTATTTTTAAGATCCCAAGACATACAGTCAAGTGTATCTACCCTCGTCGCCTATATTTTCACTTTTATGTGTGTGATACGTAAAAGAAAAAAAAAATCTTTATACTTTTTAAACAATCTTATTACTTATGTGAGAACTTTTCGTCAGCTTATTTTAATTAAAACAACGAAAACATATTTAATTATACTTAGGTGAACATCGCATCGGTTAACTGATTATTATTGAATTAGTCGTCAGTGCAGATAAACTCGTGATAATATGCATTCCACTTTATGAAGAAGCCACTGTTGTTCATGCTCCGCTACTTACTGACTTTGCGAAAGTTAAAACACATGGAATTTGTACATTAAGAGAAAGTGTATCCAAATGTATCGGTTCAGTTATTATAATAATGTTGGATGTCGTGCAGAGCCGAAGCGATGTTGTCAAGCTGAACCATCTTTACAGACAGTTCATAAAATGCCACGACCTATTCAAATCGCCATAGACACATACACATTGAGTCATAAACATCGTTGCATTGTTGTTGCTGACGTAGAAGAAGCATAAGTACCTAAATCGTGGCGCAATAAAGCTAAAGACTATGCATACTTAGTATAATAAATACCATATACGATGATTGTATTGAAAGTTTTATATTACGCAAGGGACTTGCACGCACATACAAATCTAAATTGTTCCTATAGAAAAGAGAAGTACTTACTTATACTATACCGAACGTACAAACAAATCCTGCTTGTTAGCGAGACCATGAGAAAAACAATGCCAGCCCCGTATGAGGTCCGATGGATGTGTAGCGCTCGAGCAATTAGAAGGCGATGGTGCAATTACTGTTGATCCGGTGCGCGCGCGCTCACTCGCTAAATGTTGTTCCGAAGCTATTGCACTCAGTCTCACACGCAATCATTTATGAGTAGAATAGAAAGAGTTTTCTGATTTTAATATATAATACGTCCTACAATATATTAATACCAGTGTAGTTCTAGGACATACATGCTTAGATCACAAGACAAGTTGATTTTTACGCTATTCTAAGTAAAAGTGTACGGCTATGTGGCCAAAGTTTTGGTTTCAGAGTGAATCCTAAAATTGTTTGCATTTGGAATAGTTATGGAGAATCTAGAAGTATAATTAGGATGATCGCATAATCGTACAACACAGATTACATAAAAAGACGATTCCGAAATGTTGTGTGAAAGTTATTTTATAATAATGTTTTTCACTGGTCACTGATGATGTCATAGTATGCATAAGTTTGGCTTATAGAAGCACACGTCAACAAAAATGTCGCAGAAGGCTCCGTGTGACGATTAATACCATTAAAAAGTTACCTGGGATTCTTGAAAGGTACTCCTCTAAATCCTTATTATAGGATTACACAGACCCTTCAAACTTTGTGAATTTCCTATACCTTGAATAAAGGAAGTATAGTGCAAAAAATCCAGCTTTGTTGTTATTCTTCGAACTAACACGTATTCATAATGGAATTTGTTTGAAAGTGTTGACAAAGATTTAATTTTGTTTCGAGTATGAGTGTATGTTGCTGGTTATAAAAATCACTAATAGGTATTAGATGTATTGGTTTCACTTTATTTCAATGACGCATTTAATTGTGGACTTTGTGGTTAATGTGGTTTAAAGAATCATATTATCACGTATTTCTATGCATAAATACTATAAAAAAGCAAAAAATCTGTCGCTAAATTATTACTTTAGTTGTTGATATTTACTAGACCTCTGTCAATTTCATCGAACGACGGTATGCAGACATTCAGTTGCCCAATAGTAATATTAGATTACTAATTAGTTTAATACCTACCTAATTTCTCACGCAAATGTTTTGAACATTGAAAGGTCAATGTCAGATACAGAATTAAACGCTATCGAAACTGATCAATACCGAAACTAAAGCAGTCTATTGATTTCCCCTTGAGATCCGACACCGTGAACTTACTTTTATTTAATTAAATAAGTTGGAAGTTTGATAACAATCTGTGTAGTGTTCGTATTGTGAACAATACGGACGGAACCTTATTCAACGTCGTCGTTTATACTCAAAGGTATGTTAGTTGGACTTCCTTGTTTTCAGCAACACCATCTGAATTGTTATTGAACGGCTAAGTAATATTGAAATGTTTTATTTTGTTCTTGCAACATAAAAGGCATTTTCAAAGATATGAGGCGTGCTGCAGAGGATAGACTCGCATCAATGTTTTTCAATTATAATCCCACGTCCATTAGTTGATAGAATGAGCACATACGACTACAGAGTAATGTGATTAAGAAACTGCAAAGAATTTTATGTAAACCGCAAAAGTATGTCTACATGTCGAGGAATTATCCCATTATTTTTAAGGTAACGGAATGTTGCCGTTGCGCAGTAAAGAAAAGCAGTTCTTGCAAAACCGTTAGTGACGCATGGTGCGCAAAGCTTAAAGCAGGAAGTTTGAAACACGTGAACTAACTAGGTAGGTTACTCGCGCTAGTTACTATTACTTCGGGCTGTCTTACGACGTTGCAATCCTGTCATCTCATAAGACAGATCGCGTTGCTTTCCTGCCTTCGATGCGCTGGATATCTGCTTGAGATCGAGTCTGTATCACAAACTTATATACACGGTCTCTATATATGAATCTGAATGGTTTGAACTTGTTTATAGTTTAAAACAGAAGTCGTAGCGAACTGTGGAAGGGTATCAGTCTATGTAATGTGGATTGTGGTAATCGAATGTTCGTGTGCGTTAAATAGAAATAGATAAAGCCATGTGTGTGTGTGTGTGTGTCAGTTGGATTTCTCTTCTTGGCACGTGCTAGTCACGGCACGCTTCGAGCCGCACCTTTCGTCAACAGAGCTTCATCTGCCTGTGCGCTTCTGTTTACATGTGGCGACTGTATCAACGTTCAAGTTCGAGGTTATTCACTCTGCATTTCCATAGCTAAACTAGTTATTATTTTCAAGTTAAATAGACAATGAAACCATTAAATTTACATTTTCATGGAGTAGGTAAGTCTAAAAACTTAAATTAGGCTGAAGGTCGAATTGGATCACAATGAAAAATTGCGGAAATGATCTAACTAGTAGTATACTGAGTTTTCCGCTGTTTAATTAGGATCCACATAAATGTTCTAATCAACGTTTGTTTTGTTTCGGACTAGTGTTAATTGTTATATAATTTAATGCAAATGACGTTTAACAAGGTACTTGTGCAATTTTCGACTTAATCAGTCTTTATCAACAAGAACAGCTGATATGATTACACGTGTATTTTTTTAATAAACATTCAAGTGAACCTATAAGTTTTTTCGCCGAATTACTATTTACAATTTCTTCTCAAAATATTTTCGTTACTGTAAAATGATACACCATAAAATTCTATGTTATCGATTAATGTGGTGGGCCCGTCCTGCGCCCATTACTCGTGTTTACATAGCCATTAGCCTCTGGCATCAGATCGATTTCCTGTTGCTTCAACCTAACTAACGCACTGTATAAGGAGGGACGTTATGATCATTGCATGAACTCGAGTTCAACCGACGACGGTCCTAAAGAGTCTTTTATCTCTTATCACTCAAATGTATTTAAGTATCGAGTGTTTGATTATTCAATATATTTAAAAAAAAACTGTTGACATTTCAATAACTAATTTCATTCCTCGTGAGAATGTCCGTTTAGAATTCAAATGTTGTTTAAATAACTTATCTAAGTATCTACTTTTTGTTGATTCAGCAATGATGTGTTGCTAGTTGGTTTACAAAATGTATAGGTGCTATTTCGCTCAAGTGTTTCTCCATATTTACGATGTTGCAAGTGTTTAAAGATAGACAACCGGTTTGGTTTATTCTACCTCGGTGCAGTTGTGCATCAAAAGCGCATCGATAGATCGATTTCACTTATATTCACCTTTGTTGTAAATATTTATAACATCATCTTATTTTATACCATGTATATTTGTGTAGTTAGAATTCTACCATGTGGTGGCCATTACAGAATATTCCGCGGCTTATACAAGGCCATGTTACTACACAGAATGGGTACATGATAACTGTGGCAGTTCATTCTTATTCATATTCGCAACACCGGCTGCTATAAAGATATTATCATTATAACGAATGCCTTTGAGTGCGTCGATCTTTTCCAGTGCTGCGTTGTGTACGAGATGTGGTCATTTAAATACATTTTATTCACTTCTTAGTCCAGTTATTAAATATGTTAAAATTAAGGCTTCAGTGTGAAGTACTTATAACTTTCTAAAATACTATATTGAGTAAGAAAGTTCGATTTTGTTAATGTAATATAATTTTGCATAACGAATATGTAAGTTTAATCAGCATCTGATATAACATTATGACCATATGATGAGCGAAAGTGTAGAATGGAGGCGTGAGTGTTGTCGCGGACCGGACCTCCCTCGCTTCGCCAACTGGGTGATGTGTCGCGCTCCACCTCGCAATGGTCACACCTGACTCGCTTTCCTAGAAATTCTTGTTTACTATAAAGGTACCTACTGGTCGTGTAGAATCGTCATTACTTCTTTTAATTCTTAAGAGGTGCATTGTTAGCTAGACCATTACTGATGTGTGTGAATGTATTTACTACATTACCTGCCTTGTAAGTAACGTAAAAAGTTGTACAAATTTATGCTTACGTAACACGTGATATTTCAGTGAAAGCCTCTGTCGATATCAGCAATATTGCTATTGAAAATTAAAATATATTAATAAAATACGCTGTACTGTGTAATCTCACAGCGGCACATACTACAATGTAGATAAACGCGGTGGCAGCTTTATTGTATTCATCAAGATTACGCGGAACTCATCTTCTGAACATAACATCGTTAAACGGTAATACACCATACTATACTGTCTATAGTCTCTACATGCAATCCAAGGCGCATTATTGTGTCTAAGTACTATATGTGAACGTGGGCCTAAGGAAGTAATCTTCAAGATTAAGATAAACGCTCTTTATCTAGACATAGTTGATTCTATATTTAGCATACTTCAATGTACTAAGGGATTCCACACGACATAAATAAGTATGTCATACAATTCGATGACCTACATGTTAATAGTGTCTCAAAGAAACTATTGATACTGTTAGCGATTCTCTCTGATATAAAATTAAGTAGTATTTATCTAACTTTCGTTGTACGATGATACGTCATTAAGGTAACTTATCATCGTACAAACTCTCCTTACTCTTGCGGACAATGGTGTATGTGTTAGCGGCGAGCATGTGAATTCTTCGTAAGGTTATGATTGCGCGCATTCCGTGAGAATTTGTCTTCGACCGATGTTGCGGGCTCAACGTTACACGTCTGTCGGCGCAGCTGCTTACCGAGAGTAGGTATATTTCAAGGTTCAATTGTGAAAGGAACCTACGTCTAATAGCAAAACGATTTTACTCGATAATCGTTTTTATAGGCTTGATTATTTCTTGTCCGAGGAATGTTGTTTTCGTTCATTGTTATGCATTTGTTTACTGTAGTAACACTCGCTTTTATAGTATGCCTCTGCCACCACTAACCTTTCTTATAGATTTCCATGTTGTCGAGCTTCAATGTTCTAAGAAGCAACCTTTTTGTTAAAATTCGTCATATTTTATTTACTACTAGCTGACCCGCGCAACTTCGTGTGCGTCAATTTGCCCCGTTTTTCCAACATTATTCATTGCTGCTCTGCTCCTATTGATCGTAGCGTGATGTTATATAGCCTTCCTCGATAAATGGGCTCATCCGACACAAAAATATTTTTTAATTCGAACCAGCAATTCCAGAGATTGTCACGTTCAAACAAACAAACTCTTCAACTTTCGATATATTAGGAAGTCTATTACAACTTAAGTACCAATTAAATATATCAATTAAAACTTTGCAAGTACATATGTGAATTGAAGTCAAGAGGTGGATAGTGAAACCAAGTGTCAATGTCTGCCAGTAAAAATGTTCTATTCCCTCTATGAAATAAATTACATTGAAAATAATGAATGCATCACTTGTTCCTTACATGAAAGCGTGGTGCTGTTTTGTGATTCAACCGCTCGAATGAATGGGTATTGCTTCGGTCGATATAGTTTTATATTGTATGCAATACATCACCCTTTGCACATTGAAAGCGCAGTATTTGATTTGAAAATCTACCTTCCATTGCGAGTATAACATGACTAGGATATATTTCAGGTACCTACTTATATTTTTATGTGTTAGTTGTTTTTGAATAGGTCATCATCAGGGATTTCCAAACTATTTTGGGCAAGAACCTTATCCACATCCAAAATGAACTGCTCCCTGATAATGTGACGATCAAATAAACTTATGATAGGATCGGTTTGGCAGCTGCGAAAAATTAAATCGTCCAAGTTCCACACCATGGTGTTTATTTAAAAAAAAAAAAATTGCGATATTTTGTTCTAAAATGATTTTTGTAACTGTGCGGTAGAACTAAAAGTTATGTGCTAAATTGATTTCAACATTTCCAAATGTTAATCGGCTTTAACTCCTTACAAACTTACGATATATGTTATCATCACGTAATATATGTCTGTATTACCTACAGATTATGTAGAACCGACTCGTCCTTAGCTGTTTTTCTGTTCCGTTGTACGATGGCACGTGCTCAAAATGACATGCACTGCGTTTGGAAGCCCTTTCCAATAACAAGCCATGTGTTGTACTCAATGCCTTCATATCCGTAACGGCGAATATTTTTTATGTCGTAAACATTTTATCGACACTCTGAATCACAATCATGTTTAATACTGTACGCAACATATGTTTTAAATACATTTAACGCTTTTTAAATTAGTTTGTTTACAAACGTATCTTTCAGTGCCAGGGAACCTGCGTGTTACACATTTAGTCTATATTATTGTGAGCAGCGGCCATCGTTTGGGTTAACGCACTCTTGTTCATTCGATCCGTTGTATATTCTTCCGGGTTGATTTCATTTAGTATCTGAAATGTATTTTTAACTTATTCTTTCATCATATTAAAACCAAAATTCCATTGAATCAACAAGGGAATTGTCGATTGACACGCTTCTAAACTAGGCTATATTTTTTCATCAAAGGCGCTTTGTCTCGATCGATCACTGTTAACGTCTGTTGTAAATATGAACAATCTGCTTCGTGTAGTCTCGTGGGAAATATTTAACACTTGAGAACAATATAGAATAAAAATACGTAACAAATTTTAGACGTCACCTGTTTTGATTGTGGTATGAATGTTAATTTTAGCATCGATTGTTCAATAATTGTGCTATTCTGGCCACTTGAAATGCCGAACGTTTTTGCCAGTTCAGTCATCATAATACTGGCGCCGCTGAAGCCTAAAATAGCTTGCTCGCTCGAGTTTTCGGCAAATGCTGACGTCAGATGGGGCCATTTGGACAATGTATCGGAAATACTGTCTTGTTATAACCTTACAAGTAGCACTTAATGAAAGAATTTGTTATTAATTGTCACTACTGAAAATTCTTATTTTATAATGGGTATGAAGAAAGAATCAAGTTGTGTTAGTTGATGCCATAAAAATATCTGAGATCTAAGAGTTTAGATAAAATAAAAATTATAGTGGTCTCAAATGGACTGGTGCACGGACGTTCTCGACTATGCCATTACACCTGCTGCGGTCGCCCGACCCCTCTGACCGGTCCCGCGTCCGTTCTACTGTGAAATTATGCACATCTGCTCTTACAACCTTTTTAATGTGTAATTTTCTTACATACATGTCATTTTATATTCATTTCTTTTTCCTAGGACGGTTTCTAATTTAGAAGTTATTTTATTTAGGCTTGAGTAAAACATCAATTCATAAAAACCTATCTAATATCTGTACTCACTAAATAATAAGGTGAAATAGAAGAGTTTGTTTTTGACGTAATATTAAATCTTAACAATTGTTGACCGGGTGCACACATCAAAAGGTGTCACGTTCCGCCTGCTGATAGGCTGATGTATTAGCGAATGGCGATTGCAGCAACATGCGATACAATTGGAACGAAAGCTATCAGGCGATCAGCGAATGGCGATTGCAGCGGCATGCGATACAATTGTAACTAAAGCTGTCATAGGCATGATTGTTTATTACAATGTCATCAATGTTTTCTTATAATGTTATCACGTAAAATTATCGTCCGTAAACCGACTTTACAGGCAACCATTTTTTTTGTGCTTAAACCCGGACTATTTAGGGTTATTTAGTATGGAGCTCCCTTGAAGCTAAAGGGGGGGTTTTAGATAACTTTTTATTGCGATCAGATCACGGGGTCGAAACCTCTGGCAAAGGCTAGTTTTATTTACCTATGCACCAATAAGTTGCACAAATATGAGTAATGTTATGTAACTACTGAAAATTCTTAGCTGGCAGCACTGAGGAAATCAAAAGTTCGTTTGTTCCCGATCCTTAAGTGAGTAGATTTATTGTTAGATATGTTATGTTTTTGTTTTGTTGAAGTAAGGCCGTGGCTGATGACGGCCGGTTAAGTAAATACGTTAGTGTAATTGCTCTACTCGCATTGAAACTCAAGAACAGTGGGCCCTTGTAGACGACACACTGGCGTCGTTCTGCCGCTCGATATACACCACACGAGTAGCCATGCTGCTTATTCCAAAACTTATATTGAATTTTATTCCAAACTATATAAAACCCTTTTTCCCTTTTTATTGATTACGAGCATTAGACACTAAATAATGGAATTCACGATTGGGTCTGGGATTTCCAGAACGCGAAACCTTGGTATTCTCAAGGCCAAATGAACAAGTATTTGTAGGGTTAGCATGTTCTCTTTTTTTTTTTTTTTAACATTTTTACTTACCAATTATCCACCTTTCAAGAGCACAACGAATGCTCAATATGGTATTTGGAATGACTATGTTTATATTTTCACGTTCTTGAAATCAACTCGTATGTATGCTTACGTTTACTTTCCAACAATGCGCTTGCATTTTTCCACGAGAAAGCGGAAACGCGCGTGTCTCAACAATGGCTAGAGGCTCGTGCTGAACCATATTTTGTGTCCGTGCTGTATATTATTCTAAGAACAACCAATACTTAGTCCAAATTACGAAAGGGCTCATTTTGGGAACAATGTTTATTTGATTTAGTGGAGAATTCTAAACAAACTGAACGTTCTAAATTAGGTATGACGAATTTTGGTTGCTCGTTAAGCGAACCACCATGTAAGTGGTTGAAGTAATACGGATTCTGAGTGTGTTCAAGTGTTCTCAAGGACAACTAATACCTATCCACCTACGTATTCGAATTAAGTCAACTTTTCGTTCTCCCTAAGCGAGGGTGCACGAAATCTTAGGGCTGCTAATCCAATCATGCTTCCCTCTCGAAGGGGCAATGCCATACCTGAATAAATTACGATTTGGATATTATAGTATGCTCCTTGATACACCAGAATAGATTATATCTGTTTCTAGACATCGTTGCACCGTTATATTTTGACCTGCATTTAAATTTTATAACAAAAATAAATCATACTTTAAAAAAAAAACAATTAACGAAACGACTAACATTAGTTGTATCGAATTAATTTTCTTTATTGTCGTTAAGCTATTAGTGTTTTCTTTTCGTTTAAAATATAATCGTTCATGTTGGAATACGTGTTTTAAAAGAAATAGGTAACTTAATGATATTGTTAGTTGTATATTACAGTCATTAATTTGCCCTAACAAAATTATTTTGTATCTGTCGTAGGATAAAATAAATGATGATGTAAAACAACACTGTACCATATTTTGCTACAATATCTGAAAATGAAATGACAATCACCACACATACCCTATTGTAATGTGAGTATAAACTTAATAGCAGGAAACAAGCCCTTTGTGTTTTAACAATGAGCAATAGAATGACAAAAACTTTTTAGTATCCAGCCCTGGCACAATACACCCGCGGCAGTCTTCGTGCGCCTTCCCACGTACTTCTCAACTGTAACTGGGTGTATAGTAGTGCACTGTAAACGTGTAATCATCTCTCGCAAGACGTTTGCACCAGGTACTTTTGAGACTGGAGATTTCAAGAAACAACATTATTAGAGAACTGTTTCGCATTTCCAGCACGCACAGATTTGCGACATGTTTTACTCCTTCACAAGTTCACAAGCCAGCTTTTTAGCGTGTAAGCCTATCAATGTAAAAATACAATATGAAGTTAAGGCTTAAGCGATTTATTCCAGAAAATCAGAAGTTTTTAGCTCTTTCTGCGTTGGAAGATGAAATTGTCCAACTTTTATTGATTTCGCCCGTGGCCTGGCTGACATACGCAGCTTTAGTGTACTCTGGAATAATATTGGCATAATATGTATTTAATGAAATAATATAATATCTTGGGACAACTCACACAACGCTATCTGATCCCAAACTAAGCAGAGCTTGTTCTATGGAAACCAGACAACTGATAAAGATACTTATATATTTCTAAATACATTTATATTATAGATAAATAACACCCAGACACAGAATGAACCATTTTGTAAAGGTATATAAATTATCAACTACCTGTATACCCTTTGATATTTTGAAAAAAAAAATCAAAGCTTCGGATCCGTTACGTACAATTTAAGGTTCTTTTCAACGTAATTTTGTATAGTAATTGTTTCGTGATTGTACCTATAGTATACTAATTTCTAGGTTTATTTACATATAGATTTTGCAATATATTGATACTTATGTAATGAATTTACGTTTGGCATAGTTTATAAAAGTCGTTGCACCTGTAGATCTGGTGCGACTTTCACAACTGTATTGTTATGGAGGCTTCAAACCTTATTTACAAATAAATGTATTTGGTTGTTTCCTATTTTTGGTAATTATATTATTACACAAGTTCGCGGTTTTGTGCTTTTGTAAATATTAAATTTTTGTATCATCATTATTAACGAGAAACGGTATCCTCGCGTCACTTTCTACCTGCGCGAGAGTTGCTTTTCGCCACTTTTACCCATCAGTACTCGGGATCTGCAAATTATGTTTGGTCACCATACACACTGTCCACTGGTTTAATTTCCATGACAAGTTTTAAATGGTTGTTACTACACTATAACCGTATTTAATTATTAATCACTAAATTAATCTTTGTTCAGGGAAAAGTTCGAGTTGAAATTTCTATAATTTTCGCCGTGCCTATTACATTTATACGATTTATAATTTGTTATCATGGCTAATTTTATGCGAATATACAGTTACATATTGGTGTTATATAATAGTCTGGTTTCGTTGTGGATCGTTCGGAATTTTGATAAGACATTAATTTTCTTACCGCATTGCATAAACGTGCAGACAACAAAAACAGTGTAGTGTAGAAAGTACCAAAAGTTACAGCCATAAAAGATCGTACGTGCTTCTCAGTTTTGATTTCAATGAAGTAGGTGTTCAGTGTACGGTGGTGATGGCACGTTTTGTTTAAGCTTTTGCAACGTTTAGTAGCGAATGTTGTGGTTTTGAGTAAAACAGGTATTTGATTTATATTCTTTTATCTTTTAAAACCTTTTCAAACCCACGTATCTTGTGACTTGTAATAAGACTTCGACAAAATAAAGAACCGTTAAGGTTTCCTTGCAATATGATCATACTAAAATATAAATATACGGAACACTTAACACGTGGGCATTTTATTGCTGTACTGGCGAAATATCTACTTTCGTATTAAATATAATGTACTTATTTACGTAGGTAGGTCTGTGCAAATCTTACCCTATGTAGGCGATGAAACGAATCGGAAAATGGTTTCGTAAATTTGAAGCAATTGCATCATTTTAATATAAGTGTTACTAGTATTATAAGATCAGTTAGCATTATGTAAATCGCAGTATTAGTACATGTATTGTGTAAGTTAATTTATATTTCGTTAGTGAAGACGAAAGTGAAAATGCTACGTACAGGTTCATGTAGGACGTGGCTTGCATTGATACATGGAGAGTGTAACATCATAAAAAGAAAGTTTTGCTTTTAAGTTATCGTATTATGCATTCACTTCAACGTTTTTATTGCTATGTGATGGAATTTGTTTATCGTATTTATTAGATAAGATGCTATCACGATTTGATAACTTTCGAATTATATTATGTTATTGCAATAATTCGCCGTGTTTACCAGAAGTTTTGGTTTAGAGTGTTATCTTTTCATTATTATGCCAATATTTCAACACTGTTCCCAGTTCTTCAGTCAGTGTTTCCAGTGTTTACCCAAACAAAAATATTTATTTATGTGTGTTGTCACCTTCGATTCTAGATACTGAACCAACAAAAAAAATATGTCAATTCCCTTGGCACCGGTCATATCTACGAATAAGAATTTGAGGGCATAATAGGCTATCAATGTTATGAAAATATGCAGCAAAAAAACCATTTTTTTTGTATACACCGGAAATATCTGTCAAAACATGAGATAACCCTAAGTTAGATAACGCCAGCGAAATCAAACGACAAATGTGAACTTCATGTCAAAGATTATCCACCTATACCCACTAAAGCGATTGTAGTGGTGCCTACTTATAAATATAGATATTCTATTTGTAGAACGTCGTACCATTTTCGTATCAATTTATATTTATTTGTGTCTGAACGGTTGTCTGGGCCAGCGGGCGGGGGTGCGACATTGAGTCACGCAGGGTGACGCAGGTTGGGGTGCGCGCCCGACACCCTGTGACGTCATCAATCGTGACTCACACCTACTATTATATAGAATTCGACCTCGCTTCGAACGAACCGAAATTAGACTGCAAATGAAATGTGAAACGTTTTGAAAGGAAGTCGGCGGGTTTTATTGTAATTTCACCCTTTTCAAGTTTATTCCTGCTGACGGATGCACATTACAATGCTACATCAAAACGGCACAGCGTTCAGCCAATTCAGCTTTATTTTGCCTTGCAATGTCGGCTGTTTTACTAATTTGAACAGATTTTCTCTGCCATTTTAGATCATGGCCACGTTCAATTCTAAATTAATTCATGTAGCTTTCTAAAAACCTTCATTTAAAATAATTCTGAATTATTTATTTATTTGAAACATTTAACTTTTAAGAAAATTTATGACGGTAAGTTGTCATTGTTATATCAAGAACATGTCAATTCAACTAAGTCATCGCTAGGTAATTAAAATTCTCAACATACTTACAAATTACTTTTTTAATTTAGGTAAGGATTTGGTGTGATGAAATGGCCTATGGCTGGATATTTTAAAAGCATTGGTTGTGTACAGAGGTTTATGAACTCTGGGTGTAGTAAACGTTCAATTTGGATCATACAGTGAATGTTGTTAGTTAGCAGACCATGAAGATAAATAGCCTGAATGTATTGTACTGAGGTTTTACTCATTGTAAGTTTCATAGATATTTGGTATGTTAGTTATTGTTTAATCACTTTGGCGCTCATCTCCTTGCCTTGTAGATAATTCTAGGTTGACCTGAATGGGACTCCATAGAATGTTCATCAGTTCATCAACAAATTAAATGTCTCGTTAATTCTAATTTGTGGATTCACAGTAATAGGCGGGGCGTGGTGACCTTACGGTGCGAATAAATCAGCTGACTGTACCATTATTATTGTCCATAACAGCTACTTCTATTTGAATTATTGCTCTGTTTGGAATACAATAGTCGTTTTGTTTACAATTTAGATGCTTCCATAAACAACCTATTTGCATAAATATTAGGGTTACTTTTTTCTAATTTAACCATTGTAATAAAGAGAGTTCTACAAGTAACACGAACTACAGCCCCAAAGCTTACTCATCTATACTAATATTATAAAGCTGAAGAGTTTGTTTGTTGGTTTTAACGAGATAATCTCAGGAATTACTGGTCCGAATTGAAAAAAATATTTTACTGTTGTATAGCCCATTTATCGAGGAAGACTATAGGCTATATAGCATTACACTACGACCAATAGGAGTGGAGCAGTAATGAAAAATGTTGCAAAATCGGGAAAAATTTACGAAGACGTAGTTGCGCGCCTAGTTTTAAAATAAATGTACAGTTGGCTACTCTAGGATTTTCCAAAGACAATATGTCAAGTGCAATAAAAACCAAAGCTGGGCAGATGACAAAATCAACTTTGAATACGTAATCAAAAGTATGTAGATACCATAAAACGACATGACTCCGAACACCTGGCATACGACATTTACGCGTTCAGTCTGTATTAAATAACCCAAACAGATTCGAAAATGTTATTGGAAAGTGTAAGGCAGGTAAACGTGATAGCATTTATCATACCGTTGATACAAATTATATCAGTTGCAGTGGGTCACATTATGCAAGCTTGCTTCAATTACATAAAGTAAGTGAAGTGAGAGAGAACTTATCCAAAGGGCCGTAACTCGGTAAGTTACTGGTTTAAAACGCTTCGGGGTATAATTATTTTTCGAGGCGTAATAAGATCGTATACCTACGTAACTTCAAAGATTTTTTAATTCTCATACTAACATTTAAACTTTCGCGTTGCATGATTATAACTATTTATTATACGGGAATTAACGCGCATTGTTTACCTTAAAATTGCTTGACGTTTCGACCAGGTTGCACCGGCCGTGGTCACAAGTCCGCTTGTGACCACGGCCGGTGCAACCTGGTCGAAACGTCAAGCAATTTTAAGGTAAACAATGCGCGTTAATTCCCGGATAATAAATAGTTTTTAATTCTCTTCGTTTAGTTGGGTATATGGGGCTAGTACGCGTTGATAACGATTGCAGGTGTGTGCTGTGTAAACTGGTACGATCATACTGTGACTCACTGAGCTCTTTGGTTTATGAGCAATATTGTTAGCAACGCGTAATTGACTTGTGTTATTTTTAAATTTTGTTTAAAACTGGTGCAGGCTTTCTTCTGAAGTAGAAGTAGTTGAGATCCCGAGGCATGACTGTCTGTATTTCTCAACCATATTAGTCATTATAATCCGTTCAGCCATTTAATCTTGTAAAGATAACAAACAAAAGGACAGACTTGCATACAATGTAATTAGTAAGTATGAATAATTTTCTAAATCTATTCATGTGGACATGTTGGTTTTATTGTGTTAATCTTTATGAAGTATGACTTGATGAACCAGAAAGGATAAACCGGCAATAAATAACACCTGATTTACTTGCGTTTACCATGACACAATCATGGCGATAAAGGAATTAATGTGTTTACTGTATGACGTTCATAATTAGATTATACACATGTATTGTTCTGCCGAATTATTTCATAATATGCGTAACGGATGTACTCACAAAATAATAACAACACTGGGCTTACTCACTTGATCGGTAGATCTTACTCATCAATTTAAATTAACTGGATAGTGATGTGATTACAATTGAATTTATCGATATTAAAACATTTCGATTTTCGATCATAGGAATCATTGTTTTTGTTTTTTTCGGGACTTTCGTACGCGACTGACTTATGTCCTTTTCACACGTTCCGCCAACGCCTACTGCCAAAACATGGCAGTTTCTGTCATCGATTGGAAATTGGAAGTTGCATTGAGCTGAGCAAAGATATTATGTCTCTTTGTGGTAATTTTTTTTATAGGAATAATGCCAAACGAGCAAACGGCTCACCTTATGGTAAGTGATTATCGCTGCACGTCGACATATGCGACATCTGAGGTGTAGCAGGTGCGTTGTCGGTCTTTTAGAAAAGAATAGGCTCTTTTTTTGAAGGTCTCTAAGTCATTTCGGTCTGGAAATACAGCTGACGACAGTTGATTTCATATGGTTGTTGTTTTTGAAGCGAAAAGCTTGATCGTCGAAGCTAAACTGTGACTCTCTTCTGAACGCCCTTTTAATAATTTAGTTAAATAAGTTTCCAAAAAATTTAAAAAATTGTACCTATAGGGCTCATAGCTTAGTACTATGTGGAGTTTGCAAGAAATGCCCAATGTTTTTTTTTTTTTTTTACCAGGGCATCAATTTTATTGTTGCTTTGAACAGAAAACTAAACAACAACCGTAAAATAATGCAATTTATATCTTGTCCAAATGCCTTTGCCGTTCGTTCGTAGCTGTCCGTTCAAACAAGGTAATGGAAAGCAATTCACGCGAAATTCAATCCCACATATTACAATAACTATAAAAACGATACAATTCAATAAAAACACAATCATGCCAGCTGTTAATGGAAGTTGGTTTAATGTCAATGTTACATGTGATTCTAAGTGAAAAAGTTAATTTCCTTATACTAGGTATTTTATTAAAATAAATTAAGTATTTTTTTTTAAAGGAAATAAGTGCATAATTGTATAACCGATCACGTGTAATTAGAAAGTTTCGTCCATATTAATAATATAGTACTAACGATCAGAGTAAAATTAATTTGCGTGATTATTTGAAATAAGTTTTATATATTATAATTATTTATACAACCGTTAATTTCTTAATACATGCCCATTTTAATTTATGATGTCCTACTTATTCAAAGTTGATAACCTCCAATTTGATTGATTTGAATTTCTATTGACATTTATACTTTTTTTTTGTTGATTGTCCGCCTCCTTAAATGGACATACAGATAACATTAATATCTTAATTTTTTTTTCATCACCTATGTGTTATTTAAGAGCTAAATTTATTTAAAGTCTATAACGGCACACCATTTATCGAGTCAAATTGAGATGTTATACTTTCTTAGTTATTTTAATGGATATTTATTGCACTTTTGCCGCCGTGAATATATTTATTAGTCTGGGTTAAATTCTTACTGTTATTATATTGCAGTTTATTACTACTGGGCGGTGAGATTGTTGCACAGGTATTTGACAGGTTACTTACACACTTTACAGGTTACAGGTAATTTTACCGCCAAAAATAAGGAACTTAAAAGGTGTGATTTCTATAACAGCTGTTATATTTGTTAAGCTGTATCCATATTTTACGAAGTCTATACATATGTATACCGTAATACCTAATAATAGAAATTCAGCAGTAGAAAAATCGGTATTAAATTACTTAATACTATTAGGTAGATTTAAGTACACAAGCACCTACGAATACGTTGATTGAGTGCGCGTGTACTATACGCCCTTGACCATTTTATTAATGCTGTGGTGACGGTTCTTCCATGATACCAAGTGATATCACTGAACATGAACATCTAAACACGCATCTCTTCAAACTTAAGGTTCTCATGTTCTTGGAAAATGTTGCCTAAGCGATTATAATTAGGCAACTTTCATTCGCTTAATTAGTTTGATGATTTCTACTCCGTATCCATATTAGGCCTTTAAACGACTGAGTGATTAACAGCCGTCTTTATCTAAACTGTGATTCATTATCTGCAATTACGAGAACTAATCAGTTCTTGTGAAGCCGGTACATTTCACTAAACATCTAAGTAGCTTTTTCCAGCGTTCGCAAGATAAACTTCGATTAACTTTCTATACAATTATTTCAGTAGGCAAATGATTGTAGGTATGAGCAATACGAGAATGAATGGCTCAGTAACGAACTGGACAAAAAATGTACCTATGTAAAAAGTTAGACTTGTGTTTATTATTGATTTCACGTAATCTTATCTATGGTCGAGCATGCATTGTTGTCTGATTAACAAGCGATGACTAATGTTTGGTAATCAGTAAAGGACGGGGTTAGGGCGTTCCTCCAGTATGACTCATCGACCATCGACCACACGGTCAAACAAATCGCTTTAGTCGACCGATGATGTTCGCCTGTTCCGGTATGACTCCGCCGTCCGCAGTTCCAATAAACGCTGATGTACGAGACTTAACGGAAGTCGGCATTATGCAAAATGCATGAGAAAGGTTACAGCCAGTAACTCCCTGCATCAATAAACATGCGTGCGCTCCGCACTACACTTATACGCGAGTCTTCATACTTCACACGTCAGTAAATGATATATTCTTGATAAAATCTCATAAATCGTTGCGTTATACGATACACCACTTGTTGTGGTGTGAGTGACATTGGCATTCAGGTGAGACGCTAAGATACCTAGAACGCAAGGTCATTTACTATAGCCGTTAGCATTATAATTATATTGTTAACAATAAAATGATCGAAACTAACAAGATACCTATTATTTAGCATAGTTGATCATTAAACTGTGTAGAGAAAATGTTACGTCCGGTTTTAAAAATGACTATTTCTGCCTTTCGTAAAACCAGTCTCTAAATTATGCCTTCATACAAATCAAAATTATTTCCGACACTAATTTTATGGAATTGCAAATTTTGGAAAATTTTAATGAATATCTATTTTGAAGTGGGTTTTAGGTAAGATTAACAAGTCAGTTTTGATCGCTAGACATTGTTTATAAATGCGAAGCTATGTCAATATTTGGGTATCGCGTGAAGCGAGACATGCCAATTACTAAGTACCTATTGACGGCGTCGACGGCCGGTGATCTACGAGTACGTGCTCAGTTGTATAGTTGTATACCTCGACACGAACGCTATGACAGGTTCAGTGACACACCCGTCTAACTACCAAATATGAAACACATGTGAATTGCTAGCACTCGCGGGCGTCTATGATGCTAAACTCAATCTCCTTGTTATTATTTTTTACACCTTTATGATCACACCAAAGATCATGAATATGAATGTGAAGGAAGTTGATTTACGTAAAAAACTTGTTTTAGTTAATATCTTCCTCCATTATTGATTGATAGATTTGAAAGGTTCAATCAATTTTATTACGCTTGTATCATTTTATATTATGGTTGTTGTCGTACGTATTGGGCATACATTATTATGACTTAGACATGTACGGCAAATTGTCTCATATCGGTATTCAAATATGAATTTGAATCGTAGTAATTAGCCAAGGTAGCCCAGGGAGTACATGTGTCGGTAACCGCTGCGAGTGTGCTCCGCATACTGATGACTGCGATCATTGCGTGTGCGCATTCCTTAGACAGGCGCCGCCCACAGACCGCCTTTTTGAACCACAATCATGAGGTACGGCGTACAGTTCGCTTACATATGATTCTAGATATATTATCACTCATAACTAGGCCAAGAAGTTTACCTTATTGATGTTCGTTGGACAACACTCGCTTTAATACAAACCCAGAACTAGTTTCATGACATCTTAGACCAGCTCTATTTATATGCTATATAACTTGTTAATAGTTTAACACCTCCGTGCGTTTAACGTATTAATATTAATACTTGTTAAAAGGACAGTATGATCTACCACCTATATCCCTGCGACGTCTCATAGTCATAACATTAACTCGTGATTTTGCTAGACATAAGCCATTGCACAGTAGTTCCATACCAAGTAGGTACATCGGTCTATCTTTATAAGAATTAAACAAGTCGACTTGGGTCCAGTCTTGTGGATTATCATATTAATGGACAGATCATGGTCTTGCATACGATGCCCGGTACTTGTTCCACCAATTAAGTAAACGACTTTAGGGCGGAGTTTTAGTAATCTGTGAAGTAATTGCACATGGTGCAGAGTCCGTACAAATTCGCACTAAATGTTAGTGAAAAGTATCCAAGTTGTCACAGATCCAGTTCTCCCACGTCCAGTCGAGGTACTCTCGCAGCGGCAGCGTTGTGCGATGTTGCTCCACCACCAGGGTTAACGAACTGACTCAGCACACCTCGACCATTGTGATTTTTTGTACTCCTTCATTATGTACGACACACATATAAACCTATGTATATAACTGTAAAGTGATAAAAATTGATAAAGTATACACAATCAATTTTTACTTAATAGCCTTCTAAGTCAAATTCGTAGATCAGGGTTAAGATAAATATAATAAAAAAGTATACCTATATAATTTAATTTTGCCGCGTATGGCAAATTGTAACCTTTTCATATTTGACGTTTAATTTAATATATCAACGGCAACATGACAGCCTTACAACGGTATATGTGTATATCCGTGTATAGTTAATAGTATCGCTTTGTCTAATCGACGTTAAATCTATATCATAAGCAACTCTAGAGGTTGAGCATAGTTTGATGCCGTTAGGATATGATTTACGGCGCAAAAGCGTCTAAGTGCGTATCGGGCACCGGGGCACGCATTAACCTGTAGCCGTTGTGTTACCTATATATGTTTCAAATGGCTATTTTACATAGCTGACTAAGTAAAACGTGCCCACTGAACCACTCCTTGAAAAGATAAAGTAACACAATATTGTTTATGGGTAACGTAATCTGTGCTAAACGACAATGTATTCTAAAAACTCTATTCTATTGCTGGTAATTAGTTGTATGATTTCTTATTGGTTGCTATCCTGCTTTTTGTTTTGGCGCAGAACAGCCATTACGCAAAATGTCTAATTGTAGCAAAAGGAGATACCTTTTGTTTTTTTCGTTGTTAGAATGTTGCTATTTTTGATTATGATTATCATTTTGAATTCAAGCCATGATTGCATATTTTTTTTACAAATTGTCAGATTTTGCCACTGCTTTCCTACGTTTAAAATTTGTCTATTAGATATTAATCCCCGAAACTACATTTCTTGGTAAATAAAAACAATCCATTGCTACATATAAACAGACACACTTTTGCAATTATTGCTATTTATTTTGATAAAAACACTACACATTTTCATAAACGTGTACATCATTTAATGCTAGACTTCTAATTGACGATAAAGGGGTCTTTGACTTCAATTTTACGAGATACATACATACGTTCATTTATATCTATTAAGTCATTTGTGACTAAAGTAATATACAATATGTTTTCTTCGTCTGTTAACAATACTTTATTGTCCCACTTTACTATTAATCCATTGACTAAAAAATAAGGTCCTGCTTCGCGTTAGTACTTTTTTGCTTATTGCTTAATATATGTTTTGCGAGCTTGCGACTCGAGAGTCACGTCTAAAAATATTCTATTCACAATACATATTATGCGAGGCAACAAAACGCTTGCTGCAGTCGAGTAGTTAGGTACTACGCGTTTAATTAATGCTATTTGGCGGCCAAATATTATCACGTCCGTTATTTAAACGTCAGTTTTATTGATGTTTGTATTAAAATATTAATATGTTTCACAAGCCATAATGCGATATTGATGAAGTGTGAAGGTATGCTTAAATTGTAGGTGGTTATAGTGAGAGCAGTGTCGTTGCACTCTGTTAACGTCACAGAGGAGTCAAGGGCGGCTGGGAAGTGCAATCGCGTGCGCATCAACACGCGATCACAATGTTTCCGACCTCTTGATCACCCTCAGTGGGAATGTGATGCCCTTTAGCAATACACTAATTTGTATCTCGGAAACTCTATCATCTTCCGTTCCTATCTAATACAATACCCATTGTGTACACCCGAAGATTCCTTGACGACCGAGATCCAAAGATAAGCGATAATGTAACGTTACCACTATCAGGTCCACAGACGGGTGACGGTTTACTAAAAATGTCAGATCCGTCTTTGCCTCGAAACTTACGTTAATCCGTTGGTCCTGCGCAAATTCCTCCGGGTCTGGTCGGATTTCCGTCCTATGTCTATGAGAGTAGAGAATTAGAAAGTGCACTTTAAAATCTATTGCGTAGTTGGTTAGTTTTTACCAAGATTGTTGCCGTGACCGAAAATTGTTATAAAGAACATTATTACATATGATGTGTGTAACAATAAAAGTTATTTATGATACATTAAAACAACGTACTTATCGACATACTCGCTAGTTTCCCGCTGGGTGGTTGTGACCTCCTATCGGCAGCCGTTTCCTCTGACTTTTAATCATGATTAGGCAGTCCATTGTATTATTCATGTAGTTTACATTACTTATAAAATAAAACAATTATTATGCAAGTGTTTTATGCTATGACTAAATTGTAACTATAATGAAATTTGTGATGCATAGCAAAATAATTAATAGTATGTTTCTCTTTGTTCACAGGATCAGTATGATAACTTAGCCGCCCATACACATAAAGGAATTGATTTTTTAGACAAATACGGGAACTTTGTTAAAGAGAGATGTGCTATCGAATTAGAATATGCAACAAAACTCAGGTAAGGAAACTTATGATATATGACTATAATAATCTATATACATATATAAAAGGAGAAGCTGACTGACTGACAAATCAACATAGGGCCTACACTGTAAGGGTAACTTCTAACCACTACACTAAAAAATATAGTTTAGGACCTGCGTTGATATGTCAATCTTCTCCTTTTATATATATATATATATATATATATATAAAAGGAGAAGCTGACTGACTGATAGGTATATATATATTATATATATATACCTAAGTGCAAAGTTAGTATAAAACTTAGCGTTAAAGCGTTTTTGGAAAATCAACCCCTAAGAGGGTAAAATAGCAGTCGCTCGTTTGTATGGAACTCCGTTAGTTTGAATTTTGATCTGTGATATTTCGTTTTCAGCTATTTGACATAAAATAGTGAAACACGTATTTCAGCATTTTTGGAAAATCAGTCCCTAACGGGATAAAATAGGGGTTGCAGGTTTATGCAAAACTCCGTCACAAGATTGTATAAACTCCGGCGGTTTTGAAATTAGATATGTGAAATGTCGTAGATACTTGGGTTTTTAGTTAAATAAAGACATACAGTTTCGGTGTTTTTTGGAAAATCAACCGAATGCATTTAGGGGTTGCAACTTTGTTTAAAACTCCCTAAGTTATGAAGTTAGATCTGTATTATTTTGTATTTGACTCTTTAGATTCAAATAAATAAACAAGTGCTTTAGCGTTTTTAAAATATCAACCATTAAGGGGTAAAAACAATCCTTCAAGGGGTAAAATCAACCTTTCAAGAGGTAAAATCAACCTTTGAAGGGGTAAAATCAACCTTTGAAGGGGTAAAACCAACTACGTGGGTTAAACAGTTAGTACATTATAAAAAATTAGCCAAAATTATGTTGATGAACAAAGACGAAGTGGCGAACGGCCTACTTTACAAAAAAGTAACGCCAAACCCTGATACGTATGAGGTTTTCTCCTCTTAGAAAATGGTACTTTCAGGCAGATTTTTTTTGAAATGATAGTAAAATTGATATGATATCAAAATCGTTACGTGGTTTGAATGAACTAAGCTTACACAGAAAGATGCGGAAGGCGACTTTATACTATGCAATGAATATGCTAATCGGTGACCGGCTTCTGTAGACACTATCAGATGTTTGACACTTTAGTAACACCAATAAAAAATACATTTAAATTAATTTCCATTGGGTTTATGTTTGCATTTTGAAGAAGATCAAATTAAGTTTTTCTAATGCCGGTGTTGGGCAATGGCCGGTTAAAAAAGAAAAAAAATTAATAACATTATTTAAAGCTAATAAATTGCAAATATCTGTTGAGAAAGTTCGCATACTTATTGTGATTTTATCCTAATATTTTTTATTTACGAGCTAACGTGTTTTGGTGTGCAACGTTAAATTGATGATGACATTAACTATTTTAAAAATTTATGCATGCAAATCATTGTCTGATGATTTTTTTTTTATATTATTCGAAAGCTAAGTTGTAAGAGCGTTACTCGACCAGTTTTTCTAAGGCTCTATAGTCAAATTTCAGAAAATATCTTTTAATATTTTGCGATGATACGCGTCAGGAAAGTCGAGTAAACACCATGAAAAACCACTACACTACTCACTTTATTTAAAACGAAATTCATGAATTTTCGCTTACTTACATTTCTTATGTTTACGGGGACTATTCTTATTATTTTTTGGATAACCATAAGAAGTTCGAACCCATGGACGATATTCTGGAACGAGTGGATAAATAAATATGTTCCTGGCTCTGTATAGCACCTCATGTTCGATCGAAATTTCGTTTTTATTAAATTAGAGTAGGCCTCCTGGATTGGCATTGACGCAACAATCTTTAATATGGTAGCAAAATGTACACTTTTTTGTTAGAGTCGGTTGCCCCTCCCCTCTGCCAGCTAAAAGGTTGATGTTGAGTTAGTATGTTAAAAAAACACGGTAGTAGTATATATAATGAAATAAAGGGAAACCTATCACAGCTAAGAAGGCTTTATAAGTTTACGAGTTACAGCTGATCAAATGAGAAGTAACAAAATTTCGTACAAATTCTATTCAAATTATTATTAAGTAGGTATAACGTTGTAAGAAAGTTGTAAGAAACGTTGTAAAAAACAACCGAAAACCCTCTTCATACGCCGCATTATTCGGAAGAACGGAGGGTGACTACAAAACCGTACATTATTTGTCTTTGAGTTTCGCTACATCAATTGGTTTATTAGGGGTATATAGTGATATCTTACATTAACCAAAGGGATTTCTATTTACTTTAATTATTTATTTTGCAGGAGGCTTGTAAAAAATTATCAACCAAAAAGAAAAGAAGAAGATGAATACCAGTAAGTATTATAGTTCTATTAAGATAAATAATTCTGCTTCCTGATTTTATTTGTGATTTAGGTCATTCACATAGGTTAGGTTCTACTAATTGCACATTTCGCATTCACAATTGCAATTGGCAATTATTTAAATTAATTTAAGTTATTAATATTTACATTGTATCTTGTATCAGCAAATAAGGCACCGTGCAACCAGTGGCACAATTTTGGTATTTTTATATATCGACTTGGGCTTGATGTTTTTTAGGGCTTGAATATAAAGTTAAAACAAATTGCAAGGTAAAATCCGGTTCCGCTATTTTGTCATACATTAAAATATTCCAAAATCTGGTTCCTTGATAGATTAAAATTCTAAAAAGTGCGTTAATGAGAGCGATAGGCGTAGAAAAACAGATTAAAGAATTTATTACAGTAAATGCTTTCTAAAAAAAAATCCTTGTATCGAATATTTAAGCGACGACCTTGTGAACATATAATCTTGAATGAGAAATTTGCCACAAATTTCTTCAATAATATACAATGGAAATATTAGAATATGACCTCTCTGGTGTCTATTCTATAACATAAATAAAACAGTAAATGTAAGAACGAAACAAAATAAGTAAGTAGGTGGAAAGAATGAGGTTGCCTTTTCGTATTTAATCTTTGGCTAAGACGCAAGATAGTTTCATAAAACTGAATTTGGCATGTCATCCAGTGGAATTACTAACGATTTTTCCTTTGCTGTTCCATTTTCTTGGAACTCTAGAAACTGCATATTGTGCAGGATATAAATTTTGGGTTTTCCTATGTAGGTAAGTCATATTTCCGTTGGGATATTATCCGATTTATTTATTTATTTTTCATGTGTCATTCAGAAACTTGCACTACTTCTTTAACATCGATGCGTCATAGGATTTTTTAAATTATGTCATTATCCTGTTAGTCCTAGTTTTATTGCGGTCAGTTTGTGGTCTTACGGTCGCATACTCGATCACTCAATTTCTCGCTAACTGTCACATATAGGTGCATAGTGGAGACAGAAATAGTATGAGCACAACTCAAAGTATCTTTTGAATATTCGGGGGTTACTCTGCCCGATTTGTAAGAATATTGTTAATTAAATAAAATATATTGTAAGGGTATAATTGCGGCACGATAATTCGTAATGTAGACCTGCCTTTTTTTTGAGCCACACCTAATTCACGAATTTAATTTCAGGTACACACCATGTAAAGCATTTAAACAATTACTTCAAGAGTTAAACGATTTTGCGGGACAGAGGGAAGTAGTAGCAGAAAATCTACAATCAAATGTAGTGAGAGAGTTGCATCTACTCGCCAAAGAGTTGCGAGAAGAAAGAAAGGTAAGGACGCAGGATTATCATTATCATTGAGGGATATTATTTTAATAAACGGATCCAGACGGTTGGTTTATGTCACCCGCCTATGTCGGGGGAAGCGAAATGCATCCCCCCGTCGTAAGCATGCTACATTCGGCACTATCATTTGCCCCCCCCCCTCCCCCCAGAATAAATTTCTCAAGATAAACAAAAAAAAAAAAAAAAAAAATCCTGGATCCGCTTCGCCCATGATTATTTTATTGCCGTCAAAGCAAATCTACAAATAGTTCGCGTATATACTAAAACACTACACATAGAGTTTTCTCCACCATACACAGAATATGCATCTGTTATACGTATAATCCATCTGTAAGAAATTATATAAGATAGTGGAAACGTGGCTTCCGCAAAATTCTTTGATTATTTTGCGGAAGCGGCTTAGTTTTGTACTATGTTAAAATTATCTATCAAAAATCAAACTGACTTCAAGAAGTGCTTCAATCCGTGTATTGTCAACGCCACCACTGGGGTATCGGTGGTGTCGTTTACAATTTTTTTTTTTGTAACCACACCACTGCCAACTATTGATGTGTCATGTCTTCATCTTGATATTGATAAATGTAATTTCTGATGAACTTCATTACGGTGGAGTGGTTACTGGGACTACAGCCTTCATTAGTTAGTTTTTGTCGATATTCACGAATTACAATAACGGCATTCGTATCACGTATTGCAATACAAGGTAGTTAAGGAAAACCTAACCAATTAAAAATTGAAATAACAGGAAAACAGTAACATACATTTATTGGGAAAATAAGAATAAAACAAGTTATTTTAATCTTATTTTGCTAATAACTTTTTGCCTCATACTACAAGTTTAATTTGCTGGAGTTTTTATACTAACTTCATTTCAACGTTTAGCGAATATGAAGTAGCCGAAAATAATATTTTTATTTAATTTATAAGTATAAATGCCGAACGACGATTTCTTACATCAAAAGAATATGGCTCCCAAAGTCCCAAAACGTTATTCTGCATACATTCCAGTATTTTTCGTGGCGCCAACGCCATATTGTATGTTATGGCATGGCCCATACCTTAAACGCAGGGTGTTCTAAAAATAAACGTGACATCGAGTCATTTAAAATTCGAAATCGAACATTAACGGGTCAAATAACTTTGAAGTATGATGACAAGGCGTTGATACATCATCACTTCAGAAAAGTTTTTATTTCTAAGAATCTTCTCTTTTTGGGTGCTTGACTTCATTGGTGTGCCTAATATCTGTACTTTGCAAAAGATTCTAAGAACATAAATTTCAACAATTGCCTACTTGTTTTCATTTGGGAGCAACATGTGGCAGTTGAATCCTGCGAATATGCTTTAAATTGCGCACATTTCATCACAGTATCTAACATTCAGAAGATAGTAGTCTTCTTTGACTATCATAAGCCGCGAAATATGAAACAAAGCGTTCTATGCTCTACGTTTGAGCATTTTTAATCTCAATAAATGAAATAGTGTATTTTTACTATAAGTTGTGTTTTGATATTACAGCAACATTTGAATGAAGGTGCAAAACAAATGGGAGTACTGCACTCATCTATAGGTTCATTAGATCGAGCGAGAAGATTGTACGAACGAGCTGCCAGGGAGTCGGAGCGTGCTCTCGAGACCTTCCAAAAGGCAGACGCCGACCTTAATCTGAGGTGATTATCTAATAGAACACTTCAAACTATATTCCTGTTGTCTTTGACCTACTATAACAGCTGATTAAACAGTGCGTAAAATGGATAGTTCAAATTGTTCGGTAATCGAATTATAATGTTGGGTTTGAATGCGCTTTCTATTGATAAGAACGGTATCTCGTTAGTTATTTGCGAACTTGTTTCCAGCGGTTAATAAACGTTCGGGCCTCGTTTTCGAATAACGAATTCGGTGAGAACGTAAATTTTAAAATAAACCGCGATAGCGATGACATACTAAAGTAGTGATACATATAATAATATTAATTCAATGAATAAATTAGAACATTAATTAATGATTTGAGTAATAAAAGTTGTCTTTAGATCAGCTAACATCCAAATAGTTTTTATTTGGTTTTATATCATGATGTAAATTGGCTACAATACAGGCTAGTGGCCTCGTAGACAATGAGGTTGGCACTTTGGCATGCGTTCAGTTCTTAGTAACGAAGACAATAAACTACGGTTTACCATGTAGAGATGCAGATTACAAGGCTGTGGTATGTCGATGTCATATTAAAATAATATATAGTTTTGCTAAATTACAAAATAATATATTACAAAAGACCTATTCAATATTTAAGAGATAAGGTTCGTATACACGTAGGTATATATGCTCTTAAAAGTCATTGTCGATCGCAAGACGCGATGGGTTTTATTCATTAGTTTAGAAGAATAAAAGATTACCAATTTGATTCATTTTTTGGAACTCTGAGCACTTTAAGGTTTAAATTAGACCTTAAAGTTCTCAAATTATGTCTTTGTATTTTTCAGCGTAGTAGTTGGTAATCTGATGTCTATGATGAAAACAATGGCCCTAGCTTATCAATGCCCATGCAATATGTATGGTCAGTTATTCGGCTTAATAGTCAAAACAAGGAAACACGTTTGTTGAACTCGTAGGCATATCCGATAACGCTTGCTTATACGAACGTAAAATTTAAAAATTGCGACCTAAATAACATATTTAAATGTACGATTTATGGTACAACGTTAGTAGTATACCTACGCTCAGGTTTATACATTATAATAAACGAATGTCAAAACATAAATCATAACTGGCGAGTTTCTTTTCCTAATTTCGGTAGTCAATCAATCGATCTCAAAATTAGTTTAGAAATCTGATCTCGATTGCCACTAATGACGTCATTATGGGATTGTTAACACAACACTCTTATTTATGAAAACTGGCCTAACAGTAACAATAAACGGCTTTTATATTTACAAGTTGTTTATTATACGAACAAGGAAAATATACTAAATAGAACAATGACAACCCACTTTTATTATTTTTTGCTATAAAAAATAATCATACCATTTCTAATTCATATTTCAATTAACGTGATGTAAAAAGAGATTTTTTCTTTTTATATAGCAACCAGTACCAGCTTAATATGAATGCAATTTACTAATGACAAACATTTATTTAAAATACTACTTTTCTGGTGAATTTTCCATGTTGTTTTTTTTTCATATAAACTTTGTTATCTCCTCCTCCGAACTTAACAATAATGTCAACCAAATTGATGGAACTGTTCTTATAATTATGGTCAGTCACTACTGCGACTATATAATGCGCTTATTGCACTACATTAAATCAGGGACCCTAAATCCTTAAAAAGAACGGTGTAATAAGAGTTAGGGCCCTAAATCTCTAACAAATTTTCAAGGCCACCTCGTTTTAGGGCCCTGATTCAGGGTAGTGTAATAGCCGTTTTAGATAGTATGGGTGTTTTTATTCATTTAGCATGCCCAGAAAATTAGGAAATAGGTAATTATTGCAAAAATCAAAGATTGCAACTGCAAAATCGTGCCATGCTATTTAATTTATATTTTATATGTGAACATAACTACATAATTATTATTTTAATTACGTATTGCAGTCGAGCGGAGGTGGAGAAACAAAAAGCAAATATGAAAAGTCGGAGTCAAGCGTGTGAGGACGCTAAACAGGAATATATGGATCAGCTGCGGAAGACAAACGAAGCGCAGCGACAGCACTACGAACAACGATTGCCACATGTATTCAAACAGTTACAGGTTAGTTTGACATTTCTTAATAGTAATATTATATTTTTAATTATTTATTATTAGTAATATTGTATAGTTAAGACTAACAAGGATACATCATATACAGGGTGATTTTAATATACTCATAACCTCCCGCTCTTGGCTTCTTGACATTACACCAAATAACATTGTGTTGTAATATTTTTTTTGAATAAAAAAAAGATGGTTGCTTGTTACGTCGGTTTACAGATGATAATTTTACGTGATAAAGTGATAGCTTTTACTTCAGCCTATCAGCAGGCCGAACGTGACGGTACGTGCCACTTAGCATATCAGCGGGCGGAACGTGACGTGCAGTGACACTTTTTTGTGCGTGAAAAATTTACAAATTTACCCTTAACCATGTACCACCTACTGTTGTCACACAACCATTTACCACACATCTAATAGACCCTGGAGTAAAATCGTTGCTAGGGCCTAGACCTCACAATAAACAACGGTTTCAGTCCAGTGAAATAGTCAGTAGATGGTTATGGTCATAACTCCAGAAACTTAAAAAAATTATGACAAGTTATCGAATGTGGTATTGCGCAGCACAATGTATAATTAAAGTGCGTTATAATAGTACAGTAGGCGTTATCCTTATGCATTGAACTAACTAAAATGTTAGTATACATCATTAATTTTATTTTATTCAGATGTTTGTTTAAAAGTTAAATAATTTAACTATTACCCAACGTGTTTACTTGACATGTAGTTAGTTTTCAATTTCCAATATATCTCGGGCCTTTTTACAAAGACGGTTATAAATAATAAATATTTCTCCGTTGAATGAAGTCTATTTCTGATAGATTCATAAAATATATGTAGTGGAGGATTGAAATAAATAAGTTGTTAAATTGTTGGTCGGAAGGAGTACGGCGCAATTTGTTTTTAGTTTTTTATGTATATGTGAGTCATAACATGGAGATATCAAATCAGTTGCCAGTGACAAATTAGTCGTTTTGCTGGTTTTACAGTCGTTCTTTTTATAATAAAAAAGAAAGAAATGAAACTCAACCGAGGACCCCACTAATGAATGATGTGACTAATGAATAATGATTTACTGTCAAAACACAATTTTCTTCGCAATTTATCTTTTTTATTACAAGCTTTTTTAAAATTAAGGCCTTTATTTTGTTTTTTTTTCTTGTTTTTCTTGTTTGTGTATTTCTGTGCTGTGCCAATACAACATTAATTTGCATAATGAATTTTTAATATTAAAAAAGAATTCAATAGTTGTGTAACTTATTTTGAATTTGTATTTATAAAATCTAGCAAAGTTGCCAATGTGGGTCGCATTACAAGCAGTTTATCACGCTCACTTTTTTCTATATTATACATGCTAATTTGTCTGTTATACAAATTGATTGATTATAAGAATTCGATCATATGAATCATGTTATGTTATTGCTGTAATGTTCGTCGAATTAGTAGTCGTAAACTTTCACCTATTTGTGCGTTAGTCATACTGCGAACAAGAAGATTTCGGGAAAATGTTATGGCGAATAATACAACAACTTTGTTTAGTGCGGCCTGGCGAAACGCCAACTAGGTCAAACGGGAGAAACTCACATAACAACTCCTTACTTACTATTTTTGTTTAATTTTATTTTTACTACATTTTTTTTTACTCTCTTTAAAAATAGGGGACTGTCTTCGCTTAAATTTAACAATCCGGAAGGGAATGACCGGAGTAAAATAACTTGGCGCATTGACGTTTGTTCTTATGATGTTTATTTCTCAACTAGCGGCTCGGTCAGGCTTCGCACGAATATTTCTCATAATATACGTTTAATATACCTATAAACCATCTGGAAGAAATATTATAGATAAATTATAGTGAAAACGTACACAGACAGCTGAAAGGGACTTTGCTTTATACTATGTCAAGCTAAGCATGTGTCGTACCAAGCACGAAAATTGAAAAGGCTAACTCTTTGATTATATAATGTCTAGATGGAGCATTCCCTCAGTAAGACTATAAAAAATAAAGCTACTATTTTTGACGTTTGACACTCGTTGAAAATGGCGCGCTAGAATAGCTATGGCTAGAACATCTGATAGGAGACTTCTTACCTCACAGAACGTACGTCCATTTGACCGCACTTTTTGCGCACTAGATGCTGGATTAGGAATCTAGACATTATATTATAATCAAAGGGCAAACTAAAAGATTACTGTATAATTAGTTAACGAAGTTAGACGAATTGGGCTTCCTTCCTTTAAATATGGAGGTCCAACAGCTTATTCTAGTTTGACAAAGATTGATATGTCAGAAAGCCAATGTCAAGCTCTTCCTCGCTATCTTGTGACTTAATTCATAAATTAACTTTTGTATTTATATTATTTGCAGGACTTAGACGAGAAACGAATAAAGAATATAAAGAACTTTATGTTAAATTCAGTGGACGTGGAAAGGAAGGTGTTTCCGATAATAATGAAGTGTCTTGACGGTATGGAGCAGGCGGCGAATAATATTAATGAAAAAGAGGTGAGATATTATAAATTACTAGCTATTCTCCATAACTTCATCCGCGTCATGTTTTTTTTTTAACCTACTAGCCGAATGGTTTGCTTTGGCTTTTTAAGCCATGAACCCTCGCTGGCGTCAGAATCAATACCAAAGTTTCATCGCAATCTGATTAATGGTTTCGGAATGCATAGAGGACAAACATACATTTATTTATATAGATGTGCTATTCTGATATATAAACTGCATAACTGTAAAGTTTTTGTAGTTTTTGCGTGAAAGTCCAGCTAATATCCCATCATCCTTGCAACGTTTTGGATTTATAATATTAGTAGGATTATTCCTATTATTACAATTATCCAGGCCTAACTCATTTCTCGTTCAATCCCTTATCATCAACCAGTCCAAATAATGGGACATAGAAAGCTTAATTTTTTCATAAAGGTTTCTTTACTGATTCGATATATTTCGGGACTTAATCTCGTGAATTATTTAAAGGTACGAAGCTTTTATTTACCTGACGTTTCGATCGAATTACACCGATCATGGTCACGGGTCGACTGATGGCAGCTTAGCAATGTCTCCGTGAGGCGCGGGGTTTTTCAACTATTCTACCTTGGTCTTGATAATTTATATAATTTGTACTATCGGTACTTCTACACACTACACTTACGATGTTTTTACACACTACACTTACGATGTTTTTACACTGAGGCGCGGTGTCCTTACAGCGACGATTGAATTTGCTGATAACAGGGTTCCAAGATAATGAGAACCGGTTTTCCATCTTCTCGGCTGAAATTCTTATTCTTGATTTCAATCGCCTCGCGCACTATTCTGGAATAATAGTGGCGATCGGTGGAAAGTACTTGTGGCTTATGCAATTCTATCCAGTGTTTTTGTCCCGATTCTAACAAATGCTCAGCGATAGCAGAATTGTTAACTAGACGGTTGGTTTTTTTTACAGCAGCGATATGTTCCTTGACCCTGTCTCCGATTGTACTGTTGGTCTGTCCGATATAGAAACTACCGCAACTGCAATCTATCTTGTTCACGCCAGGTTTTTGGAGTAAAATAACATCCTTTGCCGTTCGTAAAAGCTTCGAAACCTTGGAGTGCTGAATATACATATACAGTCTTAATAGAGTAATTCTTCAATACTGTTCCAATTTTGTCCGTAACTCCTTTGATGTACGGCATGAAAGCTGGTACTCTGTCGATATTTACCTCTGTTTTCCTGCTCCTTGGACGTTGAAGGTTATGCTTGTATCCATTGCTTCTTAGTACTTCCCCATCTTTTACCCATATTTAATGATATTCACAAGGGAGAAGAAAGGATTTCAGGAATTATATAGGAATGGATTTTCCAAAATACTTATTGATACAATGACGTCAATATAATGTTGTTTGATGTGCGTTGTGACAATATAACGCACGACCTTCTACTAATTTTGTCAAATTCCCATGCTGATTGAAGGTGACCATTCGTTATAACTATGGAAAATTGTATTAATATTTCTCAGTCAGAATTATTAGGGTGTGAATATTGAAAGTCATGAGAGTAATTAAAACAGTCTCTAGACTTTATTACATTAACTGTCTATAGGGACTAACATTGATAGATTGATAAAATAAAATGTATAAAAAATGTCCCAAGTGCTCCTAGCAGTACTTATAATCAAATTCATGACAGTTTGGTTCAGTCGAATAGTCAGTTTGTTGTTACCTAAAAGGTACATCATAATAATATGATTAGACAAGGTTCCAAAGTCGCCGTTTACAAGACAACGCAATTTTTAAACCCATATTCACTAACAGTCGACGGGATTTTAAACGAACATTTTTTACATAGGCAATTTTATCTAAACTTGGATTTAGCTATACTGTAACTATTTTAAGGTAAATAATGCGCGTTAATTCCCGTATTATAAATAGTTGTAATCATGCAATGCGAAATTTTAAATGTTAGTATAGCCATACTGTATGTCGATGAACTCCGGTCTTGAATGTAGTATCCAATTATTTTTAAAATAACATTTTGATTTTCATTTCCAGGACACAAAATTAGTAATAGACAGGTATAAATCGGGCTTCGTGCCACCCGAAGACTTCCAATTTGAAACGGCATCAGGAAGTGACACTACCGACGCAGCGAACACCCACCATCATCCACACAACCATCTAACGGCGGCCAGAGGGACAGTCTCAGGGAATAAAATCAAGAAACGAACAGGCCTACTTTCCATATTCAGTTCCAACAAGGTGAGACAAATATATAAGATAAACATATGTGTGACAAAGACGGGAATATCTCCAGGATTGTGTATGGGTTTTGGTTCATAATTATTTGCATATCTACAGTAATAATTATCATAATTTATATCGCAGACATGAGTTAGCGATTGTAGTTAGCTATATATTGATACATTATATCAAAGAATTTATTATTACTTTATTATAATTTTGAAGCATTTTATAAGGTTATGGGGCTGTGCTTGAATAAATGTTATGGGCTTTATATCAGCTTTTTGCCATACATTTTTTTATTATTATCCTATGTCTGCATGGTATATACCTATGTTATATTTACTTTGATTGTACAATATGATTCGAAGTTATATCATTATTTTTATTACATTTGTTCATATTAACAACTGGCCTGTTGTCATGTAATTTAATCAGGTTATATGTTACTATAACATAATAAGATTGTAATCAATCACTTGAGATTTCATCACAAACCATAACACATGCTGAGGCATTTATTGCTCTTGTATCATAGATAGAGTAATAAAGGTGGCGGTCCGCGTGGCGACAGAGACAAGACATAGACGGCAGACTGCGACAAGTGTCTCGGTCTCTTCTTCATGTACTTTGCGTCGAGACCGAGACCGCAACGAAAGCTACTATTCATTTTATAACTGCGCGCGAGACACTACTTGTCCGGGGCAGAGACCGTTTCGCGTCTCTGTCTCCCGTCTCGGTCTCGCCCGCAAACTGACTCTCATACGAAATCATACAGCATACAGTCAAGCAGTAGTCTCGGTCTCTCGTCTCTGTCTTCGGTCGCGGTCTCCTGTTTCTGTCGTGCCGCGAACCGGCGCCTTAAAAGTTGACTATGGTAACGCTTGGTAAGCGATAGCCAATTTTATGGATAGCGGGCAATATATTATGCTTATGTACGCTGACCTTAACGTTATGAAAACTGCCTAAATTTCTTGTAAGAATAAAGAATTGGCTAAGTGATATCGATATTTAACTATTTGGTTATATGATTTGTCAAGTCAATTATTTTATCAATACTTGTAGGCGTTTGTAAAGATAAAGGTACTTTTATTGCATATCTATGTATTTACATAAGGTATCAGTGTCAATAATAAGTATGATTTCACTATCCACTCCGTATAGGTATAATATAAGTGGAATGAGTAGATTAGTTCAACGCTAGATAAAATAAGGCAATAATATTTTCACTCACAACTTTCACTTTGATTTGGTCAGTTCTCCATTTAATGCCTTAATAACTATAAAGCCAGCTGATATCATCTAGACTTATCGTAACGATTTTTAGTCTGTGAAATAGAGCCTGTTGAATCACTTTACTAGCGCACAACATTAAGTGAGTAATTCTGACAGGTCGTGCCGGACACAAAAGTCCGCGAAAAAATAGGACGTTTGCTTCAATTCAACACGCGGTAACGCAGAGGATGTAGTATTATATTAAAGCCGTAGATTAGATTACACAAAAAGTAGTCTATTTTCGTTCTTATAGGTATACCTTTAAGAATGAAAACAAACACTGAGATGGAATGTCATTAAGGCTTAATTATTATTATCAAATCTTAATACTTGAGTGTTTGCCCTAGCGATTCAGACCTTCCTTATACCTATCGAACATGAACGTCATTCATGTTATCAGAGTATAAAATGATGTAGGAATATTTTCAATATTCAATATTCAATTCAATATATTTATTTTGCAAAAACACAGGTACAAAAAGGTGTTAGTAATTACAATAATTAGTGCAATCTATGTTTAACCTATTTGGTGTGCAAATGTTCACAAATAATTAGTATATAGTTAGTTATTTAAATTAATTACAAAACAATATTATTATTATTAATCAGATTTACAGTCAATATAATTATCGAAATCAAGGCATGTCAACTATACTATCATTAAAATAATCATTTAGGGTGTAGTAACACTTTTCCGTAAGCATATTAATAAGCTGCTTTTTAAATTTGACCTTATTGTCTATGTTCTTAATGCACGATGGAAGTTTGTTATATATTAGTGGCGCTTTACAAAATATGCTATTATGCATCAGCGTTGTTTTACACGGTACCACACACAATTTACCAAAGTGACGTTGTCGATCTCTTTTACTGAATAGGTTTATATTCTGTTTCACAAATATTGCGCTTTCGTAAATGTATAGGCAAGGTAAAGTTAGTAGACAATGTTTAATAAAATAAGGGCGGCACGAGTCTCTTGGCTTTAAATTGAACATTGTTCTAATACAGCGTTTCTGCGCTCTAAACACAAGGAGCCAGTCAGCAGAGTTCCCCCAAAAAATGATACCATAACGCAATGTCGAGGAAATATATCCATGGTAGGCAGTTATGAGCGCGTCTCTACTCGTTATGTATTTCAGCCGGTACAACCCATACGTAAACTGGCTGATCTTTTTGCATACATGTTCAACGTGTGTCTTCCAGTTCAATTTCTGATCCAAATGTAACCCTAGAAATTTAGTGCTTGAACATTCTTTAATTTGTGTCCCCTGGTAACTAATATTAATTCTATCGTCATTTCTATTTACTACTGGCCTTTGCTTGAAATTAATAAGTTTAGTTTTATCTAAATTAATTTTTAAATTATTTAATGTCAACCAATGGATAATACATGTCAGTGTGTTATTAATAGTAGATTGTAGTGTTGTCAATTTTGAGTCGGAGAATAATACTGTACAATCATCGGCAAATAATGTAATTTTGTCATTAATATTAATTGAAATGTCATTTATATATATAATAAAAAGCAGTGGTCCCAGCACACTTCCCTGGGGTACACCGTATTTAACCTTTCTGACACTAGATTGACATGTTTCCTCCATTTTTGTTATTGTGCTTACTGTAGTTATTTGCGTGACCTGCTCCCTGTCAGATAAGTAAGACGAGATCAATTTATGAGCATTACCCCTTATTCCATAAGAAGAAAGTTTAATTAGTAAAGTATCATGCCTAACATAGTCGAAAGCTTTCGTCATATCCATAAAAAGACCCACTGCCGGCTGTCTTCTGTCCATATTAGAGGTAACAGATCGTAGAAAATCATAGGTAGCCATGTTTATGTTTTTATTTTTCCTAAAGCCATATTGTTCAGGTATCAGGACAGATTCCTTTTCAAAAAAGGTATATATAGAATTATAGATAACTTTTTCGTATAATTTAGCAAATATAGGCAACAGTGCTACCGGTCTGTAATTACCTATGTTGAGAGTGTCGCCCTTCTTATGAATTGGTTTAATTATGGATTTTTTTAGTTCATGAGGGAAGACACCCTGTTCAAGGCTTAAGTTAATTAAATAGGATATAACAGGTGCTATCAAGTTACCGACATCTTTGACTATAGACGTTGTTATTCCATCAATACCGGCGCTTTTTGTATTTTTCAAATCCATGATTATATTAAGAATGTCAAAGGATGATATAGGACTCATAAAAATTGAATTACATACTTGACCAGGTGAAGTTTTCATAAACTTCAGATTACTCTCATTATTTACAATGTCAACATAGTAGTCATTAAAAGCATTACATATTAATTTGGGATTATTTATCAATTTGTCATTAAATTTAATTTCAGTAAAATTTAGATTAGGCTGTTTGTTTTTTACTCCATTTATAATCCTCCAAGTCGCTTTTGATTTGTTTTCATAATTTTTTATATAATGATCATTCTGTGACTTCTGGGTTAGTTTGACTACCTTCTTGAGCCTGGTAGTATAGGTTTTAAACTGTATTTTATTACACGTGGTTGGGTTTTTCCTATACTTCCAAAGTAATTCACGTTTCTTTTGGCTGCATACCTTTATACCCTTAGATATCCATTTTGGCTTAGCTTTGAGTGACATTTTAATTTTAATTACGGGAAAGCATAAGTCATACAGCAGCTTAAATAAGTTAAGAAAACAGTTGAATGCCTCATTTGCTTCAGTCTCCACGTACACTTGCGAGAAACTCAATTGTTTTATATAATTTTTGAATTTACATCTATTTACTGACGAAAAATCCCTTTTAAGTAAAAACCAATGTTCAAGCAGAGAGCTTGAGCTAACAGGACATCGTATGATTTGTGCAGAATGATCAGATATAGCGAGTTCTAGTGATTCACTCTTACACTGCCGTAAGTTATGTAGTATATTGTCAATGCATGTGTTACTAATATATCGAGTGGCATGCTGAAATTCTGCTTTCAATTTGAATGACCAAATAATGTTTTGAAACTCTAAAGAAATTCTATTTTTTTGACGTAGATCTATGTTGAAGTCCCCACATAATATAACTTAAAATTTTATAAATGACTAAATGCTATATTGGATTTTGGGAATCCCCGTTTATAGACGCGATACCAAAGCTTCAAAGCAGGATTGTAGGTACTACATAACGCCAGTAGTAAGGAAATTAAATAAAAAAATGTTTTATTTTAAATTTACATAGCTATAATGACACCGGAATCATAATTGCAAATAGAAACCATTGCGACAACCCTAATGTGACATAAAGACGAGAAAACATTTAATTATGGTTTGTGATGTATGAAGTCTCAAGATTGTTTTTTTTTTAATATGTAAATCATAAAGACAAGAGGCCAGTTGTTTGAGTGTAAGTGACATTAGAGTTATATAATTATTGCATCGGTTTAAACTACGTTCAGATAACGAGCTATTAACGCGTTGACGCGCGTTTGGCTAACACGTGTTACCCTTATAGTAATTTTATAGGCATTTCTTGACAGTTACTTTATTTTTGAAAGATTGAAAAAATTTAAATCCATACCCAGGAATCGAACCCGAGACTTCCGTATGCCAATCCGGGGCCGTAATCGGATCTTAAACTTACGGCTAGAAAGCGCTTGCGAGGGCCCAAATCGCGTGTAGGAAATGATAAAAAAATTGGGGTCTTGTAACATACGCATAGTCCCGACAGAAGGTTCAATTCCGGTTCCGGTTTGGCATACGGAAGTCTCGGGTTCGACTCCTGGGTCTGGACTTAAAAAAATTTTCATCTTTGAAATATGCAAATATTGTATTAACGCGTTACCTTATGAACACCTAGAATAATGTAGAAGAAGTTGTAAACACGTGTCGACGCATTTGTTCAAAACGCGTCGACACGTGTTAACGCGCGTTAATCGCTCGTCGTTTGAATCTAGCCTTATTATACCGATAGTTTTCGTTACTATTATACCGGGAGGAAAGCGCCAAAAATGCAAGCATTTTTTATAGGCTGATTTTTTTGATAATTCATCTCATTAGTGGAGTAAAGAGATACATCATCATGTCATCTGGATTCCTTAGCGATTGGCGTGCAGGACTTTTATCGGCTACTGACGGCATCTGTTACAGAGTTATGCTGTCTGACTGATGGTAGGTGAATTTGATAATATTCTTCATCGGTTATACTAAATTTGAAATGACGCATTCGATAGCGCGCGCAGATTGAGGACTATAATGAATACAACTTTAACGCATTACTGACGCGCCTGGTTACAAAATTTTTCATGAGTGACAAACGTTAAATTTATTTTAGATTAACATTGATAGAAAACTATTTTTTAAGTTTTAGAAAGCAGTTTCACGATAGATTTAGTTTATTAAACAAATTAACTGCTCAATCCGCGCGCGCTATCGAATGCGTCATTTGAAGTTTAGTATAACCGGTGAAGAATATTATCAAAATCACCTACCATCAGTCAGACAGCATAACTCTGTAACAGATGCCGTCAGTAGCCGATAAAAGTCCTGCACGCCAACCGCTAAGGAATCCAGCTGGCTGATAAAAGGATATTTCTTTACTCTACTAATGTGACGTAATATAAAAAAAAATCTGCCTTTATAAAATGCTTGTATTTTTTGGCACTCCCCTGTTGGTGTATATGTCACGTACGCTTTTTATTTTTCGTTATATTATGTAAGTTGGAGGTACTAATTTATTTTTATCTTTCAATTCCTGTTCGATCCCTACCTAACATGGGTTCAAATAACATCCAATTGATATTATTGGCTGTCGGCGGTCGGTGACTTGTCGTATGGAAAAAGTAAGTTGTCCCGCGGATATGGGACTGTCATAATAAGCATGACTCACGTCTCTCTCACATTGCTTTTGTTCCTTCGATACAACATTACAAAGCAATTATAAATATAACACCTTATTATAACAATATTTTCATTTTTAATACTTCCTTTTTTTGTTTTAAATCTGAAGTTCATTTATGTTTTAAATGTTAATTTATGATATTCTCGTAACGTGTACCTAGGGTTGCCCTATCACTTTAATGTATTACTTGATTGTATATTTTTATAATTTTCCTACTAATTTTTGGTATCAATATTTCACAAACATTTAACGGATAACAAATTTTAATATCTAAAATCACAATATGATATTGTGTATTTTAGACAAAACGACCAAAACTGTCTAAAATAATGTATTATTAAGGTTTGAACCTCAAAACAAAATTGAGATTACTTGAATCTATATTTCACGTCTTGTGCAGTATAAATATGTAAATACAATACAGTACAATATTCTTGTTACCAAAACTACTCTTGTAAAAAACTATAATATTCTATACATGGCAACCCTAGTCCTATCAATAACATTTTAACACTATGTATAAACTGTTTATGAGCTATCAGTTATTTTAAGCCTTCCAACTAAAAATAACAATAATATAACAATTTGTTTTATAATTAATGTTATTTTCCTCAATGTTAAACGAATCTTTAATGATATTTAAATTTTATTGGTTAATTACGCGTACAGACAGAACATTACTATATCTTGCTACAAATCGACTCTGCAATGAAAAACAAATCAACAGGTTGATTTTTATTAGTCACATAAAAACTTACGATAGTCAATGTCATCTGAAGTTCAGTCGCATCTGCAAAAATAATATAATGAATAAAAAAAGTTTGACTGTTGTCAATAATGGACATAAAAGGTAAAGGTTGAGACAACGACGTCTAATCATTCAAAATCAGTTTGGGTCATAAAGACCCCACTACTCACATCTATGAATTCTAACGATTGAAGTAATTTAAAAATGGAAATGGAGGACGCCATCAATATAATAACCTAAGTAAATAAAAGAAAACAGATTTATGTAGGTAGCTATTCTTTTGTTAGAACTTTCTTGGATTACCAGCATTCATGGGCGGATCCAGGATTTCATTCTGGGGGGCACGACGAGAGGCAAATGCATGAGGGGGGGGGCACGTATCACCGCCCGCGTGATTTGCACGCACGATGGGGGAGACGCCCAAGAAAATCAATACAAGAAATTCTGTACACAAAACAACCGTCTGGGGGGAAGGGGGAACGCACCCCCCCTGGCTTCGCCTATGCGAGCATTAGGTACCTACGTTCTTCTTTGCTGAGTCGTAAAGTAGCTTACTATGCGTTTCAAATGAGAAGATAATCGCGATCGCGTCAACTTCACTCTGTACTTGTTAAAATTGTACCGCTATCAACAAAAACTCCCAAATCGGGTAAAGTACGTTTGTGTATTATGGTAATGGAACGGACGTAATATTTATTTTCTTTGAACTATGTAGGTACCTACCTAACATTTTTCTTTTTTATAATATTATTAGTATTCTTTATTGTTCAATAAACACGAAACAGAAATAAGTAAATAGGAAAAATATAAGAATATTCTAAACTTTAGTGGCCTTTTGAGTCAGACGTAATATTTTTTTTTACCTAAAACTTATTCAATAGTAAAATACAGTGCTTATATATAGTTCATTAGAGTAGGTAGGTACTTCTGTGTAATACTAATGACGCATCATTTTATTGCTGACCTTACACAATGAAGTTGCAGTCGTATTGCGAACAAAACATCATCATGACAGTTATCAACTCATTTGAAACGCATAGTACAATAAAATATTTATGTATAAAAACCTCTATCACCGAAATTTCAACCTCACGGAGCTATCCACGTATATTATGTTGCGATCTATCGCTTGGTGAAGTCCGGCGACCTATTCTGTGTTTATTCCCTATGTTAATGTTGTTTGTTTGCCTTCCGTCTCGCGCGCGGCTAACGCTTTGGCTACAGAAGATTGTCGAGGCGTGCAACTCGATCAAGGTCAGTTTTGCGTGACGCATTCGGTTCGTCTGTGTGCTTGAAGGTGTTTATTGGTCTGTTTAAGTTGTTTGGTATTGCAACGGTACGTTGTTTTGTGTGATTGAATGTTTGTAGTCAGATACAATGTAATAGTAATCGTGTCTAGTTCTGTAGCGGCTTTTTTTAAAACTTGACTTGACCGAATTTTGACTTAAATACGTGACAACATTGATGTTGATTCATACGTCTAAGGTAATTTAAAAGCAGATATTTCAATGAGAGTCTTATGTTTTAGGCTTAGTGTTAAATATTCAAAACCAAGTCGTGAGCTATTAAAAATATATACAAACTTTTTAGGGTTCCGTAGCCAAAATGGCAAAAATGTAACCCTTATAGTTCCGGCATGTCCTTTAGCTCCGGCTGAAATTTAGATTATAGGTGTCTTGTATGAGCCGCTACTTGGTTCGATAGTTAAATAGCAAAAATAAATATGGGGGGGGGGGGGAGCTAAATATTTTAAGGTTTTGAGATTTTTTTTTGAATAAGTGAATATTTCGGAAATAATCGCTCCGAAAGTTTAAAAAATGGTGTCTCCCTCCTTTATCTTTTAAACCGTTTGAGCATAAAATATGAAATATATTACAAAAGTAACGCTTAATACTTTCAACTATTATTTTCAACTTGATCGGATTTACAGTCTTTGAGTTATTGGAGAAAAACTGCGCTTCTGAACAAAAGGACGTAAGTGTCATGAAGATACGCTCTTTCGCTGGTGAACTTTTTCAGATCATATTTTTTCATATGCAGTGCATTTTTTTGTAGTGATAGCAACGGAACCTTACACTAAGTATGGTCCGACATGCTCTTGCTCGGTTTTGTTAATAGGTATCAAAAAGACAATGTATGCCTTATACACCTACATTATTAGGTAGGATTACTACCGCTGCAGTGAGAACTAGACTAGAATTGCTAAATTCTTGTGGTCGTATTTAGAGGTTTGGGATATAATTTACTTTTAAGTGATGCATGATTGAATTTATGTACTTTTTGTTATCGAAAGCTACTAAAGAAAGAGCGTTATCATAATTACGAAACATTATGATGTTTTTTTTAACTATGATTGAACAGGGGTAAAATTGGACTCTATCACCCTGTTAACCTTAACGCTTACTCCCAGGGAAACCAGCTAGGGGAGACGTCCGAAAGGCTATTTTCAATTCAGGCATGTCTGAGAAACGGGTGATTAGGCATACTTACGCTTAGCTTTGAATTGGAATTTGTAGACATAATCATCAAAGATTAGGCTTAGTTTGCCCTAACGATATTCTTTCTCAAGTTTCTTAATATTTTTTGAAGCGGGAAAGCGTATTTTTATGAGGTAGAAGGGGGGGGGGGGCTAAGAAACCCGTTGTGTACTTGTCACTCTCGCAGACGGGCCAATTTCCTATATTGTCGGCGGCGTGCCCGACAATATAGGAAATTGGCTAAATACTCGGACGCTTGTCAAGTTAAGCCGAAGTATACTTTAGGTATAGATCTCAGCCTTAGTTCCAGCATAAAATACCGAGAGTACAGAAACCTCCATACAATCTACGCTCGAGAAACGCACACATAGACATAGATATGGACACGTAATCTCGAGCAACGCACACATAGACATAGATATGGACACGTAATCTTGAGCAACGCACACATAGACATAGATATGGACACGTAATCTCGAAAAGCCTTTCATACAAAGTAGTCTATAATTGAACGATATCTATGTGCCTTGCTCGAGCATGATCCGTATGAAGTTTACCTTTGAACTCTCGATATTTTGAGGTACCAGTTCTGTAGGTGTAAGTGTGACCAATAGGCGTTTTCTGGTACACAGACCGGTTGGTATCGTGTCGCTTCGTCTAACAAACCATGCTTGCACGGCTTTCATTGTTTTCAAGCGCACTTTGCAATATTGTTTGTTTTATTATTCATATTGTTACTAATAATATTTATGTTAAAACAAAAATAATAATAATGTGGATTTCTTTTACAAATAGCTGTGTGGTTGTTTTTGTTCCACGAACAAGGCTATTTTGTAATTGGTAGTTGATTGTTACCGGCGGTGTGGAGTTAAGTATTTCAAGAATTTAAGCTATTAGTTATTTGAGGTAGAATATGTTAACTATTTTTAGTTTAAAAGTAATTTATGCCGGAGTTTTTTAGGTTTTTAAAGGTCGGGGAAGGTGAGGTACGTTTAAAACCGTAGAGTTACAAAAAGCATGGATTTAAAAGTACCTTTATTTGGTACTTATGCATTGAAAAAGTATAAAGACCTATGTTTATTTAGGTTTGTTTCGCAGGGTTTTTCAGGTGGTATTACATGTAGAAAAAATGCTAGGTGGTGTGTGGTTTACGAATGCATTTGCACTGTTATTAAACTTTATCCACTACATATATATTAAAAGTATCGGTTTGTGTTGCAGAATAACATGTCTACCGATGGAAAGGAGGATTATTCAGACTTGCCGCCAAATCAAAAGAAAAAGAAACTACAGGCCAAGGTTATGGAGTTGAGTAAGCAAGTGAGTATCTTGTGTTTCTGTAGCGGTATAGTGAAAAACATTTACGATTTTTTTAAATATTACAATACAATGGTTCAAATCCATCTTATACTACCGACGTAAACTTATTCCTAACACTAGCGTAGCTAGATCCAACATTTCATTTTCTTTTTTTACGGATTCGTACCCAAAGGGTAAGGCACCTCTCCGACCAACAGCAAGAAAGCGAGTGCCGGTAAAGGGTAAGGCACCTGTCCGACCAACTGCGAGAAAGCGAGTGGCGGTTTTATCGCTCAAGACATGTACATACGTATGTAGATCCCGTGTTAACACAAGAGATACAGATATGATTATGATGATGAAATTAATAGTTGATCGTTGTGTGTTCTTACTATCGGCGAGGACTCGCTCACTTGCAGCGATGAGAGCTATTAAAGATAGATCGCTAAGCAACACTCGCTCAGCGATGCGGTCAGAACACTCCCAACACTGGCCGAGAAAATAGAGATAGGTCGTTGACATGTTTTACGTTAACGATACGAATTGTTTAACACGCTTTTGTAATTAGCTGAATTAAAAAGTAGAAAATAATAAGTAAGAAGAATTTAACGGACTCGCAATCGAGAGGTCGCGGTTTCAAATCTTATTTACCAATTATACTACCGACGTGAACCCACTCCTAACACAAGCCATTGAACTTAGCTGGTTATGTTAACAGCTGCTAGTAATCGCTTCTCGCTGCTTGCCAACTCTTTTGTAGTTTGTAGTTCACTCGCTTCTCGTTCATCGTTGTTGGTGGGACAGGTGCGTTAAAAACCCTATTACTAAGACTCCGATGTCCGTCGCGTCTGTCTGTCACTAGGCTGTATCTCATCAATCGTGATAGCTATGTGAATGATGACTGTTGCAATTTTCACAGATGATGTATTTCTGTTGCTGCTATAACAATAAATAACATGAGTATAAAACAGAATACAATAACATACAACAAACGTGATTTTTTTACCATTTTTTTTTTTAACTATATTATAATATAGTGTCTAATGTTCTATAAGTAATGGTACGGAACCCTACGTGCGCGAGTCCGACTCGCGCTTGACCGGTTTTTTAAAAATTCATAATTTAAGCGGATGTAGCATAAGTTAAAACTAAGCAAATTGAACACTCCCTTATGAAGCCAGCGATAAGTATATTAGCAAGATAATTTATTACAGTGCATTTATGATAAAGAGTAAAAAACGACGGGTATGCATGACATACTAAATATTTGTTTATCCTTATACCAGTGAGAGTAATTTTATAAAGTGAATACGGAATACACAACTCACTGGAAATGTAAAATTGATATTATGACATCACCGAGTATTAATTTTACGCAATATTTGATGTAAAAGTTAAAAGCGCTTACTCAGTTTGATTAACGATGTTCGTAATTTAAAAACTAAACTGATTTGATATGCGACCTCGAAAGATTGATTAGATTTTTTTTTTTAATTGTTTTTAAATTGTAGGTGGCACAAGAGCAAGCCGCTATTGATGGACTGATGAAAATGAAAGGTGTTTATGAAACAAGCCCGGCGCTGGGAGATCCCATGACTGTTGAAGGTAATAACTGCGGTTGTTATATACATATTTATATTAACGACTAGCGGACGCCTCGCGGTTTTACCCGCGTAATTCCCGTTCCCGTGGGAATACAGGGATAAAAAATAGCCTATGTCACCCGGGATTAGTGTAGCTTCACAACGATGAAAGAATTTTTCAAATCCGTCCAGTAGTTTCGGAGCCTATTCAATACAAACAAACAATCAAATCTTTCCTCTTTATAATATTAGTATAGATAAAACATTAAGGAAAATAAAATAAAAATGTACGCGTGGGTAAGCCCCAACATAGTCGGTCATGAGGAAAGTCGAACAAAAACAGCAGTTTCTTTTCAATTTGTGGTTTTGAATTGCATAAGAATGTGCAATATCTTATTTGAAGATGCCTACTATAATATTATGTAATGTAATGACAAAGAAAGAAACGTAGGTACAGCGCACCCTGTGTGTATGTATCGAACCTAATTATTGCCACATTTTTGTTTATTTTTATCGATTAAGGTGTGATCAAATCTTAGTCCTTTATCGTCAAATGACAGCGATATTCTAAATTACTGATTGTTTAACACGATGGCATCGTCTAAATGAGTCTGTACTGTGTACAGACTGATGTACAGTCGGCCAAGAGCGTGATCTACCTGTATTGACAAAACTTCCCGTGTAACTAAATAACTATAGAGCCTAGCAACTGTCAGGATATTATTGGATAGGAAAATCAACCTTGTTGTCTTATGACGCGCAATTTGCAAATGAACTTCAACCGTATATTGGTGGACCACATTTTTGGCCGACTGTACTTATATAATGTAAGGGATACTACACATATAAGTGAGTCGGCAGAATTTGCCGAACCGAAAGTACTGACCCGCATTCCTGACCCATCGGGTAGATCGGGCCGGCACATTCATTTGTTTTACCGATTGATACTGAGCGGCTTTTTTCTCAAACATTCATTTACACACATTCGGTTATACCGCCCGGCCTGTGTCGAACGATGCAGGCCCGATTATGTGTGAAGCAACTCTTACGCTTGGGATATATTACTGCCAACAGGACAACTAAACGAGTGCTGCGATAAATTAAAAAAGCTGCGCAAAGAGTTGAGCAAGTTCGAGGAGTTGTTAGCAGAAGCGAACACTCAAGTGGGCGCACCACCTGTGCAGACGACCAGGACTAACGGACAAGCGCCACTTCCTGGACACACACAGGCTACAAGGTATGAAAGACCAGTGACAGATATTGTTTGTATGTTATTTGCACTAGGGTTGCCAACCGTACTAACCGTACTACTCTAAAATCGAGTATTGTACTCTATATCTTGTAGGCGTACGCTGTCTTTATAGATAGAATGTTTCCTATACTAATCTGAACTATATAAACTTAGATTTAGATTGTTTGGAGTCGTACAACTCTTTTAAAAACAATAAAACTTGTTATGTGCTGCAAAAAGCACCAAAAAACACTATAAAAAAAAGATAGTCTTTTTCTATCAGTTCGTAATCTTTATTTACTCACTTTGAAATCAGATATATTACATTTCTTCTAATAAAAGTTGGCAACCCTAGTTACCAACAACAAAATTTGTTTGTAGCGATAAGCAATATTTGGTACAGTGAAATTAGTCTCGAGAAATTTTTGCATATGTAGTGGTGTGTATGTTACTTAGATATTAGAGCGCGTTTCCACTATATCGTTCTGGCCCTTACAAAAATGTTTCAATATCCTAACATTACTATTTAATTTAATACTTATCCCTAGCAACACTCTGATTTTTGTTTTCAATAAAAACAAGTTTTTATTTTAAAGAAAAAGGTTTTGACTTTATTAAAAAAAATATGTCATTCAATTTCACGTCCTTGAGCAAACGACAAGGCGACTACCGTGAAACAATAAAATATCGTGTCGTTCTTTAGATGATAGTAGTTTAGCTATAGGTAAAAAGTTTTGACCATAATAATTACGAAACAAAACAAATAAATAAATCGTCACTTGATAGTGGAAAGTGGAAACACGCACAAAACCAGAATAAACCAGTTTACTCTGTCCGCAGGTGCCACGTGCAGTCTGACGTCAGTCGCTTGATACCGTTAGAACATAAAGCACGCATTTCATTAAAAAATTATAATTATTAGATACGTAGTAGTTTCATTGTGAAATTTTGTATTTGTTGATTGTTGTTATTGTTTGTTATTATTGTTAAAATATTTGTTGAAGTGTTTAATTTCAAGTGTGTAAGTGTTGTAACTTTATATTGATAATTCAAAATGGCTCCAGTGTTAAAACATGGTCGAGGCAAGCCTTTGACTTCTCAAACTAAGGAAGTTTTGTACTGTTTGTACAAATATTTCGAAAATGAGTGTAATAACAACCCGAGCAGTATTATGACCCCCACTCAATTAGTTGCTAAATCAACAGGAATTTCAATAGCATCCGTCAGAAAGGTAGTATCAGAAAGCAAATGTCGTCCTTCAGATCAGGAAGTAACATTTAAATCTCCTAAAAAGAAACCGAATCGTAAACCTACAATAGTAATCGATAACTTTGATCAGCAAGTTATCAGAAGAACAATTCATGACTTCCACATCACAAATAAAGAAGTTCCCACTTTAAAAACTTTGCACTCAAAATTGAAAGAAGATATCGATTATAAAGGTTGTGTCAGCACGTTACGAAAACACGTCATGTCATTAGGTTTTAATTGGAAGCAAACAGAAGATAACCGAAAACTTCTTATGGAAAAACACGAAATTAGATACTTGCGAATTAATTATTTGATGAAAATTGCTGAATATCGTGAACAACGCCGACCAATTGTTTACACCGACGAAACATATATACATACATCACATACCCTCTCGAAATCTTGGTCAGATGGAAGCACTTCAGGTTTGAAGCAACATATATCGAAAGGCAACCGCTTAATCATTGTTCATGCCGGTGGTATCGATGGCTTTATACCAAATGCATTGCTTATGTTTAAAGCCGACCAAAAAAGTGGAGATTACCACAACAATATGAACTATGACAACTATTCAAGGTGGATTCAAACTCAATTAATACCCAACTTACAACCAAATAGTGTTGTTGTTGTTGACAACGCACCATATCATAACTCAATACAAAATCCTGCACCGAATAGTAATTCTAGAAAACAGCAAATGATAGACTGGCTGACATTTCGAAACATTGAGCATTCATCCACGTTGCTTAAGCCTCAATTATATGAACTGATTCTGCAAAACAAGGCGAGATTTATAGAGTACAAGATAGACGAAATATTACGACAGCACGGTCATACTGTGCTGCGTTTACCACCATACCATCCGGAGTTTAATCCTATAGAAAATATATGGGGGATAGTGAAAACATATGTCGCAAAAAAGAATGTCGCAATGAATATGAAGGTTATAATGTCATTAGCTGAAGAAAAAATGAACGCCATAACTGTAGAGGAATGGAGAAAAGTTTGTTTGCATGCTATTGAGGAGGAAAGCAAATATCAGGGTAGAGACGCAGCTTTAGACACAATATCAGAACGAATCATAATTAATTTAAATAATTCATCTGATGAAAGCGAGGATGGGGATGATTGTGATATGCCTGGGGTTGATGAATTATTAGAATAAAACATTTATGGCCAGAGAACACCTAATTCATACACGTCTTCACTGAAGTGAAAACCGGCATTCAATGCTTGTAATGTTTGGAACTGGCTTGTCTGCCTCATACAGTTCCATAGATTACAATGCGGTGGATACACATTTTCACGACCGTATTAGTACGTAGTGCGTATGCGTAGACGTGCACGCATTTGGTGTGCTCCAGCCACAAACGTATATTACCTTTAAAACAATAAAAACTAAAAATAAAATGTTGTTTTTTTTATTTGCTGACCATACACTACTACAAACGCAAAAATTTCTTCAAGCTAATTTACCTGTATTATTTTGTAAGCCATTTGGCAAAAATTTAAAAACCTATTGTGTGTAGGACATTAAAAATATATAACAGTATAAGTAATAATGATTATTATGATGTCCTGTAAAGGTCATTCAATTATCGCTTCTATCGTTTGTTTCTCTTTCTTCTATTATCACTTTTCTTCTCATTTACAGCTTTGAATCGCTTTGACATTGACTTTATTAGTAGTTTATATTCGTTATTGAATGTTAGGTACAATGAAAAAACTAAAATAATATTAACTTTTTACCTAATAATGGTAGTGTTTCTATTGTCTTGTTTGTTGCAAACTATATGTTGTCACAAATACCGATCTTTTATACTTACAACAGTACATCAGTACATAAGTTATAATGCTTTTCTCATAGCAAATACATAATTCCACAGCATTGGTTCAAACAGCGAATCCCTATCACGATCTGCATCCGAGTCATCCGTGAGCACAGGCACCGGCACGGGCGGCGCCGTCGCTCGCGTGGCGGGCGGCAGTCCCGAGTCTGGTCTCGGCGGGGAGCTAGCCGCCGCGGGACATGAACACGCCAACGGACACGACCACGATCCCGACCACGATCAAGATAATGACCACGAGTCGGACTTCGATTATTACTACTGTGAACCTGATTTGCAACCCGTTGGGTACTGCAAGGCGCTTTACGCTTTTGAAGGTGAGTTGGTTTCGTATTTGACTGAAAAGTTCAGCACGTTTTAGGCAAGAAAGAAAGTCGTTTGGAGCTGTAATTTTAAAGCATTTTTATTTAAGTTTATTTATTGCACAGAATTGTACAGAGGTGGACTTAATGCTAAAAGCAATTTCTGCCAGTTTACCTTAGGGTGATGTAGAAATGAAGTATGTAGGTGCAAAAAAGGTAATAAAAAAAGAATAGTATATCAAACCCCAATTAAACATACCTACATAAATACATATATACCTACATAAATACTTACATACTATAAATAAATATATACCTACATAAATTACATGTACTACATAATGACATAAAAGACATAGATTCAACTAATACTTAAATCATCCTTAGTCGATTTAATTTGTATTAATTATTTTTATTATGATGTGTAATGTGACAGATCTGTTTTCAGATTACAAGATTTGCATATGTGAAAGCTATCTATCTGCTTCACATGCACAGATCTTGGAGAAGGACAGATTCTTTTATGCAAATGTGATCTCCTACTGGTCCATATTGTATATAACTAACTAACGAACTAAATGTGTCACTCCAGCAACAACTCAATTTTCCCCGTTTTTGCAACATTTTTCATTGCTGCTCTGCTCCTATTGGTCGTAGCGTGATGTTATATAACACATAGTCTTCCTCGATAAATGGGCTATCCAACAGTTAATATTTTTTCAATTTGAACTTGTAGTTCCTGAGATTATAGCGTTCAAACAAATAACTAAACAAACAAACTTTAGCTTTTTATTGTTAGTATAGATTCATAATCGTTACTGGAGTGTCACATTTAGTGTTAAGGCTCAATTAACCGCCGGCAGCGGGCGCGCGCGATCAATAGAGGAAATCACACGCAACCTTTTTGAGCTTTTCAAGCGAAATAGTTCTTTTCAGTATGTAGATAGAGTTTAAAATTATTTCATACTGAAAGTGCTCGCCGCTGCCGCTGCTTGACGTCAGCTGCTGCCATTTCGGTATGAGTAGGGCCTAACGAATCCTTCCTCTGTTGAAATCCCCTGTTGACCTCTGCTCCACGCACATCTTTCAACGATCCGGGACGTGCATGGAGCCGTATAGTAAAAAAAAACGAATAGTAAAGTTAACGAAATGTTCTATTATTGCAGGAATAGGCAGCGGATCCACAATGAAGATGGAAAGTGGTGAACAGCTGTTGGTACTAGAAACAGACGCGGGTGACGGTTGGACGCGCGTCCGTCGCACTCGCACTCGCGAAGAAGGCTTCGTACCCACTACGTACATCGCCACCACGCTATATGCTGATGCTAATTCGCACTAGCCGGTATCTACTTTGCATATTAACAGAATTATGTTATTTATTAAAACCATCGGCAGATGAGATAATAAAAACTGCCGAATATTTTAAACTGCTAAACAAAAAATGAAATAAAGCTATAAAAGATGGAGAGTAGTGAACAGTTGCTAGTGCTAGAAACGCGGGTGATGGCTGAACGCTTGTACATGCGAAAAGGGTTTTGTACCTACTACATATATAACTCGCACTAGCCGGTATTACATTGAAAATACACCAGAAATATCTCGTAAGCCAAAGCCATTCAAAGTATCCTCATGGTGGCATATACACATAGACAGATAGATTCATTGTGTAGTGTGTCATGGTTAAGATTGTACGTCATATGCATGGCAATAAAGAAACTTTTCTTCTTGTTTTTTATAGATATAAAGGATTGAGGAGTACCAATTTTTAAATTATCGATGTTTACCATAAATGGGATTTAATCTGAGTACCTATATTTTGGATTTTGGCTTTTATTGAGTTCACCTGACTCAAAAATTGCAAAACATTGAAACTAAAATCTAATGTCAATCAATTTCCGTCCCTGTTCCCCTTATTTTGGGTCGAGTCTCCTACGGCTCTTCACCAAGATGTTATATCTTAGGTCGTCTAGTCTGGCAATTGGGCTTTTTTTCAAGGCCTCTATAATAGTTGACCACCAGGTTGCTCTACCCCTCTTCGGTTCTAGCAATTTTAAGACTTTTTGCACTACGTTGTTTTTGGTGCGTCTCCTTACATGTCCGAACCACCTGAGCCCTACAAATACCTATGTACTCAGCTTAATAACCAGAGAGGGCATGATAATGATATTATCTGTTTCCGCACGTGTGTGCGCAATTATTAATTAAGTGTCCCTTTTTCAGTTGCAACGGTCCATAGTTGCTTGCTGCACGTAGCTGCCGGAGCGTACCGGAGCGGAGCGGCGCGTGTCGGAGCGGTACGGAGCGGAGCGGCGCGTCCGCTCGCAAGCGCATACATAAAACGTTTCGTGGCCTATATAGTAACAAGTATTTTTGCTATAATTTATCCTAACGAAAAGGTTCGCATTATTTTTTTATCGTGCTCTTTCTATTCCGATTGTCATCCTGGCGGAGGCCATCGATGAACAAAAGAGGAAACATTCCATGATCTTATTTATTGTGTATATTGTTGGTTATGTGGCATACATATTTTCATGTATGAAATATACCGTAATAGAAGTAATGTTTAATTGTAATGTGGTGTAACTCATCTAGATCTTCATTGTGCCAGCTGTTTACGTAATAAGTTTATATTTCGTACTTATGATAGTTGTAATCTTGCTTTTATGTTATTTGCCATTGAGTATTTTGAAATTATAGCAAAAATAGATAGATGTAGGTGTTATAAAGATGTGTAAAATATGTAAACTTAGACTTAAACGATGCTATCGACATATGATTATGAATAACATATAATATGGATTCCTGTGTCAACTACTCGATGTATTGTATAATACTTGCTCTAATGGAATTTTATATAGGATATTATTCTAATAAAACTAGCTAAAAGTCACGATTAGCCAATGTTATTTTCTGAATATACGCTATTTGCGGGAACGTATATATAGTTCATGTATTTATATTTAGGTGAGATGATGTATGAGAGTGATGCATACAATTTTTCTACAGATATAAAATTATGCGACAATTACTTGCGTCTTTGATTTTTTAATCCTCAATATGGATGTTGACTGTGAAGTCAAATCAGTCTCTTTATGAAATGTCAAAACGACAAGTTCTATTGAAATGTGTATGGAATAACAACCTATGACGTCATATTATGTTCGTCAAATCATTACTTTTAGTATTCGTGTTAATGCTTTTGAAATGTAAAATAACACTTATTTTCAGAGCTTTTTTAGAGAGAAATCTACTATTACCTGATTTAGTATAAAATAATTTACTTTTATTTTAGTCAACTACCCCATTATATACTAACAAATTCCTACAATCACCCACAGACTAAACAAGCGAAGCGGCGTCGCGGGTTATTACCCATTTTACTATCGACGCGCGACGTGAACCCACTCCTGACACCAGCTATTTAGGTTAGCTGGAGGGGTTAACAAGGTTGCTAGTTATGTGCGACCCACTTCCAATTTTATTATTAATCTCCATGAGTTTTCTAATATGGTGTATAATATATTGGTAGCAACACCTTCCTACATAAACAGTTTATAAAAAAAACATTGGCAATTTGAAATTTTCTTTCAAATTTTCGTCCTTTACCTATTGTTTGCGAAGTTGGCATTACATGTAGGTACATGTAGAATCATAACTTATCACAAGCGTCGCTTTTGCTTCCTAAGTGAATAAAGAATTTTGAATTGTAACGACTTAGTCTATTGTTTTGAAATCGCAACAAATCTATACCAATATTATAAAGCTGAAGTTGGTGTTTGTTTGAACGGAATAATCTCGGGAACTACTGGTCTGAATAAAAAAAAATATTTTACCGTGGATAGCCCATTTATCAAGAAAGGTTATCGGCTATCAGAGGCGAAGGGTTAAAACAATTCTGAGGTAACCCGATACAAAAATATAGCTTGCTGAACATGGTTGTTTGTACCTATAATCTAAGTAACTACAATCCAAAGGGAAGCTGAAAGTAATGGTGTTTAAGGACCCTCCGCCACTGTCGGCTATATAACACCACGTTACGACCAAAAGGAGCGAAGCAGCAATAAAAATTGTTGCAAAAACGGGGAAAATTTACGCAGATGTAGTTGCGCGTGTCATGAAGGATAAATTGCATGGTGAACTTGGATGTACCTCAGTGATGGGGTGATTAACGCCGTAGGGGTGAATATCCTATTGTCGCAGGTTCTAATCTCGGCCGAACCAATTATGCCTTCAAACAATTAAGTTAGCAAAATGTTGCTTAAAAATCGACACTTAAACATAGGTTTGTAGCTGCATTTGTTGCTGTTGGTCTCGATCGAGTTATAATAGAAGACATCATGGGGATTAATCCCCCCCCCCCCCCCCTCGGGAAAATGTAAGGAGGAAAAAAAAGGTAGTATATATTTGGCCGGTGTTTAGTCAGTTGTACCGCAATTAAAAAAAACCCAGGGCTCAAATGAAATGATTTGCACCTTCCTTCCCATCGTACATGGGAGTCACACTGGACATTTCATTTAGCTCCAAATCTGGTCGGTGACCTCTCCCCCCCTTCATGAAAAGAAGATCCTGGGTAATGACATGTTGTAATTTGGAAGATGACTACAGTAACAATTGTTATTTGTTTTACAATGTTAAGGTAACAGCACTTTTTAAAATATACTAAAATACGATGTTTAACAATAAACTCGTAAGATTGTGGACAAATTTTGTTTTTAGGGTTTCGTAACACGGAACCCTTATACTTTTGCCATGTCCGTCCGTCCGTCCTTTGCAGCTTACTTCAGAGACTGTTAATGTTAGAAGGCTGTAATTTTGCGTGGACATCCGCATACACATTAGTTATATCGACAAAAATTTCAACACATGATTTTTGTTAATGAAATAAATGACATAAGTAATGTGTATGCGAATGGTAAGTACTTTAACAAGAAAAGGTAAGTACTTCCCCTATATGTAAAGTAGGGATGTGATTTTGTTCTAACCTGAAAGATCTATATAATGATACTCTACACGATGGTGTGGTGTATCATTAGATAGGTCTTTAAAAATCATTAGGGGTTGTAAAGACCATTTTTCGATTTAGGGATCCGTTTGTGAAATATTGAGCTTTAAAGTGAAAATTTAATTGGTTAATGTTGGGCATGCGAAAAAAATCACAGTAGTTCCTAATATATATAGTGAAATTAGAAGGAAAACTATCACAGCTAATTAAAACTTAACGAGTAACAGCAGACCAAGTCAGAAGTAACACAATTTTCATACGATACATATGGAACAAAAACAACAGAAAACCCACTTCCTAAGCCGTATTATTCGGACAACGGAACCCTACATTGTATATGGCCTGACATGCAGTTGCCCGGTTTTCAAATGGTATAGTAAAGTAAAAAAAAGTGTTTGCAGTTTGGTAGTAGGTAAAATATCACATTCGCTGTAATGCCAAACGTGAATGCCAAATATATTGTCCGATATGATCTTTTATTGAGTCTCGCGCCTGTTTTAGTCTAATTAGATGGCGTCTAGGTTAATTGGGCTAAAACAGGCGCGAGACTCTGAAGGCTCTGACGCTAATCTCCATAACTACCACGCCAACTCCGATTTCAAAGTAGCTGGGGGAAAAACACTGCTACGTTCATCTCGAGCACAAATCCATTCAAAACCTAAAAACTGATTGCAGCCAAAGGGTTTCTTGGCTTTTTTAAGAAATAATACCACAATCATTAGTTTATATAACACTAACTTTAGCCGGAGGCTCTACTGGCGTGACTCCGTTGGAGACGTCAAGGGAGTCACGCGCTCTTGAATGGTTATGGAATGCTGCTGTGCAATGTTGCAAATCTTGCAAGATTGCGCGCGATTTTGGGTGCAAGATTAATGTCGCAAAATTTTGCATTGCACTAGGGAGTGTCAAAAGTATCAAGAATCTCGTGCTCCAAGTAGGTAGGTACTTGGTGCATGAGGTTCTTGATATTTTTATCATCCCGTACATAAAATAAACCTCTGCAAAATTTCAGCCCCCTTTATGATTATTAAGGGTTTGGGCCATGGGCGTACCCTGGGCGGGGAGATTTTAGGTTTAAACCCCCCTCCCCCCGAACCAGCATTTAGTCAATTGTGCCACCTTAAACCCCTTCCCAAAATTACGAAAACTCCTCCGGACTGCCTCGGTGGCGCGGTGGGAGTTGACTGCTGCGCAAGTGGTCATGGGTTTGATTCCCACACTTCGAGTTATCCACAAATGGTCCAGATTCAGAACACCAGGTACCTATGTGAATTGCATTCAATTTTACATACAAACTAGCTGTCGCCCGCGATTTCGTTCACGTGAAAATTATAAAAAAAAAAACAATCCAATGGTAACATTTTTTTGGGGTAAAGTATCCTATGTGCTATTCCAGACTATAATTTATTATAACAATCTAATATAATATGCCTCTATGCCCAATTTAATCCAGATCCAATTACCCGTTGTGGCGTGATTGAATAACAAACATCCATACATTCGAACTTTCGCATTTATAATATTAGTATAGATTACCTGTTGCCCGCGACTTCGCTCGCGTGAAAATGTTGAAAAGCAATTTTATTCCATGGGAACATTTTTCGGAGTTAAAAGTAGCCTATGTGCTATTCCAGACTATCTATCTATGTTCCAAGTTTCATCCAGATCCGTTTATCCGTTGTGGCGTGATTGAATAACAAACTACCATCCATCCACACATCCATACGCCCAAACTTTCGCATTTATAATATTAGTAGGTAAGTAGATACACATGTCGCCAGCTAAGTTTGCGTGTCTGATGTTGGCGCGTAAGCTGCGGACAACTCAAATTTAGGTATCAAAGGGGATGAAGGAGACGGGCTGGGAATGACGTCCCTGCGCCGCTACTTTCGAATACAACTTCACAAACGCAAATTTAGGCCGCGCGAATTGTATAGATATAGGTTAGTACCTATAGATTATTTGCTGTTTTATATTTACGAGTTTAATTTACAGAAATAGCCCAAATTTATGTGTGAACCTTTAATCTATAAAACAAGTAGAGCGGAAGGAACCACCTACCGTGCGGCTGAGGTTCGGTGACCGGTAGCGACACAAGTTCGTTAGTGTGTGTCATCTTATTAGGCAAGAACTTCCTTTCTAATCGAAACCTATTGCTTTATGTAATTATTTATGATTTAGGATCAATACCGGATGACTTGAGGTTTTTACTAGTCTTATGAGGCCGATTTATACATAATTTTAGGCCTAAACTTAGTTGGTTAGTTTGGAAACTACGCCAACAGCGTCCGCAATTATTTTTTGGCAAAAAGATAACGCATTGGCAATAAAATTTAGTATCATGGCAGGCATGTGTAATGTTATGGCACAGAATAAGTAATAGTACTACGTAGTTATGGGTAGTTCCCATTTGTTCTATGAAACATGACGTCATTGGACAAAACAACTTAATATTTTCCCTTTTTATTCCATAGAATTACATTCTAATTCTTCACCCGACTCAACAGTTGGTAAACTCGGATGAGGAGTTAGTAACTATGTATTTTTATCTATACTAATATTATAAAGCTGAAGAATCTGTTTGTTTGAACGCGGTAATCTCAGAAACTACTGATTCGAATTGAAAAATTATTTTATTATAAGTATCTTTCATTCACTGTTGGATAGTCCATTTATCGAGGAAGGCTATAGGCTTGATAACATCACGCTACGACCAATAGGAGCGGAGCAGCAATGAGAAATATTGCAAAATCTGGGAAAATTAACGCAGACGAAGTTGCGCGGGACAGCTAGTGGAATATAAAGGGAAAATATTGTTAAATATATTTTGGGATTTAATCGCGTGATTTACGGTTATTTATTTAGGTACGAACATATTTAATTTCTATATCGGACAGACCAAAAGGACAATCGCAGACAGGGTCAAGGAACATATCGCTGCTGTAAAAAACCGTCAAGTTACAAGTCTGCTATCGCTGAGCATTTGTTTGAATCAGGACCAAATCATAGAATTGCATAAGCCACATCTATTTTCGTGCGTGAGGCGGTTGAGATCAAGTAGGTACAATAATTACAACCGAGAAGATGGATACCGGCTCTCACCATCTTGGAACCCTGTTATCAGCAAATGCAATCGTCGCTGTGACGACACCGCGCCTCAGTGTAAAGACGTTGTAAGTGTACCTAGTGTGTAGAAGTACTGACAGTACAAATTATCTAAATTGTCAAGACCAGGCGAGGGTAGATGGAAAACCCGGCGCCTCACGGAGACATCGCTTAGCTGCCATCAGTCGACCCGTGACTAGTGTTACCGAACAATCGATAGTTTAAGTCGAAAATTACCAATAGACTGGCATTATGGTCTAGTGACCCTGACTGCTAAGCCGGAGGTCGTGGGTTCGATCCCCACTCAGGATAAAATTTTGTGTGATGAGCACGACGGTTTATTCTATGTCTGGGTGTAATTTATGTATAACTAGCTGTGCCCCGCGGCTGTTAAATGCGGTTTATTAGCCTATGTGTTAATCCAGGGTGTCAGCTAACTGCCTACTAAATTTTATTAAAATCGCTTCAGCCGTTTAGACGTGAAGAAGTAACAAACATACACACTCACATAGGTACTTACAAAATTTCGCCTTTATAGTATCAGTGTGATATGTATGTATTAAGAAATATATAAGTATGTTTATCAGTTGTCTGGTTAACATAGTACAGCTGCTTAGTTTGGGATCAGATGACGTTGTGTGAGATGTCCCAAGATATTATTAAATTAAGGTACTCCAGGCGAAAAGCCGAAGATAGAACAAAGTGGCGTGCAATTGGAGAGGCCTATGTCCAACAGTGGACTGCGATAGGCTGATGATGAAGGTACTCCATCGATGGGACTATCGATAGTATCGATACTATCGATTTTAAGGTTCACGTCAATACTATTGACATGCATCAATAGTATCGATACTATCTAAGCTCGTAAAGGTAATATTATCAATCGTATCGATACTATTGGTAGTATTGTTTTTCTTAGCTTAGATACTATCGATACTATTGACAGTTTTACGGTATCGATACTGGCTTGTATTTCGATAGTATTGCAGGTATAGTATTCAATTATGACCAAGAACATCTATACTATATATTTGGCTGGTCTGAGTGTTTGTTTAAACGAAACTAAACAAAGGGCCATGTGCACGTTTTTGTAGTGAACAATACTATGCTATTGCAAACAATACTATTGCAAATTTGCAAAGTATTGATTATCCAAAACAATCGGTAGTTTCGATAGTATTGTTTTTAGAACTTTGATACTATCGATAGCATCGATACTACCGATTGTTTTGCTTTTCTGGACTTCAATACTATCGATAGTATTGCACACTGACAATACTATTGCGCCTTTCCTAGCTATCGATAGTATCGACAGTATCGATAATATCGACAGTATCGATAGTTTAATCGATCCAACTATCGATAGACTATCGTTATCGATCGGCAACACTACCCGTGACCACGATCGATGCAATTCGTACCTTTAAATAATTCACGCGATTAAGTCCCGAAATATATCTAATATGTTTAAAAATCGCGAAAGGAAAATATCGTATTGTTTTGTCCTATGACGTCTTGTTCCACAAAACAAATGGGAGCTACCCAATTTCGAACAAACAGACACGAAAAAGCTAAGCATGGTTTTGAATTCAGAAAACCTTAGTTTTTCTTTAAATATCTGCTATGTACTGATATAGATTTTATAATGGTATAGATAGATAGATAGGTAGGTAACTACCTATTAATTAATCTATGCTAGACTGGTTAGATGCTTATTAAAACCTCTACTGCTTACTTGTAGGTAGGTACTTAATGTAAAAATAATAGCCTATGTGGCTTTGTCACTTCCAAAATCGAGACGAATTCAGCTATATCTCTCATGAAATCTGTCAAGCTGTTTGGCTTGTATGGGGTGTAAAAGAAATGGACAGTCTACAATCGAAAACATTAGGTAGATAGGTACGAGAGTACGGGTCGGGTAAAAACGGTGTTGTTTTGTTATTTTTTCCCGTAGCCAAGGGTTTTTAGGAGGTTTTTATGGCAGAAGAGAGACATAAGTAAATACCTTTGGAAAATCGGGTGAAATTTTAATGCAAACAGTACCTTCCTAAGTAGGTACACCTGCTAAGTCTGAAAGTACTTACCTATCAACCCCTCGATGTCAAACCTTCTTCGATGCTAAGAGGTATTGTTACGGCGAATGTCAGGTAGGAAATGAATACCTACCTATCACCGTGCATAGAATACGAAGGACAAGGGACGTTTTGACAAACATAACAGTAAGTACTTACTCTATAGAAAATGTTTCAGAATCTTCAGCCAATTCGCTATGTAGCCATGGCACTATTGTGAATGGGCTGTCTATGCTGTGCTGACATCACGATTAGACTGTATATGTTACTCGAATTGTTTCTGAATTGATATTTCTCGAGGACTTATTGATGGAAAAGAATAAAACCAGTAGGTAGAACCTAAGATGTGTAAGTTCTGTCGTGTGATTAGAAGCAAAAGCAGATCAGGTATCTACTGGGTGGACCAAATCAATGCCCCTTGGAGGTTTCCCTACACTCGATATTCGAAATTAGGTACGCTCGATTTCGAATTGAGAAGCATTCTTTTATTTTTAGAAATAAAAATAACTGGATACAAATATTTTCTTAAAGGTCACAGTCAGGAATTGAACCCGTCAAAGTAGAAAATAAATATTCTACTTTATGATACCGATTGAAATGGTCAATAAAAAGGAATCTTTATAATAAACATTGCATCTCTAAAATTTGGGAAACGCCGTGAAATTTAAAAAAATTATAAATGTAGTAAGACAAGGACACGATAAAGCAGAAGCAGTAACTATTGGAAATAGTAAAAAAGGTCTGCAAGTGATTTTAAAAATCATTATTTAAATTTATAAAAAAAACGGGTTGCACTCTGGAAGTGCCGGCAGAAGTAAAAACTTGAACATTAACGTTGTGTAGTTAAGTATGAATATTTTGGAATGGTTGGGGAATAATTGCGCACGAATTGCTTTATTTATCAATATAAAAGTGCTATCATATGTGGTTAAATGCAATATTCATCTATTGCGCTATCGTACACAAATTTAACACTTCAGGGGATTTTGACAAGGTAAGTTCGTTTCGTGGCAAATTCGATAACGCCGTACTAATCATTCGCAAAAAAAAAAAAAATCTATGGTCTCCACCGCAAACGTTTCAATTATTTTCCATTCACGATATCGCTATTTGAATGTGACTTTGTCTAGACCCCCAGAACTATTACGCTGTAGTACAAACACACATGCACACTCGCGCAAGCGCCCTGGCCCCGCTGCTTAAACGAAACATGATGGGTTCGATTCCCGGCCCTGGCAAGTGACTTTCGAAAAATCTTTGAATATAGTTCATTTTACTTCTAAAATGAAAAAAATGTTTCCTTTTAGTAAGATTTGCTAGCTCAAATATTTAGGTCCTGTCCCTGTTAATTGGTAAGTACCTACTTATTTATTGACTGCCTCTGTGGCGCGGTGGGAGTGTATCCGACTGCTACGCAAGAGGTCGTGATGTCGCTCGTGATGAGCATGATGGTTTATTCTGTGTCTGGGTGTTATTTATCTATAATATGTATGTATTTAGAAATGTATAATTATATTTATCAGTTGTCTGGTTTCCATAGTACAAGCTCTGCTTAGTTTGGGATCAGATAACGTTGTGTGAGTTGTCCCAAGATATTCTCGCATTTCTCTACTAATTGTCATCTCAGCTTACCATATAGTTAAGCGTTATAAAAACTATTCATAACATTTAAATTAATGTAGGTACGATAGGTCTTTTACAAAGATGTTCACTTTTTTCACATCATATCATCATTATTTAGATCGGCAAGTAGGTACACGCTACCATCATTAAGTAAATATCCTTCCCACGAAGCCCATTGTGATAGTTATTGATACTCCTGGGTCTGCTTACAATATTGTAAGTAGGCTTTGTAATCCGCACAAAATTTGTAAAGCAGAGCCTCTGTAAATCTGTCTTCACAATGATTAAATAGGTGTATTTTCAGGTCTATTAATAGGATAGTCAAGAGTTGTCTTGAACTTAAAACTATTGTGACATAAACAATTTCGCACGGTATAATGACTACACTCAAATAATACCGTCACGTAGTGGCGCTACGAACATGACGTCTTTGTTTACTTACTTTCTTTTACGAATTAAACTTACGTCTGGTGAACAAATAGGAGTCTATTTAAAAAAAAATGTGTATTTTTCATAGTTGCAGCTCTTGTTTTCCACGTTTGAAGTTTATCTACTAATAAATTATAATAGACTTAGGTACCTATCTAATAGTTTTTATTAATTACCAGCTGTGCCCGCTACTTCGTTCGCGTGAAGTTTCTGTGCTGTTAACTCACTATATACGTTAGCGTGATGTTATGTAGATTTTGACTGGATTTACATCATCAGCTGTCTGACAATGAAAGTCCCGTCAAAATCCGTCCAGCCGTTTCAAAGTTTAGCCGGAACAAATAGACAGAAAAAAAAAATAAACACTGTGTTTTTGTTATATGTACCTACCATGTATTTACTAAAAAACTGTTATATTGACATTAAAAACAGACAATTCAATTGAGTTGTAAAAATGGCGGCAAACTGACCGGCCGTTATTTTTACAGCTCAACTTGTAAAAAATGATTTGAATACGTGATAATTGACTAAAAACGAGACTATGTGCATGTAATAAGTGCTTAAATACTTGACACTGGCAGAAATTAGCCATTGAAACGGCTAGATTGCCATAAACTCAAAGAAGAAGAAGAAGACACTTCAATTTGATTTACTTGTAACTTTGACAAGGGCGTCAGAACAATCACTAAAATACTTAGATACGTAGTTTAAACCGAGTGTAGGTAGAAGAGTTTTTTTTTATTTCAAATGCAAAGCTCGTAGATAGGTAGGTACATAATATAAGTAATAAATATAACATTTAAATACAGCCAACGTAACAATTGACACAGTTTGTCTACAAATCGATTATTAGATGTATTGATGCAACAGTTTTATGCCAAATTAATCAGGTAATTTATATTAAAAATATCATTCTTTCACGCGTAATTTCGCATGAGACGCGAGGTGCTTACATTGCGTTCGCTGCTCCATTGGCCGAGTGTTTCGTCTTCCGTGTCTCGCCACGCAATGATTGCATAATTAGACACGTTAACCATCAAGTATTAACACGCATATAACATTCATTGCAAACTAGTTAGCACATCCCGTCATACGAGTCCACATGTAGAAGTCGATGTAAAGCATTGTCCGCGAATTTAACTTTATAACTGAACCACTGTAAATCCCCAAGCTAAACGAGTTTTGCGGGAACTGTGGCTACACCATCCCGAGGTCGGAGATTGTGCAAATATTTAAATGGTTTTCCTGCTGAGTTGGAAATAGATTGGTTAATTGCATAATAGCTATCAAGGGAAACAAATAATAAAATGCAGTTGTTTAATATATGTACAAGTTGCAAGTAGATTGGTAGGTACCTATTAAAAGTAATTTTTAATAGGTACAGGATCTAAATTGAGTTCAATTGCATTTTCTGCCATTGCGTGATACGTAATAGCCAGTAAATTATGTAATTTCCATAACCCGGGTGCTTATTAACCTAATAGATGGTGTATTTACTTAGCTGGTTGTTAGGTTAAATTAGTTCATTTAATGAACCGTCAAAACAATTTAGTATTTAGGTTTAATTATATCAAAACTAAATTATTTTACTTTTTTTGTAGGTAGTTACTGGAATAGTTCATAAATTCATTTGTTTATTTGCGCACACCTAACAAAAAAAAGCTCCAATGAGTACTATCAATGTTCTGTAAGGTGTACCTACTCATATTAAACTTTGTACGCTGCTGAAATAATTTATATCTACATATAGGTGACCCTATGATAGATACACTTTTGAAAAATGCCTCATAATTTAAAAACTATTCATTTATCGAGTATTACCGCTATGAATATAGGTACTTAGGCACTTTATTTCTTTAATGTTCAACTAAATATTGGTATTCTAAAAATAACGAATTTTTTTAGGATATGCTATGTATATGGATAGATGCCCCATTATGAAAAAACCTGGATTGGTGTAGAATCTGTAGGGTTTATCATCATACATCCAGCAAAACGTATCTAACATTTAAGTTTTTGCGTAGGTACCGAACACAATTATCCCGACCGATAAATGATTGGAATTGAAAAAACCTACAATTTTAAAAACTAAATACTTACACCATTATACCGTGTTACAATCTTCATAATAATAGTCTTTCTCGCAATATTATAAACTCAACTATCAATCAATATTATAAACTGTGTTAAAATTCGACCTAATACTGACTAAATGATGAAATAAAAAAAAAATTATATCATCATTTTTTCAAACATCGGCGGTAGCTCGGGGTAGTATTAGTTGATGTTTTGAATGTATTAGTTAAAAATATGTATTAGGCAAATATAAAAATAAAACTTTTTATAAATATTATTAAACTAGCTGACCCGCGCAACTTCGTCTGCGTAATTTTTTCCCGTTTTAGCAACAATTTTCATTGCTGCTCCGCTCCTATTGGTCATAGCGTGATTTTATATAGCCGATAGCCTTTCTCGATAAATGCGCTATCCAACAATAAAATATTTTTTCAATTCGGACTAGTCGTTCCTGAGATTATCGCGTTCAAACAAACAAACTAACAAGCAAACTCTTCTGCTTTATAATATTAGTAGGTATAGATTTGGATAGTCGAAAGATATCTTTACTATCCCTCTATATTAAAGGTGTCTTTAATCTTAAGGGCACCTATGCCCCAGTCTTGTTGTTATTAATGTTAGAGGCACCTAAATCTACCTCGAGCAAATATCCTTTTATATATGGAAGCCCTTTTGTTTTTAAAATAAACTAAATAACATTGACACCTATATGTGTAGTTAATGAACCAGGGTATTGATATAATAAAACCGGACAAGTGTGACATTTAAAATTATTATTAAGTAGGTATCTATAAAGTTGTAAGTATGAAACAAAACTAACAAAAAAAGTCACTTATTTAGCTGCATTATTTTGATGGGAAGGGGTGGGGGGCGCCAGAACCCTACATTGTGCGTAGCTCGACATGCACTTGCCCGGTTTTTAACGTAAACTTTCGTCCGGTACGTACGGAACCCCAAAAATTAAACGGAACCACTAAAAAAGTTACATAGCGGTGAATACTCACGTTAGGTACTAAGATTGAAGTTTTTTTCGTGCTCGCTGCGGATTAATCGGACACACAAGCGAAACGTATATGCTCAGGGTGATGGTCTTCTAGCACATCGGGTGTGGTGTCCGTTATTCTCATTTAGTCAATTAAATTAATTGCTGCAATTTTGGAAAGTACTTTCTTTTAAGATGCCTCCTATCCCATAGATGCATATATCCTGGAATGAACCTACTACCTACCTGTCTTATATTTAGGAGGTCCCGAGGGAAGGTCTGAACCTTGGTCTAGCTAGTAAATAACCACTTACTTTTGACTGTTTCTGTGGCGCGGTGGAAGTGTATCCGACTGTTACGCAAGAGGTCGTGGGTTCGATCCTCACCCTGGATAAAAGTTTGTGTGATGAGCACGATGGTTTTTGTGTCTCGGTGTTATTTATCTATAATATGTATGTATTTAGTAATATATAAGTATGTTTATCAGTTGTCTGGTTTCCATAGTAGGTACAAGCTCTGCTTAGTTTGGGATCAGATAGCGTTGTGTAAGTTGTCCCAAGATATTAATATTATTAGTTATGTACTAATATAATTTGTATTTTTTTTTTAAATTATATTAAGTACGAAGTTATTTGATGTAATGTAAAGAAGCCAACAGCGGGAGGTTATTAGTATATTTAAAATCACCTTGTATACAATTACTATTTAGGTTTAGGAGTAACCATGTCTGCCTGTAGGCAGTTGCCTAAATGCCTAGTTGTTAATCCGGCCCCGTGTGAGAGACGCTGAGCGTAATGAAATGCTCACGAATGAAGATTTACACTCATAAATAAGTATAGATATACATATCTAATAACTCAATGAAATTGCCTCTGAAGTTATAATTTTGTAATAAAGATGAAAATATGTGGTCGTTACCGTATCAAGACAACAGCTATTTAAGCTTTATATGTAGAGACTGGATGTAATATGAATACTTAAGATTTTAAGCGGAAGAGTTTGTATGGTTGAACGCCATAATCTCAAAAACGTTCGATTAAAAAAAAATGAAGGATAGCCCATTTATCGTGGAAGGCTATAGGCTATCACGCTACGATCAATCGGAGCTGCGCAGGGATGAAAAATGTTGCAAAATTGTCGCAGACCAATTTGCGTGGGTCAGTTAGTAATTTATAATTTTTATACTTACAGTCCGTCAAATCTAAGAAGTACCGTTTGACAGTTCTGACAATTGAATGATAGGGATGGGATGAAAAAATCGATTACTATAATATCCGAACTTTAAGAGATCGATTACTATAATATCCGAATTTTAAGAAATCAATTGTTATAATTAAATAAAAGAAATGTTTAGGATATTTTTTTATTCACTACTAGTACTAGTATCGTCGTCTTCGTCATCATCGTCATTTAAATTAATGACCAGTTGATTGTCCATTACATTATCAAAGTGTACGTCTCTTTCGAAGTCGTCCATTATTATTTTCTTTGTTTTTTGTACTACTTTACTCCAATCTTCCTGTGTAACTTGGGCACATGCTTCCTTTAATAAACCTTCCATTTTCTTGACACTGAAGGGTGGTTTTGTGTTGTGTCTTGCTGCATAACCTGTAAAACAATAATGTAACTATTTGATAGCAGACGAAAACCATTGTTTAAATTATAAATGTTAGAAGTACTCGTGTTATTATTATAATATTATAAAATATTACCTTTAACTTGGGCCCAAATCAGTTCAATGGCATTATATTGGCAATGGTACGGAGGAAGTCGTATGACTTTGTGCCCGTGCTCTTCGGCCAATTGGTCAATTACATATGTCGGTTTTGGTGGTTTATGCAATTTCACTAACTGTAATAATTCAGCTTTTAATAGTGACATGTCGGCATCCACTCCTTTTCTTTGCAGCCATGCCACCAAATCTGCTTTCTTATTGGCTGACGTAGGTGCTTTATCAATTTGCACAGAGTGGTATGGGGCATTATCCATTATAATTGTGCTGTTAGGAGGGATATTCTGTAATAAATTTAAGAACCACTCTCGGAACCTTACTGCGTCCATTTCTTCATGATACTCTTTAGTGCTTTTGGATTGGAAAGCTAATAAAGAGTTTTCCACGAAGCCTGTAGACGCTGACCCAGCATGGCATATTATGAGGCGTCCACCTTTTCCTATCGGCACCTTCGAGCACGAAGCTTCAGAATCATCAGTCCATGTTTTCGGCACAGAATGGTTGGAATTTAGCCAGGTTTCGTCCAAAAATATTACATTATCCCAGTTTATAATTTGTTTAACTTCGCGCAGGAATGTTAGTCGCTGCATAATTATGTCATGTCGCTCCATAACAATTTTTCGTTTGTCAACTTTTTTGTATCTGAAGCCAATTCCTGTTATTACCGTTCTCAACGACTCTATGCTTCCCTTATACAGCCCGGCATCTTTTAAAGTTGCACATAACTTTGCCAATGTTGGAAATTCGCCTCTTGTAAAATACCCGTATATATGGTTTCTAATAGCATGACTATCGAATTCATCGATGCCTGTCACAGGTTTATTTCTTTTTCGTTTTTTCGGTGTGTGAAGTACGTTACTGTCACTCCCCGAAGGCCCATATTTTTCACTTAATATTTTGCCAACGGTGCGGCTACCAATACCGAGAGCTTCACCGACGCGATCCCGAACTTGTGTAACTGGCAGTAGAAGTCCACCATTTTGAGATTCACGCTCAAAATACTCGTGTAATTTCACCACCAATTCACGAGCCTGGCTGTTCAAAGTACGTCCTCTTTTCGACATTATTAATAAACACTTGCTTAGTTCGGAGTCCAGTATAAATATTGCCAAGGTAAACGGATAAAGAATGATCAGTCCAGAAAAGTAATAGCCAAGTCACAAATTGTAAAACACAAACGAGAAAGCAAGTACGCGCACAGTCAGCTTCCAAGATGGCGAGAGACTGCTGACGCCGAACCGACCGAGCGGACCGCGTGCGCTTGTAGTTGGCAGTGTTGCCAGAAAAAAAAAATTGTAGAGACTTGGACACCTGCGATTTTGCCTATTGACCTAAAAATAATTAAATTAATTTATTTTAGGGTATCTGTGTATTCAGTGCATTATGCGGTCGCGCAGTAACGTCGTTAATTTATAACATCAGGCAACAACATTTTTGTGAATGGGTTCTACATACCTTATTTTTATTAGTTTTAGACGTAGAAATAAGACTTAGAAGAAAAAATTGTAATTGTAAAATCAATGGATGTGCTTGTTAAAAATTTGTTTATTTCTCTGTAATATGCAAACCCATACTATCATACACAAAAATAAATGTAAAAAACACTATCCCTGACTCCATTTACTATTTCGACAGCGTTAGCGCGAGAAACCCCGACTTATTTGGGCGCGAAAATCAAAAATCGACAAATCGCTTTCGACAACTTTTTAAAGAAGCAAATATATTTGATTTATAAATACGTATTTTTGGTGAATGGGTTTTATCTCATATTTTACGATTACATAACTATTTAGTTATGTAATCGTAATATGTGAGATAAATCCCATTCATATGAAAAAATATTTGTTTGGTTGTCAAGTGTAATTTGTAAATAATACATTCGATTTTTCGTATATGTAAACGATTTTTTTGCATACAAGTGTATCCGAAGAGTCGCAACACTACGTGCAGTGACCTAACTACGTAACTTTGTAATGAGGTCAAGAATATAACTATTAGAAATTATTTACTGTGTAAATATGTGTTATTTTGCTTTGTTTGAAAGTTTTCAATTACATTTAGATATTAAGAATTGTACATTTTTAGATACAATAATGAAATCTTTCTAAATTCATGGTTTTATGAAAAAGGTTATCGAAACTGAATAATGTACGTATGAACAAAGTTGTTTCGGTTTGAAAAATATGAAACGTCAAACGGTACCTCTTAGATTTGATGGCTACAGTCCATCAAATCTAAGAGGTACCGTTTGACGTTGGCATTGTTACATCACAATGGGTCCGAAATTGTGAAAAGGTAGGTATGTAGTAGATGTACACATTTGGCATATGCATGACGGTAATGTTTAGGAACTGCATCGGTGGCCGAGTGCGAGTCTAAACAATGGGAGTGCAAAAGGTAGTGCGTTTGAATCTCACACGGCACAAAACTTTTGTGTGATTCATATATATAATTTTAAGTTCTGGGTCGTAGGTAGTACTTAATTATTGTATTTAGATCCCGTACTGTGCCGGCCCAAGACCAGATTTTGGTGGGAGGGAGATCAAATTTGGCACCTTAATATTGGTTAAGTGTGAGGGGGGAGTGCATTCCGATATCGCCTAAGTACATCGTGACCGGGGGACAGTGCAAATCAATTTAGCACCCTTTGCAAATCAAACTGGCAATTACACTCCCACAATCATAGGCGTTTCCAGGTGGGGGGCATGTCCCAGGGACCCTCCGTCGTGCAAGTCACACATGGTGATCGGGTGAAACAAAATGCACCCCCCTCCGTCGTTAGCATGTTAGATCCAGCACTGCCATTTGCCGCTCGTGCACCCCCAAACGTGTCTGACAGTCGAAAATAGGTCAAACCGTTTTAGCTGTAGAGCGTTGCAAAGGACTACTAAATGGACATACCTCCATACATACGCTAGGAAAACAATACAGCGTAGTAAAATCTTAAACCAACATAATTTCGCTAAGTTCTTGTTAATCTGTTCGCTGATTTATCTGATTACTTTAATACTAACACAAACTGCAGGCGAGAATTTGTCGAAGTAAACTTAACTGTTATGTAATACTTCCATCTGTTAAACCACTCCAACAGGTTTACTTCGCAGTACGTACTTAACTACTACTTACTACATACAAGTGAAATGTTGGACGTAGCGGGCATACAGCTGTGCGCCTAATACTGTCTTGTCCAGACAATGGCCCGTTTACTCTGATCTAGAATTATCGCAGTTGACTACTCGATCCTTTTGCCAATTTCGACCAGTGATAGGTTCCGGCTTTGCTTTGGTGCAACGTAGGTACTAATTATAAACTCTCATATAGAACAGTATAAAGTTACATGCATAACACTAAACAAAAAATGATCTGCTAGTCTCAGTAGTTCGGTTATAAGGCCGGTTGATCGTACTACTAAGACTATTTTACTCGATTACGGAGGAGGGTTATGTGTTTGACGTGTAGGTATGTATGTATCCTTCCAATGCTCCCATAACTCCTAAACGGCTCAACCGGTTTTAATAAATTATAGGTCATTACATTCATCTTAAAGATGTGAGTGTCACTGGGTAGATCAAATTCATAAAAATCTTAATGGCGGATTTTATGCGTTTTAATGTGTGGCCTGAGAAAAAAAAAACATTTCGAAGACCCTTGAGTGGGGTATCAAATTAAAAGCAAAAGGCGAGTTCGAAAATATTTATAATGCAAATGATATAATGCTAAATTAACAACGTTAATAATAAAACAAATTGTTCTTATTAAATGCCTTTTAATAAAATAGTAAATAAAAGAAAAACATTTCAAAACTAAAAAAACCTGCAAAAAAACCTGCAAACAAAAACAATGATAAATTGTAGACAAAAACAATGGCATGATGTTAAGTTCGTCAGAATATATTAATGCCTCCGACTGCATGATATTAAATTGTAGTAAGTTTTTAAATGTATTTTTTTGTCTTAATAAATCGCTAACTCACTTAAGGCTGTATTTTTTGTCTCAATAAATCACTTACTTATGGCTGTAGAGTTGCCTCTTTTACCAATCTTTCGGTGTTGACTATAAACTTCTTACAGATGTTTTCCGAAAAATATACTTTTATGTTAGTGTTAGTTTTTAATATAGAGGAAACAGGTATCTCATCTCCGGGGATACAAGTGTAATCTCACTGTCTACGAGCGTGAAGCAAGCAATATCTCACAAAACAACGTGCTAGCTTCTTTTGACTTTACTGAGAGTAATAATCTTAAATCATACACTCATATAGAAACAATGGAGAATAAAATATAAGGAGTAGTATATACAGTCTATATATTTAATCCTTGTCCGATCTGTTAATGTGTTGTTAGATATCATGTCCCCATTCGATTTATTATTTTTTAAAAATTTTATGTCGAAAAAAAATAACTTAACATTTTTTTTCTAGACAGAAGTCTTATGGAAAAACATGCGATGGCGGAAAAAAATGTTTTGATTGTAAAGAAGCCATATACAAACAATGTTGATAAAAAAATCTTGTATTTACACATTTCGACGAAATTGTGTAGGTACTAAAATCGTGAATTTTGATATTCAATGAAAAATAATTTTGACGGATATATACATTTTATATCTTTTGATAGTATTTTTATCGTTTTTTTAGTATTGTTTAGAGAATACCTATGCACCCCTTGCGGGTCGGACAGGGATTACATTTACACCTTGTATGTGTATGAAAAGTGTCCGTCAAAATGCGTTAGGCAATTAAGGGTGACAAAAAAGTATAGCCACAGAGTAAAAATTCCTCAAATCAGTACACAGTCTGTCTACAACGGCTACATTCATATCAATCATCCAATTCTTCAATTCTCATCATCTATATAGGTACTAGCGTCACTTTGGACGGTTTTTTTTTGTTACTAGCAGCTCATGATCCTTTTTCAAATTCTCTCCCATGAGATGATGATCTGTTGTTCCTATAATATATTTAAGTCTTTATGTTAACTCGCACTAAATATTTAGTAATATAAAATTGCACATGTTTAAGAATTACTGATAATAGAAGAGCGGAATCTCCTATTACAAGCAATTCCTTGCTCCTTGATTTCATAAGTAGATAAGTGAAACAGTGTAATGACAATAGAGATTTTTTTTTATAATGTAACAAACTGATAACTTAATTTTAATTTAAATGAATATTAAAAAAAAAAAGATGATGTTCTACTAAGATCCTATAATCCTTCCTCCCGATTTCTACCCCATGGCAGAAACTTTTATAGTAGGTACCTAGGCACGAACAAGAACCTACAAAATTAATTAAAAAGTTAAACACCAAATCAAGTCTTAAATTTATATTGGACTTGGCATAAATAATGTAATCATGTTGATGGAGAGTTTGAAGATTTTGATGGACAAAACAAGCCTGAATATTAAGGAGTTTCATTAATGAAGGTAAATAATTGAATTTCCCTTCAAATAAAGTGGGGATCCACAACGTTCCTGATGAATTTAAAATTAGGTAGAATTCTGAGGGAAAGCATGACCACGTTGAATCAACAGAGTGATTGTGTTCATTGGTTAGGGTTCGAATTATAAACTTTTCTCTCTCGTAAGGAAAGTTATGGCATTGCACCGTCATAATAGAGGAAATCCTTCTTAGGAATCCTATTTCCTTCTTGGGATAACAGGAAGACATTGTCATTTTTATCAAAGCGTGTTTGTTGGCTTACGTCACATCATTTCAGACCTGCATTTTCTCATGTCAAACCTGTTGATATGAACTTAAATCAGTAGATATGTATCTAGAAATTTACTGACTTAAAAATATGATTGAGTTAGTCCGTCTTAATAATCTAAAATGTTGATGTTATTAAGTAAAGGTTCGCAGCAGGAAAAAATATACAGATCACCTTTCAATAGCCAATTTAAGCTTCTCTTATGAAAGATCATAATTATAGGCTCATATGACAGTTCGGATCAGTTAAAACGTTGCGAGGGCCTGGTGAGAAAGAAGTAATCACGAAAACAATTACCACTTTGTAGAATTGCTATTTAAAACATTTAGATGCCTGCAGAGTACAGCCAGTCTTGAAACAAGTTGAACAATTAATAAGATTAAATTACTCATAAGATTATATAATTTTTGTAACAACATAAAGCTACAAATTGGTATAACTAGAGCCCAGGGCTAAGGTGTGGCTTCTTCGTTAGGCAATATATAATTTGTGTAGACAGTATATCTAATAGCTCATTAAAATAAATTCAAGTTACTGTGAAAGTTATTACTGTCAAAGCCGGCGTCTGGAATTCCTTTGACATGAATTATATTATCTAGCGAAATGTGATATGTGTTACAATTAGTTATTATCATTAAAGTAGGTACCTATAGTGGACCATGGATGTGTCGAGTTATCAAACAACTCAGTGTAAATTCTGTGATAATAGTAATAATATCTTAGGACAACTCACACAACGCTATCTGATCTTAAACTAAGCAGAGCTTGTACTATGGAAACCAGACTACCGATAAACATACTAATATATTTCTGAATACATATTATAGATAAATAACACCCAGACACGGAATAAAACATCGTGCTCATCACATAAAGCTTTTTCCTAGCTGGGGATCGAACCCACAAACTCTTGCGTAGCAGCCGGATACACTCTCACTGCGCCACAGAGGCAGTCTATTGATGGATGTCGTGAAGATTGTAAACCGTGTGGTCTAACGTTCATTCCAATCTGACTTATTTGATTGGAATGAACGTTAAACCACTCAGTTCACAGTCATCTACCTCGTAGTACACATAGTTCCAAAGTTTCTATAGCCTAAATAAGGAGGAAGGTAAACATAAATAGATCATAGATATCTTCTGCCTATTTCAAAGAATATCTTAAAAGTAATGTCCTGTGAAGTTGTTCCAACGTCCTTGATTAGAATTCGAGTGTTAACTTTGTGTTAATACCTATATTTAAAAGTTATTTTATTTGTTATTATAAGGCAACTCTCACATTAGGATACATATACCATACATACATATACCACATATGGGGAATTACGTAAGAAACAAAATGAGATCACCATTTTAAATTTAGGGGAGGTCCCCAAAAAAAATGTATGTAAATCCTTGCCAAATTACAGCTTTCTAGTTAGCTGCGTACGGACGGATGGAGATGGCGAACTATAAGGGTTCCTTGTTTACTACAAAACCCTAAACAAGTGCATGCATTAGAATGAAATTCGAAGAAAGACTCGATGGTGTAAACGACATAAGTTGTTTACAAAAAGTCAAATAACCTGGTGGCTACCATATCAAGAAAATTTTAATGAGACAATACACTCGTACATAATATTATAATCGTTGCCAAATTACCGACATTTCAATTCCCATCGCTCTAATTAAATTCCAACAGTTGTTATCCATATTTAGACTTTGTTTAATTTACCTAATTCAGATTCAGTCGCTGTGAAGGTTTTGATTAATTTACTCGGTAGTGACGGCAGTGCTTTTTTGGTTTCAGAATAAAACACTCGCACAGTTCTCAATGATTTCTATTCGTATCTATATGAAGTCACTTCTTTCAACAGAGTATAGTACCTACCCAACTACTTCCATTAAGCTAAATGTAGTAGACGCAAGCTCAAAGCTTGTAACTCTAGTAAGAGGATTACTTATTGATTTTTGTCACATCTCACCGTTTGGTTTCATTTTACCCCTGACGCAAAAGTTGTTATGGGTTTAAAAGATGTAATCGTAGCGCCCAAACGGATCGTCCGATTTAGATACAGTTTTCATTAGAAAGCTTATCACAGGCAGTTGTTTTTTTTATCTTTGGTAACATTTTCTTGTAAACCGTAGAAAGGTCTGTAGATGAGTAGAGACATACATGGGCGACGGATCCAGGATTTGGGGAGAGGAGGAGGCACGAAAGGCAAATGGTAGTTCCGGATCTAAAAAAATGGGGGGGGAGGGATGCATTTCGGTTAATTGTAAGTTGCACGCATGACAGAGGCGCGCCCAAAAAAAACACGGGCATATAAGGCATATTGGCAATGAATTCGGTGCCCCAGGATACAAATATGCTTATATATCGGCACTTAAAAATAACGGTACGGTACATTACTGCTTCCGCATGTTCCTGACTAAACGGAACGCGGAGGAAAACTACACCATATCACAATAAATCTAACCACGTTTGGTTAAGCCATCAGGCTGAGTGGCGGATTAGCTTCACTCCACAGGGAATAAGGTCACACCTGCGCTTATAAACCACATTCATGGCAAATTCGTATTATAGTGGATTACTGCCGACGTAGCATTTACGAATCGAAAACAGAAAGGGGGTAAATGTCTCCATATATCCACAATGACAAAAACAAAGGACCAAAATCAAACTGAAACTGCCCTGTAAATCAGTACTGAAACGCGGAGTTAGAATAGAATATTAAAAGCGCACCCCAAATATCCGTAGTGAAATTCATTGAATATTCGCCTAAGATTTGGCTGCTTTGTAACCGCAAACATTCCGGCTTTAGTAAGGACCTTTCGACATAGAATTAATTCAAGACCTAGTAAGAGAATTTGGATTCTCTTGATTAAGCAATCTACAATTGCCGAGATAACCCACTTTTAGGCATTATATATTATGCATTTTTAGGCTTTCAGTACCTAACTTTTCAACCGACTTCATAATGGAGGAGGTTCTCAATTTGACTGTATTTTTTTAAATGTTGTTACCTGATTCACGCTGACGGCTGGACCGATTTGAAAAAAATATTTTTGTGTTTGATAGAGTATACTTCCAGATTGGTCCTATTGTCATTAAAGTTCGCATCTTATGACGAGATCTTGGAGAAATCGAGGGAACTCATCAAATAACACACCTATATCTGATAGTCTTATATCAGGTGAACTCCTCAAAAATCAACGCTTTGTATCGCAAAGCTAGGAAATTTTGTAAAAAGAAATGAGCAGTTTGGATTATGTTATTGTAAATTATATCAATTACAAACCAATACACAAAAAATGAGAATTAATATAGGTATGTACCTACAACAACAAAAAAGAAATAAATATTTTAAAGTTGGTGCCTAAAACATAAAACTACATTTCTTGGCACCAACTTCAAAATGTTTAATTATTTTTTGTTATTGTACCTATATTATTTTTTGCTTTTTAGTTACCTTATATTTATTTTTGAAGTCGGTTTTCATATATTTGTAAAAAAGTTTTTAAACGAACTACTTTACTGGGGTCTTCTGCAAATTTAAGTTACTTGCACATTCGGACTGTTAGCTTACAAAGAAAAAAATGCTTTTTCCTATCTTGTAAAACCCAATTTCTACGAAAAAACACTCGAGACTAGTTTTTATGGTTGAGAGAATAATATCAATAAAGGCTTACAAGACAATTCTAAAGAATGTTTACGAAGAATAACGCGACTTTCCTTCTATATAGAAGTGAATACTAAAGTCGCGTAATTTGTTAGAGTCGTAAATATACACGGTTCTCATGATCACCGCAATTCTTTGTTCACAGAGTTCACTCGCTTACGTAATGAAATTTCAGTGTTCAATTAATTTGATTGTAAATAAAGGGTTGTTCAAAACGACATCATTAAGTGGCAGGTGACGTGAGTTATGAGTTCGGGGTTTCATATTTAAATTGCGGTAACGGGAGAATCCGTATAGGCACGTTTGTGTGGAAAGGCACTCGTTGATATAATAAGTGGTAAATGTTAAAGCAATCCGATGTAAGTGATATTAATTTGATGTAACACACTTTTATGGTGGTGGGCATGCCGCGGGTGGTGCAGTGAGCTCTCGCAGTGCCCGCACGACCGTCGACTCAAGCGCAGCAAGCGCTTGAACTCTCCGCTCACCGCTGAGCCGACTACGCGTTAAAAAGCAGTTATATTTAAAACTTTCCAACATCAGTACTACCGCAGTGACAATTGCAGTGATCATTTAACTTAAACAGGATATTGTTCTTAGTCTTCGATTTGAGTAAGTATTTTATTAATAATAATATCTAAGTAACATATTGTATTGTTGAGAAACATAGAGTGCTTATTCTAGTGCACGTATCCACTATTCTATATAAGTTTGAAATGGATACGATGTTACTGTCCATTAAAGCAAATGTCACCGTCACATTAACGTTAAAAGTAGGATGCGCTGATGTGAAGACGAATTTTGTAAGTTTAGACTGGAAATTATAGATACTTAGGGTACTATTTAGGGTAGTATTTAGGGTAGTATTTAGGGTAGTATTTAGGGTAGTATTTAGGGTAGTATTTAGGGTAGTATTTAGGGTAGTATTTAGGGTAGTATTTAGGGTAGTTTTAGTTCAAGGCATGTAATTTTTGTAAAGACCTACAATTTCACTGAAGAGTATTAGGTATTAGATGAGGACATTTCGGAAACCGTTTCATATCTGTAGAGTTATTTAAATATCACCAAAAATACAACAGAATATCGCGTAGAGCCATAATATCTAACCACCACTTTACCATAGTTTAGTTATTTAGTAGATACTAGCTTTCGCCCGCAGCTCCGCCCGCGTGGATGTCGGTTATCGCGACAAAAAGTATCCTATGTCCTTCCCCGAGACTTAAGCTATCGTCATACCAAATTTCATCTAAATCGGTTGAGCTGTTTGAGCGTGAAAGAGTAACAGACAGATAGTTACTTTCCCTATAATGTTAGCAAGGATTTCGATTTTAGTAGAACATCGCAGTTATCTCTAAACTGCAGCGCCTAAAGTAACTCTCTAGCAACACAACCTGTGCAACTACAAACTTAATCTGACAACTTAACTTTACAACTTTGTATAATGGGCATGTTAAGTGCTTTGTTAACTGCATCAGTTCGTGTATTAAGTGCATGCGTTGTCTTTCAAGAAGTAGGTACTTGAAAACGCTAATGGTTTTCTAGTGTTGAGTGCAAAGGGGCCTAAATACAACACACTTAAATAGACTTAGTAAAATGTTTAGACAGCGATTGTCATATTTATGACAGGTTCAGAGGCCTTACTCTATTTCAATGAAAACGAAGTTTCGATCAAAAACGGTGTGGTGATATACAGAACCAGCGACATCTATTTAATCAACTCGTTCCAGAAAATCGTGCATGGGTTTGAACTTCTTGTGCTTATCCAAATATTAATAAGAATAGTCCCCGTAAACCTAAGAAATTTAAGCAAACGAAAATTCATGAATTATCGTTATAAAGAAAGAGAGTAGGCCTACAGGTGTCACATTTAAAAACTTGACGAACTTCTGTCGAAGATTTCGTAAAGATCGAAGCGATAGTAGTATGTAAAATGCCATGCCCTCTGAACTCTCACCTTTTGTAACTATTAATTGTACGCAAGATGTTTATCTCCAGGGGAACTTTTACTTGGACGAAACTGGTCTTTATAAAGTATGAGTGTGATCTTAATGGTTACGACATCTTTGCAATAAGTCGTCGGACTATTCTTAGCCTTGACCACAAAAGTGAAAACATTTTACAACGTTTCTTGCAACCATTTAATTTTGCCCGTCATGATTCTATGTAAGTAAATAAAAGTTAACCAAATCAAATTGATCCGTTGTCTCTAACTGGAATTTACCAATTTATCAATTAGATATATTTCGGGGCTTAATCGCGTGGTTATTGGCGTGAATTTTTTAAAGGTACGAAACCTTTTATTTACCCGACGTTTCGATCGAATTGCACCGATCGTGGTCACGGGTCGAAAATCGAGTGTCGACCCGTGACCACGATCGATGCAATTCGATGAAATAATTCACGCGATTAAGACCCGAAATATATCTAACAATTTATCAATGTTCATGAACCGTAATCCATTCCAATCCATCAATGATACACGACCAAAATAAAAACGTGTCGAAAAATGTCGGCAAAAAGTTGTTAGAACACATTCAAACGTTATGTATGCTTTCGATATCTTTTTTGTTTTTCTTATGTCATGAGTAAAGTAACCCGCAATGCTAGAGCAATAAAAAGTTAATGTACTAAGTTTATGAACAATATTTAGTAATAAACATCAAAGTAAATAAAAAGTGATTGGATGTTTTGGAATAATGTGATGAGCAGGATTTTATTTTTATACTTCTTATTGCTGCTCCACTCCTATTGGTCGTAGCGTGATATTATATAACCTATAGCCTTCCTCGATAAATGGGCTATTCAAGAGTAAAATATTTTTTCGATCCGGATCAGTAGTTCCTGAGATAACCGCGTTCAAACAAACAAACTCTTCAGCTTTATAATTTTAGTATAGAATAAGGACGGTTTAAGAGATATAGCCCAGGCAGACAGCGGAGGCTTAGTTCGAAGATTCCTTTGACACCTTTAGGGTTCGGAACCCTAAAAAGAACCAATAGGCTTAATAACTTCATTTACCAATAATAAAAAACTATAAAACTGTTTCGTAATCATTAGATGTTTGTTACACATTCGAATAATTTCGGCATTCGATTCATTATAATGCGCACGGCTTATTAAAAAGTAGGTAGTGTTTATCATAACCGAGTTAATCATCACCGCGGAATTCAGGTAATATTATTGCATCGACCACTTGCGTAAAGTGGAACAAAAAGAACCAGTCCTGCGTTACCGCTCCATTTCAGACGATATGTATTCGCTAGGAAAGTGGAAAATCGACGAAAATGTATTACACTTAGTATCTAGTACTGTGTGTGTATTATTCGCGAATATTTCACAGTATAATGTGCCGCATTTCCGCCGCTTTATCCGTTTGAATATTGCTGTATATCTTATAAGAATATTGGTTTACCTATTAGTGTGCTATTGCGATTCGGTAGGTATTATGTTTACAACTTTGTTGTATTAGACAAAAACAAGAAGGGTTTCGTTTTCCGTGAAAGGCAACCCTTCTTGTTTCGCCAAGAAAAAGGTTTTGCAAATGTCAATGTTTGTAGTAGGTATATACAGATAAAAGTTTGGAAATAGTAGGCCTCTTATTAAGTAAATAAGAGACCGCCGGGCGCGATCTCGACTCTGAACTTTCACCATTTGTTAGTTTTGCTCCTCCGAGAAAGATGTCTTGTTGCGTCATTGCTTTTATGTCACTAACAAGGCGTGTGCACCTTTATATAAGTCTATAGTACACTCCACGGTGGCTATTGAATGATAGATAAATGACGTCACTGAAAGCTTAGTTTAAGTTTCCTTTGACCGTGGTCGAATCGTTGGGTATTGGGTAGCGGTTTTTATGTGAGCGATTGACCCCATTTGGCGGATTGCTCCGGAACCCGGTCCCTAGCAATGAATCACGCCCATTATGCTAGTCGGCTTGTGATCGCAACTTAACACACTATTCAGCAACTCCGCCCACAAGGATCGGAAGATTCCAACATACATACATAGGTAATTTTATATACGCACCTACCTACCGATCTATATGAACTCATGAATATTTAGGGAGAAATAAATAAATAGTATTTTGGGACAACTCACACAACGCCATCTGATCCCAAACTAAGCAGAGCTTGTACTATAGCAACCAGAACCAGAAAACTGCAAACAACATAAACATACTTATATATTTCTAAATACATACATATTATAGATATTACACCTAGACACAGAATAAACCATAGTGCTCTTCACACAAAGTTTTATCCTGGGTGGGGATTGAACCCACGACCTCCGGTTTAGCAGTCAGGGTCACTAAGCACTAGGCCAACAGGCCAGTCAAATTAGAACAAAAAAGTGCTTATAAACCCAATAAATAAACCCCTATCATATTGCTGAACGGATTTTTTTTATCTAACAAAGCTAAGGACCATCATCCTGATTAAACAATATAGGATCCTGAGTAAAAAAAACGTGAGATGGAAAAGGTGAGATGTTTTATTCGATTGTTGAAACATCTCGATAATTCTCAATGGTTATCTCTTGTAGTCGATGGTTTCTAATCATACCTCAACAAGGGTGTCAGAAACTAATCGAACTAACTGGACTGTATTCACTTTACCAGGTTGTATTTGTTTAGAAAAGAACCCCACGAGATTTTTTTAAAACATCGGAAAATTTAGTTGGCATTTTTTGTGGTCAGTCATTCGATAATATTCAATTAGCATTGGTGACATTCGGGATCAGTCGACTCGTGCATCGAGGAACTGCAGCGATTGTTTCAATGTTTCCACAAGAAATCACATTCGTTCAATCGATTGTTTCGAATGAATCTATTTGGAAAAAGAAGGCGATATAGGTTATTATGACCAATCGAATAACGTGAGAGCAAGTTGATTGTTTATTCGATGATTAATAAGGACGATTGCGATTCATTCGATTGTGGAAACATTTTGGATTCGCCCATCGCAAATCTAAATTCGTCCATCCTTTTGGCGCTACGACGCCACAGACAGACTCACGGATACACACGTGAAACTCATAACAGCCCTTCTTTTGCGTGCGAGGTTTAAATAGGCTCATGTATAATTATTGTTGTAGGTGTTTATTAGCACCGTGATTGGTGTTAGCAACGACGTATCTATCAACTATGAATGGGTTACGAAAGACACGAAATAAACATATAACACTAAACACTTCAACTAACAATTTTTTTGCAACATTTGAAAGTAAGTCGTATAAGTCGTATAAAAAGTGCTAACATGTAACTTTCATGGCAGAGCTCCTCTTTAGTATTCATTAAGGAGATGATAAATTCATACTTGCCTGGGGAAATCTGCTCAGCTATCGGTTTTTTTATCAGAGGTAGGATCCGTATCCGGACGTATTCGTATAATATTTAGAGGATCGTTTACCCCCTTGTGACCTTCATGTAAAGATATTCTAGGTAATTTTCTCCTATTTTTTATCCGAGTGCTAGGAAGGGTTATGTTTTTCGCGCGTATCTTGTATATATGTAATATTCTTTATTACCTCATATCTTTTAAACGAAAAGACGGATTTAAACAATTAAGATGTCGTTAGTTTTGTCTTGACCTGTGTTATTTTATAGGTAAGTGACGTTTGAAAAAACATATCAACCCATATGATGGCCCACTGATGGGCACGGGTCTCCCCAGTAGAACCTACTGGTATGTAGATCCTGGGGGTAATTGCCATAATCGCCACGCTTGGCGAACGGGTTGGCGATCGCAGTAAGGCTTTAAGTACGCAGAGGACGCTGCTGCCCGTCCTCCGGAGTGAAATCCCTTAGTCGCCTTGACGACACCCACGGGAAGAGATGGGGTGGTACTATTCTTAAGCCGGCACCACACGGCAAAAAACAAATGTTAAAAACAAGAGGTTTGAAAAAAACAAATGTTAAAAACAAGAGGTGTGAAAGAAAAGTTTATTTGAATACCACAATATGGGTATCAAATTAAAAGGCTCATCGTAAGCATTTCAAAAACATACATATGATTTTGTAATAGGTACTAAAAAAATCCATTAGAAACCATTTTTTTTTTCAAAATCAATACTTCGCAATAGCTATGATAAAACTTGTTGTTATGTTACATCGGTTACATCCTACAACCACTAAAAATTTAAAAAAAACCCGCTTTTTTCTATGCGCAGAAGATGCATACAAGATCCCCTACATATGTTATGTCATGCTGTCCGAGGCACAATAGTAGGTAGGCACAGTATATCATTTACTAGATTTTTCCCCCCGGTTTCCTCCTCATTTTGCATTGTTTATTTTTATAGCCTATTTTTTATGTTAAAGGCGCGGTGGTAGCCTAATGGTTAAAGCATTTGACTCGCAATTGAAAGGTAGCAATCATACCCATCATACTACTAACGTGAACCTCACATACTCGTATATACTATTCTAATCTATACTAATATTATTAAGCTGAAGAGTGTGTTTGTTTGTTTAAACGTGATAATCTCAGGAACTACTGGTCCGAATTGAAAAAAATATTTTACTATTGGATAGACCATTTATCGAAGAAAAAGTAAAGCTATATAACATCACGCTACGATTAATACCATAATTTTAGAACAATATACTTGTTTTTAAAGATGTTGTTTATAAATAAAAAAGAATAAAAAGAATTAAGAAGTTCAAAATAATAAAGATGGATCCTCCAAACTTTCAATTCGCTCAAAGTTTTCGTGTCTACAACAAAGTCATATTTATCTCCGCAGTTTCACGAACTTTGACTACAAAGAGAATTCAAATACAATTCTGATGAAAGCGAAATTAATCTCATATTACTTATTAGTTTTGTAATTAATATTTTACAAGGTCGGGTTGCAGTCAACTTGTGGGAAATTAACCCTCATTTGCAAAAGGAAGTACTGTACCGTACTCCACATTAAGTGATTTATTTAAAAGTTTCGGAAATCTTTTGACAACTTCGTTATTAACCAACGCAAAAAAACAGCTTTAGATAAATAGTTTAACTCACAAACTCAGGTGTAATTGGTTTTTAAATTCACCTTTAGTTTCTAATATCAAAATCTATTATTAATTATGAAAATATATATATTACGGGTCTTAATCGCGTAAATATTTTAAGGTAAAATACCTTGTTTATTGCCCGACGTTTCGACCGTATTGTAACGGCCGTGGTCACGGGTAGACTAGTTTACAAACTCCGACCGGTATCGGCTTGCTATAAATGTTGATAAGTTTTTGCGATTTGTACACATTAAGAAAATATAGGTATATATATATATATATATATATATATATATATATATATATATATATTACGGGTATTAATCGCGTAAATAATAATTCACGCGATTATGGCCCGTAATATCTATATTTTCATAATGTGTACAAATCGCGAAAGTAAATCAACATCTATTATTAATAATGAAATAAAAGAAAAAGCAAATAGCAGTTTGCATTTCATGTTGCACTGCCGTTTTGTAAATTGGTTCTTTGAATATATTAGGTTTATTCTCTCTGTTTCCTAAACCAGATTAATAATCCGTGTCTGGTAGTCATTTGGGTAGCAAACTGTTTGAAGTAATCGCCTTATCTTCAGATCTGCTCATTATTGCGTTTCGCAATTGCTTAGTGGACTTTCACTGACCCTTAAACATAAACAATCCGCCCCGTATACCTACATACTTCGGCCATGCCAGTAATTATAATAATATTAAACGCATTGTAATACCTCCGTAGATTTGATACTGTAATATTTCAGTTGCGTAACAGTCAGTAATAAACCCTAGTAACTGGGTTAATGATCACCCTTCGTTCACACCATATATTATTATATGTAGATATGGCGACGTAGCCCATGAGAGTTTAGAATATCACAAATGTTATTTTTACTTCACGACTTTCAGAGGTCCAACATTTCTAACTTTCAGGCAGAGAGAAAAATGTGAAATCCTGAAGTCATACTTCGTATTGTGCTCGTAGTTACAATATTAAAGTAAAGATACACACATTTTTCACATGAAAGAAAAGCCGAATTATATTTTATCTAATGACTGCACTTATAAATTGGATCTTTTAAAAGGGTTATGTTGTAGGAATGTAGGTATGTAAATTTTTTTATTGTCTCATATCTCACAAACCACTGAATGGATTATACAATTAAGACGTCGTTAAATTCATCTTGACTGCCCAAGTGTTCTGGCTGTGAGATGTCAAAATAATGAAGTGGGAAAAAAAAAATCGAATACTGCATTATGGGTATCAAATTAAAGGGCTCATCTTAAGGATTTCAAAAAGGTATAACATGATTATGACTGCAATACTAACAAAGTTAGTTAGCAACCATTCTTTTTTAAATTTTCAGTACCTACTTGACAATAAAGTGAAGTGATCAAAAGTATTAAATAATTTCATTACTTCTTTGTTTTATTTTATTTAAAAAATATTTTGTTTATTATGTTTTCTATCAAAAGTTATTAGGTTATGTTGGGATCTTTGGTCGGGATATTATTACCCATGCTTCAGAATCGCTCTCTATTCTCCACCACACATATATGTGTGTGTATTAAGCACCATTCATTGCCATACCTGCGTTCATAATTCACGTATTTTGGAGCCAATTTGAATTATGAGTTATAAAACACACAAGGGTACACTTTGTCACAGTGAATGCATGTCAAATGAGGCGCTCGCTTGTAAAAATAATATAAAAATAAACCCTTCTCTGTTTACTATGCTGAATCGTATGTTGCAATTTCATATTAACTTCTTGTTTTTAAACTTTCGCGATTTTTATACATATTAGATATATTTCAGGACTTAATCGCGTGAATTATTTAAAGGTACGTACCTTTTATTTACCCGACGTTTCGATCGAATTGCACCGATCGTGGTCACGCGGCAACTGACGGCAGCTTAGCGATGTCTCCGTGAGGCGCGGGGTTTTTCAACTAAAAAGACGTTGTAAGTGTGTCAAGACCAGGTGAAGGTAGTTGAAAAATCGCGCGCCTCACGGAGCCATCGCTAAGCTGTCATCAGTCAACCCATGACCACGATCGGTGCAATTCGATCGAAACGTCGGGTAAGTAAAAGGTTCGTACCTTTAAATAATTCACGCGATTAAGTCCCGAAATATATCTAATATATTAACTTCTGTTTTCATAGTGTGTTATTGTTTTCATTTAATTAGTTATTTTATGTGCTTCCCTCCTCCCCAACTAAGTTATGCCTACCCTAACAACCTTTTTTACTAACAACTATATTACAGTCCGGAATCCGCAAGTTGAAATCACTGACTCCTTTGTATTTCTCTTCACTATTATACACCAAGTTACTTCGAAGTGACAATATCTACCAACAACACTGTGCTATCATACTTTAAGAATTTCCCTTCTCATATTTAACTTATAAAAGTTTCAAAGTGACCTTTTTCGTACTAACTTTTGTCCCTTGGTACGAAAGCTACAACGTTTTCTATATACAATAAACAGATGAACCTCGCAAAAGTGTTTGTACATTCTTATCTCAGTCTTGTATTATTCCAGTCGCTGGACGTAGCAAATTAATTTCAGCGTTGGTCTGGGTTGAATGTCATTGTCTGCATTTAGTGTTTCATTCATTTTCGGCACCCGAGATGCCCACATTCTTATTAGTTAAGACCAGAAATAGTAGAGGATTATTAATATGCAGAAACACCACGTCCTCCGTTCATTTTTTAGAAAAGAAATGAAAACATACGTCTTGTTTCCTAAAAAGTGCCTTTTGAGTAGCAATTAGAATGATAGAACATTTTCAAACCGCTAAGACCTTCCATTTGCCAAATGTTGGAATGAAAAGTAGGTACTTACCAAAACGTAAGTAAGATACAATATGACCTACAATAGATAAAAGTGAACCGGGAAGTTAAGAAATAAACATAGGTACTGTATAAACATGGTATTGTTGTTGCCAGTGTTGCCAGTTGCGTTGCCAGATTGTTACATAAAAGAGAGAACGACGTATTTTCTTCCGGCGATGATCCTTTAAGAAAATAAAATAAGTACCCGATCGATATTTATAGGGCCCATATCTAACGAACCGTGACGTCATTACTCCTGTTATGTTGTTTCGGCAGAAATAGTACAAATTACGAAACAGTGTCGAGCTTATTCCATATTTTATGGCATTCATACGTTAGTGTACGACCATATATTTTTTTTATAGGCCTCCTTTAATATTCATGTAAGAAGTATGTATCGCGCATTTAAATAGTCTCTTTATTCAGCGTTATTTTTCTTTTAACACTGCTGTAGGGCCTTGTTTATGGGCTCCATAACACATTAATCCAGCAAATTTGTAAATATATCTTCTGATATCTTAATATTTGACTGCCTGTGTGGCGCGGTGGGAATGTGTCTGACTGCTACGCAAGAGGTCGCAGAGTTCGATTCCTACACGGGACACCACTTTGTGTGATCCATTAAATTTTTGTTCCGAGTCTGGGTGTACTTTGTGTTCGTGGCTTGTATGTTTGTAAAGTCCCCCGCGATGCAGGGCTTGTACCCTTCTGGGAGAGTCATCTTTAAAAAGATAAAAAAATTGACTTTCAAATCAAGATTTCTTAAATATAATTGAGTTAGCGCTTTAATTACTATGCCTTCCCTCCACTTGGATAGATCCAGTTCGGATCCATATGTGGATATGTAAATGTAAATAAATAAAATAAAATCAGTAAAAAAAAATATGTAGTGGATTGCAGCTACTATTTTTAATAGGCTTAGTAGAAATGGGCTAGTGGTCTAGTCAAATTTAGCTATTAGCTTTGCATATTCTCTTTAACCAGTTAAAAGAACTTTTACAAAATAATTTTCAAAAAGAAAATATCTGCTGTTTAGAAAACTGTAATACAAAGTCCCATCTAAATGTAGGTACTACTTAACACTCGGAAGCAATACTAATATCTTGAAATGTATCAAAAATGGAACCAGAAACTAGCATCTTATTTTTATTTCATTCCATTTTGCTTCGCAAAAGGACCGACCGTGAAAATAAGGTGATGTTTTTCCTCAGTTCAATCGAGCAAGGAAACGGGTCGGTTAGACATATTTCTGATAATGTTCTGCAAAAGAGCTGACACTATCATTGAGGGAAATATTCCAAGCTTTGTAATGTCGATAAGGTGGGAAACCAGGATACAATCCGAATAATGGAATGTAGTTATTGTAGTAAAAACGTTTTAATTTCATACAGATTCAGTTGACTGTCTCAGTGCCTGGCGTGGTGTGTAAGATTACTATGCATGAGGCTATATGAGATCCAACCACTAGGCCTAGCCAAATGCCAAGGAGGTCATGTGCTCTCTCTTTTTTTTTTTAAAGTTAACTATTAATTTGGGATTTTGGTCCCACATTACTAGCAATCCTGTTAACCCCTCCAGCTAAGCTCAATGGCTTGTGTTAGGAGTGGGTTCACGTCGATAGTATAATGGGTAGGATTCGAATCCGCGACCTCACGATACCGCTTCAAAGACGAAGCCTTAGATGACACGCCAGGGGAATGATAGTGCAGTGAGGAAAATTGACATGCGGCTACTAATTGCCCACCCTTTATAACGTCGTGGTGAAGAATTCTGGAGTTCTCATAAAACTACTTATTTCGGCTGTGTTGAACTAATTAGCAAAAATATAGATTGCGTAACCAAACAATTTAGGAACTTAGGCATATTTTCACATTTTTGTTTAATATATGCGTGACTTTCTCTTGTGGAATTTATGTTGCGTAAATTTAGGTATTGTTGATATTATTTTGAACCCAAATTGCGGTCCCTGTGGAATACCTGACTGTTTTGTTTTCTAAACATGAGGCATTTGCAATGTAAGTCAAACAGTTTTAATTGCCTACGTATTTTTATTTACTTAAATACAAAAATGAGTGGAAAGGATTACTTTTATATAATTACTAGCTGTGCCCCGCGGTGTTGCCTGCGGTTTATTAGCCTTTTTGTTAATCCAGGGTGTCGGCTAACTCCATGCCAATTTTATTAAAATCGCTCCAGCCGTTTAGACGTGAAGAACCAACAAACATACACACTCACACACTCACAAACTTTCGCTTTTAATATTAGTGTGATATAACACAAACTTTCATCAACTTTTTATTTAGAACACACATTTAGAATTTTCAAATATCGTTTCTTAATCTACGTTATAATTACTATATGCGTGCCAAATTTCAACCCAATTTATTCAGTGCTATCAGCTGTTCATTGATATATTAGTGAGTCGCAATATCCTTTTATAATTTATACAGTTTTTGGTCAAGATTATACTAGAAAGAAGGAACTTCCATAAAGTCGTAAAACTCCTGGATAAATTCAATTATTAATGAGGATGTAACATAATTATTACTTTATCAACTTAACACAATTAACAAAGTTGTTTTAGAGTAAACTGTAAATGTAAACGGGTATTTTACTAGATACAAAGTACATTAACCACGACGAGGCATTTTGGCTTGTTCTAGGTAAATTCTAAAGAGAAATACGTCTCAAAACTCGCAGAAAAGATCTGCCGACTAGTATACATGCTAGGTTGAATGTGGTGAAACACTGTGCAAACGTTCAAGCAGTCATTTTATACAACGAATTAGATTCAGATTTAAAAATGATCTCAAAGCACATCTCCTTAAGAAATGTTATTATAGCGTTGATGAATATCTTAAGGACAAAATATGAAATATAAATGGCTTAAGCATATAAGGTGCAACAAATATTTTATGGTTTTAAGTTGGGTGTTTCCGTATTCTACCCATATTTTCAACCCACGAGTGAAAATAAGTTTTATTACGTTTTTTCCCCTCTTGTGTCCTATTGTTGTGTGTTAGTATGTACCTTGTTTGTGTGTATTAGTTTTAAAGGTTTATTTTCAACACAAATGTAATTTTTGTTCAGAAATAAATGTCTAATGTCTAAATTAGGTTAGGAGTACCTACCTACATTCAAATGCAATATTTAACTTGAAGACATAAGTATGTGCTGAACAACGAATTCCATTTGTGTAATGGGATCAAAATTTATGTTCTACGTATCCAGACAGTGAATTTAATTAAATACTGCCTACCTGACTAGGGCTCTAACATAAGTACCTACTTGTAGGGCGGAAGGGTTACCGCATTTTTATAAATGGTGGGTACTTCTATCTAATTATAACTTTTAAACTTACGCGTTGCATTTTAATATAATTTGACACGGGAATAAACGCGTTTAACCTAGGTAAAGTATTTACCTTATGCTTGACGTTTCGACCGGGTTACACCGACCGTGGTCACAATCTGACAGTCAGCTTGTGTGCATAAGGTAAATACTTTACCCAGGTTAAACGCGTTTATTCCCGTGTCAAATTATATTTACTTCTATCTAAATTGAGCGTTCCTATTTTATGATTTTGACTGCCTCTGTGGCGCGGTGGGAGTGTATCCGACTGCTACGCAAGAGGTCGTTCGATCCCCACCCAGGATAAAACTTTGTGTGATGAGCATGATGGTTTATTCTGTGTCTGGGTGTTAGTTATCTATAATATGTTTGTATTTAAAAATATATTAGTATGTTTATCAGTTGTCTGGTTTCCATAGCACAAGCTCTGCTTAGTTTTGGGATCAGATAGCGTTGTGTGAATTGTCCCAAGATATTATTATTTTTGTTAAGTACCCTATTTCACAAAATAGTTTTTTACTGCTATTGATTCATAGAAAACTATTAGGTGCAGATATAGCGCCTTTGACGCAATCATGTTTCATGAAACAGTCTATCCTGCTGTATGATATAAGCCTTTATTTACGCCACGATACCCGATCCTCCGGCTTTGGCAACCAGACCATCACAAGGACCTTTTTTTAGGTCGTCACTCTATCTTGCTGTGGGTCGTCCTACGTTTACCGAGTCGCGGACTATATTCAAATATTTTTTGAAGCGGCGGTAGCCTAATGGCTAAGGTATCGGTCTCGCAATCGTGAGGTCGTGGGTTCGAATCCTGACCATTATACTACCGACGTGAACCCATTTCTAACACAAGCCATGGAGCTTAGCTGGAGGGGTTAACAGGATTGCTAGTAATGTGGGATCACAATCCCTAATAGCTAGTTATCATTTTTTCTAAAAAAAAAAAAACATCAAATGTAAAAAAATCTTGTCACTTTGACCATCACGTCAAGATGGATCTTGAAGCCTTCACACAAAGAGTTTGTCGATCATGTATGGTAAACTCATCTGAGCGCTTAACTCCAAATCTGTAGCTCACTGTAAGTATAATGTCTTGCAAGCTTCGGCACCATCTGCAGACAAGGTGACTTGCTAAATGCAAATGACAAAGCAATTTCTATAGCAGCTTACCGACGCTAAAAGAGAAAAACACTTTCTAAAAAAACAATGACGGTGCACTTTAATATAAATCTCTCCAGAAAAATACTGTTATGAATTATGGAGACTTAAGATTTTCAAATAGGTATATTATATTTAGTTCTAAATCACGTAGTAGTAGCTTATGACTATTTATATTCAACTAACTAACTAACCAGCGCGACACGTCTGCGTAAATTTCCCCTGTTTTTGCAACATTTTTCATTGCTGATCCGCTCCTATTGGTCGTAGCGTGATGGTATACGGCCTTCCTCGATAAATGGGCTATCCAAAAGTAAAATATTTTTTTAATTCAGACCCGTAGTTCTTGAGATTATCGCGTTTAAACAAACAAACTCTTCAGCTTTTTGAGTATTGATTTGAAACTTGAAAAGCTAAATAATTGTTTTGGAGAACAGTAGGTCCGGTGACATAAAACTTTCAATTTTTTTTTCAAATCGATGACATGGTAAGATTTTGTATGCCAGGTCACCAATGCTGCGTAAGTACCATATCAGGTACATTATGTAAACGTCCACGATATAGTCATTTTACCATTTTGAAATGATTAATCATGCAAAAGAAGTATCTCAGTAATCAACTGTGATCACTTTGTTGTTCATCTAAAGTAATGAAAACCTCTAAATAATTAATACGATGAAGTGTAAACTTTAGTTTAAGTTGTAGACTTATTCAATTTACGTTGCCGCACGCAGAGGTGGCCAGCGCCGTGATAAATCCTTGAACTTGACGAAGCCGAAATTGGACAAGAAATTATCCGTTGAACGTCCGCCGCACAAAGAAGGATTAGTAGGGTTCCCAAATCCCAACATACTTCGTACCTTTGAAGGAAGACGGTATTTATTTAACGTTATTTTATATTACGTATTTAGCAATATTTAAGCATGGGTGGTACGTAAATTATAGGTATTAGAGCCCATCTCAGGACAGTAAACAGTTACAGCGGTTATTACGCATTAAATAAATCATACCGAAATGCAAATTTATTGATACAAACTACATAATCACTACATAGTATAAAACAAAGTCGCTTTCTTTGTCCCTATATCCGTATGTATGCTTAAATCTTTAAAACTACTCAACAGATTTTGATGCGGTTTTTTTTAATAGATAGAATGATTGAAGAGGAAGGTTTATATGTATAATAACATCCATTAAATAGTGGAGAAATAAGGAGCGGAGCAGCAATAAGAAATGTTGCAAAAACGGGGAAAATTTACGCAGACGAAGTTGCGCGGGTCAGCTAGTAGATTATATAAAAGATGTAAAAGATGACTTATGATGAAACCTAATGTAAAAGATGGGTTAAGTACGTAAAAGCCAAAGTAGGAAGAAAATTGGTGTAAAACATAGAAACGGCCGATTAGACACAAAAGGTTCCCTAAGGGTTTGAACTTTGACTACCCAACTCAAAAACTCAATAAAAATATTTATCCATAGACCTTTACTGACAACTTATATCTTCAGGGGATTGCTATTCCCGTTGGAGCAGACGTTTTCAACAAAATTATGCTTATTTGTTTAGAAAACATTTTTGTTGTAGGTATTCCCTTGCGAGCTAGAAACTTATACTAAAATATTGAATGTCTTAGTAATATTTTAGGCTATTCTTGAGATGGATAAAATAACCCCAGCAATGTCCAAAAATAGATCCTTATTTTAAATATATAAAATATATAAAATTCTCGTGTCACAGTTTTCGTTGCCATACTCCTCCGAAACGGCTCGACCGATTTTGATGAAATTTTGTATGCATATTCGGTAGGTCTGAGAATCGAACAACATCTATTTTTCATACCCCGAAGAGTTTGTTTGTTTGTTTGAACGCGATAATCTCAGGAACTACTGGGCCGCATTGAAAAAATATTTTATTGTTGGATAGCCCATTTATCGAGGAAGGGTATAGGTTATAACATCACGCTACGACCAATAGGAGCGGAGCAGCAATGAAAAATGTTGTAAAAAAAAGGAAGAAAAAGAAAAAAGGGAAAATTTACGCAGACGAAGTTGCGCGGGTCAGCTAGTAACATTATAATGTTGTATGTGTATGGACGGCTAACAATAACTACATATTTGTCTTGTAGTTATTGCAAACCATCTATATTAAGGGTAGATTACGCGAAACAGGGTTCGGCTCTCTCAAAAATGTATATTGAAAACCTAAATATTAGGACACGAAAAAAATTGTATCACTAGTCAAAGAGTTTTTCTAGTAGATGAAATAAAGAAATTTAAGTATATGGCTTAATATGTACCCGCAAATAAATCTTGAAGTTGCGGAAAAATGCAAAAACGAGCATTTTCGTATTGTCATAGTCATGGCGTTCGTAATTTAACATATTTACGAACGAATATTCTACTTTATTTTGACCTGCACTCCTGCGCACTGTGAAGTAATGGTTGTGTGCGGAAAAGCGAGGCCGGCGATCGTGTCGCTGTGTACGTAGCGCTTAATCAATAATTCTCTCAGTGTAATGCGTAAGGGCGCATTACACGATAATGTTTTTGTCTCAAAGTAAATCCTAGCACATACCTACCTAGTTGTAATTTAGGGAGTAGCTTAAATAAAACCTCGAATCTAGTACCGCCTACTTGTTTGTCATATCAATAAGTAGGTAGTTGGTATTGTACCTATCTGATTTCGGGATAGGTAAGCATTATTAATATTTCATTCTTTACCTACCGATGTACCGTCATATTTAAGTTTTACATATTTCTGCCATATTGATGTTTATATAGGTACTTGGCTGGCAAGGATTGGGTATATGTAAGCACTAGCTGTCCGGCGCAACTTCGTCTGCGTAAATTTTCCCCGTTTTTGCAACTACACGTCCTACAAAACTTCCTCGATAAATGGGCTATCCAACAGTGAAATAATTTTTCAATTCGGACCAATAGTTCCTGAGATTATCGCGTTCAAACAAACAAACAAACTTCAGCTTTATAATATTAGTATAGATATCAATATCATTTACTATATTCTAACAGTATAGAATAAAAGTTTAAGACCGGTTTACATTCTTCATAACATTTTTTCAGTAGAATACTTAGTAGTTATAAAATATTATAATTAGACTATCAGTCCACCGCTGGCTGCTGGATACAGGCTTCGTGCAATGCACCCTACGACACCTGGTACTCGTCCTCCTGGTGGTCGTCGGTCCATCTGGCTGTATAAAATACACATACCTAAAAATATAATTACCTACTTAGTAATTGGGAGATTTCAGATTCCGATCAGTTATTAATTTTGGCTTTTATTGGAACATAACAATCAGATAGAACTATTATCGCGTGTATTACTTACTTTAGTACTCCAAATCGTGTGTGAGATAAAGATAAGAAAATTGCTAAGGCAAAACACGTACAAAATTAATGTCTATTTTATTATTTACGAGTATTAGATACTAATTTTGTCGACTTTCTTGCTATATTATTAACTAGCGGACGCCTCGCGTTTTCACCCGCGTAGTTACCGTTCCCGTGGAAATACAGAGATAAAAAATAGCCTATGTCACCCGGGGTTAGTGTAGCTTCACAACGATGAAGAATTTTTCAAATCCGTCCAGTAGTTTCGGAGCCTTTTCAATACAAACAAACAATCAAATCTTACCTCTTTATAATATTATTAGTATAGAAGATTAAATTATTAATAGGCAGGCCTACCTGTTAAGTTTCACATAAGCACTAGCATCTGATCGCAATATAGGAATAAAAAAAAAAACCCGCCTGCACAAAAAAGATGGAAACAAGATCCCCTACATAATTATATAATTTCATGCAATATATAAAAATAAAAAAACCTGCCTGCACAAAAAAGATGGAAACAAGATCCCCTACATAATTATATCATTTCATGCAGTCGGAGGCACTTTACTAAGTTCATCAAGATTCATTAATGCCTCTGACTGCTTTTTTGTGCAGGCGTGTTTTTTTTTTTTTTATTCCTATATTGCGATCAGATGCTAGGTCACGGGTAGACTTTTCGGGCAATAAACAAAGTATTTTACCTTAAATTATTCACGCGATATCAGTCGATCTGCGTCCACGGTCGGGTGCAATTCGATCAAAACCTCGTCGGGTAATTAAAAGGTACCTTTTATATTTCACGAGTTTAAGTCCCGATAATATTCTTGTTATGAAACATGGGTATTTATAGGATACGAACTTTATTATCACCGTTACTTCCTAGAGTAAGTAAGCACAGTTTGAGCAAAATTGTAAGTACCTAATAACGTGGTAGAATTTGCATTCGATTGTCAAACATTCAGTATAATAGCTAACAGTGTGATTATTTATTGGATAATATTGCCCAACAAATGAAATATGTTCAATAAGTGACTCACTGAGGTTTAATAAAGTTGATATGGGGTAAACGCCAGAAATAGATGAACGATATTAGAGATCGGAACAAATTATATCAGAAGTCCGCCTGCTTGTTTGTCCAACGATTGGCAACTGATTTGTATGCTTTAGGCAAAGATTTGCTGAGCGTAGCATATTACAATATGTTTGTTGTACCTACCTATGTATAGAAAGGATGTCTAATGGCATTATTCGGTGATGGTACAAGAATCTTATAACCTCTAGGAATGGAACATGAGAGGTTATATTAAGTTATATTGATAATATTTAGTTGTGTAAACTAACTTAACAAATAGGTAGAAGATATGTGTGCTTTGGTTGACTAAGGAAAATTATTTTTATTAAATTAGTCCTAGTAATTGAGAACATTACAATCTTGTATCGTTCAATCTTTTAATAACAGATCTGTGGATCATTTAACTAATATGAACTCTACTTTCATTCAGAAGTAATCCTATTAATCTATACTTACTAATATTATAAAGAGGAAAGATTTGTATTTTTGTATGTAACGAATAAACTTAAAAACTACTGGACCGATTTCAAAAATTCTTTCACCGTTGCGAAGCTACACTATCCCCGGGTGACATAGGCTACTTTTTATCCCTCTATTCCAACGGTAACGGGAATTACGCGGGTAAAACCTCAGGGCGGCCGCTATTATTATATATCTGGAAGTTTGTCAGAATGCATCGATATATGTTTGTTGCCCTTTCACACAACACACTGATTTTGATAAAACTTTACTAACAGCAGGTAATGGAAGTAGTTTATTACCTACATTAGATCAAATCCTCTCCGTAGCGGCAGCGTAGTAGCAGTTTAAACGACAGCTATGCAAGATGTTAGGTTTTATACACATAAGGGATAGAGTTTTATAGGATCCATAAAATTAGTAATCAAAAAAAAAACAGACAGTGGAATCTGAATAATCTCAGTTCTGTCAGTGACGCTAGAGGCGTTGCATTTGCTTCTGATCTTCTAATGTAACCTATTTAAAAATTTCGAGTTTTTTCAAAACTTCAAGACTTAAACCATATGAATATGAATACAAAGATAAATAAAAGAGATACACTATAGAGTTCAAGTTTATTTGTAGGTAAGTAACACTACTAGTAGTAATGGGCTAGTAATCTAGTCAAACTTAGCTATTAGCTTTCCTCTTTAACCAGTTAAAAAAACTTTAAAAAATTTTTATAATTTTAGAAAGAAAAATCCTGCTATTTAAAGAGCTGTAATACAAAGTCCCATCTAAACGTAGGTACTACTTAACACTCGGAAGCAATACTAATATCTTGAAATGTATCTAAAAATGGAACCAGAAACTAGCATCTTATTTTTATTTCATTCCATTTTGCTTCGCAAAAGGACCGACCGTGAAAATAAGGTGATGTTTTTCCTCAGTTCAATCGAGCAAGGAAACGGGTCGGTTAGACATATTTCTGATAATGTTCTGCAAAAGAGCTGACACTATCATTGAGGGAAATATTCCAAGCTTTGTAATGTCGATAAGGTGGGAAACCAGGATAGAGTCCGAATAATGGAATGTAGTTACTGTAGTAAAAACGTTTTAATTTAATAAAGATTCAGTTAACTGTCTCAGTGCCTGGCGTGGTGTATAAGATTACTATGCATGAGGCTATATGAGATCCAACCACTAGGCCTAGCCAAATGCCAAGGAGGTCATGACCTTTTTGATTTCTTCACTTTTCCTCTTTTTTTTAAATATGATGATGAACTACCAATGTGGGATTTTGGTCACACATTACTAGCAATCCTGTTAACCCCTCCAGCTAAGCTTAATGGCTTGTGTTAGGAGTGGGTTCACGTCGGTAGTATAATGGGTAGGATTCGAACCCGCGACCGATTACGAGACCGATGCCTTAGCCATTAGATGACAAGCCAGGAGAATAATAGTGCAGTAAGGAAAGTTGACATGCGGCTACTAATTGCTCACCCTTTATAACTTAGTGGTGAAGACTTCTGGAGTTCTCATAAAACTACTTATTTCGGTTGTGTTGAACTAATTAGCAAAAATATATAGATTGCGTAACCAAACAATTTAGGAACTTAGGCTTATTTTCACATTTTTGTTTAATATATGCGTGACTTTCTCTTGTGGAATTTATATTGCGTAAATTTAGGTATTGTTGATATTATTTTGAACCCAAACTGCGGTCCCTGTGGAATACCTGACTGTTTTGTTTTCTAAACATGAGGCATTTGCAATGTAAGTCAAACAGTTTTAATTGCCTACGTATTTTTATTTACTTAAATACAAAAATGAGTGGAAAGGATTACTTTTATATAATTACTAGCTGTGCCCCGCGGTGTTACCTGCGGTTTATTAGCCTTTTTGTTAATCCAGGGTGTCGGCTAACTCCATGCCAATTTTATTAAAATCGCTCCAGCCGTTTAGACGTGAAGAACCAATAAACATACACACTCACACACTCACAAACTTTCGCTTTTAATATTAGTGTGATATAACACAAACTTTCATCAACTTTTTATTTAGAACACACATTTAGAATTTTCAAATATCGTTTCTTAATCTACGTTATAATTACTATATGCGTGCCAAATTTCAATCCAATTTATTCAGTGCTTTCAGCTGTTCATTGATATATTAGTGAGTCGCAATTTCCTTTTATAATTTATACAGTTTTTGGTCAAGATTATACTAGAAAGAAGGAACTTCCATAAAGTTGTAAAACTCCTGGATAAATTAAATTATTAATGAGGATGTAACATAATTACTTTATCAACTGATATAAACTTTGGTCAAACAATTAACAAAGTTGTTTATAGAATAAACTGTAAATGTAAACGGGTATTTTACTAGATACAAAGTACATTAACCACGACGAGGCATTTTGGCTAGTTGTGGGTAGGATACAAGCTAGGTTGAATGTGGTGAAACACTGTGCAAACGTTCAAGCAGTCATTTTATACAACAAATTAGATTCAGATTTCAAAATTATCTCAAACCACAGAATCTTAACAATTTGGTTCAAAGCACATCTCCTCAAGAAATGTTATTATCTATATATATAAAAATGAAACCCGTTTTCCGTTGTCACGACATAGCATGAAAACGGCTTGACCGATTTGGCTGTTTTTTTTTTGTAGTTTTCTAATACTCTGTACAAGGTTCTTACGGAAAAAAAATTAAGAAAATCTCTCAGAAAGATTGAAAAATATACATTTAATTTTGTATATTTTAAAAAAAGCGCGTTACGTATGTCAACGTCATTCAATTTAAAACAAAAAACTCTGTGGTGATCTATGACACCACAGACATAACCGCGCTAACAAATGTCAACGTCATTTCAATTTAAAACAAAAAAATATGTGGTAATCTGTCACACATTCATAACTGCGCTAAAATTAGTAAAGTCCTTCTCAGGTATGACGAGACCAGGGAAATAGGTATTCATTTTTATATGGAGGATATTATAGATTCCAGTTCAAATTGAATAGGTACCGCTAAGGCGGTACGACGTTCGCCGGGTCCGCTAGTAGTGTATAAATGGCTTCATCTAAGGTGCAACAAATATTTTATAGTTTTAAGTTTTATTATGTTTTTTTTCCCTCTTGTGTCCTATTGTTGTGTGTTAGTATGTATCTTGTTTGTGTGTATTAGTTTTAAAGGTTTATTTTCAACACAAATGTAATTTTTGTTCAGAAATAAATGTCTAATGTCTAAATTAGGTTAGGAGTACCTACCTACATTCAAATGCAATATTTAACTTGATGACATAAGTATGTGCTGAACAACGAATTCCATTTGTGTACGTAAAGGGATCAAAATTTATGTTCTACGTATCCAGACAGTGAATTTAATTAAATACTGCCTACCTGACTAGGGTTCTAACGTAAGTAGGTACCTACTTGTAGAGCGGAAGGGTTACAGCATTTTTATAAATGGTGGGTACTTCTATCTAATTATAACTTTTAAACTTACGCGTTGCATTATAAATACAATTTGACATGGGAATAAACGCGTTTAACCTAGGTTAAGTATTTACCTTTTGCTTGACGTTTCGACCGGGTTACACCGACCGTGGTCACAAGCTGACAGTCTGCTGGGTTACACCGACCGTGGTCACAAGCTGACAGTCTGCTGGGTTACACCGACCGTGGTCACAAGCTGACAGTCTGCTGGGTTACACCGACCGTGGTCACAAGCTGACAGTCTGCTGGGTTACACCGACCGTGGTCACAAGCTGACAGTCTGCTGGGTTACACCGACCGTGGTCACAAGCTGACAGTCTGCTGGGTTACACCGACCGTGGTCACAATCATCTGACAGTCAGCTTGTGTGCATAAGGTAAATACTTTACCCAGGTTAAACGCGTTTATTTTATCATTTTTAATTATTGTTACGCTATTTTTACAAAATATTTTTTTACTTCTATTGTTTCATAGAAACCTATTAGGCGCAGACTTAGCGCCTTTGACGCAATCATGTTTCACGAAACAGTTTATCCGACTGTGTGACATAAGCAGTTAATATAATAATAAGTTGCTGTGGGTCGTCCTACGTTTACCGAGTCGCGGACTACATTCAAACATTTTTTGAAGCGGCGGTAGCCTAATGGCTAAGGTATCGGTCTCCCAATAGTGAGGTCGTGGGTTCGAATCCTGACCATTATACTACCGACGTGAACCCATTCCTAACACAAGCCATAGAGCTTAGCTGGAGGGGTTAACAGGATTGCTAGTAATGTGGAATCACAATCCCACATTGCTAATTATCTTTTTTCCTAAAAAAAAAAAAAAAAAACTCAAATGGTAATAAATCTTGTCACTTTGACCATCACATCAAGATGGATCTTGAAGCCTTCACACAATGAGTTTGTCGATCATGTATGGTAAACTCATCTGAGCGCTTAACTCCAAATCTGTAGCTCACTGTAAGTATAATGTCTTGCAAGTTTCGGCACCATCTGCAGACAAGGTGACTTGCTAAATGCAAATGACAAAGCAATTTCTATAGCAGCTTACCGACGCTAAAAGAGAAAAACACTTTCTAAAAAAACAATGACGGTGCACTTTAATATAAATCTCTCCAGAAAAATACTGTTATAAATTATGGAGATTTAACATTTTCAAACGGATATATTATACTTAGTTTTAAATCACGTAGTAGTAAGCTTATGACTATTTATATTCAACTAGCTAACTAACCAGCGCGACACGTCTGCGTAAATTTCCCCTGTTTTTGCAACATTTTTCATTGCTGCTCCGCTTCTATTGGTCGTAGCGTGATGTTATACGGCCTTCCTCAATAAATGGGCTATCCAAAAGTGAAAGAATTTTTCAAATCGTACCCGTAGTTCCTGAGATTATCGCGTTTAAACGAACAAACTCTTCAGCTTTTTGAGTATAGATTTGAAACTTGAAAAGCTAAATAATTGTTTTGGAGAACAGTAGGTACGGTAGTATAAAACTTTCAATTTTTTTTCAAATCGATGACATGGTAAGATTTTGTATGCCAGGTCACCAATGCTGCGTAAGTACCATATCAGGTACATTATGTAATCGTCCACGATATAGTCATTTTACCATTTTGAAATGATTAATCATGCAAAAGAAGTATCTCAGTAATCAACTGTGATCACTTTGTTGTTCATCTAAAGTAGTGAAAACCTCTAAATAATTAATACGATGAAGTGTAAACTTTAGTTTAAGTTGTAGACTTATTCAATTTATGTTACCGCACGCAGAGGTGGCCAGCGCCGTGATAAATCCTTGAACTTGACGAAGCCGAAACTGGACAAGAAATTATCCGTTGAACGTCCGCCGCAGAAAGAAGGATTAGTAGGGTTCCCAAATCCCAACATACTTCGTACCTTTGAAGGAAGACGGTATTTATTTAACGTTATTTTATATTACGTATTTAGCAATATTTAAGCATGGGTGGTACGTAAATTATAGGTATTAGAGCCCATCTCAGGACAGTAAACAGTTACAGCGGTTATTACGCATTAAATAAATCATACCGAAATGCAAATTTATTGATACAAACTACATAATCACTACATAGTATAAAACAAAGTCGCTTTCTTTGTCCCTATATCCGTATGTATGTTTAAATCTTTAAAACTACGCAACAGATTTTGATGCGGTTTTTTAATAGATAGAATGATTGAAGAGGAAGGTTTATGTTTATAATAACATCCATTAAATAGTGGAGAAATAAGGAGCGGAGCAGCAATAAGAAATGTTGCAAAAACGGGGAAAATTTACGCAGACGAAGTTGCGCGGCTCAGCTAGTAGATTATATAAAAGATGTAAAAGATAACTTATGATGAAACCTTATGTAAAAGATGGGTTAAGTACGTAAAAGCTAAAGTAGGAAGAAAATACATAACATAGAAACGGCCGATTAGACACAAAAGGTTCCCTAAGGGTTTGAACTTTGACTACCCAACTCAAAAACTCAATAAAAATATCTATCCATAGACCTTTACTGACAACTTATATCTTCAGGGGATTGCTATTCCCGTTGGAGCAGACGTTTTCAACAAAATTACCTATGCTTATTTGTTTAGAAAACATTTTTGTTGTAGGTATTCCCTTGCGAGCTAGAAACTTATACTAAAATATTGAATGTCTTAGTAATATTTTAGGCTATTCTTGAGATGGATAAAATAACCCCAGCAATGTCCAAAAATAGATCCTTATTTTATTTCAATAACATTTTAATGTTGTATGTGTACGGACGGCTAACAATAACTACATATTTGGCCTGGAATTTATGCAAACCTGGAATTTATGAATATTAAGGGTAGATTACGCGAAACAGGGTTCGGCTTTCTCAAAAATGTATATTGAAAACCTAAATACCTATTAGGACATGAAAAAAATTGTGTCACGAGTCAAAGAGTTTTTCTAGTAGATAAAATAAAGAAATTTAAGTATATGGCTTAATATGAACCCGCAAATTTTCCTTTGCCGTGTGGTGCCGGCTTAAGAATAGTACCACCCCATCTCTTCCCGTGGGTGTTGTCAAGGCGACTAAGGGATTTCACACCGGAGGACGGGCAGCAGCGTCCTCTGCGTACTTAAAGCCTTACTGCGATCACCAACCCGCTCGCCAAGCGTGGTGATTATGGCAATTACCCCCAGGATCTACATACTAGTAGGTTCTACTGGGGAGACCCGTGCCCAGGAGTGGGCCATCATATGGGTTGATATGTATGTATATGTATGAACCCGCAAATAAATCTTGAAGTTGCGGAAAAATGTAAAAACAAGCATTTTCGTATTGTCATAGTCATGGCGTTCGTAGTTTAACATATGTACGAACGAATATTCTACTTTATTTTGACCTGCACTCCTGCGCACTGTGAAGTAATGGTTGTGTGCGGAAGAGCGAGGCCGGCGATAGTGTCGCTGTGTACGTAGCGCTTAATCAATAATTCTCTCAGTGTAATGCGCCCTTAATAATGTTTTTGTCTCAAAGTAAATCCTAGCACATACCTACCTAGTTGTAATTTAGGGAGTAGCTTAAATAAAACCTCGAACTATAGTTGGTATTGTACCTATCTGATTTCGGAATAGGTAAGCATTATTAATATTTCATTCTTTACCTACCGATGTACCGTCATATTTAAGTTTTACATATTTCTGCCATAATTTTATTATTAGAATAAGAAAATTATCGGTGACAAGTAAATTTTTTTTTTATAAAATGTCTAAACGATGTTTATATAGGTACTTGGCTGGCAAGGATTGGGTGTATGAAAGCACTAGCTGTCCCGCGCAACTTCGTTTGCGTAATTTTTACCCGTTTTTACAACTACACTTCCTACAAAACTTCGTCGATAAATGGGCTATCCAACAGAGAAAGATTTTGTTTTAATTCGAACGTTTGATTTAAGTAGGTCCTGAGATTATCGCGTTCAAACAAACCAACCCTTCAGCTTTATAATATTAGTATAGATATCATTATCAATATCATTTACAATATTCTAACAGTATAGAATAAAAGTTTAAGACCGGTTTACATTCTTCATAACATTTTTTCAGTAGAATACTTAGTAGTTATAAAATATTATAATAAATTAGTCTATCAGTCCACCGCTGGCTGCTGAATACAGGCTTCTTCCAATGCACCCTACGGCACCTGGTACTCGTACTCCTGGTGGTCGTCGGTCCATCTGGCTGTATAAAATACACATACCTAGAATTATAATTACTTAATAATTGGGAGATTTCGGATTCCGATCAGTTATTAATTTTGGCTTTTATTGGAACATAACAATCAGATGGAACTATTATCGCGTGTATTACTTACTTTAGTACTCCAGATCGTGTGTGAGATAAAGACAAGAATATTGCTAAGGCAAAACACTTGCAAAATTAATGTCTATTTTATTACTTACGAGTATTAGATACTAATTTCTCGGTAGTAGCTACGACTTTCTTGCTTTAATATTAATATGCAGGCCTAGCTGTTAAGTTTGACATAAGCACTAGCATCTGATCGCGATGCGGACGCAATATCAGAATAAAAAATACGTTTAATGTGTGCATGTGTGTCTGGCATCGAAGCGGTTAAAAAGTTAAGCAGATTTGGATTTTGGATGCGTACCTACCTATTTCGTAAATGAAAAGATCGTTTTTCGAAATGGTTCTTAGCTAGTTTATACATGTCGAGTTTTAAATGTTATATACCTAACATAATTGTTATTAACCTGAAAATATATATATATTACGGGTCTTCGCAATCGCGTGAATTATTAAACACCTTGTTTATTGCCCGACGTTTCGACCGTATTGCAATGGCCGTGGTCACGGGTAGACTTTTCAGGCAATAAACAAAGTATTTTACCTTAAATTATTCATGCGATATCAGTCGATCTGCGACCACGGTCGGGTGCAATTCGATCAAAACCTCGTCGGGTAATTAAAAGGTACCTTTTATATGTCACGAGTGTAAGTCCCGTTTTAAGTTAGAATTCGAACTTTATTGTCACCGTTACTTACTTGTAAGAAAGCACAGTTTGAGCAAAATTATAAGTACCTAATAACGTGGTAGAATTTGCATTTGATTTTCAAACATTCAGTTTACTAGTTAACAGTGTGATTGTTTAGTGAATAATATTGCCCACCAAATGAAATATGTTCAATAAGTGACTCACTGAGGTTTAATAAAGTTGATATGGGGTAAACGCCAGAAATAGATGAACGATATTAGAGATCGGAACAAATTATATCAGAAGTCCGCCTGCTTGTTTGTCCAACGATTGGCAACTGATTTGTGTGCTTTAGGCAAAGATTTGCTGAGCGTAGCATATTACAATATGTTTGTTGTACCTACCTACGTATAGAAAGGATGTCTAATGGAATTATTCGGTGATGGTACAAAAATACTGTACTCTTGTACATACAAGAATCTTAGTTCCAGTTATTGAGAACATTTCATTCCTGTATCGTTCAATCCTTCAATAACAGATCTGTGGATCATATCTATATCTATCTTCTATACATTTAACAAAATTGTAAATTTCACGTGTCTGTACATGGCCGAACATAGTAAAAAAAAATATTGGGAAATGTTCGAAAAGAGTATTTAAACACATTCCCACATTTTTAGAAATGTCTGTCTGTCTGTCTGTCTGTCTGTCTGTTTGTTTGAACACGCATCACGCAAAACCTACCAGACATATTCGGTTGAAATTTTGTATGTGTATTCTAATAAGTCTGGATTAACATATAGGCTATAATTTATCACGCTATTTCCCATAGGAGCTAAGCAATAACGAATAATGTCTGTAGCTTTTTATCGTCATAAAACAATAACTACTTGACGGATCTTCATGAAAATTTGCAGTTTTATTGTAAATACTAGTCATTACTTACACTATGAATCATTACGCTATCGTCTATGGGGAGCGAGCAGCAACGTATGTTTGGTCGAACCATTATGGTTTTTCACAAATTTTTTCACAATAAGACATTATTTACAATTGTAACCCATGGAAACAGTAACTTCACGCTAAAACTTTAAGGAGCTAAACACAAGATTTTTAATTTTCTTATGATCACCTATTTTAACCATTAATGTATCGGTTGAGGTGGTCTAATGGCACAAGTGGCGGTATTGAACGAGCGAGTTAGGAGGATCGAATCTCAAGTGTGCGGGGTCTCTTTTTGTGTTGTTTTAAAATGATTTTTATTATTTTTTAAGTATTTTTTCCAAATGTATACTTATTATACAAGCTTTTATTTTCGACTTTAACATGCTTACTTTGTTTAACAAATTTTCATATTAATCAAACACTTTCAATAGGCACCTTTATCATTGTTTTGCATGAATCGTGATTATGTTATGAATGTAGAAATGAAAAACAATATTACATTACAAAAAAACAATAACTACTTGATATTTTCTAGAGTTTATAAATGTTAGTGTTATATCAAAACAAAACACGTGGCGCCATCTGTGATTCGATTTCTTCTGAGTGCCAAAATTGCTTACCTACAAATGTTGATAAACTTTCGCGATTTGTGCACATTATGAAAATATATATATTACGGGTCTTAATCGCGTGAATAATTTAAGGTTAAATACCTTACTTACCTACGTTTAAAATTTTAGTTTAATTTAATATAAAATCATCAAGTATTAAAAGAAACTTATCCAGTTTTGAAAATAAATGGCGTTTAAATACAAATTAAAATGAATCAGGAAAAATGATTTGAGGGTTGGCACACCTATTTTTTAATTCACCAATGTAGACATTATAAAATAATATTTAAATCTTCTTATGTGAGTGAAAAAAAAAATTGAAATAAGTTTAGAAATTGTATTTAAACACAAAAAAAAATATCTGAGTATATCTTTTTAAAACGTTAGAATGTTGTCTGTTTGTTTGAACCCGCATCACAGTACCGCGGGAATGCAATGTTTTAAATCAGGATATTTTTTTAAAACATAACTAGCCCTATTTCGCGGGGGACTTTACAACACGGACACAAAGTGGGTGTACTTTAGACTCGGAAAAGATCGCTCGGGCAGGACATAACCCGCGGTCATAGGGAATCTGTGAGAGTTTTTTCCATCATACCTTTATTACCTATGTTTAAATTATCTTGAAGGAGCGGCTAGGTACCTCCGATTAAAACGTCCGATTTAAAAGTGTCGGAGCCGAAGTTGGAGTCGAAGGTTTAAAATTAATCGGAATTTTCGACCTTTCGGAGTCAGAATCGAAGCTCCTTAATACAAAATTTCGCGCGAGTACTTGGGCGGTTTCGGGCTTCATTTAACCCGAAACCGTCCAAGTTCTCGCGTGACGGGGGAGGGGGGAAATTTTTCAATATTAATAATATTTGATGTGATGAAAATCATTTTGGTGAAATACTTTTTTGTGGAGGTGCTGAAAGCATAGGATTTTTTGTAATTTGTCTTCTAACGGTCTGGCGCCATAAACTTTGTCGCCCTTCATTTTGCTGCACTGGGCATTTGCTTGGCTTGCCCTGCCATAGGTCGGGCTCTGATTAAAGCTAGGCCCTAATATCCATAGATGCCACAGAGCATTGTGGAGCATGTTTCCAATATGTTTTACACAGAAGTTAAATTGTAATTTAAACTACCTTAACATAAACCCAACTTAACAACCAAATATGTAGGTACTCTACTTTCATTCAGAAGTAATCCTATTAATTTATACATACTAATATTATAAAATCTTTCCTGATTTGTATTTTTGTCTATAACGAATAAACTTAAAAACTACGGGACCAATTTCAAAAACTTTAACTTTAAGACTTCAGTCTTAAACCATATGAATCTATAGATAAATAAAAGAGATACACTATATTATTATTATTTATTTACTATTATCATTTATTTAAAGTAACTTTGACTCAATTACATTTTACTTAAAACTATGTTAGTAGCTAATCTAGACAAAAAGTATAACAATAGTATGTGCCTACACAAATCACCGCTGTATCATTCTATGTGAAATGGCACAGCAATGATTCATGTAGACACAATCCAATCTATTTACAATCATGTTGATGATGCTGTTAGAGCTGGCCCGAACCCTACGGACCAGGGATGCACATCTTTTGCGCATTGTGGTATAAAAACAGTCAACGCTCGCCTCAGCGCTACAGAAACGGAGCAGCCCCAACAGCACCCTGAATGCATTATTATATTGGATACGGAGGGTGTTGTAAGACTTTTGAGTATATCTAGCCCACAGGTTGCACGTGTAAAAAGATGTGCAATATGCTCGGAACAGTGTGATTTTAACTTGTGTTGAACATCGTGCAAACCTGCGAGCCAGCATATTCGCTCTCACTGACAACTATAGAATTCAAGTTTATTTGTAGATAAGTAACACTACTGTGCAGCATAGCAACAAAGACATAGTTCAATTTATAATGGCGGGTAATATCATACCGCAGTAGCATGTTGAATTCAAATAGCAATTTGCATAAGACGTGGCTGTACCGACGTAGCACGTTTTATTTAGATGGCACTTGACAGGTATATAGCTGTGCGCTGAACTATGCGATATTAAGTTTAAGCTCGGAATGTACAGAAAATGTTATGTTAGTGGGACTTAGTTTTCATGAATATGCCTTTTCAACTTGTGATGTGGTAAGCAAGAGCGGCACTGATCTATCTCAAACATTCGGAACTACTAGGTTGTCTGAGTTTTGCTCCTTTAATGTCTTCCTCTTATTAAATCACTAGCTGACCCGCTCAACTTCGTCTGCTTAGATTTTCCAAGATTTTGCAACATTTTTCGTTTCAGCTTCGCTCCTATTGGTCGTAGCGTGATGGTATGCTTTCTCGATAAATTGGCTATCCGACAATGAAATAATTTTTCAATTCGAACCGTAATTCGTAATAAAGTGGTTCCAGCTACCACTTTGTTTCAAAAGTGTTCCGAAATTTCGTACCCTTGAACGATGTCTAGGTACTGCGACGACCAGCGCAGCGACTTGCGCTAGTTGTTCCACTTCCAGTACCCGGGAATACACTTGTAAATAAAATAAATAAATAAATATGTAAAAAATGTCAATAATCACAGACGCGACACTGTATTTGGGCTGCAGCTAGCACTTGGAACTTTACGACCAAAAATTCAAATGCCAAACCGATGTTTAGAATAGCGTTATCTGTAAAGGTTTATTTCCGTGCATCGCGATCGATCGCGAGCCGCTCGCGGCTTACGACAAGCGGCTGAGGTAAGTGACAGACGTGCGCGGCCGACGACTGTCGTAGGCCTGCGCGCGCACTGTGAATATTGTCGCATCGGCCGCGAGCGTCAGCCGCTTGTCGTAAGCCGCTCGCGGCTTACGACAAGCGGCTGAGGTAAGTGACAGACGCGCGCGGCCGACGACTGTCGTAGGCCTGCGCGCGCACTGTGAATATTGTCGCATCGGCCGCGAGCGTCAGCCGCTTGTCGTAAGCCGCTCGCGGCTCGCGATCGGCCGCGATGCTCGGAAATGAACCTTTAAGCAAGAAGTTTGCATGTCATCCAAATCGTCCAGTAACTACATATGTGTGGCGGTACCCACATATACCTAATAAAATAAAATAAATTGACACTTGACAGCTCGCGCCAAATCGCGATATAGAAGTTTTCACAGCTGCTAACTATAAATACAAGTTTCCAACGTTAACCGTTGGGCCGCGGCCCGCCAGGCACGATCACCTCGCCTGGTCGGAGGATCCTCCCTTTGTGTTGGAGGGACTTAACACCTTGCCCTCCACAGTGGTGACCCCGACGTGATTGGAAGCTGCCTTCATTATCAGCAGCAGCAGCATCGTCACCGCCGCACTCGCCGTCACTCCCATAGATATGAGCGGTAATTAAGTCACAGCCAGCCAGCATCCGGCCTCTACTGGGATACCACACGCCTGCAGCGAACGCTCCAGCCTGGTCATCCCTACGGCCTCTCCAGCGTCTAGGCACAGCACACTGCACCTACGGTACTTTTAAGCAGAGCACATCTCTCCCGTCTACGCAGCAGCCAGCCACTACGCAGCACCGCAGCACCGCACACCGCAGCTACTACCCGACTCACTGGGTTCAGCGGACTTCAGTTCCCCGACTCACTGGAACTAGCGGCATTCAGTTCCGACTCACTGGGACTAGCGGAATCAAGTTCCGACTCACTGGAACTACTCAACACTGGCACTGGCACGCTCCTCAAGAAAGCGACGACAGCTGACTCATCAAGAGAATCAACCTCCGGTCTCGGAGGGGAGTGATGTGGCGGTACCCACATATAATAAAATAAAATAAATTGACACTTGACAGCTCGCGCCAAATCCTGAATCGCGATATAGAAGTTTTCACAGCTGCTAACTATAAATACAAGTTCCCAACGTTAACCGTTGGGCCGCGGCCCGCCAGGCACGATCACCTCGCCTGGTCGGAGGATCCTCCCTTTGTGTTGGAGGGACTTAACACCTTGCCCTCCACATATGTGTGCGTTGTTCAAACGAAGTCCGTAGAAAGCTTCCCTTTGGACTCTAGATGTAATGTATTTAATATAACATTATACTGTTTAGATACCTATGTACTTCCTGACTTAAGCACACACCCATTTATGGGCAATGCCGATTTGCCGCAGCAATACCTATTGCTTAACTTTGTCAATGAATCGATATCCTCGCCTCTTAACCATGGGCTGTAGCTAATAGTACGTGAAAAGAGATTTATGCATAGCATCCCGAAGGCGCCTTATTTAATCAAGTGATAGTGATGCGTGAAATTGATTACATCGGTTATTTGTAACGGTTGTGTAATCAAATGTAAGTTAATTACGGCGCCTCACTGCTCAGCACTCGATAATTCGATACCGCTGTTATTTTGTAACGAGGAAACCTCTGTTATTTAGAAATCATTCATGTCGATATCAGTGCCACAAAATACAGCTCACAGGTCAACAAAACAGTTTGCTCATAGTCACAGTTTGTGTGAACATTGGCGTGGGGAAAAGTCTCTGGCCAACTTTTCCACTCAAGCTAATGTTGGGTTTTATCTACCGATCAAGTAGATGTCATGTGACGTACCTATTGTCAACTTACGGCCGTTTTCATTCAATCGATTGAATTGGCTACTAGAGATATATATCTATACTAATATTATAAAGCTAAAGAGTGTGTTTATTTGTTTGAACGCGAAAATTTCAGGAACTACTGGTCTCAATTGAAAAAATATTTAACTGTTAAAGAGCCAATTTATCGAGGAAGGCTATACGCTATACCAATAGGACCTAAGCAACAATGAAAAATGTTTCAAAAACAGGGAAAATTGATGCATACAAAGTTGGGCGGGTCAGCTAGTTTGACATATGCTCCATACAAAATATGTCAAAATTCTATACCTAGTAGCTAAATCAATTGATAAATAGATTATTAAAAATGGCCATAAATGTCATATGCATACCTTTTTTCGAGTTCCCCTAGTACGGCGATCTCGGCGTGGGCAGTTTCTGGTGGTTTCGGTTGATATCCGACCGAGATCTATATACGTGGGCGTTTATCTGTGTGTGAGCCTATTTTTGGTCGTTGTTGGAAGCCGGCCTTCTGTATCTATGTATTTTGTTTACATTCGGTAGTCGACCTTCCTTACCCTTTTGTTTGTGATAGCATTGTTTTCCAAACTATTGAATCATTGGCTCTATTTCCCAAAGTTAATTACGGTCTAGCCATTAATTATTCAAGAGTGTTCGACAGGTTTTTTCATCCTTTTCTTGTACCTAATCTTATCGGGTCGTATGCTGAGATCTACAGAGCGTGCTTAGGTTTAGCTGAAGCCTAGTTTTTCCACAAAAATGCTGACTGTTGACTTTTTAGACAGATAACACGGTGTAGCTTGATTTTAATTTACTGAACTTTATGTTCAGTAAATCATAAAATCCGCTTAAACTTTTTTAAGTAGTTTTTAAATAAAACATACCGAAAGCAGACAAATCAAAAATGTTTTGAATTCTATTGCTGTTATATACATACACTAGCTGACCCGCGCAACTTCGTCTGCGTATTTTTTTCTTGTTTTTGCAACATTTTTCATTGCTCCTCTGCTACTATTAGTCGCAGCGTGATGTTTTATAGCTTATAATGGAATTCGAGCCAGTAGTTCCTGAGATTATCGCGTTCAAACAAACAAACAAACTCTTCAGCTTTATAATATTAGTATAGGTATGTATATCTAGTAGCCAAATCAATCGATTGAATGAAAACGGCTGTAAGTTGACAATAGGTACGTCACGTGATATCTACTTAATTGGTAGACATCGACCAATTGACTTACAATTGCATTATAAATTATGATGTACCTATAGATAATCATCTAACTAAGCTTGCGCCAAGGCTAATAAAATGACAAAGGTTCGTTTACACTTTGTCAAGTGTTACCTAAGCCAAGTTTGACCTAGCCTAAACACGCTATATAGTTCTAACTAGATTTGACAGAATGTTAGTTTTTCCACACGCACATCGCCGGTGTATATTTCAGTTCCCGTCAATGTGGCAATCCAGGATATGCTGTCTATCAATGTGCCAAATCCAAATCCGTTTAGCGGCTTGGTTTAAATTAAGCAACACATTCAAACTTTCACATTTATATGTACTGGTTGGAGTCTAGTATTTTTACCTGACTGTAAGGAAGGGTTATGATTTTCACGCGTATCTTGTATGTATGTATTTGATATTCTTTATTATCTCATATCTCACAATCCACTGAAAGGATTTATACAAATAAGACGTCGTTAGATTCGTCTTGACCGCCCAAGTGTTCTTAGATATGTGACGTTTGAAAAAAACAAAACATGGCGGCTGTGAGATGTCAAAATAAATACATAATTATATAATTTCATGCAGTCAGAAGCATTAATGAATCTCGATGTACTTAATAAAGTGCCTTCGACTGCAGGTTTTTTATTTTTTAAATTTATTTTTGATTTACTTACATATTTGTATATGGGATTGGAATTTGTATATGTTTCTATCCTTAGAGAAGAAAAACAGAGAAGTGATTGCTAAGTGGCAATGGTCTAGAGGGGTTTGTGTGTTATCACTGTCGCTACATGGACGGGAGACTGATAGTCGTAACGTTGCTTAACCGCGTTGATATATCAATCAGCTGGGTGGATAGACATAGCGACGGTAAATACAGGCTGCAAAGCGTGCGATAGACAAAAAACTCGTGCGGCCAGTAGTTGACAAAAATATTGTCATAAATTGACATTGCAGACTTACAGAAATGGGACTGATATTGGCCGCATAGTCGCCTTGCCTCTTTCTAGAGAGTGGTCAATTTTGTGAGGTTATGGCGCAATATAATCTCAGACCAGACCATACAAAAGCGGTTCTGTGCGTCATTAAGACTGGAGGCTAAACATATGAACATTTTGTAATGTATGAGACATTACAAAAGTTTCATAAATTCGTCTGTGTGTTTTACTAGATTACGTAAATACCTATTTTAAGTCTATTAGACAGAAAATAATCTGTTTCCTGATCGCGATAATAAGGTAGTTGCGGGCTGAACTGACACACTAACAGAGCTTGTTGCGTAGCTCATGTAAGTACTGTGTTGTGAAGTTCAGCAATTAAATGTATGTCTTGTAAATATTATGTCATTTCTACGTGGTTATGATTCAACATAGTATTGGGTATACCTATGTTATTGGAAATGTGTGTAGGAGCGTTTAAAATCGACATATGTATGAGTAATTTATTTCTAATAATTTTCTCGATGGTTAATATCTGGTTTTGAGACGCTGTCAAATCTCGCTGTCACATAAAGGAGAATATAGAAATACATTTAAGCTGTATTATTGTAGTGGGTACATTGATGAATGTATCGAGTTGTCGAACATCTCACGTTAACTCAAATAAAAAAAAAAACTTGTGAACAAAAAAAAAAAAAACTCTTTATGATTGTGAACTGTGTGGATCGGCGTTTATTCCAATTTGGACTTCTTTATTTTTCAAATAAAAAGGTCCTTAGTAATAAAACAGTTTGGAAAGAAGACAGATCCGTTAGCACCGACTTCAATTAAGTCGTGAGGAATATTAATTGTTGATTTATTAGTGCTTTAATAGTAGAGTGTGTTAATACATACTTAATATTAATACTGTTTGTGTGTGTTATTTTGAGAAATATATGTGAATACGTGTGTGGGTGTAAAATTGGATTTTATTCATACATTTAGATTCCGTTCCCGAATACAGTATCCCGAATCTAGTACCTGCTCCCGGGTGCTTCTACGTAACATGGTGGAGGCGCTGGGTAAAGTAGAAGCACCTGGGAGCAGGTACTAGATTTGATATGCGCTTTTACCATAAAGTACCTACTAAACGTTAAATATCATTCGGCCTCTGTGGCGCGGTGGGAGTGTATCCGACTGCTACGCAAGACGTCGTTGGTGTTCGATTCCCACCCAGGATAAAACTTAATATTTATCTATACTATGTATGTATTTAGAAATATATAAGTTCAGTTGTGACTTCTTTGATGGGATTACTATGGGAACGTTAATCAAAGGCAGTAGCGTCCACTTTATTAAAATTAAGCTGCCTGATTTTGTGACACAAAAATAAAAATATGCCAATATATATCTACTGGTTTTATGAATAACTCAATTAATTCAAAACAATAACGTTGTCTAAACACGACTCGACTTACGATATTGTGAATGTACGATTGATTTATTAATATTGTTTGAAATAACAAATAAGTTAAACCGAGCCAAGCTTCGAATTGACGTAACATTCGATTGTGAAATTACATTGATATCGGTGACAATGCGTATATAATAGAGCGAGGAACCGAATAATCGATGCCCAATCAATTTAATTTGAACCGTTGCGAACATAATATTATTCGTGTTTTGGCAAAAAGGTTTCATTATTAAATTTTCGCTATAATTTCAACGAGTGAATGAAAAACAAAAAAGTAAGAGTAAATATGTACTAAAGTAATAGGTAGTGGTAGTAGTAATGATATTTGTTTTCGTTGTTTTGTTTGCTTGTTAACTCGCGAAGTATTTTTTAATCTATACTAATATTATAAAGCGGAAGAGTTTGTTTGTTTGCTTTGTTTGTTTGTTTGTTTGTTTAAACGCGCTAATCTCAGGAATTACTGGTCCGATTTCAAAAATTCTTTTTTTGTTGGATAGCCCATTTATCGAGGAAGGCTATATAATATCGCGCTACGACTAATAGGAGCAGAGTAGCGACGTGAAATGTTGCAAAAACGGGGAAAATTTACGCATACGAAGTTGCGCGGGACAGCTAGTATTAAATAAGAGTTGAATGTGTGTATACTACCAAATACCGACAGTACAGAAGATGACGCATACATAGACGTGGTTCACAGATACGGAATACAAGCCACTTTAGACCACTTTGTTCGGCTGCATCTCTTCCCGTGGGTGTCGTCAAGGCGACTAAGGGAGTTTCAGTCGAGGACGGGCAGTAGCGTCCTCTGCGTACTTTAAAGCCTTACTGCGATCGCCAACCCGATCTGTACCGATTATGGCAATTACCGCCAGGATCTGCAATAAGTAGATTCTACTGGGGAGACCCGTTTCCAGCAGTGGGATTTCATATGGGTTGATATGATGATTGAAAGACGTTCCGTTGTACCTATTGAAAATGTGTGTCAAACAACGGAACGCCTTTCAATCATCGTATCAACCCATTCATACCTCATTCATACAACGCAAGTTACTTTCTGTACCTACTCTTGGCATTATATTTTATATTAGCTGCCTGCCCCGCATAGGTAAACATATACCTATATTTAGTAAACATTATCGTAGGTATCTCTAATTTTTTTGATAATAAAATATAGCCTATGTTACTCGTTGATACTGTAGCTATCTAATCCCGTTCCTGTGGAAATACAGAAATAAAAGTATGTATGTCACCCGGGGATAGTGTAGCTTCTCAACGGTGAAAGAATTTTTGAAATCGGTCCAGTAGATTTTATGTGTATTCGTTACATACAGAAATACAAATCTATCCTGTTTGTAATATTAGTATAGATTTTATATATATACTGTAGATTACTAAGTACAAGAGCTAGTTACCTACATAGTTATTTAAGTACAAGCGATTGAAGGAACAGTCGTAACAATCCGGTTTCGTAATGATTTAGACTTTGATGTTCTGGTATTAATGAGTTAAATACCCGATTGTCAACATTGTTACGACTAACTGACCCAAATACTGATAAGAATACTAATCAAATTAAACATGTTCTACGGCTTGGCAAAGATAGCCTTTACTTTTCTGGAGAATACAGTATTGTTAAAAATCTTGTTTTTCTTACTTTTGAGATGATGGAAATCAAAATCCGTTTTGCCATTTTGGCTACGGAACCCTAAAAAACGAAACTTCACTAGTCTTATTAATATTGTCATTTTACTAACATGTCTGCAAAACTACTTCAATTATAGCTGTAGGTAAGCTCCCCAAATAAAATAAGTCACAGGAAAGTATGAAACTAGCATTTAATTAAAGTTCCCAGTCAGCAAAAAGAATATAAAGCGCAAATAGGCGGAGCACAGATACCTATCTGTCAGTGTCTCTTGTAATGGCACCACTAAACACACGCGATTCTCATCTTATTTTTTGTCCTGTTCGGCTCAGGAGGTTAACACCTCTATTACGTAATAAATTCACACTGGTTACCTTGGCAAATAGATTCTTTTTGTTATACTCCGAGGGAAAAGAGGATTGTTGTAACATTACAGTGTCGGATTAGGGGGAGGGGGGGTTTCGTTTAGCCGGTTTAGAGTTCATCTATTTTTAAGGTTTCGTACCTCAAAGAGAACCAACCCTTTATCTTAGAAACGCGTGGAGATATCGAGTTGAAATTAAAATCCTTATACTCAGGTTTCTAATTACTTGAAGCTGTGAAAAATCAAACCTCTAAGGTATACCTAAAAAGAGAAACGGCTGTTTATGCCGCCAAAAATTTTGACACTCTCCAGGAATTTTAGTATAAATAGTGTATTTTTCGTTGACCTAGAACTATAAAATTTGTCGTCTATCGAATTCGTCTTACACTTCAAGTATAGGGAAAAGTCTGAAAACGGATTTGGGCGCTGAAACCTCCACCGAATTCGCCAGAATTCAGGTACATTTGTTTTATATCAATGTGGGATTGGGTCCTATATTATTAGCAATCTTGTTAACCCCTTCATCTAAGCTCAAAGGCATGGAGTGGGTTCACGTCGGTAGGATAAAGAACCTGAAATACAGGTTTTCCTAGTTCAGGCATAATTGTTATATCTTATGAATGTGGAATAAATAAATTGGACCTCAAGATTGCGAGACTGATGCCTTAGCCGTTAGGCTACCGTCGCTTTAAACATACATAGAATACTTTTAGTCGGTGTTTAGTCAATTCCTAAAACCCCAAAACCCCCCAAAAATGGTCATGGGTACGCCCATGCTATTAGCCGTACCGATTCAAAAGTTTATAATCGAGTTGATTGCATCTTAACGTAATCACATATGAGTAGGTACTTCCTCCGCTCTTCGAGTTTTTACTATCTACAATATTCTGCACGGTGAAATCTGCCCCACTTGTAATTACATAATGATTAATAGTATCGAGTAACCGTATGCTATATCGATGGAACAATCTGTACCACATAATTCAAATCATAATGGAATTAATGATTATTCAATTGGTGAACATGTGCGTTTGAGGGCACGATCGGCACGAAATATCAAAAGTACAGAAGGTAATTACATACAAACGCAATCGAGCAACGCGCGTTTTAGTCGTCCCCTGCCGAACACTGGCCTTCCTCAAAGATTGTCACAAAGACACGGGTCTTGCGGCACCCACATTCAGCGGTTTATTGCGACTTTTAATAGGGTCCTTATTCACGTTCTGTTTTTCGTTACCGGACAAACCCGCGCGAACTGGCGCATGTGTGGTGTCCTAAAACATGTCGGCCTTGCATGCTTGTTGATGCATTTCTAAGCGCAGCTCTCTGTTTACAATTATATCAAGATTTTGATTGATATTCGCACGGGCTTGCCGTGAAAAAAAAAAAAAAGAACGTGACTAAATATCTAGGTCGTCGATGGTCCACGAAAAGAAGACATCGATAACTCTTTGGTTTGAAGGTGTTATAAAGATTCTGTGTTAGTGAATAATGTCTACATGTGCGTGGCTCAAGCGAGGTGTATCTTAAAATTACCTTAAAAGAGTTCTGTAGTCAAAATGGCAAAACGGAACCCTTAAAGTTTCGCTATGTCCGTCCGTCCGTCCGTCCGCAGCTTTGCTCAGAGACTGTTAGTGCTAGGAGGCTGTAATTTTGCATGGATATACATATCACTTACGCCGACAAAGTGAAAGAATAATATCTTGAAAAATATTTCTTTTACGGTACCTCCCCTATATGTAAAGTGGGATTTTTTTTCTCACCTACCTGTGGGGTATTATTAGATAGGTCATTAAAAAAACGTTTAGGGGTTGTTAAGACTATTCTCAGATTTAGGACTATTCTTTTTAAACCACTACATATGGGGGTAGGGGAGGGACTACGGAAGCCTACATTGTGGGTGGCCCGACATGCACTTGCCCGGTTTTTTAAGATACATTCATGAGAAATAGGTCACAAACACAGAATCAGACTGTACCTACTCTCACTCAGTACGTATTATGTACGGCTGACCGCCGTCGTCAGCAGATTCCACGTCCATGGCAGCCCGACGCGGAAAGCGTGCCATCAACAATCCAGGTCATTTATGCATCAAAACATGCTGTTGCGTTAAGCCGCAATCACCGCAATATTATTCTATTCCCACAGTTTAAATAAATTTGATATAGTACGCAGTCTATTATGCGGATTTATGTAACTAGTTACGTGTATTACTGGGCGATACGGTATGACCACGGTATGGAAACGTGCTTGCAATAACCTCGTTTATTTAAGACTAGCTGACCCGCGCAACTTCGTCTGCGTAAATTTTCCCCGTTTTTGCAACATTTTTCATTGCTGCTCCGCTCCTATTAGTCGTAGCGTGGTTACATAGGCTATAGCCTTCCTTGATCCTCTTCAGCTTTATATATATATTTTTTAAAGATAACTAGCAATGTGGGATTGTCGTTCCAGATTACTAGCAATCCTGTTAACCCCTCCAGCTAAGCTCTATGGCTTGTGTTAGGAGTGGGTTTACATCGGTAGTATAATAGCCAGGATTCGAACTCATGACCTCACGATTGCGAGACCGATGCCTTAGCCATTAGACTACTGCCGCTTCAACTAATACTACTATAATACTAGTATATATTGTATTTTGCCACCAAATCCTACCGCGTGGTCTATAAAAATGCCTAGGCCTTAGACTAGAGCCTAGGCTCTAGTCTATAATAACTAGTTTCTAAAAAGTCCGTATACACCAAAGAAAAAATTACATTTCAGTCTTGGAAATACCACTTGGGACTTGGTGACGAATAATTAAGATAAGACGGACTATAGCGTAGGTATGTGATTGAACTAAATAAGGTTCAGAAAGGAATAAATTGATGATTAACAAAAGCAAGCATATACATATTAATTAGGTACTTATTGTGTGCGAAAACGTAATAAATAAACAAATAAACCCAAATACTTTCCTAAACAGCAAACGATAACTAAAATGACGGAATGAACTTGATACCGCTATAATACTCTGTGGTGGTCATACCAAATAATCCATCTGATTTATATTATATAAGAAACATTATAATACAGATGTTAGAATGTTTCAAAAAACAGTACCATTTATATAACTGTAGATACTGTGTAGGTCACAGTCACGTGTTATCTCGGCAGTTACGTTCGTATAATTACTGATGGATGAAGCCTATAACGAAATCTCATACCCAGTTATGTTGCAAGGACCTTTCGCTTGCTCGCATTCATAAATTTCCACATGTGCGATTTTTAATATTACATCTAATGTTCCGAGCTCGAGCGCTGTGTTGTAACGTAGTGTGCATTTTTAAAAATATTATGAAATTTTCAATTTTAGTCAAGTACTCTTGAACTTGTATACCCATGTATCATACGCTGCTTATGAAATAGCAAGATATGGTATACATATATCAGTCAGTAGGTAGTACCATGGTAGTACTGTGTCGGCCAGTCAGCTCAGCACACTTGCAGCAGCTGTAGAGTGATAGTTGAGTACAAAGAAAAGATAGCCGAAATTAAAGTTTGGAGTATATTGAGTAAAAGTATAAACAATATAAATATAGTAAGACTAATCTTGTACTCATAATAAAAGTAATACTAAGTGTATATTTATTTGTTAAGTGCAATGTGTTGCGAAATACCTTGTGACGCATGTACCACCTTTACAGGCGCAAGTGCTGAGTCGGCAAAGTATGTACGACCATGAAAGCGTAGGCGTCAATTTAGAACCCTCATTTAACCTCTTTAGGGGTAGAATGTTCTATAATCCGTTCTTAGCGGATGCTATGATTATAAATGAGAGCGTAGCCGCAAGAAAAAGTAAGTTTGAATGCTCAAGCTCAATTTTAAATGAATGAACTGAAGCGCGATGTGTAACAAAGTAGCATTCAAGGCATTACAAATTCACAACCAAACGTGCTCTGCACTACGACGGCGAGGCATCACGCCTCGCCTCGCGACATCTTAGCATTGCTCCTTGCCTTTTTTGAATTTGCTACTCTTAAACTGACTAAAAATATACGAAGTTTCTTCTGTGTCCGCACCTCCTTCTTTGATAGGTTTTTTTTTTTATATAAGAGAAAGATTGTACTTAGCCTTCTTTGTGTTTTGTATGAAGCCCTGTATACCAGTGTACTGTCTCTCTGCAAAGCAAAGGTCACCGCAACCGTATTCAAGCTTTCTTTTCTGTAACATTCTCCACCCACTTCTTCTTGAAAGCATCCAGATCGCCACGTCAGTATTTTCTTGGAATTTGTTGTTAGCGTATATAGTAACAAGCTATTCCACAATTACCTACACTTCTAAGTCTTAGTAGAGCATCTGTGGTAGAGCCTAGACTTTGAATAAAGCCGTTATGTCACCCCGGAAAGCTTTGTGTGATGAGCAGGATGGTTTATTCTGCGTCTGGGTGTTATTTATCTATAATATGTATGTATTTAGAAATATATAAGTATGTTTATCAGTTTCTAGTTGCCATAGTGCAAGCTCTGCTTAGTTTGGGATCAGATAGCGTTGTGTGAGTTGTCCCAAGGTATTATTATTGTTATTATCGGTTGACATCCAGTCGTTTTCTTCCTAACCTGTTTGAACGTCCTACATATCTATACGTATGTACAGATAAACTCAACCGCCAGTACATTACATGTTTGTAATCTGTTACACAATTCAATTACATAAAACATTATAACGCAAACAAGATTATTGCCGTGAAGCAAACCAGTGAGCTGTTACTATTTAATGGTTAGATTGAGTTTTGATTACTTAGATACTAATTAAAGTTGTACGTGGTTGGAAAAGTAAATGAAAAAAATATCTGTGGCACTCGGGGACTGCCGCGGTAAAGCTATTGCATAGCATTTTTTATCGACTTAAGCAATTAAAAAAAAAAAATCGAAAATTGAAAAAAAAACATTAAAAGAAAACTTTTTATGTTTTTAGAAAAAAAAAAAAACATTATATTTCGATGCAGCTCGTCTCGTTTGCGAGCTTCGTACAGTCGTACCATATACATATACGTTAAGCGAACGCTCGGCAGAGCTTCATGGTAGGCGGAGTGGGGGTTGTTAGGTTTTATGGTCGTTACAGAATTTTTCGTTACGGAATCTCTTGATTCGGTCGCCGCGCTCAAAGCCCGAGCCCGCGATAAAAGCTATGCAATAGCTTAACAACCAAAAACATGCTTCATGTGTGATAGATAGGCTATCTACTCACGTAACAGTTGTAGAATGGAACGAGTCTTAGGATTAGTCGTACCCAAGAACAAAGCAGAGTAATTGAGCAAAGAAGGGTCCAGTATCATTTCAGACCCTAGTAGCCAGAAATTATTGGAACGAAGTTCCTTATTGCGCGTTGTGAAAGGGGGCTAGACGGAAAAAATTCTCACGAAAAGTTGTAACGACACTTTTTAACACACACAAGCCGTGCGGCGTGCGCATAAGATATAAACATCTAATTTGACAAAGAAGTTACCTGTCGATTTGGCCTAGAGGCATAAATTCGGTACACAGTATTGGTGACAATTGTGTAGTTGTGGGTTCGAGCCTTCGGTATACTATCGTCATTTTGTAAGTTATTTTCGTTTCGTCTATCTATTTCGCATCGAACAGTGTGGTGTTGCGAAGATTATAAAAAAATAAAATAAGATAAGAATTTCGTTCCATCCGGGTATCCCTTGACGGGTATCTCAAGTTTTTTTTTTTTTTTCAAAAGTCAAAACCAGGTACGAAAAACTGTTGTTGACTTCTGTAGTATTTATTAAAGAAAGTGTTACAAAAAAGAGTCTAAGGATGATGAAGAAACGCTAAAACTACTTTCCAACAAAGTATCGGATTAAAAGAGTGTAGAAAAGGACGTTGTAATAGTTTGATAATCTCTAAAGTTTAAACTACCGACACTCAAGTGATTCGTTTTACACTTTGAAAAATGTTTTAACTTAGATAAATGTTTCTTAGTAATTGTGTTGTTTCTATCACGCCCGAGCCAATTTCTTTTTGGGGTTCCGTAGCCAAAATGGCAAAAATGGAACCCTTATAGTTCCCCCTTAACTTTTGAACCGTGTAACCAAAAAATAATAAAAAAAAAACAAAATAGCAGCGCTTATTAAATACTTTAAATTAAAATTATTTCGAATATGATTGGATATACCGTCATTAAGTTTTTGCCTAAAAACTGCGTTTTTCAACAAAAGGGCGTAAGTACCATGAACATACACTCTTCTGCTGATGCAATTATTCAAAGCTACGGAACCCTATACCTACTGAGCATGGTCCGACATGCTCTTGCCCGGTTTTTTATTAATATATCTGGCTGGCCGCCCCGGCATCGCACGGGTGTATTATCGAAGAAAAAGAGAAATCTTTAATAACAATTTACAATACAACCAAAATAATGAGAAACTGAACGTGAAATCTGTCAATTCTGCCATTATATTTTTACACGATATCTCATCATCGATCACATATACCTATCTAAGCACAAATTCTAGTTAATGGAGTCTACCCGTGACCACAGCCGTTGGAATACGGTCGAAACTTCGGGCAATAAACCAAGGTATATAGCCTTAAAATAAAATACTTACGCGATTAAGACCAGTAGCTTATAAAATGCTATAATGTGTACAAATTGCGAAAGTTTACGAACATATAATTTCAGTTAAATAACATAGCAAATTGCAAAGGAAAATCTACTAAATACAAATAGTCTCTCACTGTTCTTTAATAAAAGAGAAGCAAAAGTATTCCACGAAAGAAAAAGGGCTTAGTGGCTATGCAACCCTAAAATGAGATCACGCAAGTCCGACATTAATATTCATACTTTGAAGTCCACGTACAGCGGCACAACTGAACGTGAAATTATTGTTTGTTCTCTGAGAGGCTTAGAATAACAAAGACTTTCGAACCACGATTGTGTATTCACCAGCAGATACCACATTTATGCAAAAAAGCATCTTCTATAGCGTCTAATTGCCTTTTGGTTTGGTTCGCTTTTGTGTTGTTAATCAACGCTCAGCGATTGTTCCGAATCCATTGTCCTCCAATGTTGGTTCGACCCCTGGCTTTATTACGACATTTTTGCTGCAAAGACAACCCTGTCGGGGAAATATCGCAATAAAGGCCTGTAATAAAATGTATCTGCTGCGTTCCTTAATAAATATTCTGTGCTTATTTCCAGTATACATTTTGTTGAGACGGTCGCCATCGTTAATTGCTACTAATCCCTCGCTATTAAAGGAATATGAGGCGTCGTATGTTACGTGTAATTAGGGCAAACGGGGAGCTTGAAATGTCATGTCAAGTTGAGTTAGCTGTAAACCCCATGCGGTTGTATGTAGTAATGGGTATGTAGCACATTAATTTCAAACCTGCTCCCCATATGAAGGGAAACTAACAAAGAATGAAATAGCATTCCAACGTTTACAAGGATACCGGTTTTATGTTACGATCTCGTAATTGGCAACCTAATTGGTGTAATATTTCAGAAACCAATAAATGAAATAGTAAGTTAGACATTTGGAAAGTTGCAAACATTTACAAAACAAGTGCATTATTTACGAGTATTTTATTTACCTTTCCAAAAGTTAATTTACTTTTAAATGGTTCTACAAGGGTAAAGGGTAGGTGTCACTAGCGAAATATTCAGAATTTATGGGTATGAAGGTTTAATATCCAGTTTAATAGGCTTAACTTGTTCGTTACATTTTTTGTCACGACGCCGATATAAAACATGAATCACAAAATTTCAGCCCGGATTATATTAATTGCTTTCTATAAAAAATGTCCGTATAAATTTTATTCTTCTGCGAAAATTCAGTTACAAAGAGAGCCGGGTCTATTTATACGGTTATATAGACTTGTTTATTATTGAATTACGTTTTTAGAGCCGTAGAAAACATTGATGAAGTTGAGTAGTGTAATATACAAAGGAGACAAATGTCAGCTGTCAGTATGCCCGCGCTCTTGTAATTTCTTTGATGGTACTAGCGTTCTTTGAGAGGGCTGAAAAAAGGAGCAAACATCTTTGGCTGTTAGATCCATTACGGACATTATGAACGAACACTTTTACACAGAGCTGTGCAAACATATTTTTAGCGCCCTTTTATCCGAAGCTTAATGCTCGATATCTACAAAGACTTGGACAGTGCTAATTTATCTCAAGATATTATTGAAGGGAATTTATTTTTGCTGATATATCCAATTTATTCTTAGTCAATTAGGTTGGGCGATAGTAGTGATAAAACTTTAGTAGGTAAGAGACATAGCTATTTAATTTTGCTTTAGGGATCGATGGAAAGGAATGAATGTCCGATTTGCACATGATTTCGGTAACCTGGGGCTATTTGTTTCCGTGTCCACGGCCAAATCGTAACTGTCAAAATCTTGTCATTATGGTAAATGATGAGCTACGCTTAGAAATTAATCAAGGCGCATGCGGGCGGGCATTTATGAGCGCGCCGCGCATGCGTTGACCATTATGACAAGATTTTGACAGTTCCGAATGGCTTGCCTGGACACGGAAAAAAGATCATGAATAAGGAATTAAACCAACCTGACCCTGACCTATTTAGACACAGTAAACTTACTTGTCACCTGAGAAGTATAAAGTTTACTAAAAGCTCTAAAATGCATATCCACTCAATGATTATGACCTACAATGCAAATGTATTGAACTATAAATGTCTATTAATATCTATAAATCATTCATATTTTACAGATATAACCTGTAAATTCTTGCATCGCTGGATGCACGTAACATATTTTAAATTGTTGAATGTTCCAGTAGCTAAATAAAAAACCAGTATTCATTTTTAACATAACTGAATAAGCTCGAACATTTTAAATGAATGCAATTTTCCTCGCTTCATTTGCCTTTTATTTCAACATGAGTTGTTTTTTGTTTCAGGCACTGCAGAATGGTGGATGTGTGTTAAATAATCTTGTAGTGTTGATTAAGAGTGTTTATTTATTTGTAACAAAATGTACGTAAACGGAATTAATACCAGAACGATGTTTATCGCAACAATTTTTGTGTTAGTGAGTGCTGTGAGTGGTAATTTAAACTTTTCGGATGTGATGGTAGGGTCCTCTCGCATGGCGTGGATGAAATCGCTCCTTGATCACCATAAGTGGGCGGAGTTTCTCAACAATGGAACTTTGTCTTTGCCACAACAGTGCGAGCAGGACTTAAGGGTTTACCTTAAAGGTCTCAACGACGGTCAACTATGGGCTTCGAAAAGTAAGTTTCTTAATTATTTTTCTTTACATTTATTTCAATTCACGCACATTTTTCTATAACGTTAGATTATATTTCCGTAGGCAATGATGTTTTAAGTAAAAGGTGTAGAAAGATGGGTTACAAGCGCTTTGCTCAGCAAACGGCCCCTTCAAATCTAGACAATTGACCAAGATTTTATATGTCAGTGTCGCATCGCCAGCGTTAACAGACGCAAAAAGCAGCGGATTACATTTTTCTCTTTTTCGCTCGTGATAAGGCCGGTCTCAATAATCTATCTGTCGATGGATATGATTACTAGAGCTAAATTATATTTGGCATAAGCTCATACCATAAATAGATTATTGGTACCGGCCGTAAACCATGCTTTCCTACTTTTACGACTTTTTATAATAGTGTGACATAGGTTATCTATGTGTGCATTAGTTTGCCGTTTTTAAGATCGAATGTTGTTTATGTAACCTATCTACACTTTATTACTTAAAACATCACTGGCCGTAGGCAAGTAATTTTGTACTAGTTTACTTTAGGGTGATGCAAAGATAAAATAACTAAAGTATACTAACTATAACATTCGCGTTGCGTGAATAAACATATGTCGCCTGTATCCACGACCGATGTAACTAGGGGTGCTGTTCTCTAAACATGCAGGTTCGTGCACAGAGCTATCGCAGCGATGAAACGTCAATTTCCTTACTATGAAGTTGACGTTTCATCGCTGTTACAGCACGCGAAAGGCTGTGTTTAGAGAATATCATCCTGCATACATACTACTTGTATCTATAAAGTAAGTTACAAATATTAATTATCAGATTATAAAGGCACAATAAACTCAATCAATATCTACATATAATTGAATATCAGTATCATACCGTCGGCTTACCGGATCACAGACACAAATTGAGTTCGAAAAGAAATTACATTATCAGCGTTAATGGTCGGTGTTTTACCTGTTTTATAATCACTGCGGTATTCTTGCGGTTGACGTTACTTATGTAACGTAGGTAACACTGCCGTCTGGTAAGATAAGAGTTGTAAAGAAAGCAAGTGGCCGGCTTGGTGGGTCGCCCGGTATGGCAATCTGCTTCCAAGTAGGTCGCACCACTTGCCAATACTACCATGACTCGTATAGTCGTTAATGTTACACGGTAAGTAACTTTTAAAACGTCAAATCTGTTACTTTACTGTCGATTAGCTGAACATGTTTGAATTTGAAGAAGTTATTAACCTCCGTCTTCTGTAATTGTTATAATAATTTAGATCAATAGGTACCTATACTTTGATTGTGAAATTGTTAGATTTAAGAGTTAAGACCATACATACAACTTGAATCTTTCTTATTATTTGGTAGGTACCTTTGTAATTTTTTTTGTATAGCACAATTAAACAAAGTCCTTAAGATCATGTCCTAATAACAGTTTTGACAACTTCTTTTTGACAATGAGTAAACTTGGAGAAAACAAACACTCAAATATTGAAATAGGTATTTTTTATGAATTAATATGGAATAATTTCTAAGTCCAGGGCTTCGATATATTATGTGCTAACATTAATACCTCAATGGTCCCAGGCAAATAATGTAATTTGAACAACATAAATTAAAACTGGCCAAAAATAAAATACACGCGAAAAAGAGATTGTTGAGTGTGTTATAATTTTGTATGAATATGATTGTACTTGTATACTCTATTCTTTAAATAAGGAGTTCTATTTTAACTTTACAATTATCAATATAAAAGGCAAAATACAACGTACACACAGTCTCAGAACAACTAAAATGGTCAGTTTTGTATAGTTAATGATTAATAATGTCAAAGTCGCGTAGTAAATGTGATAAATTAATCACTTTAACTAGTTATTATTCATAATAAGTAGTGGATCGTAGAAAAATCAATAAAATTATTTTTTTTTGTTTTCAGTCCATTCGTTGTGTTGAATCCATTTTAATTACATCTATTAGTCTTTCGATCATAAATTGATAATGATGGATGATAAAAATTGAAAATGAATTAGAAGAATAACCATTTGCTTATCATTTTCTAAGAAACTGTTTGTTGTTGGCCTTGTAATACATTTCCAAACAATAACAAGTTATGGTCACCCGGGGCGAAAGCAACTAACAAAAATTAAAATTTAAGTTTGGCTCCTTACACCATTAGCTACTTAATTAGGAGGCTTATTTAGATAAACTTATTTAATTCTGTATCTTTCAATTAACAGTTTCGACCGTTTACATATTACAAATAAGCTTACATATTTGAATAATTCATATTTTTGTTGAATTAGAGCACTGTTAGTTACATTCGCCCCACTTTGGGGTAAATGCAACTATCAGTTATAAAACCTTGTTGTAATTAATAAGTAGATATAAGGAATAAGTGCATATGTAGTTTCATACACCAGCTATCCGAAAATAGTATCTATCTGCTGTGAAAACGCTTCAGTTTCCAAAAAAAACACTTTTAATTTTTTTTGGGGCGAATGCAACTGTGCTCCATACTAGCTAGTGTCGTAATAGTTTACATATCGATAAATCAAAGTGAAACAAATTTTCGATAAAAAACACCAAAAATGGAAATCCGTTTTTTTCCATTATTTTTAAATAGGAAGATATTTCTTGCTCAAATGATCTAGAAAATACAGTATCTTTTCCAGGGTTCGTCTGTTTCTGTCCGCGCGTAGCGTATACATGAGATATAATTGTTGACCGAGGAATATTAAATCGTTCCGCAGCAGCATAACTGGATAACTCTTTTTGCTTCACGAGTTGTATAGCTTCAAGAAGCGTTTCCCGGGTATAAGCTTTCTCTTTTTTTCTTTTATAGTTTCGAACCATCTGAAATAACACATAAAATTATAAAACTAAGAAATAAATAAAATAAAAACCCAAATATCTAAAAGATAAAACCACCAAGGGTTCCATACGTATCATCACAAACATAAAGTTGCTAAATCAACGCATCTAAAAGATACGACTCTTTGTACATGTTTTATGTCGACATGTGCAAGGGAATCAAAACCTATGAGGTACTTCTCATTGACCTAGATAGAATCATGAAATTTGATAAGAAGCAATGTTATGTGACACAAGTAAAGTAAAATCTCATTACATAAACAACTTTAAAAGTTTTTAATAATTTACTGTTAGACTCAAATAAAAATAAACAGCAACAAATTTTCGGTTTTTGGAAATTTTCCCTTACTTGTGTCACATGACATTCCTTCTTGCCAAAATTCATAATTATAGGTCAATGGGAAGTACCCTACAGGTTTTGATTCCCTTACAAATGTCGACATAAAACATGTAAAAAGAGTCGTATCTTTGAATTGCGTTAATTTAGAAATTTGATTTTTTTATTGCACTGAGAGATAGCAGACCTAAGTAAATATGTGATGTAAATTAACATCACATATTTACTTAGATCTGCTAACTCTCAGTGCAATAAAAAAATCAAATATCAGCTTGATATGTCCACGCATTTCTGAGAAAAAAAATCTTAACAGACTGACAGACGGACAACAGAGTGATCTTATAAAGGTTCCGTTTTTATGTTTTGACTTAATTTTTAGGTAAGTACCTAAAAATGCAAAATTTTAAAACTACTTTGCAGATAACTAAGCAATTAAGTATTTACATAAGTGAATTTCACTTATCGAAATATCGACACGGAACATCACTAGTGATTTTCACTTTCCATACAAAAGCATAAAAAGCAAAATAGTTGCAATTACCCATTTACACAAAAATTTGGGGTTAATGTAACTATTTTAATAAAATGTTAATTATAAGATCTAGCGTTTAACCAAATATACCAAAAGCACTTACCTTTATTATTTTCACTGAAACTAATTTGCAATTTTGATGTAAACAAGAAGAAATATTTTTTTCGTCACAAAACTAAACACACGACGCCGCAAGCCGTTGCTCCAAAATGGCGGTTGTCAAAAAATGCTCTGTCGGTACGACAGTGTGAGACCTAGTAGCGCTATCTACATTTTATGCGAAAAAGCAATTCTTACTCGACCTTCCAACAGATGCCGTTTTTTAATATGTTCGTTAGATTGAGAGAAAAATCAATTAGTTGCATTAGCCTCATAGTTGCTTTCGCCCTTATCAAAATTTAGAATCGATTTGTCGGAAAATTCGGTTCTTTTGGTTATTGTTAATTCATCATCAATGTTGCCAAGGATGTAACTAAAACATTATTTAGTCACATCCTTAGCAACATTGATGATGAATTGTCAAAAATAAACTAAAACTAAAACATAAACTTTCAGCGGGACTACTGGTTTGTTTAACGATGTACCTACGAACTAACTTTCGCATTACAAAAACGGCATCCACCGTAGTAAAAAACAGACGCACAAAGATACCTGCTGACCTCCTATGAATCTGATATTTTCCATATAAAGTGAAGGCAAACAGACGGATACAGAAACAGACCTCCCGTAAATTTTAAGTTTTCCATTGCTAGCTTACTACACACTACTGCTTGCTTCCATAGTTCGGACATTATCAAGTTGAACCGTTTGGAAGCACTTTAACAGGACACTTTAATGCATTGTGCAGACGCACATACTCGTACAACTCATACAACTAGGGCTTCCAAAATTACGGAAATGTCAATTACGTAACTAATTACGCAACTTTTTTCTCCAATTCCGTAATTACGTCATTTTTCCTATTTTTTTTTTAATCGACTATGAATTTTTGTAAATATTGTAGATCTACAATTTTTACAATTATCTTTTACTATCTCAAATTCAAGGAATTATCAAAATGAACACAATATTTAAACAAAAAATATTTATTCAAGAACTTACCATCGTATTCGTATGTACATCGTTTAAGTTAAACCATTTTGTTTCGTCCCGAATATAATTTTTCTTCCTGGAAGTGTGCTCTCATAAATGACAAGGCATTTAAGGTTTTGTCACTCAAGGAACTTCTTAATTTACTACAAAAATATCCGGCGGATGAAAAGGCTCGCTCGGCTTCAACACTTGTAGGCGTTATCGAAAGCAAATAATTATACGCTGCAGTCAAAAAAGCTTTGCGACCGCCGCCAGCGCTGTCGTAAATGCACATTTCCACCCTAATAATGGAATGGAGATCTGTGTTTACTGTTGAAATTGGTTTATTTATAGTAACTTTGTTTATTTCTGTCTCTAACTGTTGTGCGATTGTCAACTCCTCGTCATCATCGTCACTGGTGGCTATTGCGTCCGATGCACTCGGTTGTGGTTGTGAATTTGTACATTTTTCTGTAGAATTATATTTCAACCGTTCGAACAGTTCCACTATATACATTCGTATATCATCCGACGAAGGTTTCGTGAAATATTCTGTGGCAGCAGTTTTAAAAAATTCCTCATTGTTATGCAAATATTGCAAAACACCGAATACGTTAGTTCGCCTTTCCTTTATTCTCTTTCTAAGAGATGTGGCTAGTTTTCCACTGAGATCGTTGGGCTGAAGATCAAGTTTCTCTAGCATAAATCGAAGCGCAGCGTCGCCCGTCAATAAGTTTGAATCACGGCGACATAATGACAAAACTGTAGTTTTTATTACATCCAAGCTGTAATGAATGTCGTGAAAGTCTTGGATCTCTTCGTCTGTAAATTGTACATTTGATTTCAAATCTAATAACGCCTTAAAAACGCATGATTTTAATTTGAGAAATCGGCCTACCATATCCGACAAACTATTCCAGCGCGTTTTACAGTCTAGTATCAGGTCAATATTTTTACCATGTTCTTCTAAAATGTACTTTTGCAACAAGTCGTTTTTCAATGGGGAGTTTTTAAAAGATTTTATTAGATCTCTTAATTTTTTTATAGTACCTTTGTATAAAAACTCCGATTCTGGAACTCTGGCAGATTCTACAATAAACGCACCCTCATCTTCTTCAATTTCCTCTGCTTCTTCAGCGCCGGTATTTGAGACATCCTCCTGCACTTCAGGTACTGGAGATTTTTGTGTTTTATATAAAACTTCCAGGACTGCTAATTGTATTCCATGAGCCAAACACAATTGGTGGTGGCCGTCAAAATTTCTGCCCATTTTGACCATTACACTTGCTCCATCTGTTGTGAAAGCAATTATGTCGTCTTCCAGACTTAAACCGAAGTCACTCAAATGCTGCTGTAATAATTGAGTGCCTACTTCAGCTGGCATTGATCCCTGTATCCGTACAAGTCCCAAATTTTTATATTTGGCCATATCAAAGTCTTTATTGTGGATATTTATATTCATATACCTTTTATTACGGGTAGACGTCCACTCATCAAAAGTGATTGTAAATCTTTTATTTTCAGACTTCATAATTTTCAATTCATTTTTCAATTTGTTTTTTGTGTTATAACTCTGTTTTAGAATTATCTGTGTTATAGTTGTAGAAGATTTTGGCACATCGTAGCCAGAGTTTTTAAAAAGGTATCTCAGATCTTCTGAAGTACAAAATGTGCTCAATGGTATCCCATCCAATGCAGCCATTCTGGTCACTCGAACTTCCATATTTGAAAAATAATCAGTGAGTTTAATTTTCTTTTGTGAAGGTTCATTCGTACGTTTTCGTGTTTGAATTAGACCACTATTAGACGTTGATGTACTCGGCCTTTGCGACTCCTGTTCTTGCGGCATCTCTCCGATATGCTTGGCACGCATGTGAGTGTGTAACGCTCCAGTTGCGCCACCAGGAGTTTTCAATATTTTTTTGCAATGTTTACATTCAACACTCTGTCCATTATCAGCTCTCAAGAAATGTTCCCAGATAGAGCTTTGTGTGCGTTTGTTCAAAAACTCTTTATATACAGTCTTATTTGAAGAAGACCTGAAAAAAAATAAAAGGAAGTTAGGTTAATAATCATGATATTGTTAAACATAGTTGCCCACTCATTACAAATATACTTTATTTTTATTTTTATAATTACGTTTACAAACACAGAAACACACAAACACCCAGATCCGGAACAACTACTTCCAGATCATACAAATATGTATTTGTTTCGTGCGGGGATCAAACCCGCGATACGCTGCGCAACAGTCGATCACTCAGCCATTACGCCAACCGTGTCGTCAAACGTATTACGTATTTTATAGCCAAACGACAGAGCATGCTTAGTTCATTCATTCCTGATTTAAAGACGAGCTATATCATTTAATTTTTTTGATAAATAACTTATTTTTCTTATAGGTATTTTATGTTTTAATCAGTGTTCTTAATTAATATGTATTTGGGAACCTAGATATTCTATAATCTAATCGGAATAAATACACCTTAAGACAATGTTTGATTTACAAATTATTTTGTATGAACTATGCATGCTCTACGGGGTTTTTAATGCCCTTTTAATACTAAATAGACTTATTAAGGCTTTGGTTTAAGTACTTACATCTTTCAAGAGATAATCCACACCTTCAAAGTCACTCACGTCACGATAAAGATACAACTGCTATAAATTGTTAATATTTGCACGCATTTAGCACCAACTTTTAATTAGGTAATTTGATCAAATTTCAACTGTGAGAATCTAGCGATGTGAACTGAATAACCGACAATTGAGCAATGAAACTACACTTTCATTTTAGCTAAGAAAGTGAAGAGCATAGTAGTTCCCCGTGGTCGTAGGGGCTTTTCGCCAGGGACTCCCCGGCCCTACCGACTCGCCAAGTTAATATATTTGAACTCTATTCTGTACGTCTTAGAACAATTTTTTGAAAGATTTAACAAACGATAAAATAAACTGCGGGGAATCCCCTGTTTGTATAGTTTCGAAGTAGTTATAACGTAGTGTTGCCACATTATAACTGGTATGTATAATCCTTTTTTTATTGGTTGACTATTTTGATTAATTTATTATACCAATAATTACGTAAGTACGGAATTGACATCTTCAGTTACGGAATTAAAAATACTTTAAAATAAGTTCGTAATTACGTAATTGCGTAATTACGTAATTACGTAATGGAAGCCCTACATACAACTACTACAGCTAGTTGAACTTTCCACGTGCGTACAAACTTTTTATTCCCCGCATTCAATTGAGCATTACCGCGAGTTCCCTCTCTTGCCATTGCTAGTCCCCCTCCGTAAGTCGTAAATATCCCCTCAGCCTCTTGAATCTTCACTTGTTCCTGAACGTGACTTAAATGAGAATCATATCTTTTCGTCACGGTCACTTTTTGATTCAAAGAAATCTATGTCGTACTTTATTTCACGTTCCTAATGTTCAGTCCTTCTATTGAACTGAATAGTAGGTACCTGTTCCTCTTTCAAGCAAACACTACTTACGGGCCGTATCATGAACTCTTATAACTAGTCGGTCAAATGTAGATTATCTTGCTAATCTATACTAATATTATAAAGCTGAAGAGTTTGCTTGTTTGTTTAAACGCAGTAATCTCAGGAACTACTGGTCCGAATTGAAAAAAATCTTTTTTTGTTGGGTAGCCCATTTATCGAGGAAAACTATAGGCTATAAAACACCACGCTACGACTATTAGGAGCGGTGCAGCAATAAAAAATGTTGCAAAATGGGGAAAATTTACGCATACGAAATTGCGCGGGTCAGCTAGTATACCATAATCCTTCCAAAAAGCAGGCGAGTCAGTGATGACGTCACGAAGCCGGAAAGGGACCTATTATCTATTTGTCAATTCTTTGCACTTGACAGCAGATCAGCGACTGACATGCATCAGGTTCTAACATAAAGTTGAACTGCCCTGCACTTGGCAAATAATTTAGATGTTCATAGTACGGCTTCTGAACAGATCTTGATAAAATTTTACATAAAACTACACTACGTTTACATGTCAGAATAGCAGGCGACAAAAATCAAACAAAATGCGGGCGAAGCAGCGGGGAAAAATTGGTCTGTTTACAAATTTAGTTGAATGGGAGTATTCCTTGTGCTGTTGTGATCGTAACTGAGTTATAACCTTGAATAAAAGCAAATAAACTTTCACTCAGTTAACTATTGTCGTTATTCATCAGATGTCGAAACGATACCGAATTTTGTTTTGACTTTTTGAACAGCTTTTTTACTATTAATTAGGTAGAACTATTCTCGTATTCGCATTCCTGCCCGCTATCTCTTTTCTTTTCTAAATTGTTTTATTCATTCATTTATTGTTATATATGAGTTACGACTGAAGAAAAGGTAAGTTGACCTAAATATATATTATCCTTAAGCATAAAGGTGGCTTCTAGAAAAGACATTTTATTCTGTCTCTGAGTTTTTTATAATGTTTAGAAATTACAAGCGTGAATCTATAAAAAAAACCATGATAAGCATGAATAATAATATAATAGTATATATCTATGCTAATATTATAAAGCTGAAGAGTTTGTTTGTTTGTTTGAACGCGGCAATCTCAGGAACTACTGGTCCGAATTAAAAAAATATTTTTCTGTTGTGTAGCTCATTTATCGAGGAAGGCTATAGGCTATATAATATCACGCTACGACCAATAGGAGCGAAGCAGTAATGAAAAATGTTGCAAAAATGTACGCATACGTAGTTGCGGGGGCAGCTAGTAATATAGGTAAGTAAATAAAATGTAAAATGAACTATTTAAGTAACAATGTATTTTGCATGTCGCCAAGCGACAAAATGTATCTGGCACTGTATATAATAAGAATCCATTTGGTTTGTACCTACAATTTAAGCAAATAAAGATTTGTTCTATTCTATTCTATTCCTGTTCACCAGCTCCTGCCGGTTTTTCTCAATGGCTTCTTTTAACTTCATCAGTTGCTGACAGTAGAGGTCAGAATCGATAGTTTTACCCGGCGGAAAAGGCTCATAGTGGATGATTCCTTTCCAATCCCATCACCAGTCAGGCCGGGCTTTGCCACGGTCTGTGGGGCTTGTCCATGCTTCGACCACGATCTTTTTCGTTTTTATATGTAATTAAATCAAACATTTTGTCAAATAATAGAACCATGATTGCCTTATTTGAATAAAAAATAATGTTAGTTTATTATTGCAAACATTGGACAATTGTATTGGTGGTATTGGCTTTATGTAGCGATCAAAGTGCTACTAGAGCCAACTACAAAAAATATAGCGCTTATATTTATTATTGTTAGTTTACTGTTTACATTAATGTATTAGTGTACTTATGTTACTTGTTAACAACGTAGTATATATTTAAGGTTTATCCATTTACAACAATTTAAAAAAAGCAAATGTTTTCTCTTTTTAATATTGGTTTAGAAAATGTCTGCAAATGATTTTGTAATACAATTAGGCATTATCAAGTATAAAGTGAAGATGTGGGTCTAAATTGTATTGTCAGAAACAACAAAAAGAACGATTTCATTAAGGGTCTTTGCTATGTTTTAATTTATACGGGCCCACTGTACTCATTTCACTGGGTTTTATTTCAATAATATTTTCATAAAACAATAGGAAGGTCATTTATCTTTTCTTTTAGTGTAACAGATTTTATAGCCTGAATGGTGCTTATATATTTAGACCAATGTGTGAGTTCTAATTCCTGTATGAGAAACTCTTTATATCGTGTGATCCTCACATTTTATAATTGTCCCTATGGGTGGGCACTAATCAAATCGTTACGCGGTGTAATGTAACATGTTACAAAGCGAGCATTCGCACAGTCAATACGTTCAAATGAACACAAACACACGAGTTTCCACGTACTGGGGGTCAATTCACGTATTTAAAGCAGTGCAATTGCAGTTAAGTTTTGATTAAAACGCCCGTTTATGTATTCTTTTTACTTTGGGACCGATCTCAAATACGCTTGCGTCAAGTATGCGTTTCGAGAGTGCGATAACGACATTCTAGTACGGTGCGCAAGCGATTTTGAGATCGATCCCAAAGTGACAAAAATACGAAAATGGTCGTTTTAATCGAAACTTAACTGCAACTGCACTGCTTTAAATACGTGAATTGACCCCCTGACTGTGCCAATTCTCGCTTTGTAACATGTTACATTACACCGCGTAACGTTGATCAGTACCCAAGCATATTAATTTAAATGTTTGCTTTATAAGGACAGGATTTCAAAGACTTTTATTTTGTGACACATAAAATAATTAAAGTAATGGAGACTCGTATTTTATCATAACGTAGATATTATAATTGTTTATACATTTATTCATTTTATAAAACTTGCCCAGGTTTAGTTATATAGTTAATTAGGTACACCAAAACATAGTTAAGCTCTGAAATGTTGGATATAAGCCGACGTAATATTAATTTAACAATTATTCTGTTTTATACTATGAGAACACGCACATATATATGAAAAACAATTTATAAGCCTAGGTATTATATTACGTAACAAAAGATTCATTCTGAAATTTTGATTGCTTGAACTTACGTTGATCCACAGTGATTTCTCAAACGAAATATTCATGCAACATAATTTTCTTTGTGATAAATACTACATGTACGTGTTGTATGAAAGAGAATCATTTATATTTTGATGTTGCAAACCAACTGGGAGCAAGCGGATTTGCAAAGGATTACATAAGGTTGTAATTTAAGTTCTAAATGCAGTACTTAGTGAAAATTGAAATGCGAATAGAGCTTTAGACTGGTCCCTTTTGAAGTTAGAAGGTGTTTAACTTGTCAATCGAAATATCTTAGGACAACTCACACATGGTTATCTGATCCCAAACTGGGCTGTTTGGGATCAGATAACCGGTTTGTACAATGGCTACCAGACAACTGATAAACTTATACATACATAGTTAGGATAAAATACACCTTGTACAATAAATTATTGTGCTCATCACATCGATTTATTATGGGTGGGAGTCGAACCCACGAGTTTTGGTTTAGCAGTCAAGGTCAATTCAAATTATGTGAGAATAGATGATGATTAAAAACTTGGACACGAGTGAGAGTGCGCTGTGTATGCCACAGCTCCGCGTGAGGTTGTTTCGACACATCACTTTGTGTGATCACATAAATAGTTTTTTTGTTATTTGCATGTTTGTGAAATCCTTTGCGAAATTGAGATTATTCTCAAGTTAAAAAATGGTGAGTCAATCAGCTTGCTACGCTAAAACCGCAAAAGATTATTCAATTTCTGTAACTGTCATAATAAAAAGCGAGAAAGCATGCAATATTCAAGAAAATTACGAGTTAGATATTAATTGTTATTCGTCATGATGATACTCGTGCTTGATAGTGGTGAAAGTGATGTCAAAATAAAAATTAAAACTGTAGTTTATGCGTCACATTTTGAGGTAAATCATTCTTTATCCAAATCTGTTTCTTAGCGCTCAAAACAACAAAAACTCTTAAATGTTGATTGAAGTTCGAGAGAGATTTTTACATTAGATATAAATATGAAATATTCAGGGTGATTACAGATCACTCTGAATATACTAATTTGGTGTAAAATAAAGAAGCCAAGAGCGGGAGGTTATATAATAATAACCATTTACCATTACAAATTATATTATGCTTAATATAAATAAAACTGGGCAAGTGCATGTCGGGTCACACACAGTGTAGGGTCTGCTCCCCCCCTCTCCATCCAAAAAATGCGGCTTATGAAGTGCGTTTTCTGTTGTTTTTGTTTCATACTTACAACGTTATACCTACTTAATATTAGTTTTGTATTATTTATTTTGTATCCTTGCAAAATTACAGCCTTCTAGCACTAACAGTCTCTGAGCAAAGCTGCGGGCGGACGGACGGACATGGAAACACTATAAGGGTTCCGTTTTGCCATTTTGGCTACGGAACCCTAAAAACCTAAAAACTCAATTTTTCTTTTTCTCTTTCAAACAGGGATGGGGTTTTAAACGGGGTTCTAAATTTCGTTCAAAATCAAACATAACGCATTCAAAGTCGCGGAGAAAAGCCAGTATTGTATAAATACAAGATTTATAATACGAAATGTTGTCGCGAGCGATAATTAAGCTCTTTCTATCAATATCATTAACTTAAATATTCACAACCTACCAGACCGCTAAGAAAGACGTAATGATTACTACCGGACTGGAATATTATAATTATACTTTCTTTCTGAATGGAGCTCCATTTATACCGTACAAGTTATTGCCTATTACATAAAAAAAATGTTAAAGCAACAGGTAAATAAAATTCATCGTTTAATCTATACTAATATGAGATTGTTTGTTTGAACGCGGTAATCTCAGGAGCTACTAATCCGAATTGAAAAATTTTATCACTGTTGGATAGCCCATTTATCGAGGAAGGCTATAGGCTATATAACATCACGCTACGACTAATAGGAGCGGAGCAGCAATGAGAAATGTTGCAAAAACGAGGAAAATTTACGCAGACGAAGTTGCGTGGGACAGCTGGTCTATATATAATAAGAAAAATAATAGCCATAGATATAATAGTTCTGAAATAAACTTAGAAGACTTAGGAAGGTCCTTGAGGAGGTACAAAATAAGGAAAAATTGGCTGTAAATATGGAAAAACCAATTTTTTATTTTCCCAATTAAGCTGAGGGGTGAAAAGGGGTTTCCAAATTTTAATCAAAATCAAACCTAATGAAGGCGAAGCCGCGGGACAAACTAGTAATTTATATAATGATTTACTAAGTTACACTAACAGTTACGCTAACACATAATTAGATATAGACCTATTAACAAAATACCCGATATATTAGATATATACTAACATAAATGTAAGAACATTCAACACATAACTCGCATGTAATCCCGAGATTAAAGGATTTTTACAGTAAAATCCGGGTATGCTTGGGTAATCCGGGTTCCATTGAAATGTCAAAACAAAGGTTAAAAAAGTGCAAATGTTCTGACCTTATGTTGTTACTGTTAGGTTCTTTAATAAAGCGTGAAATATCACATTAAGCTTCTCAATTAGGTTTTCCTTGCTTCTTCGCACGCGTTATTTTTTATTTTTATATCGTGTGTGTTTTTCTGATGTTTAATCAAAATCCATTCAATATTTTTTGAGAAACGCAACAAATGTTTATCAATATTCACAAACTATTTATCTTTTATTTAAAAAAAAAAACGACTCCCTCTGTGGAGTACAAGTATCAATCACACAAAGTGATGTCCCGTGTGGGAATCGAACCCACGACCCCTTGCTGTCAGTCATTTTGACTTTATAACATTGGTAGCATATAACTAGTGTGTGTTTCATGTGATAACTTATTACGACATGGACCTGAGATATGACCACTGACTACAAATACAATAATTGCATTTTTTTTGAAAGATAGAAAAATTTGAAGTCCAGACCCAGGAATCGAACCCGAGACTTCCGTAGCCAAACCGGGGCCAGAAGCGAACCACCTATCTGGACTATGTTACTAGACCTCAAATTTTTCTATCCCTTGATGATCGCGAGTTTTGGGCCCTCGCCTACCTACCGACTAGATGGCGCATGCGAGGGCCCATTCCCATTCCTGGGTCGGGACTTCAAATTTTTCTATCTTTAAAAAAAAATATGCAATTATTGTATTTGTAAAGTAATTGGCAAAAAATGCCTACAAAAATAACTGACCACTGACTGTTTGAGGAGTGGATAAAGAACAGTATTATGAACTTTAATATGGCGACCTCAAACTATTTGAATGTGGTCATTTGTGAGGTGGAGCAACATCCCCAATCGGTTTAATGTGTCCATATAGACTCTCTACCGTATCGCTCATAATTTATTTAACTAATTAGTTTAACTAAACTAGGCGTTAACAAGAAACTTCGTAGTCAAACATTATTGTAAAGCTAACGGGGAAGTTCACAAGTTTATATTGAATTAATTAACTACAACCATTTCCTGGTTAGTTTGGATACCGTCATTATAAACTACTAGCTGCTGTTGCCTGAGCTGTACTTTAAACCATTCACCCCCTATTTGACCCCTTAGGGACTGAAATATTAAAAAAAAAACATCCTTAGTGGGTAGTTTATTGACAGACTGACTTTAAACCACCCAGGTTTAGCCTCAGTCGGTCAGGATAAATGAGTATTTTTTTATAGATACATTCCAATTGATGAAATAAAAACATGTATGTATTACAAAGCCGAACGGGTTTTGTAATACATATTTTTATTTATTTAGTCGCATAAATCTGAATCTTATTCAAGGTCATTTAAACTATGTAGTGTTGAAATTAATCAAGATCTTCTGTGCTCAGATGCCTCATTCTGCTCCCAGAAAAAATACACAAATTCTCCAAGTTGACATGACACTGATCAGGGGGTCAATTCACCTATTTAAAGCAGTACAGTTGCAGTTAAGTTTCGATTAAAACGGCCAGACAAGAATACGAATTCTTGTAACTTTGGGATCGATCTCAAAATCGCTTGCGCACCGTACTAGAATGGCGTTATCGCACTCTCGAAACGCATACTTGACGCAAGCGTATTTGAGATCGGTCCCAAAGTTAAAAGAATACAAAAATGACCGTTTAATGAATACAATACGTGAATTGGCCTCCAGAAGTCAAGCTGTTAGGCAGTTTATTTGCCTAGTCGTGAAAAAAACTTTCTGTAAATGTTTCATCCTACAAACATGCAGTATGCATGTATCAATCAATAATCATAATGTAAATGTAAACGAAAAGTTTCCTCTGTTGTAAATGTAATGTTTTATCCTACTCACACTGATTTCATTTTCCTTCCGAAATACAAACAAGTCACAGTTACCCCTTAAAACAACAGGAACGCAAATCGTGTCAACAAATTTAGTCCAGCATTTTCAATTTATTTTCTACCCCTGATGTGATTATACGCAGGTGTACATCTAAACAGTAGAAAGAAAAGGGGAAAAATCTATGGCGTCATTATGTACAGTGGGGAAAGATTTCAGAGAAGAGGTCCGGGGTAAATGATGCTAAATGAGCGTGCTTAAATAAATGAATAGGTGCGGTGATGGCTCGCGACCATTCGTCCGACCAGCGGAATGTGTTGTGTGGTTTTCTGGTTGCAGTATGTTGTATCAGTTGACCGTGTCATTTATTTGGGTAGTTTACATAAGTACCTACTGTAATAAATCGGGACAGTATGAGTAGATGTTTTAACCTTTGTAACTGCAGGAAATCATTCTTATTGTCTTTCTTATTTGTTTTTTGGATAGACAATTAACGGTTTCCTATAGCAACCTAAAAACTATACGGTAGGAACTGAAATTTAGGTAGTTTACAAAAATAGCACAGCTTATATTTAGTTTTGTTATACCAAACTATTTTTACATTTTAAAGCCAACAAAATATTGTTACCACTTGAATACTGCGATTTTACTGCATTATAAAAACTTAGTAAGTACTGTAAGTAGTTACCTAGTTAGTTTTTACGGAGCAACTATGCACACTTACCCTTGTGGATTACCCATTTTGCAACTTAATATCTACCTAAATAATAAAAAGTTGATTAGCAATAGATAACTTGTAGCGATAAGAAACAAGCTTTAATTTCACAACATTATCCAAGAAAGTTGTTTACCACCTTTGACAAAACTTCATGTCTAGTGAAACCAAATTAGCATTAACTTAAATACTAGGACACGAAAAATTGTGTAACTAACCAAAGAGTTCTTCTAGTAGATAAAAAAGAAATTCAAGGATACGTCCTAATATTAACCCGCAAAAAAAAAAAATAAGTTACGGAATAATGCAAAAACCAGGCAAGTGCATATCGGGCCACGCACAATGTAGGGTTCCGTAGTCCCCCCCTCCCCCATCCGAAAAATGCGGCTTAAGAAGTGGGTTTTGTGTTGTTTTTGTTTCATACTTATAACGTTATAGCTACCTACATAATAATAATTTTCAATGGAATTTATACGAAAATTGTGTTAGGTACTTATCATTTGATCAGCTGTTAACTTGTAAATCCTACTTAGCTGTGATAGTTTTCCTGTTAATTTCTCTATATATATACTTACTACTACCGTGATTTTTTTCATATACCCAACATCAACCGGTTAGCTGGCAGGGGGGAGGAACACTTGATTCTAACATCAAATTGCCCTTTAAACCTTAATATTTTACAAACGAATTCCTAAATCTAAAAATTGTCTTCAAAACCCCTAAACGTTTTTAAACGACCTATCGTATGATACCCCACACGATGGGGTAAGTGAAAAAAAAAAGATTACATCCCCCTTTACATATAGGGGAGATACCCTCAAAAAAAATGTTTTTCAAGGTTTTATTCTTTCACTTTGTCAGCGTAAGTAATGTGTGTATTCATGCAAAATTACAGCCTTCTAGCACTAACAGTCTCTGAGCTAAGCTGCGGACGGATAGACATGGCGAAACATGGCGAGTTCCGTTTTGCCATTTTGGCTACGGAACCCTTAAAACGAGGATTTTCGTTTAGATATATCGATAGATATTGTCATTGCTATGGCGTTCGTATTTTTTTTATCGTATTGGACGTGCAAATAAACTTTAATCGTAGGGTGGCCGACGATATTTTTAGCTAACTAACTAAAAACCTATATGAGAATGCGGTCTAAAGCTAATACTGTTATATAACTAAGATACGGTTCTAGCACAGCAGTCTATGTAGGTTATCCATAAAATGTTGTAATGGTAGGCCTTAACTTGTAACGGCGGTGTAGTGATTTAATTACCTTGTTGAAACCAATCTTGAATGAAAACAAACATGTCTTGGTAGTAATTTCCTGTGAATGTATCATAAGTAACTATCTATATTATTATTAATTATATGTATTTAAATGAGCAAGCTTGTATATATATATATATAAGTAATCGGAATCTCGGCAACGGCTCCAATGATTTTCATGAAATTTAGTATGTAGGGGGTTTCGGGGGCGATAAATCGATCTAGCTAGGTTGCATTTTTAGAAAACGTCGATAAAAAAAATACCGAGCGAAGCTTAACTATTATATTCTTTTTTTTTATAAAGATAACTTGTGGGATTGATTCCCACATTGCTAGCAATCTCGTTAACCCCTCCAGCTATTGAAAGGTTTGTGTTAGGAGTGGGTTCACGTCAGTAGTATAATGAGTAGGATTGGTACCATGACGATACTGCCGCTTTTTGCAAATATTGGTGACTGGTGAGTTAGTTTATAATTACGGCCGGTGCAACATAGTATCAATGCCAAGCTATTCAAAACGTATAGTTCGTGACAGGCCGACATGCGATTTGGCAATTTCGAATTATTTTTTAACCAAAACAATTCAGCAGTCGAAACGTAAGCGAGATTATAATTAAGGCCTTTTTCTGCCTAATGTCGCGGGCTAATATTAAGTAGGCACGTATCAAAGAGTACTTTCACTGTTTCGTTTTTTTTGCAACTTGGTTTCTTATCGCACGTTTTTGTTAGCGCTGAGAGGCTAGACAGAAAAAGTGTTACATTTTGACCCCGATCAAAAATCTATTATTTATGATTATGTGAAGCTAGAATAAGGAGCTAAAATACATGGACATGTTTTTAGATGTTTTGTTGTTTCAGTTTTTTTTTAATCATTAGGTACAATCAATACAACAACACAAAAAACTGGCCAAGAACATGTCGGACATGCTCAGTGTATCACCTATCACTACAAAAAGTGCACTATATATGAAAAAATACGATCTGAAAAGGTGCATCGAAACATAAAATCTGCTTCTGTTACATGGAGTTTAAACCCCCCACCCCCCCATATATATTTTTGTTATTTAATTATCATCAAGTAGTTTTTGAGTAAAATGCCTGTGACATACGGACGGACAGGACGGACATACCGAAACTATTATGGTTCCTGCCATTTTGGCTACGGAACTCTAAAAAGATATAGCAAAAGGAACTACGTTGTAACGGGGTGTCCACAAGACACCTCTATCTTTTTTTTATATTGAGCAGTGCACTGTCGGTTGCTCGTCCAAATTCATTGATCGTCGATGCTTACTTTTCGAAAATATATTTCCTATTAAACAACAAAGGAGGATAAACATCGACGAATACTTGAAAGATTTATGAATTCTTTTCCATTTTCAATTCCATCTTTGTTTATTCGGCACGAAACGAATACGATTACATTATTCGAAGAAAATAAACCGAAAGAGATTTTCGAACATTGTGCTCCATAAATCATGAGTGACTTAATGGAAAATCAAGTCCGGGCACCTGAACTTCAGTTATGATGTTTTTAAGCATGAAATGTTATAGCTACAAGCTTCGGTTTGTTATTATTACATTGTGCCGCTATCTATCAGTGTTTACAGTTTATATGCTCAAATTATCTCTACCTACTTAAACTGGTTAGTTTAAAGAAGTAAAGATAATTTAAACATACAGAACGTCCAAACACCAACGTCCACGAGGCGTAGCTACAGTGAATGGTTGTTCCCTTTAGCTACGCCCCGTGGACCTTGGATATTGCATTAAAAAAGGTTCAAGCGAGCAGCTTAAATCTTAGGTATACCAAATTCGATCAAAATCAATCCAATTTTAGACGACCTAGCGTATTCAAATAATCGAACCAGGGTAATATTATCTTTAATGTTACCGAATGTTATCGAACTCTTTCAGCTATTTTTGATAACGAAATATAATCAGAGTAGGTATGGATTTAGTTTCGGCTATCACGCTAAAACTAGTCTAAGAGCTCTTGTTACTAGTAGGTAATTAATTAATACCCGTTTATGTCAAAATCATTATACTTTTTTTACAGATTTAGACTTATTTGCCATACTGCTTACAAATTTCGCAATAGTTTATGTCAATTAATTAACAGCTCAAAAGTTAATTTATCAAATATTAATTTATTTATGTATTAAATATTATTAATTTATTATATTTTTATTTAATAGTTATCACAATTTATATTTCGTGAATAACGAGGTGAGTGCCCATGTGTTATGTACAATTTTTATAATAGTTACTTTTTTGTTTTCCTAGTGTGTAACTGTTAGAGTTATTTCAAATATATAAATACCCAATTTAATGCACCAACGGACTGGGATATAGTGGCAACAACTCGAATCAGATTTAAAAAACAATACATTCTACAACAACAATACAACAATACAATCATCGAAGCATTAAACATCTAAACCAAATGAAATGGAAGATGAAATCAATTCAATCCTTCGCATTCGCACTCATAACACGGCTTGCGTACCTTTTAAACCCGACAGCCGATTATGGGAATGTAGGATTTTACCCTCTGATTTTTTTTATATGGGTCAATTGCCAACGAGTGCTTGTTTACCTTTTTTGCTTGAAATATTCTAATGCTGTTATGGTTTGTGGGGAAAAAAGAAAGTAAATAAAATGTATGAAAAGGGGAAAAGTGGATTTAAGGCCACAATGTTATGTTTGAGGCTACAAATTTAGTAGTTACTTTTTGAGAATTTTGTTAAGGCACTGTGAAAGTATTTGTTTTACTCTTACAATAGATTGTTACATAGGCACACTACCATGCTGTATTTACTTAACTGTCACATGTACCTATCTACTAAATACAGGGTGTTAATGATCTACCATATACAGGGTGTTAATGTAACATTATTTGTCACTAGCTTTGGCCGCCCGCGTCGATCACGGTTATCGCGATAAAAACGCTCCCGGGACCAAAATATCTCCATACCAAATTTCATCCAAATTGGTTGAGCGGTTTAAGCGTGAAAACATAACAAACAGAGAGACAAAGTTACCTTCACATTTATAATATTATTAGTTTGGATAGTTTGAATAACTTTGGATAGTTAAAACAACTCACAGACTTTAGCAAAGAATTTCTTTCAACACTAGTTTTAAGCAGTTAAAATTTGTACTTACAAATTCTTACTATAGGGAAAACAAACCTGTACCTACTACAGGCAACAGCTGGGTTTGTATTTACTAGAATAACAAATAGTCTCCATTCGTAGTAACGTCTAGTATAACAAGATTAATTCTCAGGTGAGAACAAAGTTAAATGAAACCAGTAACATAGACATTAGTTTTCATAGATTCCTCTAGGTGTTTGTTTAATGTAACTGTTATTTGTGTTGACAGTAGACAAAATTGTTTTGTGTTGAGATAAAATGAGGTCTAGAAGTTCTAGTAAGTCTAAATATTTGTTTTTGAAACAGTTTGTGTTTTTGGTTCGTGTAATGTATTGGATTCACTTATGATTGTTAATTCGTGTTGGGATAGTATTTGAAAGAGAATGGAATCGTTAATTTCCTAATATAAATAGGTTAGGTATAATCAATTGGTATTTTTCTGTGTGTTTGTATGGAGCGTGTCGTTGTTGACGTTTTTTGAAAATAATATTTTCAGAAAACGATTATACTAATTTATCTAAAGTCAAATCTTCTTATTGATTCTTTGTTGACCACTTCGTGTGTCAATATGGGAAATCAAATTTTAGGTTACTTCTACCGGTATCGTTCTATAGATACCGAACATGTTAATAATCATATAACTATATACTAATAATAGTAATAAAGAATTTTCATTTTTAGGGTTATGGTTTTAGGGTTAGGGTTAGGGAGGTACGACTCAAAAGGAAAAAAATGGTACCCTTAAAGGATCACTTTGTTGTCCGTCCGTCCGTCCGTCTATCTGTCAAGGCCCTTTATCTCGGTAACGGTGATATCGAGTTTAAATCTAAACTGTATACTAAAGTCTACAGTCCCTTGAAGCTGTAAAAAAATCAAACTTCTAAGTAAAAAAAGCTTCATTTATGCCGAAAAAAACGTACATTTTGACACTCTCAAGGAATCAAAATTTATAGGGTATTTTCCGTTGACCTAGAACTATGAAATTTGGCAAGTAATACAGTCATATACAACAAGTAATAAGGAAAAGTCTAAAAACTATACATTTGTAGTTGAATCGTAAAAAATATAGTCTTTAAAAAACTGTGAGACTCGATTCCTGATCTATTTATAATATGTACCTACAAATTGGTACGGAACCCTTGGTGGGCGAGTCCAACTCGCACTTACCCGGTTTTTTGTAGAAGACTATGTTGTGCCAATATAGGTCGTAGGTACCTAATAAATGCCTATACGATCAATTAATGTACTTGTGGATATTGTAACTTTTAAAATAATTATCACGGTGTGAAATAACCACGTCATGTAAATGGTTTTTAGATATTATTATTTAGGTAGAATAAGTATAATGTATAGTTTTTAAGGAACATGTTAAAACAAGTGCTAATCCCTGCCGACAAACTGCTATGCAGTTTGGCAGGCTTACAAAAATGTAAAATGGGTAGGTTTCGAATAAATGATTTATTATTATTACTTTTTTTTTTTAATAAGTGCACAAATTATGAACAACTAAACTAAACAGAACTAAACTTCATCTCAAATTCAGTACCTATTTACAAACTTACGCTATCCAGTTTGCAAACGCCAATTATTATGAAGTTAATTGATGCTTTTGTTCACTATGTGGAATATTTTCATAGTCAGTTTCAACAGTATGAAATAGGAAAATGCTGGCATTTTGCCGTTCTAGAAAAGGTTTATGATTTTACCTAACCCTCGATATTTCATTACAATGTCTGATTACGGTCTATTAATGTTATTTATGAAAAATTATTAATTATTTTTATCTGTCTAATTTATTTTTATTTTTTGATTGGTCTTTGTACTCGTACCTATGATGTTTTTCTGTGATTTTGTATTTTTAGATTTTATATTCTGTTTATTTTTTATTTTTATTATTATAACTTTTTCTTTAACTGAAAATCAGCGTTGTTACATGCAATCTCGCTTAGAACAGCATGTGCTGAGCTCGTTCCTTTTGCCACAACACGATGTAGGTGATTATTAGTTTAAACTAAGAAAGTGTTTGTAAATGTACCTACTTACACGTGTTTGGATGGTAATAAAAAAAATCTATTCTATTCTATTCAGTGGTGAGATCGAGAGATTTGGAAAGTCAAACAATCTTACCTACCACTGTCGGTCCATGCATGACCGCTTTTTAAAAATGTCACATCTTTTTACCCCTTCGTGCTTAGTTAAATCATCGGACCTTCACCTAATGTGTCCTAAGTCTTATCGGATTTCAGACTGTCTGCCGTCACATCCGACTAATTAATTTCTTGTATTTGTGTGCACACTTGTGAAGTATAATACCTCCTGTGTAGTTCACTAGGCAGATAAGATTTGCCGCCGTTTTCGGACTCGGTTAAGAGACCATTACAATATCTGATAATAGACACGCAAGCAAAATTAAACCGAAATTCAATTATCTACGTTTTAATTAATGTTCATTGATTGAACAATAACTTCACGTTTATGTAAACGAGATCGGCAGCAATTAGTTTATACTGATGAAGGTATGTTTTAGTCGGGTAAACTTCAAGTTGGCATTAAACACCGTATATGCACGGTCAAAGGCTATATAGGTAGGTAGGTAGGTACAAGTGCTTAGTCCCATTCTACATGTAGGAAGGTAAAGTTCTAGACAAACTTTGTGGTTTCGGACGGCGACATCCCGATGGTAGCGCCTCTAGTAATTTATTTATATACGACCTTTGTCGTGTCGTTTCTCAACCCTCCCCGATGGTACACGCGGCCGAACACGCCTTTATTTCAAAATTATTTACATACAAGATGCCTCTTCGGTTGAAGAAGAGAACCTTTTTAATTTTACTACGACTTTTTTTGTAACTTTTATGTAGACACAGGATCTTTTAGCTAAGATATAATTGTTTTAAATGGTCTTGTGTACTGAGAAGCATTTAACCAAGATATGAAATTCAATTACGTTTTAATTAATTTTCGTTAATCGAACAATAATAACTCTACGTTTATGTAAACGAGATCGACAGCAATTAATAGGGTAAAACCCGGGTATATGCCCCAGTAGGAGAGTTGTAGGTGGTGAAAGAAGCTTTATTATGATTAGAAGTATCCCTCTTGCAGACCTCATTACCGTGTAAACCATCAGAGAAGGCGCAAGTGTTTGTCAGTGTGAGAAAAAATCTACGGCGAAAGGCTTTGAAGAGCGTCGAAATTATATTGATGTGTAATTTCTATTGAAAAATTTTATTACTGACTGCGGATTCAGTCACTTTTTTTGTTTCTTTGCATGCTGTAATAGTTAAATTATACTGTTAATTACGTTTTATTGTTAAAAAGTGTTATTTTCTGCCTATTCAAGATTTTGCCTAATCCCAAATCTGCCGAACACCGCGAAAGTGATTTATATCGCGAATGAAAAAGGCAAGTAATTTACCTAGGTGGATAGTCGCCCTATGGTACTCGTATTATGCTCTTTGCTCTAAAGGAATCTAATAAATTTTTGACGAGCAAGACAGAATTATTCTTTTGGTGTTTTTTCAACCTATTGGTTTTACTATAACAAAAAGAGAAACAATTAAAATAGTATACACTATTTTAATTGTTTCTCTTTTATAAAATTATGTGAAGTGTCGATCCCTGCATGAGGCAAGTATCCCCCCCGCAACCGCTTTCATATTTAGGCTTCTATCCGCCACAGTAGGTACACTCTATCCCTTTTTTGAGAGGTCTATTAAAATTTAATTTACCTACTCAAAATAATAATAATTATTGTTTTTAAACTTTCGCGATTTTTATACATATTACTTATATTTCGGGACCTAATCGCGTAAATTATTTAAAGGTACGAACCTTTTATTTACCCGACGTTTCGATCGAATTGCACCGATCGTGGTCACGGGTCGACTGTATATAATATAAAAGGTTCGTACCTTTAAATAATTCACGCGATTAAGTCCCGAAATATACCTAATAATAATTATGTTTTTTAAAATTAGGCTGATAGTAAAGATAAAAGACGGCTGTTACCCCATAGAGCTGGCTAATTACGGTTTTTTTGTAACTTTTATTAATTAAATAAACTTGTTATGAAAACATATATATTACGAGTGAGCCACCAGTCTACCCGTGACCACGGCCGTTGCAATACGGCCGGAACGTCGGACAATAAACAAGGTATTTTACCTTAAATTGTTCACGCGATTATGACCTGTAATATGTATATTTTCAAAACCTGTACAAATCGCGAAAGTTTATCAACATGAATAAACCTGATCTTTGAGATGCATGTTATTTGTTTGTTTTGAATAGTATGCCCATGTACTATGTATAATGAGAAACATTATAATCATTAAGTTGAAATAAATATAATGGTCTTGAAAAACAAGCCATCCAACAAATTACTCTCTATGTAGGTATTAAATAGTGTAGTGTTCCTAAATGGTCCAAGATGCCGTGTCCATGAACGGTCTATGTCTAAATGTTTGTTCGAATACCTCTATATTCCTGACAGCGCCCTTTGTAGGCATTCTGTAACCACACATTTATCATTTTGTTACTCGTATTATGACATTCGGATATATATTTCCCATTCACATAAACAAAGGGATTACTTAATCCACAAACCGACATAAGCCGTAGACATTGATCGTTAATTTATTACAGGTTGATCATAAATTACAAACAATTTGAACATTTTAATTTCAGATTGCGTTAGGTAGGTATGTGTAACAATTTCGACAACTTCAACAATACGCTAAAGTGCGTGCTCATACATATATACGAACGTAAATGTGCCGGAAATATTAAGTAACAAGCAATGATATTATGTAAGTTTAGGGCATCGTTTGTATGTAATTGAGATAAGTAAATTATGTATCGTAATTGTAACTGCAGTAGTTATGTGGTTGTACCAATATCAACATGTTCCTACCAAGGAAAACATTACATAGCTCCCGTAGCGCAAAATGTTGAGAGTAGGCACAGAATGTACTTAGGTACCTACTTACTTCGCTTGAACGATGTCTATATAACATCGTTCAGAGACACGGAACATCTACGGAACAAAGTGGTCTGAAGTGGTCCAAGATTTCGTGTCTGAGCAGGGCTGGCGAAAGAAGCGGTCGCTGCAGGTGCCATAGGTCAGTAAGGGCCGAAAGCGTCCTGCGGCTCAGAAAAGTATAGTGCCAAATGCTATCAAGGCTCGTTAAACTGGTATGTTCCGCCCGTCGCGTAATATTGGGGTGCCAAAATTTGAAACACTCCAACTTAAATGCGGCCTCGGACCCACAACGTCACTCGCATGACGGGGGGGGGGGGGGATACGCATTTGATTCTACACGGGTACACTAGGCACCACCGCCGAAGAGGGGGCAATTGCCTGATAAAACACCAATTGCCTGATAAGACACCTATCCAGAATCAAATCTTTCAAATTCCCCAAAAAATGGGTCATTCAGTAGAGTATGTAGGGGGAGTTTGCTTTGGCTTCCTCCTTGTATCCGCGGCTGACAGACTCGGGACGGCATTGTCTGTGAGCCATGTACGAGTATAAGTGTGCTTTACTCGAGCGAGAACCTGATTAAAATCGCCTTTTTTAACTGATGGTTCGACATACAACAAAGACTAAATAACTGTTTTCCATGAAATGTTTTATTACACCTACCTAATAGAAAGACAGTAATGCTTTTCAAGCGTACCTTTGTATGAATGTATGTCGGTGTCTTTGTGACACAGACCCACTGACCTCTATTTAATTGTACTAAGCACTGTGAAAAAATCCACAGTAGGACGACGCTTTTGAAGTCGTGATAAATGTCGACATGAGCGCCTGGAAGCGCTTGTCGTAAGTAAAAAAATAATAAAATAATAGTAAATATAAACTTTACCTAACGTCTAAAAATACGGCAGCCCTGAATACTGAGACCAAACTGTGTGTGTGTAGCGTGGTCTGCCCTGCTCCTATGTTGCGCCCTGTAATCCCCGCACGATTCCTCTGTGTAAACGGCTTCGTCTAAAGACTGTATGAGTTATTCAATTGTGGTATTATTAGTTATTATCTAGCATCTAGTCTTTGCACTGTCATCTCAGTGGACAGACTAAGATGCTCTCGAGTAACATATGTATGTGTTACTAGTGTGTGTAGACATCGTTCACAGATGTAAAATCTCGGAACCATTAACCTCAACAACGTGTAAATTATATCCCTGTCCGACCCGAAAGGGGCGTTTAGGTATTTTGTTAACGATCCGAAAAAACATTTTAAATTCACGATTTTAGTACTCAATTTCGTAGAAATGTGTAAATTTTCAAGTTTTTTTATCGACATAGGTATATGATGATATAAGGGATTTTTACAATCAAATTTTTTTTTCCGCTTCCGTATGTTTCCCCATATGACTTCTATCAAGAAAAAATAATTATTATTTTATTTCGTTATAAAATTTAAAAAAAAAATACGTAAATCGATCGGACAGAGATTAAATATACATTCTGTATAGTACTAGTACGCTAAACTGGAACCCGTACAAAGTGATAGCAATTTCAAATGCCGGATCGAATGACCGTCCTATGATTATTTTGATACATGACAAATAGTCGTTGTTGTTATCTTTCTTCCACAAGTATAGACTTCCTTTTGATTTTTATTTTTTATTTTGTTGACGGTAATTTTGTCAAATGACCGTAAACCGCAAATGTCGAAATCAAATGAATCAATTGTACACAATACATTTAAAGTTATATGAATAAGGAGAGAGCCTGGAGATCTGTCACACAGGTCTTGAACCTATCACGGACTCCAGCTCTCATAAGGTCTATATATAGTACATTATTGTTAAATTTATGCAACCTTTGAGAGAAATATTTTTTTTATTATTATTATAAATGGAAGTCTTGTTTTTGTTGCCGGTAGCCTGTCCAGCGTACTAGTACTACAGTACGATCAACGTATCTTGACCGGATTGAAGTTAGGTTTTTATCACTTTCGCGCATGTCATAGAGATGCGACCCTATAATTACTTACGAAAACGATTAATCGATTAAAAATACTAACAATATTTTAATTAAACAATATAAAAACACTATTTAAATGAGTTCATAAGAGTTTAAATTTAAAACAGTTACAGTAAATAATAAAGAAACTTTGAAAAACAATTTCTTTATCAAAATAATCACAAAAAAACATGAATTAGTAATACTAATTATGACAATGTAATGCGTAATCGCATCTCTAATCCTCTTGGTTTAGTTACCGCCCCCGCCCCCGCTTCCTGTCACCATTTACTTCCAAAAAATGCATCTGCGCAACCACTTGTCGCCTACTTCAGTCCGGCCTAGTTACGTTGATCGTACTGTATATGTAGATATAGGTCAGTGCTCGGAACACATTCTGAATAAAGTGGTCCGAGATTCCATGTCCATGAACCATTTCTATGTGACATAGCTCTAGTGCATTTGTATAAAGCTTAATACATTCTATACTCCTGGTTTTATGCCCGGATTGCCGGCTTATAAACACCGAGTTTATATGTTTTTTTGCATAGGTATAGACGGGACTACGGGTGAAGTTACACTTTGTAGCATGCACTTTCCCACATTAATGGTGGGACTCTGTGGCACGTCGTCCTAAAGAGGTTTTACGGTATACGGTTATGTCTGGAAATTCCTCGTACGTAGTGAGGTTTGGCTCAATGTGTCGTACTCAAAAAGTCGCAAAATTTACATTATTTTTGTGAATTCTGTCTTTGTCTTTCAGAGGTATAAGGTAACCTACTTATTAATAGCTTAAGCCTTTATTCTTAGCCGAGATAGGTATAAACTTGATGTTAAATTGAAAAAATAAATTAATGTTACTCTGTGAATATATCTAGTGATTTCATCTTTTATTAAGCCTAAGGCCTAAGTCAGCGTTATAATTTATTAATTCCGTAAAATTAAACCAAATAATTTTATAGACAAATATATTCTTATAATTGCCATATTTGAATTTAATTCTGGGAGTACGAAGCATTACAAAGAAATTCACACATATTTTCAGGGCAATGGCTTTAAAACATTGGCAATTAGGTAAAATAGAATCGAAACTGTTCTATAGTCTGTGTAAGTCGAGCTATCTAAAATATAAAAAGTAATGGATACAATTCTATGTGTTTTGTTATAACAAAGGTAAGAACAAGAATCAAAGCCAGTGAAGCTTGGACGGGAGCGTACAAACTACAAATGTAAATAAACCTTTATCTCAAAGCTAAGCGGAGAAAGTTATTTGTTCCGTCGTACCTTCACATTCCTTCGTTGATTGTATCCTGAATGCTGACTAAAGAATAGGATTACCTTGTGTTCCGTAATTTAATTTCGTTAAATTAACAGCGTGACAAAAAAGGCCATCGCAGTCAAACCAACTTATTGGTCGCTTGTTTTTACAGATATACCTACCTCCGAACACTAACACAATTTAAGTTAAAAATGCTTTCAAATAGTGAATTTAACCTTAAAGTAACAATAACAGCAAGAGACTTAATACAATTGAGTTTCGTTTGAGAGGGGCTTAGACAAGGTACATTCGTTCGGTGGCGAATTCAATAACGCCGTACTAATCGTTCGTAAAAAAAATAAAAAAATATCTATGGTCGCCACCGCAAACGTCATATTCTTTTTCATCATATTGACATCGCTATTCAAATGCGACTTTGTGTAGACCCCCAGGTCCCCTAGACAAACGGCATTATATTCGATTAGAGTTTACGCTAATCGAATAGCGAGTAGAATGACGTTGTTGCGCGCGCAACACTGTAAATACGAAAATTGATCATATGCGATTAGCAGTTGTGCGCGCGCAACTACGTCATTATACTTGATTGGCGTAAACTCTAATCGAATAGAATACCATTTGTCTAGGGGCTCAGGATAGGATAATGGTTGCAGGCACGATGGAATGGTAAGCTTGGTTTTCATCTCACGCTGATCGTCGGCGCTGACTAACTGTATGTAATTAAATGTTACGTTTCTGAATGACGCTGACCGATCAGCGCTGACATGCATTAGTTCCTCATACATAGTTTGCGTCAGCGCCGACGAAATTTCACCGATATAAAAAAATAATAGTCCTCTATCCACTAAATTTCACTAGAAAATGAGGTAGGTAGGCATCATACATTCCATTTGTATGTGTCATGTTGTTACCTATTACTTTCTCTCCGACCTTTTCGTTATGACCTACTCGTATATTTTTGCTTCATATCACTAATGTTTCAGCTTCTATGTGTAGTGGTATCATTCGTCTAGTTTATCTTAGAACATTATCGGGACTTAATCGCGTGAAATATTTCAAGGTACGAACCTTTTTATTTCTGTGGCGCGGTGGGAGTGTATCCGACTGCTACGCAAGAGGTCGTGGGTTCGATCCCCACCCAGGATTAAACTTTGTGTGATGAGCACGATGGTTTATTCTGTGTCTGGGTGTTATTTATATAATACTAGCTGTCCCGCGCAACTTCGTCTGCGTAAATTTTCTCCTTTTCTTTAATAATCCTATATTACTTCTAATACCTCCAAGAATATGTGTACAAAGTTTCATGATGATCGATTGAGTAGTTTTCGCGTGAAAGCGTAACAAACAAACTTTGAGTTTGGGATCAGATAGCGTTGTGTAAGTTGTCCCAAGATATTATTATTCTTTGCAATTGCACCGATCGGTGCTAACCCGTGACCACGATCAGTGCTCAATGATACATGATCAATTCGATAAAACCAGATAGGGACATTGCACCACTTACACGAATCGAATGGGTGAATGGTGAAAGATTTGAGGGGAGGGGGTGAGGACTTGCGTGCGTCCCCTAACCCCACCTTTAATCCGCCACTGGTAGTGTTTACTAATTTGCAGTAAATAGGTGCAGTATTCACGACAACAGCTTTAGCTGTTAACGCTCGGTGTCCATGTCATTTCCATTCCGATAAACGCAAATGCTTGTAGTACGTACTCGTATGTGTATGCTTGACACTTTGCTTTTCCTTGTTGTATTACGTACGCCGTGTATTGATACCAGCTCTAATAAAATAGAGGTAGTACTTTAAATTAAGTGGGTAAAGCGGCGGTAGCTTAATAGTGGCGATTTCGAATCCTATCCATTATCTCATTATCTCACTACCGAACCGTGAACCCACTCCTGACACAACCCATTGAGCTTAGCTAGAGGGATTAACAGAATTGCTAGTGATGTAGGAACTTTATAAAAACTGTAAACAGACAGGTTTTATTGGTTCACACAGCTTTTCTGTTGGTAAACATTTATCGCAGCCATTATGGTTTTATCTGCCAAGGGTTGGAGATGTGTGGCATTTATAGAAAACGGCTACTGTATAAATAAATCTAATGTTAACCTGTTTGTAGGAAGAGGGGAGGAGTTTGACCCCTTTGAATAATTTACTGTCCAGATTGTACAATCTCTTTCTCACTTCACCTATTAGAAATTTAAACAGAATGTAATGAGAGAAGGTTGCTAAGTATGTGTTTTTATTGAGCAAATATCATGCAAATATATTTTTGAATTCACTTAACACAATGCTTCCTACCCGTTAAGTGATCTTACGTATACGATAAATATTTATAGTCTGTTGCAAAATCGGACATTCATTGATAAACAATAATTATTAAGTTGTTACGTGTAAGCCAGCCACTTGTTCCGTTAACGTGGCGTAAAAAAGAAATCGATTTTCTGAATCCAATTTTTATCTAAGTAAGCAAAAAAACTATCATTTTGAAACAATTCATTGTAGAGACAATGAATTGTTTGAGCAAAGACGATTCATTCACGATTAAGGTGATCTTACCATGGTTAATTTCTCTACCTACTGTCGTCTACCACTGTATCAATTTTAAGATTTTTTTGTACAGCGACCTACCTATCTAATCAAATTAAAATAGATTATGACAAAATCCATGTGACAAATAAAATCAAAAAATACTGGATGGATTTCAAAAATTCTTTCACTTATAGATAGCTGCATTATCGGGAAGTAACAAAGGCTATATTTAATTCTCAAAAAAAATTGAGATCCTTACGATAACTATATAGTGGAGAAAAGTCCGTGCGAAGCCGGAGCGGGCCGCTAGTATAATAAATATAAAAGTAACTCTGTCTGTCTCGTTTTCACGCTTAAACCACTAAACGATTTGGATTCAATTTGGTATGGACATAGTTGAAGTCTCGGGAAAGGGCATAGAATAGTTTTATCGCGATAACCGACATACACGCGGGCGGAGCCGCAGGCGAAAACTAGTAGATTCTATACATTTACATCACTAGTTTAAATCCATACTAATATTATAAATGTGAAAGTAACTCTGGCTGTCTGTCTGTTACGCTCAAACAGCTAAACCAATTTAGATGAAATTTGGTATGGAGATAGTTTGAGTCCCGGGGAAGGACATAGGATAGTTTTTATCGCGATAACCGACATTTACGCGGGCGGAGCCGTGGGCGAAAGCTAGTACTGTTATAAACGTGTTACAAGGGATTTAAACATTGTATATCTCAAACAACTTCTGTTTCTGCTGCTGATTACAAGTTCCAAAACTAGTATGGTGACGAGTGTTTTTTTTACATTATAAAATCATTGTTGACCTAACAATTTCCTGTTCCATATTTATATCCGCTTCACAGCACACGTAGGTATGTGTAAACATGTCTCAACCGCTTCATCTACTTAGATTTATTAACGCAAATAGTTTAAGTTTCTAAAGAACTTTCGTTTGGACCTACGGTTGCATAATGCTAGAACTAGTTTACCTACCTGTGAAGTTATGAATGAAATTATAATAGTTGACCTAGTTGGCGCATATTTCGTTGAGATGATCATGTTTGTAGAGTGTAGCGATGGTGTGAGGCGGCGTGCCTCTGCATCTCACCGGCGAACGAGACGCGACAGCTCAAGTTGATGCGACATCGCTTACCGGTGCATTCCTTCTTGCTCCTGAGAAAAATAACAGCCTCATCACTACATATTATAAAACAAAATCGCTTTCTCTGTCCCTATATCCCTATGTATGCTTAAATCTTTAAAACTACGCAACGGATTTTGATGCGGTTTTTTTTTAATAGATAGTGTGATTGGAGAGGAAGGTTTATATGTATAATAACATCCATTAAATGGTGGAGAAATAAGGAGCGGAGCAGCAATAAGAAATGTTGCAAAAACGGGGAAAATTTATGCAGACGAAGTTGCGCGGGTCAGCTAGTAATCCATAAAGCTGAAGAGTTTGTTCAGTAATCTCAAGAACTACTGGTCCGAATTTAAAAAATCTTTCACTGTTGGATAGCCCATTTATCGAGGAAGGCTATAGGTTATATAATATCACGCTACTATTAATAGGAGCGGAGCAGCAATGAGAAATGTTGCAAAAATGGGGAAAATTTACGCAGACGAAGTTATTCTATTCGATTATATACAGGGAACTAAATACTATTCGCCTTTATTTGTTCGTGAGTATAAGAGTTAATAATAGGTATTTTAAAATTGAGTGGCGTTGAGTACCTACATATTTGGCGTAATGTAAGCGGCTTAACTAACAGCTATACCGTTACCTAGATTATATACCTATATGTAAAAGTAGAGCGTATCTTCTTAAGTCTATGTATATTTTTACACTGCTGATTGGGATAAAATTGGATGTGGATGCAGGTCTGGAGTTGGAAATAGTCTACTTTTTATGAATGCGGAAAAAGCCGCGGGTAAAGCCTAGTTTAGTACCTATAGTACTTGTTAAATATAGAAGTGGAACTCCTTGAATTTAGTTATCATTGCATGTTTCAACACTGTTTAACTTTCACTGGGGCTAGCGTAGGTAGGTACTTGATATTGGGTCATATTCTCTTCAGAACTGATTAAAAGAATTAGGAAGGGGACAAGGGAGAGTCATGGTAGAGTATAGTCACCTATTTTATTGTTTTTATGAGCTACGTGAATTAGATCTTTGTCTTTTTTCACGTTATTTTTTTCCACTTTCATGGCAAGTCAGTGCTAACTATTAAAATATATATATTACGGGTCTTAATCGCGTGAATAATTTAAGGTAAAATACCTTGTTTATTGCCCGACGTTTCGACCGTATTGCAACGGCCGTGGTCACGGGAAGACTTACTTACGATTAAGACCCGTAATATATATATTTTAATAATGTGTACAAATCGCGAAAGTTTATCAACATTCAGTGCTAACTGTCAAATTCTTGTGATAATGGTAAATAGAAAACTGCGCTTAGAAATGCATCAACGCATGCGCAGCGGACATCTTTGAGCTCACCGCGCAAGCGCCAATTTGCACGGGCTTGCCGTGATAATGTAAAAATTGAACGTGAATAAGGTTCAGTAGCTAATTTTTTTTTTTTTTTTTTTTTAAACGACTCCCGCAGTAGGGTACAAGCCCTGTGTCGCGGGGGACTTTACAAACATACAAGTCACAGACACAAATTACACCCAGACTCGGAACAACAATTTGTGGATAACACAAAGTGGTGTCCCGTGTGGGAATCGAACCCACGACTTCTTGCGTAGCATACAGATACACTCCCACCGCGCCACCGAGGCAGTCAATTTACTATTTGGCTTCAATAATTTTTAACCCTTTATTTCACATGTGTATTCGATAAAAGTTTATTTTTGTAACATGTTCTTTGTAAGGTATGTACATCCTAAAATAGTTTATCAAACTAGAAAATGCTCGGTGAAGTTTTTCGCCAGAGTTTTCGTGTAAAAATGAGCAACAAACACCAAAGTCTCTGTGTGAGCAGAGATATTATCTGTTCTGAAATGTTTCGTCGAATATAGGGCAAGTGGATGTATTTGACAGAGCCAGCGGGAGCAACTCCCACGTGCAAGTTAATGTCTGAATAATGCAGTGTTCTATCGCACTTGTCTCTTTGTTTCGTTTATATCTTCTTTGCATTCTATATTGTTTTAGCCTGCATATGTAGGATAGAAGCGCCGGTTTTGATCCCTGTGAAAACTGGCCAATGACCTCTTTGTTATGACATTGTAAGAAATAAAAGAATTACTTACTGATGAAACTCTAATTTGACTCTTATAAAAGACTAGCTGACTAGCTTTATTGCAGCTTTGCTCCTGTTGATCGTAACGTGATTATAAATAGCTCGATAACATTTTCAATTCAGCCTAGTAGTTCTGGAGATAATCGCGTTCAAACAAACAAACTCTTTAGCTTTATGATATTAATATAGATTTGCAAACGTATAGATCTTCTTTAAATACAATATCAATCAAAATAGGCCTCAAAGTAAGGCTCAAGTCTTAAACAATGTAGCTATCTAATTTATGTAACATAAAACATATAAGCTGTTTCCTCCACAGATTTAAACTTAAATTAATAAAATTAGCTTTTAAATTCTTTAAACATTACAAAAAGTAATATAAGCTGTGTTTAAAAAATAATTGTGACGACTAGGCAAAAGTGAACTCAATATTGGCTATACTCTGTTTGATTCTAAAAGCCTATGTACTATTCTAAACAAACTATGCTCTCGTAAAGTTTCATCAAAATCTGTTTTTTTTATTTTAAAGGCGACACCCCCAGTCACAAGCCCTGTGTCGTGGGGGACTTTACAAACATACAAGTCACGGATACAAAGTACACTCAGACCCGGAACAACAATTTGTGGATCACACAAAGTAGTGTCCCGTGTGGGAATCGAACCCACGACCTCTTGCGTAGCAGTCGGACACACTCCCACTGCGCCACAGAGGCTTTTGAGAGTTTTGTAGTTTTTGCGACAAAAATAAATAATTATTCACTCTCTAAACTTTCGGATTTTTTATATTTGCAGAATTAACCATTATATTATACCAATGGTATAGTTAGACCGAACCTTGTCTCTCTTTAGGAAACTTTAATTTGCAATAATTGCACCCAGGCAGATGGAGCTACGCTGATTTTCACTTGCTAGTTAGCCATAGGTATTATTGGGACGCGAATGTTTGCATGTTGTTTTGTAATAATACCGGTTCAGTTCACGAACAATCGATAAAGTATCCGCACGAAAGTGACCGACACGCACAAATATAGATTAACAAACATTACTAGTTAGAAACGAGTTTGTAAATCGTGAGGTTCTTTGCTTGTTTGCCAATTTGAGGAAATGTTGGTTACTTGGCTAACGGCCGGTCTCAACAATCTATTTATCAATGGATTTGACTATTAGAGATAGAGTTTTGACATATTTTTTATGGAGCTTGGAGACAAAACCCCAAGTCCACAGGTGCGAGTAAAATGGCATACTAACAGTTATGAGGACTATTGCACAGTTTATCAAATATTTGTCAATGCACAATGCCATAAAGTAACTAATAGGCAGATAAACGTTCAATATTTGTATTAAATAATAATAAATTTGATGTTTATTAGTTAGTAACCTTTTGCATTGTTTTGAACCTGTGTGTAGGTACTTACTTTATTATTTATTACTCCTGCTCATACTTCAAGTTCAGTATGTTAGTTTAAAATACAGGAATATTTTTAAACCATTATTACCACGTATTACTGAGGATATTAAGTCCATTTCACAGGTTCCCCATCTCATTATACCGCATAATACAGCTATTGTTGAATTTATGTTCCAGCGGAAAATAAGCTCGATTTGAATACATAACTAGAGCACAGGAAATTGATTTAGATAATGGCAAAGATGCAATATTATGTTTGGAATACTTGACTTCGTTTTACAATCGATTTTGACATTAGGCAGAATCTTTATAATTATGATAGAGATCAGGGCCTCTAGACAAATAGCATTCTATACGATTAGAATTTACGCTAATTTAGTATACTTTATTATTATTATTTTTCATGGTTTAAAAGCCAGTTTTATAACATCTGCAAATTTAAACAAAATAACCTCTTCTGAATAGTCAACCCTACAGTCATAGTTCGTTCACAAAAGAGATGCAATGTGAACAGTCAGCGATTAACTATTACCTATCTGTATCCGTATTTTTTTTTTAGTTTACACGAGATCTTCAAAGGTTTGTACGTTTCTTAAGCGATAAAATCGCTACTCGCTTTCTCGCCGTCGGTAGGACAGGTGCCTTAAAGTTCCATTAAGATAAAACACGTGATCACGTGATGAATTCTAGCAAAGAAAACAGCTACTCGGGGACTTATAAGCCTTTATACAAAAAATGTCACGCAAGCTAAGTCAACAATAATATGTCAGTGATTGATCAAGTAACTGAATATAATAAGAAGGAGCATCGGAAACAAACATTGCTTAATATGACGGTGGATAAAGACGAACCTTGACGCGCGAAATGAATTGAGAAACATGTGCAGCTTATGACATAACGTTGACTGTGCGGGCGGCCGCCGCCGCTCGTGCACTGCCCGGCCACGCCGCACTCTTACGCAAAATCTACTCATAACTTGTAAATCGCAAATTTCATAAGTATAAAGTAACCCGTGAAAGTCAGCGATTCATTTTACTTACACGCAGGTTGGTATTACTTTTCTTGTTAAACAAGACAACTTTGTAGTGACATAATCTGCGTAGATCTCAAACATCAACTGGACATACATACATTTTTAAATATTACTACTGGCGTTAGCCATACTTTTGTCAGATAAGAGGACTATTTTTTTTATAAGTTTTTAACTGACCTACGCATTGCATTATATAAAAAAATCGACACGTTTAAAAGCGTTTAAACTAGGTAAGTATTTACCCTATGCTTAACGTTTCGACCGGTAAATACCTTACCTAGTTTAAACGCGTTTATATTCCCGTGTCGAATTGTTTTTTTTTTATTTCGACTAAATAGAAGAGACTAGCAGATTGTGTTTTGATTGACTAACTGATCCTTGTTTTGTAAGGATTTAGGTAGTACTGTCATCTGTGCACTACACTGTGCCTCTTAGTGTCACTGCACTGTGCTCTTCATTCTGAGACATTAGTTCATAAATCTAATTTACCCTGTAATTTCATTGCTACAATACCCTACTTAATTAATGTGGTGAACATTTAACAATATTTCAACTCAAGACTGTTTATTTATTAAGATCTGACTTATTGACTTTATCTTGTATGCCGTGTAGAAACCTGGGAGTTTTCCACAGGGAGAATTGATTCCACCAATTACATTAGGTACCTACTTGTAGCACAATTCATACTGGAGATATTCCACGCATATATGTTAAAATCTTCAATATTTTAGTGTCAATACTTGAAAGGCATGTTACATCAAAAGATATTTTAGAAATTGTTATGCTACTAAATTTTCGTCTAACAGCCTAATTGGATAATTTGCAGTCAAATTAGCTTGTCCAGCATTTCAATCGTAATGCAAATTAAATCGACAACCCTAATTTACATCCCTTAATTTAAATCTAGAAATCTTTTGCTTTTTTAAAAGACGCAACGACAATTCAAATTGTTATTAGCAAAAGTAACACCTAACCTCTTTTTGTAATGACTTTTTGGCATTGTACCTACGGATTTAGGTCAAGTGTGAGCGTCGTTATTATTAAGTGACTGTGTAGGTGGCCTTTCAATTACTCTATTACTAGATTTCTATAGCTTTAATTAACAATGTAACTAGAAGTGTAGGAGGAAAATGTGTCTGAATATTTCAAAACGGTAAAATTGAATTGCCGGTTAAGAAATCATTATTTCGTTAAAGTCCAAACGCAACCAATGACGCGAATAACATTTATTAAGGAAAATTAAACTCTATAATTTGCAAATATTCTTGCAGCTATTAAAGCTAATGAGTCCATTGATATTCAGTGATATTAACCGCCCTAAATATTATCCATTTTAAATATTCACAAAGAGAATTAAATGGAGTGAATATCCACCGTATTCGTCATTAAACTTATTCAATAGGTATAAGATCAATAGCTATTCATTTGATCATATCCACAATGCGTTTGCTGGTTCCGCCAGCATAAATGCATGAATGATTGCCTTGCGTGTGCCCAGCAATGAAGTATTATGTGCTCTTAAACAAGAAAAGTTATTCTAAACATGTTCTAAACAAAAATCATAACGCGAAACTAATGACATTCAGATACACACAGATTGAATGGAAATGTCCATAAAGATGTTACCTAAACCTAAATGGATACCAGCATGAAGTTTATTATTTTTTGTAATTTTTAAAGGATTTTTATGCTTATTTATACATATTAAATGTATGGAGAAAAATACATACACCTACATATTATGTAGGATAAATTCAGTTGTAGACTGCCTCTGTGGCGCAGTGGGAATGTATCCGACTGCTACGCAAGAGGTCGTGGGTTCGATCCCCACCCAGGATAAAACTTTGTGTGATGAGCACGATGGTTTATTCTGTGTCTGGGTGTAATTTATCTGTAATATGTATGTATTTAGAAATATATAAGTATGTTTATCAGTTGTCTGGTTTCCATAGTACAAGCTCTGCTTAGTTTGGGATCAGATAGCGTTGTGTGAGTTGTCCCAAGATATTATTATAGTTGTGTCAGGCGTGTCTCTCTACATTTAATAATAGGAAGTTGATAACTACCTCTCTTTTCGTCTGGTCAGTCCAGGCATAGAAAGAAATAGAACATAAGAAATCAAAACATTAACTAGTTATTATACTGTTATTTAAGTTTTCTTCACTAAATAAAGAGACGAGCAAATTGTGATCCTGATAGTTATGAATAGACAAAAGCTTTGTGGCGTGTCTTCTCTATATTTAGTGATACCTCAATGTTCTTTTTTTTATAGAAGACTCCCGCACAATAATTTGTGGATCACACAAAATGGTGTCCCGTGTGGAATCGAACCCTTGCGTAGCAGTCGGACATACTCCCACCGCGCCACAGAAGTAGTTGTGTGCCCTTGTGTTCACTCTAGCTTATTGGATAGCAATCTAATATACCGAATTATACTCAAATGTATTCAGCTGTTTGAGAGTAATTAAGAAGCGAACATTAGAACTGACATTCATGGTATTAGTTAGTTAATACACTAATAGTAGCAGTAAGCTCAATTTTGATTTCATTAAACACCATGTATAATTTATAGGGTAATGGAACTGCAACCGCTCTATAATTGGTGACGTCAAATAGCAATGTCTGATGTCACTCAATCTACGTGCTAAGTGATTTGGTTTGCGCACCACAAAGTGATTTTAGCTAAATGTTTTAGGTATTCTGAGCCTTTAGACAAATGGCATAAACGCTAATCGTCGGAATGACGTATTTGCGCGCGCAAAACTGCGAGCCTCATACTAAATAAAACCTTTTAGAGGTTTTATACGCGCAACGAAGTCATTCTATTCGATTAGCGTTTATGCGACTTGTTTAGTGGCTCGTAATGGGATTTGATTTGATAGAAAACTGAAATAAAAGGTTGTAAAGAGTTTCGATCGGTCTTTTGAAAGAAGGCGTATCTAATAGTGAAGGACGGACTTTAAAACACATTAAACAATTCTTTTCAATTTCCCTTTGTACTTTTGTCACTTAATTATTAGCACCAAGAATCGAGTACATCTGGTAAATGTTAACCCTACGCCTCTGGTACATAAGTACAGTGAAGTGTACCGAAACTTATACTTACCGTTATAGATTCAGCGTATTTTCGAATACTTATATATTCTACTAGCGGTCAAATTCATCGAATCGTTCTGTCAGAATTCGTAATAGCAAGAAAGAGCCTATGACCATATTGATTCTTATAGTTAGATAGAAGTGACAATAAAGTTAAAATATTTAAAACTAGGCACATTAGTTACCGATAGATATGAAAAAAGAGTTTTCAAAAATCAATGCTTTTCAAGCTATTGGCGCTTTTTCAACTTTTTTTTTTATAAAAAAAGATAACAAGCAATGTGGGATTGTTGGTCCCACATTACTAGCAATCTTGTTACACCTCCAGTTGAGCTGAGCACCTCGGTAGTATAACCCGTGACCTTACGATTGCGAATTCGATGCATTAGCCATTAGGCAAAGGTTTTAATTATGTCTGTACAAAGAACAGCGAAGAGCATTCAACAGTTAACATATTGTCAAGATGCAAGAAAATGCAAGGCCCAACCCTCAGATGAACTTTACAAAATAACAATGGCACAAGATTGTCAACGTTGACACAAAACTGCATACATCAAACAAACACGCATTGCAAACTGTAATATTGCAACACACTGACTACACACCACTACACAGCGACTGAATGATGTAAGCCAATCGGTCAATTAACAGGAATTTGCCCAACATTGACCAACACTGAAAGCCAATCCTTTGTAATGAAATACTTAATGATGTGTTCGAAACTGGAACGGATGTAACAGAAACCTATGTAAGTTACACCTATGTTAGCGGAATTCGTCGAAAATTATTGAATTAGATATCGTTAGTACTATTTATCGTAACTACATTGCTGATATAAACAGTCATGTTACTGAAATCAAAGAGTTTACTAGGATATGGTGACAATATACTATATATATATATATATAACTTGCTGTCCCGTGCAACTTCGTCTGCGTAAATTTTTCCTGTTTTTGCAACATTTCTCATTGCTGCACCGCTCCTATTGGTCGTAGAGTGATATTATATAGCCTATAGCCTTTCTCGATGGGCTATCCAATAGTGAAATAATTTTTCAATTCGGATCAGTAGTTCTTGAGATTACCGCGTTCAAACAAACAAACTTTATAATATTAGTATACATTGCACTACTAACTGATAACTGCCTCTGTGGCGCGTTGGAAGTGTGTCCGATTGCTATGTAAGAGGTCGTGGGCTCGATTCCCACACGGGACACCACTTTGTGTGATCCACAAATAGTTGTTCCGAGTCTGCGTGTACTTTCTGTCCGTGACTTGTATATTTGTAAAGTCCCTCACGACACAGGGCTTGCAACCTATTGCGAAAGTCGCCTTTAAAAAAAGGTTTTTTTTTAAACATAACTTTTATGTTTCTTATTAACTTCAATCTGTCATCAATTTTGGGACGTTCAACAATGTGTTGGACTTGGACTGTTCAATAAATGGGCTTGACTTGTTTAGTGTGCAGCCATTGCCGCACCCCAAACTAATGAATGACAGTTAAATCTCAAATATTGTCCGACAATTAACGCTTTTGCAATTCATTACGAGAGAACCACTCAATTATTTAGGTTGTGTATAATTGTTTAGGTAAACGTGTAAATTTAATATTTATATTGCTATTGGTATTGCCACATTCATGCTTTGAATCGAATCGACATGAAAAAGCAAATTATTTTATAAAATTCTCCTAAAATTTTAGCCTTTATATCTGCACTACTATCATCATTTATATTTAAATGAAGCTAGTGGATTGCACGAGTATTACCAAATAATATCATGGTACGTGTTTATTATGTCACTGTCAAATATCAGACTGAAGCGTCATTACGCGACGCCGAGCGGAATCTAAGCAATTTACGAAGATATGAAGTGAAGCGCGAAGCGTTTCATTACTTACGTAATAAGCATGAGAAAAATATTAAAGCAAGTGCAGATTTGACCGCAAAGTAGAACGTTGTCCGACCGTGACTAGCTCGGTGCATGAGCTTATGCGACACCTACAGTGGTGACGGTGACGGTCGACGACGCATCTAGCACCTTAATTACCTCTTGTGAAACAAGAATTTACTTCAAACAACAACCAGGTTTCCCTAAAAGATGATGAATGCTCCTAATGATCATAAGGATGAGATTGCTATTCATTTGCATAGATGTGCAAGAGATGTTGTGATTTTAGACAGTTATTTTGTAAGCAAACGACTAAATAACACATGGCAATTTGGATTTTTATATTCAAACATAACATAAGTGTGTTTTACATTTACATTTATTTCATAATGTAAATATTACAAAAGCATAATTGTCTAATGTTACTGATGCCGGGATCTTGATTACATTTTGTGAAAGGAACATTTGCTATCCAACTTTCATACACAGCATGCCCATACAATGCGTGTGACATTGACAAGGGTCGCTGAAATATGACCTATGACCTTTTTATGAGACAAATGTTGCGCCTTTAAGACCTTTGGTAAATTTGGTCTATGAAAAAGTGTGCTGCTAAAAGGACTTTGGATATTTAAAGAATTCACGCAGTGTGTGATCTCAGTGTTGACGCAAATTTAGAGCTCTCTCTGAGAATAACATACGTAACCTACTTTAAAAGAGAAAAATGAAGCGCCTTTTAGCATTTCTGGCAGTTCTGTGTATCTTTTTGTTATTCGACGATTCCAAAACATTCAACAAGAATCGCCAGCGAAAAGTTGCTGACATTACTCCGCTTTCCAACCATCTGTTTCATTTTCAATTCTTTTTGTTGTCATAGATACCACTTTTCAATCGTTTCAGAAAGTTACTATGTGTAAATGAAATTAATAATAGTTGTATAAAGTCCAAAATTCACTGTTGTTGTGTGGTGTGTCGTGACGCGTCAGAAGCATGTGAAATAATGTGTTTCTAACCATACTAAATGTATGAAACCGATATGTGTCTGACGCGACACGCAGACCACAACACAAATAATTTCTGGTTTATCTAGGAATACGTACATAATAAAGAATGTTTGTAATGTTTACATATCACTTAATGATTGGTTTGGGAAGTTGAGCATAGAGAATTTTATCTCTCAATTCCGATAGACTTTATACGTCGACATTTAAGCAGATTTTTGAGTGTGGTCACGTGTATGGCTGTCTAAATATGTATCGTGGTGCTTACCATAACATCCAAATTGTCCATCTGCCATAATGATAAGTAATTTTTCCTTCTGAATTATCGTTGTGATTGCAGACAAATCCATAATATTTCGCCAACACACTCTGAAAAAAACCGCAGTCGATTTAAATGATTATATGGTCCTCAGAGTTTAGGGGCATTAGGGCACACTGTATATATAACGTGGTATTATGAAAGTTTTATCATTGATTTATGTCATTTAGTCTTCGAGTTGCGTAGTTAATCTAAGTAACCCTTACATTTCATCATTTCCGTTTGTATGTCACGGTCGTTTTACTCGCAAACCGACAATGCTATTTAATATAAAATCTGGCACGGAACACACGTATTTATTACGCCTACAAAGTTATGAAATAAAATCTTCATAAACATTTATTTGATGGTTCTTTGTCCTATACGTAAAGAGATGTTGATTTTGTCTTACTTATGTTTACCACCATAAAAGGAATCACCAAATACGTATTTCAAAATATTGGAAATTTGCCAAAACATATTTTCGATGCACGAAGTGGTTAAAGAAATCTGGGAAGTGGTATATTTTTCATGAAAAATTGTACAGGCTTTATTGCAGTTTGTTTACGTCAATTGTTCGATTGTCATTGTGTATTTTATATATTACAAAAAATATTTAGATATATTTTGTGTGTTCTATTGGATTACGCTGATAAAATCACTCAAAGGGTTTGAGCTCGTGAAATTGGTTTGAATAAGGCTTTATGATTTTATAATCACAACTACAGACCGTATACTGTATAAGCGGAGTTTGTGACTAGTTGAAAACCAAGCATATCGAGAGATCAACGAGGTTAAGCAACGTTACCAGTGTCGGTTCATGATGGGTGGGAGATGGGTTACAGTCTCTGTGGCGCGGTGGGAGTGTTACGCAAGAGGTTGTGGGTTCAATCCCCACCCAGGATACAATTTTGTGTGATGAGCACGATGGTTTATTCTGTGTCTGGGTGTTATTTATCTATAATATGTATGTATTTAGAAATATATAAGTATGTTGATCAGTAGAGCTTGTACTATGCAAACCAGACGTTTGCATAGTACAAGCTCTGCTTAGTTTGGGATCAGATAGCGTTGTGTGAGTTGTCCCAAGATATTATATTATTATTGTTTTCTAAAAAAGTCCCACCCTTCCGTGCCTCACAGAGCAAATTAAGCCGTTGCGGTCTGTCCTGCGCGTAATCTTTTTTCGGTCGTGTCTAATTTTCATCCTACCGACTATGTTTGTGAGGGAAGAGAGTGCACTTGTGTTTACTGCACACAGATGGCTAGTCTTTGATGAGATTGGTTGCTATGACCGTTATCGTTTAACAGACTATTATACTTCGAAATCACTGTCCCTGTCCGTACTTGTAAATAGATTTTAAATAGATGCAAATCAGATACAATTGCTTTATTGTATCACCAGCGATATTGGATTCTCAATTAACCCGACAAAGCTAACAGATGCCAGTGTAGAGTGTACGTATTGTATATAATCATACTAACTGACCCGCTCAACTTCGTCAGCATAAATTTTCCCCGTTTTTGCAAAATTTTTCAATGCTGCTCCGCTCCTATTGGTCGTAGTGTGATATAATATAGCCTATAGCCTTCCTCGATAAATGGGCTATCCAAAAAGATAAGAATTTATTTCAATAATATTTCAGTTTGGATTAGGACTTTTTGATATAATCGCATTCAAACAAATTAATGCTATTGCTATTCATGACATCAGACTAGGATCAGGACAGTCTTCGATCACAAAATTCCGAGAGTAGGTACTGCCCCCCTAGACAAGTGGCATAAACTCTAATGGAATAGAATGACGTCGGTAATGTCGTTGTTCTGCGAGAAAAACTGCGAATCTCCTATTAAAAAAAAAACACATTCGCGGTTTTATACGCTTAACGACGTCTATTTATTCGTTTAACGTTTTTGCCACTTGTTTCGGGGCTCCGAAGATAACCCTTCAATAAAAACGTGTTATAAACGGGCGCTCGATCAACACACATAGATATCGCTAATGGATACAAAATCTCGGGTCGTCTATCGCTAATTCCGTATCCGTGAATGATGCTTACGTTTGCGTTGCTCGAGCAATGTACGTGTGAAGGTTACCTTTCGTACTCTCGACTTTAGTGCTTCGATCTTGTAGATATTCGTGTCAACTTGCCAACTTACAGATATCAATATCAGTTCGAACTTGGATATCTAATAGCGGCCACATAACTACTTACCCTTTTCGTAAAATATCACGTTGTGTTTTTCAAAAAACATCATGCCAGGTATTGGTTACGAGAGAGTTACCTTACTGGGCAGTAATAACCAAGCCCGAATCTAGGAGCTTGTTCTGGGGGGAGGGGCAGCAACAATTGACTCAATCGGTCAAGTGTGAAAGCCTGGCTACAACAGTGTTTGGAACGGTCTTCGCTAAAGTAATGCATGGTAAATTGTGTTTAGGTTTTATTATGAAGGTTTTTCTAAGAAGCCGAAATTATTTCGTAAAATGATTGGTTATAGTAAAATGTCTATAAAAAGTTCTTATTATGATCTCTTCTCCTCGGAGGAAATAAAATAATGAAAGATCCCAAATCACTGAACTCATAAATTCTCTTATACGGGTAAGTACATACTAAAAAGTCAGTGTCCCTAATGGATAATTAAGAGACTATAGAAACACAACTTAAGTTTTAGATGGTTTAATAAAAACATCATTCTTGGTTTGTTGCCATTTTCACAGTTATGCGTTTACCCTGTGAAAACATACGTTCAATTTTTCTTCAAGTTCCTTAACTTTGTATATAATTGTGGAAATAAGGAAAGAAAGAAGTTCTGCTGAAGCTGGCATAATAGCTATCAATTTGAGTACTATTCTCTCAATTTTTAATTCGCGAATTTGAAAAACAGAAGAATCATAGAATGCGTTTTGGTTCGGATTAAAGTTGGAAGTGTACCTACTTAGACAACGTAGTAAGAAGGAACCTTTGCACAGTTAAAATTTTGAAAAATCATTAAACTGACAGAGATTGGCTTAAAACTCTGTTGTTTTAAAATAGAAGAAGAAGAAATTATTTTTCCATAGCTATACCTATGTAGAAAATACATCACAAAGTTTCAAATGTTGATAAACATTATAAAATTATATATACTAAAAAAATATATTTACAATAAATTTGTACATATTATAAAATTATATATACTAACGGCCGGGGTCATTGGTGACCACAGCTGTTGCAATACGGTCGAAACGTCGGGCAATAAACATGGTATTTTACCGTAAATTATTCACATGATTAAGACCCGTAGTAGGTATATATAATTTTATAACACCATAAAGGTTCCTTTAATAAGCTTTGCGATATTTAAATGTAAGTAACTTGTACGAATTAGGTTCATGGGAGTAGTTCTACCTTGTTACAATAAGTTCTAGCTTAATTTATTACTGTTGTTTTTCTAACCCTTTTAGGTTATTCCCCGGGTAGTCTTAAACATAACTACCGTCTTTCAGAGCGGGAAGTGACCTGTTTATATAATACAACAGGACATTTCACGTTTCATAGTGAACGTGTTGGCTGTCGATGTGACATGTAAAGCTAAAATTGACTAGGAAATTGCTAGGAAATTTAAAAGTAGTGATAGATTCAGCTTGATCTGCGTTTTACTTGACGCGGCATAGATATATTAACGAACACTAGATTGGTCACAATTGCCGGAGACCAATTTCGGCCGGTACCGCGGAAAAGCTACTAATAGTAACGGCACTTTAAAAAATTGTAGGTATTGTCAGGTAGATATTATGTGAGAAGGTAGTTACTGGTTATGTCTTCTAGAAGTTTGATATGAGACATGAAATAGCGCGATGTCACATGCCGATAGGTAATCTAGAAGATAAGAGCGAATAGAATGGATGAACATACATAGGTATATTTACACTATTAACCATACTCTGGGGAGGGTATGGTTATAGCGTTGATATACCTTACGCGTATGTTTCGCGTCATGTGAACGCAATAACAAATTTGTCTTGCGCGACCTAAAGACATTTGTCTTTAGGTTTTATTAGCCCTCAAGTTGTTGTAATTACTTTTATTTATATGCGTGCCTTTAAGACGTCACATTGACACGCCTTGTAGTCTAGAAGATAGAATAGAATAGATGAACATACATAAGTTTATCTACGCTATAACCATACCCACCGCAAACTAAAATAACAAAAAAACGTACACGACAGATTGCAATGCATCTGAATTGCAAGCTCCATTGCTGAAAACGACCTGTAAATCAAAACAGCAAATAAAATTGTCAGTATCGAAGTGTCTGTAAAGGAATGTTTTGGCACAACGTTTGCATGATTTAATATCGCCAGTGTTTTACTGTCTCCGTTCGAATCTTGTTTAATGTTCTCTTTTACTGCACCTGTGCTACATTTGTAGTGGCCTGTGCCGTAAAAGTGTTCGTAAGACCGAAATTTTAGTCGCCATTTCGCTTGCAGCTGCTGCTACATTTTCAAAGTAAAATAGTATGATATAGGAACTGTAGCTAAGTGAAATAAAACGATACAAAATATCGCAGTAAAATTGGAATTTTAGCTGTCGAAAAGCTATCGAATGTTTCTGAATATTGGACCGATCGATGTTTCATTAAAATGCGAAGTTTAAATTTAAAACGCAAGGCTGCAATATTCAGGCTAACTACTTTCCATCCTTTGAAGGTAGCTTTAAAAAAAAAACCGAAGCTTATTTCAATACTTTACTCAAACTCTACGCAAATGAATAAATAGCTCTCCTTCTTGAAGTTTAATCTAATAGAGATATCCACGTATCTTCGATGGCTCCTAACTTAGATAGCGGGGCCCATCCATTACCTGAATGAAAACTGGGGAAGGTAATAAATCAGTGGAATTATGCAGCACTTTACGTGGTGGATAGAATCTCGAGATCACGTTACAGCACCCGGTTATCTGCGGTTCAATGTGAACGCTAGCAAGATGATCCAAATGAGATTATGAATAGTTTGCCAAGTGTATGCAGCCCATTTATCTGCAGTTTAAGACGTTATTAATAAACTGACTGCCTCTGTGGCGCGGTGGGATTGTATCCGACTGCTACGCAAGAGGTCGTGGGTTCGATCCCCACCCAGGATAAAACTTTGTGTGATGAGCACGATGGTTTATTCTGCGTCTGGGTGTAATTTCTTTATAATGTGTATGTATTTAGAAATGTATAAGTATGTTTATCAGTTGTCTGGTTTCCATAGTACAAGTTGTGCTTAGTTTGGGATCAGATAGCGTTGTGTGAGTTGTCCCAAGATATTATTATTATTATTATTATTAATAGTGTAGGAGAGGACCGCGATTCAGTACACCGTATGGTTTTGTGAGCTTGTTTAAGTAAAACGGATAATTATTTAACTTGACAACTGTTTTGTTTGTTTTGTGTAGGGAAACTGCCAGGGAATGTTAACAGTAATTGAAATATGTAACTGAAGTGTAATTAATTACAAATTTTAACATGATGATCGTCACGTTTATGTGGACAGATATGTCAAACAAATACAAGCCACGATTCTTCGGAAGTGAAAAATAAGACTAAAAAGGGTTTCGAAAGGAATTTACTTGGATTAAGAAAATTCACGGAACAAATTGCTAGCAATATTTAGTATTTAAATAATTTAGCACCCATTTCTGACAAAGGAAATGGAAAAAATGCAAAGTAATATTTTCTTAAGCTTGGGTCACCTCGTAATGGGAGTATTAAGAATTTATAAAGGAATTCCCTTCCCTTAATTCTTGGGATTAAGCGAATTACATTGTTTTAAATAATAACTTCGATGGTGCCTCGCCTCTGTTAAGAACCTGTAATTTTTTGCCTTTTTCCTTCTTTGCTTAAGAGATGATATATTATTTTATGTGAAAAACAAAGGCCTCAGCTAAAATAGAAATTAGACGTTTGGGGTTATGAAATAGCATAGATAAAGATATTTTATTTCTTAATATTTTCTAGGTCAGAGTTATTTTCGGAAGGTCTTGCTAACAAGGATTTAGTGTAATGGGCAATTGTGTGGAAGCTAACCTTTTGTTTGTGATGTAATTTCTATACCAACTATTAAGGCTTACTTAAACTCGTTATACTAAGTAGGCTTTTATGGCAATATGATAATATATGGCAGGTATTATATTTATGGATGAAATTACCAACTTCTGTTCCACCGTTTTTAAAGGTCCGTAGCCGAAATGGCAAAAACAGAACCCTTATAATTTCGTCAGGTCTGTCTGTCTGTCGTCCGTATGCCACAGGCATTTTACTCAAAGTTAGCCTAATGAATATTGATTAAATTTCGTAAAAAGGTGTCTTGTAGTAGCCGCTATTTAGTTTGACAGCTAAAAAAATAATATTTGGGGGAAAGGGGGCACTCAATGCACCATTCGATAGGTCTTTAAAAATCATTTGCAGGTTTCTAATAAAAAGTTGCATAAATTGTGTCCCCCCCTCCCTTATCTTTAGAACCATATGACCAAAAAATATGAAAATTATCCAAAAGGTGCGCATAACAAATACTTTAAATTAAAATTATTTAAAAAATGTTCTGATATACCGTCATTGAGTTATTGCCGGAAAAACTACGTTTCTCAACAAAAGGGCATAAGTGCTATGAACACCTGCTTTTTTTGCACACTTACATACGAAGCATGATCCGACATGCTCATGCGGTATTCAGAGGTAGCGGTAAACTATGCTACAGTAGCTAATGAACTAATAAATAAAAAAAATAATAAAGTATTTAATCAAACATGAAAATTGTTTACGTATGTTAATATTATTTGTTTGTTCAGCGAAATGAGCGCCAATTACGTAATGATTACCTACAACGATCGTGCAAAAGTTATAATTTCAATTATTCAATTCGGCTGTATGCTGTATGGAAATAAGGGTAATTTTCATTCTAAGAAAATGCCGATTATGATGACAAGGTAATTATTGTTGTTGTTGGCTGAGGCCATGTAGCCAGTTCCCAATTTGAATTAGGTTTCTCTTTACTTGAAGCTTAATTTGGACTCATTAATAAAAGCTCATGCCCAAAACGACGAAGGAGTTTTTAGTCTTTTGTGAATAAGTCTATTATTCTTAATTGCCGTAGAGTTACATTTTTATGAATATTTTAATTTGTCAACGCACAATTAGCTCTAGTGTCTGCATAAATTACTAATTGGTAATAGAAAGCTGTTATGCTGATACAACTTGCTTGCAGTATAATGATGAAATATTAAATCTAATTTCCTTAATCAACTATGTGATTTGGTAGCTAGTGAAATTAGTTAAATTGAATTGGTAAATTAATTAGATTACTAGTAAAGGCGGTATTGTTGACATGTCGTACCTTAGTAATTGATTATATCAAGAACATTACTAGGTATATCATATATCCATATTAACATTAATGATATCTCAGTTCATCAATCATCAATTAATTTCGGTACTAGAATATACAAGCCAATTATGCGTAAGTATTAGAATATTATAGGGACTTAATCACGTGAAATATTTGAAGGTGCGAATCTTTTATTTATTATTTATGCGTAAGTAGTACCTACATAATAATAATTTGAAGGTTGTTCTTAAGTAAGCCTACAGTAGGATCAACGTAACTTGACCGGATTGAAGTTGGCGAAAAGTGGTTGCGCAGATGCATTTTTTAGTAGTAAATGGTGACAGGAAGTGAGGGGCGGGGGCGGTAACTAAACCAAGAGAATTAGAGACGCGATAACGTATTAAACTGTCATAATAAGTATTAATAACTCATGTTTTTATGTGATTTTTTTCCTAAAGAATTTGTTTTTCAAACTTTCTTTAGTATTTACTGTAACTGTTCTAAATCAGCATTTTTAATCTTTTAAACATAACTAATCGTTTCGTATGTAGTTTTGGGGTCGCATCTCTATGACATGCGCTAAAGTGATAAGACCCTAACTTCAATCCGGTCGAGTTACGCTTTCCAACTGTACGTTCAGATGCTTAACCCTATTTTCTACTTCTATTATTCATCTTCTAAACACTCATGGTAAGTCTTAACCGTAGGTTGTCTTGGTGGGTACTACAACAGTGTCTGTTATTCTTCCGTGAAATAGTGATGTTAACACATCACTGTGTTTCGGTTATAGTGTAATTCATACCTAATGTCTCAAATGAGGAGCGCGGTGCGGTGACATTCAGATTTTTGCCAAATAAAGATATTGGTGGCACTGATACTGTTGAAGTAATTTTTATAGGCATTTCTTGCCAATTACTTTACAAATATAATAATTGCATTTTTGAAACATAGAAAAATTTGAAGTCCAGACCCAGGAATCGAACCCGAGACTTCTGTAGCCAAACCGGGGTCAGAAGCGAACCACCTATATGGACTATGTTACTAGACCTCAAATTTTTCTATCCCTTGATGCTCGCTAGTTTGGGCCCTCGCATGCGCCATCTAGTCGGTAGTTAAAGAACTATCACGGCTTTTGTTAATTGCAAAAATGCAATTACTGATACTGTTGTGGGCTAGCGGGACGCATACCATCAGGCGCACGACCTGGGTCCTTATTTCTAATGCATTTCGAAGCGCTGCTCTCTATTAATCATTATGACAAAATTTTGACAGTTAAAAGCGCGGGCTTGCAGCGAAAACGAAGAAAAAGATAGTGAATAAGGACCCTGCTCGTCTTTTCATTTCGTAGTATAAAACAATCACATGGTGTCGCACGTTATCCCGCGTGGTCGTGCGTTCATCGAACGTAAGCTTAGTCACGTAAAATGAAGTCGAATATCAAAACCTTACACATAATACCGAAAGTGGTATACAAAGGCGCAAGAAAATCCTTGAACGATGTTGATAGCGAAAATCTGCAAAATACTCCTACTATTTCGCTATTCGTATTGGAAATACATTAGGGAAATCCTGTGTTTTCAATAAACCTCTAAAGATAGAAAAATGGATGTTGATAACCTGTCAAGCCCAAGCTTATAGGTAACTTATTTGTAATGAAAGGCTTTCAGATCAATGAGAAGGGACTATAGGCTAACGGTTTGGATTGTTTTACACTCGAAGTACCTATATTTATATGTCTTTTTTTTTTTTTAAAGATGCAATTTCTCATTATACCTGTCTCTCTGTTACGCTTTCACGGCTAAATCACTGGGTCTATTTTGATGAAATTTGGTTAGGGGATAATACTTGGGTCCTTATTTACATTCTTTTTTTCCGTTTTCGTGGTAAGTCCGTGTGAACTGGCGCATGCGCGGCGCGCTCAAAGATGTCCGCCGCGTATGCGTGTTGATACATTTCTAAACACAGCTCTCTATTTACCATTATAACAAGATTTTGACAGTTCGTACGGGATTGCCGCGAAAACAGAAAAAGAACGTGAATTAGGACCCTGGGGACGGATATACGCTTCAAAATTTTTAATCGTTAACTAAGTATAATGACCGTAATTTTACGCCATGTTTACTATACATACATACATATCAACCCATATGATGTCCCACTGCTGGGCACGGGTCTCCCCAGTAGAACCTATTGGAATGTAGATTTTGGGGGTAATTGCCATAATCGCCACGCTTGGCGAGCGGGTTGGCGATCGCAGTAAGGCTTTAAGTACGCAGAGGACGCTGCTGCCCGTCCCCCGGTGTGAAATCCCTTAGTCGCCTTGACGACACCCACGGGAAGAGATGGGGTGGTACTATTCTTAAGCCGGCACCACACGGCAATGTTTGACAAAAATGTTTACTATAAATTGACCCTATCGCCATTAACATTTCAACGATAATATTTCAGGCTTTTATTATGTACTCATTCCTGGCTGCCATAGGCCATCAATAGGTGTAAACTATTGATATAAAACATAAATTACCCCCCGCTTTTTAGTAATAAATTGCCAGGTGTTCACATAATTTGGCACGGTGCCCAAAATCTTCACTATTATCTCGGTCAAGGCACACTCCGCCACCTCTAATTAAAGTTTTGACGTTGAATTATGATCTACATAATCTATATACGTGGAGCACTTAATAAGACCTGGTTAGGGATTACGAGGACACTGATAAACAAGTCTTGTTGTGTAGAATATGGAGGGAAGATTATATATTTAGGTAACAACAGTAGTTACGTTAGTGGTTCGTTAATGGAGTTGTTCTATCTCGAACTAACCATGTGGTGTACCTATATTTTCTAAGCCCTATAGAACAGTTGAAGTAGTAATTAATATATATAATAAAATAATTAGTAAAGAACATTTTTGCCTTTAGGTTTTTTGTTGTTGAAAAACACACGTTACTGCACTGTATTTAGCTTCTTATTATTAATAACGATAACGAAAGGCCCATTTCATACAAATACACCCATAAAAAAGTTATCTTAATAAAAAAGTTGTATAATATTTAAAAAAAAAATACCAAGAAGAAATTCTTAAAAATTTTTGGAAATAAAATGTGTTTGTTAAAAACAACCTATCAAATAACTACATTCTAATAAATATACACTTTTTACAACATTGTAACTGTAATATAAGTAGGTACTGAACTTACATAGTAAGTATTTAAGTATTTCATTTAAATTACATAGTAAGTATTTAAGTATTTCATTTAAATGTTTTTAAAACTAGGCTATCAAGGCGGCTGTCGTTGTCACAGAACATCCAACCAAGGCATTTCGCGCGCAAAAAAACATGACAAAGACCTAGGTCTCGCGCGAAATGCCGCTGATAGAAATAAAATATTCCCTATTTTTACACGAAATTGTTCTTTTTGCTTACTTTAAATTTATTCTACTGTCCTTTATGTGTGTTGAAAACAGTCGTATGACACTCGTGAGATCTGCTTAATACACTTTGCTGAAATCGTTTTCGCCTTCGATTCAGGTTCAGTCCAATTGTACTACAATCTTCTCTAAATATGTTCAAGCCAATAACAACTTTTTTATTTTTATTTTTTTCTTATTCCAGTATTCGACGCATCTGGCCAGTACAGCAACAATGTGCTATTCGGAAACGAGTATTGGCTGGGATCGCTCAACGCGTGCAAAGACTTGCAGCTCACACAGTATTATGCCATCACACCACCATTTGCCACTACATTCTACGTCACCAAGATCAATATGACAATCGACAATGAACACTTACCACAGGTAAGCTATTATGTTTTTTTCCTTTCTTATTAATGTTCGGGCAGAAACAGAGCGATCAAATGACCCAAAAATGTTCTGATTTCGGCCGGTGGGTCCCATTCTGTAAATTTATGAGTGTACCTGCCATCACTCCTCGTAGACAAGTTCCGCCCACGTCCATTAGGGCCTTAACACTATTGCTGACGTCATAAACTTTGTTTTCGGAGCGTATCTCAATAGGAACCTAACCACGCAATATAATTTCGTACTCGAAATTAAATTGCGTGGTTATACTTAGATCGTACGATCTATACTTAGATCGTTTCACGATTTAGTGCGAAAGTGTATCTCTGTTAGGTACCTTTTCACAACGAAACGGTTAAACGGATCTTAATGAAATTTGCAAGGAGATAGACAGTATGCCGTGTGGTGCCGGCTTAAGAATAGTACCACTCCATCTCTTCCCGTGGGTGTCGTCAAGGCGACTAAGGGATTTCACACCCGAGGACGGGCAGCAGCGTCCTCTGCGTACTTAAAGCCGTACTGCGATCACCAACCCGCTCGCCAAGCGTTGTGATTATGGCAATTACCCCCAGGATCTACATACTAGTAGGTTCTACTGGGGAGGCCCGTGCCCAGCAGTGGGCCATCATATGGGTTGATATGTATGTATGTATGTAGACAGTATACTTACTTTTTCATTGACATCTAAGAGGGCGGAGCCGCGGGCGAATGCTAATTGTGTTCATTTCAAAATCATCCTAATTATCATTAAGCTAGTTCATAGAATCTCACTGTTACAGTACCCTTAAAAACCGTATAAAACGTATTTCCCAAACGTTACACAACATAATTAACAGTCTGCTATCTGTCGGTGATTTCTCACGGCATACGACGAGCATTTTTGATGCAATATTAACACTTTCTTGATTCATATTGCGTGAAATGTTCACTTTCCCTACTTTCTTTGGTAATGTGGCATATGTTATGTAAGAACACAAATCTTTTGCCTCTAAGGTCACCTTCAATTGGCATTATGCTTGATCTTTGCGGTCATTTTGCTTATTAAGAATAAGTTATTGATAATTTCAATAACTTATTCTTAATAAGCAAAATACTACAACGATAATATAATAAATATTGTATATTTTGATGTGGGAATAGGGTCACCGTATTTTAAACGTCAATGGGTTTAGTAATTAATGATTAAGGAAAAGAGGGGAAATCTCAAAATCTTATTTGAGAAACAAGCTAGGTAAAGCGCATGTTATTGCTTGATCTTTCTAGGGTTCCATAGCCAAAACGGCAAAACGGATTCCTTATAGTTTCATCATGTCCGTCCGTCTAGCAGCTTAGCTCTGAGACTGTTAGTGCTAGAAGGCTGTAATTTTGGATGGATTCATATATTACATACGCCAACAAAGTGAAAGAATAAAATCTTGAAAAAAATTTTTTTTGAGGGTGGGAGGAACCAGTATATGTAAAGTGGGGATGTGTTTTTTTTCTCACCTACCCTATCGTGTGGGGTATCATTAGATAGGTCTTTTAAAACGTTTACGGGTTATGAAGACCATTTGTAGATTTAGAGATTCGTTTGTGAAATATTAAGTTTTAAAAAGAAAGTTTTTGTTAGAGTCATCTGGGGGACACATGACTCTAACAAAAATTTTCTCCCTCTATTTTTTTTTCCCCTGCTAGCTAAATTGTTGATGTTGAGTACCTATGTGAAAAAATCACGGTAGTAGTATAAGAAATTAAAAGGAAATATGACAGCTAAGAAGGCTTTACAAGTTTACGAGTAACAGCTGATCAAATGAAAAGTAACAAAACTTCGTACAAATTCCATTGAAAATTATTCTTATGTAGGTATAACGTTGTAAGTATGAAAGAAAAACGAGAAAACCCACTTCATAAGCCGCATTGATCAGTTGGAGGGAGAAAGGTGGGGGGGGGGGGGTGACTACGGAACCCTACATTGTGCGTGGCCCACACATGCACTTACCCGGTTTTTTAAAATGTTTGCATCCCCAAAAGAGTGTAATATTTTCAGTGTCTGTCTGTGAGTTTCTTATACACACTAATATTATAAAAGCGAAAGTTTGTGAGTGTGAGTGTGAATGTTTGTTGCTTCTTCACGTTATAACGGCTATAACGATTTTAATTAAATTTGGTATGGAGTTAGCTGACACCCTGGATTAAAACATAGGCTAAAAAACCGTGGGTGACACCGCGGGGTACAGCTATTTCCATCATACATTTTAAACTCCTGAACGGTTTTGAGTTAAATGTGTCCGTATGGCTTGGGCTAGAAAGGCTGGATATTATGTGAGCGTCGACAGGGCTAACCTCACACATAGGTATCATAATGCCATATTAATACTATTTCCCTTAGCGAACTTGTGATAATTATAAGAGCAGGGACATTTTCATTTTATATTTACATACGTAAATACGACGTTCTTGTTAAACGTCTGTGCAGACTACTGCATATAATAAAAATAGTGGTTGATTATAAAACCCAATAAACGTATAAAAAGATCGGATTCGCTTTAATTACAGAAACGTATTACCAACGCGCAATAAAATTAAGGATAAAATTAGCTCCTATCGACGCCTGTAGTGAACAAAATAAAAATAAACTTCAACTAAGAGATTCACCGTTATAGAGATTGGTCGTAATTTTGATCCTGTTAGCTGTGTAGACACGTCAGTTACATAACACTGAGCTTGTTTTAGGCCGTGTATAGCAGACCTAATACTCCCTCATGCCAGGAAAGTTTAATATAAAAGTTTTACTGCCTTGCGGTACGAGTTCTACCTCTATTCTTGATAGACTCAACCTAATTTGCTACGCTTGTATTCTCCATAATGTGCGGTATACAGGCTCATTCTCATAAAAAGTAAAAAAAACCGTGTTTGGCTCCGAGTTTTACTATGCTACGAATGATGGTGTGCCATGAAATTTCAGAATTACACCAAGGTAAACTTTTCGAAGACAATCCAACGACTGACTGATATGTCACAGGCATTTTACTCAAAGACTTGAATTTTGATTATGTTTGGTGCATTGATGTCCTGTAGAAGCCGCAACTTAGTTTGATAGTTAGTATGCTTAGTTGTATGGAGTATTATCGGCCCCCACCCCGAAGATTAATTAATTAATTCGGAAAAAAAAAATCGCGATCGACTGATAAATTGACAAACTGCGCTTCTCAACAAAAGGGCGTAAGTGCCATGAACATACGCGCTTCTGGTGGTGCTATTATTGAAATCAGAGTTTTAGATGAAAACTTCTTTAGCGGTGTTGTGCACTTTTTTTGATATGGGTAGAAAATGTTAAACTCCCGTCAGGATCACGTGACCTAGATCGAAAATTCGTAGATGTCGGCGCCATCTACAATGTTATTATAGCTCAAATGAGAAATCAGGCGGTCCAGAAACCAGAAGAACCCTGTTCGAGTTCGAGTAACGATTATTTGTTTTTTGATTTATTATTTCATATTTTATTATTATGTCAGTAAGATCGAAAAATATTATGCAAATTTCATCAGTACAATTTTTTTCTGAGAGATAAATTTTTCCTTGTGATGTCGTTGTCATTGTCATATTTGTGTATGATAGCGCAAGAGATGAATATTGTATTTAACCACATAAATGATAGTACTTTTAAACTGAAAAAAAAAATCCAAAAGAAACAATTATTCCCTAACCAAAATATTCAAAAATGCACAACGCAAATGTTTAAGTTCAGTTCACTTCTCCCGGCACTCCCGAAGTGCAACCCGTTTTTATCAGTATCTAGAGCATTTATTTGTATTAAAATAACAGGAGCGGGACCCTACACTGAGCATATTACGACTTACTCTTGCCAGGTTTTTATTCTAATCTAAAGTATTATAACAATAATAGTGGCTTATAATATAGGCAAATAAACATACCACACTTTAAACTAAAAATTATCAAAGTAAAGCATCAAATTAATAGCCAAGCTATCTAATATGCCCCAATGGCCAAATATCCTTAAATATGAGTCCCTTGAATTTTCACCTTTGGCAAATGAAGGTAACGACCCTTAAAGCCATGATATGAATTTATATAGCCATCATAAATGTTAACTGGACCCACTTTCGATAGATAGGTAATACACTTAGAATTAAGGAGCCTGTTTTAATAAAAGCATCGCAAGTTAGCGCAGGTTCATTGACGTTTATTAAACAGAGGGATAAGGAAAAAGGTTGAATTAGAAATTAATGAAAGGTGTTTAATGACGGATAATAACTTTAATGTCTATTTATCTATTTTTTTTAATCTAAATAAAGACGACTCCCGCAGTAGGGTACAAGCCCTGTGTCGCAGGGGACTTTACAAACATACAAGTCACGGACACAAAGTACACCCAGACTCGTAACAACAATTTGTGGATCTCACAAAGTGGTGTCCCGTGTGGGAATCGAACCCACGACCTCTTGCGTAGCAGTCGGACACACTCCCACCGCACCACAGAGGCAGTCGGCATTTAAAATGTAATATAAGTACTTGTTATCTTTGTCTAGTAGGCTTAAAGGCTACTTAGATAGTATAGCAGTGCTATACTAGCTAAATAGCTATAAAGGATGAAGAGGAGTGATGCCACTAAACCTAACTCGGTTTAAAGTCATCAGCGATGAAGCAAATTATGAGTGTCTAATCTGATCCGGTATTGTCATCATTTTGCTTCACATAATTAAAAAAGGACGGAGGTTCACCAAGACATTTTTTTATTTGCCAGAGCAAAAAATCCTATTTCACTATGCTAAGACATTTTGATTCGCTTTGCTAGATGTTATAAAAGTTCAATTTTAATAAAGCTTACGACATTCTTAATAATGTCATAACATAAATAGCTTTGCTTAAATATATCTACCCAATTTGCAAAATCTTATACCTATTAAAAAACACATAATTTTAACCAATTTAGTAAATAGTTTTAGGTAGCCATTTTAGGAAATGAAAGGCAAAAACCTGGTTTACAAATTGACTAGATATTAATTACGAAATTCTGGGGTTTAATCATACTAATCAATATTGCCAACGAGAATATTTTGGAGTAATGAAATTTAATGATAGTGTATTAAAAGCACGCTATGTTATTGACACGAGATAAACGGTCCATTTTATTTAATTGCAAATTATATTGATAATGTGAATGTTATAGAAGGCTAGATTTTAATTAAAAAATAAGTAGACATCACTTACTAGGATATTTAACATATTTTCTTTATAGGCACATTAGATATTAATATGATACTTTAATATACTGAAACTGAATCTTATAATAATAATAGATAATTTATTACAGTAGCAATCTTTAAGATTACTGAAAAGAAAAGGTATAGGTTGATGCAGTCAGGCACTTTGTTCTAGGGGCGCAACATTTGACTCAACCGGTCAAGTGTGAGTCGCCATGGGGGGGGGGGGGGGGGGGGGGGCATTTGATTTCATTTCTCAAATTCCCCCAAAAAAAAGGTGATTCTGTCGAGTCCCTAGTAAGTAGGTAACCTCTGTTGCCTTCTTGTATTCGCGCCTGGACGCAGCATTATATTTATAGATATTCATAAAATTCCTAATGATTTGATTATACACAAAAAGAGATTTTCTAATCTATACATAAAAATAAAAGCCTGACTCTTTCATTCATCTCAATTTTAGACTTTCATCATCAAGTCTAGGGCCTAGAGAGTTGACATTTAGCAAAGAGGTTTTATTTTGTCGTGTCGACACTATTTGATCTATGAGGTCTCTATAAGGGTCATGTGGGCGGAGTTGCAGGCTACAGCTAGTAATGATACCTATAAAATTTATCGGCATGTATTACATAACTTTGATATTTATTTAACCTGCCGTTTTATCTACGAGAAATCTATGCATTTTCCAAAAGGATAACTGGGACATCATGTGGAAGCTCACACGGTTTATGTTAAATTGTAAACATTTGTTTGCAAAATCCTTTGTGAATTGTGAAAGAAAGGGGATGGGAAAAGCCATATGTTGACTGTCTCTAAGCCTAAGCTGTGTTGAGACACAAGTACTACTTTCAAAATTCTATCTGAAGTAAGCTTCAGACAGAAGTTTGGAAGGAATATAAAATGAACAAATCAAGCTTGGGACACTTTGATAATTACAATTGCACTTTTATGTCATAATATTTAAAGCTTTTGCCAATGGCTTCACCGCTGTAGACCGGATCGCAAAAAATATTTTAAGTACAACCTGAATTTGTTTTCGTATTTACTGAAACAACTGCATAAGCTTTACCCCTGTAGACTGTTTCTGGATGAGATTATTTTTATCCAAACATGCAGGCAGCGTGTGTCCTGTAAAGGCTTTAATTATTTTAAGAAATGTTACACGAAATCTAATAAAATAACTAATCTAATGTATATATGATATATAGAATCTCAGAAATGGCTCCAACGATTTTTATAAAATTTTGTATGCGATCTAGCTAGGTTCCATTTTTGGAAGACGTCGTTTAACAAAACATCCAAGTACTATATCATTAATAATACAGTCCTCTTCGTAAAAGACGAATAAGTAGGATGAGTTTGTGTAGGTACTTAATTTAGGTGTATCGTAATCAACAAGTTCAGGCGCAAAGGTGGCGAGAGAGTGATACACGGCGGGTTTTTAATGGGTGGGCCCTCACACTACCTCCACCCGTCTTTTCCGGATGGTGGGGGTGTTCGTCTAAATTTTTCACATCACAAAATATTGAGAGTAACTATAGAAGGAAAGCTTCATACAAACGCGCTCAATCAACGTAGGTACACATAGACACCGCTCAAAGACACGAAATCTCAGATCAATTCAGACTACTGCGTCCTTAACCAGTAGTAGGTTAAAGCCATAGGTCAACAGTGTCAGTTACCTATTCTTCCGTGAAATAGTGATGTTAACACATCACTGTGTTTTGGTAGAAGGGCACCTCACTGTCTCAATCGAGGAGCGCTGTACGGTGACATTTAATTCTTTGTCAAACAAGGATTTGGGTGGTACTGATACTATTATTGGCTAGCGTGACGCTTACCATCAGGTGCACTAATTGCTTGTCCCCATATTTTGTAGTAGGTATAATAAAAAAAGAACGATGTCTATATATTCGACTGCCTCTGTGGTGCGGTGGGAATGTGTCCGACTGCTACGCAAGAGGTCGTGGGTTCGATTCCCACACGGGACTCCACTTTGTACGATTCACAAATTGTTGTTCCAAGTCTGTGTGTACTTTGTGTCCGTGACTTGTATGTTTGTAAAGTCCCCCGCGACATAGGGCATGTACCCTAATGCGGGAGTCGTCTTTTATAAAAAAAAAAATATGTGCGTTGCTCGAGCAACGTGCGTACGAATCTTTCTATATGTACTCTCGGTGTTCTGTGCCATTATCTTTAAGACTGTCATAACAAATAGTCGGGGTTGCGGCATAATTATGTCGTTAGACTGGTTAAGTACCTCGCAAGGAGATTGATAGTCACTAAATAAAGTTATTCATGCACACCGCACAGATAAAAGTCATTATTCTCAGAATACTAACTTTATACTATCTGGTATACATAAAGTGTATTTATCTTATCGTATCGTATAATGGACTTGACTATTAGTTACTTTTCATTAATTCTTTGTTTTTATCTTTCTTTTTTTTGTATTAGAGATCATTGTATAATAATGTTTTGACTGTGATCTGAAAGTATGGACGTTGATATCTTACCTAGGGGCCAAGACAAAGTCACATTCAATTAGCGATGGAAAAGTAGGTACAAAATGTATGGAATTGAAATATGTCACGTGGTCAATCCAAGTCGATGCGTAGATAAGTTGCACTATTGACAGTATCTTCACTATTTTTTCGATTGATCACTAATCTAACGAACAGCGAGACCATGGAGAAAACGAAATAAAATGGCGGATATTATTTTTTAAGAATTTGACGTTTTGCGAACGATCGTTTGGAATCGACATCTTGTAGGCCTTAGCGAATTCGCCACGGAGCGAATGTACCAGGTCTAATCCCCCTGAATATTCATACTTTCGTTACAATTTACTTGAAATTGACGAGTGTTAAAAATGCAATTCAACGTGTGTCAAACTTGTTGAATCTCTAACACGCATAACCTTTTGAGCATTAGTTTTTTCGATAAAAATACAACAAGGTATAAATAAAATACGGACTTTAAAAAAAAACTCAGTTTTTGCCCGTGGCTACGCTCCCGCAGATATCGTTTAATTTAAGCTATGTTTATGCTAATTACATTATTCTAAACCAAACTTCGTTTAGTAATTTTTAGAGAGTTTTAAATTTCATACACATGATAATACGAGTTTTTGCCTTCAACTTAGTTCGTGTGAAAAAAAGTGCTTTTTCAGACTTTAATCTCTTATCGACCCTTATCTACTTACTCTCTGTGTCAAATTTCATCCAGATCCGTTCGGTCATTCTGGCGTAATTGAGAAAGAAACATCCACACTTTAGCATTTAATATTAAGTATTAGTAAGTAGGATAGTAGATAGCAGGGTTGGTAGAAAGTAAGATTTGGCCTTTTGGAGATTTTCTTTAACATGCTATTCAAATTTAGAGCAGGTTAATGCTGGTCGGTGAGTGCGTGCCAGCGTCATGCGATGCGCGAGCGCTGACCATGCTGCTGGGCGCTGCGGAGGCTGCAGCGATTGAGCACGCGGCTACAGCGGGCTTTGAGGCATCCTTCACGACTGTCAACGTGCGACCCGTGCCTGGAGGCTATGATCTCTTCGCTGATCCTAAACTGCATATACTTGGGTAAGGTTTTATAATATTGTTTTAAAATAGGTAAATAGCAATAGGTTGACGTGATATGAGGTTGGGTTGAGAAGACCTAACGATACGCGTATTTAGGCACAGCGGTCGCGTTATGTTAGTCCGGATTATGTTAGTCTGCACCAGTTAGGTACCGTCCGTTGGATGCATTTATCTATTCATTTTAATCTGCGTTTGCTTGTGTAGGTACTAAAAGTGTTACCGGAAATCGCCATGTTCTTATATATATGATAAAAACCTTGAGCAAGACCCTTGGTAACTAATATAATGTACAGAACTCGTCAAAACCAAATCAACCCAATATCGAAGGTTTTATTATGGCACTAGTCATTAGAGAGTTCCATTACATCAAACTATTGTAACCACTCCGCAAACAGCACATATATGCGATTTTTCAAATTGATATTACTCAACTCTTAAGAATCTAAAATTTACTCTCTCAACTGCATAGCTATGTCGAGGTTGAATTAGATATAAGACGGGTCATGTTCAATTAGAATCACGTTGTTTGTGAATAATTTAATATTCATTGAGTTTTATTCTACGCAAGAATACATAATGAAATAAAATAGATTTAGGTACCAAATGACATTGGGGACGAAAGTAAGCCGCTCGAGAATAAATGAACGTGCCCCTGAACAAGATACATTAATAAATTAATTTATAACGATGTAATAATTAAAATAAAGTGCTAATTAATTTCACTATGGTATGACACTTATCGTAAGCTAATATATGATAACCATCTAATTTATATGATATTTTAGAGCTCTCGTGGGATATTATAACTGTCTACTTAGGTACGAACCTATCTCAAGTGGCAAGAACATAAGTTACAGGCATTGGCATGATACTCGTAGCAATCACTATAACTCTCAAAGATTTAATTTAAAAAAAAAAACATAGAATATAATGTTGTCAATTCATTGTCGAAATCCATAATGGTTTCTTTTATAATGTACCAGGGTACGAACAATATAGATAGGTAATATGAAAGAAAGTGAGGTCGCGTAATTTAATTAAACTGTTCTTTTTTTAAATGCTTTAGATTAAAAAAAACTAATTGGGTTAAAAGACTAAACGCTATGTCGAATGCCAGACTAAATTAATTATAAGAATTCAATTGTCACGGCTCTATATTTTTCAATATCAATTGCAGCGAAACGTAATTTAGCTATAAAAATCTATTTGGCTGTTGATAAAAGTCACGCCTGTAGCGCATATTGTTTGTTTTAAAAACTTAACAACCAACAAACTATGTAATTTAAAAATATTTTTTGCAAATGGTTTCCCATTTGCGCAAATTAATTGATAAAATTTTATGCAGTGTTGCAATGTCTAAAAGAAACATCTAAATAAAAAAAAAATACAATGGCGCGAAAAATAGAATGACATTTTGTTTAAAAAAATATGTTTAAAATCAGAAACGAATGCACGTTCTTGCGAAAACGTGAATGATGGTTTTGAGGAGTAAAAAATCTTCAAAGAGTTTATTGTACCTATTGTTTGCTGCATCAAACAAAAGTGTTGAAAAGAAATTCAAAGCCACGACCTTTGAAATAACTTTGGTGCAGCTTTCTCCAATAGGTAGGTATAATGGCTTCATTATAATAGTTGAAGTTTTGTTTTAAAAATATTAAACCTTGATAAAATATATGGGAAGGTGCCCTGCAGTAGGATCAACGTAATTAGACCGGATTGAAGTTGGCGAAACGTGGTTGCGCAGATGCATTTTTTAGTAGTAAATGGTGACAGGAAGCGGGGAGCGGGGGCGGTAGCTAAACTAAGAGAATTAGAGATGCGATTACGCATTACATTGTCTTAATTAGTATTACTAACTCATGTTTTTGTGATTTCATTTTGTAAAGAAATTGTTATTCAAACTTTCTTTATTAACTGTAACTGTTCTAAATTTAAAGTTTTATGAACTCATTTGTATAGTAATTTTATATTAATGAATTAAAATTTTGTTAGTATTTTTAAACGATTAAACATAATTAATCGTTTTCGTAAGTAATTTTAGGGTCGCATCTCTATGACATGCGTGAAAGTATAAGAACCTAACTTCAATGCGGTCAAGTTCCGTTGATCCAACTGCAACTTCAGTATTTAATGCATTTGTGGTAGTTCTAGGAAAAACCGCAAAACTTTAGTTTTACTTACATTTGAGTTTGACAACTTGAATTGAACGGTAGTTAGAAATAGCCGCCTACTCATTAGTTCCTGCATTTATAATTTTGAAATGAATTTATATGAGATTACTATTATTGTTTTTGACGTGATAACGTCTTATAAATCGATGAGCCGGTCATCGATTTCACTCACGTTACTTGCACTCACGATAAAATGTCTAAAAAAAGTCACGTTATTGATTGGTTGCTAAGTAACAGCGAATAGCGATTGCAGCGACATGGCATGTGATAAAGTTGAAACTATGGTTTTTCATTGGTTGCTAAGCAACGCTAATGGCGATATGTCATCAATGTTTTCTTATGACGTTATCACGTATAATTATTGTCCATAAATCGACTTTACAGATAATCATTTTTGTTTAATAAAAATAACGTCCTTGTAAAGATTTTTCTCATTGTACTTAATTATATGCTTTGAAATCTCTAATCTCTTGCAAAGGCATATCGCGTAAATAGGCCGAGTTAAAAGTTTATACACACCCGAACTATTTTTCCAATAGGTCAATAGACAAGGCCTGAATACGAAAGAGTTTTTATTGTTTGTGTTTATTCTCATTCCGTAAAGAGTAAACAGTAGAAAAACAGCAGAACCTATTTTTAATTAAAGTCACGTAGACAATTGGGTATTTGACTTCTATCAAAACAAAATAGTTTATGTATAAAGTGTATGTAAAAATTTGTAATAAAGTGTTCGAAAAATATGTTCATTTATTATTATTATTACTTTTTTTTTTAAAGATAACTAGCAATCTGGGATTGTGGTCCCACATTACTAGCAATCCTGTTAACCCCTCCAGCTAAGCTCTATGGCTTGTATTAGGCGTGGGTTCACGTCGGTAGTATAATGGCCAGGATTCGAACCCACGACCTCACGATTGCGAGACCGATGCCTTAGCCATTAGGCTACCGCCGCTTATATTAAGATAACGCGGTTTTTTTCATAAAGAGAAACACTAAAGTAAATTATTTGACCATAGAAAACATGACGTCATGTGGTATCATTCCATTCATACAAACGATTTTGACGTTTCTTAAAAAAAGGCTGGTTACACTTCAGTCAAATACTTACAGGAGAGTTAAAAGTGGTAAGTAGGTAAGTATTTTTTCCATAATGCAGTAGTGTAGATATAATAGCTTCCATGGATGGTTCCATTTTTGGATGGCCTTGGAGCTTAAACGAGATTAAGCGAATTTCTTGTTTAACCTAATGCCTACTAGCTGTTGCCGGCGATTTTGTTCGCGTGGATTTTTTTTAAACTATACTTTACCACGGAAACCTTACCATTTCCGGGTTATAAAAAACCCTATGTGCTATTCTAGACTAGGTATAGTCTATCTCTCTGTCAAATGCGGCGGTAGCCTAATGGCAAAGCCATCGGTCTCGCAATCGTGAGGTCGCGTGTACGAATCCTTCCCATTGTAAACACAAGCCTTTAAACTTAGCTGGAGGGGTTAACAGGAGTACTAGTAATGTGGGACTCAATCCCATATTGCTTGTTAGCCAGATCCGTTCAACCGTTTTGTCGTGATTAAATAACAACAGCCATCCATCCACACATCCTAATTCTTTTGTATTTCGTTACATACATGATAGCGGCCGCATACACTAGAGTTTGCATTACGGCACAGATAATATGATACTATACTAGTAATGACGGTTACATCTACCTGTATAAATATATAATCTATGGTTATAACCTTACAAGGTTTACCTGCAGGCAAACCCTAGCGTGTGTGGCATAAAAATGTAGAGTTATATGTATACAAGCTGACTTGCGCAACTATGTTCACGTAATTTTTCCCCGTTTTTGTAACATTTTTCTTTGCTGCTCAGCTCCTATTGATCGTAGCGTCTTCCTAGATAAGTGGGCTATCTAAAAGTAAAAGATTTTTTTTAATTTGAGCCCGTAGTTCCTGAGATTATCGCGTTCAAACAAACAAATAAACTCTTTAGCTTTATAAAATTAGTATATATTATAACTCGGTTATGCCTTCTAAGGTTATAACCGTCAGGCTAACCCTAGCATGTATTATAGTAGAAGTAATGGAGTTTTTGAAAATGTATAGAGGTTGTTTAGGGTTCCGTAGCCAAAATGGCAACCCCTTATAGTTTCGTCATGTCCGTCTGTCTGTCTGTTTGTCCGTATGTCACAGGCATTTTACTCAAAGACTACCCAAGGGGAAGCGCCCTTAACTTTTGAACCATGTAACCAAAAAATATGAAAAAAATCACAAAAATCTGCATGATCGGGAATTCCGTTATTGAGTTATTGCCGAAAAATTGGAATTCTCAACAAAAGGGCGTAAGTGCCATGAACATACGCTCTACTACTAATGCAATATTCTAGGCTGCGTAACCCTACACTGATTATGGTCCGACATGCTCTAGCCCGTTTTATTTTATGTATACAATTGTTAAATTCGGCAAAAAGGTAGCAAAGCAGTTATAGCCTTTTTGTAACCTCATCGCTAACCGTATCCTTAGACAAGCATATTAAAAATGTTCCTAGCCATTTGGATTGAATTTAAATGGACTAAAAATATATGATGTAGGCTTGGCATGGCAAAACTACTAAGCAACAACTTGAATAACTGCCAAGAACCCTATTAAAATTTAAATGTGTCTGGCTCGTTTTATACCCTGCACGATAACAAGTGTTTGGAACCTTTTCAAAGCCTTAAATCGAGTTATGGCTTCAACAACTAACAAGGACGTTGAACAAAACGTTCGTGCTTGCAGTTTATGAGGTCTTTAATTTCGTTTACACGATTTTATGAGGTTGACATGTTGTCATCTATGGAACCATGAATGTAATGGAATCTTCCGTTTGCACGAATTGTTCACGTTGAGTACTTACAGACGACAATGTTGTAAGTAAGTCGTACTACTAACATTCGAGTCTGCCTGTGACCAAGCCTGTGCAACCTTGTCGAAATGTCAAACAAAGTAATTTAAGTTTGTTTAAACGCGTTTTTCTCTTAAGATACAGGGTCGATTTAAATGCAATTTGATGTGGAGACAGCTTGAAACTTGAGGAAGGAGGAAGATTACTTTTTATCGAGATCCGAACTACAGGGCCTAAGTTGCAGGATGAAGCTAGTCGTATATGTATGTGAAAAAACAATAATTAGGTACATAATGCCGTACGTGATGGCATGTATGTATGTAGTTATTTTTCTTTTTTACATCGAAATAAAGAGTCGAGCAGGTCATGCGCCTGATGGTAAGCGTCACGCTAGCCCATAACAGTATCAGTACCACTCAAATCCTTGTTTGGTAAAGATCTGAACATCACCGCACTATGCTCCTCATTTCAGACATTAGTTCAAAAATCTTATTTGCCCAGTAATTACACTTGCTACAGTGCCCTTCAACCGAAACACAGTGAAGTATTAAATATCACTATTTCACGAAAGATTAACGGACACTGTTGTGACGAACGACCTACCACTCGTTGTATAATATTAACAAATATATTTTTTAAACTATGTAGGACGCCTAATTTGATAATATTTGTGTGTTTCTAGGTAGAGGTCTTGCATTGCAACGTCAACGTTTTGTTAGAAACTTTCTCGGGATTGCGCATAACAAATCGCCATAGTTTGATTGATTGGAGCAGAAATTTTACAAACAAAAAAATATTTTTATATTTGCATAGATAGGTCAACTAATGTTTGCAGTGAAAGGAGATTCTCATGCACATTAGAGTCTAAAAATATATACAACCAGTCAAGGTTTAACCTCTGAATTGACTTTGTCTGATGACCTTTCACTTTCTAATACTCATATAATTATGAAATATACCTATTTTAAGCTCAACACAATTTGTTTGTCGTTATTTGCAACCGAAATCTATAAATAGTACTGACATTTTTGTCATTGAAATACACAATAAAACTTCCGCCTTTCAATGATGAGATATGAAAAAAACTGAACTAATTGCCAGTAACTCAAATCAATATGTCACGGCTCTACTTTTTAACATACTCGTCAAGTGCAACGACACGTAAGTTAGGAAATAATTGTGACAATGAATAGTATTAAATAGGGTTGATATATAGACTACTATTGTAAAACGGTCTTCGTTATGGGTTTATACGTATGATGGCAGGTAATTATTATATTTGAAATATCAGGTACCTATTAATATAGGCTGCTTATAGTGGTTGATTGTGTACTTTGTGACATTCACATCCGTACGGATTAGGAGCTCTCAAGCGCATCAAAAACTAGTAGGTAGGTCCTACATATTATTTCGAAGTACCTAGTAGTATTTTTGCTGCGTTATCGAAGTTAGTCACAGTTGCTAATGCCGGCATTACACATACCCTGTAGTTTATCAAAATACTGCGAAATATACAGGTCCATTACGTTGAACCTCGCTCTGTCGCTCTTCTCGTTTCGCAAGTTAATTTATAGCTCTTGTACCTCTTTGTACATTTCCCAACGGTGTCAGAAACACTAGTAAGGCATTATGTTAGTTTAACAGGCAAGCTCCAATAGCGCTCAGCTGAACTATTAACTTCGGATTGCAATCAATACACCTGCAATGTGTTGTGCTAGAACAAATTCCCTAAAGATCAATGCGGGGTTCGTTTTAACTGGTTCTAACACTATTTACTGTATATGATGTTAGAATGATCACCTTATTTTGTATCAGTGTGTTTTACAGTTGGATCAACGTAACTTGACCGGATTGAAACTTCAATCCGGTCGAGTTACGTTGTTGTCGAGTTACATGCGCGAAAGTGATAAAAACCTAACTAGGTTCTTATCATTTTCGCGCATGTCATAGAGATACGACCATAAAATTACTTACGAAAACGATTAATTATGTTTAATCGATTAAAAATACTAACAAAGTTTTAATTCAACTTTTAAATGTAAATACTAAAGAAAGTTTGAACAACAATTTCTTTACGAAAATAATCACAAAAACATGAGTTAGTAATACTAGTTATGACAATGTAATGCGTAATCTCATCTCTAATTCTCTTGGTTTAGTTACCGTCCGCGCACCCCGCTTCCCGTCACCATTTACTACTAAAAATGCAGATGCGCAACCACTTTTCGCCAACTTTAATCCGGTCAAGTTACGTTGATCCTACTGTAAATTGTTACGTAGAAAATTGACACGAATAATGATAACTTTACTGGAACCCGATTTAGGTCAAATTTGGTACAGAGATAGTTTGAGTAGGTACCGGGAAAGGACCGCAGGAGGATAACTGATAACCACGCGGGCGGAGTCGCGGGCTAGAGATATAAATATGACTAGAATTACATACTCATATCCAAGTGTAAATAATCTAGTAAGTATGGACAAAGAAACATGCTGTATTGATGACGTAGCTACCTATTAAGTTACTTTACTACTAACTTTACTTTTTCTGTATAGTATATGAACAAAATGTATATAATTCCACTAATATCATAATACTAGTTGACCCGCGCAAATTCGTATGCGTAAGTTTTTGCCATTTCTGCAACATTTTTCATTATTGCTCCGCTCCTATTAGTCGTAGCGTGATGTTATATAGCCTATAGCTTTCCTCAATAAATGGGCTATCTAGCAGTAAAATAATTTTTCAATTCGAACAAGTAGTTCCTGAGATTATTGCGTTCAAACAAACAAACTCTTAAGCTTTATAATATTAGTATAGATTAGTGGGTTATTCCCAACATCTAAATAACCAACCTCACAAATTTGTGAGGTTGGTTGTGTTCGTTGTTCATTCACGCAAAAACGGCTATCCATCATAAACTGAACTTACTCATATTTTTACCGCAATAATTATAATTAATACCCACGCAATCAAAGCCTCTTTCGAAAACTATAGTGACCAACATAATATTCTCAATTCTTAAATCAAAATCGTGTTTAATTGTTACAGATCTGCGATGCTGATTGTGGGGGTGCTGATGTTCTTCGCATCACTGTACGAGGGCTACCTGGAGCGCAAATACCGGATAGCTGTGGAGTCCCGAGACCTGGAACTGGCACACAACGGCACAAACCATAAACAACCTGTTGGTACTTTCGTTTATAATAATCCTTATTTTTATTAGCAGTAGGTAAGTTGGCAAATGGAAGATAAATGTGATGATGCTAGTCAAACAAAGTAAACAAGATAAATTCAACAATTTTCGCTGAATTTCATCTACTTGTGTGTTCTGGTCTGATTGTGTAGAGCGTGACGTAGGTAGTGAGTATGAGGAAGTCGGCTAGAAATCCCCAGTAATATAAGTTAACGAGTCGGTTTCTCAGCATTATTTTCTTTCTATTTGTACGATTGTGAAATATTGTAGGCTATGTAACATCACGCTCCGGGCCAGAGGCGTAGCTAGTTATAAATTTGGCGCTGTAGTAAGCTCTAATATTAGAACACATAAAGGAAGTTAAACCACAAGAATTATTTAGTTTTATATAAGCTGAGTGGCAAACATGACCTATGAACGTATTGCGGTCGACTAACACAGAAGGGACGGTCATTATTAAACCACAAAGCTCGCCACCAAGTCAAATATTAAAACGCCGAAGTTTTCACCCAAAATTATTGAATTTTTTATGAAGTCGTTTTGTCCCTTCCACTTTTTTTGGTGAATATCACTGTCGAGTATTCGCCTCTGTTCGTTATCTTTCCTCAATATCTGCTCTGACATTTTACTAAAAATACTTTTCAATTACTTAGCTGAAACAAAACGTGCCACATTGCTGATGATTTTGTTATTATAAATGAAGGAAACGCGTGATTGAAAGTCTCATCAATCACGGGGTATTTTTATCTGTTCTTATCAATTTTCAATTAATGAAACCCTTTTCGCATTTTTATTTTTACCATCTATACTAATATTATAAAGCGGAAGAGTTTGTTGGTTTGTTTGTTTAAACGCGTTAATCTCAGGAACTACTGGTCCGATTTAGGTATCGAGGTAGGCTATAGGCTATATAACATCACGCTACAACTGATAGGAGCGGAGTAGCGACGAGAAATGTTGCAAAAACGGGGAAAATTTACGCATACGAAGTTGCGCTGGACAGCTAGTATAAAATATACGCGGCTAAACTAGCTAACAATGGTGAAATAATATGCTCAAGCGCTGTGCTTCATTCTTCTAAAGTGTTATTGCTTAAAATGTACAACTCACCAATAGGACCACAACAAGGAAGGGGACTAAAATTTCAAAATAGTTACAAAATAAAGGCTCTGTATTAAATTTATATTGTAGAGTTGAAAACTATCGTGGCGTTTAACCGTAGCACCGCATCGGATGACTGGTTGAGCTGAGCTTTTGTGCAATTCAATGCTTCGTCGCATTTTTCAATTCGTATCATGCACACTCTTCCACGAGTCACTGCCGTATTCACTGGTTTAATGAAATTGTACTTGTTTTGGCGTGACACTGTGCCGAAAAGAAAGCAAACATCCAATACGAGTACGTGTGCTAAATACTCGTAAAAAGATCAGCAGCACTTAGGATTTGCGTATCGATTGATTAGTTTGGTAAATTTTTCAAAATATAACAAACTAGTGGAGTTTACCGGCGTAGTTCTCGTTCCCGTGGGAATATAGGGATAAAAAATAGCCTATCTCATCCGGGGTTAGTGTAGCTTCACAACGATGAAAGAATTTCTCAAATGCGTCCAGTAGTTTCGGAGCCTATTCAATTCAAATAAACAATCAAATCTTTCCTTTTTATAATATTAATATAGATGAATTGGTGAAATAATTCCTACTAATGATGGTATTTTGTTAGGCCACAATTAATAGGAAACTCGTAGTAAATAGACAAAATATTAAGGGTGTATCGTTATTAATCTTGTTAGAGGGTGATAACTGACACCAGCATGCTTGTACAAGAGGGGAGGATACGGAAATAAGGACGAAAGACCCTCCGTGGACACGCGATAAGCAACTTTTGATAAAAATGTTGGAGACTTAATTGTATATTAAATTTCATTAGCTTAACTCTAATGAAATCTTGTAATCACGTCAGCTGACAGGTTTGAATTAATGTTATCTGGGATTGGAATAAATTTCACAATTATTTCATTTTGTGGACGCAGTCATCAATCATACGAGTACCTTGGATATTTAACAGTTCTAATTGTAAATGATTTAGTAACCGCTGCGAATAAATGTCTAGATTAATTTTACTTTTTTTTAAATTTAAAACGTGACTAAAACTCATTAGGTTAGTAATACTTAAGAACTATGTTAGTAAATTGTAAAATTAAAATCACGGCCGCACCATCCCATGAAAGATAGCACTGCAGCGATTCATATAGAAGCGTCTAACCTGCTGGCAATCATGCTGTTATCCCTGCCCCGCACCCTACTCACCAGAGATGCATATCGCTTTCGCATTATGGTGTAAAAACAAAAATATTCATCAAAAGAGGTTTGTTTAGAAAAAAATCTTCATCAAACGACTCAATCTCGCTATTTACCTTAATGTCTTCGTACGTTTCTTGCTTCGTCATAAATCACAATCAGATAGCTAAAACTGTGGCAGTATTAAATAATGGTTCAAGAACCCCATAGTCACGAGGTCGGGTTCCATAACGGTTATAATTATAACAAAGTATAAAGATATCCCTCTGCCTTCTTGTATATAAGATCACGAGGCGTGTGACGAATTGCCTATTTTCATTGTCCCTAATCATCGCAAAAATGAAAATATTCGCATAATAATTCATCTATCATTATCTTTTCCTAATTAACTAAACATGTGAACGGATCACAGCTCTTCATCCATTGTTCTTTACCAAAGAGTAGTTATGACATAACGATGTTTACAGACCAACAACAATGTGGCACAAGCCGATGAGAAGCCGGCAGACAATGAGGACAAAGACCTTCGGCGGGAAACTTGCGGTGAGTAACCAATCAATGTGATGTGACTACATCAATAATACAAAATACTGAGAGTGTTTACCGCGTTTATCTACTTTAGACATCTTGACAATAGACTATTTAGTTGCACCTACCTATCTAATATTGTAGATGTGTTCGAGTTGCGATTTTGCTATTGTGGTAAGTATTAGCACGTTATAATACATACGAAATCAGACTACACAATAGTGTGAAAAAACAATCTTCCCTTTTTGAAGTGTTTATCCGACTGCTACACAAGAGGGTTCGATTCCAACCGAGGATAAAACTTTGTGTGATGAGCACGATGGTTTATTCTGTCTGGGTGTTATTTATCTAATATGTATGTATTTAGAAATATATATGCATGTTTATCAGTTGTCTGATTTCCATAGTACAAGCTCTGCTTAGTTTGGGATCAGATAGCTTTGTGTGAGTTGTCCCAAGATATTATTATTATTTGTGATACGACTACCACACGACATCAATGCTACGCGATTTAAATGTAAAATGAATCATTCAGAATGAAAGTCAGAGCCGATACGGCTTTATTACAAACTCGTTAACACAATCATCAAACATGCTTATTTTTTGCGCTGTGATAATATACAGTGAAAGGATTTTCATCCAATATTGAAACAGTAAAAAATAACAAATTTCATTGATTACAACACGAATTCAGATACATAAAGCACTCGCGAATCGTTGTCATTATGACCCAAATCGTTTTATGCAGAAATGTATGGTACGACCAAATGTTTTGTGTTTGACAATCACAGGCTGTTATGATTAATCGATTTAATATCAACGTCTATAAAAATATACGAGGTTTTCTACAGCGGAATGATAAGGATAAAATGTTACGTAGGTACCGAGTTAATGGATTCGTAGATCACTTCATATGATGTATACCTACCGGATTATATTAAATAATATGGAAGTGAATTTGCTTTCATGATTTTTGACTTCATTTTTCAATTAGGCAACGTAACCGAAAGAACAAAAACAAAGGAAATATATTTTCAATGGAAAAGATTTCGCTTGTTTTCGGATCATAAAATCGATTAATTTTTATATAGCTACTTAGGTAAAGTAAAGTTAGTTCATAAACCAATACTTAGAGAGAGAAGAGGTTTTAACTAAAGTTATAAGTGCGGCCCACACAGGAGTAAGAAATACTTTAAGACTTTAACTACATACATATCATAGTTAAATAACATCCAGGCACAAAATGAACCAACATGCTCATCACACAAAGTTTTATCATGGGTAGACCCACGACCTCCGGCTCAGCAGTCAGTGTCACTAAACACTAGGCCACCTGGCCAGTGATTTTAGGTCATTCTCCTGTTTTAGACCTATATTCAAAATACTCCATGCCATTGTTTATACAAAGGATAAGGTGTTATGTGCTTCCAACACCAAGGGACGAACCTGGAAAACTTTAGGTACTTGTCCAAATATGTCCTGCGGCGGTATCCTCAAAATCTGTAAAAGTTCTGAATCGCGAAAGTGAAGTTTTCCCAGTCGATAGCTATAGAAAAAGTTCGGCGCAACCCTATTAACCTTAGGCACCTACCTGTATTTGAAGGAGTACCTAAAGTTTTCCAGGATCGTCAGGCACAATCACCTTGCCTGTTTAGAGCCTCCTGTGGTGTTGGAAGCATATAACACCTTATCCTTCGTATAAACAATGGCATGGAGTATTTTAAACATAGGTCTAAAAAATGGAGACTGACCTACAATCACTGGCCTGTTGGCCTAGTGTTTAGTGACCCTGACTGCTGAGTCGGAGGTCGTGGGTTCTTCTACCCAAGATAATACTTTGTGTGATGAGCACGATGGTTTATTCTGTGTCTCTAATACCTAGTACAAGATCAGCTTAGTTTGAGATCAGATAGCGTTTTGAGTGGTCCCGAGATATTATTATTATATAGACATCTTTCGTAGTAGCTACATTTATTTTATATTCGTTCGTTACATTTTTTATGTCAATTTAGAACTGTCTGTTCTACAAGCCTCCTATCCTAATTTGAAAAATGTATAATATTTAGTATGTCGATATCGATAATATCGATATTATTTATCGATATTATTGATACTTAGAATTGTAAATAATAGTAAATAATATAACTTACATTTTAATATATCATAAATAATTAAATACTACCTATAGATACTTATCTGATGAATTCAAAATCCATGATCATTATACCTGTGAAATTCGCATGACACTATTGCTTGATAAACGAAACATATTAATTGCCTTCTATTGGTAATAAGGGACACATTATTTTGCAAATATTGTAGTATCGGCTATATCGAAGTAACTTAGGTAGCTACAGGGAGAGAATTTTCGATTAATCGATTCGAAGTGTTGCTGAAGACATAAATTGATATTAACGATGTTATTGTAAACCTTTGCTAATTGCTTAGTTTGCATATTAAGTACATTTAATATTGTTGATTACCATAGAGAGATTATAATATGATAATAACACGAAACACCGATAATATAAGAAGAAAAGAAGGGAATTTTCGTACATACGCTCTAGCAGAGTACCTACCTACATAATAGACATTGTTCACGGACATGGAATCGTGCCGTCCCCCTTAGCAACAAAATGAAATGAGCTGTTTATGTTCGTAAACCTTTTTTTTTTTTAAATGTTTTCTAAAAATGAAACCTAGTTAGATCGATTCATCGCTCCCGTAACCCCTGCATACAACATTTCATAAAAATCGTTGGAGCCGTTACCGAACTTATTATAACATTTTATAATAGTACTAGCTGACCCGCGCAACTTCGTATGCGTCAATTTTCCCCATTTTTGCAATATTTTTCATTGCTGCTCTGCTCCTATTGGTCGTAGCGCGATGTTATAAAGCCTATAGCCTTGCTCGATAAATCGGCTATATAACTGTAAAAGATATTCGAACACAGGGATACCTATCCTGACATTATCACGATCAAACAAACAAACTAACAAACTCTTCAGCTTTATAATGTTATAGTTTTGATGAACTGATTCGAGATAACGTGTCCGTAAACGATTTCGTTTATTATGCACTAGCTTTCGCCCGCGGCTCCGCCCGCGTGGATGTCGGTTATCGCGATAAAAATTATCCTATGTCCTTCCTCGGGACTCAAACTATCTCCATACAAAATTTCATCTAAATCGGTTAAGCTGTTTGAGCGTGAAAGCGTAACAGACAGACAGACAGACAGACAGACAGAGTTACTTTCACATTTATAATATTAGTATGGATTACTTGAGCACTATTATGTTTGTAGGTGACAATCTTATATTTTATTAGTCTGTGCTTAAGCTTTGTTCACTCAGGACGGGATGGTTGAACAACATTTATGGCCGCAGAATTTTGCAATCAAAATAAAACGAAATATATAATGTAAAGCTCCAAGTTGATATGTGAAATATAAATGTGCACTACAAACGAAATTCTGTAATCTCGTTCTACTATGTGACCGTACTTACCTTAAAAGTTATAATACCTGAAAATAGGTAATATGTTTTATGAAGCAGGTATTAAAAACTTATTCAGTAATTAATATTGAACCTGATGCCATAAGTTTTAATGAGTTTCGGTTTTATTTTATGAAGTTATATTACTGTGTACTTAGTTGTTCCCAAATGTTATGCGCGTTCAGGCTATGCACATTACGACTGTGTGTGGCGCGCTTTGTGCTACGCTATCGCTAACGCTATCTGTGGCGCGGTGGGAGTGTATCCGACTACTACGCAAGAGGTCGTGGGTTCGATTCTCACATGGGACACTTGCACCCTACTGCGGGAGTCATCTTTTAAAAAACATAAAACATGACATTGCTCACCGACGCGGAATCTCGGATTACTGTGTTCCAAAATTCTAGATTCACACGTTGGGCGACTGGCGTTGGGACCGCCCTTAGGGCCAACGTTTGGAGCCGTTGTTATTCTAGATCCACACGTTGGACGGTGGCATTTGGGACCGACGTTGGGGCTGGATCCGTTGTAACGTACGTCCCAACGTTGGCGCCAAAGCTATTTTCTAGATCCACGCGTTGGGACCTGCCCTGAGGCCAACGTGTGGAGCCGACGTAAGTGTGCGTTACTCCTGCGAATTTTGTAGATGTAAAATATACATATCTACACATTTACCTCAGGAAATTGGAAACACAAAACTCTTGGAAACTCACAGTATACAAGTAAACTTTTATCCTTACCTTTAAATTTTATCTTTTTGTTAACAGGTGTATGGTCGGAAATACTGTTATCTTTTTCGATACTATCGAATGGAAGAACCATTTTGAGCACGGAAACTCCAAACGACGGCGCACTGACTTGCCTGCACGGAATGAGGTACCTACATTTCATTTTATTACAAAACTTTGTAAGTCCTTTTCTTACTTCTTCGTATTCGTATGAATAGTGATCCCCAGTTCCAATCATTTAGTTTTACGTTCGATACGATTCACTTTCTATGTCAATTGGTCCTGAATAAACTCTTGAGGAAAGTAGTTTGGTCAGAGATGTATTTGTAGTTTTAAGTTCTTTATTTAGGACATAGAGTTCTAGGTATTTTATTTATTTTAATGATTTTGCTACCCTCAATGTAATAACCAGTGATCGGCGTAAGTAGTGCCATTTGGGATCAATGATCTCAAATGCTATGTTAACATGGACTTACCCCGGGATTCCAAGTTTTCTAAATTATCGAATCGATATTAATAAAGATTGTAAGAAATGTAAAAATCACAAAGTTTAAAAAAAGTATTTGTGTAAGAGTATTTAGGTCCTATTGAATCGTAACGTCATAGCATGTACCACCGTAACCGTAGTTTTAAAGTAGTACACCTGTAGTTTTAAATTTTGGCAATGTCAGTCATGTTCTGACCAGAATTTTGTATGACTTTGCGGTAGGGTTTAAACTGTGCTGAGATGGTTTGGATATTTGCATAATAAGCGTTTTATATAGGGGACTATTGTACGTCTAATATTTCTATTATATACCTACTCATATAATAAATCTTAAGAGTTTTTTTATTTGAATAGGATAAGAATTAGGTAGCTATCCAGTTTTCATTAAATGTAAAATTATTGTAATAATACAAACTTAAATGTAAATGATCATTAAATAGACTATTATTTAAATTACACTGTAACTTTCATAAAACAGTTTCAATGTTTCTCATTTTCATAAATTATTTACAATAAATTCGCGGTGTAAGCCAGACATTGTATTTTATCACCGTGATTCTGTTAAACCACGCGAATATAATAAACGCACTGATATTAGTATTATAAAAGTTAATAGTACAAGCTTTAAGTCTGTGTTTATACCATGTCATAGCAAATCGATATCTGATCAATTTTAGTACCTACATTTGTTTGATCATAATCTACTGTTAATTAGTGAAAAAATCGATTGTTATTCGTTAAACAAGATAAAACTAAAAACGGGTTAATTGATTAATTCTTTTGGTCTTGTTCGCTATAATAAGGTGGTTGAAAAAAACAGGAAAACTTAAAGAAAACGTATTTTTATGGGAATTGCCACTTCCCCATTACTTCGTACCAAGTACGAAGTTCACCGGCTAGTTTGCCAATAAATGTAATATTTTATGAACAAGATACGATAAGTAAAGTAAGTTTTATCTGCAGTTAGGTTTATCTTCGGAAAATTGATAAAATGCATTAGGTAATCGTGCCTTGTATAAACAGTTAAAACTATTGGCAAAGTTAGTTATAGTTAACTTTTGACTGCCTCTGTGGCGCGGTGGGAGTGTGTCCGACTCCTACGCAAGAGGTCGTGGGTTCGATCCCCACCCAGGACAAAACTTTGTGTGATGAGCACGATGGTTTATTCTGTGTCTGGGTGTTATTTATCTATAATTATGTATGTATTTAGAAATATATAAGTATGTTTATCAGTTGCCTGGTTTCCATAGTACAAGCTCTGCTTAGTTTTGGATCAGATAGCGTTGTGTGAGTTGTCCCAAGATATTATTATTATTATTAACTTCCCATTACAAAAACTCGCTTCTTGTCCTCGTAAGCGTTCATTTATGTCTAGATAATATTCTTGAATGGAATTTGTAAGTGCGGTAATAGGGGGTGTGATTTAAAAGGCATATGTACGAGTACCTGACCAGTGGCGGAGGGACCTTAGAACACTATTCGTTTCGGATTTCCCTTGAATTGTAGTTACTTTATATTTTAGGCACAAAGAACTGTGTCTACCAAGATTTTAACCCTTCGCTACTGTTACCTATATAGCTCCTTTAAGGTTACAATCAAGCTATTTATTTATGTTTACTTTACACACGTAACAGTGTGATTTTCACATGACACGAAAAGCAGTGAAAATAATGATAAGTCAGATTGGCGCCATATTGACGTCTAAGCAGGTACTCGACGACATCCTCCTTCCTCTTTAATCACACTATCTATTAAAAAAAAACCGCATTAAAATCTGTTGCGTAGTTTTAAAGATTTAAGCATACATAGGGATATAGAGACAGAGAAAGCGACTTTGTTTTATACGTAGTAGTTAGTTAGTACGTAGTATTATGTAGTGATATTTATTGTAGGTTGTAGATAGGTATTTATTTATCTTTCATTGTAAAATGTGTAACTTATTCCACTCAAACGCGGTGGCCGAAACAATGGCGATTTCAAGTCCCAAAGCCATCATCACTCATCTGCCATACTTCCAACTAAAGTTTTAACATTCCTGTTACAAAAAATGCAATTAAACTTTTCTGCTACGTAGGGAATAAAATTCAGAACTGTTTTCATATCATTTAAACTTTTATAAATATTTTAAGTAAATAATTGCTTTTTAGATAGATGAATAAATACTTTTAAGTTTGTTCGATACTTGATGTTTTATATAATTAAAATTAGGTAGGTACTTATACTAGTAGAATGGATTCGGAATTTTAAAAGTCTTAGGTTTTTAATAACTAATAGCAGCAGTAGTAGTAGTAGATATAGTATTAAGTACTACAGATAAAAGATTCCATGCTGATTCCACAATGTAATAATATTAAATGCAATAGGCATAAACTCTTTTCTATTTTAAGAAGAAAATACAATAAAAGATAGTCAATACGTATACGTTTAAGGTCCATAAAGTTGTAATATTTTTCTTATTACTTTCTCAGGTTCATGTCAGTGATATGGGTCATCATGGTACACACATACCTCACTATATTCTACGTAGCCGACAACAAAACCATGAGAGTCATCACTGAACGTAACTTCTGGTACCAATCTGTTGGCAACGCGTCCTATTGTGTGGATACCTTCTTCGTTATCAGGTAAGTTTAATTATTTTATTTTCAGCCATTTTGGTACTTATTGCCTTGACTGACTTGACTGCCTCTGTGGCGCGGTGGGAGTGTATCCGACTGCTACGCAAGAGGTCGTGGGTTCGATCCCCACCCAGGATAAAACTTTGTGTGATGAGCACGATGGTTTATTCTGTGTCTGGATGTAATTTATCTATAATATGTATGTATTTTGAAATATATAAGTATGTTTATCAGTTGTCTGGTTTCCATAGTACAAGCTCTGCTTAGTTTGGGATCAGATAGCGTTGTGTGAGTTGTCCCAAGATATTGTTATTATATTATATTATTATTAGGTTGCGATATAGTTAGTAAGTAACGGCGAGAATGCAAGCAGCTATCAACTATTTTATCGGTCAAGAAACGTACATAGGTATATAGTTTCCGTGTAGGTACCTAAACAAAAGAGATGCAGATATTAATATGTAGTTGATCGTTGACACTGCTGGCGAGTACTCACTGTATACTGCATCTCTATTATTACAAATTCCTTTAATGTTTAAATAGTTGATAGATATGTTCGTAAACTTTCGCGATTTGTACACATTATAGAATTTTATAAGCTACGGGTCTTAATCGCGTAAATATTTTATTTTAAGGCTAAATACCTTTGTTTATTGCCCGACGTTTCGACCGTATTGCAACGGCCGTGGTCACGGGTAGACTGATTAGCCTTAAAATAAAATATTTACGCGATTAAGACCCGTATCTTATAAATTTCTATAGTTGGTAGCTGCTCGTTACTCGCCACGCGTAAATGCAATATGCAAAGAAGCTTTTATTTCTTTTTACAAATGTATGTATCATAATGCTTGATTTCTTCATTGTCTATAAAAATATATTCATATTTTTGTTTGATTAGTGTACGTGATCATGACACAACAACACATTTAAGTATAATATTGCAGAACCTACCTAAATTACCAACCTAATGCATTAAGTTGCAAGCGTCGTTGTTAGCCTTCAAGAGGAATTATATGACGCTAGGGAAAGTAATGTGCGGTCGTATCCTGTGGTGCCATTATAATAAATGTGTAAAACTACTGATGTAACAATATTTTAAAGATAATGTGTTGAAATTCGATTCGTTTCTGAATATTTTCTTCATTAGTTCTTCAACTTGATTATTTTTTAGCCACACTCGGACCAATATTCATGTATCTCACACTGTCCCATGCGAACTCTGGAACTGAACCCTATTGGGTTCAGTTCCAGAGTTCCGCACAGCAGGCGTAGGTACGCACTCCCGCTGCACCATTTAGGCAATGCAACTGATACATCGTTTGATATAATCCGCTGAACTTACTGGAAATCATACCCAAAGTTTATGGACATATTTCGACTTGGGGACTAATTGTTAAAAAAAAGACGTCTATGGTGTCCACCGCAAACGTCAAATTCTATACTACTAGCGGATGCCTTGCGGTTTCACCTGCGTAGTTCCCGTTCCCGTGGGAATACAGGGATAAAAAATAGCCTATGTCACCCGGGGCTAGTGTAGCTTCACAACGATGAAAGATTTTTTCAAATCCGTCTGGTAGTTTCGGAGCCTATTCAATACAAACAAACAATAAAAAAAACAATCAAATCTTTCCTCTTTATAATATGGTACTATAATTCTTTTCCAGTATGTAACGACATCGCTATTCGAATGTGACTTTGACTAGGCCCCCTTGAAGAAAAGTACCCTAAATATTTCAGTTAGCGAATTTTGCTGAAAGGGAATATTCTTTTATATTTAGAAATAAAAATAACTACATTTAAAGATTTTGAAACCCGCTTAATGTAGAAAACAAACAGTATGTGGCTTTATAATGCAGATTTAAAGTTCATTATAAGGAACAAAATATTTGGGGTACTTTCCCTCCAGTGGATACCCACTGGTTTGATCCACCCAGATTAACAAGGTGTATATAGGATTTGATCAAGTTGTCGACTGAATCAGAATTTACACGTACTTTGATATCAATCAATCACTTTGACAGGCAGCGGCAGAACTAATTAGAGCCATAAGTATCTGGCACTTACATTGGAATAGAAGCAGGGAGTTTCAGCACTTACATCGGATTATGCTTTATTTTGACCGCTTATCTGTTCAGTGTATGTATACTTAATTCTCCTGTGTTTTGCCTTAAGTAGGCACCGATTATTTTGAGAGAACCCTTGGGTCTAGTAACATAGTCCAGATAGTTGGTTCGATTCCGACCCCGTTTTGGCTACGGAAGTCTCGGGTTCGTTCGGATTTTTTTTATCTTTCAAAAATGCAATTATTGTATTTGTAAAGTAATTGGCAAGAAATGCCTATAAAAATTACTTCAAGACAATTTTGCTTTGAGATGTGAGAAATTCCCCAAAAAATGGTCAAACGATGTCACTTCTTCCTTGATATCTATAGAACATGGACGTCAATAACACAAAGATATACCTACATTTCAGAGGTGTCATTTTTCTATCTACGAGAAACATGTTTGACCTTTCCGTCCAATGTTCAGGGAAAATTGACATGTGTCTCTGTTACCATTTCCATTGCGGGTTTTGGCGAACATATAAAAGAACAAGCGGCTACCTGCCAACGTGTATTTTTATTTCTTTTGGGAAATGCATTCGATATATTCGTAAAAAGTAAACAGAATATTGTATGTACTACTGCTATCTGATAAAACCAGTCAAATATTTTATTTCAATCCGGAAATCCACTTCAATTTTGATGATAAAATTATTGTTTAAATTAAAAAAACCCGCCTGCAAAAATACGGAAGCAAAATACCTTCCACATTTAATATCATGCAGTCGGAGGCATTATTGAATCATGTTATACTTTCCGACTGCATCCTTTTTTATTTTTAAAATAGTTTTTTAGCATTTTTATTTTCATCAATTGTTTTAACAACTTTTGAAGTCCTTTAAATTGATACTCAAAAGGTTTACGCCATTTGATATTTTTAAAAATTTAAAGTACTAAGTGTCACTCTCACAACTAAGACAAATCTAAAGACATCTCTCAAGCTAAAATCCATTAAGCCATTTAGGCTCTAAGAAATATACATATATACATGCACTCAAAAAATATAACCTCCTTCTTGCGCAGTCGGGTCGGGTATAGAGGATTGATTGGAATTTTTGATTACAGGATCGATTCATTTGTTCGATTTCGTCCTTTTAGTGAAGAAAAATCTTTGAGGTTACGAACAGGACTATGGTTGATGCTCCGGTGATTCAGATTACTACGGTTCAAGTAGTCTTTTGTTCTCTCGGTAGTGTGGTGGTTGGAATTTCATTCTGGCACTCTGAATTTCTCTTGTGTACCGATCCGGTGAGCAAATGTGTCGTAAATCAAATAACCTGTACCTATTCATCTAAAATTGCACTATTTAGCCGGATAATATCTGGTGTAGATTAATCGGTTTGACCGTTCACACTCTCACCGTAACTGTTACTTATGCTAAGGCATAGAGAGTGAGACGTTGTAATAAGGATCTATACTATCTTTATAGACTTAACAGTAGGAAGGTTGCTTAACCTTAGTGATACATGTTTACCAGGTAATCCTAATATGGCTGTGAGATGTAAATAAAGAGGTGTGAAAAAAAAAATGTTTTGAATACTGCACTATGGGTATTAAAATTCAAGGGCTCATCTTATGCATTTCAAAAAGGTATAACATCATTATTACTGTACTACTAAAAAAGATAGTTAGCAACAATTATTTTTTCAACTTTCAATACTTGACAATAGCTGTGATAAAAGTTAGTTGTTACATCAGTTACATCCTATAACTATTAAAAAGTATTAAATAAAAGAAATAAATTATAAAAATAAAAAAACCCGCATGCACAAAAAAATGGATTTTTTTTTTTTTTTTTTTTTTATTAAACTTAAAACTCACTTCTAAAACACAAAACAACGTCACAACTAAAACAAAAAAAAAGGAAGTGAAACACCAAAGACAGTTTCAATAATTCCCGAGTTTTTACGCTTTGAAAAGTTAGTTTTGAGATTTGTCTTTGATCGTACATACCTATGACTGGTGGATTACGAAGTATTCCGCTCTCTAACTTACAGAGCTCATTCAAGTTGTTAGTGAACAGTGTCAAATTGTCTTCTCCTATTAACTAAGTTTTAACATAATTAAAGTAAAAGTGTTCCGACGGATTGGGAGTTGCTTTTAGTTAACGATCTTGACGAAGAAAACTGTAACATTACTCGGGTTGAAAGCCGAAAGGTCTATTATTCCTTTCATAGCTTTCAATTTCGTTTACAGGTCTTTCCTTTTATTTGAGCTTTCAATATTATACAACTATGAAGATACTGTTTTATTATTATGTTTGTTTTCGGCAGTAATTAAATTCATTGTTTCTATTTGGACCTAAACAAATTAAAACTTTGACGTCAGATTCTGTAATTTATGGGTGAAGCTTCTATGAAATGTACAAACAAGTCAATAAACTCAATTTTTATATTTAGACTTGGCGTACCTATTACGATTAAAAAAACTTGTAAATATTACGTGTACCTACTATGTTTTATAGTTTACATTATATGTTTAGATTATAACCCAAAGGAACCTAATAGAAAACTTAGTGCGGTTAAACTGCGTGGGCAAAAAATCTTGATATTATTCAACTAACAAATATCTTCCCACACAATACACATTCTTCAGTCATATAATACCGAGTTAAAAAAAATCCATACTATAAAAGTTACCAAAAAGAACAAAGGTTCCTACATACCTATTATATGCCACGCGTGGAAGTTAACGTCATCTTCTTAGCGTTTGTGGTGCGAATTCCAAATTGCTTTCAGCACCTCGTCATGAAGTAGGACTTTTGCCCGCAAGGTGTGTTTTTCCGTCTCTTGGGCGGACGAGTGCCACAGGAACGCACAAAGACTTAGTACAATTGAATAACATAGTTTTTAAGTAATATTTACTAACACTTTATGATAATATTGTTTTAATGTTAGCCCGTAAGGTATGTATTTCTATAGGGCACTATTCTATCTTGTCAGCTCTTCATAATTATCAAAGTTAGAATTGTGATTTGATGTAAGTATTGCTTGCACTTTCGTCATAGAGTAGTGGCAACCGAGCAGATCGAGATATCTGCGAGGTTAAGCAACATTACCACTGTCGGTCCATAAATGGATAACCGTTTTCGAACATTGTCATACCACTCGGTGCATCGGATAGCACGTTAAGTAGTCGGTCCTGCGCCCATTCTCTCTCAAGTCGTATTGGATTTTTGTTCCATCGGGCTATGAGAGTAAGCGAAAGAGAACGGAAGTGTGTCTGCGCATACACTTATGCACTATAATAACTCCTGCGTAATTGGCTAGTCTCTGGTAAGGTTGGCCGGCGTAACCAAAATCGGTTAGGAGATCTTTATTATTTTTATTTCTATGGGCCACTGATGCCTGAAATAAATAGTTTTTTTTTAAAGACGACTCTCTCGATGAGGGAGTCGTCTTTAAAAAAAAACTATTTATTTTACAAATCCTGTGTCGCGGGGGCTTTACAAACATACAAGTCACGGACATAAAGTACACCCAGACTCGGAACAACAATTTATGGATCGCACAAAGGTGTCCTGTGTGGGAATCGAGCCCGACCTCTTGAGTAGCAGTCGGAAACACTCCCACCGCGCCACAGAGGCAGTCATAATTGTATTATAATTTAATAGTATTTTTTGTTTCAGCGGTGTCCTCGTCACAATTCTATTCCTACGGACTGAAGACAAAAAGAAAAGCAAGACTGACCATCAAGACAAACAAGACATTAATAAGAACCTTAATGGGTTCAGTAATTCCGCACTTTCTATCTCGGTGATAAGCCAACAATCTTTTAAGGAAGATTTATTAGATAAGCCAAAAAGCAGTGTATATACGGTAGCTGAATTGTTAGCTATGGTGAAGTCTTTCTTCATTCTTTTTAGCTACCGTGTAGTGAGATTAACACCTGCTTATGGCTTCGTGATTGGTTTAAATGAGATTGCTTTAAGGTATACCCATGATAGGTCAGTCTTCGAGCCTGCGATCTTCGATCATATAACTTGTGACCATTACTGGTGGAGGAATCTTCTCTACATCAATAACTTGTACCCTCAGCGAGAGATGTGCATGGTTTGGTCGTGGTATATGGCGAATGACACACAGTTCTACGTAGTTGGTATCATTTTGCTGCTCATTTCGGTTAAGTAAGTATACCTTAAAAGTGCTATCTTAGTATTATTAATGCGTAAGTTTGGATGAAGGTATGGTTGTTGCTCAATCACTCTAGAAAGGCTGAATTTATCTGGATGAAATTTGGCGGAAAGGTGGATTGTAGTCTGGGTTATAAACAACATTATCACAATTATTAAAAGGATAAGAGCTCCAGGAATTCGTGAATTTCAGTAACTGGAAAAAAAGGAAGCAAAATCTGCCTCATAATAAATATTTACAGAATCTCCTTGTGTAAACTTTCTTTTATACTTTTTCGGGAGTTTCTTAAAAGTAGAAAAGTTTGTTTACTCAATTGTTACAAGTTGTCTGAAGAACTATTAAGTCGATTTATGTTATGAATATATTCCAAAAAATATTTCCTTTATGTTCAGTATTTTATTTAAAGAAACTACGTAGGTACTTTTTTTTGGATCAAGTACATGCATTCTTGCTCTATTTTTACTGCTACAAATTCAATCAGTATTTAGATGTTAAGCACGTTTATCAGTTGTCTAGTTCCTAAAGTAGAGGCTCTGCCTAGTCTAGGATCAGATGACCGAGTGTAAGTTGTCCCAAGACATTTACTTACATATTTATCTGCCATTCCTTTGAAATTTGCATTTTTTAATTTGGCATTTCTTTGCAGGCATCCAAAATTCGCGATGATATCACTAGGTCTACTAATGGTGAGTTCGTGGGCGACTACCATCTACATATCCGTGTGGCATCAATACAAGGCGAGGATACAGGAACCCTTTGAGATGTTCGACCCACTTTACGATAAGCCTTGGTCGAGAATTGGACCCTATTTAGTTGGTGAGTGAAGGATTTTATTTTATTTGAAAGAAACAATGTATTACAAATCTTCTATACAAAAATAAAATTGTAATTGATAGGCTAGATGGTAGATATTTAACAGAACTTCATATGAGGGGTCTCTGTGTCTCTGGCAATTCCTGCATACGTCAATGATGTTTTACACTGATCATCGCTTACCTAACAATTGCGGCCACTTAAATCAAATTTGGCGATTTTACAGAGGAGACAAAAAATGATACACTTTATCTATACTTCTATTATAAAGTTGTAAAATTTGTAAGTTTGTGAAATTGTAGGGGTTAATCTCTGGATCTACTGAACCGATTTAAAAAAATCTATAAGGAGCAGCAGCAATAAAAGCCAAAAAAATGTCTGTCTGTCTAATGGGCTGATGAGAAAATGTAATGCAGTTTCTACACCTGCATTGTTGCAAGTGTTACTAAATCTGGTAGATACCCATTCATCTCGATACGCCGCGCCGTCTAGAAGTCGAGTTATATCTTATTCATGGTTACGTAGTCAACAAGGAACCTTTTTTGCACACAGCTTGGCTCAAAGACTCTTCCTTTTTAACTGGGTCGGTACGGAATCATCCGAATCAATCCAAAATCTGAATCCATAGGAGATCGTAGACGAAGTCGCAAACAAAACCTATTTATCAACTAAGTATTAAGTTTTAAAGTATTCAGGGCTCTAAAATGTTTGTGTGTGTACTGTATAAAGTGATCAATATACGCTTAGATACACTGATTGTGGTCAGAGCCTTGATGGATAACCGTTGTTTACATGTTAAGCCTTCTAAAATAGTGGCTCGGTCGACGCTTGCTTCTATTTCCATCCGAATATCTATCACGCGTAAAACAATTTAGTTGAAATTTTTATTTGAGCTAGAAGACCATTTGTAGTAGTTTTTTAATGTTTTGTAAACTATCTGATTACAAATTAAGATCTTATTTTATGTTGCAAAAGTTTGAAATGAATTTAAATCTTAATTTTTAATTTAAATTAGTTTTTTTTAAATGTAATTTATTTCAAAACGTTTTGACGTGATAACGTCTTATAAATTGATGACTGGGCACGCACGAAAAAGTGTCAATTTATTGACTGGTTGCTAAGCAACGGTCACGTTACTGTTGCTAAGCGAATGGCGATTGCAGCGACATGACATGCGATACAATTGAAACTAACGTTATTGATGCGAATGGCGATATGGCATCAGTGTTTTCTTATGACGATATCATGTAAAATTATTGTCCGTGAACCGACTTTACTGACAACCTTTTTTTTTAAATGTATTGCTTGAATGCAGTTGCGGAGTTTTGATTCTATTTTCTTAATTTATAGGTATAACGTTTTAAAAAGCTATTCAACTAAGTATGATGTTGAACAAAAAGTTCGACCTCAAGAAAAGGTTAAGATGATTAATGGATAGCGATAAAGATAAATCATAGTAATCCAATATATAGAGTAACCTTGAAAAGAAATTAGCGCAACTCGTCGATCTTTCTGAAACTTGTACCGAATTATGAATAGCCCGTGATGGATGAATGTAGTTCCAAGGCGAGAACAAATTAGTAATTTGCCGAAGTGTATTCGATAAAGTTACACACATATAACAAAGTTACAGAAAGTTATACACTGTCATACTAATATGGTGTTGTGATAAAGATAGAAATAAATCAGTGGTTTCCCACTTTAGATTACACGTGCAATAGTTTTATAAAAGGCCGAGCAGCGATAGTGCTTAGCCATTCTTACGTAGAACGGAAACCCTTGGCGTTGAAAATGCGTGTTACATATTATAAAAAGACAAATCTCGCATTATGACGCCTAGGCTTATATAGTACCCTCTCGCTCTTGGCTTCTTAAAATTATGCAAATAACTTCGTAATATATTTTTTGAAAAAAAAACAATGTTTGTCACACAACCATTTTCACACATCTGAGTGACCCCGGAATAAAATCGATGTTTCTTGGTCAGGTTTAGGTCCTAAACCTCACAATAAACAACGTTTTTACTTCAGTAAAATAGTCCGTAGGTGGTTAAGGTCATCATTCCAAAAACAAGTAGTAGGTGATTAAGGTTTATTATATTAAATACAAGCTGTCCCGCGCAACTTCGTATGCGTAAATTTTCCCCGTTTTTGCAACATTTCTCGTCGCTGCTCCGATCCTATTAGTCGTAGCGTGATGTTATATAGCCTATAGCCTTTCTCGATAAATGGGTTATCCAACAAAAAAAGAATTATTAAAATCGGTCCAGTACTTTTTGAGTTTATTCGTTACATACAAAAATACAAATCTTTCCTCTTTATAATATTAGTGTAGAAGTGTAGATGTAGATTTTCCAAAACTGATATCACAAAGTTATTTAGTGTTATGTAAAGAAGCCACGAGCGGGAGGTTATTAGCTTATTAGTATATACGTTGTTAGTTTATCACCCTGTATTAACTTACAACTAACGGACTGTACACTCGAACCAGGGTCTCAGAACCAACATTTATGAATTGTGTGGGAATTGAATCCATTACCTCTTGCACAGTAGTGATATTCTGCGCACGAGTCCGAACACAATCGAAAATTCTAGTGCTAGTGAGTTTTGGCGTACGTTTTCATTAGTACCTAATGCACGCCTAGCCTTTGTGATGTATAAAAAACAAGAACAGCTTTCAGATATCGCGTGCAGTTTTTGTGTGATATAAAGTCATCTACGTACGCTGTGGTTCATAAACAATCTCTAACATGATTATAATACTTCAATGATATTAGTTGCACTTACGCCTCAACACCAAAATTGTATCTGCAGCTAAATATGATGTTCCTCGTGTATCAAACTACGAGTGCCTACTATGGCAACATATTGTTTGAAAAGCAATTTCTCTACTATCTAAACACTTTCCCTCTTATACCTGTATACAGGTGCCAAGTTAGCAGGTTAGTCAGTCGAATCCTTGCAGGGGAGTGATCAGACCATGATACTGAACCGAAATATTTGAAAAAAAAAACTATTTTTCATAGCAATGTTATTCATAATTCGAATCTAAAAACTACCTTTTGTAGTAGTTGGTACCCGACCACGGGGTACCAACCTATAGTATAGTTTCGTACTGTCCATCTGTCTGTCTGTCTGTCTGTCTGTCCGTCTGTATGTCACAGGCATTTTATTCAATGCATATTACTGAAATTTGGTGAAAAGGTGTCTTGTAGTAGCTGCTATTTAGTTTGATAGCTAAATAATAATAATACATATTATTTCGGCTTCTCTTCTTCGGCTCGTTACATGTATGGAGCGCCCTCCATACATGTAACAGAAGCCGAAAATATTATTTTTAGCAAACGTCAACGTGTTGCACATCATTCGACAGGATAAATAAATTTTCAGGTTTCTTAAGGAAAACCTATTAGCGTTACTACTATTCTGTAAGTTTTAGTGATAAATTGAAACAAAGCATTCGTTTAGAAAGCCATTAAATAGTAAATAAATATTAAGTAATCAGGTACTCGTATATAACTCAGCTAACAAAGAGATTATTAAACTTAAATTATATGTCTGAGAGTATTCTCCACGATCTCAAGAAAACGCAAGCAATACTTACATCAAATCACAATTCAAACTTACTCCAACTTTGATAAATTATGAAGAGCTGACTAGATAGAATGACTGTATTTTATCTCAGATCTAATCAGAAATCTCGAAAAGACCGCATAAAATATTATAACAGTTCGAATGCAAACAGCAAACTATAGTAATAGTCCGTTTTTATCTCCTAAATCGATCAATTTAGGTAATTATTAGAATTTCACAAAGTGTTAGTTAAAAAACCCTAACCTTATATTAGTGGCAATTAATATCATAAATAATAAATAATATATTAACATGTACCTGAAACCTATGATATGAAACTCCGTCAGTTTAAAAGTTATATCTGCGAAGTTTCGTATTTGGTTTTTTGGTTTAAATGGAATAACACGTGTTTCAGCGTTTTTAGAAAATCATCCCAAAGGGTTGTAAATTGGTATAAAACTTTGTCTGTTTTGAAGTTAGATCTGAGAAAATTTTGTATTTTGGCTTTGTAGTTGTAAATAAAAATACACGTGTTTCCGAATGTTGATTATAAGCGAAAATCTACCGATGCCACGGGTGCCAGCTATTACATTTTATAACTTTTTGCTTTCTTTTATAGCTTTTCGCTGAAAATATTTTATTGCCGCGGTTAACTAATCCAAAGCTCCCAAATTAACAATTGCAATATTAAAATCGATACAAAATATTTCGATTAAAGAGGCATTACACTGAGAAAATTATTTATTTAGCGCTACGTACACAGCGACACGATCGCCGGCCTCGCTTTTCCGCACACAACCATTATTTCACAGTGCGCAGGAGCGCAAGTCAAAATAAAGTAGAATATTCGTTCGTACTTAAGTTAGATTACGAACGCCATGACTATGACAATACGAAAATGCTCGTTTTATCATTTTTCCGCAACTTCAAGATTTATTTGCGAGATCATATTAAGACGTATTCATAAATTTCTTTATATCATCTCCTAGAAAAACTTTTTAACTAATGACACATTTTTTTTCGTGTCCTAATATTTAGGTCTTCTATATAAATTTTTGAGAGAGCCGAACCCTGTTTCGCGTAATCTACCCTTAATCTATTTTCGATTATTATTAGCTCAACTACTCGATCTTTTTACATTGTTTCTTTCGTTATTGTACTTTTCAGCTTGTCACAATTGTACTGAGATCGACAATGACAGTTAGACCAAACCACAAAATAATAGACGTAATATACGCTATTAAATTGTACGCCTACAATTTAATTTCATGTAATTAAGTTCACTAGGTCAATAACATTTTCAAGAGTGATTATTTGTGTTACAACATTAATTTTGCAAGTGTTTACGCACTCGCTTCTAATAAACCCGTTTGTTATGTATGCTTATGTTTTATTAAGAAAGTAGGTAGTCGCGAAAATCGTTCTAGGTCACGTTAGGATTGCGTAATTGTAATATAATATGATAAAAATGCAAATAAATATGTATTACGTAATAAGTAATTTATAACTTTAATTTTGTTCTTGAACTTCTTTTTACCAGACTACAAGGAAGGGTTACGTTTTTCGTGCGTATATGTAATATTCTTTATTATCTACCTCATATCTTTCAAACCGCTGGAAGGATTTCTAAAGATAGGACATCGTTACATCCGTCTCGACCGCAAAAGTGTTGTGACGTTAAAAATACAAACATGGCGGCTGTGAGATGTCTAAAAGAAGGTGTGAAAAGAGTGATTTTACAACCAGTTAAAAGAATTAACGTTAAAATAAAAAAACCTGCCTGCAATAAAAATAGAAACAAGATCCCCATCATATACCTACATATAATGTCATGCAGTCGGAGGCACTTTATTAAGTTGATGACTGCCTCTGTGGCGCGGTGGGAGTGTGTCCGACTGCTACGCAAGAGGTCGTGGGTTCGATTCCCACTCAGGATAAAACTTTGTGTGATGAGCTAAGAGATGAGGTGTTATTTATCTATAATATGTATGTATTTAGAAATATATAAGTATATTTATCAGTTGTCTGGTTGCCATAGTATAAGCTCTGCTTAGTTTGGAATCAGATGACGTTGTGTGAGCTGTCCCAAGATATTTTTATTTTATTATTATTATTATTAAGTTCATAAAAATTCATAATGTCTCTATTCTCTATTCTTCCATTTAGGAGGCAATTAAAAAAATATTAAATAGAATATAAATTAAAATGATCCTCAGTTTCTTTATAATCCTGCCATGTGCCTATATAAGCCAATGGTAATTAGGAAGTTGGGTCTAAATATTTAACTTATGTGCAATAAAATAAACGCTCCGTACAAAATTATTTAGGTCGATACTACGCCGCCGCCCCGAGCTCGCGAAGAATGCTTGACGCGCTTCAGATTGTGTAGCCCTTCGGAACTTGGATTCTCGCCTAATCCTCGAATATAGACCCTTTTACTGAGATTTTATCGATCGTACTAAGAAGAGGTACTCAGAACGTGTAGGCACAAAACACCGACAGTACAGAAGGCAATCAACACACAGATATCGTTCACGGACACGGAATCTTGAACCACTGGGACTACTTTCTTTTTTCTCTTTAAACAGATAACTCTCGCACTAGGTTTCTGGCCTAACGTTGAAGGGGACTTTACAAATATACTAATCACTGACAACCAGACACGGAACAACAATTTGTGGATTACAAAAAGTAGCTCGGCAAGCGCATTCATTACAACATTTGCGCTTGTGTTCGTGCCTGTTGAATGTCGCTTTAAACGCGTGTTAACCCACCATAACACACAACAGCAATCGCACGCAATCACGCTACACCATCGAAGCAGTCATTGTTCCGGACGAGTTCCGAGATTCCATGTTTATGTGTGCGTTCGAGGGAAGTATATAAAGTGTACCTTCTGTGCTCTCGGTATTCTGTGGTATCGGTTTCCATTGGTTGGTCAGTGAAGGGATTATAAAAGGTTCCGACATTGTCACAAATCATGGACTGAACAAGCTGATAACTGAATGCGGTCGATCTGTTCACGCTGTCTTACTGATGTTACCCGACTAGAACACTGAGATCATTGAGTACTATCGAAACATCCCTTATCTAATGCAATTTGCATACGAAAGGACCTACCTACTTTTATCATTATCTCGCAGTTTGCTTGCTTTTATCATTATTTGGTAGATGCTTGAAAGCATTGTTGGCAGTGATATCCTTCTTAACTTCCTATTAAACCTTAGAGAAGAACTGATGTCCCTTTTTTTTGTGTGATAAGAAAATAGAACTATCCAATTGAATAAGTGCTTTTACGTTTCACGCTTTGGTTATTATTCTAATGATAAAAACGAGCTAGAAAGGTAAAGTGTCTTTAACTTATAAGTATAAATTCTTGGTGAAATTCTATTTCATAAATAAGCGTAAGTGAAACTGAGTCTGCAGACAAATGACATAAATGCTAATCGAATAAAATGTCGTCGTTGGGTGTGCGAACATGAAAATGTTTAATATGAGATTCGCGATTTTGCGCGCGCAATGGCATCATTATATTCGATGAGCGTTTATGCTGCTGCAGGCAGGTGTACACAACCTAGGTTCAAGACCAGTAAGTTTGAACTTGAGGGCTTAACGTCGAAGTTAGTATCTAATGTTGAAAAAAATATTAAAGTTTATTATCAACCATTACGACGTCTTGTTACCCCCTTGCTCTAATTATGCGCATATATATCCTCCTTTGATTACTATACATCTAGATACAGTGCCTCGTTGTGGCAGACGCCATAAATGTGCCCTAAAGAAAAATCCAAATCGCTTTGTACTATACGCTGGTCTGGAAAAATATACGATCTCAATAATGTAGAACAGCATTCGCAAATGAATATACAAAGTTTTTGACACATTATGGATTGTCAAGCAATGTTAGTTTTTCAACACACATTAAAATCTACGAACTTTACCTTCGCGTAGTTAGTAGTGTGGTATTTTAGATTTAAGAGTTTGTATCCATGTCGTGTCGCTTTGTATAGTTAAGATTATAATAGTTAAGATGTATGCCAGATGTTGTAAAAGACATCCTGTTCGCCAACTGTGGGCGAAGGGTCATTTAACGACGTATACTTAGGATAGTTTTTAGAATAGAACTATAGGCTATGAATTGCGTAGGAGCAAAAAATGGTGTGTAGCATTGTTTTAAGTTGTATAAGTAAGGGTATAGTTAAGTGGGGTGAGAGGCCCAGGTAGTCAGTAACACTCAGATGTTTTAATGTAAGTTTAGTTATAAGACATCAGTTGACGACGAGCATCAGTCGTAGATGCACACGACGTATAGTTAAGTAGATTTAAGAAGTAACTTTAAATAAGACAATCACTTGTCTTTCATGAAATAAAAAAAAGCACATACACACTTGTGATATTTCTTTGCCCTGTGATTCCATTAATTATTAGTATCACCAACCACCACCGCCAACGATACTACAATTTTGGGGGCTCGTCCGGGATTGAAGAAGATTATCGTCCGGGATTGAAGAAGATCATCGTCCGGGATTGAAGAAGATTATCGTTCGCGATTGAAGAAGATCAACGTCCGGGATTACAGCGCGCAAGAAAATCATGTGTGTGACGACGTGAAGACGATGAAGATGTGAAGACGTAAAGACATGAAGACGATAACGACGTGAAGACGATGAAGACGTGAAGACGTGAATACGTGATTACGTGAATACGTGAATACGTGAATACGTAAAGACTATGAAGACGTAAAGACGATAACGACGTAAAGACGATAACGACGTAAAGACGATAACGACGTAAAGACGATAACGACGTAAAGACGATATCGACGTAAAGACGATAACGACGTAAAGACGATAACGACGTAAAGACGATAACGACGTAAAGACGTAAACGACGTAAAGACGATAACGACGTAAAGACGATAACGACGTAAAGACGATAACGACGTAAAGACGATAACGACGTAAAGACGATAACGACGTAAAGACGATAACGACGTAAAGACGATAACGACGTAAAGACGATAACGACGTAAAGACGATAACGACGTAAAGACGATAACGACGTAAAGACGATAACGACGTAAAGACGATAACGACGTAAAGACGATAACGACGTAAAGACGATAACGACGTAAAGACGATAACGACGTAAAGACGATAACGACGTAAAGATAATAACGATGTAAAGACGATAACGACGTAAAGACTAAGAAGATGTGATTAAGACGTAACGACGAAAAGACGTGTCAGTGCATTGCCTTCCAAGTTTCAGTTAGTGCGCAATTTAGTAGGGTCCATGGCAGGTATAGGCGATAAGGTTGCAGGAGACTTAAGCGTAGGGGAGCTGGAAGACGTCCAGCTTGCGCAAATGAGGGTGTTTGAGCTCAAAGAGGAGCTTAGACAACGGCGTCTCCGGGTGACAGGTCGTAGGCCTGAGTTGTTGGCGAGGCTAAAGATGGCACTTATACTGGAACGGGAGCACGTTTCTGACGATGATGAAGACGACGACGTCGACAACGACGATGACGAAATTAAAGCAACCGTAATTCGAAGACGTAATGAATCACGGAGTGTATTGTGGACCTTTCATGAAGTAAAAGACTCAATGAAGAAGTTCAGTGGTGAGGGCCACTCTGATGTACAACAGTGGCTTAACGAGTTTGAAGACATGGCGTTACGTTGCGGTTGGCCTGATGGTCATATGGTCTTTTTCGCTAAAGCGCTACTAATTGGGGCAGCGAAGCTATTCGTTCAATTCGTTGAATATGAGAGGTGCAGAAAGTCGTGGGGTATGTTGAAACGAGCGCTGAAAGACGAATTTGGAAAAAAGATTGAAAGTAAACCAGTGCAACGAGAACGTAGTCAACAAAAGAAGCAAAATAAGCCATTCATTGAAGAAAAGGGTGACAAATCAGAACGCAACATACGTCAACAGAAGAAGAAGATCGACGCTACGACGACTACGACGAAAACCGTGAAACAAAGTAAAGAAGATCGTGTGAGTGCAGTGTGCTCTCAGAAAATAGACGATACAAAGTCTTATGAGTGTAGTAAATTTAAAGACACAGTTTTAGAGAGTCCGTCGATGACAAATGATGTTTGTATAGAGTCGCGATTTGAAGAGGAAAAAGTGGAAGTAAGAGACTCTAAAGTTTTAGTTTTAGTAGAGACAATTAGTGACTTGCCTTTAATATGTAAGAGTGTGCATGAAAAGTTAGAAGCACCGCCGCTATGTAAGCAACAGATGTGTTCTGTAAATGACAAAGACGATATTGATGTATCCTTAGAGATCGCTTTAACACAGTTTAAAGATGTTTTAAGTAAGAAGCCGATAGCAATAAGTGAGGTCAACATAAGGTCGAACGTAATTGTAAAATCAGACAAACCCGTAGTTTCACAACCGCGTAAATTAGCTCCTGCAGAGCGAAAAGTTATAAAAGATTTGATGAATTTAGAAGTGGCGGCTCAGCACGGGCTAATGAATGGAAGATATGCCAGGTCTTTACATACAAACGTGGAATATTATGGGGACATTAGTTTTAAGAGTATGGTGAAACTCTCATATTATATTAAGATAGCTGTTAAGTATTTGCTTGTGCCACAAATAGTTAAGATTGTACAACGATGTTTGCGAGTAACAAAAAGATGTGTATTATTGTTATTTAGACTGTTAAGTAGGCGAAAACGAAACGACGACATTTAAGGGCAAATGTCATTGCAGGATGGCCGAATGTGGTATTTTAGATTTAAGAGTTTGTATCCATGTCGTGTCGCTTTGTATAGTTAAGATTATAATAGTTAAGATGTATGCCAGATGTTGTAAAAGACATCCTGTTCGCCAACTGTGGGCGAAGGGTCATTTAACGACGTATACTTAGGATAGTTTTTAGAATAGAACTATAGGCTATGAATTGCGTAGGAGCAAAAAATGGTGTGTAGCATTGTTTTAAGTTGTATAAGTAAGGGTATAGTTAAGTAGGGTGAGAGGCCCAGGTAGTCAGTAACACTCAGATGTTTTAATGTAAGTTTAGTTATAAGACATCAGTTGACGACGAGCATCAGTCGTAGATGCACACGACGTATAGTTAAGTAGATTTAAGAAGTAACTTTAAATAAGACAATCACTTGTCTTTCATGAAATAAAAAAAAGCACATACACACTTGTGATATTTCTTTGCCCTGTGATTCCATTAATTATTAGTATCACCAACCACCACCGCCAACGATACTACAGTAGTGACATTTTTGAGATAAACTATGAATGTGTGGGAGACACACATTCATAGTTTATCTCAAGAACGTCAAAATGGAATTCGTAAATGGGTTCGTAGCTAGTATTGATTTAAGCGACCGCCCCTCATAAGCGTGCATCGATTTAGTGTATGAAACTTTGCTTTCTTTAGGAGGGAGACCACATTAAATAAAAAAAACTATCCGAAAATCTGTCATACTCGTAGGTACCTACACGCTACCAAAACAGGGAATTCTATTTTGATCCATCTACCTGTATTTACAACATTACAAAATCAAAACGGTAACAATTTCGTGTATTTGACACCAACTCTGGGGTCTACAGTGCTATTAAGGAAATTCCTGGATACCTTTGTCTGTTTGTGAATTTGTTTGAACTGTACTCGTCGAGATTTAACCCGTGGTATAAAATTTCGTATAAAATTTGCAAATATTTACATAAATACTCAGTAGTGGTTTAGAATGCCTTTATTCAATATTTCGAAATAGGAAACCGATCGTGGTTAACATTACAATAACTTTCACTTCAAAAGCTATTTCAAATATTGAATCGAGTATTGGAATAAAGGTTGCACGCGTATTACGGAAGTTTATAAAACTAAAATATACAATAACCTCAAGATATAAATTGATAGACTATTGATAATGTTTATCTAGTTTAAATAAAATGTTCTACCGCAAGTCTTCTAAGGTATCTCTCTATATATATTAAATGTCAATAAAAGGCCTGGTAGTTACAAATTATTCATAAAAAACAAACATTGCCTTTCCTCTTTATAATATGTATTAATTAAGGTTTTTAAGCTATTGCATAGCTTTTATCGCGGGCTTTGACCGCGGCGACCGAATCAAGAAATTCCGTAACGAAAATAAAACTTAACACACCCACTCCGCCTACCATGTAGTTCGGCCGAACGTTCGCTTAACGTATGTATATGGTACGACTGTACGAAGCTCGCACGGATCGAGACGAGCTGCTCTGAAATGTAATGAAAAGAAAAATAAAAACTGCATAAATAAGTAATTATAATTGCATAAGTTGATAAAAAATGCTATGAAATAGCTTTACCGCGGCAGTGCCAGGCTTTTTATTTTTTAAATATAACCAGTAATGTGGGATTTTGGTTTTATATTACTAGCATTGGTTTTATATTGTTAGCCCCTCCAACTAAGCTCTATGGCTTGTGTCGGTTCACGTCGGTAGTATAATAGAAAGAATACGAACCCGCGACCTCAGCCTTAAGGCTAACGCCGCTCAAATATCCACTAACCAAAGTTAAAATCCAAGTTTTTTTCTTTCAGTTAAAAGTTGCGAGTTTGACTACCAAACACGAACCCATTTCTTAGACATTGAGATACTAACGTTAGTTCATATTGTCTCGATGATCTTCGGCCGGTATTTGAGATTTACACGAATACGCGAACTCTCACGTGTGGGACGATGGACGTCCGCAAATGCATGTGCATAGTTTTGATATCTACGTGGTTTTCCAATCAGTGACAGTGTTTTGTCTCGTATCACAATGCGCTTCGAGCTTTCGGACAGTTTTACATTCATCGATATCTGGGTTCACAGATGACTATGCTAACCTAACATTGATCAAACGATATCCGCAGACCCAATCAATTCAAAATAGCATTCTTACAATGCGCATATAGAAAAGCATAAAATCAGAAAAGTTTCCACTTTGTACAAGTTCCTTTTTGAAAACAATTTCTTTTTTGTTTGCAGGAATGATAGTAGGCTGGTATTTGCACAAGACGAAGTGCCAGTTGAAGCTGCCATATTGGGTTGTAGGAGTGGGCTGGCCTGTCGCGCTTGGCATCATTGGAAGCCTCATCTTTAGTATGGTCGACGGTTACTTTGAAGTGTGGCCGACCGCGTTCTACATTAGTGTTGGACATACAGGTAAATACAAAACTTACGCTTAAATTCACTAATGTATTTCTGTCGCTGATATTTACTTTAAAGTGACAGAGATAGCTTGATACTTAACTACGTCTGTTCGGCCTATGGTAATGCAAAAATACTGATCGGTTTGGCAACAGTGAATTTTCTCCCCTATCTACATTTTTTTCTATGTATCGTGTCGCCATAGTTATAGTTCGGTACTTATGATCTTGACTATAACACGATCGTCGGTAAAGATTTGTGAATAAAAGTTCTTAAGCGTATCTACTTCATACAAAAAAGATTCCTTTCATACAAAAAAGATCAGATAAAGCTTCATTGAAAGCTGTAGCCACTAAGTTTGGAACGGATTAGTTTATCTTTAATATCATCTCCTTCTACGAGAAAGTTGGGGAAACTTTTAGTGCCTATACACACGACGGCATTTTTGTAATAAATACACACATACTCGTATTGTTAATACTATGCGCACTACGGACTTAGTATTTTTACGCGCATATTAATATTATTTTTTAAACATAATGTCCCTTATTTGAAGTTATAATATATACCTACATACATTTAAATAAAACTCAAATGCCAAATGTATGCCATTGCATTACTTCAGAATGGCTGGATTTATTTTAGGAACAAGAATTTGACACAATTTGAATGACAGAATCAAATCAACATTGAATTAGTTAGGTAGAATGTGAGATTTGCGTGCAATCCAGATCCAGTACAAAGAGTAGGCGAAAATAACAGAATCGCCACAAAAAAAAAATGTTGTGTTTGTAGTTTGTGTGAAATAAATAGTTTGAAAAATGGTATGGAAAAGTGAAAAATGTTTTATTTAGAAAAAAAAAATCTTTATTTTTTTTAATTTCTTCATGATTAGTAAATTCTAATCAATCACATAAATCTAATCATACTAGTTGACCCGCGCAACTTTGTCTGCGTAAATTTTCCCCGTTTTTGCAACAATTTTCGTTGCTGCTCCACTCCTATTGATCGTAGCGTGATGTTATATAGCCTATAGCCTTCCTAGATAAAAGGGCTATTCAAAAATAAATTATTTTTCAATTCAAGAATACCTGAGATTGTCGCGTTCAAACAAACTAACAAACTCAGCTTTATAATATTAGTATAGTTATAAATTATATAAGCGAATGGGTTGTACCAATTAAGCGATACCGCTTCTTTTACTTTTCAGGCGTCCAATTTCTATTTTCGGTGTAACTTTAATACAAATAAACCTGTACGGAAAGCGGATGAAAGCTGCTTTTGAGTTTGTGAAAACGTATTAGCTAAACTGAAATTTCCTCGAGGAATTAATATGTAGCTAGCTCGCTACATATTCCTTCTAAAATTTTCCTCAAACCTTGTATGCATTTATAAACTATGTAGATGAGAGCTTCGTCGGCCTCGCCCATTACGAAGTCAAGCTATTAGCCAAAGTAATTGTGAAAGCAAATTTATTTAAACTGTTCCATAAATGTTCTGTTTTTTCTCGTTACGTCTCGGTACATTACCCCGTGCTTAATACTTAAACATTTTTATGCGCTGAAAATACTTTAAAAGAATTTTCTAGAATATTCGCTAGAGCACAAACATCCTTTGTCGCGAGGCCGTATTCGTGTCCAGTGCTAATTAGATTTCTTTCGTTGAAAAAAAAACTTTAACTAGAATATGCTCATGTAATTAAAAATTCTACGTATTGTCCGAAATATGTTTGTATAGCCTATACAAACATATTTCGGACAATACGTAGAATTTTTAATTAATTTTTAGCCTGAATATTTGGCTCAATATGTATTTTATGGATAAAAATATATTAAACATTTTTGTTTTATTATTTTTCATAATATCAAGTCGTAAAAAAAACTGAGGAAAGCTTATATTGGTGTGATTTTGATATTATCAACAGGATAAAGGGCGTATGAGTACGGTACGGTAACGGCCTGTTGGTGTTCTGTGGTATATATGTATAGATGTAGGATATAAACATTAGATAATACTGGCTTTCATTGAGGTTCAGGTATCATACAAAGTATAATGGGTTATTGATGGACTGGCGAACGAAATGTATTAATTAAATTTGTATAGTTTTATATGTTCGGGTTATTATATATTGGTTTATTGATGTTTGTTGATAATCTATACTAATATTATAAAGCTAAAGAGTTTGTTTGTTTGTTTGAACGCGGTAATCTACTACTTTATCGAAACTACTTATCCGAATTGAAAAATTCTTTCACTGTTGGATAGCCCATTTATCGAGGAAGGCTATAGGCTATATAACATCATGCTACGATAAATGTTGCAAAAACGGGGAAAATTAACGCAGACGAAGTTCCGCCGGACAGCTAGTATTTTATATAGAACTATATAATATTCATCGGTATATGTACTATGTAATAACACAACATTATTTTATCTAGAAGTAAAGAAAAAAAATAGAAGCGTCGAGCTTAATAACAATAATTTTCATTTATTTCTTTTAAATATACATGATTATTGTGATTGTTACATTCTATATTACTGTTTAAATATTATAGTAACAACATAAATTATTACTACACACACGTGGCCAACAACAAATGTTAGAAAATTCGTGGCCACCAACAAATGTTGGTCATTCAAACCACGAACAATAAAACATAAACTTCCTTCTATGGGGGCTGAGTAAAAATTAACTGTTCTTTGTTCGTCCACCAGCGTGGGGCGTAGCAGTAGCATGGGTGGCGATCTCCTGCTGCAGTGGGTACGGCGGTCTGGTGAACTCAGCGTTATCGTACCGAGGACTACTGCCGCTCAGCAGACTGACGTACTGCGCGTACTTAGTGCACCCCACCATAATGATGTACACGTCCTTCTTGCTTGACGGACCTTATCATATGCAGAATTCTACTGTGGTGAGTATTTTTTTTTAATCTATATATATCTTTTTGAGTTATCTTTTTAATAACTAGCGATGTGGATCGCATATTACTAACAATCTTATAAACCCTTAAGCTAAGCTTAATTGCTTGTGTTAGGAGTGGGTTCACGTCGGTAGTATACGTAGGTAGGATCCGAATGCGAGAACTCTCGATTGTGAGTCCGATGCCTTAACCATTACGCTACCGCTCGCTTACATTATATATTCAATTAAAAAAAAAAAAGAAAAAAAAAAACAGCGTTTAACTTAACAACTAATATCATATAAAGAATTTTATAAGCTCGAGTCTTAATCGCGTAAATATTTTATTTTAAGGCTAAATACCTTTGTTTATTGCCCGACGTTTTGACCGTATTGCAACGGCAAAAATATTTGCAAAGTGCTAAAAGATTATACAATTCTGTACCAGTACATAATTCTGTGGTCTTCACACTAGGCTAGTCTACATCGTGTCGAACCATTTATTTAACTTAAGCTACATAATTTATGACTTATGATTTTTTTGTGATGATAATGAATTATGTCACCGCGCCACCGAGGAAGTCATTAGGCATTAGCGTTGTCTTGTGTTCTTTCCCGTATCATGATTACTGCGTCGCGTGGTATACCACGGTTATTGTTGAAAGTATGTGATGATTACATTTACCATCCCACTGTGAACTTGCTTTGGACTATCAGGTCCTTTACACACGTTCCGATTTCAATCCGGTCCGGCTTCGGGTACCTGGAGCAAATATGTAGCACCCGGACCTGACAGACGCTGGACCGTATGAAAGTCACCGTACATCGCCGTCGCCATACACTTCGCACCTGCCAGGTACCCGGTCGCCTGCTATCCGGGGCAGAATTGAAACCGGAGCGTGTGAATAAGACCTTATAATGATTGATTTAATAATTCGTTGTAAGATATGGCCCAAAAATTTCCACATTGGAATATGTTAGTGTTTCTAAGAAAAATACTTTCAGGTTTGCCCTATACGAAAAATAACGTTGTATACTCGTATTAGTGGATGATCCACTAATACGAGTATACAACGTTGAACTTCATACCACTTAACAATGTAATCCGAAGTGACAATTGCCATTTAAAATTGCTAATTCTGCTTTTCCATTTTTTGGTTGTTTCTTTAGGTTTTCCTTATTTTTAAATGCGGGATATTTTTTAGGGTTCCGTACCTCTAAAGGAAAATCGGAACTCTTATACGATCACTTTGTTGTTTGTCCGTCTATCTGTCAAGATCCATTTATCTTGGGAACGCGTGGAGGTATCGAGTTGAAGTTAAAACCTTATACCCAGATCTACGGTCCCTTGAAGTTGTGAAAAAATCAACCTTCTAAGTTGAAGTAAAAAAAACACGGCCGTTTATGCAGCAAAAAACATATATTTCGACACTCGCTAGGGAATCAAAATTTATAGGGTACTTCCCGTTGACCAAGAACTATGAAATTTGGTGAAAAAAGGTGGTAGTAATAATTTGGGGAAAAGTTTGAAAACTATACATTTATGATAATATGATAAAAATATAGTCTACAAAAAACTGCGAGACTCGATTCCTGAATTATTTATAACTAGCGGCCCGTTCCGGCTTCCCATGGACATAGGGATACTTAAATTCTAGTAAAAAATATAGCTAAAGAAATAACAGTGAAAGAATTTTTAAAATCGGTCCATTAGTTTTAGAGTTTAATTGTTACAAACATACAAAAGTACAAATCTTTCCTCTTTACAAAATTAGATATGTGTCTACAAATTTGTACGGAGCCCTCGGTGGGCGAATAGTACTCGCACTTGTTCGTTTCTTTTAATTTATTGTATATTACAGATTGTGATTGCGTTATAGACTCGTTTATATACGAATTATACAGCGGCAGTCTTAATTTTATACCCTCGCGGTCTCGTAAAGAAACAACATTTGCGAAATAATATTACGCATATATTTTTTTTAAAACTTAGGACTACAGACCTTACAATCTCATCTAGCGTATACGGGTGCCACAAACAAAGTAAACTAAAGTGCTTTTGAACATGTTGCATGCATTATGTAACGTAATTAAACGTTTTGCGTAGTTTCGTAGCAGATTCGTAGCATTTTCGTAGCACATCCAGTTTGCATTACTGTTGTATTATAGCTATTAGCATCATAATATATTATGCTACATATTTTTTGTTTATGCGTTGAGATAGAAGACTTACAACTTGTATGAAACTGCTTTTTTTTTAAAGACCACTCCCGCAGTTGTGTGCAAGCCCTGTGTCACGGGGACTTTACAAACATACAAGTCACGGACACAAACTATTTAGTGTCTAATTTCTAAACGAGGTCTTCGTTGAAGACCTGAATAAAATGACCACTTTGCATTGAAAGTAAATAATTTCTAGTATGAAATATGTAATGGCAACGTTGAAATTTTCAAATCGTTATACTGCACGATTTTCAAACCAACTTGGAACTTTGCCTACCGTCGAATGCTGTATGCCAAATTATGTGCTATATACCTACCTACCTATTATTCTATGAGCAATTCGATTATGAATTGTTGATACGAAGGAACCGAATTGAGATTTTGATTTGACAACTAAAAATATAGGTAGTAACTTTAGGTACTTCACCTAAAGTTACTACCTATATTTTTAGTTGTCAAATTGGATGATTTAGCTTAGCGCTACAGTTACAAGTCATTGTCACAATTGTAACATAGAATGTTACAATTATATTGATATTTTAATTAGACTCTGTTGTTCTTACTTTCGAGAAAATCGATTTGAAGTTTAGAAGTATAAAGAAATAAATCATCATAAATAAGCTGTCCCGCGCAACTTCGTCTGCTTAAATTTTCCCCGTTTATGCAACATTTCTCATTGCTGCTCCGCTTCTATGAGTCGTAGTGTGATGTTATATAGCCTATAGCCTACCTCGATAAATGGACAGTGCAAAATTTGGCTTTCTATTAGTAAAATAGTTTTCGAAATCGGTTCAGTAGATCCAGAGACTACCCCCTACAACCTCCAAACTCACAAATTTTACCTCTTTATAATATTAGTATAGATTAGTGTAAATATGTACCTACAAATTTGGACGGAACCATCGGTGGGCGCGTCTGACTAGCACTTGTACGGTTTTTCTTGTCTCAAAACTTTTTGAGTTACCTACGTAGGTATAAAAATTCTACAATGGCCACGTTGAAATTTTCAAATCGTAACATGCACAATTTTCGGACCAACTTGGAACTTTGCCTACCCTCGAGTGCCGCAGGTATGCCAAATTATTTAATGTAAAAATTATTTTGTGAGTAAAACAATAGATACAAAACGGACGGTATTGCGATTTCGTTTTTAAAGTAGCTACCCAAATCCCTTTTGTTGCCAAATTGGATGATTTAACTTAATGGTGCAGTTAAATATAGATTAATATTGATAATTATAACTTTTATACGATAAGTTTAAAAGTTATAATAGCCTTATAGATTGCATGACGTTTCGACCGGGTTACACCGACCGTGTTCATAAGCTACTAGTGACCACGATCACAAGTTTGTCTTAAATTGATCATGTTTTTCTAAACGTTTCTGGTTATAGTGGCCAGTCTCCGACACTAACCAACATCTTCTTCTTTCTCGTATCCTCATGAATGAGATATGACATGAGATAGATAGATAAACCGGGAGTGACATCTGCCAACAAACTGCCATGCAGTTTAGCAGAGGTAAGAATAAAATGAAATGTAACATTTAATGTGAATAAACGTTTTTATTAATTATTTATTTAGATCGTCGCTCTGTCCACTAGAGCTCTCCAATGGATCCCATCCGAAACTGACTACACAGATATAACCTATAGTATAAAAGTGTGAACGCTATTACATAATACATCTATTCTCTTACTTTTATAGTTTTATGGGATGGAGTTCTAACACGATCGGAGATAGACTGAGATCTTTACGTGCTCTACAGAGCAAATAAGTCAACTATATAACGTTTCCCCTGTCAGGTTTATAAGCCTGACAGTGGAAACGTTGTTCAATCTCGCTTGTCTCCCGATTTTCTAGGCCAATAATGAATCATCTAAAAGTGCAATTAATATCTAAACGAACTGATATAAAAAAACATTCAGCTATTTCGTATAAAAGTATAAAGAGAAGCTATTTGTAGCTGAGAATTTATGTAGGTACAATACAATAGCAGCCATGTTTATGTTCATTTAGTAGCGAAAAGAATTCCGAAGCCCATAATTCTGCTACCAATATGGTACGTATTAAATATATCAGACGTTCAATTTGTGACTTAGAAAATGCTTTTTGTAAGAAAAATATTGAATCGTGTCGAAGTATCTAGGTCTAAATATATCCAGGTTTCTATTACAATCTCATAAAGAGATAAATTCATTTAGCCTCTGATTTCTGACAAAAATATTGACAGAACAGAACTTAGAAGAATTCCCTTCCGTTAAATTATATCGAAATACTGGAATAGATTTGCAACTATTACAGATTAATGATAGTTATCTACTTTCTAGAATGAAATGTTAATTTATAAAATAATACACTATTATAATGCGCTGAGATTTAAGATTGCGATTACAGTAGGTATTAAGTACTAGGTACATCAAACAAAAATTAAAATGGACAAGAGTATTTTAACTGTTGTATAATGAAACGACGAAACAAAGGCCACAGCGCATTTTACACACGCGCTGGCCAGACTAGAGGTAACAGCCAGATAAATACCGGGACTATAAAAACAGAATACTTACAAAGTTAGGTATAGAATTCGGGTTTGTGAGATTAAACTGCAACTGTATATATATAACTATAAACAGAAAACAAATGTGATACTGAAATATGCTCAATAGAAAACTATAACTGAATATAAAATATGCGCCAGTATAACTTGGACTAAAATCTTCAATATACTTACATCGTAGGGAGCACTCGACAGAGATTTACATCATCCATTACCCATCTATTCAACTGTAGGCACATGAGAGTCCCTTGAATCGTGCACAAAAGTTTAGGACCATTGTAAAATGCGACATTTTTTCATGTCACCATGCCAACGTGGCGACGGGCGGCAGGTAAGCGTTGGACATTCTTTTGTTCAGCATTTTTATCAAGAAAATGTTGCTGTTCATTTGACACTCATTAGTTGAAGGCAACGTAAGTAGAGCGTCTTATTACCGACGTTTCTATTCTTATGTAGGTCCTCTAAATTTTCACCAATACTCGATAAAAGATAGTATATAATATAATAGGACGGTAAAAAATTAAAGCCATTGATACATTCACGTTTTCCAAACAGTTGCAGTTTTTCGACACATAGCAAAACTCGTGAACCTCAAAATTTCCGATCATCTTAAACACGTCAAAAACGGATTCCCAAATGGGTTCGCAAAGACTATGCGAATAATATGGCATGTGATATATGCTGGCCCTCATAATATGAGTGCAAATATTCGCATGCATATGAGGGACCGCGACTAGGTATTGGCCATCTATTTTTATTAGATCTCTTGGTATAGAAGAACACGGTCTATATATATCCGTTTTAATTATTAAACCGGAAATTACTGGAATCAATATTATAGTGAAATGAAATAAAATACGATAAAGGAAAATTTAATGAAAACCTAGTTACACAGAGTAGATACTCTGTGTAATAAAATAGATACTGTACGTAGTTACAGTATAAGTACAGTAGGTACAGTATAAGAGGGTAACCCTCTTTAATGGATACGTCGATTGTATCCATTATCCGAAAAATCTGCCATCAAGGGATGAAACTGTTGATATGTTTTCAAGGAATAAAATTACCCAAAATAGGCTTTACTACTGGTACGCCGGTATTATTAACTGTAGCATGTTAAACAACAAGAACAACAAAAATCACCCCGAGACGAGACAAGGGCAACTACCTTTTCTCGACGCGTTTCGTCATATTTTTGTACCCTTATAGATTTGGTCTGGACAGTGTAAAATAGAGGGAGGAAAATATGGCTAATATTATATTATCTGCGACTTAAAGACCTGAAGGACCTACCGCTAAAAAAGTAGCGAACAGCGGCATTAAATAATTCTGGATTGTTCTGAAAACAACATTATTCTTAAAGACACTGATATTTTACAAACAAAGCACTGAATAGAAAAATGGTACATGGCAAAAAACATTGCCACTTTACGTGTACTTACCATTTATTTTTCAAATTGTATTTTACCCAACACTCAGCCCACTTTCAAGCTGCATTTGAAGCATGGTAAATCTATAAAGGTCCGTATGGACTACCTTAAAAACACATCCACGATATTTTCCCGGTTCCCTACCTATGTCACATGTGAATAGGTTATAAAAACCCTGTCTTTTTATGATTACAGTTGGCGATATACGCCGGGTACGCAGTGATGGCATTCTTGGCATCGTTCGCTATATCATTGGCGTTCGAAGCGCCCGCAGTGAGACTCCTCAAGATCATCAGTGGAACGTCACGAAATAAGAAAAGCCAGTGAATTATGAATTGAGAAACAAGGCAAGAAAAGAAGCGGGAAGATATCCAACTCAAATATTCATATCGAATCGTTTTATGTAAATAAACCATATTGATATTGTTATATCCACTTATAATAACATCTATGTAAATTCTCGTTGGAAATTTGAATCAATATTTTGTATTGATTTCAGATGGGGCGCGCCTTATACAAGCTTTATTTAGGTTATAATTGTAAGACATGAAACGTTAGGGATTTGATAGTTACCATTAAATACTTTTATAGTTACCAATGTGAGTTCATATAATTTTATGTCAGTCGATGTTATACGTAATAGTAGGGAATGGTTAAGGCGATGTGATGGTCGGATTGAGATTTACCGTTCAACGTAATGCGGAGGGGATAATGTTTTATGGCTTTCTATCGAGAAAATAGTCGTATTGTCATCGTGTCGATTGAGACATAGGTCTCCGTCTTTGGACTTCGAATAATGGTATATATTTTGTAAATACCTTACCTGTACCTTTTGTTTAAATTACCTATTGTTTTAACGGAGCATTCCCTCAGTAAGCCTATCAAAAATAAAGCTGCTGTTAGAACGGCTTTGACGTTATAATGAGTACACCAAATTTGGTGCAAGTTTTTACAGGTGAACGGCTTTTTTAGATCCTGGACTAGGCATCTAGACATGATAATCAAAGCTTAAACTTCTACATATACAGCCATAGGAACCAAACTCGGATACCATACCCGGATAAAAAGGCAAAGCAACATAAATCTAAAATGAAAACATTAATAATATACTTCACAACCACACAATAAATTTAAATTCCCATAAAGCTGTGTAGTGAGTTCTCCAACTGTCCAATATTCCGTGTCCCGAATATGATAATATCCCGTATAGCAGGCGACGCGCCTACATGTAGGGAATCAATCATCCTGCCACACCACCGCACCGCTATCTTTACCGCCACATCTATTACAAATCCTCTTCATTATATAACAACGAGGTTCTTGTTAAGTCCACACATCGTTGAACAGATAAAACTCTTTGCAGCCATCAACGCGGACGCACCCTGAAGGTTTTAAAACTCTTTGCTTATTTAAAACTAGACCTGTCAACATTATAGTGATCGCATTCGTCACAAAATCGGGTGTCCGTATAAGGCTCAATCAGACATATCAACTCGGAAAAGGATCGTCATCGTATCGCCTAGTCAACTTTTGACTGCCTCTGTGGCGTGGTGGGAATGTGTCCGACTGCTACGCCAGAGGTCGTGGGTTCGATCCCCACACGAGACACCACTTTGTGAGGTCCACAAATTGTTGTTCCGAGTCTGGGTGTACTTTGTGTCCGTGACTTGTATGTTTGTAAAGTCCCCCACGACACAGGGCTTGTACCCTAATGCGGAAGTCGTCTTTAAAAAAAAAAAAACTGTTTGTGACCTTGTCCCGAGACGATTACGTTACGAATTGATTAGTGTGCGTTCCAGTAGGGAGTTTCATACAAATCTCTTTCCGAGTTGATATGTGTATCTTAAACCTAACGTCACGTAATACATTTTGTATCTACTTTTCTATTAACGACATCGCTATTCAAATGTGATTTTGTCTAGGTCCCCTGCTTCTGTAGAAGAGTGGTTGTAAATACGACAGCGCAAGAGGTCGCCGGTTCGACCTTCGATGGGACATGCGATCTATAAATATTAGTTGCAAATCTGGAAGTACTTAGTTCGTGTCTGTTATTATTATGTATGCTTATAAAGTCCCCGGCGATATATGGCTTGTAGACAAGTGTGTAAAGGCTTCTAACATTATATAACAAAACAGAAATAGTTTGAATTATAAAGGTAAAGTTCGTAAAAAACTAGTCGTGTGCGGACACGATTATATTTAAAAAGAGTAGAGTTTAAAGGTTCAGTTAATTTACATACTTATGTTATAACAATATCGAGGACCTATTAAATATTTTCTACCTCTAATAAGCATCTAAAGTGAAGACCTCAGTTAGCCCTTATTTGATGGTAGTTTAAGAGTAGGTCCAATAGCACCTTGCTTTCATTGGTAAGTTAGTACAATGAATTTAGGTAACGTATTCCTTATCAATAGTTAGCAATGAAAGTTTAGCATGTAGGTTATTTTTTATGATAATAATATTTTTACATGTGATATTTCGTTACATATTTGTCCCCTTATTCATATACTTTAATAACATTAAGAATGTTTTATCTTATAAAATTATTTGTACGGGTCTTAATTGCGTGAATATTTTAAGGTATTTATACATTTTTTATTGCGTTTCGACCGTATTGCAACGGCCGTAAACTTTTAAATTTTTTATGTTGAAAATAAATTGATAAACAAAGTTAAAATACTGTTTAACGTATTATGAATAAGGGGGTTGGAGGTCGTCTTTATCAAATATTTTAAATAAAGTTTTAAATTGTTTATGTAGATTTTATGTCTCTTGTTTCGCGGGAGTCATTTTATGCTCAATTATATGAATACATTAGGTACCGTTCACAGACCTCAATATACTGAAGAAATTGTAAATATATTAAATACTCTAAAAATAAAGCGTTGTAAATAGCAGATTTTATAATAAAGCATTATTTAATTTTATTGCGTTCAATTATTTTACCCCCACGTTCTAAGAATTCTTATGAAGTTTGAAGTACAAGCGGCTCAATTTCCAATTAATTCCTTTCTGTACTTAGAAGGGATCTTTTCCTGTGCTAGTAGCAAACTAAATTGTTCTTAGTGAAATTATCGAACAAATTTTAACAAAATTTTGGAAACATTTAATCAAGTTCACTTAGAAATATTTCACTCCCGTCTTCGCTGCAGTCAGACCTGAAAAGTAATGCAACAGCCTGTCTGAAGTGTTTAAACTGTGAAGCACGAGTAACTTTTTGTCACGAAATATTTCTTTCACCTTTTAGTCTTTGATAGTGTTTTTATTCTTCTTAATACTCAGAAATGTTAAAAGTTACTTTTTGTTATATTGCTAAATAATCTTGGACAACTCATACAACGCCATCTGATCCAAACTAAACACAGCTTGTATAACTGATAAATATATTTCTAAATACATACATATTATAGAAAAATAACACCCCGACACAGAATAAACCATCATGATCATCACACAAAGTTTTAACTAAGTATCCTGAATATGGCCTGTTGGTCTAGTGGAACAAACCACTAGACCAACAGGCCATAATTGACACAATGTGACAATAAATTCTAAATTGCTCAACAATTTTGCCGAAATATTGCTTATATATTTGCTAAATAAGCAACTATCCTTTATTTGTTATCATATAATTTACAAAGTCGTCATTCGAAACTTGATGATTTTATAGCGAAGCAATATTTGGAACAAAATTATATCTACTTGATAAGAAATATCTGAAAATCCAACCCACCATGGAATTCGGTTAAATTATATCCCATAACCCTCGCTGCCCGAGTTCTAAATGTAATTTCGAAAATACGGCCATTTACAAAATGCAATTATAAGAATTGAGTTGTTCGAATATAACGTGATTTCTTGAAGCAGAAATCCTTATTGCCTACATTTTTATAATAACTTGGTTTGGGAGCCAAACCGTTTGAAACTTAATACAATAAGGAGGGATAAGATGAACGATGGAGGCAGAGGAATTTGAGATCCCGAACTACGGACAAAATGAAACTGTTAATGTTCTTCTTATATAACCAAAAAGTTTACACACAACCATTCCTTCAAGAGTAAGTATAACAAAAAGGAAACTTGAAGTTTGTTGTTTCTACTCGTATATCTCGCTATTTATATCAGGACAGTTGGTCAGTTCTAAGTTTGAAAACAAACAAGGGTGAAATTGTAAAACGTTTAATTTGTTCAATCGTACAAAAAGTTTTTAGATTTCAAGATTTTGAAGACTTGTTTCCGTTATTTTAGAAATTCAACAAATTGTCCGTTTTGAAGTTAGATCTACGAATTTAAATTTCAACTACGCGAGCCTAGCCGCAAGCGAAAGCTAGTAGTATAATGTTATTTCAATCAAATCAATTAAATCCTTATTCATCTCAAATACCGGTGAATATGAGACACAAATTTACCTACATCAAAGAATACCTAACAACATCAAACGAAAAAGTAAATGGGGTGTAAAACCAAATCGTTTAAGAAAAAACGAAAAAATAATATTTGGACTCGTAGAGTGTAGGGAGATTAGATACGAGAGCTTTTGTGAGCGCTCAGTGTAAAAGCCTGAAAATTACTAGTCTCCTTAAATCGAGCGGTCTCTTGCTATGGGCATCCTTGTTTCATGTCCCGTTACGAATATTATCCCACAAATAACAAAGAAATAAAAACTACTAACTATTATAAAGATACAAAATATTATATTACTAACTATAATATAGATGCCAAGTTAGCCATTTAACTGCCGCTAATATTGATGCTTGTACACGCATTCTTACCGCTAACTCGATGTGTACGACGCGGTAATCACAACACCGTTAGAGAAACCTACATAACTATTTGATTATAATACTTATAGCAGTATAAAAATACTGAAATATAATTAGAAATATCCAGACCCTAATGATATATTAGAAGACACTGTTTGCGAACTTGGCATTACATGTACATGTAGAATCCCGACGTATCACAAGAGTTATTATGCATCCTAAGTGAATAAAGAATTTTGGATTTTGGATTTTGACAAAGTTGATATTGTAAGGCACTTTAATCCTGTCTCATGTAATCTCAATTGATTTCAGAAATGGTTATGTAGATAGCTATAATCAGTTGAATATTTTGTAAGGCCAGAGGCATATTAAGATAATAAATTATTTCTAAATCTAAGTTCTACAGTATTAGGTACTATCATGCGAAAATATTTCACTTTGTTATCTTATTGACTTTTGATTTGATTGCTAACGATAACCATCGAAATATTTTATCGAAAAGAAAAAGTCCGCGCAAAGGTCAACTTGTTTTTAATATAAATAGGTCGATGAACTCTTTTATCATAAGTTTTATGAAGAGACATAAACAAAAGACAGAAAATAAAAGTCGGCAAACATCCATAGAAAAATTATAAAAGTGAAAGTAACTCCGTCTGTCTGTCTGTTTTTTTTATCTTTTACGCTCAAACAGCTAAACCGATTTAGATGAAATGTAGTATGGAGATAGTTTGAGTCCCGGGGAAGGACAAAGGATAGTTTTTACCGCGATAAACGACATCCACGCGGGCTGAGCCGCGGGCAAAAGCTAGTAAGTAATAAATGTAATTTGTTTTAAGCGCGAAGACTTCTGCCCTAATACATAAAACTTCTACCTATGTATTTTCTATAAGGAATGAAAAATAAAGCCAAAACTCACACTGTGGCCAAAGAATGCTAACTATTACTACTACTATTGCAAATAATAAGTTGCCCTAACTCGTTTTATTCAAACAATCTTAATTTTATTGATATATAAAATTATTATTGAGAGCCAAGTAACGATCGATTCAACAGTAGATATACTGCCTTTATTAATATCACCGACTGTGGTCACAAACTAACACTCAGTCAGTCAGCTTGTGACCACGGTCGGTGTAACCCGGTCGAAACGTCATGTATAAGGTAAATACTTTACCTAGATAAAAACGCGTTTATTCCCGTGTTAAATTGTATTTATAATGCAACGCGTAAGTTTAAAAGTTTTAATATCATGACACTTTAATATATATCTTACAACACTCCATCTCACTAGATAAAGGTCCTTCTCTTAGATGTGCCTATTGTGACATTAACATTACACCCTATAGGCAAATTTGTAACTCACAGCAATGTTATTAATATAAAACAAGTGTAATAAAATTCCTTTCTGCGACTTTTACGATGCCCGCGAGAAACACTAGAATTTTCTGTACGAGAGGGTTCTTATAAATACAAATATATGGGTTAGTATTAAAGAGATTAAAGAACGTATTTTATCATACATATACTTCCTATGTAAACAACAAGTAAGACTGTACACAATAGGATGTCATCTACCCGCAAAGACGAATGTTTTTTTGGTATCTACATGTCTTCCCAAATCCAGACTAAAATAACATAAGGCGAGGACGTGGTGCTGGAGCCATTACATTACTCGGTGACGGGCATTTGATAGTCGTGAAAGCACTCATGCGATTGTAGGCGACTGATACGCCGAACTATGTAATAAGCACTGACTGAGATTAAGGGTAGATTACGCGAAACAGGGTTCGGCTCTCTGAAAAATGAAATAGAAAACCTAAATATTAGGACACGAAAAAAAATGTGTCAGTTGTCAAAGAGTTTTTCTAGTAGACGATATAAAGAAATTTAAGGATATATTTTAATATGATCCCGCAAATAAATCTTGAAGTTGCGGAAAAATGCAAAAACGAGCATTTTCGTAATCTCATAGTCATGGCGTTCGTAATCTAACATATGTATGAACGAATATTCTACTTTATTTTGACCTGCGCTCCTGCGCACTGTGAAGTAATGATTGTGTGCGGAAGAGCGAGGTCGGCGATCGTGTCGCTGTTTACGTAGCGCTAAATAAATAATTCTCTCAGTGTAATGCCCCCCTAAGCACTTCTATAGCAATAAGCTGCTGATAAATGACAAACGGCACAGTTCTAAGAATGAACCCAGAAACAAAGACATCTTTCGCTGAAAGGGTACAAATACACTTTTATAATGAAGGTTCACTTCCAGATGGTACTAATTGCTTTAGCGCTTCAGTTGAAAAAACGATTTGCAGTGTTAATTATAGAAATCAGGACACTATTATAGTCGTTGCATAACCTTTCTTCCTCTATATTTTATAAGGCTTTAAATACACGTGTCCTTTTACGATTTCTTACATTCAGGAATGTATTTCTTCCAGAACGGTACTAACCTCACACCGTTACAACGAAATATGCATCTACTCCATTTTGACTCGACAATAGTTGACTTGCGCCAAACCTAAAACAAAAACTGCAGGACATTTTAGACATTAACCATAGTGAGCAGCAACACCCGTTATTATTAGATATGTTTGTTCAACATACCTATTAGATTATTTATTTATAAAAGTAATTTTCATGGAGGTCATTTTATTTGAGATCATTGTGGTAGTTTCGAAGATGAGCTTTTCTTGGAGTTTATTATCGTCAACGGTCTTTTTCGTAGAGGTTCACATCTCTACGAAATCTCATGAACTTGATTTGACAGGAGGTTGATTGATGAGTAGCAAAAATGGCCAAAACGGAACCCTATAGTTTCGTTGTGTCCGTCTGTCTGTCTGTCCGTCCGTATGACACAGGCATTTTACTCAAAGACTACTCAATGAATATTGATGAAATGGTGTTTTTAGGGGGGGGGGGGGAGGCACTCCATACATGTAACTCCAAACATCAACGTGTGGCATGTCATTCAACAGGTCTTTCAATTAAGGTTTCTATTAAACTTTTTTCATTGAGTGAATATTTATGGAAATTCTTTTCTTTTTTCATCAGACCAAAATATATGAAATCACAGAGTAGCGTTTAATAAATACTTTAAACTAAAATTATTAGGACATGATCGGATATACCGTCATTGAGTTACTGTCGAAAAACTGCGTTTCTCTACAAAAGGGCTAAGTGCCATGAACATACGCTCTTTGCTTATGCAGTTATTCAATTGTGCAACTGTGCGCATTTTGGAGGCTTCCCATTATTTAAAATCTCACTAAAAATATAATCTTTACTTACTTAATTGTATTTTTTTACTAGGCAGAATACCTAAGTAAATGAATAAAGACTATAATGTTGATTCTGAACTCCTTCTTACCGAGGTCAAGGGAATTAGTTATATCAATTCGAAAAACGTTTCAAAATTTGCGATCATTAAAGTACTTAGTCAATATTGTTCTTTGGGAAACTGGAGGAAACGAACAAGTACTTACTTAGAACAATAAAACGAATATTGAGGTTTTTTTATATGAGTTGGATTTTTTTATGGTGTAGGTAGTAAAGTTGTTACGGTCCAATTTTAAACTTGTTATGTCATTTTATGCCGCCAGGTTTTTTTAATAAAGATTAATTCAAGACAAATTATGAATTTGCTGTGGAGTATTTACCAACAAATAGTTATAAGTAATATTGTAGTATTATAGAATTTTATAAGCTACGGGTCTTAATCGCTTAAATATTTTATTTTAAGGCTAAATACCTTTGTTTGTTGCCCGACACGGGTAGACTCTACCCGTGACCACGGCCGTTGCAATACGGTTAAGACCTTATAAAATTCTATAATGTGCACAAATCGCGAAAGTTTACGAACATATAATATTGTAGTGTTTACTTATAGGCTAGCCGACATCCCAGGATACATTGTAGTGCACAAATTGTATCAATGCACAGATATTATGTGCACTCTGTTATATAGTCCAATCAGACGGAAATCCGATTCGACTAGGAATAGATTACTCGCCATATTGTTCGATCGTAAATAATACTAAATAGTAAACAACATGCTCGAATTAACAAAGTCGATAATGGACTTCTAAGTTAACCTTATTGTAGCGTTAATGACATTGCCCACAAACCGATGCTAACTACTAACACAAGGTGTGAACAGGCAGGAAGGTGGCGTGTCCTGTGTCATTGAGGCGTTTATCTGATGTCCCTTGGAGCGAACCCTCGCCCGCCTACTCCTGCTATAATTGCTTGGGGTATTTTATGTCAAAAGACATTCATGTGATCGGTTCAAAGCATTCTGGGAAGGAGTCTTGCTATTTTAGTTCAAGTGTGGCTTTGATGGAATTTTGAGCTTCACTAACTATGATTAAAAGTCGTCGACATATTATATACTAGCGGTCCCGCACAACTTCTTCTGCGTAAAGGACATGTACCAAATACGGCCCATAGCGGACAGAAAGTTGTGAAACGTTAAAATTAAACAAATATTTTTTGAAATCTGTATGTAGTTTTCATTTTTTGATAAAACTTGGGGGAAAGATTTTAGTTTTAAAGATTATTTTAATTTGATTCTTAGGTTACGGTAATGGCGGATAATTGTTTTATGTTGCCACCTTTAAAAAGTCAAGCTTCAAACGTCGTTTTATCGACGTTTGATAGGTAGAAATTGTTAGTAAAGATAAAATATCTTTATTACTTTAATATAAAACAATGTTTTTCAATTATTTTGGAAATATATTCGGTAAAAAAGTAATTTAATATAATTGTGTTGTATAATTATTTGGTTGCAATCGATTTTTGTTTATAAATCGATAGTATAAATAATTTTTCAAAGCATTTGCAACACTTTTTTCATCTGTCATGTCATTCGTGTTGTTATTCATTTCATTCATTGATTTTATTATTTTGGTGTTGTAAAAATGGCGGCAGACTGACCTGCCATTAGTTTTACAGTTCCGAGTTTAACGAGTATAACTTGTATAAAATGAATTGAATATGTTATAATTGGGTAAGAACGAGACTTTGTGCAACTAACACAAGCCATTGAGCTTAGCTAGAGAGGTTAACGGGATTGCTAGTAATGTTTTTTGGTATGAAATCATTTCCATTTTAAATATCTCGTATCTCAATTCCACCAAGTTTTATGGGAAAAAGAATAATACAGGGTAATAGAGTAGTCATTTATCTTCAAAACAAACATCGTTTCGTGTGAGTTCTTTCTGGGCCTAAAATGTATGGAGAAATGGACCACTCCTTTTTCCCGTTTTCGCAATATTTCTCATTGCTGCTCCGCTCCTATTGATCGTAGCGTAATGTTATATAGCCTATAGTCTTCCTCGATAAATGGGCCAACAGTGCAATAATATTTCAATTCGGATCAGTAGTTCCTGAGATTACCGCGTTCAAACAACAAAATAAACGAACTCTTCAGCTTTATAATTTTAGTACCTATAGATATTATACAAACTAGAAAGCTCGTCATCTGTGAGCGTCGTTGTACTTTGGTTTTTAAATTAGGTTATGAAGAATTCATCTAGACTTCCTAATAATGGTCATGATTAGTCATGAAATAAATATATCTAAATAAGTACGTATTATTTATTTATAGAATATTACTCTTAGCTTAATGCACATAGTTTTCTTTCTATCTATTTGGAGATGTAACAATAATGAATAACATATTGAGACAGTAATTGGTAGGGGATTAGGTTATAATAATGGTCCCAGAACTAAATACAAGAAGCGAATTAACGAAATGGTAAAACTGGAAGTAGTTACTAAAATAGCATTGACATCAAGAACTCAATTTATTAACGTATATCCAGCCCACGTTTGAATCGAGCCTCAGGTGTATGAGAACTCTGAGATATGACAACGTATGACTTCTTACGATTACAATAATCCAAGTTAATAATCTACGTTTAATATAATAAATAATTTTATTTTGTTGTTTGCATAAAATACATAAAATTTATTACTTTGCTCGAGGTCCTTTTTTAAACAGACCAATTAAAAAAAAACCCAACATAAACGAAATTGTGAATGGAAAATGTGTGTGTGTGTGTGTGTGTGTGTGTGTGTGTGTGTGTGTGTGTGTGTGTGCGCGTGCGCGCGTGCGTTTCTGTGTGTATGTGTGATGAACTGTAAATCTTGTAACTGTCTTTATCCTATTTATTTATATATATATATATATATATATATATATATATATATATATATATATATATATATATATATATATATTATTTATATATATTAATATGTGTAAGTACGTATTGTAATCGTGTCATAACACGATTTACAATACGTACGTTCTGTGTTTATATCGATTCTAACTTTCCAACTCGTCGGACCGTACATGAGACCAACTTGGTTGGAACTCTGCCGAACGACGGACAACTGCTGTATGCGGAAAATGGCGTATTAGACTGAACTATGACTGAACTAACTATTGTTTGATGAGCAATTCAAAGGATTTGTACATAAATGGGGTCACATAACTTTGCGTCTATTTTTTTAGTCTGTAGGTACACGCTAAAGAATTTTTGTTTACAGAATCGGAATTTAAAAATAGTTTCCTATAAATGTTATTTAAATATGACTATGAAAAAATATAGATACTTACATATATAACGGGTCTTAATCGCGTGAATAATTTAAGGTAAAATACCTTGTAGCCGGTCTACCCGTGACCACGGCCGTTGCCTTACGGTCGATTTTACCTTAAATTAGTCACGGAATTAAGACCCGTAATGTATATATTTTCATAATGGTCTCTTAATCGACGTTGGTTACAGCGGTCTATCTTATTAAAGACTAGCCAATTACGCAGGAGATAATAAAGTGCACAAGACACAAGTGCACTCTCTATTCCCTCACTCTTAGCCCGATTAGACGGAAATCAATGGAGAGACATTGGGCGCAGGACCGACGGCTTACCGTGCTCTTCGAGGCAAGGAGGGATGTGACATATTTGAAAAAACGGTCACCCATCTATGGACCGACAGTGGTAACGTTGCTTAACCTCGTAGAAACCTCGATCCGCTTGGTCGCCACTGAGTCAGCGACCCCTCTATTGGGATTGAATATTACATTTGGAAACTAGTTGTACCTATGTAAATCAACATTTTAGTTTTCGGCAAGATTTGTTGACAACAAATAAACAAAGCAAGGGTATAATAAGTACAATAGAGAAGATGCACTATTTTTATTATTGCTTTTATTATAACACATTTTTTTTTGCAAAATATGCGGTATATTTTGGTAACATTTTTAAATCGCGTGCGAAATTAACCCACAGTTCTAATGAAGTCACAAACGTAGTAGTGTCATACTATTCTACTTGTTTTGTGGAAATATAGACTTGAATGGAATTAAATGTAAAGAAATGGACTTCCATCGACATTGATAAAAATACCGTCAGTAGTCGGAGAAAACACCGTGTTGACTTTTGTTTTGTGCCAATGTGTCCATCTAATTCAACTAAGTTTCCTAATAAGACGTATGCCCAACCAGGGCATAACCGACGGCATTGTTAAGTTGGTTACGAGGTGGGAGGTAAAATATATCTTGAAATATCGCTGTATCGGTCGGAAAAATATTTACATCTTGAAATGTAATTTATTTATATCTCAGTTTAAACAGTTCCATTCAAAACATTATATCGCTTAATAATACAATAATTGCATTTTTAAAAGATAGAAAAATTTGAAGTCCAGATCCAGGAATCGAATCCGAGACTTCCGTATGCCAAACCGGGGCCGGAATCGAACCAGCTATCTTAAAAATAATAAATTTTATTTTCTCGCCATAATAGTATTACCTATCATAAAATATTTATGTAAGTATACAATAATTACTTTTTTTAATATTGTGGGAGACTGGTGCCTAAACTATGCTCGAAGCCTGTATTTCAGGACACCAGGCCTCCTCCTCAGCTTTATCTTATTGCAATTTGTTGTGCATTAATTTTACAATATACAATTTTTTTTCTATCCTTTCATACAAGCGAATTGGGCAAGAAATACCTATAAAAATTACTATAATTATATCTACATATATATATATATATATACTATATATATATATATATACTATATATGAGAAAAGTGGTTTAAGTAGGAGCTGTAGAATGAAATTCAAAGTTTAATCATTGATAAATGAATTGTAGGTATACATACCGCAGTAGTTTCAATCTTTGAAAACTCTGCACTTTCAACAAAAAATGTTACGACCTCCCCCAACCCAACTCCCATTTTTAATTATTAAGCACAATCAATTAATTTATGCAACTTTTAACCGCCAATAACTGCACAAGTCATAGATACATTTGTGACGTCACTCGGCGCTGTTAGGTGTTATAAAATACATTCCGTTTCAAGTTACTTTAATTCGCAATTACTTTTAAAAAATAACATTAAGTAAATTAAATAAAAAATGGCTCTTCTTTTATACTCATATAAAAAATATTATATTCATATATAAAATATATGCATCTCTATTTGCAGTAGGTAGGTATTTAGTCTATTTATAATATGAGGACTTATCTATAGTATAGTCAGATATACATATATCTATTTCGATATAATTTAATCGGGAAGCAGGGTTTCATCCTGAAATTCACACATATTCAAGAAGAATAGACTTAGTTTCATCTGTCGTTTCATGTAGGTAAATTTTATATTAAACGGCTATTGTATCTCATTGCAGCTATAATTATTTTATCTAGAGACAACGCCTGTAAGCCCAAACTACACGCCATCGAAAACTAATAAGCCTCCAAAAGTATCGTGCTGAAATGTGGACTAAAAGCTTCAATACACTTACATCGTGCACTCGACACAGACTTACGCCACCCTCTCGACATCTATTCAACTGTTGGCACATGAAAGGCCCTTGAATCGTGCAAAAAACTTAGGAGCCATTGTAAAATGCGACATTTTTTCATGTTGTTAAATCAACACGGGCGCGCAGCTGGGTGGAGGAAGTGCTGAACATTTTTATATTCAGTATTTACTTTAACATTCTACAACTGTGGTAGTCCACTGGACACTGCATATCACAAAAATACGTATTACGTCGTTATTTTCAACCGACTTCAAAAAGGAGGAGGTTCTCAATTCGTCTGTATGTTTTTGTTTAGTATGTTTGTTCATAATTCACGTTTGTACTGTCAGTGAGCCGCAAGTGCTTGTGGCTGGTGTATATTGTTGTCTGTAGTGGTTGGGTGTCTGCCACTCTACACGACAGTAAAATCGTAATATGTATATCCATACCGTCTCCTGGACTATTCGACAGTAGAATGGTTACTTTATTAATAATAATGGCAATATGATGAAAAGGGATACATATATAACATTATGAAGTTTCATAAAAATTGGCTCAGCAGTTTTTTCGTAAAAGAATAAGAAATATTCATCCTTACTAAGTTCACGTTTATAATATTAGTAGGATGAACATGAACTGTGAGTTAGGGTTAAATCTTTATGAAATATTACTAGTGAATTTTGCACGAGAATTTTTGGTGAAAATGTAAAATTATTTTAAATACTGGCAGTATTTGATTTTACATTCTTACATAGATAAAGAGATAAACTAAGCACAAACGATGTAACTATTCCAAACAAATTTTCCTAGTAAATCTTGAAATGCTTCATGTCAATGTATGAAAATAGTCAAAAAATGTGGAAGTTTAAAGCTTTTTAAACCATCAAATATCCATGAAAATTGTTATTGTGTGTACTTTAAATGTGAAATGTAATAATAAAAAAAACATCATTTAGATTATTTTTCCAATTTTTTTGATAGGTGTTACTATTCTTAGTCGATTTGCGATATTAATATATGAAAGAGTTTATTTTATACTTATGGTTTTATTTTCATCATTAATTATTTTAAATCAATAGCGACAAGTTTCTATTTTATTTAAAATTAATTAACTGCAATTAAATCTATAGATACTAATATTATAAAGCTGAAGAGTTTGTTTGTTTGAACGCGACAAACTCAGGAAGTACTAGTTTGAATTGAGAAATTATTTGACTGTAAGATAGCCCATTTATCAAGGAAGGTTATAGTTATAGCATCACACTATGACCAATAGGAGCGGAGCAGCAATGAAATATATTGTAAAAACGGGGAAAATTTACGCATACGAAGTTGCGCGGGTGTGCTAGGGAAATATAAAACATCAAACTGGTGTCCACGATTGTAGACTCGTGGACACCAGTTTGACGTTTTATTATTCACGTCACCAGAATTTTGAAATTTGGGTCACGACAGTTGCAGAGGGTTAAAGTATGATTTAGATACATTAAATACTCACTTTCCTCGATGTACGGAAACTATTTTATTAATTTATTTTCGCTTAAGCACAATAAGTTCGGATCCATTGACAATTATTGTGAAAATGTTGCCAGCTAGATTTTCTCACTTAATTTATTATATTTTTTTTCCATTCAATTTATAGACTAGGTATTCAGGCAATATCAATTTACAAAAAGATATAAAGTCGTTTAAAGATATAACACGGACCAACCTACAATAGCGACAGTAGCCTAATGGCTAAGGCATCGGTCTCGCAATCGTGAGGTCGCGGTTTCGAATCCTACCCGTTATACTACCGACGTGAACCCACTCCTTACATAAGCTATTGAGCTTAGCTGGAGGAGTTAACAGGATTGCTAGTAATATGGGCCCACAATTCCATATCGAAAAAAAAAAGGCATGCCGAATGGTGGAATATGGTAAAAGATCTACAAATATACCACCCCTAAGTCAGTGAATAAATGAAATAAAATCATAACAACCCATATGATGTCCCACTGCTGGGCACGGGTCTCCCCAGTAGAACCTACTTATTAGTTCCTGGGGGTAATTGCCATAATCGCCACGCTTGGCGAGCGGGTTGGCGATCGCAGTAAGGCTTGAAATACGCAGAGGACGCTGCTGCCCGTCCTCCCGTGTGACATCCCTTAGTCGCCTTGACGACACCCACGGGAAGAGATGGGGTGGCACTATTCTTAAGCCGGTGCCACACAGCTAAAATGAAATAAAATCGATACAATATAATAAATTATCAGAATACACAGTACGTACAATTGAATAAGTACTTACAGTGTCCTCCCTAATGACTAATGGAAACGAGAATTGTTCTCATTATCCAAAAATCTGTCGATAAGTAAGGGATAAAAGGTTGTTGTGTGTACAAAGCTTCACTGATTAGGCCCAAAATAAGCGTTAGTCCGATCTCGGTACACCGGTATTATTCCACCACGATGAACAACAAAAGTCGATGGCGAATTCAGATTATGGAGATATGTTCACATTAATTCAGTTCGACAATAACCACTCGGGTTTGTGTTATTTCCGGGCAACCTTCATTACGGCCTACCTTTATAAGTACACTGCCTTGGGGTACTTGGGGTTCCTCTATACTTGGTAATATTACTTACCAAGTTTAGAGGAAACACCGCCAATTATGTTTTTGCATTAAGAGGGTCTATTGCACCTTGATAATTTATTTTTGTTATAAAGCTAAAGAGTTTGTTTATTTGTTTGTACGCGATGATCTGAGAAACGACTGGTTCGAATTGAAAAAATATTTTTGTGTTGTATAGCCCATTTATCGAGGAAGGCTATATAACATCACGCAACGATAAATGCGAGCGAAGCAGCGATGAAAATTTTTGCAAAAACGGGGAACAAATATTCCTTTTGAGAGCTTCCGTTGCGTGCGCTGCGTAAACGGTTAAAGTTACACAACAGTAATGTATGACAAATTTGTTTCCGTTAAAAATTTCTAAAAAATGAATTTATGGTAAACAAATTTGTTCTAAAATAAAGCATTTATTTGCGAAAGTTTTGTAATAAACATGGTATTAACTCATAACCAAATAAATACGTTATTCATCACAAATATTTAATTTTGAACAAAACTGCTCTTACTTCATTTGATTTCAATGAATATTTTAGGAGATATCATAGTTTTAAAATATTACGCAAAAAAATCAATCGCGGATCCAGAACTTTGTTCAGGGGGGACAACTATTGGTCTGTCCACCTACCCCACTGTCGGTCCATACCCTCCGTGCCTTGGAGAGCACGTTAATCCGTCGGTCCTGCGCCCAATCTCTCTCCGATCGTTTCGGATTTCCGATCGGGCTATGCGTAGTTGACTAGTCTCTGATGAGATAAGCCGCCGTTGCCGAAATGGGTCAGGAGACCATTAAACATAATATTAAACCAATTTTCTGTAAAAAATGAGGGAATCTGATGAAACGGAGTTCACGTCGTTAATTAGTATAAAAAGTTGGAGCTCGTTTGCAGCGAGAAGAGCGAGAAAATTTGTAATCTGTCAAAAATATTTTTCAGCTAGAGCTTTAATGACTTGAGCGTCATACCTACTAGCGTAGTATTCACTTGAGCTTAATAAAGTCCCGGTATAAAACATATTAAAATTAGCCCAACTTTGCTTGAATATTTAACTAAGGTAAACCGAATGTGTATCAATCTGTGGAAGCTTGTTATTGGTATTTTATTTTACTTGTACTTAAGTTATAAATGTTGATAAACTTTTGCGATTTGTACACATTCTAAAATTAGATATACTACGGGTCTTAATCGCGGGAATAATTTAAGGTGAAATACCTTGTACCGTATTGTAACGGCCGTAGTCACGAGTGGAGTAATACGGTCGAAACGTCGGGCAATAAATTAATTCCATTCAATCCGATCGGGCAATAAGCCTGTAATACTAAAAAAGTTTATAAACACTAAAAGTATTAAGTCAAAAATCTTTCGACTGCAGTTAAGTGCCTCCGACTGCATGATAGTATATATGTAGGGGATCTTATTTCCATCTTTTTTGTGCAACAGGTTTTTTGATTTTTTAAATTTATTTTTTTATTGGGCTTTTGTATTATTGTCTATTAAGGACAAGGAACCCTAGAATAGGTACCTACCTAATATTTAACTAAAGCCAAGTTAATTATAAATGCAATAAGTTCTGTAGAGCTTTAATCATCAAACTAGACGTAACCTTATGAAACCTCTTGGAAGTTACGAGTGAAATTAAAAGTATATATAAACGTAATATAAATAATAATACGTCAAGTTATGAAACTGTACTCCAACTAAAAGTGGCAGTTAAGTTTTACGTCTCCACATATAATCAAGCGAAATGTTTTGAGTAAATACCGCTACGGAACTTAAAGTCGAAATGAATTTAAAGTTTTCCTAGAATGCAAGGAAACTTGTGTGGTTACACTTCAAAGAGCTTAAGACTATTATAATAATAACTCTTCCTTGCGGTCGGGTTATAATAAGTCATACTCTTTTTTGACGTCTCTCGCAGAAGGTTACAAGCCCCGTGTCGCGGGGACTTTACAAACATACAAGTCACGAACACAAAGTACACCCAGACTCGGAACGACAGTTCGTGGATCACACAAAGTGGTGTCCCGAGTGGAAATCGAACCCACAACCTCTTGCGTAGCAGTAGGACACACTCCCACCGCGCCACAGAGGCAGCAGTTGTTATTAAAAACAACTTAAATAATACTAAACCGATTTGAGGACAGTTTTATGGATTCCAATACTAAGGTAGGTCAATATAAAGTGAGTCTAGGTAATATGCATCGAACATAAATATGTAGTAAACTAGCTGTCCCGCGCATCTTTGTATTTGCGTAGATTTTCCCCGTTTTTGCAACATTTCTCATTGCGGCTCCGCTCCTATTAGTCGTAGCGTGTTGTTATATAGCCATTTATCGAGGAAGGCTATAGCCTTCCTCGATAAATGGACTATCCAACAGTGAAAAACTTTTTCAATTCGGATCAGTAGTTCCTGAGATTAATAAACTCAAACAAATAAACTCTTCAGCTATATAATATTAGTAAAGGTACATAAGTTCGATGCATATTTCCGAGATTTAAAGTAAAAGCAATACCTAAGAATTTCTTCTACATATTTCATAATCGGTCCAACTTCTTGAATATACTTACTTCTACTTCTACAATAGGGTTTTAAGGTAAAACTTAAAAAACCTTTTGGCAACTTGCCTTAAACTTTATTGTAATAGTTGAATTGAGTTACACTAGTAATATTTTGAAAACAATCTTTCTAACTTTTAACCATAATGTCACTTGCACCCGCCGCTCACTGGTTGGATTTACAGCTTTTTATGTATAATGTTCGTTACTTCGATTCTAGGTAAATCAATAAATACAGGTGTATACGATACGGCTGAAATTTGGCTGAAGTGATATTGTAATTTCAGTTTAGTTTATATTCACACACAAGGCGATCTCACAAGGGTATATATCTCGTAATACTAATTATATTATTTCGAGGTAGACTTAATTCATCTAGGATGAATTAAGTCTACCAATTAATGCACCTGATTCTCCCAGATGTATTAGCTGGGTGAATTAAGTGCACCAGAGCTTTTAATTTTAAAAGATAACCAGCAATGTGGGATTGCAGTCCGACATTACTAGCAATCCTGTTAACTCCTCCAGCTAAGTTCCACAAGCAATGGCTTATGTTACGAGTGGGCTTACATAGCAGGAATGCCTGATGGGGCTTTGCCGCTGGGTGGGTCGCCGAAGATATAACAAATCCCGGCGGCCCGTCCGGGAAGGTGGCGAGTAGGTACGCGGCCAATATTTTTGTGGGGGCAGGTCCCACACTACCTCCAGCGTTGCCCCGGGTGCTGAGGGTGTGCGTTCAGACATTTTTTACGGCCATAAAAAAAAGGAGTGGGCTTGCATCGGTAAGACTCGAACCCGCGACCTCACAATTGCAAGACCGATGCCTTATCCATTAGGCTACCGCCGCTTTAGATTCAAATTTTGGTGACTGATCAGTTTGCAGAAATATTGTTAGGTACATGGCACATGTTTTGAATGAAAGTCAACATGCCTTCAGACTACAAAACGGAAAGCAATTTCCTTGTTACTTATTGCTTGTGATCGATTACTCTGTCATTATTCATTATTCTGTAAGAAGATACATTAAACGTTTAATATTCCTATCACGAGACGAATTGAAAGGAAGCGAAACCCATTACAATAATAATCGTCCTAAACAATGCCTTTGAGATTCAATTTCTCACAAGTAAATGCCTCTTCAGTGTTTACATAGGTAGGTACGTCAAAAGGAATACCAAGTACCTTTGACTGCTATATCTACTTATTACCACATAATACTGAGATTACAGAATATATACTATTCAAAATGGCTATCTTTGGCTTTTATACAGGCCTATAATCAGTCTGGCCACGAACTATGGATATACGCACTGTTTCCATGGGAAATTTCGCCACTGCTTGCTCTAGAGAGAGACTCAATGTCACCGTGTCGCTTAGAGCAAGCCATGTCTTCTAAAATTGACCATAATTTGTAGTCTAAAGGGTTAAGGTCTGGGCTAGATGAGGGCGACTCTTTAGCTCTTATAAAGTCCGGAACGTTGGTTTCAAGCCAGGCTTGGGTAGTTCGTGCTTCTGGCCTTGTGACCAGGTGTAGTGTAACCCTGCTGGAAAGTCCACGGTACATTTTTAAAAAGTGTATTGCTGAATGGTTTCAGAACACGGTCCAAGACTGTCTCTTGATACAATTTGGCTGAGGTTTTCACTCCTTTTTTACAAAAATGTTGCTTTGTGACGCCTTGATAAGACCACGCTGTACCTTTCCGTCCACTTGAGCAGCTTCTTTAGAACTGTGAGCGTACACTTTATCATTTTGCTTATTGTATTGCTCTTCAATCGTAAAAATGTTTTCATCGGTAAAGAGGATATTTCTGTGCCCTTCACCTGCGTATCGCGTTAGAAGTCGTTTCGATCGATCCACTATCTTTAATTGTAACGATTGATGTAAGACATGTCCTGTATACCGACAATGAGCACCGAGCTTCAGGTCTTGTTATATAATACGCGACAGAGTCCTAGCGGGAATCTTCATTTCTCGCGATAAGGTTTTTTGCTTCCTAATGGGATTTCGACGAATTCTGGCTTTAACAGCATTAACGGCCTTTGTAGTTCTAACAGCACGCGGCCGCCCCTTTTTTATGGTTTTCGACAGAGGAAGTGTTGTTGTTTCTGTTGCTAGTACGATATACAAACATACGACTGATACCAAACTTTTGAAGTGTCTGGAATATGACCGACGGCTATAGGAATATGACCGCAATCCTATTTTCTTTAACACCCCAATCCAATTACACCAAGTAATCTGATAATAAACACAAAAAAATATGTGAAATGGCGCGAAATCGAAAGAACTTTTAAAAATAATAAACGCGTCCCAAATTCAAAGTAATTAAAAAGTTGAAAAATGCAAAAGTTTATAAGTTACAGTATTTACAGCCGGATAGTTCACGTTTACGGAATTTCACGCCGACTTGCGATCAAAGTGGTCTTGAGTGGTTTTACCAGTGGCGGATCCAGGGGGTGTTATGAGGTTCAAGCCCCCCCCCCCCAAGATCATTTACCATTCACCCATTCGATTCGTGTGAGTTGTGCAACAATGGCCTTATTTGGTTCAAGCCCCCCTCCAAACGAAGATCCTGGATCCTGAACTAGTTTTTAATTTCGTGTGGAAGGGTTATATTTTGCGCGTATCTTGTATGTATGTAATATTCTTTATTACCTCATATCTTTCAAACCACAAAACCGATTTAATTAATTAAGATGGCGTTAGATTTGTCTTAAATAACCTTCATTCGAATAATGCGGCTTATGAAGTGGGTTTTCTGTTGTTTTTGTTTCATACTTACAACATTATGTCTACTTAATAATAATTTTCAATGAAATTTGTACGAAATTTAGTTACTTCTCATTTGATCAGCTGTTACTTGTAAACTTGTAAAGCCTTCTTAGCCGTGATAGTTTTCTTTTTAATTTCACTATACATATATTCTACTATCGTGATGTTTTTAATTATTATTCAACATCAACGATTCGTAGACTTGAGTCTACTAGTGACCACGGCCGTTGCAATACAAAGGTATTTAGCCTTAAAATAAAATATATAAGACCCGTAGCTTATAAAAAAAATATATAATGTATACTTTATCTTTAATATCTTGGGATAACTCACACAACGCTATCTGAACCGAAACTAAGCAGAGATTGTACTACGGAAACCAGACAACTGATAAACATACTTATATATTTCTAAATACATACATATTATAGATAAATAACACCCAGATACAGAATAAACCATCGTGCTAATCACACAAAGTTTTATCCTGGGTGGGGATTGAACCCACGACCTCTTACGTAGCAGTCGGATACATTCCCACCGCGCCACAGAGGCAGTCCAATTTCTACAATATACAAATATATTATAGAAATTAGCATTTATAAAAAATGGCTATGAGTTTTTATTGCCAAGTTCTTTTCTCATGGCCTTAATCTTGCAAACTTGGCATTAAATGTATAATCATTCTATTCCATTTTTTTTCTGACCTTCATAAGCTTTGCATTTTGTAACCTAAGTGAATAAAGTACTTTGACTTTGACTAACAGACTTAGACTAAACTAATAACTACTCCGTAATAATTTGTTCTATAACAGCTGTTACACAGGCGAGAAAAATAGCAATTTATGGATATAATACATAATCGCGTGGCAGTCAATGCTGTATATGGGGAAACTTTGTCGTTCTCTTTATTGGGACTAATTCCAGAGTTGGGCCACAACTGCCACAAGGCCGCAATCCTACCTATTACAACTTTACTGTGTTTTTGTAGACAATAATCGATAGTGATTGGTTGGGACTGACTTCGGAATTCGTTAAGTTAGAGAATTGGATTCAATATGAAAATAACATTATTGACTAATTTATTATTTATACCCGCTGTAACAAATTTTGTACAATTGTTACAGTTAAAGGTTTAGGTTGCGGTTGAAGTAAAAAAAAAAAATTAAAGCATTTGTTAATGGAATAAAATGCGTGATGGTTATATTCAGGTATATTCGCCACCTTTCACTGTTTGGTAGTTGTACTGCCTGTTTTCTGTAAGGCTTGGCAAAGTTTGTCAATAGATTTCATAGTTGTTTTTAGGGTTCCGTATCTAAAATGAGAAAAACGGAACTTATTAGGATCACCTTGTTGTCTGTCTGCCTATCGGTCTGTCTGCCAAGACCCTTTATTTTGGGAACGCGTGGAGGTACAAAGTTAAAATTTAAACTTTAATAGTTCCTTAGAGCTGTGAAAAAACAAAATGCTCAGTTAAAGTAAAAAGGTACGGTAAAGTCATAATTTATGCCGTAAAAAATAGTAAAGTATATATCAAGACTCGATTCCTGAACTATTTAAAAGACCTATGTACCTACAAATTTGTACGGAACCCTCGGTGGGTGAGTCCAACTGGCACTTGTCCTGTTTTTTTTCCTTTAAAACCTTTCAGAAATCGACATACATTGAAAAAATATTTTTGAAATCAGATGTAAAATATTTAAAAAAGTAGTATTTTTTTAAGATAACTAGAAATTTGGGATTGGCAATCTTGTTAACACCTCGAACTAAGCTCAAAGACTTGTGTTAGGAGTGGGTTCACGTCGGTAGTTTAATGGGTAGGATTCTTACCCGCGACCTCACGATTGCGAGACCGATGCCTTAGCCGCTTGGCTTCCGCCGCTTCAAATTTTAATACTTACATAACATTTCAAAGTTAAGCCAGGCTTCACTTTCAAATCGACTTTTGTGCTAAGTTGGTTAGCGTTGTTTTACGAGATGTAAATATAAATTTAAATATTGTAATTAGTAATTTGCGCTCCACAAAATTCTAAATTAGGATATTTGTTTCGTGTTAGATAGCGTGTTTTTATTTTAAGCCGGTTTATTTTTGTTTCTTTTTTCTATAACAAAACAAATAATATTATACCTCCTTAAACAATGGCTTTGGCTTTTTAATAGGATTATACTTAGTGATCGATCATAATTATATTAAATTGAAAACGAACGTAGCGCTACTATAATAATGTAGCGCAATAAACTTCCATCTTTAAAAAAAAAAAACTTTATTTCTACATCTTCTTGGGACAAATCACACAACGCTGACTGATTCTAAACTAAGCCGAGCTTGTACTATCGAAACCAGACAACTGATAAACATACTTATATATTTTTAAATACAAACATATAAACAAAGAATAAACCATTGTGCTCATCCCACAAAGTTTTATTCTGGGTGGGGATCGAACCCCCGACCTCTGACTTAGAAGTCAGGGTCACTAACCACTAGACTAACAGGCCACTTAGTATAATTGGACCCGAAAGTAAATAAGAATCTACAATTCAATACCTATATACTTTAACATTACTGTGTTAATCGCTTAAGTTCACTCAAATATCTAAAAATAAATTCATAAATAATACCTACTTCGTTTCGTAGTAGGGTATCGTTTAGATAGGTAGGTAGGTGAATCGTAAGAGCACTTATAAAAGACTAGAATAGTCGTCTGAAATCTGAACTGAAGCGATCGATGCACAGTGCTGCTCTCAGAGGCACATAAGTATCGCCCAAGAATGGATGTGTGCTGCAAAATTGATAAGTGTGTAGAGTACGGGCGACATGAAGAGATTTTGTTTGTCGATAGTTGGAAAATTCTTTAGTGTAAAATCACCTTAAAGTTATATAGCTGTCCCGCGCAACTTCGTCTTCATAAATTTTCCCCGTTTTTGCAACATTTCTCATTGCTGCTTCGCTCCTATTGGTAGTAGCGTGATGTTATATATATTAGCCTATAGTCTTCCTCGATAAATGGGCTATCCAACGGTGAAAGAGTTTTTCAATTCCAATCAGTATGGGTGGTCTTATGATTTAATAAAAAAAAGAAAAACGTGGTCATTCTACTGTATTTCTTATATAAAACTATCATTTATGTTAGTGAGTATACACATTAAGCTAATGTTCAGATGACGAACACTTGACACGCGTTTACAATTTACGCGTTATATAAAAATGGTAGAAGTTGTAAGCAGTTGTTACGTTTATTTATACGCAAGAAAGTACTAAGCAACGAATACGATGACTGAACAACTTTCCAACCCACAACTTTTAAACAAGTTAAGTAAACAACAAAATAACAATGAAACGGATTTCAGTTGCCAACATCTTTTTGCAGAGCCTACAGTATAATAAACGCCGTTTAATAATAGTACATTATTGCGAAGGCCGCGGAATAGGCAATTGCAGGTCTAGTATAAGTTTGAAGGGCTCGGCCTCGTAAGCGAGGACTTCACTAATACAGGCAATTGCCATTTCCACCGAGGCATATATAGTTCTTTTCTCAAAAGAATGCAGGGAAATAAAACATACTTTTTACATTTCACACTTACATTAGTCATAGTTATTGGGGCAATTACTAAAAGAAAACCATTTCACTCTTTGAACCTTTGAAAATCATTTTAATAATTACATTTTTATTTTTATGTATGTAAATAACAAAGTTTCAGCTTTGCCGCCAATTTTATATTTTTATCATCTGTGCCGAAAGATAAATTAGGCAAAGAGACCTATATTTTGGTATGCCAAAAATTATAAAAGGGACACAATTATGCAACTTTCGGAGCGATTATGTCCAAAAATTTTTACTCAATCAAAAAAAATTATTAGAAAACTTAAAATGTTTTTAAAAGACCTGCCAAATGATGTACCATACGTTGATATTTGATAAAAAAAATGTGGTATGCTAGCATTGAGTGTACATTTAAACACTACCCGAAACCCTACATTATATTTGTCAGAAAATAAAATAGGTCTGGCACGCCAGGGATCTTGGAACAACATACTGTGTAGGTACCATATTTAAACTTACTGTCTACTGTTAGAGGAAGAAAGAACAAAACCCACGCAATAGTTCGACTATTCAAACGGTAAAACTATACTAATAAGTACTGAACTATAGAACTGGTACAAAATGGTTCACTTCAAGATTTTCCTAATTGCTTAGCTCTTCCGGACCTTCCGGTGTTAAAGACGAGCTCGGAGTGTTAATTAAAGACATTTTTGCTCTCGTAACGAGAGCACAGGTCATTAAAAAAGCCTCAGCTTATTGCATGCACCAGCATGCGACCCCTGTTATAAAGACTGTACAATTTTCTTACACTGTACACGGACTTTTCTCCACCTAAAGGTAATAGTCATATTAACTTGGGACAACTCACACAACGCCATCTGATCCCAAATTAGATGGGCCAGACAAATATAAGTACTTATTTATTAAATAAATATACCTTTTAACTGATAACTATACTTATTTATTTCTAAATACACACATATTATAGACTAGCTGTAGTCCGCGGCTTCGCCCGCGTGGATAGCTTTACTCAGTTAAGAGTTGATTATCATTTTGATCAAAACGCTAATAAGTTAAATACGATATTTCACAGATCTAACTTTGAAACTGATGGGGTTTCATGCAAACTTGTAACGGCTATTTAATCCCTTTAGGGATTTCCAAAAAACGCAAAAATATATATTTCTTTATTTTATTATTTTTTTCGCGAAGTTTCATAGATATAACTTCAATACTGACGGGGTTTTATACAAACTTGCAACCCCCATTTAACCCTTTTAAAAAACGTATAAACTTGCATTTTTTATTTTAAATGAAAAAGCTTAATAACAAAACTGATCTATCTTCAAAACTGACGGGGTTTCTTACTCTCTTACTAGTTTCTATTTTATACCCTTAGGGGTTGATTTTCTAATCCACACGTTGGACGCGCGGCGTTAGGACCGACGTTGGGGCTAATGTGTAGAGCCGGTGTTATACATATAGGTACCTTGACAACTTGAACATGACGAATATTAACTTATCGAAATAAAAACTGTATTATCGTTTCCGTTGCGGTTTCTAAAAGATCTAAGTATACAGACAGCATAAAGTGAATACAATAATTGCATTTTTGAAAGATAGAAAAAATTTAAGTATTTTTATCTTTCAATTCTCTTAATTTTTTCAAAAATGCAATTATTGTATTTGTAAAGTAATTGGCAAGAAATGCCTATAAAAATTACTTCAATATTCGGCCTGCGACATCATAATTTGTTAAAATGCTCTCTGTAACGAAGCAATAACAAAAGCCGTGATAGTTCGTTAACTACCGACTAGATGGCGCATGCGGAGGCCCAAACTCGCGAGCATCATGAGATAGAAAGATTTGAGGTCTAGTAACATAGTCCAGATAGGTGGTTCGCTTATGGCCCCGGTTTGGCTACGGAAGTCTCGGGTTCGACGGCGACGGCGAATTTGACAATATAAAGACAGCTCAGAACCTTGTAAACTAGTCTACTCTCTTTCCTCAAAACAAAACTAAGTTTACGTAGGTACATACTTTAAGTTTTTCATATTTAACTGAAAAATAAAATACTTAGTCAATAATTAATCAATTCAAATAGTAAATAGTGTATTGAAATTTTAGTTCATTTCCGTATAAGCTAACACAAAGTTCGAACACATTGACGAGTGGATTGGATTGATGTTGCCGCCACTGAATTTTAGCATCTAATTAATTGGTTCAAACTTCGTTTCTTGTTAAATTAAAGTAGGCCTCAGAGAACAGTAGCCAGTGTGGGCATATTAAAAAAATAAAAAATATTTTTTCCTCATCCCTCCGATATTATTGGGTAGGGATTATGGCTCGCCCATTCTGTGCATACGCCGGTTTCAAGTTTATTTTCTTTCTAGTTTTGTTCTTCGATATACTAAGTCTCGTTCTTGTCCAGTTATCATGTAAGTATTTCAAGTAAAACAAAAAATATGATTGTTAAAAATTAAACACAATAAAATATTAGGCAGGTACGTTCGCCATTAGTTTGGAGCATCTAATATCTCAACCATGCATAAACTATTTAGATTTGGTCCTCAGCTCGTAATATATTATGTGTGCTATTTTGTATGAACAATGTCTTAGCTGAATATTTTAGCTCATACGAGGATGTTGCAGAGTTACCTAATAATAGCCTGGTCTGGTAGGTATAAGACGAAACGTTTATTGAAATAAATAAAGCATATGTGACCACATGTGTCCTTCTCTCACAAGCATTAGATAGCTTAAATGGAAACTACAAATGTAATAATTGTACCCAAGCGAAATAATCATTTATTTTTTATTTAAAACTATAGATATGTTTAAATATTTTGTCACTATTTATTTAAAATTTATTGCCGCTATAGGTTCATTTACCTATACAACAAAACACCGAAGTACAGAAGGTAATAATAATAAGTAATAAATAAGTTTTTAAAGCTCGACTTTGAAATTTCACGTCACGTTGGTAGAGTAAAGAAAAATTGCCGACAGTCAACTGGTTTCTTTAGCGTTTGGCGCGTCCTCTCGAACCTTAAGCGTCATTTGTACTTTGCTCTAATATGCTACCAGCATACCAGCCATATTAATTTTATGGTACCCCTAGGCTACAAGGGGCCGGTTCGGGCCCCTTGCATTATGTATAATGATGGTGCATAATTGGTCGCTGTGCCAGCGACACACATCGAAGAGTCTATCAGTGGCGGAGGGTTCTTAGAACACCATTACTTTCGGTTTCCCTTTGGATTGTAGTTACTTAGTATTATGTGTACAAACCAAAATGTCCCCCAAGATATATTTTTGCATTGGTTTACCTCTGAAAAATGTTAACCCTTCGCCTCTGGAGTCTATTAAAAAAATATGCGAGCTACTTACCTACATTAATTTTATCAAAATTTATTGAGAGGGCCTGCCTCTGCGCTGGTCTAATGGGCAGGGGGCAATAGGGGTAACCCACTCCCCGGCCCGACTAAAATACCTCTTGTTTTTGTAGAATTTTGACAATAGACCGGTATAATTTTGATTGCAATTGCCTTCTCCTCCCTCGGCAGTGGTGGCTGGAAGTACCCGTGTTGAATCAAATGCTCCCCTGTCATACAAGCAACCCACACTTGGCTGGTTGAGTCAAACGTTGTCCCTCCCCCTGAACAAACTTCTGGACCTGCGCCTGGCCCTGTCTAAGGCAAGGTACGACCCTGTCGTAGACATGATTCACGGGCACGGTATGTTGGAATACCTGCGTTACAAAGTACCTAGTCCGAGATTCAGTGAACCAATGGTTAGTTACAAGCGCTTAGCAAGCGGTTCGTTAAAAGTTGGTTAATTAGCAAGCTTTTACGTCAGTGTCACATCGCCGGCGTCAACTTAAGAAAGCAGCCGATTACATTTATCTATCTTTTTCGCTGGTAATAATTCAATTATGCTTTTCTACTTTTACAAATATTTATAATGTTGTGATATTGCAATATACCTTTAGATTAACTATATATCTATGTGTGCATTAGTTTGTAGTTTTTAAAGATCGAATGCTGTTCATGTAACCGATCTAAGTACACCTTTTTACTTAAAAAGTTGCCGTACACTATATGTACGTTGCTTCAGCTCGTTTGAATGGAAGTTACATCTCCGTATTCTTGGGGTTTTGTACCTAAAACCACTAGAGTATGGACTGGCAGATATGTAGCATATAAACAAACATGTTTTACCTCCAAAATGTGGGATAAAGTAAATGTAATACAGCCGCTGGCTAACTTCTAAAGGACCCTCGAGAATAATTTATTGCAGTCCGTGCCTCAGGCAAAGGAATACTTTACCAATCATAATATGTAGGTAAGGCCTGTACAATAAAAAAGTTAATGTAGAATGAATATTGAATGTAGTTATAAAATGTTATGTAGTTGTAAAATAGACCTGTCTTATCATAATTTACGTAGGTACTCAGGTACTATTTATAGTACCTGAGTGAGCGTACTATTTATAGTACCTAAAGGTTCATTTCCGTGCATCGCGGCCGATCGCGAGCCGCGCGCGTCTTACGACGAGCGATTGACACGCGCGGCTGATGGGACAATAATCAGAGTTACGTCAGTCGACGGCCGCGCGCGTCTGTCACAGACCTCGGAAACGGCGTCATACATTTTTATACTCTGACTATTGCCGCATCGGCCGCGCGCGTCAGACGTTTGTTGTAAGCCGCGCGCGGATCGCGATCGGCCGCGATGCACGGTTGGATGCACCTTTAGTACCTACTATATTAAGGTCTAAAAGCACAAGTTTTCGCGAAAATCTAAATTTACCTATATCTTTATTATTATTATTATATTTTTTTACTAGCTGTGCCCGCGACTTCGTTCGCGTGGAAGTTGGCTTTTTATTAAGGTTGTTTATGTTACAATTTATCTTCTGTGTAGAACATATTGGAAACATGCTCCACAATGCACTGTGGCATCTATGGATATTACGGCCTAGCTTTAATCAGGACCCGACATATGGTAGGGCAAGCCAAGCAAATGCCTAGTGCAGCATAATAAAGGGCGACAAAGTTTATGGCACCAGACGGTTGATTTGCATCACATCAAATATTATTAATATTGAAAAATTCCCCCCTCCCCCGTCACGCAAGTACTTGGGCGGTTTCGGGTTAAATGAAGCCCGAAACCGCCCAAGTACTAGCACGAAATTTTGTGTTATGGAGCTTCGATTCTGACTCCGAAAGGTCGAAAATTCCGATTGATTTTAAACCTCCGACTCCAACTTCGGCTCCGACACTTTTAAATCAGACGTTTTAATCGGAGGTACCTAGCCGCTCCTTCAAGTTAATTTATACATAGGTAATAAAGGTATGATGGAAAAAAAAACTCTCACAGATTCCCTATGATCGCAGGTTCAAGTCCTGCCCGAGCGTTTTCCGTATCTAAAGTACACCCACTTTGTGTCCGTGTTTGTAAAGTCCCCCGCGAAATAGGGCTAGTGTGAGTAATGTTTTTAAAAAATATCCTGTTTTTAAGACATTGCATTCCCGCGGTACTGTGGTGTGTGTTCAAAGAAACAGACAACATTCAAACGTTTCTAAAAGCTATACTCAGTATCTTTTTATGTGTTTAAATACTAAACTTACTTCAATATTTTTTTCACTCACTTTAGAAGATTTAAATATTATTTTATAATGTCTACATTGGGGAATTAAAAAATAGGTGTGTCAACCTGTCGCAAATTAAGATCATCATATATTCATATCCCTCTACGTATGAATTTCAGTTTTTTTTAAATCATTTTTTCTGATTCCTTTTAATTTGTATTTAAACGCCATCTATTTTCAAAACTGGATAAGTTTATTTCAATACTTGATGATTTCATATTAAATTATACTTAAACTATCATGCATATTAAACGTAGGTAAGCAAGGTATTTATACTTAAATTATTCACGGGATTAAGACCCGTAATATATATATATATATATTTTCATAATGTGTACAAATCGCGAAAGTTTATCAACATTTGTAGGTAAGCAATTTTGGCACTCAGAAGAAATCGAATCACAGATGGCGCCACGTGTTTTATTTTGATATAACACGGACTTAATCTTTCATTTTTTTTAAGCAACTAACATACATAAATTCTAGAAAATTTCACGTAGTTTATTTGTAATGTAATATTGTTTTTCATTTTCATAACATAATTACGATTCATGCAAAACAATGATAAAGGGGCCTATTGAAAGTGATTGACTAATATGAAAATTTGTTAAACAAAGTAAACATGTTAAAGTCGAAAATAAAAACTTGTATATTACAGTCCGTCAAATCTAAGAAGTACCGTTTGACAGTTCTGACAATTGAATGATAGGGATGGGATGAAAAAATCGATTACTATAATATCCGAACTTTAAGAGATCGATTACTATAATATCCGAATTTTAAGAAATCAATTGTTATAATTAAATAAAAGAAATGTTTAGGATATTTTTTTATTCACTACTAGTACTAGTATCGTCGTCTTCGTCATCATCGTCATTTAAATTAATGACCAGTTGATTGTCCATTACATTATCAAAGTGTACGTCTCTTTCGAAGTCGTCCATTATTATTTTCTTTGTTTTTTGTACTACTTTACTCCAATCTTCCTGTGTAACTGGGGCACATGCTTCCTTTAATAAACCTTCCATTTTCTTGACACTGAAGGGTGGTTTTGTGTTGTGTCTTGCTGCATAACCTGTAAAACAATAATGTAACTATTTGATAGCAGACGAAAACCATTGTTTAAATTATAAATGTTAGAAGTACTCGTGTTATTATTATAATATTATAAAATATTACCTTTAACTTGGGCCCAAATCAGTTCAATGGCATTATATTGGCAATGGTACGGAGGAAGTCGTATGACTTTGTGCCCGTGCTCTTCGGCCAATTGGTCAATTACATATGTCGGTTTTGGTGGTTTATGCAATTTCACTAACTGTAATAATTCAGCTTTTAATAGTGACATGTCGGCATCCACTCCTTTTCTTTGCAGCCATGCCACCAAATCTGCTTTCTTATTGGCTGACGTAGGTGCTTTATCAATTTGCACAGAGTGGTATGGGGCATTATCCATTATAATTGTGCTGTTAGGAGGGATATTCTGTAATAAATTTAAGAACCACTCTCGGAACCTTACTGCGTCCATTTCTTCATGATACTCTTTAGTGCTTTTGGATTGGAAAGCTAATAAAGAGTTTTCCACGAAGCCTGTAGACGCTGACCCAGCATGGCATATTATGAGGCGTCCACCTTTTCCTATCGGCACCTTCGAGCACGAAGCTTCAGAATCATCAGTCCATGTTTTCGGCACAGAATGGTTGGAATTTAGCCAGGTTTCGTCCAAAAATATTACATTATCCCAGTTTATAATTTGTTTAACTTCGCGCAGGAATGTTAGTCGCTGCATAATTATGTCATGTCGCTCCATAACAATTTTTCGTTTGTCAACTTTTTTGTATCTGAAGCCAATTCCTGTTATTACCGTTCTCAACGACTCTATGCTTCCCTTATACAGCCCGGCATCTTTTAAAGTTGCACATAACTTTGCCAATGTTGGAAATTCGCCTCTTGTAAAATACCCGTATATATGGTTTCTAATAGCATGACTATCGAATTCATCGATGCCTGTCACAGGTTTATTTCTTTTTCGTTTTTTCGGTGTGTGAAGTACGTTACTGTCACTCCCCGAAGGCCCATATTTTTCACTTAATATTTTGCCAACGGTGCGGCTACCAATACCGAGAGCTTCACCGACGCGATCCCGAACTTGTGTAACTGGCAGTAGAAGTCCACCATTTTGAGATTCACGCTCAAAATACTCGTGTAATTTCACCACCAATTCACGAGCCTGGCTGTTCAAAGTACGTCCTCTTTTCGACATTATTAATAAACACTTGCTTAGTTCGGAGTCCAGTATAAATATTGCCAAGGTAAACGGATAAAGAATGATCAGTCCAGAAAAGTAATAGCCAAGTCACAAATTGTAAAACACAAACGAGAAAGCAAGTACGCGCACAGTCAGCTTCCAAGATGGCGAGAGACTGCTGACGCCGAACCGACCGAGCGGACCGCGTGCGCTTGTAGTTGGCAGTGTTGCCAGAAAAAAAAAATTGTAGAGACTTGGACACCTGCGATTTTGCCTATTGACCTAAAAATAATTAAATTAATTTATTTTAGGGTATCTGTGTATTCAGTGCATTATGCGGTCGCGCAGTAACGTCGTTAATTTATAACATCAGGCAACAACATTTTTGTGAATGGGTTCTACATACCTTATTTTTATTAGTTTTAGACGTAGAAATAAGACTTAGAAGAAAAAATTGTAATTGTAAAATCAATGGATGTGCTTGTTAAAAATTTGTTTATTTCTCTGTAATATGCAAACCCATACTATCATACACAAAAATAAATGTAAAAAACACTATCCCTGACTCCATTTACTATTTCGACAGCGTTAGCGCGAGAAACCCCGACTTATTTGGGCGCGAAAATCAAAAATCGACAAATCGCTTTCGACAACTTTTTAAAGAAGCAAATATATTTGATTTATAAATACGTATTTTTGGTGAATGGGTTTTATCTCATATTTTACGATTACATAACTATTTAGTTATGTAATCGTAATATGTGAGATAAATCCCATTCACATGAAAAAATATTTGTTTGGTTGTCAAGTGTAATTTGTAAATAATACATTCGATTTTTCGTATATGTAAACGATTTTTTTGCATACAAGTGTATCCGAAGAGTCGCAACACTACGTCACGGGGTCTCATCACGAAGAAACAGAAATGTAGGTCAAATAAATATCAACAGATGGCGTTATAAGTATCGATTTGATATTGAAGTTTTTTAAAACTTGGAATATCAGAAGATAGGTACTAAAAATGTGTATTATTATTATTTTAATAATTAAGCTATACAAGGGATTGTAAAATAATAGGTTCCTAAATCAAATTTCCATAACTTTACAAAGTTTCTTACAAAGTCATAACTCTAGCGGCAATTTATTTGTACTACGTTGTGATAGGCACAACTTAAACATTAAACTGGTTCAATCTAACAATAGATGGCACTATTTGGGAATTCCGATTCTGACCATACCTACATTTTGTTGATATATTTTACTTATTTTTCGACGAGAAGTAAGAGTGACATGAAGTTGTAGTAAATTACAACTAGAGATAAAAGAATTGGAGGCTTTTAAACCCCATAAAAGAACTAGACTCCTGTTCCATTGCCCATCATGTTCTGGGGGGAGGGGGTAACACCGGTCAAGAGTGAGTTAGTTCACGCGATGTGGCGAGGGGGGAGGGAGGGGGTTAATAAGTACATAATCATACACTTCCCCTCAACGCCTGTGGCAGGACCCGCTATTGAATGTGTATTTTTACCCGACTACGGAGGGTAATGTGTTTGACGTGTATGTATGTATGTATGTGATTTTGATCAATTTTGATGATTCATACGTTGATCGATTCGTATTAATCTTGTAAAGACATGACAGCAATCTAAATTCAAAATGGCGACAGCCAGACGCCATATTGTGATAAAGAAAAAAAATAAAGTCAACCAACTACTAAAAAAAGACTCAAGACTGACTCGTTGGTCTTGCGCCTAGTCGCTCGTCGGTGGTGTCGGTTTTGATGGGTTTCTGCCCTATGACTCCATTAACTTCTATTGGGCTATAACTAGGGACAAGACTACTCGTCGATCCTGCGCCTTGTCCCACTCAAATTTTATGATTTATGACACATTGATCCTGCGTCAAATCCTTCTTCAAATTACCAAAACCAACCGGACAGCCGAAGTCCATGTTTTTGCGAACGAAAAAAAATATTTCAAATAAAAATGCATTTTAAAAATAATAATCAAGGTCAGGTTATAAATAGGTACGTACCAGCGGTGTTTTCAAAGGCGCCGGCTTCCGATCAAATGTACCGACCGATGTCACAAAATGCCGAGAATAGAGAAAGTTAGCTCATAATAATGTATTTCATTATTTATACCTACAGTAGACGCGCACAGTTAGCGCGACCGCCCGCGCTAAGTCAATAAACTTTGGGTTATACAATAAGTAAAACACACCTTTTTGTAGTTTGTTTTAGATATGGTTGCTAAAGCTAATAATGAATTAATTTATATTGAATGCCATACCTATATTACAAAGTAACCGAAAATAACTTAGACGAATGCACGGTTAGCCAATTATTTAATAATATTCCAAAAAAAAGCAATGCCCGTGAACGATGTCTATGCAGTCTAAAGTACGTAAAGCATGCATTGTATGAAGCATGCCTTCTGTAGTGTCGTTATTTTATGTCGGTAGGGCCTGTCGGGCGGTCGGGCGGTCGGGCGCTTAAACCTGGTAATGCCGACGCATTGCTACACTACCCTAACGGTTATACGACACAATTTAAAATTTGTTTCTTTTTGAATGAGCCTACTAAAAACGTGATTGTTAAGTAATAATGTTGTTTTAATAGACATTATTTTTTTATTATTTTTCGTATTGTTTACCCGAGGAACTAACTTTCGGATCGGTCAAGGTTATCTTACAAATAGTAAATACGTAAATATACTAAATAAAATGGGACTAGACTATATTGTTTTTTATATTTGAGTTGATAGCAAGATTGCTATATATTGCTAGAAACTCGTAGGTTGGGTAGATACCCAACCTACGAGTTTATGCCATTTTCGGTCCAACAGTGTGGTTCGTTTCCGAGTTATGTGCAAATTTATAAAAAAGGACATAATGCGAAAAATCGAAAAATACTTGCATCAAAGCTGAACAATGTATTAACTTTTATTATTTTTTTGATTGAAAGCACTGTTTTCGAGATATGAGCAAATTCATAAAAATACAGTGTCCCTTTTTATAAATTCGCTCAAACAGCGATTTTATACTTTGTCCCATACATTATCTAGTATTGGTGCAAGTGCAAGTATGTGCATCTAAAAGACAGACAGACTGCGCCTAGTACCACAGTCCTACTCAGCTCGAGACGAAAATCCATCAAAATCGACATGACCGAAGAGGGACTAGTCGATTGTAATGCATTTTCGTTTTGTAGGACTGTTCCTACAAAACGAAAATGCATTACAATCGACATGTCCTGCGGCTAGTCACAGTCCTGGAGTACGAAAATGCATTACAATCGACATGACCGAAGAGGGAATAGGCGCATGATCGACCAATCGGACCTGCGCCTAATCACAGTCCTACAGTACCTACGAAAATGCATAAAAATCGACATGACCGCAGAGGGAATAGGCGCAGGATCGCCCCAATTGGTCCTGCGCCTAATCACAGTCCTGAAGAACTCAGGACTAAAATCCATCAAAATCGAAATGACCGAAAAGAACTCGATCGACCAGTCGGTCTTGCGCCAAGATAATATTCGATATTTACAAATCAATGCATCAAAGAGGCCCCGCGAGACGTGCAGTACGGTGCTTCAACACGGGATCACGGGGACAAAATAATGTTGAGTTGTGTCATTTTTACCCGACTGTAAAGAAGGGTTATGTTTTACGCGCGTATCTTGTATGTATGTATGTAATATTCTTTATTACCTGATATCTCACAATCCACTGAACGGATTTATACAATTCACACGTCGTTAGATTCGTAATAATTGCCCAAGTGTTCTTAGATAGATGACGTTTTTAAAAAACAAACATGGCGGCTATGAGATGTCAAAATAAAGAGGTGTGAAAAAAAAAATTGTTTCGAATACTGTAATATGCGTATCAAATTAAAAAGCTCATCTTAAGCATTTCAAAAAGGTATAATATGATTATGACTGTAATACTAAAAAAGTTAGTTAGCAACCATTGATTTTTCAATTTTCAATACTTGACAATAGCTGTGATAAAAGTAAGTTGCTACATCAGTTACATCCTACAACAACTAAAAAGTATTAAATAAAAAAATAAATTATAAAAATAAAAAAACCCGCCTGCACAAAAAAGATGGAAACAAGATCCCCTACATAATTATACTATTTCATGCATACGGAGGCATTAATGAATCTCGACAAACTTAGTAAAGTGCCTCCGACTTTATTTTTTTATTTATTAAACGTGTATATCTTACGAAGTATGGGGCGCAGACCTACCTACCTTTTTGTTCTCAAATTTCTGGTTTCTACAAGATCAATGTGATCACAGGGTCAAAACTTTGAACTCCTATATCACATGAACTATGGGGCGCAGATCTACTTTGATTCTCTCTCACACTTTGTTACTCGTTCAAACGAGTTTGATTACAAATAAGGTTGGTTTGGTTGGTTGGTACAAATAACCTATAGTTTGTGTGAAATAGGCGTTCAAAGTTTTGGCCTTGCGATCACGTAGATCTCGTCAAAACAAGAAGTTTAAACACAAACAAGGTGGGTCTGCGCCCCATAGTTAGTAAGATGTAGGCGTTTAAAGTTTTGACACCGTGATCACATAGATCTCATCAAAATAAGAAGTTTGAGTACAAACAAGATGGGATTACGACTTATAGTTCGTGTGATATAGGCGTTCTAAGTTTTGACCCCGCGATCACGTAGATCTCGTCAAAACAAGAAGTTAGAATACAAACAAGGTGGGTCTACGCCCCATAGTTCATAAGATGTAGGCGTTTAAAGTTTTGACCCAGTGATCACATAGATCTCATCAAAACATCAAGTTTGAGTACAAACATGGTGGGTCTACGACTTATAGTTCGTGAGGTATAGGCGTTCAAAGTTTTGACCTAGCGATCACGTAGATCTCGTCAAAACAAGAAGTTTAAGTAGACACAAGATGGGTCTGCGCCCCATAGTTCGTAAGATATAAGCGTTTAAAGTTTTGACCCCGTGATCACATAGATCTCATCAAAACATCAAGTTTGAGTACAAACATGGTGGGTCTACGACCTATAGTTCGTGAGATATAGGCGTTCAAAGTTTTGACCCCGCCATCACGTAGATCACGTCAAAACAAGAAGTTTCAGTACAAACAAGATGGGTCTGCGCCCCATAGTTCGTAAGATATAAGCGTTTAAAGTTTTGATCCCGTGATCACATAGATCTCATCAAAACATCAAGTTTGAGTGCAAACATGGTGGGTCTACGACTTATAGTTCGTGAGATATAGGCGTTCAAAGTTTTGACCCCGCCATCACGTAGATCTCGTCAAAACAAGAAGTTTCAGTACAAACAAGATGGGTCTGCGCCCCATAGTTCGTAAGATATAAGCATTTAAAGTTTTGACCCCGTGATCACATAGATCTCATCAAAACATCAAGTTTGAGTACAAACATGGTGGGTCTACGACTTATAGTTCGTGAGATATAGGCGTTCAAAGTTTTGACCCCGCGATCACGTAGATCTCGTCAAAACAAGACGTTTAAGTAGAAACAAGATGGGTCTGCGCCCCATAGTTCGTAAAATATAGCCGTTTAAAGTTTTGACCCCGTGGTCACGTAGATCTCGTCAAAACAAGAAGTTTAAGTAGAAACAAGATGGGTCTGCGCCTTATAGTTCGTAATATATAGGCGGTAAAGTTTTGACACAAAGATCTTAACAAACCGGAACGACGAGGAAATCTTAAGAAGGGTTCCTCGTCCTTAGGTAAGTAAGTAATTGAAATGAAGTAGAAAATCCGGATTTTCATAAATTTTAGCTAAGAACACTCGATCAAGTCAACTTTCAATCAAAAAAACTAGATCAAAATCGGTTCATCCGTTTGGAAGCTACGTTGCTACAGACAGGCACACAGATACATCATTAAGCAGATACGCGTTAAATTTATAACACTCGTCATTTTTGTCGAGGGTTAAAAAAAGAGTTAAATACCTACTCCCGATGTGGTCGTTAATGAATATTTACAATAAAATTATTCAAGGACTCTGACAGTTACACTCTCAAGGCCCGTATTATTAAAACGATCTCAAACGTAAGATCGACCTTGAACACGAGTTCGAGACTCAGTTCTATTCAATAGATAAGTCATAATACAGAAAAATTATGGCAAAAAAATAATATTTTTGCCATTGATATCGTCACAGATAATATAATACTATAAAATCGTCGCTCGTTGATTAAGTCAATTTTAATCCTAAATTGTGGATTTTGTGAAATTATGCATAATCTTTTCACGATTACATTTAAATAAGTATAAAAAAATGTTCTCTCACAATAAACCAAGACCAAAAAGATGATTGATGTAAGTATAACATTTTAGACAAGGGTCACCCATCTATGCACCGACTGTGGTAAAGTTATTTAACTTACGCAAACATTCTATCATAATAGAAGTAGGTTCAACTTTGAGGTGTACACTGACGAGTTACTTTAGCAATAACAAATTCGTTTAATGTAATTATGTAGTGTCGTCGCCTATTAGGGTCTAATTACTATATTTTTGAGGTCTGCACTCGAATGACGTCATTTAAAGCGATTTTCTGCGTTATTTGTACGGGCGCGATATAAGCTATCAATACATGTTTATTAATTAGTGCCGTTTAGTAAGACGCTAACCGCACTTAGAAGGGAACTCAGATGATATCGTTCTTTAGAACGAATCTGAGCTTCATCTATTAATACGGACCTAAGCACGGCCGATGACCGCGTAGTAGCAAATAGCAACCAACTTTATTTCCAAGTAAACGCACGACCTAGATCAAACCAAGCGGAGGCCTCAATTTTCATCCCTCGATGTTTTTACCGCCATCTTTTGGCGACTTTAGTAAAGAGGGCCATTAAAATCAATCAGCTGTAGCCTGAATCACTAGATGTCGCTTGCTATGCACCACTGCTAATGCCATCTAACGTCTCCGTAAACGAGCCCGAAAACGAGCCCGAGTTAGGACGATCGCATTTCTTTGTATGGGATGAGGTATCTGTACTAGTATAGTATTATATTATCTGTGACTACGTGCAGTGACCTAACTACGTAACTTTGTAATGAGGTCAAGAATATAACTATTAGAAATTATTTACTGTGTAAATATGTGTTATTTTGCTTTGTTTGAAAGTTTTCAATTACATTTAGATATTAAGAATTGTACATTTTTAGATACAATAATGAAATCTTTCTAAATTCATGGTTTTATGAAAAAGGTTATCGAAACTGAATAATGTACGTATGAACAAAGTTGTTTCGGTTTGAAAAATATGAAACGTCAAACGGTACCTCTTAGATTTGATGGACTGTAAGTATGCATTTAGAAAAATACTTAAAAAAATAATAAAAAGAATTTTAAAACAACACAAAAAGAGACTGGCAAACTTGAGACTCGATCCTCCGACTTCGCTCATTAAATACCGCTACTTGTGCCAATAGACCACCTCTATCGATTCAAAAAGGTTAAAATAGGTGATCTTAAGAAAATTTAAAATGTTGTGTTTAGCTCCTTATAGTTTTAGCGTGAAGTTATTGTTTCCATGGGTTACAATTGTAAATAATGTCTTATTGTGGAAAAAATTGTGAAAAACCATAGTGGTTCGACCAAACATACGTTGCTGCTCGCTCCCCATAGACGATAGCGTAATGATTCATAGTGTAAGTAATGACCTAGAGTATTTACAATAAAACTGCAAATTTTCATGATGATCCGTCAAGTAGTTATTGTTTTATAACGATAAATAGCTACAGACATTATCCGTTATTGCTTAGCTCCTATGGGAAATAGCGTGATAAATTATAGCCTATATGTTAATCCAGACTTATTAGAATACACATACAAAATTGCAACTGAATCTGTCTGGTAGTTTTTGCGTGATGCGTGTTCAAACAAACAGACAGACAGACAGACAGACAGACAGACAGACAGACAGACATTTCTAAAAATGTAGGAATATGTTTAAATACTCTTTTCGAACATTTCCCAATATTTTTTTTCACTATGTTCGGCCATGTACAGACACGTGAAATTTACAATTTTATTATATGTATAGAAGATATAGATATCTCGGCCTTTGCCGGTTTTTTTTACGGGAAACACGGGCCGAAGCCAAGTGTTAACCTGTACAATCACAATTATTACTCTAAGGGGTTTGTTGCGTCAATGCAGTGGTTGCCTTGGTTATCTGTCTGTAAAAACTTTCTAACTATTCTGCAAGTATTTAATATAGCGGCCTGTTGGAGATTTTTATAAATGTAAGTAAAGTAATAAAAGTAAGTAAGTAGGAAGATCTAATGTTTTTATGGACTGGTGAAGTTGTTCGGGGACAACGCCAGTAGTAGAAATTACTACCGGTACTATCGTGACGCTATTAAGACGCCACATTCTTGCTATTTCAATTTTCAGATCTACATATTTAGAAAGCTTTTCTGATATAGTATTTTGCAAATTATGTGTATTAGGTACAGCGATATCTACAAGTTGCGCAGTTTTGTTAATTTTGTCTAGTAGGGTAATATCTGGTCGGTTGAAGTGTGTAGTCTTGTCAGTCAATATGGCTCGGTCGAAGTAAAGTTTATGTGTAGAGTTTTCTAAGACGGTTTCTGGGCTATATTTGTAATAAGGTATTGGTTGTGTGGAAATAAGATTGTATTTTATTGCAAGTTTTTGGTGAATTATGTTCGCTATCTGATCGTGTCTGTGTTTGTAGTCTGTCTGAACTATTGCTTTGCATGCACCTGTGATATGTTGTATAGTTTCCGAAGCACTATTACAACGTCGACATATATCGACTGTCTGAGTAATACGCATTATATGTTTTCTATAGTTACGAGTTTCTATTACTTGGTCTTGTATAGCCTGCATGAACCCTTCAGTCTCCGGGAAAAGGTTACCACCATTGAGCCACTCGTTCGACGCCGTCTTGTCGACTGTTGGCTCATTTAGGTCTCGTCGATGTCTCCCGTGTAGTGACTTCTGCGTCCATGTGTTTATTTTTGTACGTATGTCAGTCTGTCTTTCATTGGTTTGTATATTGCTATCGGATAAATTTAAAGGCGTTAATTTTTGGTCACTGAAAACTATTGCTTTATGTAGGGTAGATATGGAGCTCCTTGCGTTGAAGTATGATCTAAGGTTGGTTATTTGTTTGTTATGCAAATTGGTAATGTCTATTATACCCCTACCTCCTTCTTTCCTTGGTAATATGAGTCTCTGTATGCATGCTCTGCGGTGGTGTTTTCTATGTTTAGTTAATGTAGTGTTAATGATGCGTTGTAAGTTTTTAAGCTCAGTTTTTGTCCAGTTAATTATTCCAAAAAAGTAAGTAAGAATCGGGATAGCATACGTATTAATTGCTTTTGTAATATGCCTAGCATGTAATTGGGTATTAAATATAGAATTTAGTCTTTGCTTAAACTGTTGAGTTAACTTTGTCTTAATTTCTTTGTGATGAATAAGTTTTGATTGAATGTAGCCTAAATACTTGTATGGGTCGGTTTCATCGAGTGAATTTATAGTGTCTCCAGAGTGAGTTTCATGTGAGTGTGTATATGTTTTGCCGGATAATACAGAGTTAATATTGCATTTGTCTAGACCAAATTCCATTTTTATGTCATGAGAGAACTGTTCTGTGATCTTTGCTAATATGGTTAAGTCGTCTGGTGTGGAAGCATATCATTTTAGGTCATCCATGTAGAGGAGGTGATTAATTTTATACTGTCTGTTCGCCTGTCTGTCCGAAGTCATCATGTCACATTCTAATATATAACCAGGTTCACTAGAATGTAATTGTTTTGAAAGTGGGTTTAATGCAAGACAAAACCACAGAGGGCTAAGTGCGTCGCCTTGAAATATTCCTCTCTGAATGTTAATTGATTGTGTCTCAATGATTCCTGTAGGTGATGTCAGTCGTAGTCGCGTCGTCCATCTTGTCATAATATTAGTTAAAAACGTACATATCATGGGATTAATTTTGTATAATTCTAGTGATTCTATGAGCCATGTGTGAGGGACTGAGTCGTATGCTTTTTTGTAATCTATATAGGGTAACCAGTATAGTTATTGCCCGGTTAAGGAATTGAAACACATTTTTAGTTTATAATATTTTTATATAAAAAGAAATCGACTAAAAAACTATTGTTTATGGAATAATAGTAAACTTTCTAAAGGAACATCAGTCATTTAGTTTTTAAATCTTTGGAGACATAATATTTAAAAATTAACAAAAATAAAACCTCTAAAATCACAGTAATTGGCCACTAGATTTAGTAATTGCCACTTCTCACATACAGTCATTGACCACCTTATAATAATCAAGTAATTTACCTTAATTTTAATTTAAATGACTAAAAATTGAGATCTCTTCTTGCTTTTTGTACATTTAAATATAACTTTTCACAGTCAGAATAGGAATCATCGTCAGAATCATTAACTTTATAGCAAAAATGACATAAAAACAGCATCATGTCATCATCATCATCGGGAATGTTATTTTTGTGGCTATCTGGTACGCATCTTATATGAAAGGCTAGGTGACAGGAACTGCATTCAATTTTGTGTTTGATAATTAAGTGTTTGCACACTGCACAGGGATCGTTGGATTTAATATGTACTTCAGCTAAAACAGTGATCCTTTTCGATTCTGGAATGACACTAGCATTGCTTTCTGCTGAATTAGTAATTACTTCCAGTTCTCTATTTATTGATTTTACTTTAGTTTTACTCTTGCTTTCACCTTTTTTACACTTCTCAGTCTTCTTCACCTCTCTCTCCATTTTCTTCTTTTCCTTTTCTTTCAATTGTATTTCTTTATCGGACTGTTTTTTTTGTAAAGCTAATTTGAACTTGTTTGACGTAATAGCAAATGGTTGTCTTTCTAGTTGACGCTTTCCTTTTCTTACAGGTGTTTTTGGATAGGCTAAATATTCTCCAAAAGAAGTTTTTATTTTAACTAACTTCGGACTCTCAACAGCATTTACAATAGGGGTAATAGATTGTGACTGGCTAGATTGGTTTTCGATTTCAGAATTATCATATAAAATATTTGGGTCAGATTTAGATGTCCCAGGGAGGCTATTTAGGTAGTAGGGAGTTTTGTTACGGTTGGCTATAGTAGGAAGACTATTTTCTTTTATGGGAGAAACTTCTACTAGCTGCATAACTTGTACGTCATCTAAAATTTCAATCTGGTTATAATCTTCTGAACGTGCATTAGTATTCTGAATTAAATTTACGGATTGCGAAGATAATTGAGCTTGATTTGCTGTCGTCTCATCTTTAGTGACTGTACAGCTTTGAATTTGTGAATGAAATGCTTTCCAAAGGTTGTAGATGATGCCCAAGTGAGGGTCAGTAGTATTAAATGATTCATCTTGAAATCTATTAAAAAGAGAAGCTCCTGTTATTGTTTTGAACGTTTCGAAATTAATCGTCGCAGTATCTGGAACTTCCTTTGAAATATCTCTCGGCTTACTAACATTCTGGCCTAAGCACTTGGAATAATTGATGGAATCGGGGTTAAAAGGACAAAGACCGCAAGCTCTAAAACCATTAACCAATATCTCTGGCCTCAGACTTGCTTGGAGGACTTCATAGAGAATAGGTGCAAAATTAAGTTTTGTTATTCCCTTGTTTTCATTAGAAAGTTGCCATTTCTTCAAATATTTTCTCCAGCCAACTTTCAAGGGTCTAAATGCAGAGACGTCCGCTGGTTGAATTATTCTCGTGGCATTGGGATACAAAGCTATCAACTCAATTTGAAGATGCGTACATAACTGACTCAGATGATAATTTAAATGTGTTTTGTGACCATCGACATAAAGAATAACTGGGAATTCAACTGATTTGCTTACTAAATAAGGGTGAAAGACGTTGGCTATAAATTCATAAAACACTTCGGTAGTCATCCAACCATTGTCGGATTTTCCAATGCCCCATCCTTCTGGTAAAGACTCACATATTTTTTCAGGTAGTCTTTGATAGGGATACACAATAAATGGACAACATATATCACCAGCAGCCGAAAACGTGAATAAAGCTGTTATAGATTCTTTCGCGTTAGAGTGTTCGATGTTGTAAACATTTTTGGATCCTTTTTCAGCAACAACAAGTCCCGAACTTAGACAAATCTGAAAATTCGTCTCATCAGCATTGAAAACTTTACTGGGTTGGCTAAGAACCTCAATTAAGCCCTTTTCGTCAGCGTAAGCACGAACTTCATCAAACCATCCCCTAATATCTTTTTCAGACACGTTTGAGCTGGCTTTAGTCACTCCTTCAGAAGTTCGTATGCTTAATTTAGGGTGCCTTTTTAAAAACGCCTTCCACCACCCAATACCAGGCCTGTTATTAGTAAATGGGTTAGGTCTCGGATTCTCAACAAGAAACTTCTGCACACTATCTAAAATATTTTCTTTATTTTTTGGGAAACCTTTGCGAGCTGAAGTTATTATCCAGTCTTCAAGAAGAGCTTCTTCATTCGTGGTTAAGATAGGCGACGGCCCTAGGCTAGTTTTATGACCTGGGTTACGTTTATAGAGCCTTAATGTTGACCTCGGGACACCGTATTTCTGTGCTATTTGACGATCTGATAATTGCTGGTCATTATGCTGTACTTCAGCAATCGCTTTTTCGAGGTTTTCTTGCGTATATTTGAGTTTTGGTGCTTTTGGCATTCTGAAAGATATAATTTAGGTAGGTACCTATGTTCAGATCTAAAATTCTAACTCCTAATATATAATTATTGACCGGACAATAGCTGTACCAATTGCCATTGGCAATAAGTGAAACAATATATGGCAATTACTATATTTGGTAATTATGGAGTACAGTGATTACCCACCCCCTTTTAAAACTTTACGAAAAGAGTAACGGTCAAATTGATACGTTGTATAGACACTGAAATCATTCTTGTGACCTATAAATCAATTAAAAACCTTTTATAAACCAGAAATCCTAGCAAGTATTATCAATTCAGATACGTTGTTCTTAAGAAAAATCACAAGAAACTTACTTTTTTGGCGGAACTGCACACCTGTTACACTAACTTCGGCCATGACACTTTAAAAAGGACAGTGTTGCCAGTATTTTAAATAAAAATGCTACCATAATACTAAAAGTGACCTCTATCGCGATAAATTTGAACTGGTTACTTTAGAAATTCGCAAAAAATATGTATTCATGCTTAATGTTGGCAATCACTGTATGCTGGGCAATGACTGTGTCGGTTACCCTACATAGTACACAAGTCTTTTTTTCTTCGTTGAACTTGACCATGTATAACTGCGTCTATCGCTAATTGTTCCTTACAATCCTGACTGTATTTTCTGCATCCTTTCTGGTGTTCTGTTAAAATTTGATTATCTTCAAGATGTCTATAAACTATATGGGTGATGCATGAGGTAATTATTTTATATATTGTCTGTAAGCAAGTTATTGGTCGATATTTAGCTGGATTGGTTGTGTCAATGTAATCTTTTGGGAGCATATATGTAATTCCTTCTGTCATATAATTGGGCATAGAAGTTGGGTGTACTATGAAGTTATTTATGTGATTATGAAGATATGGATGTATGTATGTGATTTTTTTGTACCAATAATTGTGTAATCCATCAGAACCTGGCGCTTTCCAGTTATGTAATTTTTTAATCACTTCTTGAAACACATCTATGCTCACATACTCAAATTTCATCTGTCCAATTTCTGCGTTCCTTGACTTTTCTATCTGAATCCACTCCGCATCCCTATTGTGGCAGACAGGGTTTTGCCATATATCTGACCAGAATCTTTCTAATTTATCTATTTCGGGCTGATTTCTAGGATTATCTGGTATTGTTTGATTTGTACTTGCCTTTTTTAATGTTCTATAAAATTGTTTTTCATTATTGCTAAACTGGTTATTTTGTGTCTTTCGAAGTGTGCATTTCGTGTACCTACTCAATCTACTTTTTGTAACAGTAAGTTTTTGTTTTAGAGTGTCCAAGAATTGTGTGAGTTGTGAGTTAGGTTCTTCATGTATTGTGTGTATTTTATATTGTTCAAGTATTTTATGTACCTCACTAGCAACATTTCTGTTTCTATTTCCATTTATGTACTGCGTAAGTCTACCTATCTTTGCTCTCAGTGCTGTAACCTTACGTTCTAGTCTATTTTGCCATATGGGTTTATTATTGTCCCGGTGTGGGTAAACCGTATCTGTAGGTGAAAGATTAATTTTCGCTCCGTTAATTTTAGCTGCTGTCCATGCAGCACTGTATAAGCTTGTCTGTAGTGTGTTATAGCCTGTATCTAAGTTGAAATGTTTAGGTAATAATAATAATTATAATAATAATATCTTGGGACAACTCACACAAAGCTATCTGATCCAAAACTAAGCAGAGCTTGTACTATGGAAATCAGACAACCGTAAACATACTTATATATTTCTAAATACATACATATTATAGATAAATAACACCCAGACACAGAATAAACCATCGTGCTCATCACACAAAGTTTTATCCTGGGTGGGGATCGAACCCACGACCTCTTGCGTAGCAGTCGGATACACTCCCACCGCGCCACAGAGGTAATATAATATTGTTTAAATAGTTGACTACGTTTGAAAATTTTTTAGATGATTTTTGTCTTGGTATGAATTGTCTTTTTGTGGGATTAATTTCAGTGAAATATTGTAGAGCTAGTATAAATGTTTTTTCTATATCAGTGTTTTTCTCACAGTTTGTCAAAATTTCATCATTTGAGTAAGGTGTATTGATATGTGTAGGGGTTTCTGAGCATGTATTGACTAAAGTATCGGAGATTTGGTTTTCTAATTCTAGGATGGAAATACATTCTCTATTGTCAGTATTTGATTCGGGAACTGTAGGTCTTATCTGCAATTCTTGAAACACTTCATTCCTTATTTCTGTTAACCTTACTTCGCTTATTAATATTATAACCTTTTCAGGTACGGAACCCTAAAAATGTAAAAATAAATCTGAGTCCACGAAGAGCGCCTGCCAAAAATATTGATAGGTGCCTTTCGTATACTAGGCTGGGTGCTATTCGCACAGGTGCGATTCAAACGAGTGCTTTAGATGGACTACCTCGCATACGATAGCAGTACGCACAAAACCTAACAACGTGCGGAAGTGTCAAAACTAAAGCAATAAATTGGGATGCGAGAAGTCACGTACAACGTAGGGAGGGATCGGCATCCACCAAAACATTGATTACGCACGAACGTTCTATTACGGTAATCGCCAATTGTTGTTGATTCAGATCGACGAATTGTGTTCCTCTTTTGAAATCTCCTCGGCCGTACGGCGAAGATACTGAATAATTCGAATTATAAATACAATCAAAGTTGTTGTTTGAATACCAAATGTAAATTGTGAAATGAGACTAGGATTTTTGACTATTTTTCTTAATTTGAATTGTCTCCTTTTTTTTTCGAGTTAATTGTAAATTTTAACTTTATTAAATTGTTTTATTGTTACATCGGAAACTGTGAAAATAATGTCTATTTTTACAACGCTAAATAATCTATACCAATATTATAAAGATGAAAGATTTGATTGTTGTTTGATTGTGTGTTTGTATTGAATAGGCTCCGAAACGACGATTTGAAAAATTCTTTCATCTTTGTGAAGTTACACCAACCCCGGGTAACATAGGCTATTTTTTATCCCTGTATTCCCACGGGAACGGGAACTACGCGGGTGAAACCGTAAGGCGTCCGCTAGTAACCTATATGACTACTTCAGATGTAGATACACTTAAGTACTTCAGAGTATAACATTTTAACATAATTAATAAACTAATCTGAAGCCTTTATTATATAATACTAAAGTATGCCATTTTAAAGCTTAAAATGTTTGTGAAACAAAACAACTGATTACAGTCAGCTATAAAATGTAATGTAATGAGTTCTAAAGCTATCATCATATAAACTTAATGTTGCCAGCTCAGTTGCAAAAATTAGTTTGTATTAAAAGTCGCGCGAATATTACGACTTCGTTTCTCTATATTAATAAAACAGTCCAGCCGGAGATAGGACATGTTGTTTGACAGTTTATATGAATGAATACCTTAAACTTTGTGTTGCTCTACGGAAATAATGAGGAAAAGTTTTAAATGGACCATTCCTAATTTGGACACTGTGACGTATTTTGGACTAAAGAGGAAAAGTTGTGACCAATAAAGCAAATTAGTTTTTGTTTCTTTTCATTCATTAATTATCTTTCTGAATTAAATTATTTTTTCATCGTGATGCTAACTTTTTGTAATAAAAGATTGATTGTCGTTAAATTGGGTTGTTATTCTCATTGATATATTTTACTACAATGGACTTGTTTCTAACTAGTCAAAACAGCAACTCTTTAGGAAATATAAATACAGATTTTTTATCGAGTTTTCATACAAATACCGGAGTATGATATCACTATTTTTTCTAGTCAAATCACTTCTTTTTATTCTTTGTAAAAAAGTCTTCACTTTTTAGTGTATTGGTTGATTTATGTTACAATAGCATAATCCACACTGCTCATTTCTTTTTACAAATTTAAATGTTGCGTTTTGCGATACAAGGCCGTTGATTTTTGAGTAGTTCCCCTGATACTAAACTATCAGTTCCGTTACATGATTTGACGGAGGCGAAGAATCAGGTATCGAATACGGTACTCAGATCGCAACCCACAATATCTAATATTGAATAGTTTCGCAGGTCATCTGCGGTATTCATCATCAGTTCCATTTCATTCAATGGTGTTTTTTAAGAGTAAATGCACGAATTACAACAAAATTTCTATAATAGGGGTGCTTTTAATATATTCCTAGTAGCCTTCGATAGTGTCGACAATGACGTACTTTTTTTTTTTGTGTCTAACTCTGCACCATTGCAATCTGTTGCACACAACAATAAGCCACTGTTTTAGCTGATATTTTTTTATCTGATTAGGGCTTTTAGCTTGGAGAGACACTTCTCAGATGAGTGTCTCATTCCATCCTGACGAATCTATCCTGAAGAGTTGGTACGCTATGTCTCTTTAGTCTTCGATATTGGAGACCTTGGTCTCCACTAAATCGGACGGCAAGCTCATTTTTGTGTTTTGATAGTCTATTCTGGTAGGCGTCACTATATTTTGCTATCTCCTGTTTGACAGTTGGTAGTTTTATATCAAGGTATATGATCTTGTTACCGATGTATTGGGGGATGTTAAAGATAGCCCTCAGCGTTTTTGTTTGAAATCTTTCCAATATCTCTATGTTGCTGTTGCTGGCACTGCCCCAGAGTTGTATGCCATAAGTCCATATTGGTTTCAAGATGGCTTTGTAAACTAACAACTTGCTTTGAATGACGTACTGTTAACAAAATTTTCAAGAGCTGGAGAGCTGGAAGAGACGCCTAAACCTTTGCAGTTTTAGTTTTAAACAATATGTAAAGTACAATGGATACACTTTAAGCGCGTATCACACTCGTACCCGTACTCGAGCAGTAGTCCCATTACATTATGATTACTACATGAAGGGCGAGATGATTCCTCGTGTAACAGTGTGAGATCTCGGAGTTTTATTTTCTCCTGACTTAGTGTTTCGACAGCATATTATCAAAATGTATACAATGGCTTATTGGAACTTAGATTTTTTCAGAGAAACCGATGACTTCCAAAACACCGTTGCTGTTAAATCGTTATATAATGCTCTTGTAAGGAGTAAGTTAAAAACTAGCGCCATGATTTGGGACCCCCATGAAACCAAATATACTCTGATGTTGGAGAAGTTGCAAAATAAAGTAAGGTTTAATATGGCTATTTCCATTTTACCCACTTATGCCTCCCACCCTCTTTGTTATAAATGGTGATATTATAAGCTGGAGGTTAGACGCAGCTTAGCTCATGTTAGGTACGTATTCTTAATAATCCGTGGAAATTTGAATAATCCCAAATTCTGGAATCTTTGAAATTGATTGTTTCTACACGAGGCTACGACAGGCGCCTAGAAACAGGTTATTTGAGGTACCAACAGCCCGCACAAATATTTTAAAATTTGCACTGATTGTTCGAGCGATTAATATTATTAAGTGCATCTCTCATAAAAATAGACATTTTTATATGTACATGGCCGGAATTGGAAAAGGTGACATTGCATCTTTTGTCATACTTATGGTTTAAGAATTTTGTGTATGTTGTATGTTGTTTTATTAGGTTCGCCTGTAAAGACAATGTATGTTATAAATAAATAAATAAATTTAAAAAAATATATATTTGAAGAGTTCCCGAGATTTCTCCAAGATTTCATCATCTGATCGGAACTTTGATGACAATGGGACCAATCTAGAAGTATACCCTTCCAAATACAAAAAAAAAAAAAATTAAATCGGTTCAGCCGTCTGCGAGTAATCGGGTAACAAACATTAAAAAAAAATACAGTCGAATTGAGAACCTCATCCTTTTTGAAGTCGATTGAAAACGACAAACTAATGCAAATATAGAAAACCTACTGTCTATTGCAATATCACATTAATAAAAAAAAGTCGTAAAAGTAGGAAAGCATGATTTACCACGAGGGAAAAAGAGAAAAATGCAATTCGCTGCTCTCATCTGTTCACGCCGGTGATGAGACAATGACTTAAAAAAATTAAGTAAATTGTAAAGATTTTATGGTGACTCTTTTTGTGCGCCTACAACCTATCTACACTTTTTTACTTAAAACATCATTGTACTATTTAGTCTTTTTATTTTTTTGTTTACCTAGGAAACTGGTCGATTAGTTGACTATCTTTTAACTTTGAGCATTATGCTAATCTTTACAATAAAAATACGTAGGTAAGGATATTATATGATATGCTTATAATTTATACTTTATCCTGGGTTCATAATCAAGTTATTTTTTTTCATTTCGGCAAGCCCGTGCGTACTGTCAAAATCTTGTCATAATGGTAAATACAGTTGGATCAACGTAACTAGGCCGGACTGAAGTGGTTGCGCAGATGCATTTTTTGGAAGTAAATGGTGACAGGAAGCGGGGGGCGGGGGCGGTAACTAAACCAAGAGAATTAGAGATGCGATTACGCATTACATTGTCATAATTAGTATTACCACAGATAATATAATACTATACTACAGTCCATCAAATCTAAGAGGTACCGTTTGACGTTTCATATTTTTCAAACCGAAACAACTTTGTTCATACGTACATTATTCAGTTTCGATAACCTTTTTCATAAAACCATGAATTTAGAAAGATTTCATTATTGTATCTAAAAATGTACAATTCTTAATATCTAAATGTAATTGAAAACTTTCAAACAAAGCAAAATAACACATATTTACACAGTAAATAATTTCTAATAGTTATATTCTTGACCTCATTACAAAGTTACGTAGTTAGGTCACTGCACGTAGTGTTGCGACTCTTCGGATACACTTGTATGCAAAAAAATCGTTTACATATACGAAAAATCGAATGTATTATTTACAAATTACACTTGACAACCAAACAAATATTTTTTCATGTGAATGGGATTTACCTCACATATTACGATTACATAACTAAATAGTTATGTAATCGTAAAATATGAGATAAAACCCATTCACCAAAAATACGTATTTATAAATCAAATATATTTGCTTCTTTAAAAAGTTGTCGAAAGCGATTTGTCGATTTTTGATTTTCGCGCCCAAATAAGTCGGGGTTTCTCGCGCTAACGCTGTCGAAATAGTAAATGGAGTCAGGGATAGTGTTTTTTACATTTATTTTTGTGTATGATAGTATGGGTTTGCATATTACAGAGAAATAAACAAATTTTTAACAAGCACATCCATTGATTTTACAATTACAATTTTTTCTTCTAAGTCTTATTTCTACGTCTAAAACTAATAAAAATAAGGTATGTAGAACCCATTCACAAAAATGTTGTTGCCTGATGTTATAAATTAACGACGTTACTGCGCGACCGCATAATGCACTGAATACACAGATACCCTAAAATAAATTAATTTAATTATTTTTAGGTCAATAGGCAAAATCGCAGGTGTCCAAGTCTCTACAATTTTTTTTTTCTGGCAACACTGCCAACTACAAGCGCACGCGGTCCGCTCGGTCGGTTCGGCGTCAGCAGTCTCTCGCCATCTTGGAGCTGACTGTGCGCGTACTTGCTTTCTCGTTTGTGTTTTACAATTTGTGACTTGGCTATTACTTTTCTGGACTGATCATTCTTTATCCGTTTACCTTGGCAATATTTATACTGGACTCCGAACTAAGCAAGTGTTTATTAATAATGTCGAAAAGAGGACGTACTTTGAACAGCCAGGCTCGTGAATTGGTGGTGAAATATTACACGAGTATTTTGAGCGTGAATCTCAAAATGGTGGACTTCTACTGCCAGTTACACAAGTTCGGGATCGCGTCGGTGAAGCTCTCGGTATTGGTAGCCGCACCGTTGGCAAAATATTAAGTGAAAAATATGGGCCTTCGGGGAGTGACAGTAACGTACTTCACACACCGAAAAAACGAAAAAGAAATAAACCTGTGACAGGCATCGATGAATTCGATAGTCATGCTATTAGAAACCATATATACGTGTATTTTACAAGAGGCGAATTTCCAACATTGGCAAAGTTATGTGCAACTTTAAAAGATGCCGGGCTGTATAAGGGAAGCATAGAGTCGTTGAGAACGGTAATAACAGGAATTGGCTTCAGATACAAAAAAGTTGACAAACGAAAAATTGTTATGGAGCGACATGACATAATTATGCAGCGACTAACATTCCTGCGCGAAGTTAAACAAATTATAAACTGGGATAATGTAATATTTTTGGACGAAACCTGGCTAAATTCCAACCATTCTGTGCCGAAAACATGGACTGATGATTCTGAAGCTTCGTGCTCGAAGGTGCCGATAGGAAAAGGTGGACGCCTCATAATATGCCATGCTGGGTCAGCGTCTACAGGCTTAGTGGAAAACTCTTTATTAGCTTTCCAATCCAAAAGCACTAAAGAGTATCATGAAGAAATGGACGCAGTAAGGTTCCGAGAGTGGTTCTTAAATTTATTACAGAATATCCCTCCTAACAGCACAATTATAATGGATAATGCCCCATATCACTCTGTGCAAATTGATAAAGCACCTACGTCAGCCAATAAGAAAGCAGATTTGGTGGCATGGCTGCAAAGAAAAGGAGTGGATGCCGACATGTCACTATTAAAAGCTGAATTATTACAGTTAGTGAAATTGCATAAACCACCAAAACCGACATATGTAATTGACCAATTGGCCGAAGAGCACGGGCACAAAGTCATACGACTTCCTCCGTACCATTGCCAATATAATGCCATTGAACTGATTTGGGCCCAAGTTAAAGGTAATATTTTATAATATTATAATAATAACACGAGTACTTCTAACATTTATAATTTAAACAATGGTTTTCGTCTGCTATCAAATAGTTACATTATTGTTTTACAGGTTATGCAGCAAGACACAACACAAAACCACCCTTCAGTGTCAAGAAAATGGAAGGTTTATTAAAGGAAGCATGTGCCCAAGTTACACAGGAAGATTGGAGTAAAGTAGTACAAAAAACAAAGAAAATAATAATGGACGACTTCGAAAGAGACGTACACTTTGATAATGTAATGGACAATCAACTGGTCATTAATTTAAATGACGATGATGACGAAGACGACGATACTAGTACTAGTAGTGAATAAAAAAATATCCTAAACATTTCTTTTATTTAATTATAACAATTGATTTCTTAAATTCGGATATTATAGTAATCGATCTCTTAAAGTTCGGATATTATAGTAATCGATCTCTTAAAGTTCGGATATTATAGTAATCGATTTTTTCATCCCATCCCTATCATTCAATTGTCAGAACTGTCAAACGGTACTTCTTAGATTTGACGGACTGTAGAACTTATGTTTTTTTGTGATTATTTTCGTAAAGAAATTGTTTTTCAAAGTTTCTTTAGTATTTACTGTAACTGTTCTAAATTTAAACTTTTATGAACTCATTAAAATAGTGTTTTTATATTGTTGAATTAAAATGTTATTAGTATTTTTAATCGATTAAACATAATTAATCGTTTTCGTAAGTAATTTCAGGGTCACATCTCTATGACATGCGCGAAAATGATAAAAACCTAACTTCAATCCGGTCAAGTTACGTTGATCGTACTGTAGAGAGCTGCGCTTAGATTATGCATCAATGCGCTTGCGCGGCGTACAACTTTGAGCGCACCGCGCATGCGCCAGTTCGCACGGACTTGCCGCGAAAAGGAAAAAAAAGACCGTGAATAAAGACCTTGTTATTCAGTGACTGACTGATTTATAACTTCAACTATACAAATTATTGATGAAATAGGTTTTGTTTGTGCATACAAAGTACAGTGACTTTATTGCAGCCTGTTGGTCTAGCGGTTAGTGATCCTGACTGCTTAGCCGGAGGTCGTAGGTTCGATCCCCACACAGGATAAAACTTTGTGTGATGTGCACGATGGTTTATTCTGTGTCTGTGTGTTATTTATCTATAATATGAATGTATTTAGAAATATATCTGTATGTTTATCAGTTACCTGGTTTCCATAGTACAAGCTCTGCTTAGTTTGAGATCAGATGGCGTTGTGTGAGTTGTCCCAAGACATTACAATTTATTATTTACAATGCCTCTATCGTGCGGTGTTAGTGGGTACGACTTGGTGAAAGGTTGCGTCGGTGGAGTCGGCGGGAGTAGTCATTTTAACTGACTTCAAAAAGGAAGAGGTTCTATGTCAAGAGGAAAAAATGAAACCTTATTATGGTCGTTGAAAGTTAAGTAGGTACGCGAGCAACAGCCACAAGTAGCAGGCTGAAATTATATTGAAACGTCGAAACGTAAAATACGTCAAGCGTTCCTGCCGTCATTTGAAGAGTTTGACGCAATATTGTAAACAACATTTTTGCATGAGGCGTCGAAGTGGTTAAAGTTTAGACATTAGATAAAACAAAGTAATCGCCTACCGAATGGTCATCACTTGAGAATGGCTGTTTGTAGGGTACCGTACCTCAAAAGAAGAAAACGGAACCCTTATACTCGTGTTTTTGTCTGTCCGTCTGTCATAGCTAATTTGCTCCAAATCTACTAAACCGATTAAGTTCAAATTTGGTACACATAAGTACCTATTTCTGTGACTCAAAAACGTACGACGCCTAATGTAAATAAAAGAGTTTAGAATTTACGAGTCACTATTTAGGCTAAACTAGAAACATTAAAAAAAGATTTTGCAAACTGTACTATTGTAGCATAAGAAATATATATTTTTTATAATTATATTATAATATATTTATGTTAAAAGTTATTCAGGAAAAACCACGAAAATAGACCATTCTATAGCTACTGAGCCATATATTTTCAAAAAAAAGATAGTTCTTAACCTATAGATTGCAGGAAAAATAATAAGAATAAGAGATTATAAAATTTAATAAAATCCTTTGAAAACGATATGGTATAAACATGAAAACAAATGAAAGGGTTTGATGTAAGATCTCAAATATATACGTCTTAAAGTTATATAAAGAAGTTCAAGAATGTCGACCCCCTATTTTGAAAGAAAGTTGTGTAAAGATAATGTGATAAGGTTAGTGTCGAACCCGTTTATATTAATAATCTTTAAAAAAAACAGGTTGCACTACGGGAGGCCGGCAGAAGTGAAAACATTTTTTTTTATCAGTTTTAAAGTACTATCGATTATGTGGTTAAATACAATATTCATATTGCGCTATCGTACACAAACATGACAATTTAAAAAATGACAATGACATGACAATCAATTCAAAAATATGAAATATTAAATGACAAATTAAAAAACAAAAATCATAAAATTAAAATAAAAAGGGAAGAAATAATCAATTGGACTCGAACCGGGGTCTTCTGGTTCCTAGACTGCCCGATTTCCCACCTGTCTTCCCACCAATCCATCAATCTTACGGTCACGTGATCCTGACGCGAGTTTAACATTTTATACCAGAAAAAAGTGCATAACGCCGCTAAAGAAGTTTTCACTTCAATAATTCTTTATCTTTATCTTAATAAGCCTTGTAGTACAATTTGATTACAATCATAATTGCAGTTTAACCTCCTTATTCATAGTAAACAAATAAATTAATAGACATTAGCATTTTATTTCATTACATTTTTAAAATTAAATAGGAGTTCAATAGTTTAAATGCTCTTAAAACGACTGTTAATTTATTGTTTATTATGAACCAGATGAATTCGGTCACGCTTCGCTGTGGTTTTTAAGCCCAGAAACAATCGACGGCCTTCCCAGAATATTCTGCTAAAGTTTCATCACAAGAAAGTTTCGGAATGCATAGAGGACATACAGACAAACATTGATATTTATATATATAGATAAGGGGAAGGGTGTACAAAAAATAATTAACATGTTGGATGAGGTGCTGTTTTCCTAGTTGGGTTATTAATTTAACCTGTATGTACCTATCTATAGTACAGAGTATAAAGTTAAGCACTAGTGTGTTACTACATAATTTAAAATAAAAAATAATTATTTAGCAGACGTTTTAAGAGCATAATAGAATATTTTTGTAACTTATTTGCGTGAAATATTCAAAGGTACGACCTTTTTATTTATCCGACGTTTCGATCGAATTACAGCGATCGTGGTCACGGGTTGACTATTTAGCAACCCGTGACCGAGACGGAGCAAAAGTTTAAAAAACAATTAGTTTTAAGAGCATTTTAAATAGCGAATGTTTTGTCTTTGTTTTTAATTCCATTATCAAAACAAAAAACAAAAAGACATAACATTCGCTAGATAAAGTGCTCTTAAAACGTCTGATAATTTATTTACTAATTATGAATTAATGGACCTGACTGTTAAGCTAAAAGTCGTAGGTTCGATTCGCATCCAGCATAAATATGTGGAATAATCACGGTTGTTTTTTTCTGTGTCTGGATAATCAAAAATCTTGAAAATCGGCCCACCCCTTGTTGATTCAGAAATGTTGTAACTGTTACGACATTGTTTTATATTTATAGATATTTATGTATTTATTTAGAATTATATAAGTATGTCGTGTTGTTTGTCTGGTTGTTATAGGCTCTCTCCAGATTGTTTTTTTTTTACCTTTGCGTATGCCAGTTTTTTTTTTAAACTGGCATACCCAAAGGGTAAAAAGTTCAGAACATATAATCAGTCCGCTTGTGACCACGGCCAGTGCAACCTGGTTGAAACGTCAAGCAATTTTAAGGTAAACACTGCGCGTTAATTCCCGTATAATAAATAGTCATATAATAAGTGTCAATAGTTACATATTCGTTCGACCGGTATGCATGCGAGGATTTTCAATAACGTATAAGGGAATACCCAATTTATTACCTTCATACTAATAAAGCTTATTTTTTAACGAGAACTAGCATACAATTTCACCAAAAAAATAAAGAAAGAACTAACCGTTCACGTACGTATTACGGGGAATACCTGAAATTTCTATCTAATATTAGAAGGTAATCAATTTTTTTTTGTCCAATGTTGCCAGCGTAACGAAGTGTCGAGTGTGTCGAAAGTATTGTGTCGAAAGTGTCGTTACAACTGTTGGTCTTAATTTTTTCCGTCCAGCCCCTTTCGCAACGCGCCATAAGGAACTTCGTTCCAATAATATACTTTGCGTACATGCGTGCTTCTTTACAGTCGGGTAAAAAGCGTTCTACATTGCCATCACACATAACTTCTAGACTAAAATTCACCAAGGACAAACCGTAATGAAGGTACCTCGCACCCTTGAACAGCAATAGAAGTCATTTAATAATTAATGCTTGCTGCCCTGTGCGACCGCAGTTAAATCCTACTTGCCAATTCAGATCCATTCGAGCCGAATATTTGATTTGATAAGCCTCGCTATCTGTACTAAGCCAATGACGTACAGTGGCTACTAGAAATTTAAATTAAATTGAATGTGACATATCAGCTGTTTCATGTGGCTCTAAATCGGTTAAACCTAAGCAAAAGACTGCAATTATAAAATTAATTTACAAACAAACTTCCAGTCCTTATTTTACTCCTTTAGGGGGGGGGGGGGGGGCTCTGCGATTTAGGCGATGCGAACTATGTCCTACCAAAGATATATGTGAAAAAATCAAATATGGATAATACTAGCTGACCCGCGCAACTTCGTTAGTTTTTATTGCTGCTCCGCTCCTATTGCTCGTAGCGTGATGTTATATAGCCTATAATCTTCCTCGACAGATGGGCTATTCAACAGTAAAATAATTTTTAATTCCTACCAGTAGTTTCTGGGATTACCGCGTCCAAACAAACAAACTTTTCAGCTTTATAATGTTAGTATAGATAATATAGACACAGAATAAGTAATAGTGTATAGATCACAGTGAGAAGATGAGAAACATATGCGTTTCCCTTGCGGTGGGATAACTCAACCACCTAAACTACGCCAATAGAACGTGAACCGCCTTATTCCAAAGAAAAGATCAAATCAAGGTTTAAACAAAGACTTTCAAGTCCAGGATATAGTACAGTACTATTGGTCTTATTACAAAGCTTAGATAGTCCGTGGACCAGCTGATACCAAAGGATCTAGCAATCAGCCACAGATTATAATCAATTTAGTTCATTCATTGTTCTTATCATTCAAATATAACGTTCCGTTTTATACCAATGTAATTTGAAAGTATAGTTTTCATTGAAAATAAAATATTTAGACGTTCTATGTAGCTAAGTTATTTGCCAGCACTACGTAATTTTCATAAAAATTATAAATATTAACCTGACATAAAAGTCCTCGGCCTGCAATTTACGAAAAATCAAATAGATTCTGTCAGGATCGGAACGTTACATAAGTAGTTGTCATCAGTACTTAAAATGTAAACAAACGATGATAACCTAAATTTAATTAACTCAGACATTATTAGGGATGTTATAAGTTTAATCTGAGTAATTATAGCGCCCAAACACTTAAAGGGATTTGGATGCGAGTTTTTATTACAAAGCTAGCTTCATTGGAACAGGTCTTAGCATGGAAGGATACTTACTCAATAAGATATTCCATTTTTGATATACTTACTGTTTTCTTTGTTGCACTCGTTGTTCTGAATGTATTGGGGGAAAGTATGCCTAGATTCAACATAGGTACTGAAGCTTCGGCTGAAGCACAACAAACAATTGAAACAAATTTTATGAATATATTTATTATTTAATATCAGTGAGCTTGCTATGAAATGAAATTCTCAAATAACTACATAGAATCATTATTTATTAGATACCATTTATTCTCCCTAAGAACAGAGTTCATTTTCATGAGAATCATAAATATAATTATCTAAACTGTTAGGTAGCACATAATAGTTATTCCATTTGACAACACAATGGATGTTAACAATTTCAATAACCTGTAACCTTCTTAACTTGAAAAGGAATATTGAGTTGATATCCCTTATTTCTATTTAGATAACTAGCTTTCCCGCACAACTTAGTCTGCATAAATCTTCCCTGTTTTTGCAACATTTCTCAATGCTGCTCCATTCATATTGGTTGTAGTGTGATATTATATAGCCTATAGCCTTCCTCAACAAATGGGCTATCTAACAGTAAAAAGTTCAAAAGAATTAGTAGTTCATGAGATTACCCCGTTCAAACAAACTTTTCAGCTTTATAATATTAGTACCTATAGATATTTATTATACAATAAATTTTAAATTGTATGCATTTTTTGTATAATATATAAACAGTGATCAATCAATAATTGATCAATGTTTATTTAGATCCACTATATAGTTCACTAGTAAGTTTTAGGTACATTATACATAGAATCATTATTTATTAGATACCATTTATTCTCCCTAAGAACATAGTTCATTTTCATGAGAATCTTAAATATAATTATCTAAACTGTTAAGTAGTGCATAATAGTTATTACATCACAATTTCAATAACCTGTAACTAATCTATACTCTCTGTTTAGTGTTTAAACTATGTTTAAAGGAACATTGTAGCAATGTATTAACTAGCTGAGCTCTTATAAACATAATATTCAGTTCTTGGTACCTACCTATAACCTAAGTTTACATCTGTTTCTAGTGATAGGTATACCCATGGTTACACTTTACCAACTAAATTTTAAATTGATCAATGTTTATTTAGTTCCACTATATGTATAGTTCAGTAGTAAGTTTTAGGTAAGAAATTTTGTCATAATGATGTTTCTATTACTTTGTTTTGTGCATTTTGAGTAAATTCAACATTGGTTTTTGCCGCACTACTCCAGACCACCTATCAGACATTCCAAATGTGATTTTCTAACTTCAATATAAATAATGTGACATATTATAAGTGGAATGCATCAGATTGTTTTACATAGAGCACTAGTTAATGATACTATTGTCGAACAAAAATAATCTGTGTTGATCTTCAACTTTCCACACTGCGTAGGTACACTTCACGTCGAGTCTGGTTGACCCAAACATTGCACAGACCACTTTAATTTTAGGACATCTCTGAGTTCTGTATATTAAATCTTCTCTCTCAATTCCAAGCTGTGATAAATGTTTTGAAAAACAATAATAAGCATGTATTATTAAATCTTTGGTCACACATCGCATTTCACTCGATTTTTGCGTTTATTTTGTTGCCACACCATATTTAGTTAGTTAATAATTTAAAGTCACTAAACACGCATTATTCGTCATTAATAATTGAAACTAAAATACGCAAAATAGTAAATGGTCTAACTTTCAAATTGTCAAGTTTTTGACATTTTAAGGTTATTACCATAGTTAAACTAGGGTGATCGAAAGACTAATTTATAGACCAAAGAAGATCATCGATTAAGCGATGAACCTCGTTTTGTAATAAAGATTTTCGTAGATCCATGTTTTAAACTAGGATTTTCGTCAAACCAGGTTTAGTCCAGCATTTGGAATAAGGCGGAAAATGTTTACGATTTTCGTCCAGAGAGTAAAATGTCGTCTTAGTTTAAAAGAGGCTTCTTGTGCCTAATTATTGTTAACATTTTACTCTGGCTATTACTTTGTACCAGAGTTTTAATACACCACTACCGCTATACTATTTTATCTATACTAATATTATAAAGCGAAAGAGTTTGTTTGTTTGTTTAAACGCGCTAATCTCAGGAACTACTGGTCCGATTTGAAAAAATCTTTTTTTGTTGGATTGCCCATTTATCGAGGAAGCTATAGGCTATATAACATTGCGCTACGACTAATAGGAGCGGAGCAGCAATGAGAAATGTTTCAAAAACGGAGAAAATTTACGCAGACGAGTTGCGCGGGACAGCTAGTATGAATATAAAATGAAAATTGAACGAGAAGAGCAGAGAAATTAGGCGACTTAAAAGATTCTAAGACAAATGGCCAGTTCTGAGCAATATTCTGTCGTAATTAAGAAGATTAATCGCTTACAAACACTTTATGTATAAATAATTGTGTTATTTATTTCATGGCTATCAAGTAAATACCCTCTCCATTGTCACTTCTACTATTTGTTCCAAAGTTTCACTTTAATGTATTTCAAATTCTGTGTATTTTATGTTTTATGTATTTTATACCATACTTGTTATATCGGACAGTAACAACGAATATCAAACTTTAAAAATAATAATAACATCTTGGGACAACTCACACAACGCTATCTGATCCCAAACTAAGCAGAGCTTGTACTATGGAAACCAGACAACTGATAAACACACTTATATATTTCTAAATACATACATATTATAGATAAATAACACCCAGACAAAGAATAAACCATCGTGCTCATCACACAAAGTTTTATCCTGGGTGGGGATCGAACCCACGACACCCACTCACCCCGCGCCACAGAGGCAGTCAATTATTAAGTAAGAAAATAAATGTGATATTTACATTTTATTATATGTATATATACAGGTTGATTTTAACTCTCGGTCGTGGCTTTTTGCATAATACTAAACAGCTTTGTAATTTCAGTTTTGGAAAATATTTAATACTAGCTGTCCCCGCAGTGTTACTCGCGGTTTATTAGCCTATGTGTTAATCCAGGGTGTCAGCTAAGTCCATACTAAATTTTATTAAAATCGCTCCAGCCGTTTAGACGTGAAGAAGTAACAAACATACACACTCACATACTCACAAACTTTCGCCTTTATAATATTAGTGTGATATTAGATACCCCTTAATCACCTACCACCTACAAACTATTTTATTGAAGTAAAATCATTGTTTATTGTGAGGTTTAAGCCCTAAACCTGAGAAAAATCATCAATTTTTTCTCCGGGGTCCCATAGATGTGTGGTTATGTGACAAAAGTATGTGGTAGTTTTTTTTCCAAATTTTTTATTCCGTAGTTATTTGATGTAATGTGAAGAAAGCACAAGCGGGACGTTATTATAATAATTAAATCACCCTGTATGTATTACTTTATTAGCATTAATAGATTTTACAAAAGTATCTCATAACTATGCCCATAAAACCGTGTTTTTTGTGTGGACTATAGTTCTTTTCCTAACTATTTGTAGCTAAAGTTAATGTTACTGTTAATGCCCGAAATTAGTGAATGTTAAAATACACCGGTATTTGTATGTTTTTTCCTATTTTATACTTGGTTCGGACATGCACCGATGAATGATAACATACACGCTGGCGTTACAATGAACAATATATGTGTCAATACTATCATACGCCTGTAATTACTGCTCGTAAGTATAAGATATTGGCTGTATTATCGTTTTAAATCGCATCTTCTCTACTATTCAGCTCCGCCGGTTCTAATAAAAAACCCAGGGTCTCGAGGTATCACAAACAAGTTCCACGTGAAGTCGGAGAGGGGGGGGGGGGGGTAATTCGGTACTGTCATAGTTTTAGAACGTAGCTTACTAAGATATAGCGTTTTTATATAAATCGTAATTTGGCCCAAAATATTGCTCATATCTAATGAAAATTCATCAAGTCGTCGTGACCGAATGAATGAATGACCTAAATCGTCACGAAAACCATAAATAACAGACATTCACCATAAATATTGGTGATTGTCAACATACACCAGTGTATCATATGATACACTACGCTTCGGACATTCACGGTAATTTTTTTTTTTTTAGAAAAAGACGACTCCCGCAGTAGGGTACAAGCCCTGTGTCGCGGGGGACTTTACAAACATACAAGTCACGGACACAAAGTACACCCAGACCCGGAACAACAATTTGTGGATCACACAAAGTAGTGTCCCGTGTGGGAATCGAACCCACAACCTCTTGCGTAGCAGTCGGACACACTCCTACTGCGCCACAGAGGCAGTCAAAAACATTAACACGATTGAGTTCTAATTTAGTCAAGTTCTATTTGGGTATCAATAAACTTGGTAAAATAGCTTTCTGCATTACTTAGGGTATTAGACCAATAAGAATTCCGACTACTAGGTTATAATAAATGAAGTTTATGTCAGTGTGTGCGTAGGACAATCTTTTATTCATGCAGAGTCTGATCGCGTTCAAAGTTTCAACCCACTTCAACGCACTCACATAAAATATTTACCAATACTTTGCCAAGTTAACACTGTCCTGCTTTATTGTATTTTCTTGGGAAACAGAATTCTAGAAAATATGTTAGGCTTTTTATGTCCGCGGACCACCTCGGTGACGTCCCACAGTCCTGAATAAATCATTCATTCAGCGTTCTTTATTATGTATACTCTTCTCTCTTTTTGGTTACACGGTTCAAAGAATAAGGGGGGGAGGGGGAACACAATTTAGGCAACTTTCGAAGCGATTATTTCCAAAAATATCAACTTACCTACTCAAAAAAGTTTAATATAAACCCTAAAATGTTTTTTAAATACCTGTTGAATAATGTGCCACACGTTGCTGTTTGCTAAAAAAAACACACAGCTTCTGTTACTTATAGGTATCTAAAATATTTATTTTAATTATTTAGCTTTCCGTTTTTGCCATTTGGGCTACGAAATTACGGCAGACGATTTTTACGTTATTAAGATCCTGGCAGACGATTTAGAAATCTAACAACATGAGACATTTGAAAGTGCCTGATCAATTATGAATAGCAATACACGAAGAAGTTTAAAATTTATACATGCTTGTTATATTTTTTGATGATTTCGAAATTCTCACAGCCATATGAAAATCGGTGTCTGATGGACCTGAGGATAGAGAGTCTTTAATTATAAAGAAATTATTATTTGTACTACAATCAGTCAATAGTTTTCGGTAAGTACCGCTGGGTACTTCACCAATGGAAGACTTAAATTAATCAATAAAACAAATTGCAATTCTCTGGAGTATAAAAGTGTTACCCCAGTGTTATCACTAAGGGCATGATGGGACCTTTTTTCTTTAATTGGTACCAACCCCAACCTTAGGTATTTCCTAGATAAACAAAAAAACCCAAAAGATTAATTAGTAAATAAACCTAACATTTAAATTACCAACGATTAAGTCCCGATGAAATTTTGTAATAATTATGATTTTTTATCATTAATCGTATCATAAAAATAAGTGACTTGACTAGTAAATAGGCCGGTATTTGCAAGAAATCTCCATATACCTAAAACCTGCGTTTTGGGAGTTCTTTTGAATAGTCGAAAACTAGTCTAGTTCTCCAGTTTTCCCATCCAGTCGGCCCCGCCAGCTTATGCTTTTCATAAAATTGCTTACCAAACATTTTATTGAAAATTATGTTTATTTTACAACTAAATTGTGGAAAATACATATTTATTCAATTATATCTTTAAGGAAGTGAAAAGGCAAAGGGAATAAGAATTACAACATTATTTTTGGAACGAGAATTTCGAGCCAACAAAATTCGACGAAGCCTACATAAGCTTCAACGTCGCGTCGCGTTGTCTCAAAGTTTTAAGTAGGCACCACAAAACGGTTGGTAATATTTCATTATTTTATATTGAAGTCTAAATCTTTCTTTTTTGGGCGCGCACGGGGCGTAAAACATTTAAAGGTGTTAATCGCTTGAGAATTATATATCACGATCGTAAATACTCGTTTGAATGTTTGCTTCAGCTATTTTTATTAAGAGAAAAGTAAAAAATACCTTTCGTTTAAATACAAAATAACTGTATTTGTAAAAATCATTCATAACCGTTTTAGAAAAAGATTTTTAAACGTTTGGGCCATTTTCGGGGCCAAATTAGACAAAGGGTTGAACATAACATGGTAAATCTTTCGATTTCCCGTATAGAAATAGATTCCCCTGATAAATTAACCATTTATATACCCACAACTTTGAAGGGATCCATCGCCATATTTTAATCAAATCCATTTTTTAAGTACCTACCTTGTATTAGTTGGTCTAGTGGATAATGATACTGAATGTTAAGCCGAAGGTCGTGGGTTCGATCCTCACCCAGGATAAAACTTTGTGTGATGAGCACGATGGTTTATTCTGTGTCTGGATGTAATTTATGTATATTATGTATGTATTTAGATATATATAAGTATGGTTGCCATAGTAAAAGCTCTGCTCAGATTGGGATCAGATGACGTTGTGTGTTGTCCCAAGATATTATATTATTATTTTTTCCCGTTTTATACCTAATATTTTCTAACTTTACATATTATTTCCCTGGCATGTAGCATTAAGTACCTATCGGATGTCATACACTGCAACTCTCTAAGGTATAAATAACTAAGAAACTTTCTTAATCTGCTAGTATACTGGCTGTAGAAATACTTATCGAAGCTTCTGACGCTATAAGGCAATCGCGTTCCCACTAAAATCAATACACGGTTTGCGATTGAATTTTTTATGTCAGTTTTCTTCGTCTCTGCTTCAATAATTTGTTGTATTTGTCGTATTACGAACACCTGAACCATGAATCAAATAAAGTTAAATGGTAAATGTAGGTAACAGACATTTTTTTATTTCTTACATACCTAACGCGTGACGCGTGACGTAAACGTTGACGCGTGATGCCTTGTCACTAGAGGTTTCAAATAGGAACTTATGTTTTTTTATAAAGCAGGACTATGTATTCGCCATTTTTTAAAGTTATCTCACGTTAAAAATCAGGATGAAAAAATGCTTGACAGTGGTGTATAACAAACCTAAAATACCAAACTGCCCAATTAAGGGCGCCATAGTCGAAGATTCTACCACACAAATGCGCATAAGTGATTACTCCTCTGTATGAGGTCGTAAGTCAAAGGTTAAAATTAATATCAATTAGTTTTATCATAAACTAGGTCTGTAGACAACCATAATTCAAAATAAATTAATATTTTGAAACATAAGAATTTCGTCAAAATTATTGTTCATATTGTTAACATTCTTAAATGTTTTAAGGCTTTTATAACTTTAAAAATATTAATTTATTTTCAATTATGGTTGCCTACAGACCTAGTTTATAATAAAACGAATTGATATTAATATTAAGCTTTGACTTACGACCTTAAACAGAGGAGTAATCAGTTATGCGCGTTTGTATGGTAGAATCATCAACTAGAACGCCCTTAAATCCTACTTACTACTACTACTAAGATAAGTCATTGACTTCTTTGCTGACCGATTCTTTATGTCATCACCTTGAAAATTTGGAACATTGGACGTCCTGCTCTTTGTGCTGGCGGAATTCTTCAGAGAGCTGAAGAAAGGGTCATTCCACCAAAAACGGGATATCTGGCAACACTGTATGTCAACCAGATGAGGACATATTTTATCTAAATACTTGCCTACGTACTTGATTCGATATAAGTAGGTATGCCTTCGTAGTAAAATCTCCCATTCGCAAAACGGAGAATAACGCTATCAATATCAGACCGTAGCTTGCAGAAATGTAATCAACTCGAAACGTATCGAGTAATAACCGATGAAATTAAATTCCTATCTTGTAGCAACGTAAGTGGGTATGTTATGTGTTATGTGTAGGTATTTCGAGACAGCTTTGAAGGTTTTAGTAGCTATTTCTGTTGGTAGAATTAATTTTAGAAGACCTTCAGATGCTTCATTGATATATGTGATACTTGTTTTAAGGGTAGATTACGCAAAACAGGGTTCGGCTCTTTTAAAAATTTATATAGAAAACCTAAATATTAGGACACGAAAAAAATTGTGATACTAGTCAAAGTGTTTTTCTAGTAGATGATATAAATAAATTTAAGGATATGTCTTAATATGATCCCGCAAATAAATCTTGAAGTTGCGGAAAAAAACAAAAACAAGCATTTTCGTATTGTCATAGCCATGGCGTTTGTAATCTAACATATGTACGAATGAATATTCTACTTTATTTTGACCTGCGCTCCTGCGCACTGCGAAGTAATGGTTGTGTGCGGAAAAGCGAGGCCGGCGATCGTGTCGCTGTGAACGTAGCGCTAAATAAATAATTCTCTCAGTGTAATGCCCCCCCATAAAGCAGGTTATTTTATGGCCTGCTCAATTTAGGTAGCTTTTATTTGAAATCTCTCGACTAAGTGTTGGTATTTTTACAATGTTTTTTTTTTATAATAGCCACGCATAAGATCAGAAGTCATTTTTTATGTGAAATACCATTTTTGCAACCACATTCTACCAACAAATAATAACTATATTAGACATTCATCAAATCAAAATATAAAATATATAAATTGTCTTCAATAATAAGATTTTAAGTATCGATTTTTTCTTTTATTTTTTATCGGCCAAGAAAGTGGTTTATTAGTTTTGACAAAGCCTCCATTGTAACTAAAATAGAGTTAAGGTTGAAATTAGTAACTGTAACAATATTATTGCAAGGGAAAATCAACCTTGTTGTTTATGACATGCAAATTAATTTCAACCGTAGGGTGATAGATTTGGCCGAGTGTACATATTTACTTTCTAAAAGCCAAGCAAGATCTAAAAATCTCCATGCTCAGTGTAGGGTTCCGGAGCCGTTGTCGTATAAAAAAATCCGATTGAAATAATTGCACCAGCAAAATAGCATAATTACGTTCATGGCACTTACGCCCTTTTGTTGAGAAACGCAGTTTTTAGCCAATGACTTAACGACTGTATATCATCGATCAATCATTTTTGAAATAATTTTGATTTAAAGTACCTATTTGTTAAGCGGGTTCTAACTTTTTGATTTTTTCATGTTTTTTGGTCACACGGTTCAAAAGATAAAAGGGGGGACAATTTATGCAACTTTCGGCGAGGTTATTTCCAAAAATAGTTACATAATCATAAAGTTTATTAGAAACCTTAAAATGTTTTTAAAAGACCTGTCGAATGATGTGCCACATGTTGATGTCTGCTCAAAAAAGATGTGTTACATGTATGTAGTGCCCCTCCTAAAAATATTGTTTTTTATTATTTAGCTATCAAACTAAGTAGCAGCTACTACAAGACACCTTTTCACAAAATTTAATCAATATTCATTGGGTAGTCTTTGAGTAAAATGCATGTGACATACGGATGGATAGATAGACAGACTGACTGACAGACAGACAGACAAAACAGACAGACGGACATGACGAAACTTTATGGGTTCCGTTTTTGCCATTTTGGCTACAGAACTCTAAAAATGAACCACATCTTTCTGTTATATGTTTTATAGACATTGACTTAAATCAAAATTTGGTAGGTATTAAACTACAAAACAAAGCTAAAAATTGGCATGAGTAGGCATTCCACTTGCCCTCTAGGCGCTCGTTAAGTAGGATTGCCCGAAAGTCCTTTGGGAGACACTGTCTAACAGGCCGTTAGTCTTATCATTAGGTATACCTATCTTAATCAGCCTAAACTGGTGCCACAAGTATTAAAGTTATAAAGAATCCGTGTGAAACTTAGCTAATATCAAACTATTTTCATATTGGCTCTCTAGACCCTGAGATTATGAGAGGCGAAAGTTTCGCACTTCATAATGTAGATATAAGACTGCGATAAATATGCTTCCAGACCATTTGATCCCAACGTCGCACGTGGCTCTTCGGCCACTCATATACTTTCATAATACTTCGTTTAGAAATATATATTTATTTTGTTTATTGAAGAAAACGCCCGCAATACGGTGCAAGCTCTGTGTTGCGGCGGACTTTACAAACATGTAAATCACGAACATAAAGTAGGTACATTCAGATTTGGAACAACAATTTGTGAATCACACAAAGGATGTTCGGTGTGAGAATCAAACCAACAACGTTTTTCTAAGAAGTAGTACACACTTCCACTGCACTTCCGAGGCAGTTGCAATATAAAAGATTTTTCATCTGTATTTAAGAGCTTCGCTCGTATCGATGGAGCAATTGCCACTGCTCTCTCTTTTCAGTTATCTTTTAGACAACAGAAGGGGAACATGGTTGGCCAATTGATACAACACGACCACTTCTTCAATACAGTGTTGGAAGGGAAAATAGAGGGCAAGAGAAAACGAGGAACGCCAAGAAAAAGCTTTATATGAGACAAGTGAGAGAAAGTGGGAATCAGGACGAATCAAGAAGTGAAAAATACAACAGAAAACAAATACAAATATTAGAAATCGCGAAAGTTTATCATGATTTATTGTTGGGAATTACAAAAAAAAAAATAAACATGTCACGAGTTGGCATATCTTCCGAATACACATATCTAAGATGGTTGGCTATATGCATTGGGTGAGTGCATACAAAAATATGACAAAATAGTCAGTTTAATAATTATTTAGAAAAAACTTGAAGTCCACGTTATCTAATAAATGGTGTTTTTATAAAATCCGCCATAAAACGTATAATAATATAGAACGATGGAATTCAAGATTCAGACCAGGCGCGGATCCAGAACTCTGTTCAGGTGGTTCACTATCATGGCGGTGGGGGGATTGCATTTGATCCAACACGAGTACACTAGACACCACCGCCGAAAGGGGGGACAACTGCCTGTCAAAACACACCGGTCCAGTACCAAAATTCTCAAACTCCCCAAAAAAATGAGGAGGATCGCCTCTGTTGCCCCTCCTTGTATCTGCGCCTAGTCGTCATTACCACTGCGCCATCGAGGAACCAATTTTGGAGGAATAAATTACTGCCTATATTAGCTACGTCGACTCATCCGAAAATGACACCATTAGCGGATGATTCGACAATTAACAATTTAAAAATGGGGCCGTTTCATACGAGAATGAAACATTTTCAACTCCGCAAAATGTTTCATCCGAGGATAAAAGATTTTCTACTCCGCAAAATGTTTCATCCGATGATGAAACATTTTGCAGAGGAATCGTCACCTAAGTCCTCTAAAACCGACCTCATACCGCAGACGAAGGCTAAAAATAAATATAATGGAAACTCAACTGTGATATGATTTTCATGTTATTTTTTCTCTCTCGATGTTATCCCTCATTTAGTAATGATCGACGAGAAATGACAGCATTTTAACATTAATTTGCAAAAGAAAATTGAACATGTCGCATCGAGACATTCTGCTCTTAAATTATTCATTGTAAGTACTTTATATTACTTATTCAAACATTCGCATATAATGAAAAAAAATGTCAGATGCATGAAATAGTATTATAGACTAGCTGTCCCGCGCAATTTGGTCTGCGTAAATTTTCCCCGTTTCTGCAACATTTCTCATTGCTGCTCTGCTGTTATATAGCCTTATACCCTTTCTTGATAAATGGGCTATCCAATAGTGAAAGAATTTTTCAATTCGGACCAGTAGTTCCTGAGATTACCGCGTTCAAATAAACAAACAAACTCTTTAGCTTTATAATATTAGTATAGATTTACAAAATTATTATGAGCATTCTCAGTAGTTAAATATTCAATTACGTTCTCTCAAATTCAACGAGAAAGATTGCTTTATTTTAATATTGCGCTTTATTTAAACTGTGCAAAGAAATGTGAAATTAAAACTCTGGAATAACATTAAGTACCACCATTATTTACATTTCATTTTTAAAGTAAGATAAATGTTTAAACCTGAACGAAATAGAAGTAGAAAATGAACACAATTTATAAATATACCAAAAAATTTACCTACTTTTTGAAAATTGAATTAAAGCTTGTTTTGGTCATATTTAAACACTAGCTGCCCGCGCAACTTCGTATGCGTAAATTTTCCCCGTTTTTGCAACATTTCCCGTCGATGCTCCGCTCATAATAGTCGTAGCGCAATGTTATATAGCCTATAGCTTTCCTCGATAAATGGGCTATCGAACAAAAAACTATTTTTTCAAATAGGATCACTAGTTCCTGAGATTAGCGCGTTTAAACAAACAAACAAACAAACTCTTCCGCTTTATAATATTAGTATAGATAGTATAGATGTATTCTTATTTTTGTCAACCCTAACATTAGGTATAACATGATACCACGGTAGGTAATTTTAGGCGACCATAAATATATCAGGACGAAAGATCAGGTGTGACCCTACATAAATTAGTCAAAACATATTTACTAAGTCAAATATTTGTTTATATAATGAAAGTTAATATCAAATTTGTCCAAAATGTCTAAAGCTGAAATATCTGAGAAAGGGTAATGCATTTTAATTTTAAGCTGGTTATTAAAAGCGTACTCTCGACCTTGTCAACTCAGCTTATTCATTAAATACATGCTTTTATAAATAAAGAAGCTGACACATTTTAACTTTCATTTTATTTTAAAAGGCACATTTCGTTTATTTAATTAGAATTGTGATGAATAGTTGTTTTAATTGTAAAGTAAATAAGCAGCAAGGCGGTAGAAAAAACGTTATTTCTAAAGCTTTCTATGCTTTTAAAACTGATGAACAGTTTACAATCCACCTATAAACTTTTCTATGATAAAATGCTATGTCTAATTTTGATTTACGCATAGTATTTTCAACGGCTGCCTCTGTGGCGCAGTGGGAGTGTATCCGACTGATACGCAAGAGGTCGTGGGTTCGATTCCTACACGGGACACCACATTGTGTGATCCACAAATTGTTGTTCCGAGTCTGGGTGTACTTTGTGTCCGTGACTTGTATGTTTGTAAAGTCCCCCGCGACACAGGGCTTGTACCCTTCTGCGGGTCTCGTCTTTTTATAATAAAAAAATCTATTTAATAATTAAATTATATTTTTATAAAGGAGATTGATTTTAATAAAATACTTAGAATAGCAAATATTATTAGAATAAAAAATATTGATAATTAAAACCAATCATACCTCTAAGCTCTTACTGATGAACTTGGGAATACTGGAACAAAATAAATCGGTATTTTTTTAATTTTTGAAAAGAAATAACATAAATCGAAACCGCAAAGTACCTATAATAGGTACTCGTAATACGCAAAGCTTTACTGCCAACTTTAAAACAGTTACCATTTGTTATTCGCCGATAATAAAATATTTGATTTGTTGCCAATTTCAGCCGACACAAACAAAAACAACTAGTTAGGTAGGTAAATAAAGTCTATTCCCCTTGTATATATGTATTCGTACTTGGTACCATAGTAATTCAAAAACTTTAAAAATATTCATAACTCATGTCAGAACGTATTCCTTAAATAATGTAGGCATTCGATAAGAAGAGATTTTAGGAAATTCATCTCCTAATGGGGTAAAATAGTCGATGATAGTTTATATGAAACTCCGTCAGTTTTAGTTAGAGTTAGATACGTGATTTTTTTTTATTGGCTTGTGGTTCAAATGGGGGTTGCAAGTTTGTTTGTAACTTAGTAAGTTTTAAAGTCAAATCTGTGAAAATTGGGCGTAAATCAACCCCTAATGGGGTAAATAAAAATCACGCTGGTGAAGCCGAGAGCGATAGCTAGCAATCATATTAAAATAACTGCCAAATTTGTTGCTAAGCGCAATACTTGAGAACAGCTGAACCAATTCGTCCATTTTTTTGTAGTCCGAGGACTATTTGGAAAAATTATCGCGAAAAACACAAAACTTCATGTTTCAAACTCAAACTTAACGGGGGCAAAGCTGCGGGGAAATGCTAATCAAAACTAATATTTAAAAAAAAACCTTAAAATATCTGTCTGTCTATTAGGTTTTCACGCTTAAACCGTTGAGCCGATTGAAATAAAATTTGGTAAGGAGATAGCTTAATTCTCGGGGAAGGACATGAGTTAGTTTTTATCGCGATAACTAACATCTACGCTTGCGGAGTCATAATCATGTTATAACTTATCGAATACCCCAATATGGGTATGATATGCTTATTAATTTGATATCCATATTGGGGTATTCGAAAAAAATTGATTTTTCACACCTTTTGTTTTTGACATCTCACAGCCGCCATGTTTGTTTATTCAAACGTCACGAACTAAGAACACTTGGACGGTGATGAAAAAAAAAATTATCTTAAAAAAAAAAAAAACATACGCGCGAAAAACATAACCCTCCCTGCAGTCGGATAACAAGCCTAAAGTTTATTAATGTTTCCTTTAGATTCTTGCATAATCTGGAGGGGATCCGTAATGGGTAGGTAGTCAAAAGCTGGCCGAAATTGTCTCACGTAATAAATGAATGGCGCCTAATGAATTATTATAATTGTATCCTCTTAACTATATAAGGTAGCCAAATGCTAAAAAAAAACTATTTATCGCGAGATGTCTACATAGTATATTAATTAGTTATACAAAGTGAAAATTGCAATGAATTTAATTTTAATAAGTTAAAGTCACTGTGCCTGCCTTTCAAGGGCAACTTTCACAGAACATGTTATCATGGACGTACATAAAGTATGTGATAATTAGGAGGGACCCTATCTACCTAATTGTTAGCTTAGGATCCAAATCTCGTTAAGTGTATTTGTCCTTACCTAGACCGCTGAGAGATCCTTGACTTTGTCGCGCCCGAGCAAATCGTGATATCTGTGAGGTTTGCGAGGCACTAACGTCCATAGATAAGTGACTGACTTAGAAAAATGACACTCTCCTCGGAGATCACGTTAAGCCGTCGTCGGTCCTGCGTCCAATCTCCCTCCAGTTGTGTTAGGTTCCGGTTTCATCGGGCAATCTCATTAGAGAATAGCCTAGACACAACTAGTGTGCAGAATTAGAGAGTGCACACTAGTTGTGTCTAGGCTATTCTCTAATGAGATTGGCTACCTTAACCAACATCGTATAAGAGACCTAGGGCGCGCATATAAGTACCTACAAACATATTTATACGTAATTTATATTATAAGTAGATATTATGTTTCTTCCTATTATTATTGTGTCAAGTATTTATTGTACAGAATTGGCCAGGGGTAGCCTAATCGCTAAGGCATCGGGCTCACAATAGTGAGCTTGCGGGTTTGAGTCCTACTCATTATACAACTGACGTGAATCCACTCCTAACAAAAGCAATTTATCTAACCTTAGAGGGGTTAACAGGATTGCTAGTAATGAGAGACTCACAATCCCACATTTCTAATTAAGTACCTTTAAAAAAATCTTATTAATTTTGCAGGTATTTCGTACATTTTCACACGTCAAATACGCAGCTGTGAAAATGAAGACAGCCCGTTTCATATTTATTAGGTACCAGTGGCGGAGGGTCGTTAGAACACCGTTACTTTCGGTTTCCCCTTGGATTGCAGTTACTTAGTATTATAGTTACAAAGAACCATCTTCAGTTCATATTGTTGTATCGGGTTACCTCCGAAATATTTTAAGCTTTCGCATCTGTTAGGTACGTACAGTCAGAAAACAATCTTACATTTGAAATTTGAATATCATCTTTATTTGAATAACAGCTTAACCTACTTTTCGTAAAAAATGGACTGAATCCATTAAAATCACCCCGTAGGCTATTTTCTTGAGCCGCTCGTTTCCCAGAGGCCGTCATCCATCGCCGTTCGTTCTCGAACCAATGCCGTATACATTAAACGCTCCATTGGACCCTATAAATCAAGTTTCTCATCGTCGAACATTATCTAAATCACTTTCCTATACTCGAGAGCGATTCATATTGTTTCGGCAACACGCTAAAGTATTATTATAGCGGTTAGTACTTTGTTGATTTAATCTTTGGTTCGCAATTTACGAAGAAATATGCTTTAAAAGGTTAAATCAAAATGTAAGGGTTATCTATATCGCTTGTGGCTTTGAGTTTTCGTAGACATAGGTTATTATCTATTATTTAATATTTTACTTACATATTGACCGGTCATTAGATAATAATATAAAGCTATAGAGTTTGTTTGTTTGAACGCGATAATCACAAGAACTACTAGTCCAAATTGAAAAAATATTTTTCTGTTGGATAGTCCATTTATCGAGGAAGGCTATAGGCTATATACCATCACGTTACAACCAATAGGAGCGGAGCAGCAATGAAAAATGTTGCAAAATTGGGAGGGAAATACGCATACAAAGTTGCGCGGGTCAGCTAGTCGATAAAAAAAACATGTCCCCGTCATCATCATCATAATTATGTCTGTAACCACAAGAAGCTGTGCAATATACACGTGAGATAATAGCAAAGCTTGTAAACTACTGAATAGATTTTAAAGACTATCGTTAACCATTGCTATGCAATTTAATCAGCTTTCTAACAAACGCACACCCCTTATTTTCTTTTAGGAGTGAGAAGCAGGTGAAGAAACAAATATTACGTTTTTGTTTAATCCACCCTTTAGGTAAACGACACGGGTGAACTCCTTAACTTACTCAAATGAAATTAGTTTTATGGCCTGTTGCTTAAATAAACTTTTTACATTTACGTTTAGCGCTCCTTTGAGCTCTTTGTAGTCTATTTTGCGCTTGAGTAGGTATCTACGCTTATATACCTTATATTTTGGGATATCTTGGACAAAACACTTATCGTAAAGTATGGATCCGGTATTCTTGGTATGAAGTATGAACCGATATGAAACTTTTATGCGCGACGTCGTGAATAGACGTCAAGTTCATCATAATTAATGTCGTCATCATTAGCCTGCATCGGTCTGTGGCGGTACCCACATATAATAATATAAAATAAATTGACACTTGACAGCTCACGTCAAATCCTGAATCGCGATATAGAAGTTTTCACAGCTGCTAATTATAAATACAAGTTCCCAACGTTAACCGTTGGGCCGCGGCCCGCCAGGCATGATCACCTCGCCTGGTCAGAGGATCCTCCCTTTGTGTTGGAGGGACTTAACACCTTGCCCTCCACAGGTCTACTGCTAGACATAAGCCTAGAGGTTGATAATCTGCTTCAACCCAACTATTAGTAAGTATACCACATTCATCAACAAACTATTGCCAAACAAGCAACCGGATGAGTGGTTTACACCCTATTGTGTAACATACGTTAATAGAAACATACATAATAATAATATCTTTGGACTACTCACACAACGCTATCTGATCCCAAACTAAGCAGAGCTTATACTACGGAAACCAGACAACTGATAAACCTTTTATATATAGTACATTTATAGTTTATTTTTATAGTACAAGCTCTGCTTAGTTTGGAATCAGATGACGTTGTGTGAGTTGTCCCAAGATATTATTATTATTATTAAGATATTAATATATATGTTAATCAAAATAGATTAGCTATAAGTCTTCCATATCACCAATAAATAAATTAACATGGGAGAAATGCTATACTTACTATTTTGCATGCACTAGCGTACTAGGATAATCTATTGTAAGCCGTACGGGAATTGAATTTAGTATGTACAAGTACCTAACATAGCTCTAACAATGTGTTCACGCTTTTGCTTGAATACCGAGACTACAGAAAGCAACCTTCATACGTACTTCATTCGTACGACGTACACATAGACTTTATTTACGGACATGAATCGAAGACCACATTGGTGCAATTTGTTTTAAGGGCGTGAATCGCTTTCGAGATTTCGTGTGTCATGTGTATGTGCGCGAGTGTCAAGAGCATCTTCTACATAGCGTTGTCTTCTGGATTCCCAATATTATATGCTGTATATGTATATACCGATGCCATTAATTTCCATTATCTCTGTCTATAGTTAACCTAATTTACATTAGGTTCGATGCTCCAATTAATGGGTCTATGTAATCGGGAGGTAGCAACGCTGTATAATTAGATGCGACGGTGTAAAGTGGTCCTCAATTTCCTCACGAAATTGAAGTGTTTTAATCTTAAATTGCTGACGCTGCGATGCCTTTACTTGGCAAGCAAAAACGGTAAAAATGACACTTTCAATTTCCTTTACGCGTAAAATCTTCGAGTTAAGATGAAGCTAAAAGTATACCCACTTTTATATTTTTAAGGCCCTTCCTTACCCACCTTGAGCATGCGCTTGTAATGAAACATTTATGATTCTATTTCTATTTAATTTTTCATTAGTGTTACAAGTTGTATCAATATTTTTTTTAAGACGACTCCCGCGATAGGGTACAAGCACTGTGTCGTTTTTTTGAATCCGTGAGTTGTATGTTTTTACAAACATACAACTCACAGACACAATATATTACAGATTGTATAATTACAGCTGCGCACTGTTCCTAATGCTGGATCCTCCCTCACCGATGTAACGCTCAAAGCTGTAACATTGCAGATTGCGCAATAATGCTCAGTTCTCCTCATTTACTGCTGTAATGCTCGGTTCTGTAATGTTACATTACAGGCGAATGCTCCCGGTGAGGTTCAGGTTGGTTTTGGATACTGTAATTAGGGTCTAGTAACAATCGTGTTGTAGACAAGGTAACATGTACTTCAAATAAAAGTTTCTCGACATGTAAGGTATTAAGCTAAATTATTATAAAACAAAAAACCCGACTGCTTAAAATTATTTAATTATAAATCATTTAACATTTTACTTTTTTCTAATTTTGATTTACCCAGTGTCACTCTCAACACTAAGACGAATCTAACGACATATCTCAAGCTAACATTCATCAAGCCGTTTAGGCTCTAGGGCGTGCAAAAGAAACATACATACATACATATACTCGAAAAACATAACCCTTCTTCTTGTGCAGTTGGATAAAAAGTTGATTATCTTGAAAACAGCCGGACTGATTTTATGAAACAAAATTAAGAACCATCCCCATTAAACGAGCTGTCTAATCCGAACCAAAATCCATCCATTTCTTTGTAAGTTTCTATGCCACAAACAGATGATATACAGACAGACACATACATATCTACATGGTTAAAATTAAGACACCCTATTTTTTTTTATGTAATAAAAATGCAACATTCTGTCTAAAATTAAAGCAGATCTGTATTAAAACTAAAGCAGAAACTAATCAAGAAAAAAATGGTCTTAAAATACTTTTGAAAATTAATGTTCATTCGTAATTTAAGGGGGCATTACACTGAGAGAATTATTTATTTAGCTTTATGTACACAGCGACACGATCGCCGGCCTCGCTCTTCTGCACACAACTATTACTTCACAGTGCGCAGGAGCGCAGCTCAAAATAATGTAGAATATTCGTTCGTACATATGTTACATTACGAACGCCATTACTATGACAATACGAAAATGCTCGTTTTTGCATTTTTCCGCAATTTCAAGATTTATTTGCGGGATCATATTAAGACATATTCTTAGATTTCTTCTTCTCTATTTTATCTACTAGAAAAACTCTTTGACTAGTGACACAATTTTTTTCGTGTCCTAATATTTAGGTTTTCTATATAAATTTTTGAGAGAGCCGAACTCTGTTTCGCGTAATCTACCCTTAACCAAAACAAACACGATAAAAAAAAATAGCAACCAACGATGTCATAGTGTGTTATTCCATACAAAGTTCTACAACAGAAATTTCATCAAAGAGACTGATTCGACCCGACAGTCGAATATCCTATTAGTACTAATAAAGGATCAAGAATAGTGTGAACCTACAGCAAATCTAGTGTTAAGTGTTTTGCAATGTCAGTGAAAGACAAATGGGCCTCTTTATCACTCCCTAGCAGGCACAGCGCAGTTTAGTGAAAAATTGGTGTTGTGCTCATTGGTCAGATACGTCTACGTGTCATCGTGGACATGTGACCCAGTTTCCTGAACCCATTCATCTACTATTCTTGACGTTGATGTATTCATGCGATTATAACTGTATGAAGGTTCTATTTGTTGTGGTCTATTTGCGAATATGAACTTACGTGGATTTTGTATAATTATGATCTGTATTTGAATATTTTTAGTCTTTTAATAATACGCCTACAACTATTTGTAACTTTTCACGGCTTAATCCATTATTATAAAATTATATATACTACGGGTCTTAATCGCGTGAATAATTGAAGGTAAAATACCTTGTTTATTGCCCGACATTTCGACCGTATTGCAACGGCCGGGGTCACGGGTAGACGGTCGAAACGTCGGGCAATAAACAAGGTATTTTCATTTATAAACTTTCGCAATATGTACTATCGCGAAAGTTTATCAACATTTAATCCATTATAATAGCTCATACTGTTTAAGTGACCATAATAGCAGTCATACAAACTGTACTCGATTGAAAACGCCTGTGGTACAGGTTTTACTTAGTACAGGCTCCCATATATTTAAGCAGTTTCTTGTATATGTTTATAGACATATTACAGAGTAATTTAAAGCCTATTAAATCATTCATTAGTAATGATTTTATACGACAACATTTTAAAACCGGGCAAAAGCAGTGTAGGATTCCGCAGCCATTATTACAAACAAATGCACTTCTTTCATCAATAGATATGCATTGTGTAGTTTTTGAGTAAAATGCCTGTGATGTACGGACGGATAGACAGATAGACAGACATGATGAAACTATAAGGGTCCGTTTTTGCCATTTCGGCTACAGAAACCTAAAAAGGAATGATTTAAGTAGGTAAGCATAGTATTCTAAACTATTTAATTTCTTTTTGATCTAGTTAAGTAAGTATAGGTATTTTTTAATAGGTATTTTAATAACTTCACCCCCCTTAAATGTATGATATTTATTTTTGTACTGAGCTCCGTACTCAAGGCATGCCAAGTTGCTAACTAAAAAAATACTGAAATTAAAACTTTTAATTAGACGCAATCTCGGAGTCAACTTGAAAAGTTGACAACAGTGCATTGAGTGTGCTCGTTAAAATAATATGGCGTAGAATAAATCTAGATTTATTTTATGTGATTTTGTAGCATTTTTATGCTACTTTAAACATATAAATTTTCAAGCTTTCGCCCTCGGCTCCGCCCGCGTGGATGTCGGTTATCGCGATAAAAAAAGTCGGCTATCGGACATACAGACTGACAGAGTTACTTTCACATTTATAATATTAGTATGGATTGCAAATTGCAAACAAATCCACATCCTTAAAGAAACTTATTCAGAGGTATTTTTACGTTAATGGAACTTTTGTTACATTAATGGAACTAAATGAATAATCTATACTAATAATAAAAAGAGAAAAGATTTGATTGTTTGTTTGTATTGAATAGGCTCCGAAACTACTGGACGGATTTGAAAAATTCTTTCATCGTTGTGAAGCTACACTAAATCCGGGTGACATAAGCTATTTTTTATCCCTGTATTCCCATGGGAACGGGAACTACGTGGGTAGAACCGCGAACCGTCCGCTAGTATTTAATGAATCGAAAATTACACTATTTCTACGAATAGATGTCTACTTGAGGCTATACGCTTATAATTTTACTTAACTTCTGCCGGCAAAGCTACAGGCTTTTTTATCCCTGTATTCCCATAGGAACGGAAACTACGCGGGTGAAACCGCGAGACGTCCGCTAGTATTTAATGAATCGAAAATTACACTATTTCTACGAATAGATGTCTACTTGAGGCTATACGCTTATAATTTTACTTAACTTCTGCCGTCAAAGCTACAGGCTCAAGTGAGTATCAATAAAGAATGTCTTAAGTAATTTTATTTTGTTGTAGACAGTATCTATCTACAATGCGATATCGTTGACCTTGGCCTAAAACATTGACATTGGGATCAAAATACATTTTTGATAACGGTTTCATGATTGTGTTTGATGTGATTGCGTTTATCGCTAGTATTTTGTACTTGTTTGTGTCTTGGTGACCTTCATCTTACTTAATACGCAGAAACACTAAAATTATTTTACTGAAGTATCATCGCTGTTTTTGCAACATTTCTCATTGACCGCTTCTATTGGTCGTAGTGTGATGTTGTATAGTCTTAAAGCTTTCCTCGATAAATGGGCTATCCAACAGTAAAATATTTTTTCGATTCGGACCAGTAGTTCCTGGGATAATCGCGTTCAAACAAACAAACAAACTCTAAGCTTTATAATATTAGTATAGATTTAAAAAAAAAGTTATCTAACATTAACACATCTATTAATTTTTATTATTTTAAAGCATTTTTAAACTCCTATATGTAGTCTAATTTTAATGGTAAGTACCAAAATAAAGTAAACACTTGAATACCACTGAATAAACTTATATTCGTAACTTCTGTATACGCCTCGAATGATACAGCAATATATCAATTCACTCGTGCACCTGTCCCTTAGTTGCCAGATCAATTGGTCGACCACAAACGAAGCTACGCCGTGCAAAAACAAACAGCAATCAGCACCTCACCGCATCGCTCGGCGAAAACCTTTAGATTAAATGTTTTACAGTTACAGCGTGCGTTCCAAACCTGGGTGGGGAGTGAAAAAGCCATTGTGTAGAAGTAATAAAATCGATAGGATATAATGTTTAATTTTATTGTAATTTATGCTTTTTAAGTATTTTTATATTTTTCATTAAAATGCTTAAAAAGCCCAAATTTACAATACACATATTAAAAGGGAGGACACAATGCAGGGTTCCGTAGCTGCCCAGCACAATACTGCGGTATAAGAGGAGTGTTTCCTGTTGGTTTCGCTTCATTACTACTAACAACGTTATGTAAGTAATTTTCAGTGGAATTTGTACGAAAATGTTGTTACTGGGTCGCCTATCACTCGTAAACTTGTAAAGCATACTTGGTCGTGATAGTTCTCTTTCAATTTCATTATCATCTCCAAAAACAGCCATTTATCTGGCAGGGGTTGGGTCACTTGACCCTTGGCTTTATATTTCACAAACGGATCTCTAAATCGAAAAATGGTTTTCACAACCCCTAAATATTTTCTAAACACCTTTCCAACGACACCCTACACGATGGGGTCAGACAACAAGAGGCATCCAGACTTTTCGTGTACCGTAGTTTTTTTTTTTGAGAAACTAAAAAACTAACTTCTATGGATAAAATATTTTAATTAAATGTTTTGAAAGAACTCTCCACCAGCCTCTATACCTACAAAGTTTGATGCGTCTGCAGCAATTTTCGAAATCAATTTTTCCAGTCCGCCACAGACACCTCTTCCAGAGCCTTCTAGAACACTGCTAGACCGTCTTCTGGTGATGAAAACTGGATCCCTTTCAGCTAATTATTTGTATTAGGGAATAAAAAGAAGTCACACGAGGACAGATCAGGACAGTAAGGTGGGTGACCCAAGACTTTGAACATGGTGTCCAGGAAGTCCCTGGTTTAGAGCGCTGAGTGCACAGTGTTTTTATGGTTCAGCAATGATGCTGCTTTGGTATCGTAATGGTATTGAAACCAGGTACCCCATCAAAGTGTTATAACGTTCGATGGTACATGACTTGCCTAAGGGTTATAAGATGAAAAATGTTGGGAATCCTTCTACAGCGTTTAAAAACAATTCCACCAATGTACTATTTTTTTATAATCTCCCGATCAGATCTACAATCTTTACAAGTACTACGTAATTGAAATAGTGTCTTCCATAAATAACAGTCAAACTAATGCCACTAAGCTTCCCCCTAACTTTTGAGCATTAGCAATTTGTGTAATGGCTTAAGCAGGTTAAGTATCGCCACAGTATACAGAGATACATCGGCTCCACGGCTCAATGACAAATGCACGCACGCATAGACCAAGGGCTATAAACAAAGTCACATTCGAATAGCGATATCGTGAATAGAAAATTAAAGTATAGAATTTGACGTTTGCGGTTGAGACCATAGATAATTTTTTGCGAATGATTAGTACGGCGTTTTTGAATTCGCCACGGAACGAATGTACCTTGTCTAACCCCTCAGCACGTTCAAAACGAGTTCATCTGACTAGGGCTCAACTCTACTGTTTAGTAGCTCTCCCCATACCAGAATGACAATCGAATAGAGTGACGTCGTTGGGTGTGTAAAATCGCGAACATGAACATTTTTAATAAAAGATTCGCAGTTTAGCGCGCGCAATTACGTCATTCTATTCGATTGTTATTTTATTCGTTTATGCCACTGAGTGCGTGAGCCTGTTTTGGCTCGTTGTAGAAACCGGCCATCTGTATGTATCTAATCTGTGGGTATCACGCTATAGTGGTTTTATTCAACTTAGTAATTAGCGTATTGTTACTGGGATGGCCTGTCGGTCTAGAGTTTAGTGACTCTGACTGCTAAGCCGGAGGTCGTGGGTTCAATCCCCACCCAGTATAAAACTATGTGTGATGAACACGATGGTTTATTCTGTATGTGTCTGGGTGTAATTTATCTATAATATGTATGTATTTAGAAATATATAAGTATGTGTATCAATTGTCTGGTTGCCATACTACAAGCTTTGCTTAGTTTGGGATCAGATGACGTTGAGTTGTCCCAAGATATTATTATTAAGTTTTAGTATTTGAAGGGTCCGTGACGCATGCGATAGGTCAACCAGGTTAAGCTGTGTTACCTTTGTCAGACCCAAAGATGGATAGCTGTTACCTAAAGAGTCGTACCCTCCGCGGAGTCGTTAAATCGTGTCGGTATTGCACCTGATCTCAATATCTGTCTTGTTGTATTAGTTTGCCAATGTTTTGATAATAGTACCTTTATATTATCTGTTATCTATTTTGGTTTTGAAATGCTGAAACACGTGTTTCAGCGTTTTTGGAAAATCAACCCATATGAGCGTAAAATAGGGATAGTGTAGGTATGTAAATTTTGTACGAAAACCCTTCAGTTTTAATGTTAGATCTATAATACATAAAAAATACTTGTATTTCTGCGTTTTTGGAAAATCAACCCATAAGGGGATAAATCATACACGCGGGCGAAACTGCGAGCAACAGCTAGTCTACTCTATAGGAGATAGAAAAGTAAATCCCCTACTATAAAATTCTGGAGCTAAACTACTGAACAAGCCTGAGTAATAGCATATGCGGCGTTCGATAGAAATACCGCATTTATTTAACGTTCAATTGAAAACCTCGGAAATAGTATCTCAGCTGTAAATCGTGATAAGTCGAGCAAATTTCTTTTTCAAACGAGCTTTAGTGATACTGAACATTCTAACCAAACTCTTATTATATCTAAACTAGCGGACGCCTCGCGGTTTTACCCGCATAGTTCCCGTTCCCGTGGGAATACAGGGATACAAAATCAGCCTATGTCACCCGGGGCTAGTGTAGCTTCACAACGATGTAAGAATTTTTCAAATCCGTCCAGTTGTTTCGGAGCCTATTCAATACAAACAAATAATCAAACAATCAAATCTTTCCTCTTTATAATATTAGTATAGATGTGAAAGTACCTAACTGTTTCTGTCTGTTACGTTTTCCCGCTAAACCGATTTAGATGAAACTTGGTATGGAGATAATTTTAATTCCAGGATAGTTTTTATCGCGATAACTGCAGGTTATCGCGAGTAGAGCCTTAGGCGAAAGCTAGTTAGGTGTAAATGTGAAGGTAACTCTAACTGTCTGTCTGTTACGTTTTGACGCTTAAACCGTGCAATCGATTTAGATGAAAATTGGTACAGATATACTTTCAGTTCCGAGAAGGAACAGGATATGTTTTTATCACAATTACTAACTTTCACGTGAGCGAAGCCACGGACCAAAGCAAATTCCCTATCAAGAAACAAACAATATTCAAGCACAGAGTGACCGAATCTTAATGTAACGTTTATTTTCAGATTTCAAATCCATAGAATAAAATACATAAAAAAGTTGTTGAACAAGTCAGCATTAAACTACAGTAAGATAGTTACAAATAGAATCAAAAATAAAATTGAAAATGCTTGCATATCATAATTTAATAACATTGATTACATAATTATTTCGAGAATCATTACAATTATCATATACAGCTTATTCCTCAGCCAGCGAATAAGCCTGGCCATACAACAGCCAGCCTTCTGGTGGGCACAGATTTGGAAAAAAGTTTACTACTTGTAGTCCTGTTTTATAAATACACTCTTTATAAATTTTGTAATTAGTCCCTGTCTCATTATTTCATATAGACTAAACTAAATGTAAAATAAAAATCAATAAAATTAAAAACTATTAGGTCTATTCTGTTAATATTTGTGTCCGTTTAAATTGAATAGGACAGTCAGTCCGGGAGGCGAAGATTATTAGGATGCTGTTGCTACTGTTTCTCAAATACCTAAAGCGTCTTCCAGACGGTTGAAAACAAGCCTTCCCGCCAAGGTGATCTTGCTTGTTTCAACAGTGTAGACGGCTGTTGCAAACCAAGTACCAAGTAATTTGGTTTACAACAGCCGTCTACACTGTTGGAAACAAGCAAGGTCACCTTGGTTTGTAAATTTGTTTCCAACTGTCTGGAAGACGCTTATATATGCAGTTTACTTTTTTGCGTGTTATGGCATGATCGCCATCCGTACGTTGAAGCACTTACGTGCGAACATTATAGACGCACTGTAGTATGGAGGTAGCCGCATCAGCATCCTTAAGATGTTATTGTATTGAACTCTTACATATTCACCCATAAGCAGCTCGAGTAAAATGATTGACAATATGCCTTAAACAATATGATTTAAACGTCAGTGGAGCATCGACCAAACCTACGAGCATAAATATTTCGTCCGTCCGTCCATCCGCAGCTTAGCTCAGAGACTATTAGTGCTAAAAGGCTGTAATTTTGCATGGATACAATATATTACTCATGCCAAGAAAGTGAAAGAATAAAATCTTGAAAATCATTTTTTTAGGGGTAGGCACTACTATTTGTAAAGTAGAAATGTGATTTTTTTTCTCACCTACCCCTCGTGTAGGGTATAATTAGACAGGTCTTTTAAAAACGTTTAGGGGTTGTGAAGACCATTTTTAGATTTAGGAATCTGTTTGTGAAATATTAAGCTTTTAAAGTGCAACAACTTTACAAATGAAGTAATTTTTATAGGCATTTCTTGCCAATTACTTTACAAATACAATAATTGCATTTTTGAAAGATAAAAAAATTTGAAGTCCAGACCCAGGAATCGAACCCAAGACTTCCGTAGCAAATTTTTTTTCTGCCGTGATAGTTCTTTAACTACCGACTAGATGGCGCATGTGAGGGCCCAAACTCGCGAGCATCAAGGGATAGAAAAATTTGAGGTTCGATTCCTGGGTCTGGACTTCAAATTTTTCTATCTTTCAAAAATGCAATTATTGCATATGTAAACTTTACAAGTAACAGCTGATCAAATGAGAAGTAACAAAATGTTCGTAGAAATTCCATTGTAAATTGTTATTAAGTAGGTATAACGTTGTAGGTATGAAACAAAAACAACAGAAAACCGACATCTAAAGCCGCATTATTTGAATCGAGGGGGGGGGGGACTACGGAACGCTACAATGCCCTGGTACTAATCCGAAACTCAATCACACTGAAATAAATATGGTGTAACTGATAACTTTGCATACTTTTGTAGGTAGGTATTTACTATTGAGAAATCTGTTATCTGGATATGTAACCTTCAGGTTATATACATCATTCGAAAAAGAGATACCTGCCATATTTACTTATCGATTTTTTCACATTGAAAAATGAAGTAAGTATAAATATTCTCGAAATCTATATAAACCGATATTGTATCGGTTCCATGTAGATTTTGAGAATATGATTAGATTAGGAAAAATATTTTATCTGATAATCACATCAATTACTTGATTACTAAGATACAGTCACATAACAACATTATCTAAAACGGGCGTGGTGATCACCATAATATAAAACGGATCCTAAGCACTTAGTTACAAAACAATGTTTCCATGAAATAATATTATCTGGAAAAATCTCACGAAAAAACTTCGTTAAAGAAATAGGAAGTAAAGCTTTTATAGATTTCATTAGCTAAGAAAATGACAGTCTAAAAATAGACGGGAATAGAGGGAAGTTTCTCGACAATAAACGCGGTAAGTCGGCGGCAACGGGCGGCCCCGATTTTGTACCCGGCCACTCCAATGCGATTCTCGAACCGTAAAATGGGGTTGTTGTCATGCCACGAAAATAGCTCCAATATTTCATTGTCTAGCTGAGCGGAATCCACAACTGTAAAGGATTAACTTACGTAACAGTTCTCAGTCTTCCCCGTCTGTTTTTAATTTCCCACTTCAAGTCATAATTCTCTTTGTAGATCCACATTGAAGCTGCGAGGTGTAATTGCATTTTCATTGAGGTCGATTCCAAATGGAGCTTCTGTGCCACAGTAAAATGCTTTTCTTAGCCTTTCATCTGCTCTTACATCCATTCTATTTGTGGAAGTAAAATCCTTTACTCCCTTGCTATAAAACAATCCTTTTAAAACGGGCGTAAACCCGTTCCTTACGGTATTAAAGCCTTAATATTGTTTATGTAGCTTTAACTTGATTCATTCACATTTCAACTTCAAAGCTAAAGTGATGAAACGAAAGTCTTAAAGGCTTTCATTTCATCTCTTATGTGTATTTTTACCCGACTACGCAAGAAGAAGGGTTATATTTTTCGAGTGGATGTATGTATATTTCTTTGGCACGCACTAGAACCTAACCGGCTTGACCCCAGACATTTAAAATTAAAAAACAAATGGCGTAATTTTGGCCTCAATACTGATATAGGTGATAAAGGTAGGTACCTACCTACTCATGTTTGAAAAAAAAATTAAAACTTATCGAGTGGGGTATAAAAATAATGGATTTTAAAACGTATATACGTATATATATATATATATATATATATATATATATATATATATACGTAAAACTTATATTTTTAAACGTAATTTAGAATAAGAAATGCTAAAAAAACAACGTAAATATAGTTCAACGGTATTCAATAATGCCTTTAACTGCATGATATTAAATGTGAAGGGATCTTATTTCTCTTTTTCATCTTTTTGCAGACGGGTTTTATTTTTTTATTATTAAAATTGACGTGATTTGCACAGATAAATTCAAACATTTTTAATAAAAAATAATATTAAAATTGTCTTTGCTCGAATATTATTTTTTTCAAGATTTCAGGACATAACGAGGACAACAGTGACATATCAAATTAACAAAACTTTTAAACATTTGAGGAATTAGTGATTAATAGGATATTTATAAAATTTTGCATATTTTGCCTAAGCTTTTATATTATATCAAATTTTTAAAATGTCACAGCACTTGTATCTAGCAGATGCATTATTCACTGCTGTCGATTCAGGTTTGTCGACGCGAGACAGCCAGTGTCCCTTGTAATTCAATCAGGCTGCTGCCGGTGTTGTATCAGACACGACACTTTAATTTCCTGGTGTGTCATTCTATTTCTTTTCCCTTACAATTTCATTCCGAGTCTATTTCAATAATTCTACTTTGCTGCCCTATGTGATAATTTAGAGCATTTAGTATTCATTTAATTTTTTGTATGACTGTACCGAAAATGACAAACAGGAAAGTTTTAGTTATTAAATCATGAGTTTGCAAAACATTCTGAAAATACGGAAAATAAAATGTCAAGTGTCATGTCAGTGATCAAATCTAAAGGCGATTCGACATCATTATACCGTGGGCTGGCGATGTCTCTTTGTTAGCATTTATTAGCAAACCTTAACATTCAAAGCTGACGTAAGGCGGAGATAGTCCACATAACTTTTAAACTAACATGATATACCTGCACAATTTAAAACTTATGCTAGGTAACTTAAAGCGGCGGTAGTCTAATGACTAAGGCATCGAACTGCAATCATCGCGGGTTCGAATCCTACCCATCATAATACCGTCGTGAACCCTCTCCTAACACAAGTCATTGAGCTTAGCTGGAGGGGTTAACAGGGTTGCTAGTAATAATATAGTAATATCTTGAGACAATTCACACAACGTCATCTGCTCCCAAACTAACCAGGGCTTGTAATATGGTAACCAGCCACCTGATAAACATACTTAAAAAAATCTGAATACGTAAACAGAATAAAACATCGTGCTCATCACACCAAGTTTTATCCTGGGTGGGGATCGAACCCACGACCTCCGGCTTAGCAGTAAGAGTGACTAACCACTACACCAACAGGCTTGGACTTACAATCCCACATTGCTAGTCAAGTTTCAAAAAAACCTTTTTTACTTTATATAGATTGCATAACGTTTCGAAAGGGATACACCAACCGTGGTCTCTAGCTAAATAGTGAAACTGATCTAATCATCAAGCAATCTATAGGTAAGCTAGGTAAATACTTAAGTACCTAGCATAAATTCCAGTGCCAAATTATGTATATCATATACACAATTTGACCATAATTGCCTTGTCTAATTGTATACTTGTACCTACCAACATCGTAGATAATAAGGTTTCCAAGCACCTACCAACTAATGTGTTTTAAAATATTTTATCATTATCTATTATTAAATCTGTAAATAGCAATAGTAAACATAACTACCAAGTCGTCTAATGATAAGGTGATTACTAAACGATCAAACAATAATAAGCAGAGTCATTTAAAATGTTCAATAAGAATAATAGACAAACTCACAAAGTTTTTATTTTTTATTTTTCATACCTATGTAAGATTGGATACGTCAGCCTTTTCGGCTGTCGTACACAAACGAAGGGTGCCAACGCATGCTTCGTATAGACTTTTTTTTTTTAAAGACGGCTCCCGCATTAGAATACAAGCCCTGTGTTGCGGGGGACTTCAAGTACACCCAGACTCGAAACAACTATTTGTGGATCACACAAAGTAGTGTCCCGTGTGGGAATCGAACCCACGACCTCTTGCGTAGCAGTCGGACACACTCCCACCGCGCCACAGAGGCCGTCATAACGCTAAGAACCAGCTTTATAAAACTAAATATATCTATCTGTTAGGGCACTACAATGCCATAGATAAACAAACAGACGTCGTAGGTTAAAATAGCGATGACTAGCTTTTTCACCGTTTTTTTATGCTTCGCTCTTATTTGTCATAGCGTGATCTCATATAGCGTGATGCTATATACCCGTGAGTTGTTTATCCAAAAGTATTTTTCAATTCGAACCAGTAAGTCCTGAGCTCAGATTATAAAATATTGCATTATAATCTGAGGTCCTAAGATTATCGCGTTCAAAAAAACAAACAAACTCTTCAGCTTTATAATATTACTAGCTTATGCTCGCGGCTATTGTTACCAAAATATGTAATTAATTATTATAAAATATAATATATTGTTATAAAATATAATAAAATATATTAATATAAGTACTTTTTTACTATTTATACTATTGTTTTTGTTTCATACTAATAACAATGATATATAAGTAATATTCGAAAAATGATATTAACCCTTAATATTTTTAAAAGATCTATTGGTACCCTATACATAAGAAAAAATACAGCCCCACTTTACATGTTACCTACACTAAATCGTATTTTACCACTTTGTCGGCGTAAGTATATAATATCCGAGCAAAATTACAACTTTCTAGTTATAACCGTCTCTAAGCTAAACTGCAGACGGACGGACATGGCAAAACTATAAGGGTTCCGTTTTGCCATTTTGGCTACGGAACCCTAAAAAGATAAAATATCTACCATACCATTTTAAGTATTACATCATGCTGATCAAGTAAAAGGCGCCAACAACTCGGTCAAAAATACTAGTCAATCATATACGTCTTTTAGATAACAAATCTTCAAAAATAACAATGCATCATTAACAAAATGTTAACTATTATTTTTAAATATGTTGACAAGATTATCTTATGATGATATGGTCGCCATTTTGATGACAACTGGTATTGTAGTGCACACATGCGAACAAAACGGACGTAATTATGTTCGGAGTAATTTTACAAATATTATTAGCTCTAGTGGTGTTGTGTTTAACTGTACTATATTTCTTTTTCCGGCGTAACTATGGATATTGGGAGAAACGTGGAGTCCCTTATGAGAAACCAACTTTGTTCTTCGGTAACTTAGGAGGACTTATGCGAACGAGTATTTGGGATTTCATGTACAAATTAAAGAAGCACAAAACGGACTACGTGGGAATATTCTTGGGATGGAAACCAACATTAGTGATACATTCGAAAGAGCTCGCTAAAAATGTGCTTGTCAAAGACTTTGACTATTTTCAAAACCGATACAGCTATCCTGGTGACCGAGATGATCCGTTAGGTGCTTTGAATTTGTTTACAGTAAAGGTAATATACATAGGTATCAATTCTATTATACTCTGCTTAATTAAAAAAAAAAAATAGATGTCTGCCTCCGCTTAGTACAGGGTGTAGATGTTGAATGAAGAAGTTGAGAAGATCTTCAGTGAGTTTCATCCCTTTGTAACACGACCGTGTGATAAAATAAAGTGACTGTAATTTATAGCACTGCATTGCTTCGTAATGTGAGAAGCTGAACAGCTGAAACTCAATCTGTGAATATACCCACAATATTTTTGAAAACCTCTCTACTGTCTCGTCACATTCACTTTTATATACCTAACTAAAGACATTTTTAATCCTAAATTTTTCACAATTCTTTCATGATTTTTTTCAAACATTTTCTTTTCCACAAACCTTGTCGTTTTTCTAATTAATCAATTTTTAAGGAGCTTGTATGACTAAGTAGCTCTTCCAGGCACTATAAAAAATAATTACTTAACCAAAGAGGCGCAGCCGTTCTTAATTAGGTAATGCGCTTACATTTATTCTGCAATAGATTTTTTATAACATAGATTGTAAAAAACTTTAACCAGGAATTATTTTCAGAACCCAATATGGACAAAAATGAGACACGAATTGGCGCCAATGTTCACCAGTTCACGTCTGAAGGGCATCACGGAACTGATGAACGACAACTCAGCTGAGTTAGTGCGCAGGATTCAAACTGACCATATAGATAATAATAAACCTGTTAACATGAAGGTAAACACAGTAAATATAAAACTAAAAAATCTTATCTTTTATGTTACGAAATAAAATTACATCCCTGATGCGTCGTATACAGGATAGCACCAATAGTCTACTAGTTATAACAGCCGATAGCTATTGCATATTATGTGTTCCTGATTGGAATGAAAATCGACGATTTTTGGTATTATTATCTTAGATTTAGTCATAAACTTGTTTTACTTTCACAGCAAGGAAATAGGCATCTGACGAGTTCAGTTTTCCGTAAAGTAATCTCTTTAAATAATGGTTCGCTAACGGCTTACCATCAACCGAGCCTTTCTTGTTTGGCTACTAAGTCTAATATAAATAAGTATGGTCCTTTAGGCATGTACAAATTTTGTAAGTCGTTGCCTCTCGGACAATACCTTGTAAAATGCTTCAGAGAGTTGTATCATGACACTCCGTGAACATCAGCTGCAATTTGGTGGGTAGGTTGTGCAGTGGTAGCCTCCAATCACTTCACGCTAAAAAATAATTAGATCAATTTCCTTCCAAATTTAAATCTATCAAATTATAACTAACCCAATATTATAAAGTAAAAATAACGCAAGCTGACTATAAAGTGGTGTATAATAAGTTAGCTGGTCCCATGAACATGAAAGAAATTTATGTATTTTTAGTAATTTCTTCTTATTTGCATTTATCAGATAACATTTTATACGATATAGTAAATGTCAGCTGGCTATACCTCGGTGGAAAGATTGTCAGCTGATGCTCTGAAGGGTGTAACGCAGGAGCATCATCACCTATTAAATGCACAAGCTGACGAGATTTCCCTCAGCATATTGCTGGCTGATTTTTTTAATTGCTTACAGGATCATAATAACTATCAACTTACAATTTTTATCCAGGAGGCAATGACGTATCTATTACTATTCGATATTACGCTGCATGCTCTAACTGAAAGATATATAATCTTTTTGTAATGTACGAATAAATTAATATTCTTTATAAATAAAATTGAAGTTGTTTTTTTGTGTTATGTGCGTGGACCGCTGCTTAACTCACGCACTGAAGCCCCGCTGATGTTCACGGAGCGTCATGATACAACTCTGTGAAGCATTTTCCAAGTTATCGCCCGAGAGGAACTTGGTCTGTGTATTAAAATGTGTTGCCGGCTTGTGGACTAGTATTTCTCTATTTTTTTACAGGAACTATTCTCAATGTATACTTCTGATACAGTCGCGTACACCATCTTTGGTATGAGAGTGAGCATCTTAAAAGAGCTTACGTCGCCGCTTTGGTTCATCACTCGTCACATGGTTCAATGGACTTTCTGGAGAGGCTTCGAGTTCACTATGATATTTTTTGTTCCCGTTATTGCAGGATTTTTGAGGTACATTTTAATTATTATAAATGGTCATATTATGGTGCTATAATATTACTGACTGGAACTACTCGTTTTCTTTATATTTTCAGGCTAAAATTCTTTTCGGCTCCTGCAACAGAGTACGTCAAAAAATTGTTCTGGGATGTAGTCAGTGAAAGAAAGAAAACAGGAAATACAAACGACAAAGATCTAGTTAACATGCTATTGAAATTAAAAACAAATTTGAAGCTCCCTGCCGATGCTGGCACACGTAAGTTAAGGCACATTACCGCCGTCCACATTGCGCACAGTCCGTCTGCAGTCTATCGTCCTGAGTCTGCATAAGTCCACACACTATAGCGAACCTGCTCAGGAGCTACACACTAGCAGCCCACAGCCGGCAGTTTCAGAGCGCAAGATCACGCGCCAGCAGTGGCTTGTGGCGTCTTCATACTAGCTGAACGGTTGCCGGCCGACTACTTGGTAGTGATTGTCGCGGACTGTCCCGTTGATACCTGACGACATCGGCGGCGAGCTCATACACTAGGATTAGATTGGCCGTCAGTCAAAAACCTTAAATAGAAAACTGTTGGTCTCTGGTCTGTTGCGATTAACTGATAGGTTGATATTTGCCGAAATGCAGGACTATAATTTATTGACTTGATATTCAAATACCCAATAATGTCTTTTTAGGGTTTCATAGCCAAAATTGCATTATAACAACCCAAATAATGTCCCACTGCTGGTCACGGGTCTCCCCAGTAGAACCTACTTATTATAGATCCTGGGGGTAATTGCCATAATCGCCACGCTTGGCGAGCGGGTTGGCGATCGCAGTAAGGCTTCAAAGTACTCCGAGGACGCTGCTGCCCGTCCTCCGGTGTGAAATCCCTTAGTCGCTTAGACGACACCCACGGGAAGAGATGGGGTGGCACTATTCTTCAGCCGGTACTACACGGCTAAAGAATATGTGGGGGGCAAGGTGTTAAGTCCCTCGAACACAAAGGGAGGATCCTCCGACCAGGCGAGGTGATCATGCCTGGCGGGCCAAATAAAAAATTGCATATGGAATATGCAACTTATAGTTTCGGCATGTCAGTGCGTCTGTCTATCTGTCCGTCCGTCCGTATGTCACAGGCATTTTACTCAAAAACTACACAATGTATACAGATGAAATTTGGAGTATAGATGTCTCGTATGAGCCGCTACTTAGTTCGGTAGATAAATAACAAAAATAAATATTTTTAGGGGGAGACATGTAACAGAAGCTGAAAAACATTTTTTCAGCAAACATCTACTTGTGGAGCTTTAAGGTTTACAAGAAACTTTTTAAGATTATGTGAAAGTTGCTAAAATTGTTTCACCCCCCCTTTTCACTTTTAAACTGCATGCCCTAAAAATATTTAAAAAACTACGAAGAAATATTTTAAAATTATATTTAACATGTTCGGATATACCTACCTTCTTTGCGTTACTGGCGAAAAACTGCGCTTCTCAACAATGTAACCATGAAGATACGTTCTTTTGCTGGTGCAGTTTTTCGGATCGTGTTTTACGGACCCCTACACTGAGCATGGTCCGACATGCTCTTGCCAGGTTTTGTCCTTTTAGGTCGTTAATGTAGTGAGTTTCAGTTGTGTGAGTTTTAATGAGATTCTTAGGGCTCCGAATTTTAAATTAAAAATGCAATTAACAGACATAACAAAAAAACCAAGAGTACAAATAACGTTTGCTATTTTAGAATTAGCTGATGATTTGATGCTGGCACAGGTGGCATTATTCATATTGGGTTCCATTGAAACGTCATCAACAACACTAAGCTATTGTCTCCATGAATTGGCTTACAATCCTAATAAGCAGGTAAGTACCTAAGTGTACAATCTTAGATTAATCAAATTCGTAAAAATGTACTCAATAACGAGACAAAAGTATATAGATGGATTAAATATCACTGAAAGAAACAGCAAAACATTTGGGCTAAGGAAATGTAAAAAAAAATATTTTAAAGAGCATCAACACAAGTATTCTCAAATAAAAAAAACAAAACAACTATAATTATAACCGTTTCAAATAAGTTAATCTGATTTTCAAATCAGTGATAAGATTGATTAGAAACATTTTGTTCCGAGCTGTAACCAGATGCCCCACTTCATCCACACAGAATTAAATAAAACAATGTGATAACTCAGTTTACAGAGTTGACGAAAAATATAGGTTGTTCCCCGATAAACATTTTAGATTAATACTAGCTGACCCGCGCAACTTCGTCTGCGTAAATTTCCCCCGTTTTTGCAACATAATTCCTTGCTGCTCCGCTCCTATTAGTCGTAGCGTGATGTTATAGAACCTTCATCGATAAATGGGCTATCTAATAGTAAAATAATTTTTCAATTAGTTCCTGAGATTTTAGCGTTCAAACAAACGAACTAACTCTTCAGCTTTAAAATATTATAGTATAGTTATAAATGTTAGGGGTGGGCAACCCTTATCACTTAGGGGTATGAAAAATAGATATTAGTCGATTCTCATGCCTACTGAATATGCATATAAAATTTCATAAAAATCGGTCAAGCCGTTTCGAAGGTTTAACTAACATTGTGACACGAGAATTTTATATATAAGATATTATTATAGACTTTAAAAGTCATCTACTAGTCGGTGAAATATATATCTCAATAGTTATCTAATCGGTTAAACTTTTAGCACAATTCCTCCTGTAGAAATTAGTAACAGGAACGATAATATATTAATAAGAAGAATAAGAGGGTGCGCAAAATTGTAAAAAATATTATTGGATGTACCTAATAAACTACTAAACCTATATTTAAAAGGAAGCTATCTTAAAATTGTTCCCTCGTATAATGGTGAATAAAATTATTTACTTACTCTCAAAATAAAATTCTCTGTCGCCGTTTAATTTGTTGTATTGTTTTTTGAATAATTTATATTGTTTTAGGAAAAGCTGTACATGGAAATCAGCAAAGCGTTAGAGGACAAGGGAAAAGAGGTGTTAGATTTTAACGACTTGTTAGAAGTTAGTTATCTTACTGCTTGTATCAAAGGTAAGCATTATACAAAAATGTGTGTATAAGATGTCGATCCCCAGCACCCATTGAAGACGATGGGCAATCGTTCTCATAAAACGGAACAGAGAATAAAAAAAAATAATCTTACATTTCTTAGGTGCTCTGCCTAGCTGCCTACCTAAAACCGCATTATTTTTTTAATTACATTGATCAATTTTATTAGTTCCCATAATAGTGCTAACCCAAGAATTTCCGCGGTCATTCTCTACTAACATGATCATAATGATGTTTCAGAGACACTTAGGAAGTATCCTCCAGTAGCATTCCTGGACCGAGTTTGTAATAAAACTTACAAGTTAGACGACAAGGTGACATTGGAAGCAGGCACTCCGGTTTATATTAATGTCAATGCCTTCCATTACAATGAGGAATACTACCCTGAGCCACACGAGTGGCGCCCTGAAAGATTCCAGGCGACGACAGATAATGACAACCATGATTTCACTTTCCTTCCGTTTGGTGAAGGCCCTCGTTTCTGCATAGGTATAATATCTACTGATTTACTGCTTTTTAATTTCGCAAGTTGTACCTATTTTACCTAAACGAATGCCGTAAAGTAATAATAGATAATATTAAATCAATTAATATTGTATCATTCAAATCACTATTGTCTAGAAAAAAATGAACCATATAACAAAAAAAAGTATTGAAGTAATTTTTTTTTAAGCATTTCTTACCAATTACTTTTAAAAAAATGCAATTATTGTATTTAAATAAAAGTTTTCCCCGCTCTTGCAACATTTTTCATTGATTCTCCGGTCTTATTAGTAGTAGCGTGATGTTATTTAGCCTATAGCCTTCCTCGATAAATGGGATACCCAAATTTACAAAAAAAAAAAAAAAAATTGGAACCAGTAGTTCCTGAGATTCAACCAAAAAAACAAACCCTTCAGCTTTATAATATTAGTATAGATATAATCATTATTGCTTTTGTTTTGTCATGATTGATGGTTTTCGGCTGTGTCAGTGTTAGTATTAATTAAAATTGTTTCTTTTTTTGCACAGGTAAACGGTATGGAATGATGCAAGTACGCACTGCCCTTGCACATATGATAACAAAGTTCAGAATCGAACCTGCTGAAGATTACATGGTGGTGACTGATCCCTATAGCGTCATAATGAGCCCTAAGAGCGGCGGTAAAGTTAAATTTGTCTCTCGGCATTAATTTTTAAAGACAACTGACAAACAACTGAAGAAAGATCGCAGGATTCTGCCTATTTGACGCGTGATATTAAAAAGTCGAGCTAGGAATGTTTTTCGAGATGAGATTTCGCCTTAAATACGTCGAATGTTTAACAGAGACGAGTTATGTACTTTTACATTTAATACAAAAGTTTTATAGCCATCCTTTAATAAATATATACAGTAAATATGTCTTTTTTTTTAAAAAAAATGGTGATAATAATATTTTATAGTTTACAGCGCTATAAATCACTAATCAAATCTGTTTGTTTGACGAATAATAATTATATTATTTTGGTACAACTCTAAACTAGACAAAGCCTATGACAACTGATATACGAGTACATCCATCCATCGTGCTCTTGACAGAAAGTTTTAGCCTGACTGCAAACGTGATGTTTATTATAAAACACCTTTACCAAAATAATCTGGTAAGAGGAACTTACCAAAATAAAATATTATACCCAATTTGTTATTGATGCGGAACAGTACCTTAGCTAACGTAGTATTTTATTTATTCTTTCATCCAGAAACAGGTATGTCGTTATATCTTTGTCAATGTCACTAGAAAAAAAAAACCGGGCGAGTGCATGTCGGACCACGCACAATGTAGGGTTCCGTAGACCCCAATCCAAAAATTGTGTCTTAAGAAGTGGTTTTCAGTTGTTACTCGTAGACTTGTAACGCCTACTTAGCTGTGATAGTTTTTCTTTTTAATTTCACTATATATACTACTACCGTGATTTTTTCACATACCCTTTTAGCTGGCAGGGGGTAGGGGGCACTTGACTGTAAGACAAATCTGCTTCATTTTTTACAAACAGATCCGAGATCTAAAAATCGTCTTTTCAGTTCGTTCTTAAAAGACCTATAGTTGGTGCCAGATAAACGTGCACAAAAAAACATTGATACCCCTCTACCAATGTATTTCAATATTCGGGAATATACGACAACAATGTATGAATAATATCGATAATCGTACCTCAACAAACGAATCATGGTACGGAGCGTCCTTGATCCCGAGAACTTGGCTTAGATTACAAAACATTTTTGAAGAAATAGATAATTTATTCTTATTTAGTTTTGTTATGATATAATTATTTTTTTTATGTATTATACTTACATATGATATGTCGTTAGAATACAATTTAGTCTTAGAATATAATAAATTCCACCTAAACCTTCACCGCCTTACTAATATTTATGTTATACTTTTACGTAGTGTATGGAGAATAATGTATCCATTCTTGCCTCCTCACTCATTAACTTAAATTACAATTAACAAACTAAATAACAAAACAAACTTAACAACTAAATAACGAAACAAATCACGTCGGCCGCGCTCGTCATAAAATAGTGGACAGGTAGCGAACCCCTGACTTATGGAGACGCTGTTGTGACGTCATACATCATGCAGTTGAAAGGGGTAAAACTTAATAAATCTTATTTTTTATGTAAATATATAAAACTTCTGTATTTTATTTCTTGTTTGCCATTAAAAATAAATTAAAGCTGATATTGATATGTAAAAATTATGATATGATATTATAACCAACAATAATTTAGGATATACGAAAAAAAAAAATTTGGAAACATCTTGCAAGTACTTAAAAACATTAGCAATTTAATATTTCATCGTATGTACATTTATTTTAATGTTTAAAAAACAAGCAATAAAATGAGCCCCAAATTGACTTGTATCCCGTTTGGATAAGGTGTTCGGTACTACTGCGTAATATGAAACTCGATAAAGTAATGTTAGCGACAGTTACGCGTCAGTTTTATAAGAGATTAGCGGTTTTAGTCGTTAAGATTATGATTTTTTGGTACAAGTGGGATCAATGACTTTTTGTGCACATTTAACTGGCGCAGATTATATCTAATATATATACCCCACACGATGGGGTAGATGGGATAAAAAATCACTTTACATATAGGGGGGGTAGGTATCCTAATTTTTTTTTTTTTCTAGATTTTATTCTTTCACTTTGTCGGCGTAAGTAATATCCATGCAAAATTATGGTTCCTAGCACTAACAGTCTCTGAGCAAAAGTACGGATGGACAGACGGACGGTCGGACGTGGTGAAATTATAAGGGTTCCGTTTTGCCATTTTGGCTATGGAACCCTAAAAATGACAACAAAATTACATAGGTATGGCCTAGCCCTTGGATGCCGAATTTGACATAACAACATAAAGTTTATATTATTACATTGCCGACTCATTGGCACGCGCGGGGGCGTTGAAATGTAGATATCAATAATCTGTGTTTTATTCTGTGTCTGGGTGTAATTTATCTATTGTTTATCAATTGTCTGATTGCACAGTCGGATCATCAATATTCAAATACACTCATTTAACACACATGTTACCTTTTCGAACTATGTATCACACCAGACAGTTGTATACCCGTATGTTGTAAATTGTGCTCAACTGTTTGACAACAGAGTTTAAATTTAATCAGACCAATATTCCTTGACTATGACTAGTTGAACTAAACCCTCTGAAATAATTAAATATAGAATGAGCGAAACGTATATATCTGACTCACTGCAATCAGTGGCTGAGGGGATACACATAGCATAGCAATTTTTTTGGTATAGAGTTGTTTTTGGCTGCGTATCCAGAACAAGCCTATTCGGATTCCTCGTATTTCGAGGGAATTTGTCCTTCGCCGCAATAAATAGGCTCTAGTTACATTTTACAAAAACGCATACCTCGTAAATGTACATGCATGGTAGGGTTAATATGGCAAGTTTTTTAAAATGAGGCTTACACGACACATCAGGAGAAATATTTACTATGGCTCTGATACAACGTTTTTGTGCTATGACGACTCTGTTACATCACTAGCATCGCTGGCTAATAGCTGTCTTGACAGCGCTACATAACGCGTCAATAGGTTTTAAAATAATATAGATACAGATACCTTTCTCACTACCCCGTCTAGACCCCTTCCCCTAATTAGAATGCAGCCGATCTTTCCAGTCGGCAGACCTTTTACATTTTGTAAAAAAACTCTTATTTTATCATTACAAACAGACACTTCAATTTTATTTATTAGAATAGATTTCTGATAAATTAAATAATTGCGTTATTATTAAAATAGCACCACATTTAGCTACAATAGTTAATCGATGTGTTGATACCGTCCGCCCCGTGTTTCCTGATGAAAGCCGGTTCAAAAAGTGAGCTTAGTAATTTTAGACTATTTTTTTTTTATTAGCTATTAGAAAATTTTTTGAAAAGGCCTTACTTATGCAGTTAAAACACATTTTAATTCTCATAATCGTAGTGAACAATATGGATTCACAAAAGGTCGCTCGACAGTAGACGCAGACTCTAAACTACTAAAACGTATATAGTATCGGTAGCGGTGGTAGTTGGTAATAATATTAATTAATGGAATCACAGAAATATCTCAAGTGTGTGTGCTTCTTTTATTTGATAGACAGATGACTGTCTTATATGACAACTTAGGTCAACTTAGGTGTTAAGTCTTTACGGCGTTATCGCCTTCACGTTTTCATAGTCTTTACGTCTTTCGCATGCACGTCATGCATTCACGCCTTTACAACTTCATCGTCTTCACGTCATTATACACTCATGATCATCGTCCGAAGCGAACAAGAAAATCTTGTTCACTGCGGACGATGATCTTTCAATCCCAGACGAGCCGATGATACTATTAATTAATGAAATCGTAGGGCAAAGAAATATCATAGGTGTGTGTGCTTTTTTTATTTGATAGACAGATGACTGTCTTATATCAATATTACATCATAACTAGTGTGCATCCTCAACTGATGCTCCTCTTCAACTGCGTGCATCTTCAACCGGGGCTAACAGCTAACACAACTGAATGTTACTGGCTATCTGGGCCTCTCACCTTACTTAATTATACCTTTACTTTAAAACTTAAAACAATGCTATCCATAATTTTTTTCCCTACGCAATAAGCTTTTATTCTAAAATTTGCCACAAAAACTCATCGGTTCACAATAAAAGCTATTTGGTGCCATACTTACAAATCGTTTATCACCATTGTCTGACATATGGGTACTACATAATATATTACATAACTATGTAAAACGACACGACATGGATACAAAATGAATTGAACGCAAGAGGACGACCTCTTGCGTTCAATTCATTTTGTATCCATGTCGGGTTCAATTCCTATACGGGACTCAACTTTGCCTGATCCACAAACTGGGGCATTATGCCATAACTGATACAGCGCTTAATCTGTTGATCTATGAGCGAATACAGTATGTTGATATTAATGGAATAAGGTCTTCCGGATCCACAAGGATCAATTCTAGGTCCTTTTTAATTTTTGGTGTGTTTAAACGATCTGCCATTTTTTACTAATAACTTATGCTATATTATTCTATTTGCTGTTGACACTTATCTTATTCAAAACCAATTGTGAAAACAATTACTCTCACGAAGTAAATAGGTCACTCGCATTAGGTCTTTTAAATTCTAAAAACCAAATGTATTAAGTTTATTTTGTCTAATCTTAGTGATATCAGTACAGTTTTAAACAATGAAGTTATTCAAATTGTTGATTCAATGCTTTTTTTGGGAATTACGAATGGGCGCCCTACTGTAACGAAAGGAGTTACAGTGGGGCGCCTAAATATCATACCTCGCAGCGTATGCTGTCAGCAAAGTCAGACAGCTCACGGATGTGGAAACAGCAAGACTAGTTTATTGCAGTTATATCCACAACGTCATGTCGTATGGCATACTGCTTTGGGGCAAGGCGGTTGATATTCATACAATTTTCATTCCACAAAAACGTGCAGTGCGTGCGATTTACAAACTAGATGCACGAGTTTTCCAAGTTTAAACAGATGTGCCTTATGACAGTTGCATCTCAGTAAATATTTGCAAAAAATATTTTTGTAAAACAAAATATGCATTCATATCACAAGAATAGTGTCGTTCACTCTGTGAATACGAGACCTAAGCACAGATTAGAAGGTCAATAGGTATCATAAAACTCATGATACCAACTAGTATTATGAGTCTATCAGTGAATAAGTTATCATATACGTAGAGGTATTATACAGTTTATGAACATTTAAATGTTTAAAAAATAATCAAGTTGCTCGCTGCTTGTTAGTTTAGTTTGTTTGGGAGAATTTTGCTGTCACTTTATTTTAATCGTCACATTGCTTAAGAGAATGATTGGACTTTTGTAAGTTAAGATATGTGTGACGAATAAAAGTGGTCCATGATAGGACAAAACCCTTTGAAAATAAAGATATTTCTGAAGTTGATACTTGGAATGCATTAAAATATTGGTTTACAAATGGAAACATTGTGTGGTAGACTAGTTTTATCTACGGTTAAACAATGAATAACTATTGACTGAATGAGGGGAAACTTAAAGATGAACTGACAATAATTACATGGTCGTGTGGTGTGATCGTAGGTTGGCGGAGAGAATAGAAAGTTTCTAGGATGTTCGATTCTGAAGCGCGTGTGGAGTTTGGCGTGCACGCGTCCCTGTAACACGATTGGTCGGCAGCGTTACCTCGCTTCGTGAGGGCGATAACGATTGGTCTATTTGAGTAAAGGGCCTATCAGGAGCCTTAGTTGCAGCGACGGTGGCTCCATTCGTGGTGAATTTCTGCTTGCGGCTAATTGACTGGGCTGAGTCCATGGCGCGAGAAATTTGTTCGTTTGAAGCCAACACTTCTCGTCTCTGGTTGACCTACCAGAGACGAGAAGTGTTGGCGTCACGTTGGCAAGTGTCACATCAACGCGGGGATGAGGCGCGCGTAGTTTTGCCAACATAACTGCCAGACCGAAATATAGGTTCAGAAAACGTCTTTGGCATTAACAAAAGCTATTCTTTTCCTCCTTTATAATTGTCGACCGCGGCCTCGCCCGTGTTTGTTATTTGTTGATTTTTGCTTGCGATCAAAACGTTAAAACATGTATTTATTTATTTACAACCACAAAGTCCAATACAGATTTTCACAGATCTAGCGTCCAAACTCACGGAGTTTGAACCTTAGATCTTATAAACTTGACATGGGGGGAAGGTGCTGCCACTAATATCTATATCTATATATACACTATGTTAGAGAACTGATGCAAATTATAATAAAAAAATTAAACATGAGATAAAATAAAAACAGTAACAGTGGGTACAATAAAGCAGGAGCATCTACTTACAACAAAGGTAAAAAGTACATGTGCTTAAATATTGGCCGAAGTACTGGTAACGAATTATCTATATTATATAAAACTAGCTGTTCCCCGCAGTATTACCCGCGGTTTATTATGTGTTAATCCAGGGTGTCAACTAACTCCATACCAAATTTTATTAAAATCGCTCCAGCCGTTTAGACATGAAGAAGTAACAAACATACACACTCACATACTCACAAACTTTCTCCTTTATAATATTAGTGTGATGATTTGTCCTGACTGACTCTTACTGCGGGATCAACGCACAGCCTAAACCGCGGATCGTAGAGACGTGAAATTTTGAGGACATATTTAATATATGATCATCTGATAAAAGTAGATCTTTGAAAATTCCACCCCTAAGGAGTGTCAAATTTTGTATGAAACTCTGACAGTTTGGAAGATAGATCTGTGAAGTTTCGTACTTGGCTTTTTGGTTTAGAATCAAATACGTGTTTCATCATTTTTGGAAAACCATCCCCTAAGGGGGTAAACACAAAACAGGTTGCAAGTTTATATAAAGTTCCTTCAGATTATAAGTTGTTTCAGAATTCAAATACATAATTCAAACATTATGAAAATGAGTGGCCGCGAGTTTTTATTGTTTTGTTAATATCTTTGGCTTCACCTATTATTTGCGAACTTAGCATTACATCTACTTGTAAAATCATGACGTGTCACAAGCGATGCTTTGCATCATAAGTGAATAAAAGAAAAAAAAATGGAGTAATGTAAAAATCGAAATAATTTTTTAAGGTAATTTCATGTTACAAACTAACACTAAAATTGTATTTATACGTATTGATGACAGATTTTTTTTAAGAACAACGTCCACCCATTTATAGATAATTATTAAGATAATATGTTAAAATGATGCGTAGGTACGTAGTATAGATTAAATAATAATCTTCAATTTATTGTGATATCAATAGGAACCAGTGAGTGAATCAGACGTCAGCTGTAATGTTTGCCATTATTTTTCAAGCTCTATTGGTTTTTGTGGTCCTATGTCTAACCTTTTTGTACTTGCACCTTCGACTTAAGTATGGATATTGGAAAGAGCGCGGAATTCCTTACGAGAAACCAACTATGTTCGTCGGAAACCTTGGGCACTTCATGAGAAAAAGTATATATGACTTCCTGTTTGAATTATCCAAAAAGCACAAGACCGACTACTTTGGAATATTTATGGGATGGAAACCAACACTTGTGATAAATTCAAAGGAACTAGCGAAGCAAGTGCTTGTCAAAGACTTTGACAATTTCCAAAACAGATATAGTTATCCAGGTGATCAAGATGATCCGTTAGGTGCATTGAATTTGTTCACTGTGAAGGTATGTACACTTTATTATTATACCAATGAGTTACATTGTACTAAAGACTACTTTAAAATTAAATTAAATTTTAAACGCCTTCGTATACTTTATAAATATGATGTACAATATAATGGTGGCAGCACCTTATCTACATATACATTTTATAAAAAAAGAAACATCTAAACAACAGCAAATTGAAAAGAGTGGCCGCTAGTTTTTATTGCACCGTTCTTTTCTCCGGCTTCACCTATTGTTTGCGAACAGGAATTACATGTACATGTAGAATCGACTTTTCACAGGTGTAGTATTTTGCTTCCTAAGTAATTAAAGACTTTAAATTTATTTTAAGTTAATTTGATGTTACAAACTGACACTTCAATGTTATTTATATGGAAGGCAGACACTTTTTTGAGAATAGCGCGGTGCACGTTATTCATAAAAATGTCTGTCATCATGCCATTATATAAATATTAAGATAATGTAGTATCTGTACGTTCTACTGATTACTTAATCTTCAACTCGTGAGGATATAAGACGTTTGCCATAATGTTTGGTATTATTTTTCAAGCTCTATTGATTCTTGTAATCCTATGTCTAACCATATTGTACTTGTATCTTCGGCGTAATTATGGATATTGGAAAGTGCGTGAAATTCCTTACGAAAAACCGACTATGTTCGTCGGAAATCTTGGACACTTCATGAGAAAAAGTGCATATGACTTCATGTATGAATTATCCAAAAAGCACAAGACCGACTACTTGGGAATATTTTTGGGATGGAAGCCAGCACTTGTGATAAATTCAAAGGAACTAGCGAAGCAAGTCATTGTCAAAGACTTTGACAATTTCCAAAACAGATATAGTTATCCAGGTGATCAAGATGATCCCCTAGGTGCATTGAATTTGTTCACTGTAAAGGTATATAATAGACTTTGAGTTACGTTATACTAAAGACTAATTTAAAATTAAATTAGATTAGAACGTCTTCGTATATTTATTAAAGTAACGTTATTAGACTATCACAGGGGCGTGGGCGCAGCGGGAGTACATACGACTGCTATGCAAGACTTTCTGGTTCAATGCTTACACGGGAGAGATGTTTTAGGTCCGTGTTCAGGAGTACATTTCATTCGCATATTATATGTATTTGTAAAGTTCGTCGCGACTCAGAGTTTGCACTCTTGTGAGGCAGCTTTCTTTTATAAATAGTTACTGACTGCTTAATAACACAGCACAGATTTTTATAAAGCCCATTTTTTGAACATCCTTATTGTTAAATCGGATGGATTTGATGTTTTAGCCCCATTTATCGAACGTTTGTAGTTTTTGAAGCACTGTCCATGTTATTCACTTCATTTTTATGTATTACTTACCTAGGCTTAGTTTGCAAGAAATTAATTTTATTTCAGAATTTGGTGATAAATACTTAGTTGATTTAAAAAAAAAATATTTCTCGATAACTACTAGTGATAGATAATAAAAGCTAAAATAAACATGCAAGAAAATAATGAGATCTGTCCGATTTTATACTATACACAGCACTGAGAGTAGTGCCTAAACTTTTCGTAGGCTGTAAAGCAATTATGGGAGTTTTTAGTTGCTTTGCGGTTGTTTAAGTGTGGTTATTAAAAAAAAAATGTAAATAGGCACAAGTAAAAAGACAGAGTCCAAATTATTTAAAACCTATTTAGATTTATCATATTATTAACCTTGGCGTACTACATTTTATAAAAGAACCAAAAATTCGTTTGTAATCACTAGGTTTTTATAAACTTATCTCGTGTTGATGTGATTAGCTTAAAATAAGACATTAATCCCACACTGCAGCAAGCGATAACAACAACCAATTACAATTGGATCAGTAATGTTTTCAATTTATTCACAGAACCCGATATGGAGCGCAATGAGACATGAGGTAGCTCCTATGTTCACGAGTCTACGTCTGAAGGGATTAATGGAACTAATGAACGTTAGTTCCGCTGAGTTGGTGCAAAGAATTCAGACTGATTATATAGAAAACAAGCAAACAGTAAAATTGAAGGTACAACGCGACAATCATCAATCAAAGTATCACCCTCATTGCGTTTCAAACGCTATTTCACCTACGCCAAGCATAACTATCTTGCGATATCAACTGTTACTAGTAGTATTTCCGAACAGATATGATATAAGAACCTTAGAAAAAAGAACCTGCTTTTTTCTACAAGACCGGCAACTTATCTGCTATGCCACTAAAGTCGCAGGTGTCCATGGGCAGTAGTAATCACTTACATCAGGTGAACCGCTGGTTCGTATGCTCCCTATTCAGTACATAATAAAAAAGCACAAAAGGCTTTATGTTTAAACCATGAAGGAAGAGTTATCTAAAAATAAACCTACTTGAAGTCAAAATATTTGACTTGGTAAATTTTCTTTGGAGATCTAACTCCGTGTTTCTTACTACATCATCGAAGTTAACAAATAAATTGTTTAAAAAGGATTGAATCATAACTTCCAGGAAAATGTTCAATGTCTAAATATGGGGCAGCTATACCTTCGTGGTAGGCACTTCATTCTAAGAATAAATTCAGAATCCATATTCACAGCATAAAGGTTTTAAATGTAATTCAATATTGGAAACACATTTTATAATTCATTTGCTTCAGGAATTGTTCACAATGTACACATCTGATATCATTGGATACACCGTGTTCGGATTGAGAGTGAGTGCCCTTAAGGACTTAACATCACCGATCTGGATTATGGCGCAACCCATGGTACATTGGAACTTCTGGAGAGGATTTGAGTTCTCAACGATCTTCTTTCTTCCCGATGTAGCAAAATTGTTAAGGTTTGACTTTGTTTATTATAGACAGATAAATAGGGATTCTAAAATTTAAATAACATAAACATATACCAAACCAATATGCAATATTCTTGGACATCATCTTACCCAAACTCGTATTCAGAAATAGTCCTAAAATATTAACAATCTTTCATGGTGGACTTTGTTGCAATCCCACCTAACAAACTATTCTTCGACGACTTATTAATATTTGAGCTTTAACTTTTTCTTATAGAAAAGTCAAATATTAAAAGACAATTTATTTGTTCGAAATTTAAAAAAACAACGGGAAAATACATCACAGTTGCAGCACTGGCGTTTTTGACTTTGAGTTATTTTGTAAGGTCCTTTTTTTATTAAGTTTTGTACAAAATGATAAGTATGTTAACTTAATATTCTCGTTATGATAAAACTCCACCAGAGTTTACTTTGGTTTTAAAAGTAGTATAAGTATAATCACATTATTTGTTTTAGACTGAAATTTTTCTCGGAAATTGCAACGAATTACGTGAGGCAGTTATTTTGGAGTGTTGCTGAAGAACGCAAAAAACAGATGCAACCCAATGATAAAGATCTTCTAAATCATCTAATAAAGCTTAAAGAGAACTGGAAACTGCCAGTTGACCCCAATACAAGTAAGTCTAGAATATATATCATATTGCTTGATGGAGTAACGATTTCTAAATAATATAAAGAAGTACCCACATATTTTGTATTTTATTGAAACATTTGTATCTAAGAGTATCTAGTAGCTATGCCAATCATTAGCCATTAACTACCGTTCGATTCAGACGTTCAGTTCAATCATATTATTCATCAGACATAACAAAGAGTCTCATTTTATAGATCATAATAATAAGACGACTTGAATATTTATTCGCTGTGTTGTTAGAATTAGCAGATGACCTAATGCTGGCACAAGCCGCTGTGTTCATTATTGGCTCCGTTGAAACATCGTCGACTACACTAACCTGCTTACTCCATGAATTGGCACACCATCCTGGTGAACAGGTTAGAACAACATTCATTTTATTGGTTGTTTCGTGAAGCTCAGAATTTGCAGTAAGAGAAAAAATAATAATATAATTTAACCTTACCAAAATAACCCAATAATATACACTTTTTATTACACACATCAAAAGTGTCTAGGGATCAAGCATTTTTTTGCGGATTTCTTGAGATTGAGATGTGGCTTTGTAATAAATTTATGATTTTATAAATTTATATGGATCCTTTTTGGTGCATTTCATAATTTGAATCAGGAACTGTGAATCAAATTCGAGTAAAAGATGAAAATCAGCTGTCAATATTTTCCCTATAAAAACATACAACGCATTGAAGACATTATTAGTGCTACTGTTTCCCTACTACTGATTAAAACCAACGTTATTATGGAGCGGCGACGTCATTTAAGCAGGGAAGAAATGCTCAGAGCCGTGGGAATGATAGAAGCTGGTTCCCGGCAACGTACTGTGGCTTTAGCTCTGAATACAAGTCAGAGTGTTATCAGTCGACTTTGGACACGTTACCGAAGCACTGGTACCGTGGCTGAGCGCCATGGAGGACGGTATCGCTGCACCACACGGAGACAAGACCTATACATTCAAATCTTAACTCGAAGAGGTCCAACAATAACCGCCATGATGTTAGCCGTGAGGCTTCATCACTCTTCAGGGAACTTAATTAGCGACCAAACAGTCAGAAACCGCTTGCATGAAGTGAACCTTCATTCCCGAAGACCGCTACGGGTACCACCTATAGCAATGCACAATCGTAGGATTCGATATCAATGGGCTCTTGAACACAGAAATTGGGCAGAAGAACAATGGCGTTTCGTGTGCTTTTCTGATGAGTCTCGTTTTGGTATGAGACCGGATACAAGACGTATACGACACTGGAGAACCCCTGGACGCCAACAGCGATTAAAATCCTGCCAGGAAGTCCATCCTTATAGTGGTGGAACCATCATGGTATGGGCGGGTATTTGGATCGGCGGAAGAACTGAGTTGATTTGGATCAGAGGCAACCTCAACGCTCAAATTTATGCTGAGACGATTGTATCAGACGTCATCGTTCCTCTACAAGTGCAAATCGGTCCCTTATTTCAGTTAATGCATGATAATGCACGACCGCACACCGCAAGAGTTGTAAGACAGACTCTCGCCGCAGCTAACATCAATGTCCTGCCCTGGCCTGCTCAGTCGCCAGACTTGAACCCGATTGAGCATGCATGGGATATGCTACAGAGAAGAGCTCTGCCGAATATGGAGGGTATCCAGTCGCAAGAAGACCTTTTTTTGTTGTTGCAACGAACATGGGCGGCCATTCCACAGCGTGATTTGGATGAACTCATTTTGAGTATGCCAAACCGATGTTCTTGTGTTGTTAGTGTTCGCGGTAGAAACACGAATTATTAATTGTTTAAGTTACCCAATAAAATTTTAAAGAAAACTGTTATTTCAGTCTTTTTTTCGAACTTTAATGTTAGTGGTTCAAATGTCAAAAATCCCTTTATTAGGAAAATGGCAAATTTCTTTATTAATGCAAAGGTGACTTGGTTTATCGTTACTGTGACAAACGAAAACACTTTATTTGATGAATCCTTAAAGAAATAAAAAAAAAAAAATCAATCAGGAGAAAAGTTATTGCAAAAATATATGTTGATCCCTAGACACTTTTGATGTGTGTATTTTTGAGATGAACCTCAAGAAAAAGGTCTCAATAGGTGATCTTCCTTTCCAAATAGCATTTGCCAGTGTCATGTGATTATTGCAGGCGCGGATTCCGGATCATGCGGCCAAGTGAAAAGCGGCGGTAGCCTAATGGCTAAGGCATCGGTTTCGCAATCGTGAGGTCGTGGGTTCGAATCCTACCCATTATTCTACCGATTTAAACCCACTCCTAACACAAGCCTTTGAGCTTAGCTGGAGGAGTTAACAAGATAGCTAGTATTGTGGGATTCAATCCTACATAGCTAGATATTTTTTTAAAATGATCAAATGTATGACGAACACTTGAAAATTCATGAGTGTATGGGAAAATTGATTGTTGTCCTGTTGCCCTCCCCCCCTTGGATCCGCGCCTTAGTTATTGTGTTCTTTAACTGTCTATTTGTTCTTAATCATACGATAAACATGAGTGCGAATGACGTCAACTCAGTTTGCACCATATTTTTATTCAAATTCGCCCAAAATGGATATCCACCGAGAAATTATTATATCTTTATTCACTATTTTAGGAAAAGCTGTATAATGACATAAAGGAGTTATCAGAGACAAAAGGAAATGATGTTTTAGATTTCACAGAATTATTAGAATTAAACTACCTTACAGCTTGTATCAAAGGTAAGAATGAATTGGCAAAATAAGCATCAAAACCTTTTGAAACTTTGTGTTATAAATTATACCTAAGCAATCATCAAGTTAATGGAAATAAACTAGTAAACAAAGACTAATTAAAATATTATTTTAACTGCTTTTTATGCATTTTTGGGGTTTGGAAAATAAATCGATCAACGCCTCATTCACCGAAAGCCGATGAGTGGTTAATTATATACATATTTTGCTAAATTAAATGATTCTTCCTATATGGCTTAGTCGTTGGCGGGTAAAAATAGTGATCAAACACATTACACATTATGCACTTATACATTACTCTTTCATACGTTTCAGAGACTATAAGAAAGTACCCTCCGGTGCCATTCTTAGACCGAGTGTGCTTGAAGTCGTACAAGTTGACTGACGAGGTGACTATAGAGCCTGGCACGCCGATCTACATCAATGTGACAGGCATTCACAACAACGAGAAATATTACCCTTATCCTGAGGAGTGGCGCCCAGAAAGATTTGAGTCTATGACGGAGAATGACAACAACGACTACTCATTCCTGGGTTTCGGCGAAGGGCCAAGATCTTGTATCGGTAAGGCCAAACATTATTGACACCGTTTAAATTTCAAACAATATTTTATAATATTAATATTTGTATTGTTTTTGACCAGGTAAACGATATGGAATGATGCAAATACGCACCGCGATAGCACATATATTGTTGAAGTACAGACTGGAGCCTATCGAAGATTATGTACTGAAGAGTGATCCATATAGTGTTGCGTATACACCACAAGCCAATGTTAGGGTCAATTTTATCCCCCGTTAATATAATTATTCCTCTGTCAAGTGTAATTTTGTTTCCTTTCTTTCTTGTCCTAGTAGAAAATATGTATAAAAATAAATATTATTTTATATAAGCCTTCTCATTTTTAGGGTTCCGTAGCCAAATCTGCAAAAATGGAACCCTTGTAGTTTCATTTGTCTCATTTCATTAATGTCCGTCTGTCTGTCTGTATAGAAGACGCTGCATAGTTTGATAGTTAAATAATAACTTTTTTTTTTAAATGTACAAATAAAAAATGGGTTTTTTTACATACGTCAAAATCTCAATTCGTCTAGTCATTGCACTGTCAAGTTCTCTTATGGTCAAATTACACTTTATGACAAGTTCTCTTAAGGTCAAATTACATTTTATGACAAATTCTCTTTTCGTCAAGTCTTTCGTTCGTCCAATTTCATTTACGTCAACGCCAAGTAGAGTTGTCAAAATAATTTCATCTATGTACCTTACCTGTTAATTTATATTTGTTATTAATATTTTTCATTAAAATAAATACCTACGCTTTTGAGCTAGTAGAAATCGCAAACTCAAGTAGGTAAGATATATTATGTACAAACTCCTAGGTGAATAATTACTGGCTGAAAATAATATCTAAATAGGAAAACGGGCGAAAAAACAAATGTACTTCTAATGTCATGATGTCATGGTATTTGTCTTAGATGAGGATATTACAAGAGGAATAATATATATTAAATAAGTTTATAGATTTTAGTGGAAAATGGCCTCAAGTGCAAGTGGTAGCTTGAATTTACAATTTATAAAATCAAAAAGAGGTAAACAAAAATTGATCAGAGCTGGATATCAGTATAATTTAAACATAAAGAACAAAAATGGAACATCGAACTGGCGTTGCATTAATAGAGAAATATGTAATGGTTAGTAGAATGTTTTTTCACCGTAATTGAAAGGTTTCCGCCTTCTTCGCCCACCCTCGTCTCTCATGGAGTAATGCAAAAAATTATAATAATGTGTATCCCTTTATATTCTAGGTTCAATAACAATAAGCTCTGATAATGCCAGTATTCTTAGAGAACGGAAGCATTGCTGTACACCGAATTTTGTTAAAAATAAAATAGATGGTCGCATGGATGTTTGTAAAGAACGGGTACAGAATGAATTTAAATCCATTCCAAAGATTTTTGACGAATGTTTTGAGGACATGGAGTCATCAGATTCTGATAGCTATAAAACTCCCCATTTCATTTCCAAAGCCAACTCGCTGTACAATGCCAGGAAAAAAGCTTTCCATATTTCCAAATGTAGATTTACAAGTTGCAATGAAGTCACCATACCTCCAATTTTGAAAAAAAACTTCCTGCTTAATGACATATCGGAAGAAAATGATTTTTTGATTTTCAGCAGTCCTTATTTTTTAGAACTTTGTAAGGAAACCGATTTACTGATGGGAGATGGATGGGAGTTCAAGAGTATATACCTCGATAGTACCAGCAATATTTTGTCTTTTAGCTAACAAACAGCAAATAACTTATGAAAAGTTATTTAGGTTTTTAAAAAGCAAATTAAACTTAACTTTGAACTTTTTTAAATGTGACTATGAACAAGCCTTAATTAATGCTGTCCAAGAAGTCTTCCCACAAGTGAAAGTTAGTGGATGCTACTTTCATTTCAAACGGGCAATAATGAGAAAAGGAAAGGAACTTGGTATGCTGGATGACAAGAAACTAAAGAAATACGTGTACTTAACTTGTAATTTGGCTTTAATACCATCTAATTTTATACCGGAGGGATGGTTGGCTATAAATGAAAAATTACCAGATTGCCCAATAGCAATAAAATTTGCAGAATACTTTACCAATCAATGGGTACACAAGATTACAGCCAACGTATGGTGTTGTGCCTACGAGAGACACAGAACCACAAATTCATTAGAAGCATGGCATAACAGGCTAAAACTAAAGGTTGAAGATAATGAAAATTTATTTTTATTTATCAAAACTCTGAAAAAGGAAGCAAAGTTTTACGAACAAAAAGTTAAGACTAAACAAAATAAGAAACGCCCAAAGGAAGTTATGATTAAAGATCATAAAATCGAAGAAGAAATAAATAATCTAATGTTAGGAAAAACTACCGTCGCTAAGTGTTTGGCTAATTTATCTTGGTTATAAAGATTTTTTTTTACAACTTTTGAAATTATTTTGACAACTCTACTTGGCGTTGACGTAAATGAAATTGGACGAACGAAAGACTTGACGAAAAGAGAATTTGTCATAAAATGTAATTTGACCTTAAGAGAACTTGTCATAAAGTGTAATTTGACCATAAGAGAACTTGACAGTGCAATGACTAGACGAATTGAGATTTTGACGTATGTAAAAAAACCCTAAAAAATCTTTACTGTCCTATTTTTGTTACCTTAATTAATATTTTGAGTAAATTCTGTTTCAATAGATCTCTTGAAAAAGGGGATAGGTGCCCACTATGGCGGATAGTTGCCTAACGAAGAAATCGGTGTGGTGGTTGGTCACATGCAGGGTTAGACTTTTACAGCGATTTTTTTATGAGAAACCAATGGTAATCGAAAGTTTATTGAACTTTCTAAAATAGTATAATGTTTTAAGTATTAAACAATAAAAACACAACAAAAATATCCTTCAAAATTTTAACTTAAGTTTAGCCGCTTGAGAGCACCGCGCGATCAGAATTACGTCACCCGTATGCTACGGGTCCGATAAGAAAGAATGTGCCGCCGAGCGCCAGATGGCCGAGCTCACAAAATAATTATTTGTGGACTTGTTTCTTACATTAGGCACCACAAGTAATGTTTTTGTTCAAGCTTATGAATGACTCTTTCAAGTTGTATAAAGTCTTTGTTATAATTGTGTACCTAGTTTTTTATATTTAGCGCTAAACAATGACTATTGTTGAAAAAGTTGAAAAAGTTATTATGTAGACTTAAATGAGGTTTATTTTAAAAAGTGAAGCGATAACATATGTGTTTTATGACTTTTAATGATGGAAGAATCAATAAATCAGTAACTTAGGTACCCAAAAATAATCACCAACAACCGAAAATACGATTAAAAACTACGGAGCAAAGTTTCACGTTTCGCACGTAAACCATAGGTTGACTTTGACATTTTTTTTTTTTCGGAATGAACCGATGCGGAAATATTTTCAATTTAGTAGCATGAAAAGATGTACGAAGATACGCGTAGAAAAGAGAAAAAAATATTAAAACATCATGGGACAGAAAGAAACAGACATATTTAGACGACTTATCGCACATTAAAGAATAATTCTGTCTTTGCTCAGCAAAAAGTATATGGTTGCCCCTAGAGCGGCTTTGAGAATAATTTTGTTTTTATTAGAAATCCAGATTTCATGCAGCTGTTGTATATCGCTGCTTTTATGGACATTGCCAAGGCAGGCAAAAATTAAATTGAAAAACATATTGGCCAATATTATTTTAATTACAGACGTTTTAACCATTTAAGTAATCTTTGATAAACAATTTGTAGCTTATATTTTACAATCAATAAACTTCATTGAACGTCTATTACTAAATATTATAAAATTGGGTAGAATATAAATATTAAAAATTGCAAACTCCATAACGTCCCTGTGGAAAGAGAAAAATAAATCTCAACTCCCGGCAGGTGTGTATGTGCATGAAGATTACTCTAAAGATGTGGCCGAAAAGAGGAAACAACTAAAACTACAAGTACAAGTAGCGTTGACGTAGCGTTTTTAAACTATTATAAAATAATTGAAAAAAAAAAACTACTAACAACAACAGAGACCAAAGAAAAAGGGAAGACTTTGATTCGCCCAAATCATTGGCTCAGAAGAAAAAAAGCATAAAAAAAATCAAGCTCCACTGAACCAAGAAAATGACAGGTTAAAACCCAATATTTTTAACTATATCAATAGAAACAGATATTCTTCATCGTCGGAGACCCCAAAAAATCTGTAATGACCACCAGCATCTAGAACCAAAGCAAAACAAAAGTTATAAAAGAGAAACAAATACAAGCACAAATCACCATACAAGCTAACTTAAAAATACGCCCGAAGCCGTTTGGTGACCCTGAGTGAAGACGACCACTACCCTTCAGCAAATAAAATATCAAAATCAAAAGAAATACCAAACAATATCTACATTGCTACTTTATACATATTTTGATTATCATCACATCCTTGGTATTAGAGACGTAAGACGAATAGGAAACCCAATCAAAGATGATGACTAAGTCATGATCATATGGAGTAGGATTTTTGGTGAAAAAATACCTTAAGAAACAGTTCCTGGAATTCAAAGGCATATCTGAGAGATGCTTTACAATACATACAGCTAAACGGTTACAAAACATGGACCATAATCTAAGCAACAAAAGAAGCATCAGATGAAACATTTAAAAAATACTTTTCTGACCAACTTTTAGCCACTTAATAATAATTTTTATTATTTATTATTTATTTATTTCATAACAAAATACATTTGTGTCGAAATATTTGAAAAACAATTCAAAGTACAGTTTACACACAAAAAAAAAAATTAAAAATATATAAAGTAGACAAAACAATCAGAATTCAAAGTCAAAAAAATACAAATTATTACATAACATGTCACTAATTAGTATGTCAAATTGTTTCTTATATTACAATCAATTAATTATTTCATTAAAATTATTCAATAGTATTAAATTATATCATTATTTATCATTGTAGAATTCATCAATAGTATAATAAGCCTTTTCCAGTAATAGTTTCTTAAGTCTATTTTTAAATATGTTAACACCACTTATATCTTTCAGTTCAGTGGGTAATTTATTAAAAAGATTCACAGACTGCACATAAGATGAGTGTTTAACAATGTTAAGTTTTGCATGTAAGATTGTCTGTAAATCTTTTCTCCGTGTCGTTATTCTATGTTTTTTCTCATCATTAGTCTCAAACTTGTGCATATTTTTGTGAAAGTGAGCAAGAAGAACCAAAATGTACAGACATGGGACTGTTAAAATACGTAGCCGTCTAAAATGCTCCCTACATGATTCGGTTTGGTCAATGCCGAGCATAGTTCTAACGGCTCTTTTTTGTATAACAAAGGCTGCACTTATATTATATTTATAACTGCCTCCCCAAAATTTGATGCTGTACCTAATTTTGGATTCGACCAAGGCAAAGTAGACCGCACGAAGTTGAGCAAGTGTTGAAAATTCCCTAAGAGTTCTTATGGCATAGCACGCACTACTTACTGTATTAGTAACTGACAACAACTCCGGTTTCCAATTTAAAAGAGAATCAAGTTGTACACCTAAAAATTTTATATTATCAACAACATCAATTTTATTTCCTAAAGATAGAATATTTACAGAAGCATTGTTTCTAACCGTTGATTTAAATATCACACATTTGGTCTTTTTTACATTAAGCGTTAAGTTATTAACAGAAAACCAGTATTCACAGGCTTCGAGAAAGCTATTCAATTTTTGTTGTAGTGTGACAACATCATTTGCGCTGATAACAGCGCTAGTATCATCCGCAAACAGAACAAGATTTGTATCTGGTAAAAAACTCTTCATAAATGCAGTTAGGTCGTTTACAAATATAACAAAGAAAATTGGACCCAGCACTGAGCCTTGTGGAACACCTTTATTAACTGTAAGTAGCTTCGATTTGTATATTTGCTCTCTATCATTTTCAACTGCTTTCACTTCAATATACTGTGTTCTATTTGTTAAGTACGAACGAAATAGCTTTAGAGTGTTATCTCTTATGCCATAGTGCTCTAACTTATCAATAAGAATGGAATGTTCCACAGTATCAAATGCAGAACTTAGGTCTAGGAATAAGCCTGCAACTTTTAGTTTAGCATTTAGATTGCAAAGTACATCATTTACCAATGAGTCAATTGCATCCAAAGTACCTACACTTTTTTGGTATCCAAATTGATTTGGGTTTACAATTTTTTCACTGTACAAGTGACTGACAAGTCTAGATTTAATAACTTTCTCAAGTAACTTAGACAGAACCGGTAGTAACGAAATAGGTCTGTAGTTTACTGGATCTGTGTTTTCTCCCTTCTTAAATAGCGGCAAAACTCTGGCTATCTTAAATTGGTCAGGAAAAGTACCTTGACTAATACAGTTATTTATTAGTTCTGATATTGGGTAAGCTAAAATATCAATATTGTCCTTTATTATGCTAAGTGGTATTTCATCCGGACCAAACGACTTTTTATTGTTCATTGTTTTTACCATTTTGTAAATTTCAGATGGCATAACTTGATCAAAAATCATAGCATTTTGAACTCTGTCAGTATACTTTACTAAGCATTCTCTAGCCATTTTCGGATCATAATTACTCTTTCCCCTACTGGTACTAAATTGCTCAGCAAAAACGTTAGCAATATCTCTAGGATTTTGAATAAACTTATTATTATACTTAAGTACTATATTGTCCTTGTTAAAGTTGTTATTAATTTTTTTACGAGCATTGTTGACTATATTCCAAATTTCTTTGCTGGTGTTAGTAGCTTTATTAATTTGATTATTAGTTTCCTTTCTTTTTGCATATCTTACTACTTTTCTATAAATTCTAAAATAATTTCTACGGTATTCTAAAACCGATACATCACAATCTGCTTTGTTTACAAAATTTAGAATTCGTTTCATTTTACTAGCTATTCGAATGCCTTTAGTTATCCATTCAGAACTACCAATTTTCTTGACATTTATTTTTAAATTCTTTTTTATGAAAGTAGTGGAGTGCAGATTTTTAATTTTTCTAATAAATGTATTTATACCTAGATTCCAGTCGCACTCAAGTAGCTTATTTCTAAAAATTGCTTTATTTTTTTCATTGTATATTCTTCTTTTAATATTTATAAAGTTAGCATTTTTCTTTTGACTAACCTTTTCTAAAAATGCTGTACAGAAAAGGGCAGCGTGCCCATCCGCTAATCCATTGTGGTCAATGCTCGTTGAATCTAAATTATTGTCACTAATGTTTGTCAAAATATTATCTATACAAGAGTTAGTATTATTACGCATGAATGTCATTGAATTAAATAAATGTCTAAAATTGTAGCATGTCAATAATGATAAAAACATGTTCTTTTTTAAGTCATCTTTCATTAAATTAACATTGAAATCTCCACAAATAAAACATAATTTATTAAAAACAAATTTCAATAATTTCTCTAATTGTTCTAGAAATGCATCAAAGTTATTATCTGTTGGTGTCCTATAGCAACAAAACAAGTAAACGTTTGTCTCCATGTCCCTTACCCCACATATTTCAAAATGATCCATTTTATACAATCGCTTACAAATGTCTAAATCTTCAGATTGTCTGTTTTTGTGTGTTAACACTAAAGTGCCCCCCCTGGATTTATTTACTCTTGTATTTGAAGAGCTTACAATATAATTTGGAAAACTGAATTGAGATAACATTACTTGATTTAAAAAATGCTCACTCACACAAATAAAACTAACCTCATTATGCAATTCATTTAAGTAAATTTCAAGTTCATCTTTCTTATTATTTATTCCACAGAGATTTTGGTGATAAATAGTGAATTTTGAATAGCAATTCCCATGCAATACCTTGTTAGAGACGAAAAAACTCATCATTGGCAGCCTTTATTGAAGGGTTATCAGTAATTTCACTGTTTACTTTTAGTTTAAAATAATCTATAATCTTTTTTTGTTTCATCACATATTTGGGTGACATATTGAGTCTTTTCGTTTGCAAAATGCAAGATTCTACACAATTTGAACCAAAATATAAATGTATGTACTGTTTTAGTTGTTTAAAAATACTGGATATAGCCCTATTGTTTACTTTACCTGTATATCTTGAAAACATTTCATAATCATACTTAAGATACCTATTAGAGTCAAACAAATACGCATATTCATATTTAGTATTGCTTTGTAACAATGCCTGATTGAAACTTTCAATTCTCATATTAAATAAATTTACATTACTTTTAAGCATAAAATTAGGTGAACATATAATAATGTTAGTATGAGTCAAAGTTTCCACTTTAATTTTTATGTAATTTATAAGTTGTTCATACCTTTGAGACACTTTGAAGTCAGTATCACCCAAAAATATAATGCAATAATCATTTAAGGTGTAATTTATTAGTTTCTGATCTAAAGTTTCAAACAACTTCATTGTGTTTGCATTTGGCATGCATAAGTGACATACTCTCATGTTTGGAAAAGTGATTCTTGCATTGTATAATATATTATTCACATTATTGTCACTAATGATACACATTTTACTAATTTTTGACACATTGGCACTTTGGCTATGAACACTAGAAATGTTTGGTTGTGGTTTTGACGTTGACGTAGTTTGTTTGGAGTCACAAGCGCCCTCTGTTGCCCGATGTTGTGAACTTTTTACAATTGAGTCGTTCGAATCATCCACATTGAAGTTCAGATTATTGACGGTCTCACGTGGTTTGCTGCTAAGTCCTATAGATGGCGTTACGCTTCTTCCTTGGGTGTTGTTGCCAATTTCCGAATTTTTCCTCATTGATGTCAGCAATCGACGCGTACATTGTGGTGAGAAGAATTTTCGGGGTGTAGTGCTTTGTGTGGTGGGTCTTTCCGTGAAACCTACCGATTTTAATAATTTTAATTTATTTTCAGACACTCTTAAGGAATCTTTTAATTCAAAATTTTCCGCCACGAGATTGTCAATTTCGGTGTTTGCCGACTGCAACTCTAACTTAAGTGCTTGGATTTCCTCTTTCAGAGCAACTACATCTTCTGAGTGGTTTGGCAAACTTTGATATGACAGGTTTAAATCAAACTCACAGTCATTGTCAATAGTAATGGTATCATTATTACTGCGTTTTTTGTGTTTCCTGTCGAAGACGTACATATCGTCTGCCATTGTAAATTTTGGAAATAATACCAAAAAAAAAGTTTGCAAAAGTTGAAATTGGTCGAGGATTTGAACTCCCTGCGTAACTGTATGGCGTTAATTTTATTTGTCTCCGATGTGTTTTTAATATTCGATAAATTTCAAAAAACTTCTTTATGACTGAGGTTCGAACTCAAGACTATCTGCATTGCATCGAAGTGCTATTCCTAGTCCCAGTCAGAGTGCTGGAACGCGCCCGATCTTGGGAAATTATTTTCTTTGTACTGACAACACTGTCAAGTGTCATTCATCTGGCAATCCTGTCAAAAATGACAGATTTGTTTCGCTACTTAGTACTAGATGGCGTTGTACTAAGAATTTAATAGCAAAAAGTTATTTATTTGTAGTAGCAACTCTGAAATAATGTCACATTTAGTTTGGCTGCTCTCCACTTGAGGCGTTAGTTGCTATACAAAGTTCACTTCAAGATTTAACTTTTTTTCCATAACGGTTTTTAAAAATTACTTTTTAACTTAATTCACTTTATATCACTGTTTAAACTTAACTGAATATTATATTGTAGTTAGTAATTATCCTTACCACTATTATAGTGTCCAAATGTAGTACTTAGTGTTTATTGACGTTGATATTTGGTGCAGTCACTGTTTTGTATTATTGTTTTATAACTTTTTACGCACTTATTATTATTATCCACTAATAATGTCACTTAGATAGTTCGATATCGTCATCAGTTTTAACTACACTATACACTTTAAAAACGAATAGTTTTATTATTTATAATTTATAATTACACGGGTAAAGTAGTCTGTTTGCCCAACTTTAGCAAAGGCCTCCTCCAATTTTTTCCATTCCATTCTGTTTGTCGCTATCCTAGTCTAAGTTTTCCCTGTCATGGCCTTTATTTCATCATCCCATCTTCGGAACTGTCTGCCCCGCTTCCTTTTACCACTTCTTGTAAACACTACCTTTGGGGCTGCTGTGTCAGTGTGATTTGGAGATTTGTTTGGGGAATTGGTAGAATCTCTTTTCCTTTTATCTTGCTTTTCTCCCTTTGGCTCTTTAGTGACTATTTTATCCTTGACCAAATAACAGTTTTTTCCCTTTACTCTTTCTTCTCTTAGTTGAGGTAAAAGCTGTTTTCTTTTTTCTAAGATTTCCTTGAGGTCCTCTTTATTTCCGGATTTAGTTTCTTTTTATTTTTGAAAACTTCATTTCTACGTCAGTTTGTTGTAAAGTTTACAAAAATAGGACGTGGTTTGTTGTCTTTTTTCTCTCCTACTCGATAAGCGTTGTTTATTTCTTGTAAATTGATGTGGATATTCATGTCTTTTTCGAGGAGTTCTATAAAATATTTGATAGGGGGCTCGTTATATTGATTCTCTTTTAAACCAAAGAAAATTATATTCTTTTTTCTCTTGTGTTCTTCCATTATCTTGATTTTGTCATGTAGAAGCTTGACTTAGATTTTAAGGCCTTTGTTTTCTTCAGATAAGGCAGTTAATGTTTCGTTAATACTTTCTGATACATTTTTAGTAACTGCTTTAGTTTTCTGCTTTGTTTGCTCTGCCATCTCCTGCTTCATTACTTGCCAGAAATTTTCTATTTGTTTGTCCATGTTTTGGGATAATTTCCTTGATTTTTGGCAGGCAACACTAATTTGAAGTTAGCAAAACACCAGTGGAGTGCACATTCTGTAAAATATGGGCGCGGTTATGTTCGGTGAGTTGGTACTACTGACTGTCACCGTGGAATGAGTGAAAATAATTTCTAACCTGTATAACGTTGCAATAACGGAGAATATCTTTATATTTTGCACTTCAGGCGTCCACTATTTAATCACAATGTATGTTCGACACCACTTTCAGTTTTTATTACAGTTTCGAATTGTTTACTTTGATATTGACAGTGGAACAGAATTATTTTGCTGCGAGCAACCACAACAGATGTTTACAACTTGACATCGGAACCAGAACTCAGCCACAATACAGACTGACAAAAACTTTTTTGTAATGGGAGACTTCATCTGAAAAATAGGCAAACAAAACAATGGGGAAGAATCTGTAGAAAGAAACTGTGGCATAGGAATTAGCAATAAAAATGGAAAAAGAATAGTAAATATGGCCTTTGAGAACAACACAATCACCCTAAACAGCCTTTTCGAGAAATGGACCTGTATATCACTCGATGGGACTTTTCTTAGCGAAATAGATTTTATAACAAGCAACCAGCCCTTTTTTTCCAAGACGTCAGCGTTATTAATGATTACAATTTCTTTACCAACCATCGCATGATAAGAGCAATAGTATCACACTAACAGCAACAGAAACAGAAAAAAAAAAATTAAACCGGAAGATTACTAATTTGCAACCTCAGATTGCCACAACATCTAAACAAATAGACAAAACATAAGAAATGTATAATTTGGCAATAAAGGATATGTATAGATACAGAAGATAAAATCAGAATAGAATATATTAACCTTGAGGACAACAGAGCTCATTCAATAAAGAAAATTACTACTTAAGAACAGAAATAACAAAGCTAAGCAGAGAAATAACTATAAAACAAGACAAGTAAAATAGAAGAAAGAAATGCATCTAAAACCACATCACGAAAACAGTAGGTACAAATATCCCGGATTCCCACAATTAAAAACAAAAGTAAGACTGCCAGAAACAACAACAAAACTCACTCAACTGTTTAACCATATCCTACAAACTAAAATCGTACCCCCATCGTGGATCAGAAACTCTATAAACCTTTATGAAAGGAGATAGATCGGAAATATCGCCCAATAAGCCTAATGTCTAATGTATTAAAGGTGTTTTCATAAAAGAAACTTGACGAACAACAACCAAGAAAGCAGGCGGGATTTCGATCAGGATATTCGACAATAGAGCACTTGCATGTCGGAAAACAGCTTGTTGAAAATGTCAAAAATATAACTATCTACTATACGTGGTTTCGTGGAATCGATCGAAGAGCATTCGACTCTTTAAAACACCACTACATTTGGGAAACCCTGAAACACCAAGGAATAGAAAATAAATCATATCACAATAATAAAAAATGTATATTCTTACCGTACACCACAAATAATGCTAACACTGAGGGTGAAACTTTCACAATACATAGAGGTGTACGAAAGGGAGACCCACTCTCTCCGAAACTTTTCTCGTCAGTGCTAGAGGAAGTTTTCTGAAAGATGGAATAGGATAACATGGAAATTGACATCAATGGATCGCTTTAAGTGCGTTCCATTGATGTAGTCTCAGATTTGCAGATGTATATCATCTGCAAATCTTCGATGATTTTAATGCGTATATACTTTATGAAATTATATATATTACGGGTCTTAATCGCGTGAATAATTTAATACCTTGTAATATATATATTTTCATAATGTGTACAAATCGCGAAAGCGTATATACTTATACGTAATTCTCAAAACAGATAACTCAGAAAGCTGAAATCTTTCTGGGATATCTCCAAGATTTAACCATGCTCCAAGATTTGATACGTGAAAGCAAAAAGGTAGTTTACAATATACATAACAAAGACCGCAAAAATAACAAACAGATCCCAAAAAAACATCACAGTAAAAGAGTATAAAATAGAACATATAAATTTCTACATATAGGACAACTTATTGCTTTTAACAACCAAATGGACTTAGAGATGGAGAGACCGGTAGTCAACGCATAGAAGAGATTTTGGTCTTTCAAATAAGTTTTAAAAGGTATAACATTTAACATCTCAATGAAAAAGGAAATACACTACACATGCATTTCACCAATATATTTATGGATGCCAGACCTGGGCAAATACTCAAAAACATAATCAATTGATGAAATTGATGATATGGCGAAGAGACACATAACAAAAATTTAAAAAACAAACAACTTAAAAGAAGGTGTGTTGGCCATATGATAAGAGAAAGAGGAGAAGGATGGACAAGAGACATAACATAATAAACCCCATAGACTTAGGATATCCTAAGTCTATGGTGTAGAAGGAAAAAAGGGAAACAAAAAATCACTGTATATGTCGTCGTAAACTTTCGCCATTTGTACAGTCGCGGAATGAAAATGTTTATCACCTTAAAGTCCAATTTTGCTTGAACAAAATGAAGGAACAATAACGCCAACATATGAATGTTGTCAAAACAATAATAAGGTTATACTCAGATAAAAAAACTAAATAGCTTATATACTACTTTCTTATCGAAAAAGTATATTAATTAAAGGTTTTTTAAATAATATACTTTTTCGATAAGAAAGTAGAAATAAAACTTATACAAAAAAGTTTTTATTTCAAATTCATTGACAAGAATAACTGAGAAAATTTATTGACAGTTTCTTTATAGACAGGAATGATAGCATTGCTATTTTAAAATGTCACACCCACAATCGGAATTAATAACATTAAACGACTATTTACGCGTAAAGAGAACATGATGAACCAAAGAAAACATGAGTGGCAAGAACGATATTTTGACGGAACCAACACGTCTACCTGTTTCTGTCTTATTTTAACACATTGTTTTTACGTATTGCAATCAGTGGCAGAAGCTGATAGGGGGTGATAGAGCTATAGTAACAGCTGGAGCTGTGAGCGGGAGTACTCAATAGAAGAGAGGAGGCGGAACGACAGGGTTTACCCCTGGGAACAAGAAAATTGAAGCGCTCACTTAGATAGAAAGGAGAATTAGGATTGTGAAGAATAGTATAGAGAAGAGAAAGAATGTGTGAGTTACAACGCTGCCGAATCGATAGCTACTTTAGATTTCTCCGAGATTCGGAGACATGGTCGTATTTACGTAATCCGAAAATGTTCCGAAAGTTGTCAACGAGTTTCTCCCTAGCATCCAAAAAACATCGGTATGGTCTATGTGTGGAAGTAGAAGAGATTGAGCAAGAGTAACTTTAGTTTGGAACGGTAAGAACTTCTGACGACGTTTGAGAGATTGAAATAAGGAAAATAATTTCCTACTTATTCATGATAGACACCAAGATTTTAGACACTTTTTGTAAACGGGATATTAACTCCATCAAAAAACACTTGAGGAAGATTCTGGTGATCCAACAAATTTAACACCAATAAAAATAGCTTGAGACTTATCTGGGTTGACTAAAAATCCAAATTTTTTAGCACATAAACTTAATTCTTCAAGGTCAATATTAATTGTAGTAACAGCACCAGTCATTTCATCAGCTTTGAAGTGACGATCGTCTGCATAGAGATGGTACTTAGAAGATAGGACCTTTATAATAGCATTTATAAAAATGGAGAAGAGAAGAGGAGAGAGAACGCCACCTTGGGTTACGCCAGCGGTCAAATCTAGCCATTCAGAGAAAAGATCATTACAGCGAAGTCTGCGAGCGAACCTGAAGATAGGAATTAAACCAGAAAACTGCAGAAGAAGAAATATTCAGAGAAGCTAGGATGTCAAAGAGAAGGTCAAAGTCAACTGAATTGAAAGCACTGCTAAAATCCAAAAGAATCATAACGGTCAGTTGTTTGTTTTCTATGTCCAGTCTTATGTCATCAGTTTTCAATAAGGGCAGTTACAGTGCTGTAACCACGTCGAAAACCAGACGGAAATGGGCTAAACAGGCCGTTAGAGGAGAGATAAAGACAGTTGGCTAAAGACAGTACGGCTTCTCGAACACGTACTCCATGCCATCCTTTATAGACAGATTGACACGCATTTATCTGATGCTCAGCATGGCTTTCGACCTGGTCGCTCCATTGACTCGAACCTTATGGTTCACACGGATTTTATATCTTGGACAGGGGCCGGCAAGTTGACGTCCTTTACTTTGATTTTTGCAAAGCCTTTGACAGGGTAAATAATGACATTATTTTGACTAAGTTGGGAAATATTTGGTTCACACCGAGCCTTCTTGACTTCTTTGCTGACTATCTAAGAGACCGTAAGCAGTTTGTCAGGCATGGTTGCTTTGAGTCTAAGCCGTATTCCACTCATTCGGGTGTAAGTCAGGGATCTGTATTAGGCCCACTTTTATTCCTGATCATGGTTAACGATCTCTCAATCAGAGTCAAATCTGCAAACTGCCTTTTAAACGCCGATGACATAAAGATCGAATCGACAGCCTCCACTCTCTATTCTGTAGACTAAACGTACCTGATAGATACCTCCGACACCGTGAGAGCCACCGACCTAATCTGTGGCAATGGTAATCTCCGGCATGTGAAACTGTCGCCTAAGCAGAGTCCCCCGTATGCCGTAATCTAGAGGTGCTCAACGCCCTACTGTTTGCCAACTCTGAGAGTGATGTGTTTGCCGATGAGTGGGCAAAGATTATGCAAGTAGTTAAAATGTTCTGCGAGAAAAGATATATGAGAGAGTCTACTATTCCATATTAATTTGTAAATCTTTATGTATTATTAAATTTATTAATGTATTTGAATATTTTGTAAATGTTATTTAATGTTTGATATAGTTTAATGTTTTTTGTTTAATGTGTTTAATTCTATGTTAATTAATCTAATTGGTGATGTACCGTTTTAATGAACTATAAATAAAATATAATATAATGAAAATAGACATTACTCTCAAGAACCTTAGATATTTTGGGAAGAATAGAAATAGGGTGAAACTGAGATGGTATGGATGGATTCGATACTTTAGGCAACGATATAACGTGAGCCTTCTGCAATGATGTAGGAAAAGTGTTTGAATACAGAGAAAAGTTTATAATGTGAAAAATAATTGGTGTGATATATTCTAAAATGGCAAGAAGCCAATTTTGAACTAAAGCAGTAGGCGAGGATGGCATTCAACTGCAAAAGAATTTGCAGTTGAATGCCATCCTTGCCTTCTGCTTTAGTTGATATTAATTGAATAAATTTCTGAATTTCTTCTTCTAAGACTGGATGAAAAGAGAAAGAAGTACTTGTCGGCAATGAAAGACTGGAAAGATTTAATAAAGCAGTGCATTTAATATTGTTTGGAATAGTAGTAGGCGAGCTAGAAAAATAAATATTAGCTGCATTAAGGTCTATATAGCTCCCACTGTTAGGTGAGGTTTGATGGATGCCAAGGGATCTAAGAAATTGCCATACTTGTTTTGTATTCAGATTTTGAATGGAGTCTTCAATGTGGCGTCTCTTTGCATCTCTAACTAAACTATCCATACGTAGCTACCTTACTGGGTTTAGAGACAAGAATAAGATCTAGAAGTAAAGGAGTACAGTGAGGAGCTCTGTAAGTGTCATTTAATGGAAGAATTTGCATATTGACAGAAGAGACAAGAGGACAGAGTTTGCTACTACGTAGATCATCCTTCAAAAGACATTTGTTAAAAACCAAAAAAAACCGTTTCAATTTAATTGAAGTATTAGACAGCCATATTTTCAAGAGTTAAGATAATATGTGTTTATTATATAAATATACATGTGAACGTTAAATTATATAATCAGTAGTAGGTACTAAAGATTATATAATTTTTAAGTTTTTCTGATATTGATAGGAACTCGTGAGTGAATCAGACGTCAGCCATAATGATTGCCATTATTTTTCAAGCTCTATTGGTTCTTGTGGTCCTAAGTCTGACCATATTGTACTTGTATCTTCGTCGTAAATATGGATATTGGAAAGATCGCAGAATTCCTTACGAGAAACCGACTATGTTCGTCGGAAACCTTGGGCACTTCATGAGAAAAAGTTATAGTGCAGATATAGTGACATCGCTTAGACATCATAATTTAATTGCAAATCTAATGACGAATATGATGACATTTACAACTCCTCAAAATAAAGCTACGAGTAATAAAGTATATGAAATGGTAAAAGAATAGAGCATCTTGATTACACAAAATTTTTAGGTCTACATATAGATAAACATCTAAGCTGGTGGGATCAGGTAGAAAGTATTTGCCAAAAATTAAATAAATGCTCTTACACACTTCACATGCTACGCAAAATAGCCAGTAACATGTAGTTCTTACAGCATATCACGGTTTCGTAGATTCAATCCTAAGATACGGAATTATATTCTGGGGAAATTCTAGTGGCAAAGATATGGTTTATAAATCTCAAAAAAGATGTGCACGTGCGATGTGCAACTTACAACAAACTGACAGTTGTAAACCACACTAAAAGGAACTCAGAATACTTACCGCGCCTAGTCTTTATATTAATTATAAAACTGTAATAATAGGAGGTATCTACATAAACTACGTATACCCAGCTCCCGCACTGCGCTGTCTAGCAACAGCGTCCTCAGTATGGCCTCGAAAATTTATAGTTGCCCCATTAAGTAAAAGACATCACAAATATTGACAAAATTAAAAAAAACAGTAAAACTTAATTTAATAGATAAAACTTACTATTCAGTATCAGAGTTCCTTAACGAAAATATGGTTTAAGATGTGTGACATGGTTGTTATTAGGTAATATTTATGACATTTTATTGCTAATTAAAACTATGAACTTTCTAATAATTGTTGACCTTATAGATATTATTATTACTATTTTATGTTAAAATTGATTAATGATGTTATGTACCGAAATAATAAATTTGTACACACTGTATATATACATACACTGTATTTTTTTTAAAAAGATAACTAGCAATGTGGGATTAAGTCCCACATTACTAGCAATCTTGTTAACCCCTCCAGCTAAGCTCAATGGCTTGTGTTAGGAGTGGGTTCACGTCGGTAGTATAATGGGTAGGATTCGAACCCGCAACCTCACGATGGAGAAACCGATACCTTCAAAAATGTTATATTAACAACGAATTAATATGTTCCAGAATAAAGATGATTAAAAAAAAATAAAAAAAAATATCTAAAAAGCACAAGACCGACTACTTGGGAATATTTTTGGGATGGAAACCAACGCTTCTGATAAATTCAAAGGAACTAGCGAAGCAAGCGCTTGTCAAAGATTTGCAAAACAAGATTTACAATTTTCAAAACAGATATTGTTATCCAGGTGATCAGGATGATCCGTTAGGTGCATTGAATATATATACAGTAAATACTGTAAAGGTATGTAGAGTTTACCAATGAGTTACATTGTACATAAGTCTAATTTAAAATTAAATTAAATTAGAACGTGTTTGTTTTGTTAATTAAAGTAACGTAGTTAGATCAAACGAATGAATAATAATATAAAATAGTTACTAGACTGATTACAGAGGCACAACGGGAGCGCGTATAACTGATAAGCAAAAGACGTTTTTGGTTTGAAGCATATACGGGAGAGATGTTTATGATCTCCTTCTGGAGATCTTTTTAAAAACATTTTTAATTATAACATTTCTATGTTCTAATTAAAATAGTAGTTAAATTTGATTTTGGCTGCAAAGCAACTAAGGGTTTTTTTATTAGGGTTCCGTTACCAAAATGGCAAAAACGGAATCCTTATAGTTTCGCAATGTCCGTCTGTCTGTCTGTCTGTCTATCCGTCCGTATGTCACAGGCATTTTACTCAAAGACTTCTCAATGAATATTGATGAAATTTGGTGGAAAGGTGTCTTGTAGTAGCCGCTACTTAGTTTGATAGCTATAAACATAGATCTGTGAAAAAGATGACAGTACAGTTTACACCATTCATTTTTGTAAATGTGCCCAATATTCCCATCTACAAAAAAAAATATTGTAAAATACTTTGAATATTATTTTAGGAGAAGCTGTATAATGAAATTAAGGATTTATCAGACGCAAAAGGAAAGGATGTTTATGTTATGACCTTACAGTTTGTATCAAAGGTAAGTATGAACGGACAAAACATGCAGAAGTTTATTCATAACTTATAACTGACTATATTTTTTTTTGACTTTGTGTTATAAATTATACCTAATATAAGTTATTATCATCAGTAAAGACTAGACTAGATAAAAATAATATATGTCGGAGTTTCAGAAGGAAAGATGTCTCTCGCAGGCGCCGGTGATCCCATGAGAGCCCGTAATAAAATATTCTATTGCGTTGGCTGAGATTTAATTACTTAATTCAAATCAGTTAGCATGGAATTACTTAAGGTAACACGGACAGTTCTTCTGTAGGCTCTGTCTGGCACCCCTTTTTGAGGTCCTTGCGTCACTTGTCACCATCTGGTTTAGAATACATGTCATAAATTGACGTTTTATGAAAAGCAATATTTCAGTCTTCCGTCCATTAGTTGTTGAAGTACCAATAACATCTTTAGAACCATGAGTTTCGGACCCAGATCTATTGCAATCATTTTGACACCTTTAATGATCACTTGGGTTGCTTCTCGATTATTGTTTCCCTTTCCGGTTATCGTGTCGTGAAGGCTACATGACACCACCCAGCGAAACCCGACGCTACCGTGTCAAACTCAACATCGTGTTTCGTTTTTAATTTATTTGGCTTTTAATACTTTATTTATTTTTATTTAATTATTTCAATACGTATTAGTTTCTTTAAAAAAAATATGTAGGTATGTATTCGATGGGCATTATGCCTGAAAAAAATGGTAAAAAAATTGTTACCGATAAATACATTTTTGGAGTTTGGGCCATATTAATGGAATATACATGAACTATATCATGTATTACCTTTTAATACATTTCAGAGACGATAAGAAAACACACTCCAGGGCCATTCTTAGAGCGAGTGTGCTTGAAGACATACAAGTTGACCGACGAGGTGACTATAGAGCCTGGCACGCCGATCTACGTTACAACTACTACTACTATTGACAAGTATTCACAACAACCAGAAATACTACCCTTATCCAGAGGAGTGGCGCCCAGAAAGATTCGAGTCTATGTCGGAGAATGACAATAATGACTTCTCGTTCCTGGGATTCGGCGATTCTTTTCTCTGGTCTAACAAATATATACCTTCATCTGTTATTTGATCCTGACAACGATTATATATTAGATAATACATAGATTGATTAGATTTAATAGACTGATTAAATTATTTTTAATATGAATGTATATGACATCCGAGGTTCTGCTTTAGATTGGCTTAAAATATGTTTTTAGCTAGCTATAGCTCCAATCCTATAGGACAGAAAACGAACAACAACAGACCGAAAAAGTCAGTAGAAATCACAAATGTTAATAATAATAAAGAATTAAAGTCTTAACAGTCTACATATTTAGTTATCACATTTAGTGTTCCCAGGGGAGAAGGTGCGAGAAGGTGAATAAGGAGATCGATAGGTTGGTCCATTTAGGTGTTTTAGAACCTATAGATATTTCAGAATACGCATCGCCAATAGTTGGTACTTATACCATTTCGTTTTAAGACTGGTGTCCTAAAACGAAATGGTACAGTCAGATTGTGTGCAGACTATTCAATTCGTATAAACAAACAGTTACAAGTACCTAGAACAATATCCACTCCCCACAACCTGTGAACTCTTTTCAAAGATACATGGTGGACAGCAGTTTAGCATACTAGATTTATCTATGGCGTATAACCAATTTGTCTTAGACGACGAGTCCAAAAATATAACCTGTATCAATACAAAACGCGGATTATTTCGATTTACACGATTAGTATTTGGATTGGCGAGCGCGCCGTCTATTTTTCAACGCGCCATTGAGGGAGTACTGGCAGGAACAGATGGAGTCTTGTGCCTGTTAGATGACATCCTCATAACTGGGAAAAATAAACAGGAACATTTAGAAAGACTCAGCATGGTCCTAGAGCGTCTGCAGAACGCAGGGTTAACATTACAAAAAGAAAAATGTAATTTCTTTCAAGATAAAGTTAGTTACCTAGGTTTTATTATCACCAAGGATGGTTTAAAAAAATCTCCAGATAAAATCAAAGCAATGGTTGAAGCACCCGTTCCCACTACCGTTAATCAGTTACAAACATTTTTGGGACTAATTAATTATTACAGGAATTTTATACCAAACACATCCACTATTCTCAGTCCATTATACCAATTACTCAAAAAGGGCTGTAAATAGAACTGGGATCATAGGCATGATAAGGCGTTTAGAACGATTAAAGAGTTAATGACTTCAGATCAAGTTCTGTCACATTTCGATCCAAACGCGAAGGTAGACGCGTCTCCGCGCAGGCTGGGTGCTGTCCTGTCACAAGTAGGTATGGACGGCGTGGAGAGGCCTATCTCCTTTGTATCCCGCACATTAAACGCTGCTAAGAAACGATATGCTCAGATACAAAGAGAAGCGACTGCTATTATTTACGGCGTGCGACGGTTCCATCAGCATTTATATGGTAGAACCGTACCGTTTGTGTTACGAACAGACCATAAGGAAATTTCCACAGTCTCCTTTTATCAGGATACACATAGATTTCTTGGGCCCGATTAAGGGTTGTGTTTATTTAGTAGTCGTAGATGCATATACGAAATGGGTGGAAATCTATACATATAATAAAATTGTAAATTTCACGTGACTGTACATGGCCGAACTTAGTGAAAAAAAATATTAAGAAATGTTCGAAAAGAGTATTTAAACACTTTGCTGCATTTTTAGAAATGTCTGTCTGTCTGTCTGTCTGTCTGTTTGTTTGAACACGCATGCGCAACGCAAACGACGCAAAAACTACCGGACAGATTCGGTTGAAATTTTGCACGTGCAATCGAATAAATGCGGATTAACATTTAGGCTATAAATTATCACGCTTTTTCCCATAGGAGCTAAGCAGTAAGGGATAATGTCTGTAGCTATTTTTCGTTATAGAACAGTAACTACTTGACGGATCTTTATGAAAATTTGCAGTTTTATAGTGAATACTATAGGACATTATTTACACAATGAATCATTATGCTAACGTCTATGGGGAACGAGCAGTAACGTATTTTATGTCACACCAAAATGGTTTATCACAAAATTTTCCACAATAGGACATTATTTACAATTGTAACCCATGGAATATGGCCATAAAACTATAAGGAGCTAAACACAACATTTTCAATTTTCTTAAGATCACCTATTTTAACCATGTTTGTAACGGTCGAGGTGGTGTATTGGCACAAGTAGCGGGATTTAGCGACGTCGGAGGATCGGGTCCCAAGTATAAAAGTCTCTTTTTGTGTTGTTTTAAATTTCTTTTTATTCTTTTTTAAGTATTTTTCTAAAGGTATACTTATTAAACAAGCTTTTATTTTCGACTTTAACATGTTTACTTGGTTTAACAAATGTTCATATTAATCAATCACTTTCAAAAGGCACCTTTATCATTGTTTTGCATGAATCGTAATTATGATATGAATGTAGAAATGAAAAACAATATTACATTACAAATAAACGGTAACTACTTGATATTTTCTAGAATTTATAAATTTAGTTGCTTAAAAAAAAATGAAAGATTAAGTCCGTGTCATATCAAAATAAAACATGTGGCGCCATCTGTGATTCGATTTCTTCTGAGTGCCAAAATTGCTTAACTACAAATGTTGATAAACTTTCGCGGTTTGTACACATTATGAAAATATATATATTACGGGTCTTAATAGCGTGAATAAATTAAGGTTAAATACCTTGCTTACCTACGTTTAATATGCATGATAGTTAAAGTATAATTTAATAATATCTTTAAGAATTAAAAGAAACTTATCCAGTTTTGCAAAAATAGATGGCGTCTAAATACAAATTATAAAGAATCGGGATTTATTTTTTTTTTAATCTGAAATTCTTACGTAGAGGGGTATGAATATATATGATGATCTTAATTTGCGACAGGTTGACACACTTATTTTTTAATTCACCAATGTAAACATGTAATGGCATGTAATGTCGACATTATAAAATAATATATAAATCTTTAAAAGTAAGTGAAAAAAAATATTGAAATAACTTTAGAAATAGTATTTAAACACAAAAAAAGATATCTTAGTATATCTTTTAGAAATGTTTGAATGTTGTCTGTTTCTTTGAACACACATCACAGTACCGCGGGAATGCAATGTTTTAAAAGCAGGATATTTCTTAAAATCATAACTCACACTAGCCCTATTTCGCGGGGGACTTTACAAACACGGACACAAAGTGGGTGTACTTTAGACTCGGAAAAGATCGCTCGGGCAGGACATAACCCGCGATCACAGGGAATCTGTGAGAGTTTTTTCCATCATACCTTTATTACTTAAGTCTATATTAACTTGAAGAGCGGCCGCCGCACGCTAGGTACCTCCGATTAAAACGTCCGATTTAAAAGTGTCGGAGCCGAAGTTGGAGTCGGAGGTTTAAAATCAATCGGAATTTTCTACCTTTCGCAGTCAGAATCGAAGCTCCCTAACACAAAATTTCGCGCGAGTACTTGGGCGATTTTGGGCTTCATTTAACCCGAAACCGTCCAAGTACTCGCGTGACGGGGTAGAGGGGGAATTTTTCAATATTTATAATATTTTATGTGATGCAAATCATTTTGGTAAAATACTTTTTTGTCGAGGTGCTAAGCATGGGAATTTTTATAATTTGTCTTCTAACCGTCTGGCGCCATAAACTTTGTCGCCCTTCATTTTGCTGCACTGGGTATTTGCTTGGCTTACCCTGCCATAGGTTGGGCCCTGATTAAAGCTAGGCCCTAATATCCATAGATGCCCCAGAGCATTGTGGAGCATGTTTCCAATATGTTTTACACAGAAGTTAAATTGTAATATAAACTACCTTAATATAAACCCAACTTCCACGCGAACGAAGTCGCGGGCACAGCTAGTATATAATATGAATACAAATACTTCTACGGCTGCAGTAATTAGAAAACTATGTGATTATATGGCAAGGTTTGGAATTCCGAAAACGATAGTGAGTGATAATGGCACTGCTTTTTGTTCGCGGGAATTTGAATTGTTTTGCGCGTCTAACGGAGTTTTTCACTTGACGTCACCGGTATACCACCCCCCTAGTAATGGTCAGGCAGAAAGTTTTGTCAAGGTAATCAAATGGGGTATAAAATCTTGCCTGCTCTCGAGTAATAAAATAAGTGATATGTCGATTAATTTATTAAAATATCTTATGAATTATCGCAATTCGATTCACACCACCATAGGGTTATCCCCTGCACAATTGGTATTTGGTCACAAGTTAAGGTCGCGTTTAGACTTGATTGATCCCATGTCATGGGTAGCTATGTCACCGTCGGTCTCTGACTTTGTTAAATATAAACAGTGCTTGAAAACTAAGAACCAAAAGAGTAAAACTAAATATTTAAAAAAAAATTATACCGTATTGTACAAAAAGTATATAAATAAAACAAAATATACTTGGGGTAAGGCAGTTGTACTTAAGAGAATAGGGAAAGTCGTGTATTTAGTTAAGGATTTGGATAACTCGGAAAGTTGTAAAAGACACCTAAATCAGTTGGTGCTGTATAAAGGGACCAATGCTAGTCTGCCAGATGAGGTGCAAGGTACAAGTGTGAACTTACCTGGGCCAGTTCCTTCAACGTCACCGCGACAGTCGCCGCCGCTATCGCCGTCTTCATTATCGCCGCGGGCAACATCTCCGAATAGATTGTCACCATGCACTGCTTAGACTGACATAATCTCCCCAAATCTGATGTCTCGTAGTTCAGCCAGAAGGAGAGTAGAATTTTACGACCCGGCCACATCACAGGTTTGCTGGTAGAAAACTCAATTTTGAGTTAAGCTCGCCTTTGTACATAATTACTTTTATTTTGTACTTATTGTCTGTATATTTTTTTTTCTATGTGTACAATAAAGAATTTGAATTTGAATTTGAATCATCGCCATCTAGGGAGAACAGGAAAAACGACCCTCGACGGACGCGGGAAGAGCAGTCAACTGACCCATGTAGCTCACAAGACGCAATGACCGAGAGAGGTAGTAATTCGGAGGATGAGTTTCAAGAATCGGAAACAGAACTGGAGACCCAGATAGAAACAGCACCACACAGATCCCTACGTAAACGTCCCGAGGTCTGTTATAAAAAATATTTCTAGTTTTGTATACATACATAATAATAAAATAGGAACATAATTATTGTTAGGTACTATTTTAAATAAGGGGAGGAATGATAAATATGTTATCTGTAGCACGCCCTCCCGTGCTACCGTTGTATGCGTTTATAAAATAAATCAGTGCAATACGAGCCAGCGATCGTTTCACTTGTCCGTCTTGTCCTAATATCCAACAGAGACCAAGACATTGCCCGGGGAATGGGACGACCCACGAAATGTGAGCCCACCACCAAACCGTGACGGCAGTTTGGCAATGGCGAGGACGTGTAAGATAGGAATTTATGGTGCGCGTCTAATAACCCAGTTTTGCACACCTGGATGTACGCTAATGGCTCTAACTCAGCATTTTATAGGTAAATATCTGCTAGCATAAATATGTACCACCGAGGCCTTACACCAACTCCCCCCCCCCCCCAACCCAACCGGCGCGCGCGCCTTGTTTTATTGTAATTGATTTATAGGCTTACTCTAAATATCATATAAATCAATTACAATAAAACAAGGCGCGCGCACGCCATTTTCCATCAAGCACATTGTCCAAGTTAACAAGTATAACATATTGACAGATGTCTCGCCTTGACGTAGTGACGCGACGTTCGAAAACGCAACGTCGATTTAATCGATCAGTATAAGTCGATTATTATAGCGAACAGATTGGATTGGCCGTCAATCCAAAACATTTCATAGAAAACTATTGTTAACAGGCTGATATCCACTGCCGGCCTGCTATTGTGTGGAAGACGTTGTAATTACCTAAGATTTTTTATCGACTGAGGGTGTTTTCAGCGAAACATTCAGTCAGTAGGTACCTAAACCATTCTTTCGCGAAACCATCAGTAGATCAAGGGTGATTTCGGCAAAAAGTTCTAACGACTCTTTGACAGGATTCTGTAGCCAAAATGGAAAAAACGAAACCCTTATTGTTTCGTCTCGTCCATCCATCCGTCTGTCTATCTGTCTATCCGGCGTACCTACTCGTATGTCATACGTATTTTGCTCAAAAACTATACCATGAATATTGATTTTTAGAGTATAAACCGCTACTTAGCTTGATAGCTAAAGTCATATTGAGCAAAAATGATATTTTATTTATCTCTGTTTATGTCAACGATCTACTTTTATTTTATAATCGTTCTGAAACTGGCGAAGAAACAAAAAATAAGCTCAAAGATAACTTTTTTTGAAAGACATGGGAAAAGCAAAACAATGCATTGGATTCAGAATAACACAAAAATAAAATATCACTGGATCAATCAATGTATATTAAAAAGATACTTACTCGTTTTGGTATGGACGATTGCAAGCCAGTCTGGACTCTATGTGATCCAAACATTCAAATGATTTTGTAGCGTTGTCATATTCTGGCCAGGTCACTCCCAGTGAAGCGTCAGGTGTTGGGTTTTTAAAGAGAGCCGAAAGTGAGGAAGAAATATTGAGAAACATACCTTATCAAGAAGCTATTGGGGGCTTATTATATTTGTCACAAGGGACAAGACCTGACATAACATATATTGTAAATTCATGATGTCGGTACAATGGTCAACCCACTGCAGAGCATTGGACTACACTGAAGAGAGTCATATGATATTTAAAAGCCACCATTGATTATAAATTGATATATGATGGAAACTCAGAAGGCAACGTTACAGGCTATTGTGATGCTGATCGGGCCAGTCATTCTGAAGACCGTAGATCCTGCACTGGATACATTTTTATTTTTCAGGGTGCTGCAATAAGTTGGTGCTCTAAAAAACAACTAACGATAGTCCTGTCAAGTACGGAGGCTGAATACATGTCTCTGGCCACAGCTGTGCAAGAAGCGATTTGGCTGAAACAATTAGATGAAGATTTTTGGCCTGAATGACCAGCTATTCCTATTATTGTTTACTGTGATAATCAAAGTGCCATTCGCATTTCCGGAAATGAAAGTTATCATCAACGCAGCAAACACTTTGATGTTGGCTATCACTTTATTAGAGAGAGGATTGCTGCCAAACAAATCTTAGCAAAATACCAAAGGAGTCAAGACATGACTGCGGACATTTTGACCAAAGGACTGCATAGAACAAAACATGAAGCTTTCAGCAGAGCGATGGGATCTGCGTTCAGAAGAGAATGTTAGGAGAACCGCAGACATGCGCAGCGCCTAGTGCAATAAAAATACGCATAGATGCATACTTGCGTGTTAACATATATAGGCACTTACTTCTACGGTTCATAACTTGTCGTTTGTTAATTGAATTAAAATAAATAGTTTTCTACAGTTTAAAGAGTCTTAATGTTTTCTTATTTCATCAGAATTACTAACGAAAGGAATTACAGTGGAGCGCCTAAATATCATATCATACCTCGCAGGGAAACTTAGTTCTGCAGCGTATGCTGTCAGCAAATTCAGACAGCTTACGGATGTGGAAACAACGAGACTAGTTTATTGTGGTTATTTCCACAACGTCATGTCGTATGGCATATTGCTTTGGGGCAAGGCGGTTGATATTCAAACAATTTTCATTCTGCAAAAACGTGCAGTGCGTGCGATTTACAAACTAGATGCAAGAGTTTCCCAAATTTAAAGAGATATGCCTAATGACAGTTGCATCTCAATAAATATTTGCAAAAAATACTTCGTTTGTGTTGTATAACAAAATATGCATTCATATCACAAGAATAATGTCGTTCACTCTGTGAATACGAGACCTAAGCACAAATTAGAAGGTCAATATCATAAAACACATAATTCATGCATTTTTACAAGATACCACCTAGTACTATGAGTCTATCAGTGAATAAGTTCAAAAATGTAATCAGAATTATTGGACTTTTGTAGGTTAAGATATGTGTGACGAATAAAAGTTGTCCATGATAGGACAAAACCCTTTGAAATTAAAGATATTTCTGAAGTTGAAACTTGTAATGCTTTAAAATATTGGTTTACAAATGAAAACATTGTCTGGTAGACTAGTTTTATCTACGGTTGAACTAAAACTATGGAGAAACTTAAAGATGATCTGACAATAATTACATGGTCGTGTGGTGTCATAGGATGGCGGAGAGATGCTATTTTTCGTTATAAAACAGTAATTACTTGACGGATCTTTATGAAAATTTGCAGTTTTATAGTAAATACTATAGGACAATATTTACACTACGAATCATTACGCTAACGTCTATGGGGAACGAGCAGCAACGTATTTTTTGTCGCACTATAATGGATTATCCCAAAATTTTCCACAATTAGACATTATCTATAATTGTAACCCACGGAATGCATAATTTCACGCTAAAAGTATAAGGAGCTAAACACAACATTTTTAAGTTTCATAAGAACAGTTATTTTGACATGCGGAGTATCGAACAGTATAGCCTCGAAGCTATGCTAGGGTCTTTGACGACGAAGTCCCAAGCTCGAATCTGATGTGATTATGTTCTTTTTGTAGTTTTTTAAATTATCTTTTTCCTTTTTTAATATTTTTCTCAGTATTATACTTATTTTTTCGACCGTAGGTAATTTATTCACTGTGGTTATTATTTTTTTTATACTAAAAATTAAGTGAAAAAGCGCTGCTGAGTAGGTAATGAATTAATCGTAGTAGAAAATTAAAACAATATTAGATTACAATAAAAAAGTTTTCGACATTTTCCAGAATTGATGTAAAAAAAAATAACAAACGTAAAAAAAAAAAAAAGGAACGCCATCTATGTTATCAAATTGTTCACCGTGTTATAATTCCTTAATTGTGAAAACATATAATAGGGCTGCTTGCGATCACGTACAAAAGTTAAAAAAACACATGAAGCGCCATCTATGTAATCAAATTGTTCACCGTGTTATAATTCCTTAATTGTGAAAACATATAATAGGGCTTCTTGCGATCACGTATTCGTTTCTTGCTGAGTGGCAACATTGTCCTATTTATTTAATTATGGTTTTATTGTATTAAAACCATCTTTCTTATACTCGTATTAATAAAAAAACATTATGTATTAGAAGAAACTTCACTGGTTTTAAAAGTAGATGGCGTTGTATTCAACAATGTTCTATACTTAGTAAAAGAAGTTTCAAAATAGTATTTAAAAGAAACACATTGCTATCATTTTTAGAAATGTTTGTCTATCTGTCCGTTTGTTTGACCACGCAACATCGGCTAGGTGTGTTCGGGCGACGGGAGGAGGGGGGTGGGGGGTCATTGTCTGTCAACGCGGACCAACCGTATGGCGAAGGTTTGAAAACTCATGAGCCTGGGGGAGGGGGGTGCATGTCTTTGTTTTATTACTTACATCATTGTAACGTAAGAAAACACACCGCAGAGTAGGTACAAATTAATGTTTAAAAAATCATTAAAAACATCGCTAATGTTTGACCTATTTCAACGCTACCCATAGATTAGTATGTACCTGTATAGATATCTGACGCTGCCATATTCGCGTTTACTAAAGTGTTAGCAGTTTTATAAGCATTTCAGTTGTTTATCTTTGCAGACAAAGGAAAAACTTGAAAAAACATTTTATAAGTATTGCGTTGTACACCCCATTTTTGGCCAAAATGGCAAAACGGAACCCTTATGTCCGTCCGTCCGCAGCTTAGCTCAGAGACTATTAGTGCTAGGAGGCTGCAACTTTGCATGAATACACATATTACTTACGCCGATAAAGTGAAGGAATAAAATCGTTTTTTTATGGGTACGTAGGATATGTAAAGTGGGGATGTTCTTTTTTTCTCACCTACCCCATCGTGTGGGGTAGCATTAGATAGGTATTTTAAAAAGCGTGTACAAATTCTATGGAAAATTATTAGGTATTATGTAGGTATAACGTTGAAAGAATGAAACAAAAACAACAGATAACCCACTTCTTAAGCCGCACACCAAACTATCTAAAAGAAGAGAATAGAAAGATTTTTATTCACTACACAGAGGACACTTATACATTATTACAATTTAACAGGAAAAATCATGAAAAAGATAAAAAAAAACAAAATAAAACAGTAAAATAATAAAAATAACAATAGACAAAAAAGAAAACAGACACAAATTATTAACAGAAAAACACAGTAAACGAATCCCTAAAGAGTCTGTATTTGGTATTTATTTATTTTCACAAAGCTTTTGGGTGTTGAAGCTATCAATAGATGAGTATATGACGATTCTCCGCTGCTGAATCATATCGCGGTTCATCCGACAGGACTGGTTCCAACAAATTATTTCGTAACATAAACTTCCTTAATTTAAACCCGACTTTCACGCGAACGAAGTCACGGGCACAGCTAGTCTTATATAAAAAAACCGAAGTCAGGCGGTCTACCTTAAAGGTTACTCATCGCGATTCCTCCCTGTACATTCTTGTACATATGGGACGTACTAGTGTCGCGGTGTTTTGTAAGTTTGAATGTGTTCATAAATTTTTGTAGCAGACTGTACCTACTTTAACGGACGTACGTATTCTTTGTTTTAGTACCATTCGATCAGTACGAAAATATTAAGATTGAGGCATTGCGAAGTTGTTTGTCTACAAATCGTACATCAAATGCTTGTAATCCAAAAACGAGAAAGTAGTAGTAAATAAAATAATATTTATTTCAAACATATTTTCTACAAGGAAGCGGAGGAACAAAATATTTATATTAACCGGGTATAAATTTCACCCTAACATTGAATTTTGGTGTATTTGCAAAAGTATGGATCAATTTTCAGTATATAATCTTCGACAGGCTCCAGTTTGTAGGTACTTCACCAATATATCTGCTCTCGCGGTGCGCACTTACATCATTCCATATCGTTTGCACAAACAGTACAAATATTAATATAATGAAATATTGTTTGAAATTGAAACACTGTAAAGTCATAATCTTACCGAGACAGGCTCTTGGCCCTTCGCCGAAACCCAGGAATGAGTAGTCGTTGTTGTCATTCTCTGTCATAGACTCGAATCTTTCTGGGCGCCACTTTTCTGGATAAGGGTAGTATTTCTACCAGCATTGCCTGACCAACTGTACTGGTACGTCGTCAGTGATATCAACATTTTGTGCCGTATTTATTTAATTCTCAGTAACTTAGTCTCTCTACCAAAATATATCTACATTTAGTTTTAGTACCACTGAATCGGTACAAATAATGATGTTAAGGCAGTCCAAATATGTTTGTAGAAAAACAAATTTGTACTGCCTGAACATCATTATTAATTCGCACATCAAATGTATATAAAAGAACCGAACAAGTGTGAGTCAGACTCGCCCACCGAGGGTTCTGTACAAATTTGTAGGTACATTATAAATAGTTCAGGAATCGAATCCTCACAGTTTTTGAAAGACAATTTTTATTATTGAATTACAAATGTATACTTGTAGTATAAGTTTAGTAGATTTATTTAGATCGTTAAGGGGGCATTACACTAAAAGAATTATTTATTTAGCGCTACGTACATAGCGACACGGTCGCCGGCCTCGCCCTTCCGCACACAACCATTACTTCACAGTGCGCAGGAGCGCAGGTCAAAATAAAGTAAAATATTCGTTCGTACATATTTTGAATTACGAACGCCATGACTATGACAATACGAAAATGCTCGTTTTTGCATTTTTCCGCAACTTCAAGGTTTATTTGCGGGATCATATTAAGACATATTTTTTTCGTGTCCTAACCCTATTTCTCGTAATCTATTAAGGGACAGGAGATATAATTTCCACACGATACTTCCACATATTCCCGAGATAAAGGGTCTTGACAGACAGACGGACGGAGGGTCAGAGGAACGGACAAGAAAGTGATTCTCCATAAGGGTTTCGTTTTTTTCTTGTGAGGTACGGAACCCTAAAAATAAAAACGTGATAAATAAAATAATATTTATTTTCATACATATTTAATGCAAGAACAAATAAGAGAAGAAATAAAACCGTTTTTACACTAGATAAAGAAATAATGGAATTAACGGGGTATAAATTTGACCCTAACATCAGTTTGTGGTGTGTACGTAAGACTATATGGATCACTTTTCAGCACATAATCTTCGACAGGCTCCAGTCTGTACTTCACCAATATATGTGCCATCGCGGTGCGCACTTGCATCATTCCATATCGTTTACCTGGTCACAAACAATACAAATATTACCAAATACAAAACATCTTAAATAACAATGTAAATTAAATCCTAAGGGTCCTAATATTCTAAAATAATTTGAGCTTAGGCTAAACCTTATCACAATAATACCAAGTATGATTCCTTATCTTGACTAATAATATTTATTAATTATATATTTTAACTTTCGCGCGCGGCTTCTCCCGTGCGAATGTACATAGGTTATCTCGATAAAAACTATTATATGTCCTTTCCCGGGACTCAAACTATCCCCAAACCAAATGGCATATAAATCGGTTGAGCGGTATAAGCGTGAAAAAGTAACATTAGTATGGACTGTTTGAAATTGAAACATCAGCATTAATGATAACATAAGATGATTGGTTTGCCGACGACATCGTCATAGTAGTGGTGTCATTGGAGCAGATTAGGGAGATGCTGCAAGCTTAAGTGGAGGCTCTAGACATGCACGTGTTAGTCTCGGTATGAATTTGGAAAAAAACAAAATCATGTTTAATGAACATGTCATACCGAGACCAATTTATGTCGAAGGGTCCATCGACTTTTGGTAACTCCTCTATCATCCTCCTGAGGAACCTCAACCAATCCACCGCTGCCCAGGACCTTCTCCTGCAGGCCATGGCTAATATTTACTATTCTTTGCCATGGCGGAGTAGCAGAGTGTCCCCGTAGCCACGGAGCTCTACTTTGTTACTCCCCGCCCGAATTAGGTAGTCAAATACACTATCAAAATAAAATATTTTGATAATAGTCATAATAATGAAAATAAATATTAAAAGTAGGTAAATGATTTGGCTATAAAAAACGTGAAGTCACACGTTAGCAATGTATACAAACTGGTAAGGAACGGGTTGTTTTTGACGTTTGATAAGATGCTGATTTGACTTCAGTCTAATACCCTATTGGGCGGGTGACCTGGGCGGCTTCGTGGCAATCGTTAGCTCCGCTAAGCTTTACTCCCTACCCTTGTCGATACAGAGACACTGATTGAATGAGGGTCTGGAGGAGTCACGTTCCAAGGAGTATACTTCTCCCCAAACCGGAGTTTTGCCGATTTCGAGGTCTTCCTTTCCAACCTGGAGACATCGATACGGCGGTTGTGACCTGCCACATGCTAGTAATGGGGGACTTCAACGCCAAATCTACGAAGTGAGGTCACCCAGCACAGACGTCCGCGGTTCGGCGGTTGAGGAGAGGGCAGCGTCGGCGGGTCTCTGTCTCCTAAACAGAAGCTCCACTGACACGTGCGTTGGGGGGCGGCAGGGGGTGTCAATAGTGGACCTTTCGTTCGCTACCCCTGCCGTCGAAGCGCGAGTAAGGAACTGGGTCGTCCTGGATGAGAATGAGACGCTATCATATAGACATATCCGAATCTCTGCCATTCAGCTGCATCAGAGAGGCGCTCCGGTATAATGGGGTACCTGAGACAGCTATGGGCAGACTACCTCGAAGGCAGAGCCTGTACGAGGACCAAGAGGGTGAGGTAATCTGCAGGGTCGTCTCGTGCTGCGTTATACTGGGCTCTGACAGAGACAGACTGTTACCGAACCTGGGTGGGCCTAGTGCCGCGAGTAGATGGTTTTACACGGGGGTGGTGCAATCAGTGGCTCTGTACGGTGCACCCGTGTGGGCGGCGTCCCTGACCGCATAGAATAAGGTCCACTTAGAGAGACCCCAACAGACCATGGCGGTCAGGGACATACGCGGATACCGACCAGTGTGTGCTGAGGCGGCGTGCGCATTGGCCGGAACACCCCCGTAGGATTAGGGGGCGGAAATGCTCGCCGAAGGGCAGGCGGTGGCTGTACAGGCAGGGGGTTCGGTGCCTCTGCCCGAGGATCGTGCTAGGTGCGTAGATCCTCGGGACGGTATATCGTTTCGCGGTCCGTTCGCGAAGAAGGGGAGCGATACACGGCGTGAGTCTTCTTTACGCCTCTACCAAATGCCCGAAGACCAAAGCATATAACCAATGCGTCCTACCTGTTAAGACCTACGGTACCGACACGAGGAAACTTACTATTGGACTAGTCCACAAATTCTATGTTTCTAGTCTTTGGAGCGAGTTCTGCTTGGAGTCTCTTTGAAGGATCATTTTTCGCAACGTGGTCATTCGACAAAGAACCAAAGTTACCGACAGAGCACGCAGGTTAAGCACGCTGCAGTGCCAATGGGCTGGCTACATTTGCCGAAGGATCGATGACCGATGGAGCAAACGAGTCCTAGAGTGGAGACCGTGACTCGGTAAACGTAAGAGACTGACGACTTAATGAAAGTCGCTGGAATAAATTGGATGCGGACGGTGGAAGACCGGATGTTGTGGCGTAAGTTAGGAGAGGCCTATGTCCAGCAGTGGACCGATACAGGCTTATTGATTGATTGAATGATAACCTTACCGATACAACCTCTTGGCCCTTCGCCGAAACCCAGGAATGAGTAGTCGTTGTTGTCATTCTCCGTCATAGACTCGAATCTTTCTGGGCGCCACTCTTCAGGATAAGGGTAATATTTCTCGTTGTTGTGAATGCCTGTCAAATTGACGTAGATCGGCGTGCCAGGCTCTATAGTCACCTCGTCGGTCAACTTGTATGTCTTCAAGCACACTCGGTCTAAGAATGGCACCGGAGGGTACTTTCTTATCGTCTCTGAAACGTATGACGATAATGTATTAAACATATTAAACCATACCCGTGATAAAAAGAAGCGTTAGTTGATTCATTATTTAGGCAACCTTTTGCGATAAGGTAGCCGCATGACGTATGGTGAAAAGTATGGTGGTAAAAGTATTAAATAAAAGGGCTTAATGAGCACTTTTAATTTTCTTTGTTTACTACTTTGTGTCCTTTAACACAAAATCCCGTCATGAATGCTTGTTTGGGCAAGAACATGCTTAAATTTTACAAGTAGGTACAATACGACTATGGCAATAAATAGGGTTATAAGTTTTTGTAACACTTCTGCTTCTTTTTAATTTATTCTTACCTTTAATACAAGCCGTAAGGTAGTTCAGTTCTAATAAGTCAGTGAAATCTAAAATATCCTTTTCTTTTGCTTCTGATAAATCCTTAATGTCATTATACAGCTTTTCCTAAAATAATATACAAAGATACAATCATGTAAGTATTAGTACATTTTATGCAGAAAACATCGGGTAAGAGCATGTCGGACCATCCTCAGTGTAGGGTTTCGCAATCGTTATTACCAAAAGTATCCTAAAAACAATTGCCGATAGGCCTGACTGCCCGTTCATGAGGCATTGGACCCGTGCGCATGTTTGTATACCTGATAGGCAAAGTGGCGGCATAGTTTAAAAGTCTTATGTAATACTAACCAATATGGATAAAAAAAACTGAATGCTGTTATTATTATTATTATTACAAATAAATGCACTACATATTTTGAAAAAAAAACTGATTTAAATAATTACACCAGTAGAAGAGCGTATGTTCATGGCACTTACGCCCTTTTGTTGAGAAACGACACGACGATATATCGTCATTGAGTTATTACCGACAAACTATTTTCGGTAATAACTCAATGACATAATATATACATAGATAATTACGGAAATCATTTTAGTTCCAATATTTCCGTCATTATATATATATATATATATATATATATATATATATATATATGATGTGATATTTTTCATAATTTTTGGTCAAACGGTGCAAAAGATAAGGGGGGGGGGGGGTAAAATTAATGCAACTTTTGGAGCGATCATTTCCAAAAATATTTACTAAATCACAAATGTTTATTATAAGCCTTAAAAAGACCTGCCAATGTTGTGCCACACGTTGAAGTTTGCTGATTTTTATTTTTCAGTTTCTGTTACATGTTTGGAGTGCCCTCTCTAAAAATATTTATTTTTATTATTTTGCCTTCAAACTAAGTAAGTTGCGGCTACTACAAGCCATCTTTACACCAATTTTCATCAATATTCATTGAGTAAAAGTAAGCATGTGACATACGGACAAACAAACTGAGCTGTCGTCATTTTCTCAAATTCATGTTTATTGTGAGATTAGAACTATTTTTTGTGCAGATAAAGGGCACAATGACAAATCAGGTCTCATCAGGTAATGTGGCCGCGTTTGTAAATAGTTTTAAAACTTGACCAAATTACCTCATGAGACCACTTCTAGAGGTTTAGATCAAAAGAATACATATGGGTTGTTTTCACAAAGGTAAAATACAGTAGACCTCGATTATCCGAACTAATTGGGACTGAGACTAGTTCGGATAATCGTAATGTCGTTTTTTTGGCCTAGATTAAACAAGACAACAGCTTTTTAAATAAAAGTAGTACAGTATATTAAAATTTGACATACATATTAACGTTGAAATTTATATCACCTGAAAAAATAGAATTTTGAAAGTTGTGTTTGGCAACATTCTTCTTGTCTCTCGAACCATTCGAGACCAAAAAATTTGCACCTATGTTCGGATAATGGAGCTTTCGGATAAACTAAGTCAGCGTTCGATTAATTGAGGGTTCGGATAATTAAGGTTGTACTATATTATTGTTTTGTAATCGCTGCGAACTCTGATTATATCTTCACGAAACAACTCTCCACACTTCAATGATATGAATATTGGTAGGTATTACCTGTTCATCAGGATGGTGTGCAAATTCGTGGAAACAACAGGTTAGTGTAGTCGATGATGTATCAACGGAGCCCATAATGAAAACCGCAGCTTGTGCTAATATTAAGTCATCTGCTAATTCTATAACAAGAACAACGTAGCAAATAAATATTAAAGAGTTGTTTTCATATCTACAAGTCCATAAAATGGACTCTCTATCTGTCATGCCTGATGAAATATATGAAGGGACTGTAAGTGTGGAAGAAACACTGGTTTAAGGCTAATAGTAGTTACTCGTAGGTCTTAATCATAGGTAAAAAAATGCTTCGTTAACATACATTAACAAGTACATCTGAATGTAATTTACAAATCTAAAGATAGCTGCTCCATCATAGGTTACTGTAATATTCGTACTAGACTTACTTGTATTGGGGTCATTACCTCATGAGACCTCTTCTAGAGGGTCAGATCAAAAGAATGCAGATGGGTTTTTTCTCAAAGTTAAGTGAAAATACAGTAGACTTCGATTATCCGAACTAATTGGGACCGAGACTTGTTCGAATAATCAAAAGCTCGGATAATCGTAATGTCGTTTTTTCACAAGTACATCTGAATGTAATTTACAAATCTAATGATAGCTGCTCCATCATAGGTTACTGTAATATTCGTACTAGACTTACTTGTATTGGGGTCAACTGGAAGTTTCCAGTTCTCTTTAAGTTTCATTAAATGATTTAGGAGATCTTTATCATTAGGTTGCATCTGTTTCTTACGTTCTTCAGCAACACTCCTGAACAACTGCCTCATGTAATCTGTTGCTGTTTCCGAAAACAATTTCAGTCTAAAAACAAATCGTTTGGTTATACTATATACTGAATAATATAATCCTAGTAGCCTTATTATCACAAAGAAAAAAAAACAAATAATCTGTCTATTATTTGTTTTTATATATTTATTTACTATACAAATCCAAACCTCAAAAATTTTGCCACATCAGGAAGGAAGAAGATCGTTGAAAACTGAAATCCTCTCCAGAAGGTCCAATGTACCATGGGTTGGGCCATCATCCAGATCGGTGACGCGAAGTCTTTAAGAACGCTCACTCTCAATCCAAAGACGGTGTATCCGATGATATCAGATGTGTACATTGTGAACAGTTCCTGAAGAAATAAAAAAAATATAGTAAATAATAAATCCTTTTTGTCCTAATATTCCTTATTGTTATAATTGTACTTCATTGTTAGTTTGTCAAATATTAAGGAGTGTTTACACAATAAACAAATATAAACAAAGTATCATGTGATCTGCACACAGACGCTTAGTAGTGGACCGGTTAAGTTCAAATTTAGTACACATATAGTACGCATCTCTGCAACCGAAACACGAACGCATACTCGCAAACTGTATCATGTAATGGTACGGCTACACGCTCAACCATTTGCATAATCTCGTGTGTGTACAAATAAGCATTTACGTTAAGCCATGCAAAAGGCTTGCACAAACCACCCGTTTGTACAAAATTGATTTGCACAAATAACCATGTAGGTACCTATGTAAAGACGATACGCCAACGTTTATACCAACCTGTTTGTGCAAATAAGATTGAGCATGGAGCGTGTAGGGCAACACGCAGCGACATGCATGTGTACCTAAACAATTTGTGGCAATTTTTACTTCACTGCGTAGGAGGGAAGTGTTTGACACGTACATACGTGTTAAACACATAACTAGTTACGTCAGTCTAATGTTCCTATGTATGTCATAACTCCTCAAGGGCTCAACCGATTTTGATAAATGATATGTCATTAGATATAGGTATATCTTGATGACGCGAATGTTACTGGGTACATTCAATTCTCAAAAATAATTACGGACTTTATCCGCGTTAATGTGCGGGCTGTTTTTTTTCTTAGTGAGATCCAGTGAGATATTAAAATAATCACAGGGCTTTAAAATATGGGTACAAAAATATATATCATCTATAAGTTTAAAAAAACATTTGTGGTAAGTCAAATAAAGTAAAAAACAATGTTAATATTAAAACAAATAGTTCTTATTAAATTAGCTTATAATTATTTTACAACGACTAAAATCTAACTATCTTGTTTCTGTCTTTTTGCAGGTGAGTTTTTTCTGTTTTTTCTTTTTTTGTTACCTTTAACTTGACTGTTTGCTTGTTTTCTACGTAGTCAGTCTGAATTCTTTGCACCAACTCAGCAGAACTGGTGTTCATAAGTTCCGTTAATCCCTTCAGACGTAGGCTGGTGAAAATAGGCGCTATCTCATGTCTCATTGCGCTCCATATTGGGTTCTGTGAATTAATTGTAAAATTACTAGTCCATTTGTATATTGTCATTGTTTGTGTAGGTATTATACACAAAACGCGCACAACCCCACCCCATCCCGCTCCGCGTGCTGCGGTATGGGCTCCAACTTAATATTAGCTTAAAATAAACCAAGTGATTACGTTTTTTATCGTTGTTATGAAATTCGGTTCGTTAGGGTTAATCAAGATATTCTTATCATCGAATGTCGTTCGAAAGTCGTTTTTTAGGTAAGTATCCTTAACATATTTTAAAGTGATTGATTTCAAGCTAGTATTGTCATGGTAACATTGTTTTGACTAGACGCCCGACTTTATGTATGCCAAAGGCAAATTGAAGACCTCGGCGTTATACGAACAGCGGCGTCAGCATTTTATACGTTTACAAAAAGCCTTACGTCGAATGTGAACGGTCGTCATTTTGTATAACCCTACTAGTTAAAGCTACTACATTACTTACCGTCATTTACAAATAGTCACGGCATGTTAATATGCCGCGGCAATTTGACATACGCCTCAGACAAAATGTTGAGGTGTCCATGAAAACAGATGTCCCCGAAAAGTGCTAAAAATCATAGGTACATAGACATATAATAATGTAAGTACCTATTGCACTAAATCAAAGTAGATGTTATTATACTGAAACTTATCTACAAAATTGCTTTAAGTGTTTTATAAAATGTCCAAAATGTCGATGCCGTTTGTAAAAAGCCTTGTCATGCTTTTTAACTACGACATGCATACGACAAATTTATAACGGTACTTCTTTATAAAGTGGCACGTTAGTGAAGAAAACAGATGTTTAACCTTACAAACTTAACATCTAGTAACAAAAATAAATGATTTTTGTGATGAAAAAATTAAAGCTTATCTTGTACTATACTTGTCCTACGTGCCATGTAGTATCTATACAAATTTGTCGTTAACATAAAGCTGGGCGTCTCCTCAAAACGAAGCTACCATGACTATAGGGTATTCTATTATGTTTGAAAGTATAGTTTAAAATGTTGTTTTTTTATAAAAAGCACAATAACAGATATTTCTAAAATCCACAATAAAATTACAGTAAAATTGAATCATGTTTTATTTCCACCAAAGCGCTGTCTGCCATGTCCATAACGTCATATCGGCAGAGACCAATCGGATTAGTGTTAGTCGGCGTCAAATGCAGTGTCGGCAATGCCATCCATGCTGGCTGTATGGCAACGTAACTACTTTCTATGCGTATTTTTCTGTCATTATTAGTATGACAGTTTCGAAGACAGTACTGACAGATAACGGAAAATTGGTTTGCCTATTTTACGAACGATGGCGGCTTGTGTTGTTTAATGTCACGTGATAAATAGCAATAATACTAACTTTTCATTTTAATTTAATAAAACAATCATGTTCATTTATGACTCGAATTCAGAATATTTATGTTTATTACTACATAACATTTTAAATTGATCGAGTTTCATTATTATTTTATTCTTCACTACCGAAAGTACCTTTTTATTTATATAATTAATTAATTAATTTAAAACTTTATCCACAAAGTTGTACAAAGGTGGACTTAATGCTAAAAGCATTCTCTACCAGTCTACCTTAGGGTGATGTAGAAATGGGATGTGTAGGTGCAGTAACCTAATTGTAAATAAAAAACTTCATATTATTCTTACATAACACACAAATAAAAATAGCTAGATAGACAATAATAAATAAATACTGAAAAACGGAGCTTGATATCAGTTTCTTTAAATGCTATGTTCTAGTGTTAACCTATTTAGTTTAAGTTTTTTTTCTTTTAAATAGACGACTCCTGCAGTAGGGTACTAGCCCTGTGTCGCGGGGGACTTTACAAACATACAAGTTACGGACACAAAGTACAACAACAATTTGTGGATCACACAAAGTGGTGTCCCGTGTAAGAATCGACCCACGACCTCTTGCGTAGCAGTCGGACACACTCCTACCGCGCCACAGAGGCAGTCAAGTGTTAAATAAATAAAGTTTGTTTTATCATTGGACTTATTTTGTCTTTTTCCTCACAGTTACATTCAATACTGAATAGGTCCGTAAGTGTATAAGTTTTTAGTAGCTAAAATCCTATAAATAAACAATTTAGCCTTTATTCCTTTATAGATCTCATAAACGTCTCCTATCGACCTTAAAATAATATAGGTTTATTTCGTATATATATAAAAGTATTATTTCATTATTTTTAGTAAATTTTTGTAGTTGCTTATTTTTTTTTTAATTAGGTACTTGTTTTAAATTAGTTAGATAACAATAATAACAAACAACATACTTACCCTCACAGTAAATAAATTTAATGCACCTAACGGATCATCTTGATCACCTGGATAACTATATCTGTTTTGAAAATTGTCAAAATCTTTGACCAGCACTTGCTTCGCTAGTTCCTTTGAATTTATAACAAGTGCTGGTTTCCATCCCATAAATATTCCCAAGTAGTCGGTCTTGTGCTTTTTAGATAATTCATACATGAATTCATATGAACTTTTTCTCATGAAGTGCCCAAGGTTTCCGATGAACATAGTCGGTTTCTCGTAAGGAATTCCACGCACTTTCCAATATCCATATTTACGCCGAAGATACAAGTACAATATGGTTAGACTTAGGATCACAAGAAATAATAGAGCTTGAAAAATAATGGCAAGCATTATGGCTGACGTCTGAATCACTCACGAGTTCTTATTGATATCACAATAATTTGAAAATTATTTAATCTTACTAATGTATGTTTGTACAAATAGATAGCTTTTATCTTAATATTTACAAAGTGCACGCACATTATTCTTAAAAAAATGTTTGTCATATAAACATATAAATTAAATTGAAAAGTCTGTTAAATCAAAATTAACTGCCTTTTTTAATAAAGTATTTGGTATCCAAATACAGGCAAACAATATTTTTTTCATGCATCTCGGAAAGAATATTTGTCCTCTTCGATATCTGAGTGCAAAAGCCGTTTTTATCCTCTAGACCGCCTCTAGAGGATAAAATAAATTGAATTTAGAACATCGTGTGCACTAAGTTTGTGAATTCAAAACATTATTAAACCTATTTACTTCTACCTCCATGGTGCCGAATTTATCATTTTTTTTTAATTTGTTAAAAACTTAGACTCGGATCATTCTTGGTGTACTTTTTTTTAATTTGCTTTGCGCGCGCCATTTTCTTTCACGCCCTACTTTAGGTTAAAAATAAACCTACTCTAGGTTGAAAACAAGTGAATAACCTAAATTGAGTGATTCTAGCGACCAGGAAGTTTATATGACGCCAACAGAATTGAATGGAACTGTTAATAATGGGCAAATGAGCTTTCTTCCTCAACAATCACGCGAGAAGTATTTGAAACAGTACGATATATTTAACACGTGGCGACAAGCTAAAGGAGACAAAACTTTGTCAGAAAACGTTTTGCTGGCATATTTTATTGAATTATCCGAGACCAAGAAATAAAGCACTCTATGGACGTACTCCAAATTAAATGCTAAAAGCAACAATAAAAGATGAAAAAATACATACATATCGACAATTTAGTCATTTCCTCGCTGAGGTATGATGAAAAGTTACGTGTTGAACTTAAGTGAAAAGATTTTTCACCTCGCGCTCTTTTGCTTCCCTCGCTAACGCTTAGGATTCCAATTTTTGCTCGGTGTTCAAAATTGAGCACGCGGATAAAAAGCAACTTTGCACTCTTATATGTTATACAAGAGTGCAAAGTTGCTTTTTAACCGCGTGCTATTTTTAATAACTATTTTTAGTTTGTCTCCCCGTCTGTTTGTTTCGGCAAATAACTTGAACAGGGAAAACCGATTCTGAAGATACTTTTACTGGCTTATTACTTTTAAATATTTTGAATGAAAAAATATCACGTAGCTTGCAGCCAGTAATATGCCTTAAAAATTGAAAAAGTAAAAATAATAAAATTTAAGCAAAATCACGAGGCGAGCAAAGTATTTAGAAAAACGGTTCAGACAAAGCACAGTGTTGGGTTCCATAGGCGTTACTACAAAGAAATGCACTACGTATGAAAAAATATATCTCATTTTGCAAATAATTTTACATTAGTGTTTTTTTCCATATTTTTTGGTAATATGGGTCAAAACATTCAGAGCAATTATTTCTGATAATATTAACTTAATCAAAATAATTACCTGTAGACGTTTGCAGAAAAATCCAAACCAGCTTCTGTTATATGTAAAGAGTGCCTCTCCCTCCTCTAAAAATGTTAATAATATTGTTTAGCTATCAAGCTAAGTAGCGGTTTATACTCTAAAAATCAATATTCATCGTATAGCTTTTGAGCAAAATACGTATGACATACGAGTACGCCGGATAGACAGATAGACAGACGGATGGATGGACGAGACGAAACAATAAGGGTTTCGTTTTTTCCATTTTGGCTACAGAATCCTGTTAAGGAGTCGTTAGAACTTTTTGCCGAAATCACCCTTGATCTACTGATGGTTTCGCGAAAGAATGGTTTAGGTACCTACTGACTGAATGTTTCGCTGAAAACACCCTCAGTCGATAAAAATTCTTAGGTAATTACAAACGTCTTCCATACATTAGCAGGCCGGCGGTGGATATCAGCCTGTTAACAACAGTTTTCTATGAAAGGTTTTGGATTGACGGCCAATCCAATCTTTTTTCTTTTTTCGCTATAATAATTGACTTCTACTGATCGATTAAATCGACGTTGTGTTTTTGAACGTCGCGTCACTACGTCAAGGCGAGACATCTGTCAATATGTTATACTTGTTAACTTGGACAATGTGCTTGATGGAAAATGGCGTGCGTGCGCCTTGTTTTATTGTAATTGATTTATATGAAAGTTAGAGTAAGCCGGGCGGTTGTGTGACGTTTTGAGATAACCCAGCATTTGGATCATATTGTTATTTTGTACTTTAGTTTGTTGGCGTAAGTTGGAGTGGTCCGTGTAGGCTACGCAAACTCTAAATGATGAATTTACGTGACAAATTGTATATACATGAACTATATTGGAAGACACATTGTTGGTCGAGTGATTTGCAGGCCAAACCGGCCCTTTACATCAGGGGGTTTTGTCTATTAATGCTATAGTATGAACCTTCACTACTCTCTGAGATCCTGGTCTGTAGTAGGGAACATATTATAACCTTGGTGTCATAACACCCGTCTACCAGCTTGGGTAAGTGGTTTTGACCGTAATTTTAGTTTTAGTCTTTAAGTATTCATATAGCTTGTATCGAAGCTTAGTAACTACCCTTTTGGGATAAATTCTGGTGAGAAGAATTCTACCTTGGTAAACCTTGCCAGGGAGAATTCGTAGCTTACACAATCCATAGTGTGTGTGCTCGCCACCCCGTCATTACCGCCGCGGCGCGATCTGCGTCGTCAGGTATCGGCCGGACAGTCCGCGACAACCGAACATACAATAGCAAGTAGCCGACCGGCAACCGTTTAGCTAGTATGACGATGTCACAGACCACTACCGGCGCTTGACCTTGCGGTCTGAGGCTGCCGACTGTCAACTGCTAATGTGTAGCCCCAGAGTCGGTTTCAACTATTAATGACAGGCAATAATCGCTATAGTGTGTGGACTATGCAGACGCAGATCGACAGGCGGCTCGGTAGGATGACCGACGACAGACTGCAGGCGAACTGGTAATGTGTAGGAGCCTTTAGGCGGAATAAGTAAAGAACACCGCTATTGGATATTATAATAAAGTCGTCATGGCCATAAACGTTGCTATTTAATATTTTTTAAGTAAGGTACCATTATAATGTATTTAAGTGATTTAAGTTCTATAACTCAACGTAAAGTGGTAATTATGAGTTATACCTATAGCTTGAACATAATGCTTGCCACCATAACCAATTACATATTTCTAAAAACCATCCATTTTATTACTGAAGATTGACTAATTAACGCAATTTATAGTAAACCCCTTTTAGATGCTATTAACTTTCTTGTTGACTCTTGAAGTTCATTGGAACTCGTTAGGATTGTATATAAGTAAATATATTTAAGAACTAGTTTAGTGGATACCTTTCTATCGCTTATTGGTTCTACGCTTTTTACAGCTTTTAGACTAAGTTTCAAGGTGCTAATTCTTTATAAAAGTATTAACTTGTAGTAAGTGTCAGCGGACACCTTACAATTGCTTTCAGAGTTTTAAGTTTGGCAATAAAATAGTTTTTAAGTTGAGCAATATGATGATTCCAATAAGTTCCATACTATAAAACATTATTACCGTTAATCCTCTTAAAGGTTTAAATGTTTTATCGTTAACATCACAGTAGAGTCAAAAATAATAATCTGACCTCATATGTAACATTTATGATACTATTAGTGATATGTTGCACTTATTCTTATCACTAAATGTTAGTTGGGATAATACTAAAAAAGGAATCTGAAGCTGTTTTAAATGTTTCGTGTAGGTACAGAGAGTACAGATTACCTATGATTAATTATTATCACATTTGCTAACACTTTTCACTATTGAAGTGTTATTCCCAAAACATCGACCACGGCGTTGCCGCAGCAATGAGAGAACAATTATTATTCCACTATATCACACTAGCGCTCAAGGCTGGACTGAAGGGCGCAAAACTAATTAACATCGAGCTTGTTGTCATTTTTCTAAAGGTTTACAGCCTAGGCTACAGCCACGATTTTAAATGTCTAATACAAAAGCTTATATGTTTAGCGCGGACCTGAATATTGTGCCTACATTAATAAGTATAAGTATGGTGTATATATCTGCATTTTGGAATAATATTAATCCCGTATTTCATTACCTAACTAGCAAATTAAATAGACGTGTCGCAGAATCATTTGTTTTATTCCAATGGTCTCCTAACAGATGTTAGGTTATGGAGATCAATTGCCTTGCGTGATCAATACCTACAGACATAGGTTTATTACTAGCTGCCTAGCTAACTACTTAACTTTCTATACTTAATTTCATCAAAACCGGTTTAGTAGATGCAGAGATGGTAGTAGACGATGGTATCGTCTTATAAACTTTACCTCTAACGTTTGTTTTTTTATTTATATATCTTCTAGCTGAACCCGGCCACGCTTTGCTTTTTAAGGCAAAAACCCGCGCAAAAACACTCCCACTATCTAAGTTTCATCACAATCTGATCAATGGTTTCGGGGCGCATAGATGACTATATAAATAAAAGTTAATGTTTTGATGATAGAGATATGATAGATTTAAAAACATGATTGACAGATAGGTAACCTACATAATGTAAGTGAATGTTGCTATTGCTGTACTATCAAAAACTGATATCTATACTTCTATACTAATATTATAAAGCGGAAGAGTTTGTTTGTTTAAACGCGCTAATCTCAGGAACTACTAGTCCGATTTGAAAAATTCTTTTTTTGTTAGATAGCCCATTTATCGAGGAAGGCTATAAGCTATATAACATCGCGCTACGACTAATAGGAGCGGAGCAGCGACGAGAAATGTTGCAAAAACGGGGAAAATGTACGCATACGAAGTTGCGCGGGACAGCTAGTAATCATATATATTCAAACCCTGGATTCACAGTCCAGAGAGCCATTTTAATTCATACCTATATAAATGTGTCCATGTCGTTTAAATACAGGGACACAGATGAAGACATATTTATTTTTTACAATTGCCTTTTTTATATAAATTTATAAAGTATTTCATAAATTTATATAGGTAAAAACCGAGCAAGTGCATGTCGGGCCATGCTCAATGTGGGGTTCCGTAGCTGCTCAACTCCCATCAATAATGCGTTACAAGAAATGGCTTTTCTACTGTTTTATTTCATACTATTAACAACGTTGTATAAATAATTTTCAATTAAATGTATTCTAAAATTTTGTTACTTCCCACTTGTCTCACGTCCTTGGTACTTTTTGTAAAACATGTAAAACAATCCTTTTCGGATTTCTAGTGTTTCTGGGAAAAAATATTTTGCCTTCTTAAATTGTTCGCGATTAGATTTAACCAATTTCGTGGCTTCTACAATGAAGCCATGAACTTGCCATGCCTTTGAAACCATGGTTTATACGATTCCCATGGGTGTACCTGTAGCTGCACTTACTGTATGTAAGTGCAGCTACAGGTATTATGTAATATACTATATATGTCATATACTTTTTTTTGCCCAAAAACCTCATAACGAGTCAGTTGAGTTTCCCCATAATTCAATACCGGTGCTACGTACCCTACAATATGCTGCTAGAATTGATTGTTGAGTAGAGGTCTTTCGCGCAGCTTGTATAAAACATGGATCAAACTTTATCAACGTGTCTATCCAATTTAAATATTTATCTAAAGTAAGTCCCCGAAATGTCGTTTATTCCCGCTGTACTGGATATTATAATATCTTTATTTATTATATTGATATTTTGTTATTGTTTTTATTAGATTAATTTGACGATTGTTATCGATGGAGCGTGTTATTATTGATTCAATAGATTTATTTATCTTATCATAAATACATAGCATTTCATATTTGTACTATTTTACATGTAGTGATCAGGGATATATCGTCAGCAAACATATTGCAAGAATATTTTGTGACATCAGGCAAATCATGGATGTTTATTAAAAATATAAGTGGTCCCAAAACACTCCACTGGGAACACTAAATGTGATAACTAAATATGTAGACTGTTAAGCCTTTAATTCTTTATTATTATTAACGTTTTTGACTTCTACTGACTGTTATCTGTCCTGTAGGACTGGAGCTATAGCTAGCTAAAAACATATTTTTAGCCAATCTAAAGCAGAACCTCGGATGCCATACTTCTCCAGCTTGTTCAATAGAAACTCGTGAGGAACAAAATCAAACACTTTAGTCAGTCATATAAAAATAATCTAATCAGTCTATTAAATCTAATCAATCTATGTATTATCTAATATATAATCGTTGTCAGGGTCAAATAACAGATGAAGGTATATATTTGTTAGACCAGAGAAAAGAATCGCCGAATCCCAGGAACGAGAAGTCATTATCCGTCATAAAGAATCTTTCTGGGCGCCACTCCTCTGGGTAAGGGTAATATTTCTCGTTGTTGTGAATACTTGTATGTCTTCAAGCACACTCGGTCTAAGAATGGCCCTGGAGTGTGTTTTCTTATCGTCTCTGAAATGTATTAAAAGGTAATATATGATATAATTCATGTGTATTCCATTAATACGGCCCAAACTCCAAAAATGTATTTATCGGTAACAATTTTATTACCATTTATTTCAGGCATAAGGGCCATCAAATACATACTTACATATTTTTTTAACAAGAAACTAATACGTATTGAAATAATTAAATAAAAATAAATAAAGTATTAAAAGCGAAATAAATTAAAAACGAAACACGATGTTGAGTTTGACACGGTAGCGTCGGGTTTCGCTGGGTGGTGTCATGTAGCCTTCACGACACGATAACCGGAAAGGGAAACAATAATCGAGAAGCAACCCAAGTGATCATTAAAGGTGTCAAAATGATTGCAATAGATCTGGGTCCGAAACTCATGGTTCTAAAGATGTTATTGGTACTTCAACAACTTATGGACGGAAGACTGAAATGTTGCTTTTCATAAAACGTCAATTTATGACATGTATTCTAAACTAGATGGTGACAAGTGACGCAAATATCTCAAAAAGGGGTGCCAGACAGAGTCTACAGAAGAACTATCCGTGTTACCTAAAGTAATTCCATGCTAATTGATTTGAATTAAGTAATTAAATCTCAGCCAACGCAATAGAATATTCTATTACGGGCCCTCATGGGATTACCGGCGCCTGCGAGAGACATTTTTCCTTCTGAAACTCCGAAATATATTATTTATATCTAGTCTAGTCTTTACTAATGATGATGGTAACTTATATTAGGTATAATTTATAACACAAAGTCAAAAAGGTTTATTTTCATAGTCAGTTATAAGTTATGAATAAACTACTGCTTGTTTTATCCGTTCATACTCGTACTCACCTTTGATACAAGCCGTAATAATAAATAATAATAATAATAATAATAATAATAATAATAAAACATTTATTTGCATGAACATGGTACAATTGTTGGTAGGTGCATATTGTTATTTCCGCATATTCTGCCGCAGTCGGCGTGCAAATGATTTAATTTATAATAAGGATTACAATGATAAAAAATGTCAAATTACAATATTAATTCAAAAGATAATAATACGAGTATCAATTTAAAAAAAGTATACAAATTTCAGGTTAATAAAAAAAAAATAATTAAAATGTCAAGTCAATAAAAAAAAAAATACAAGTGTCAATAGCACAGGTAATACAAATGTTAAGTTATAGATATTTAATATTTTAGTTATACATAATTTCGAATTGGTTGATTTTTTTAGGTATTAATTAAAACTTGTCATCTAGGTAATCTCTAATACAATAATAATTTTTGGATGTGAGTAATTCAAACAGCTTTGTTTTATATGGCACTAATGGTAAAGAGCTGATAGAGGTCGGTATTTTATTGAAGATTTTAATAGCCATACAGTAGGCATTTCTCTTAAACATTTCCAATTTAATTTGTGGTAGACGTAGTCTATCTTTGTGTCTAGTCCGGCTGTGTTTTGAGTCACCGAGTTTCTCAAACAGTTCTGGGTGTTTTTTTACAAATATACTAATTTCATATATGTATAAGGATGGGAGAGGGAGTATCTTATGCTTTAAGAAAAGTGGTTTACAGCTATCCAGGAAATTAGCTCCACACATCGCTCGGATACATTTTTTTTGTGCCTTGAAAGCTTTATCACTATCTATCGAGTTGCCCCAAATGATTAGCCCATATCTGAGGGCAGAGGATACGTAGGCATGGTAAGTTGTTTTGGCGCACTCTATATTGACTGTTTGTCTGATTCTTGTCAACACAAATACGAAGCGATCTATTCTATTGAGGATGTTTTCAATGTGAGCTTTCCAGTTACAAAACTTGTCTAAAGTTATACCCAAGAATATACATTCATTTGTATCGGTTAGATGATAATTGTTGTAATGTATGTCAAGTTTAGATGTGTCTGAGTTGGATGTTTGGAATTGTATAATTTTTGTTTTGGACATATTTATTTTTAAGTTGTTTTGTTCCAGCCAGGTTGTAGTATCGTCTAGAGCCTTATTGATTTTGTCTTTCAAAGTTATTCTATTGTCACTTTTGATTATTAGTGTAGTGTCGTCAGCAAATAGTATACATTCTTTGTTTACCGCGTCGGGGAGGTCATTGATGTATAAAAGAAAAAGTAGTGGGGACAATATCCCCCCTTGGGGGGTACCATAGTTGTTTTGTCTATAGTTAGATCTGTATACTTTTTTATTGAATTGGTCGGTTTTTACTATTTCAACGCACTGAGATCTTTCTTTTAGGAAACTTCTGACCCAATCATTGGCATTGCCACGTATACCGTACTTAGAGAGCTTTAATAAAAGAGTATTGTGGCACACAAAGTCAAAAGCCCTAGACATATCTACGAAAATACAAGCTATCTTAGTCTTAGCGTTTAGACTCTCGGTTATCTTTTTAATTAGTGTAAAACATGCCAAAGTAGTTGAGCTATTTTTCCTAAATCCGAATTGTTCATTTTTAAGGATGTTACACGAAGTTAGGTTAGGTTAGGTTAAGAAATGGCTTTTCTACTGTTTTATTTCATACTATTAACAACGTTGTATAAATAATTTTCAATTAAATGTATTCTAAAATTTTGTTACTTCCCACTTGTCTCACGTCCTTGGTACTTTTTGTAAAACATGTAAAACAATCCTTTTCGGATTTCTAGTGTTTCTGGGAAAAAATATTTTGCCTTCTTAAATTGTTCGCGATTAGATTTAACCAATTTCGTGGCTTCTACAATGAAGCCATGAACTTGCCATGCCTTTGAAACCATGGTTTATACGATTCCCATGGGTGTACCTGTAGCTGCACTTACTGTATGTAAGTGCAGCTACAGGTATTATGTAATATACTATATATGTCATATACTTTTTTTTGCCCAAAAACCTCATAACGAGTCAGTTGAGTTTCCCCATAATTCAATACCGGTGCTACGTACCCTACAATATGCTGCTAGAATTGATTGTTGAGTAGAGGTCTTTCGCGCAGCTTGTATAAAACATGGATCAAACTTTATCAACGTGTCTATCCAATTTAAATATTTATCTAAAGTAAGTCCCCGAAATGTCGTTTATTCCCGCTGTACTGGATATTATAATATCTTTATTTATTATATTGATATTTTGTTATTGTTTTTATTAGATTAATTTGACGATTGTTATCGATGGAGCGTGTTATTATTGATTCAATAGATTTATTTATCTTATCATAAATACATAGCATTTCATATTTGTACTATTTTACATGTAGTGATCAGGGATATATCGTCAGCAAACATATTGCAAGAATATTTTGTGACATCAGGCAAATCATGGATGTTTATTAAAAATATAAGTGGTCCCAAAACACTCCACTGGGAACACTAAATGTGATAACTAAATATGTAGACTGTTAAGCCTTTAATTCTTTATTATTATTAACGTTTTTGACTTCTACTGACTGTTATCTGTCCTGTAGGACTGGAGCTATAGCTAGCTAAAAACATATTTTTAGCCAATCTAAAGCAGAACCTCGGATGCCATACTTCTCCAGCTTGTTCAATAGAAACTCGTGAGGAACAAAATCAAACACTTTAGTCAGTCATATAAAAATAATCTAATCAGTCTATTAAATCTAATCAATCTATGTATTATCTAATATATAATCGTTGTCAGGGTCAAATAACAGATGAAGGTATATATTTGTTAGACCAGAGAAAAGAATCGCCGAATCCCAGGAACGAGAAGTCATTATCCGTCATAAAGAATCTTTCTGGGCGCCACTCCTCTGGGTAAGGGTAATATTTCTCGTTGTTGTGAATACTTGTATGTCTTCAAGCACACTCGGTCTAAGAATGGCCCTGGAGTGTGTTTTCTTATCGTCTCTGAAATGTATTAAAAGGTAATATATGATATAATTCATGTGTATTCCATTAATACGGCCCAAACTCCAAAAATGTATTTATCGGTAACAATTTTATTACCATTTATTTCAGGCATAAGGGCCATCAAATACATACTTACATATTTTTTTAACAAGAAACTAATACGTATTGAAATAATTAAATAAAAATAAATAAAGTATTAAAAGCGAAATAAATTAAAAACGAAACACGATGTTGAGTTTGACACGGTAGCGTCGGGTTTCGCTGGGTGGTGTCATGTAGCCTTCACGACACGATAACCGGAAAGGGAAACAATAATCGAGAAGCAACCCAAGTGATCATTAAAGGTGTCAAAATGATTGCAATAGATCTGGGTCCGAAACTCATGGTTCTAAAGATGTTATTGGTACTTCAACAACTTATGGACGGAAGACTGAAATGTTACTTTTCATAAAACGTCAATTTATGACATGTATTCTAAACTAGATGGTGACAAGTGACGCAAATATCTCAAAAAGGGGTGCCAGACAGAGTCTACAGAAGAACTATCCGTGTTACCTAAAGTAATTCCATGCTAATTGATTTGAATTAAGTAATTAAATCTCAGCCAACGCAATAGAATATTCTATTACGGGCCCTCATGGGATTACCGGCGCCTGCGAGAGACATTTTTCCTTCTGAAACTCCGAAATATATTATTTATATCTAGTCTAGTCTTTACTAATGATGATGGTAACTTATATTAGGTATAATTTATAACACAAAGTCAAAAAGGTTTATTTTCATAGTCAGTTATAAGTTATGAATAAACTACTGCTTGTTTTATCCGTTCATACTCGTACTCACCTTTGATACAAGCCGTAATAATAAATAATAATAATAATAATAATAATAATAATAATAAAACATTTATTTGCATGAACATGGTACAATTGTTGGTAGGTGCATATTGTTATTTCCGCATATTCTGCCGCAGTCGGCGTGCAAATGATTTAATTTATAATAAGGATTACAATGATAAAAAATGTCAAATTACAATATTAATTCAAAAGATAATAATACGAGTATCAATTTAAAAAAAGTATACAAATTTCAGGTTAATAAAAAAAAAATAATTAAAATGTCAAGTCAATAAAAAAAAAAATACAAGTGTCAATAGCACAGGTAATACAAATGTTAAGTTATAGATATTTAATATTTTAGTTATACATAATTTCGAATTGGTTGATTTTTTTAGGTATTAATTAAAACTTGTCATCTAGGTAATCTCTAATACAATAATAATTTTTGGATGTGAGTAATTCAAACAGCTTTGTTTTATATGGCACTAATGGTAAAGAGCTGATAGAGGTCGGTATTTTATTGAAGATTTTAATAGCCATACAGTAGGCATTTCTCTTAAACATTTCCAATTTAATTTGTGGTAGACGTAGTCTATCTTTGTGTCTAGTCCGGCTGTGTTTTGAGTCACCGAGTTTCTCAAACAGTTCTGGGTGTTTTTTTACAAATATACTAATTTCATATATGTATAAGGATGGGAGAGGGAGTATCTTATGCTTTAAGAAAAGTGGTTTACAGCTATCCAGGAAATTAGCTCCACACATCGCTCGGATACATTTTTTTTGTGCCTTGAAAGCTTTATCACTATCTATCGAGTTGCCCCAAATGATTAGCCCATATCTGAGGGCAGAGGATACGTAGGCATGGTAAGTTGTTTTGGCGCACTCTATATTGACTGTTTGTCTGATTCTTGTCAACACAAATACGAAGCGATCTATTCTATTGAGGATGTTTTCAATGTGAGCTTTCCAGTTACAAAACTTGTCTAAAGTTATACCCAAGAATATACATTCATTTGTATCGGTTAGATGATAATTGTTGTAATGTATGTCAAGTTTAGATGTGTCTGAGTTGGATGTTTGGAATTGTATAATTTTTGTTTTGGACATATTTATTTTTAAGTTGTTTTGTTCCAGCCAGGTTGTAGTATCGTCTAGAGCCTTATTGATTTTGTCTTTCAAAGTTATTCTATTGTCACTTTTGATTATTAGTGTAGTGTCGTCAGCAAATAGTATACATTCTTTGTTTACCGCGTCGGGGAGGTCATTGATGTATAAAAGAAAAAGTAGTGGGGACAATATCCCCCCTTGGGGGGTACCATAGTTGTTTTGTCTATAGTTAGATCTGTATACTTTTTTATTGAATTGGTCGGTTTTTACTATTTCAACGCACTGAGATCTTTCTTTTAGGAAACTTCTGACCCAATCATTGGCATTGCCACGTATACCGTACTTAGAGAGCTTTAATAAAAGAGTATTGTGGCACACAAAGTCAAAAGCCCTAGACATATCTACGAAAATACAAGCTATCTTAGTCTTAGCGTTTAGACTCTCGGTTATCTTTTTAATTAGTGTAAAACATGCCAAAGTAGTTGAGCTATTTTTCCTAAATCCGAATTGTTCATTTTTAAGGATGTTACACGAAGTTAGGAAGTGCTCTATCTTATTGTACATAACTCTTTCAAAGATTTTCGACATTATCGGAATCAAGGTTATGGGGCGATAGTTACTTATGTCTGTTTTATTACCCTTTTTATAGAGGGGTTTCACTACTGACATTTTCAAGCGTTCCGGGAACACACCTTCTGAGAGAGACATATTAATTATGTGCGTAAGTGGGGTAACTAAAGTCGATGAACATTTTTTCAATACTTTGGTACTTAGATCGTCATAGCCTGTTGAATTGGTATTATTTAATGTTTGAATTATTTTGTAAATGTCCATTCTGATTACAGGTGTTAAAAAGATGCTTTTAGGGTTTGGTGGTATATGTTTAGTGATTTGTGAGGTGTCTATTCGTGAAGTCGTAGTATTGGTCAGGGATATGTAGTATTCGTTAAAAAGTTCCGATATTTGTTTTGGATTATCATAGGATGTATTGTCAATATTGATAGTGTCAATTTCGGTATTTGATGACATATTTTGAATATTTTCATTTATAATTTGCCATGCAGCTTTACTTGTATTTTTTGCTGTATCAATATGACGAGAATTATTAATTTGCTGAGCTTGATGTATACATGTTTTTAGTATCTTACTATATTTAATATATTTATTCTTGTGGTATTTTTTATTATGTTTAGCTTTGCGATAGTTAAGGTATAGTATACGTTTTTTAATGCAGCAGCGTTTTATACTTTTTGTTAATGCTCTGTTTTTTACGCGCTTACATGTGCGCTTGACTCTTATAATCGGGAAGCATAAATTGTAAAAGAGAGTGAGAGTGTCGTGAAAGCTATTATATGCTTCGTTTGTTGTTGTGCTTTTTATAACTTCAGTGAAGGATAAGCTGTTGATACAGTCCTTGAATTTAATGATATTTTCTTCGCTAAGGTCTCTTATATGTGTAAACCAAAAATGCTGATTATCCTTGATTTTGTCATTCACTTCAAGCGTACATGTGATCGACTGTGTGGATTCATGATCAGAAAGTGCCAGGTAATGTAGGTCTGACTTTGCATTATGTACATTACTAACAATTAGGTCTATACAAGACTTTTTTCGTGTAGGTTTATCAATAAAATTTTTTAAATTGTTATTTTTTAAGATAGATTTCAACTCATCTGATGTTTTATTTGTTTCAAGGATGTTTATGTTCCAATCTCCACATAAGATAATATTTCTTTTTCTTTTTTTGGAAAGTTTATTGGCCAGAAGTTCTAGGTTCCTTAAGAAAATATATTCTTTTGATGTGGGAGTTCTATAGATACATACTACTATTAGATTAAATTTAGGGATTTCGATAGCACAGCATTCAAAGTGTTGAGGGATTGATGGATTAATATAGTCGACTTCTTTGACCTGTAGATTATTTTTAACCAGGATGCATGATCCCCCTCGCCGTTGGTAGGTCCTGGAGGAGGACGCAGCTAATCTAAAATTTTTTATGTTGACATTTGACTCAGCTCCTTGTTTAATAAAAGTTTCCGTAAAGCACATTACGTCTATCGTACCTAGAGATTTTTGTAGATCGTCTATGGCCATCTCCACTAATTCCTGTTTGCCAAGTATTCCAGCAATATTTTGATGAGTTAATGTGATTGTGTTTTGTTTAGGTTTACTAACGAAAAAGCAGGGTTTTTGGTATTGTTTTATTATATTTAGCAGAATAGGATGTTATTCTAGGTTGTGTTAGTTCCTCGGGCTGGGCACGTAATTTTTTGTTAGTAGTAGTGTTCTTTTGTGGTGTATAATTTGTGTTCCTTAGTGTATTTCTGTGTTGTGTGAGGAATAGTTTGTGGTAGTGTTGGTAGTCAATCTCAGTATTCAGTCGAAAACATAAACTTAGTAAGTATTTCTGGTGTTGATGTTTCGGGTAACCAATGTTCTTATTTACCTCATACATGGTATTTTGTATTTTCAAATATTTACAATTATCATAGTTTTTAAGTAATAGTGCCAAGTTAGAATTGATCATGTTTTCATTGAGGTATGGATTATATTGCACGTTCGTTACATAGACAGATTGGAATCTCAGTTTATAAAGTGCAGTACAAAGTTGAGATATAAAGTTATATGGATGTTTATCGTTACGACCTATTACCAGTACTATGATGTCCTCGGGTGCCAGGCTATTCAGGAAGTCGTCGTTGCAACTATGAAGAATTTGTCCACTGGTTGCATTAGGCTTGATAATTGAAGTAATTTTGTAGTCGTCATTCCACTTGTTTAGTCTCGATTTGATCATGGACGAAGACAAACCTCGGGCCTGTTGGTCCCCAAGTATTATTATTTTCTTAGTTTTCTTGTCTTGTAGTTTTATGGAAGGATTAGTTTCGGATGACTGTGGCTTAGTTTGTTGTGATGTTGGCTTTGAGGTATTACTAGCGCCATCTTTTACGTTTTCATCGTACTTTAATTGTAGGTCGTCAATGCTTGTATCGAGTGATAGCCTTGTCGATTTCCTAAGTTGTTTTATGTGTTTTGGTTCTCTTATAGTGTCTGATGGTTTGGGAGTACAAGGCGTAGTAGTGCATATTTGTTTCAATTTTGAAATTTTTCGTTCTCGATCAAGTACTTGTTGTTTAAGTATATTGTTTTCAGTAAGGAGGTTTTCGTAAGGTCATAACATAAACATCCTTTCCTTTTGCGTCTGATAAATCCTTAATTTAATTATACAGCTTCTCCTAAAATAATATGCAAAGTAGTTTACAATATTTTTTAGTGGATGAGAATATTGGGCACATTTACAAAAATGAATGGTGTAAACTGTACTGTCATCTTTTTCACAGATCTATGTTTATCGTAAGATTGGAAAATAGCAGTGAAAGTGCACAATAATAACATGACTCTGGCAGATATTATTTGAAAACTCGTCAAGATCACTTGATGAGACTTCTTTCTTCAGGTTCAACTCGAGAAGTATAAAAAGAGTGGTCTGCTCATTTTTATACTTTTTGAGTAGAACCTCATTCACACAGGTCATTTTGTTGAAGTTTATTAAAAATTATATGTATGTTTTATCATTTTATCTCTTAACTGCAAATTCCCACCAGAACGAAAATGAATGTTGTTATAACCTGTTCATCGTGATGGTGTGCCAATTCATGGAGGAAGTAGGTTAGTGTAGTCGAAGTTGTTTCAACAGAGCCAATAATGAACACGGCTGCTTGTGCCAATATTAGGTCATCTAAATCTGAAACAAGAACATCATAGCTTATATAAATATTTAAGATTCGTCTAAGAATCTAAAAGTTAATAAGAGTTCTATAAATTGGAACTCTCTGTCACGATTGATGGACTGAAAGTGAATGTGGACGCTGCTGGTTACAGGCTAATGAATAAACCACTGAACCTGTTTGAAATTAAATGTGGTGCTTAAGACTCTGGAATGGACATAAATAGGTTAGTTTTAATCGCAATAACCAACGCAATAAAACGTTAAATCGTTACTCCATCTTAATCAATACTCTTACTAGACTTACTTGTATTGGGATCAACTGGCAGTTTCCAGTTCTCTTTGATTTTCATTAAATGATTTAGAAGATCTTTATCGCTGGACTGCGTCTGTTTCTTCCGTTCTTCTGCAACACTCCAGAACAACTGCCTCACATAATTTGTTGCATTTACCCGGAAAAATTTCAGTCTGAAAATAAACAAGCTGCTTGTCCTATATTTATACCTAATTTTATAATATCTATCTCCTATACAAATACAATCACTTTTAAAGACTGCAGAGCCTAAACCGGGGCTACAAACCTGAAATTTTGACAGCTGATGTGACATCTAATAGAAAAAGATTTTTAAGGGGTAAAATAAGGGTTGCAAGATTGTATGAAACTCCGACAGTTTTGATGTAAGATCTGTGAATTTTCGTATTTGACTTTTTATTCACACAAACACAATTCAACATTTTTTGATTACGGCCTTTAAGGACGTAAAATAGGGGTTGCAAGTTTGAGTGAAACTCCGTTAGTTTTGAAGTTGAAAGAATCAGCTGTATTAGAATTTTAAAAAAAAGTACCCCTTAAAGGGTAAAATTTTGCAAGTTTGTATAAAACTCTTATTTGGCTCTATAGTAGAGCTCTAGAGTATTTCAGTATTTTTGGAAAGAAACCTCTATAAGGTGTTAAATGGGTGTTCCAAGTTGGTCCAAAACTCCGTCAGTTTTGAAGTTAGATATGTGGAATTTCATAATTGGCATTTTGGTTTTAAAATATTTATTTGTTTATTTCAAATTGCATAAATACAGGTAGGTATAAAAGTTATTACGATTGTTAAGTATCAATTTACTTTACCTCACGGCATACAATGGAATAAATTATGGAAAATAATAATAATAATAATCGGAATTAACCATTTAATAGGCTGATGCCTAGTCCAGCTTTTTGTCTTTTATTTTTATTAATTGTTTGTGTACAAAATGTCAAATTAAATTGTATGTAAAGGCCAAATAAATTCTTATTATTATTATTATTAAATACAAACACAAAATAATAAAACAATTACAAGCTATGAGAAATATATTCATATACGGAATAGTATGCATTTTCAATTAATATATTAATAATTTTACTCTTAAATTTCATTTCTAGAATTGATTTTGGCAACTTATTATATATTCTTTTAACTCAACTTATATACTCTCAACTTATTATTTACTCTTGTTAAATAAGGCTGTAGAAATAGGCGTGTTACGTAGCTTTAAATTATTATGACTGCTATTCATTCTCTCAAATACATTTTTTTTTTGACAAATAAAATAGTTTCTAAAATGTATATACACGGCAATGTCAAGATTTTTAGGTTTATGAAATATGATTTACGGCTTTCCACTTGTTCCTTATAGCCCTTTTTTCCTTTTATATGTAGCATTACCCTAAGAAAATAATTCCATATCTCAGAATAGGCGCAACATATCCGTGATAGGCTATACAATTGCTGCTTTAAGTTTTTGAAAGCTTATATAAAGCATATGAGAATTGATTTAAATTTTTAATGTGCAATTTCCAGTTTAAATTTTCGTCGATATGTACGCCTAAAAATTTTGTAGTAGTTACATGTTCTATTCGTTGATTATTAAATTGTATGTCAATTCCAGCTAGTTTGTCTTGGAAACGTTGATTTATTTTTCCTATAAATAAAATAGTGCTGTCGTCAGCAAAAAGAACTAGTCTTTGCTTTATTGCCATCCATCGGAAGATCATATATGTAAATTATAAATAAAAGCGGTCCCAGTACACTTCCCTGAAGTACTCCAAATAGAACAGTCCGTTTCTCTGATGAGAACGTTAACTTTACAAACATACAAGTCACGGACACAAACACCCAGACTCGGAACAACAATTTAGGGATCAAACAAAGTGGTGTCCCGTGTGATACACTCCCACCGCGCCACAGAGGCAGTCATTAGAAATAGACACGGCAACATATTGATTAGAAACGAAAATTAACCCTTTAAGCGGGCAAAATCATACACGCAGGTGAAGCCGTGGGTGACAGACTGCTTAAAAAATCTAAGTAGCCTCTCGCGAAGGACTTTCATGACATGACTACTGTTCTATGACTTTAAATAAAAAAATGACCTAACAAAATTACTCAAAGTCAAAACTACGTATTTTTTTGTAGCGTAAAGTTTTTTACTTTGTTTTTGCAACTTTAACCATTTGTTAAATATTACTTACATTTCGACCAAGTAAAATTACCTATTACTATTTCAATTTTAATATGAAAAAAGTAGACCTTAAATTTTGATAAGACGTTCATAATGTGGGATTGCAGCAAGACTACCGCGATGGGTTGTTAGTATTTTAATTTTTTTGAATATAAGGGATATTCAAAAAAATTAAAATACTAACATTTTTTTTATTAGGATATTCATTATTAGGAAGATTATTGTTAAAAATGTTGTAGGTACAAAGAATGCTTCTGTTTATGTTATTAAAATTTTAAAATTCCGATTTTTCTGTCTATATTATTATAAAAATCCAAACCTCAATAATTTTGCTACATCGGGAAGAAAAAAGATCGTTGAAAACGCAAATTCTCTCCAGAAGGTCCAATAAACCATTTGTTGGGCCATCACCCAGATCGGTGATGTGAAGTCCTTAAGTGCGCTCACTCTTAATCCGAAGACGGTGTATCCGATGATATCAGATGTGTACATTGTGAACAGTTCCTGAACCATATAAAATTATAAATGTATTTCTTTCTTATAGTCAATTAGTACATTTGAAACCTCTATACAAATAACTACTAAGTACGTAAGTACATTTAACTCGATGGTGGTTAAAGATTCGGATTTTTTTACTTCATTCTGAATTTATAGCAGCTGCCCTAATTTATACAATAAACATTTTCTTTGAAGTTCGATTTATTTCACTTCCATGCTGCAGAAAGAAATAGACCCTCGAAAAACCCTATTTTACTTTTAAGTTGACTGTTTTCTTGTTTTCTATGTAATCAGTCTGAATTCTTTGCACCAACTCAGCAGAACTAACGTTCATCAGTTTCGTTAATGCCTTGAGACGAAGGCTCGTGAACATAGGAGCTACCTCATGTCTCATTGCGCTCCATATTGGATTCTGTGAATTATTGAGTGAAGTTACAAATCCATTTGTTTCTGATCGCTTAACTTGAAATAAAGCTAGTGATTATAGACGATCGCAATCGCTATGTTACGAACTTTAGTTTGTCAAGGTCTCAATCAAAATGTTCTTATCATTATAATTGTTGTTTTATTTAACCCCTATCCCGTCCCATCAAAATTGCGCTAATTACCTCATCTGTCACCGTTCATCTGTCAAATTGACGTCAAACGTCGGCCGGGAAGGATACGAACGATATATCTTTAGAATTATCTATTAAACCTATTTAAATATATATATATATATATATATATATATATATATATATATATATTTAAATAGGTTTAATAGATATATATATATATATATATATATATATATATATATATATATATATAAAAAAATTGTTCGTTGATAAATAAGCTATGAGAAAAAATATAACTTTGCACATACCACCTTGTAGAATTTTATCAATTGGAAGTTAAAGGCGCGTCACGTGATTTTTTCTCCTTTTATTTATAAAAAAATCATAAATAATAATAAAAGCCATTCATTCAAATACTAAATAATTTATACGCAATAATATAAACCACTAAACAATAATCAATCATAAAAACAACCCACTTCGTACATTTTTTTTACACCACCAGCCCACTTAAGACCGGCACTTAAGTACCTGATAAGAACGACCCGAAACGTAAACAAAAAAAAAATTGTTTACTTTACACTTCAATTGTAGCGTGCCTCGAGGTTCGAGTGGCTATAAATCTTATCTTAATAGCTTCAGTCGGTCTTTGTTCGTAACATAAACAGTTCCAAGTGCTATAATATTTATTATGTAATCAAACGAGTTCCAGCTAACACGATATAGCGATAAGAGTCTTGTAATATGATACCAAAATGGAGGGTCTCACACTATTGCGTATTTATCGTAATTTATATAATTTTATTTTGCAAGTTAATGTATATTCTTTAATTAAATGTTATTTACTAATTAAAAAATACAAAAATAGAGATGTTTTATACGAAAATATTAGAAAAATCGCTGTTATTGCCTCGGCCCCTCGGACCCCCGGGGGTCCCTGAATTTCGTCTTTTTTTATTTTTAAATTTACGAAATATCTAATCGGAGTAATACAAAGGAAATGAGTGATAAGTCTATAGATATGTATGTTATGTCCACAAGAATGTTTTTGTTATAAAAACAATAAAACAATAAGATTTTTTTTAATGTTCAAAATGGCGGCCAATTTACGATAAAATGTAAAATTTGGATTTGTAGTCAACCCAGTTATGTTTCAAGCTATTATTATTGGTGGCAGATATATGTTAAATTTGTTGGATTACCAGAATCTTCCTCAAGTGTTTTTGATGGAGTTAAAATTCCGTTTACAAAAAGTGACAAAAATCTTGGTGTCATATAGACTCAAATCTTTTATGGGATATCCACATTGCGGAAATAAGTAGGACATTATTTTCCTCATTTCAATTTCTCAAACGTCGGCAGAAGTTCTTACCGTTTCAAACTACAAAATGCAACAAAAAAGTTACTCTTGCTCAACGCGCTTTTCTACTTCCACACATAGACTACGCCGATGTTTGTTTTTTGGATGCTAGGGAGGAACTCGTTGACAAACTCGAACGTCTGTAGAATTTGTGTGTCTCCGCTTCATTTTCGGATCACGTAAATACGACCATGTCTCCGAATCTCGGAGAAGTCAAATGTAGCTATCGATTCGGCAGCGTCATAACTCACACATTCTTTCTCTTCTCTATACTATAATTCTTCTTATTCTCTTCTCTATAAAAAAATTCTCCTTCAATTTTCTTGTTCCCAAGGGTAAACCCTGTCTTTCCGCCTCCTCTCTTCTATTGAGTACTCCTGCTCACAGCTCCAGCTGTTACGATAGCTCTTTCACCATAAAAGCGGTGAGGCTTTAGAATTCAGCCTCTCTCATATAATAATCGCGGCCTATGTTGATGTATGGGGATAACAGTTTTCCAACGGCAAAATTAAGTTTGTAATATTTATAACCTGTTTTTTTCACTAACCTACCACTATATAAAGTTGTCGTATACATAAAATTGGGCGTCTCGTCAAAACGAAGCTACCATGGCAATTCCAGCTTGATATGTATCATTTTATAATTTGTTCTAGGGAACCAGTACTATTTGCAAAGATTTGCTGGTAGAAAACTCAATTTTACGTTAAGCTCACCTTTGTCCATAATTACTTTTATTTTTTTGTACTTATTGTTTGTTTGTATTTTTTTTCTTGTGTAAAATAAAGAATTTGAAAAGTCCGTTTGTAATGTAATAAAAATGAACTGTCTTATTAATTCATATATATTATTTAATAAAGTAATCTGGACCTTGGTTTCATTAAGTTGAATTTGAAGATCTATTCAAAACGACTTTTTAACAGCATGGTACTTATTTTCTATTCTTCAACTAATATTTCTAACAAACTGACCCTTATGTTTCTACCAATCTTCACTGTCATACGACTTTCAGAAATAGTTTGGTTGCATATAGTCTTATTTAATGTTGTCAACTTTATGCCATTTATTAAAACACAAGTTTAGTGAACATATTTCAACATAAACATAACACCCAGAACATAATCAAGCATAAAATAAAATATAATTTATTTCGAACTCCAAGAATTCATATTTTGTTAGTAACAATTTAGACTTAAAGTTATTTATGTAATATTCAAGATTTTATTTGGAAACCAACTGTGTTGTAGGCATACATCTGCGCACACAATGATTCCAAATGAATGAGTCGCTCAACTATCATTTTAATATACTGTTGGAGCTGGCCCGCTTTCTGCAGAGCATAGATGAAGACTTTTTGTGCCATAAAGTGTAGAAATCACTGGTGTGTCTTTGAGCAAACATTCCTGATGTACTGCAGAAGCGGGGCAACCCCAACAACATTCTAAAACCATTGTTATAGTGGTCGCGTAGATTGCTGATGCCCCGTTGCGTATAGTTAGTCCACAGCGTGCTCGTTTAAAATATTTGGCAGTAGTCTTTAAATACAATTATTTTGACGGATGCACTACAACACGCGAACCTGCGGGTCACCATATTGCATCGCACTGCCAGCGTCCTACGTTCCCGTTCTATGTCCATTTTGTCTCTAAGGTCCTCTAGTCGAACAGTCAAAACTCAAACCAATCAACTGAAAGCGTACCTAGCGACGCTGCTGATTGGTTGATCGCTTTTACAGAGGGAGGTTGAATGAACGTTCGGAAACTGGTTCGGAAATTTATATTTTGTGTTTTTTTCGGTTGTTTTATTTTAATTACTTTAATTTTTCTGTATGTTTTATTTTAGAAACAATTATTTATTTATTTATTTATTATAATCATTTATGGTATAATATTTTTATGTATATATAGTTTGGTAGCCGGGACCTACGAGAATACCAGCGTTGCGGTCACAGACCGCAACATTAGCTGACGTAGGTACCTATTTGCTCTCGTACATACTTATTGTTAATTAGATGTAATGTTTTTATTATTAATCATATTTGTGTATTCTGTATTATTTTATAAGTATGTATGGAAGGTCAAATAAATGTTTTTTCTTTCTTTCTTTCTTTCTTTCTAAGGTCATCGGTAGCATAATGCACTAAATATTTAAAGTGATATATGCGCATGAGTTCGCAATCATTTTATTTTATAGCAGGTACCAAATCTGGGCACTTTCCACCACTGGTCTTTAAGAGAGGTCCTTCACTTTTTTTTAACATTATATACCAATACATGTGGTATAGCCCTGGTCGATGAGCTCAGTAGCGCCATGTTGTCAGCGTAACTGATGTTTTTTACACTTATATCGTCTATGCGACATCCAACTTTCTCGCTACTCAGTCCAACGACCAGGTCGTTGATATATAAGTTTAAACCACTTCGGACACGTTATGCCCCCTTGTCTAACACCACAATCCAATCCATATAACATAAAGAGATCATCGCACCTTCTCACACCATTTACTTGATTGTAGTACCAATATTGGAATATACGCAACAGTTCTGCTTTCACTTTCTTTCTCCGGAGCTTATCCCAAAGTACTAGGATAAGTCAAACTTACGGGAGAGGTCAAGGAAACAAGCGTAAACGAAAAAATATCATAATATATAAAGGGTCTTTCAAATAGAGCGGGTCGATATTAATAATCTGTGGCGGCCATTTTGATTTGGCGGCATCTGTCAAATCTGTTTTTTCTTATTCAGTCACTGATGCCAAATCACCATGGCAAGTTACACGGTTGAGCAGCATGTGCAAATGATAAAACTTTATTATCAAAATGAGTGTTCGTTAGTGAAAACGTTGCGCGCATTGCGCCCATTTTACGGCAGACGCGGTGGCCCTTCAAAGTCTATTCTCCAACGATTGGTGACTAAATTCGTGACGACCGGTTCGGTAAACAACCAACCAACACCTTTACGTCAAAGGAACGCCAGATCGGCCGAGAACATCGCCGCTGTACGTGAGAGTGTTCAGGAGACTCCGAAGCAGTCGATTTCTCGCCGTGCACAAGAACTCGGCCTTTCGCAGACTTCAACTTGGAGAATTTTGCGTCGGGACTTGGGTCTGCATCCATACAAGATCCAACTGACCCAGGAGCTCAAAGTTAATGACCATAGACAACGCCGTGTGTTCGCTGAATGGGCGTCGGAACGCTTGGAAGAGGACCCCGATTTTGGCCAAAAAATAATCTTTAGCGACTAGGCACATTTTTGGATGAATGGTTTTGTTAATAAGCAAAATTGCCGTATATGGGATGACCACAACCCACATGATTTTCACCAGATAGCAATGCATCCACAAAAAGTAACTGTTTGGTGCGGATTTTGGTCTGGCGGCGTCATTGGTCCGTACTTCTTCGAAAACGAAGTTGGCGAGGCCAGCACCGTCAACGGTGAGCGCTACAGATCAATGATAAACAATTTCTTTTGGCTTAAATTGAACAATATGGACGTGAATGACATGTGGTTCCAGCAAGATGGCGCTACTTGCCACACAGCGAACGACACAATCGACATTCTGCATGAACGGTTTGCGGGTAGGGTTATCTCTCGCAGAGGTGACGTGAATTGGCCACCAAGATCGTGTGATTTGACTCCGCTAGACTTTTTCTTGTGGGGTTTTCTGAAGTCGCAGGTCTATGCCAATAAACCACATTCGACCGTTGCCCTGAAAGCCAACATAACGCAGGCCATCGCTCAGATTCAGCCGGATCTATGCAGCAGAGTCATTAAAAATTGGACCTCTCGGATTTGTGCCACCATGCGAAGCCGCGGCGGACATTTGAACGATGTCATATTTCATGCATAATGGCATAAACGGGCCTTTCAAATAAAAAATAAATTTCGTTAATATCTCACACACATCTAGTTTTATTCAATTTTAACATCGACCCGTCTTTGTTGAAAGACCCTTTAGTTACTAGCTGACCCACGCAACTTCGTCTGCGTAAATTTTCCCTTTTTTTTTTACAACATTTTTCATTGCTGCTCCGCTCCTATTGGTCGTAGCGTGATGTTATAACCTTTAGCCTTCCTCGATAAATGGGCTATCCAACAATAAAATATTTTTTCAATGCGGCCCAGTAGTTCCTGAGATTATCGCGTTCAAACGAACAAACAAACTCTTAGGGGGATGAAAAATAGATGTTGTCCGATTCTCAGACCTACCCAATATGCACACAAAATTTCATCAAAATCGGTCAAGCCGTTTCGGAGGAGTATGGCAACGAAAACTGTGACACGATAATTTTATAAATATATTAGATTTAAACCTTTATTATATTACTAATATGTTGGATAACCTTGTTTTAGATATGGTTATCGGCGTGTCTTTGTGACACAAAGGTTTCCTCTAGCTCTTTCTATTTTGTTCTGTTCCTTACTGTTCTTAACAGTAATGGACCTGCTATCTTTTTCGGACACTTCTTTAGAGTAATTTTCCTGCATATACACTCCTGCCGCGAGTTGGGATTTATTTTTCAGAATCATGTGTTTTTTTCCATAGGGATGTTATGGAGTCTGCAATTTTATATTCTTTCCAATTTTATAATATTTAGTAATACACGTTCAATGTAGTATATGTAAAATATTGGCTACAAATTGCTTACCAAAGATTTCTTAAATGGTTAAAATGTCTGTAATTAAAATAATATTGGCCAACATGTTTTTGTCTTAAAAGAATCGCTGTAACAGTCTAACCCTGCATAAGACCAACCACCACACCGATTTCTTCGTTTGGCAACTATCTGCCACAGTAGGCACCTATCCCCTTTTTGAGAGATTTATTGAAACAGAATTTAATTTTAATTATGGTTACAAAAGTAGGACACTACAAACTATGCAAAGTCTTCTATAGAGACAGACGGACAAGATTACATTTTTGCCGATTTGGCTACGGAACCCTAAAAATGAGAAGGCTTAAATAAAATAATATTTATTTTCATACATATTTTCTACTAGGACGACAAAGAAAAGAAACAAAATGATTATATTAACGGGGAATAAAATTGACCCTGACATTGGTTTGTGGTGTATAAGGAACACTATATGGATCACTCTTCAGTACATAATCTTCGATAGGCTCCAGTCTGTACTTCACCAATATATGTGCTATCGCGGTGCGTATTTGCATCATTCCATATCGTTTACCTGGTCAAAAACAATACAAATATTAATATTATAAAATATTGTTTGAAATTTAAACGTTGTCAATAATGTTTGACCTTACCGATACAAGATCTTGGCCCTTCGCCGAAAGCCAGGAAGGAGAAGTCGTTGTTGTCATTCTCCGTCATAGACTCGAATCTTTCTGGGCGCCACTCCTCAGGATAGGGGTAATATTTCTCGTTGTTGTGAATGCCTGTCAAATTGACGTAAATTGGCGTGCCAGGCTCTATCGTCACCTCGTCAGTCAACTTGTACGTCTTCAAGCACACTCGGTCTAAGAATGGAACCGGAGGGTGCTTTCTTATCGTCTCTGAAACGTATGTAATGTGTGAGTGCATAATGTGTAATGCGCATGATCACTATTTTTACCCGCCAACGGCGAAGCCATTTAGGAAGAATCATTTAATTTAGCAAAACATGTATATAAGTATTTACGTATATTTCACCATAGCGCCTGAACCACTCATCCGATTTCGTGAATGAGGCGTTGATCGGTCTATTTTACGGTCCAAGCCCCAACAATACATAAATAGCAGTTAAAATATTATATTAATCAGTCGTTGTTTACTACTTTATTCCCATTAACTTGATGATTGCTTAGGTATAATTTATAACCCAAAGTTTCAAAAGGTTGCTATTTCGTAGTCAGTTAAAGTTTTGATGCTTGTTTTGCCAATTCATTCTTACCTTTGATACAAGCTGTAAGGTAGTTTAATTCTAATAAGTCCGTGAAGTCTAAAACATCCTTTCCTTTTGTCTCTGATAACTCCTTTATGTCATTATATAGCTTTTCCTAAAATAGTGAATAAAGATATAATAATTTCTCGGTGGGTGTCCATTTTGGGCGCATTTGCATACAAATATGGTGCAAGCTGAGTTGTCGTCATTTGCATCCATGTTTGTCGTATGATTAAGAACAAATAGACAGTTAAGGAGTACAATAATCCAGGCGCTGATCCAAGGGGGGAGGCCAACAGGACAACAATCAATTGTCCCATACACTCATGAATTTTCAAGTATTTGTCATACAATTGGTCATTTTTAAAAAGATATCTAGCAATGTGGGATTGAATCCCACAATACTAGCAATCGTGTTAACCCCTCCAGCTAAGCTCAAAAGCTTGTGTTAGGAGTGGGTTCACGTCGGTAGTATAATGGGTAGGATTCGAATCCGCGTCCTCACGGTTACGAGACCGATGCCCTAGCCATTGGGCTACCGTCGCTTTTCACTTGGCCACATGATCCGGAATCCGCGCCTGCAATAATCACATGACACTGGCAAATGCTTTTTGGGCAGGAAGATCACCTGTTGAGACCTTTTTCTTGAGGTTCAACTCAAAAATAAAAAAAAATGTATATTATTGGGTTATTTTGGTAAGGTTATCTTATATCATTATTTTTTCTCTTACTTCAAAATTCTGAGCTTCACGAAACAAACAATAAAATGAATGTTGCCTTACCTGTTCACCAGGATGGTGTGCCAATTCATGGAGTAAGCAGGTTAGTGTAGTCGACGTTGTTTCAACAGAGCCAATAATGAACACAGCTGCTTGTGCCAGCATTAGGTCATCTGCTAATTCTAACATCATAGCGAATAAATATTCAAGCCGTCTTAATATTATGATCTATAGAATGGGACTCTTTGTTATGTCTGATGAAAATTAATTTTTGGATAAGCACAAGAAGCCCGAGCCCATAGACAAATTTCAGACACGGTGGATTGAATTTTGATGTTCCTGGCTCTTAATGTCACCACTTCATTTTTGACCGAAACTTGTTTTCATTGAATTAGAGTAGGCCTCCTGAACGTCTGAATCGAACGCTAGTTAAAGGCTACTTATTGACATAGCTACTAGATACTCTCAGACACAAATGATTCGATAAAATACAAAATATGTGGGTACTTCTCTATATTATTTAAAAATCGTTACCCCATCTTATGTAAATATGATATTTATACAAGACTTACTTGTATTAGGGTCAACTGGTAGTTTCCAGTTCTCTTTAAGCTTCATTAGATGATTAAGAAGATCTTTATCATTGGGTTGCATCTGTTTTTTGCGTTCTTCAGCAACACTCCAGAATAACTCCCTCACGTAATTTGTTGCAATTTCCGAGAAAAATTTCAGTCTTGAAACAAATAATTTGAATATACTAATACTTTTAAAACCCAAGTAAACTCTGGTGGAGTTTTATCATAGCGAGAATATTAAGTTAACGTATATCAAATTTTGTACAAAAGTAAAAAGCTTAATAAAAAAGAACCTAACAAAATAACTCAAAGTCAAAAGCGCCAGTACTGCCGCTGTGATGTATTTTCCCGTTATTTTTGCAACTTTAAACTTTTTTTTATTTAGAACAAATAAATTGTCTTTTAATATTTGACTTTTATATATGAAAAAGTTAGAGCATAAATATTAATAAGTTGTCGAAGAATAGTTTGTTAGGTGAGATTGCAACGCAGTCCACCATGACAGATTGTTAGTATTTTAGGAGTATTTCTGAATACGAGTTTGGAATAAGATGATAGCCAAGAATATTACATATTGGGCATATGTTTATATTTTTAAAATTTTAAAATCCGTATTTGTCTGTCTATATTACACAAAGTCAAACCTTAACAATTTTGCTACATCGGGAAGAAAGAAGATAGTTGAGAACTCAAATCCTCTCCAGAAGTTCCAATGTACCATGGGTTGCGCCATCATCCAGATCGGCGATGTTAAGTCCTTAAGGGCGCTCACTCTCAATCCGAACACGGTGTATCCAATGATATCAGATGTGTACATTGTGAACAGTTCCTGATGCAAATTAATTAAAAAATGTGTTTTCAATATTGAATTACATTTAAAACCTTTATGGTGTGAATATGGATTCTGAATTTATTCTTAGAATGGAGTGCCTACCACGAAGGTATAGCTGCCCCATATTTACACATTGGTCATTTTCTTGTAAGATAGGATTTAATCCTTTTTTAACAAGTTATTTATTCACTTTGCTGATGTAGTAAGAAATAGAGAGATAGATCTCCAATGAAAATTTACCTAGTCAAATATTTTAACTTTAAGTAGGTTTATTTTAGATACCCCTTCCTTCATTGTTTAAACACCTTTATTGATTTTTTTTTCAAGCCTTTTGTGTTTTTTTTAATTATGTCCTGAATAGCGAGCATACGAACCAGCGGCTCACCAGATGTTAGTGATTACTACTGCCCATGGAGACCTGCGACTCCAGAGGCATAGCAGATGAGTTGCCGGTCTTGTCAAAAAAGTAGGCTCTCTTTCTAAGGTTATGTCATATCTGTTCGGAAATACCACTAATTACAGTTGATTTCGCAAGATAGCGCATGGCAGAAAATAGCGTTTGAATCGCAATGAGGGTGATACTTTGATTGATGATTGCCGCGCTATACCTTCAATTTTACTGTTTGCTTGTTTTCTACATAATCAGTCTGAATTCTTTGCACCAACTCAGCAGAACTAACGTTCATTAGTTCTGTTAATCCCTTCAGACGTAGACTCGTGAACATAGGAGCTACCTCATGTCTCATTGCGCTCCATATCGGGTTCTGCAAGTAAATTGATAACATTACTGATCCATTTGCAGTGTGGGATTAATGTCTTATTTTAAGCTAATCTCATCAACACGAGATAAGTTTATACAAACCTACCGATTATAAACGACTTGTATCGTTCTTTTATAAAATTTTGTTCGTCTACATTACATACATTGTCGTTTTACTTAAGTACTACGTAAATCTAAATAGTTTTGTCATATTATTTGGACACTGCCTTTTTACTTGTGCCTACTTACATTTTTTATTTAATACCCACACTTAAACAACCGCAAAGCTACTAGAAAATCCCTCAGTTGCAGCCTACGAAAAGTTGAGGGACTACTGTCAGTGCTGTGTACAGTATTTAAAAAACATACCTTTTTTATTGTAAAATCGATAGATGTTTATTTTATTTTAGTTTTCATGTTTATTTTAGCTTCCTTTATCTATCACTAGTAGTTTTCGAGAAAATTTTTTTGAAAATCATCTATTTTTTATCTCGAAATTCTGAAATAAATTAATTTCTTGCAAACTAAGCCGAGGTAAGTAATATTTAAAAATGATGTTAAGTATGTGCTGCTATAATATTTATTTTTTTTACAGCATACATGAACCACGTAGTTTTGTTAGATCAAGATATATACGAGATTTTCTATTCTCATTCTTTTTTTATTGAAAGCTCTGCTGTTTTGAGAAAAGTTATTTTTACTAAAGTTATGATTGATCAGCCATATACATTTCACATCTCAATTTAATGGAATCAAGAGGTAATTTTAAATCAACCAATTTTGCTCGACAAGTTTGTTTTAGTCATATTTGTCGAGCGTTTGTAGTTTGATGAGATCCATCCGATATAATAATAAAAAGGGATGTCCAAAAAATGGCTTTTTAAAACCCGATGATGAGTTATAAAGCAGTCTGTAACTTTTTATAAAAGAAAGCTGCCTCACAAGAGTACAAACTCTGAGTCGCGACAGACTTATCGGACGGACGGAGTCAGCGAACAAAATGTACTCCTAAACACGGACCCAAAACATCTCTTAAGCAACGAACCAAAAAGTTTTTTATAGCAGCGGTACGTACTCCCGCTGCGCCCATGCCTCTGTGATAGTCTAGTAACTAATTACTTATTCATTCGTTTGACAGGTTTGAGAAAAAAAGGCGTTCTAATCTAATTTAATTTTGAATTAGTCTTTAGTATAATGTAACTCAAAGTCTATATACCTTTAAAGTGAACAAATTCAAAGCTCCTAACGGATCATCATGATCACCTGGATAACTATATCTCTTTTGGAAATAGTCAAAATCTTTAACAAGCACTTGCTTCGCTAGTTCCTTCGAATTTATCACAAGTGCTGGCTTCCATCCCATAAATATACCCAAGTAGTCGGTCTTGTGCTTTTTGGATAATTCATACATGAAGTCATATGAACTTTTTCTCATGAAGTGTCCAAGATTTCCGACGAACATAGTAGGTTTCTCATAAGGAATTCCACGCTCTTTCCAATATCCATATTTACGCCGAAGATAGGTACAAGTACAATATGGTCAGACAAAGGATCACAAGAACCAATAGAGCTTGAAAAATAATGCCAAACATTATGACTGACGTCTGATTCCCTCACGAGTTGAAGATTATGTAATCTGTAGTACGTACAGATACTACATTATCATAATATTTATTAAATGGCATGATGACAGACATTTTTGAGAATAACGTGCACCACGCACTGAAACATAAAGCCACTTATTCTGAAAAAAGTGTATGTCTCCCATATAGTATACTAGCATTCGCCCGCGGCTCCGCCCGCATGGATGTCGGTTATCGCGATAAAAACTATCCTATGTCCTTCCTCGGGACTCAAACTATCTCCATACAAAATTTCATCTAAATCGGTTTAGCTGTTTGAGCGTGAAAGCGTAACAGACAGAGAGACAGACAGACAGACAGAGTTACTTTCACATTTATAATATTAGTATGGATAACATTGAAGTGTCAGTTTGTAACATCAAATTAACTTAAAATAAAATAAAAATTCTTTAATCACTTAGAAACCTGAATACTACATTTGTGAAAAGTCGATTCTACATGCCTGTTCGCAAACAATAGGTGGAGCCGGAGAAAAGAACGATGGAATAAAAACTCGCGGCCACTCTTTTCAAGTTGCCATTGTTTAGAAGTTTCTTTGATTATAAACTGTATATGTAGGTAAGGCGCTGCCACCAATATATTTTACACCATATTAATAAAGTATACGAGGGCGTTTTAATTTAATTTTAAAGTAGTCTTTAGTTGAATGTAACTCATTGGTATATTATTAAAGTGTACATACCTTCACAGTGAACAAATTCAAACCACCTAACGGATCATCTTGATCACCTGGATAACTATATCTGTTTTGGAAATTGTCAAAGTCTTTGACAAGCACTTGCTTCGCTAGTTCCTTTGAATTTATCACAAGCGTTGGTTTCCATCCCAAAAATATTCCGAAGTAGGCGGTCTTGTGCTTTTTAGATAATTCATACATGAAATCATATGCACTTTTTCTCATGAAGTGCCCAAGGTTTCCGACGAACATAGTCGGTCTCTCATAAGGAATTCCGCGCTCTTTCCAATATCCATACTTAGGTCGAAGGTACAAGTACAATAAGGTTAGACATATGACCACAAGAACCAATAGAGTTTGAAAAATAATGGCAAACATTACAACTGACGTCTGATTCACTCACCGGTTCTAATTGATATCACAATAAATTGAAAATTATTATTTAATTTATAGTATGCACGCATCATTTTAACGCAAATACATACTATCTTAATAATTATCTATTAAATGGGTGCACGATGTTATTAAAAAAATGTCTGTCATCAATACATATAAATACAATTTTAGTGTTAGTTTGTACACAGTTTGACACTACTTAGGGGTGGAATTTTTAAAGATCTACTTTTATCGGATGATATACTGGGTGGCGCAAAAGTAAAGACCCTATTTGGTTCAGCTATAACATTTTTTCTAAATTAGAAAACTAGATTTAGATTTTTTTAAATGTATATTTGTGCCATTAAATTTCGTACCATTAGGATTTAAAGATGATGTCTTTTAAATGGTGACCTCCAGAGTTGATACACATTTGAGCCCTATTTATGACATTTTGCATAACTTGCCGTAACACTTCCTGCGATATGTTCGTTATTTCTTGACGAATGTTTTCTTTTAGAGCTGCGAGAGTCTGTGGCTTGTTCACATACACCCGAGATTTCAAAAAACCCCAAAGAAAGAAGTCTGGACTGGTCAGATCGGGTGATCTTGCAGGCCAAGGCAAATCGCCAAAACGAGAGATAACTCGGCCTGGAAAAGCGTCCCTCACTAAGTCCATAGTGTCGCGCGCTGTGTGTGCCGTAGCGCCGTCTTGTTGAAACCAGATGTGCTCCAGCCCCAATTCGTCCAAACTGGGTATCAAAAACTCACGTAACATGGTTCTGTAGCGTTCTCCAGTGACAGTTATCGCATTGCCTCCAGCGTCTTCGAAAAAATAGGGTCCGATCACTCTGTCAACACAGATGCCACACCATACAGTAACTTTTAGTGGGTGTAGAGGTGTTTCTTGAATAATGCGCGGATTATCAGTGCCCCAGAACCGAGTATTCTGCTTATTGACATGCCCTGAGAGATGGAAATGCGCTTCGTCACTCATAACCAATTTTGAAGGAAAATCATCCTCTTCAAGGTTGAGGTTTATGACGCGCTGGCAGTAATCTAGACGAGCTCGGTGGTCAGCAGGCAGCAGCTGATGAGTCATTTGAGTTTTATACGGGAACATCTTTAAGTCTTTCACCAAAATACGCTGCAGGGTCCGTCTGGAAATGCCCAATTGCGTGGCACGTCGCCTCGTTGATGTTTCTGGACACTCTTCCACATCTTCGCGCACAGCATCGATATTTTCAGCTGAACGGCCTGTTCTTGGTCTCCCAGACTTAGGTCTATCCAATGTTGAGCCAGTTGCTTCAAGGCGTGTGGCAAAGCGTCGAATTGTGCGACCAATCGCACAATTCGACGCACGTTGTGTTCTTATCACTGATGAATTATTCCGTAAGAACATTGACACAATTATTCCACGTTCTTGGGGAGTAAAACGGTCCATGTTTATTTTCAGTGTATTTTACATTTGTTCACTACACAATTTTCAACAACAGAATGACAGAAAATGTCATATAAAAAAAAAAAAAGTATTTTCTTTAGTGCCAGTACTTTTGCGCCACCCAGTATTATATATGTTCTCTTTTACTTTGTTTAAATATTAATATTATATAAAGATTAAAGAGCAATGGTCCCAGGTCCTGGTCAAGGTCCTGGTCCTGGTCGCGACTACGGGGGAAAATATTCTGGTCATCAGTTAGTCACAAATAAGCGTTAACACCCATTTACCAATAGTCGCTAAACATCTTGTAACCACCAGTTTCTCTGAACATCAATAACGACCAAAATTAGGTTATCAATAAATATTTGAATGCTTCTGGATATTAATCTAATTTTGCCACTTCAAACTTCGAAGTTACGGGGCAAATTTACTTCTATTGAAAGGCTGAATGTAGAAAAATGGTGCAAACAAAACCTATTCGAATATTGTGCTGTTCAGCTTCAATATCACCCTATCATTATATTAACTATTTACAGACCGCCAAAATATGATAAAGATTCTTTAAGCTCCTATTTACCCGACTGTAAGAAAGAGTTATGTTTTTCGCGAATATCTTGTATGTACGGAATAATATTTGTTAGGAAAGACGAAAATTGTCCTATCATTAATATTAAAAGTGAATACCAGATTAACAATCTCATGCAACAAAAATGACTATATAATACCTTACAAGATTTTCATCTATTAGTTGACTTAATTATTCTTAAATCTCCTAAAATCTATGTTAAGGGCTATATTGAGGATGCATCAACACATTCCAGCCAAGCTCTCTCAATTTTTGCTGAGTGAGGCTATAGATGGGTGCGGTCAGGTATTGTCATGATGGAACACTCAATAGTTTCTTTTAACCTCATCAGTTGCTGACAGTAGAGGTCAGAATTGATAGTTTTACCCGGCCGCAAAAGCTCATAGTGGACGATTCCTTTCCAATCCCACCATACACACAGCATAACTTTGTTCCGAGTCAGGCCGGGCTTTGCCATGGTCTGTGGGGCTTGTCCATGAAATGTTAGGGTCAAATTTATCCCCCGTTAATACCATTATTTCTTTATCTAGTGTAAAAACTGTTACACAAAACAGGAAATATGTATAAAAATAAATATTCATTTTTAGGGTTCCGTACCTCAAAAGAAAAGAACCCTTATGGAGGATCACTTTGTGGCCGTTCGTCCGTCCGTCCAGCCGAATGTCTGTCAAGTTATCGTGTTGAAACTAATTCTCCTGTCCCCTGAAGATGTGAAAAAATCAAACTTTTAAATTAAAGTAAAAAAAAATATGGCCGTTTATGCAAAAAACGTACATTTCGACACCCTCTGGGGAATCAAAATTTATAGGGTATTTTCCGTTGACCTAGATCTATGCCACCCTTTTCTCTACACCACCCAAAGGTTGTCTGGTAGAGAAACTATACATTTGTAATTATATCATATAAAATAAAGTCTTTTAAAACTGCGGGACTTGATTTCTGAACTATTCCTAATATGTACCTACAAATTTGTACTGAACCCTCGGTGGGCAAGTCCGACTCGCACTTGTCCGGTTTTTGTTATATTTGATGTGCGAATTGTAGACAAACAAAATTGCACTGCCTCAATATCAATATTTTTGTACCGACTAAGTGGTACTAAAACAAAAAAACGTTCATTTATTTTTGGTAAAATTTGTAATTAAATAAATACAGCACAAAATGTTGGTTTCACTGACGACATACCAGTGAAAAGTCGGTTATACTCAGCTGGCACTACGCATTTTAATACTCCGCTTAAAAACCTGACTAACTAGCGCGTTGATAAAAACGAGGTTGCCTTCACCGCTCCGCCGCCACTACTGATTGCGAATGACCACCGAAAGATGTCTTTATGATGTAGGTATCCACGACAAAGCCTAAAGGAAATATTTAAAGGGGTGAAATGGCAGTCTAAACTTAACGCAGGCGTAGCCGCGGGCGGAAGCTAGTTGAATTATAAAAAGATTCAACCAATGTCTTGGGGTAGAAAGCTAAATTATACTTACTATTGAAGAACTACGCTAAGAAGAACGCTAACTTGTATTTACTTTAACTATTACCTTGTCTTCTTTAGATTTTAGATGTTTGAATGTTAATTAGAGTGATATTTTACTTTTGAATAACACTTTTAACCTGTATTCAAAAGTACAGAATGTTTGTTTCCTACATTTAGCGGGTTCGATTACCGGCTCTGGCAAATGATTTTAAAAAAAACTTTCAATTAATTTATTTTTAATCTGAAAATAAAAGAATTCTTTAAGTAAAATTTGCTAATTCAAACATTTAGGGTACTTTCTATCAAGGCATTGATTTGGTCAACCCTGTATATGAAGGACATTTTTTTTTAAAATAGATGTAAGGACAAATTGAGCCCACGTATGCAACGTGGGAGTGTTGGTGTGCACACTTGTCCCCACTCACACAACTGTTTCTGACTGAAAAATTTCTGTCAAAAAGGATTTTTTATTTGAAACGGAGTATGAGATGCGGCCCAAAACTCAGGTTCTGCAAAAAATGTGTTGGCGTACTTTAAGTAGCAAATCCATTCTAATCAGAAAATATCTATCCAATTTTGCCATATCCTTGCTCAACCGGATTTCGAGGAAGTCCCTCGCTTTCTATGCATGGAGATATCCAATCCAATTTCCTATCTGCCCTTGCCATAGTAATAACATTTTCGTATTCCATAATAAACATCAAAATTGAAAAACCCAGCTGTGACCATGTGACCAACTTGTTTATGGATTGAAATTATTATTATAAATAATAATAATTCTTTATTGACATAAAATAAGGTACATTAAAATAGGATTGTTTTTATTATGTCTTACATTTGAAATGCTGTAAATAATATATAATAATATAATATCTTGGGGCAACTCACACAACGTCATCTGATCCCAAACTAAGCAGTGCTCGTACTATGGCAACCAGACAACTGATATACATACTCATATATTTCTAAATACATACATATTACAATACATTACACCCAGACACAGAATAAACGATCGTGCTCATCACAAAAAAAAATATCCTGGGTGGGGATCGAACCCACGACCTCCAGCTTAGGAATCAGGGTCACTAACCTCTACGCCAATAGTACATACATATACATAGATCAACGAATCTATCTAGAATCGTTGCTCCTGTCTTGTTTATAGATGGACAACCAAACAATCAAGTTGTTTTACACATGAGCTATGAAAATGTTTCTACAAAATACTTTCGTAATAGAAAGCAATAAAAGAAAGATAAAATCAATTTCCAAAATTAGTTTCATAGTTGCAAGTTAATAGGTATCAATGTGAATGTTAACAACATGCTACTCTTCTGTTATCTGCAGATTATATTATTAACTGTTCACTTAGAATATTTGAAACTACTATTTACTGTAGGAACAGAAAGCAGGCGTAGGCGGCGTTATATCGGGCAACGTTTCGTCTGAAGTTTGATTGAAGAACGTGACTAATTTGTAAACACTGTAGGTACACTGGAGCAGTGTTTCCCAACCTATATGACTACTTTAAGATTTTACCCCCAACATCGGACATGTGGGAGTGCTTGAACGGCGAGGGGGAGGGCTGCAAATCTGCAAATGAACATGCGGGTGGGGATTTGTACCACCATCAATACCCCCAAGAATCGAAGGTTGAAAACCCTGACTCTAGAGCCTAAATGACTTGATGGGTTTTAACTTCAAAAATATTGTCAGATTCGTCTCAGTTGTGAGAGTGACTATATATAAATTTATCAATAATTATGATATACTTATATATATTAAAATTTAAAAAAAAATGGCGGATATTAAGCGCCAAAATATTTCTGTTATTAGGTAATTTTAAGTAAGTAAGGGCTTTTGGAACGAAGTTCCTTATCGCGCGTTGTGAAAGGGGGCTAGACGGAAAAAACTCTAACGAAAATTTGTAACGACATTTTTTGACACACACAAGCCGTGCGGCGTGCGCGTAAGATATGAACATCTAATTTGACGAAGAAGTCACCTGTCGATTTGGTCTAGAGGCATAAATTCGGAACACAGTATTGGTGACAATTGTGTAGTTGTGGGTTCGAGCCTTCGGTATACAATCGTCTTTTTGTAAGTTATTTTCGTTTCGTCTTTATATTTCGCTTTAAACAGTGTGGTGTTGCGAAGAAAAAAAATAAGATAAGAACTTCGTTCCATCCGGGTGTCCCTTGACACCTCTCAAGTTTTTTTATTTGTTTTCTAATGTATTTTTTTTATGTAATGATTACGCATAACTTTTTACAGAGTTGTCCAATTTCAATAATTATTTTTTATATGGATTGGGTATCCTTTGAAGTTGGTCGTCAGGTCAATCAAATGATGGAATCCTGGAAAAATTAAGTGATCTCTTCAAATATTAAATAGTTATTTGGGTATATTTTATAGCAATTCATTCATTTACACCCGAATAATACCATTTTTGAAGTGGAATTAGGAGTTCCGAAATCATCTGCCTAACTACTCAATGATAAATATTTCAATGGTTGCGATTCAATTACATATTTGAATAAAATTTTAAAAAACAATTTATGCTCATCTTAATGCATATCATGTAATAATAGAGCTAATGGTGAAGTACCAGATGAACTCATAAAAAGAGGTGAGTAGTTGGCATTAGATAAGTTACAAAAGAAATTAACCCTAAAAAACAAAAAAAAATACGTTTTACAAATATCTACCAATACCAGTTTTATAACAGACTAGCTGCCTGCCCCGGCTTCGCAAGGGTTTCATATCGTAGTTTTTTATATCTTGAGTTACATTATTGCAGTTTTCGTGGGGATCTCTAATTTTTTGAGCCTTATATATTTATAGCCTACTTCCCGGTAATGTAGTTTTCTAATGGTGAAAGATTTTTTTTCGGCCCAGTACTTTCGGAGCCTATTCATTGCAAACAAACAATCAAATCTTGCCTCTTTATAATATTAGTATAGATATCGACTGATAAAATAAATACAAAGTAACTAAAAAGCAAAAAATAATATAGAACAACAAAAAACCATTTAAGACCATTGACTTGATTATCGCCACTTTACATCTAGTAATTTTGCGTCTGCCCGATTGCGGAACAATATTTGTCAACATAATGTTTACCATAAAAATATTCGCCAGCAGTTAAAACATAAAACTAATATCATCTATACCGGGTGTAATCGTTAAGTGTGTCCAGGCGATTATTCCGTAACTATTACAGATATCAAAAAACTTTAAACTGATATCGAAAGTACGTTACCTAATGAGTTAAATGACATCAATAACTTTTTAAAAATCAAACGAGAGGTATCTAACATTTTGACATTAAACACTCCCATACATTTAGTATGAGATTAGTAGAAAGGTTTTAGTTTCCTTATTTTAAGTGGTCTAGTACTCATTGTACCTTAATCATATTGTATGATTACGTATGATATGACAATGATGATTTTCAAGTAGATGCACGTGTAGATTAATTATCTTACCACTTCAAATTAGTAATAAACTGTGTTTCAATATCGCAATAATTTGAACTGACTGAAAAGCAACACACTACAAAAAGAAAAATAAAAGATACTCTTTGGTGTTCGTTCTAAATTCAAAACTTTTATCTCGGGTTGTTGTTCTCGCCAATTTATCTTTGTTGTTTTTTAATTTGCATTATGAATCGTGATTGTTTCATTTATTGTTTGCAAAATGGCATATTACAAAAGAGAGAAGAGAGATATGTTAAAAATGTACTACAAATATGATTGTAACAAAAGAACGGCCATTATCGCCTACAGAAGAGAGTACCCAGATAGAGAAGTCCCTTCTGGTACGTACTTACAAAAGCTGGATAACAATTTAATAAATAATGGATCTTTCAACAGAAAAAAAGATTCGAGAGCAAGAGCTCCGGAATTTAATAATGATTTAGATAACAATATTATTAGCTACGTAGTAAATAATCCACGAGAACCGACGCGGTCAGTGGCACGATTATTTCCGGTGTCCCATAATTATGTACATAAGTTATTAAAAAAACACAACTTTAAAGCTTTCAAGATAAAACCTACTCAAACGCTACACAATGATGATCCTGCTCGTCGGCTGGTCTATTGCAATTGGCTAGTCAATAATTATATCAATGTAAGGTCAATATTATGGACCGATGAAAGTAATTTTTCAAACTGCGGCATTTACAATAGAAAAAACTCGCATTTTTGGTCAATTGACAATAAAATAAATCAAACCTGCACATAATACACATATTGTAGTGAATTTCTTACGAGACTATTTTGATGGTTTAATAGCCAATAACAGTGCAACCACTTGGCCTGCCAGATCCCCGGATCTCACGCCTTGTGATTTCTTCCTATGGGGTTTTATCAAAGACAAAGTGTACGCTGAGAAAATGCACAGCCTAGAAGAGTTACAGAATCGTGTACGTCGTGCAATTGCTTTAATTACTCCGCAAATATTAAGGAAAGTTCATTTAGAAACTGTAAGTAGAGCTCGTCATTGTATCGCACAACAGGACGTCACTTCGAACATCTGCTTTGAATACAAAATTTAGTACTTACTAAGAAATAAATATTATTCAATTAAAAGATAGTTTTATTACTCTGTTAGGTTAATAACCAGTTTCCTTTAATATCAATACTAAGCTAAAATATTCTTTTAAAATAAGGAAACTAAAACCTTTCTACTAATCTCATACTAAATGTATGGGAGTGTTTAATGTCAAAATGTTAGATACCTCTCGTTTGATTTTTAAAAAGTTATTGATGTCATTTAACTCATTAGGTAACGTACTTTCGATATCAGTTTAAAGTTTTTTGATATCTATAATATTTACCGAATAATCGCCTGGACACACTTAACGATTACACCCTGTATATATAAAAATGAAACCCGTTTTCCGTTGTCACGACATAGCATGAAAACGGCTTGACCGATTTAGCTGATTTTTTTTTTTGTAGTTTTCTAATACTCTGTACAAGGTTCTTACAGAAAAAAATATTAAGAAAATCTCTCAGAAAGATTGAAAAATATACATTTAATTTTGCATATTTTAAAAAAAGCGCGTTACGAATGTCAACGTCATTCAATTTAAAACAAAAAACTCTGTGGTGATCTATGACACCACAGACATAACCGCGCTAACAAATGTCAACGTCATTCCATTTAAAACAAAAAATTATAAAAAAACGATGTTTTAATATTTTTTTCTTCAAATGTTTTTTTTTTGTATTTAAAAAAGAGTCATTAAAAGTTTTGCTATTCATCGATAGATGGCAAAACTAAAAAGTATCACCGCTGTGCCGGTCGGAGTGGGGGGTGTTAGGTTATTTTCGTTACGGAATTTCTGTATTCGGTCTCCACGCTCAAGGCCCGCGATAGAAGCTATGCAATAGCTTAAAAGCCATATGTCCGGAGATCTTATTGATATTTTTGTATCCAAATTATTATAGTAAAGAAATAATTACTACTTCACGTATATCTTTAGTTAACTCTTTATTCTAAAAAACGATTCTAATCAACACAGTGGAAACATGATAAATAGTATTCAAAGGCGAAGGGTTAACATTTTTCTGAGGTAACCCGATACAAAAATATATCTTGCTGGACATAATTCTTTGTACTTATCATACTAAGTAACTACAATCCAAAGGGAAACTGAAAGTAATGGTGTTTTAAGGACCCTGCGCCACTGATTGTATTAGTAGGTTTATATAAAATACTTATTAGATACAAACTACTCCATGTATTTCTTATAACCGTCCACCAAAAATATTTCTAAATACAATTTTACCGCAAGACAAATTTGACTTTACCACCACTTAGTGGAGTTATAGGTACACTATAAGGATTATTTTTTAATTTATATTCTTCTACAGGCTCGAATCTGAACTTCGTCACGATGTGTGCTAATGCAGTGCGTATTTGCATCAGCCCATAACGTTTACCTGTACACAAACAAACATAATATATTATCTTACACTAGCTGTCCCGCGCAACTTCGTATGCGTCAATTTTCCCCGTTTTTGCAACATTTCACGTCGCTACTCCGCTCCTATTAGTCGTAGCGCGATGTTATATAGCCTATAGCCTTCCTCGATAAATGGGCTATCCAACAAAAATATTTTTTTAAATCGGACCAGTAGTTCCTGAGATTAGCGCGTTTAAACACACAAACAAACAAACAAAGCAAACAAACAAACTCTTCCGCTTTATAATATTAGTATAGATATAAAAGCACTAATGACCAATTTCTTTAACAAGTAGGTAGGAGTACTTAAGAGGTATTTATGTTATGGAATCGAAAACCTTAAGTTGTCGCCTAAATAATGGGGATGATGACGGTCAAGCTAAATGAGAATCTTTTTATGAAATGTCAAAACGACACACTGTAAAACATTGTATTGAATACTGAGGCGTGACGTCACAACTCAGGATCGCCAAATCATTACTTTAAGTATTTGTTTTGATGAAATGTTAAATTGTGAAATACTTAATACATGTATATTAGTTATATTTCGGGACTTAATCAACCTGGTCGAAACGTCAAGCAATTTTAAGGTAAACAATGTGCGGTAATTCCAGTATAATAAATAGGTTTAATCATGCAACGCGAACGTTTAAATGTTAAGACTGTCCAAATCTATACTAATATTATATAGCTGCAGAATTTGTTTGTTTGAACGCGTTAATCTCAGGAATTACTAGTCCGAATTGAAAAATTCTTTCACTGTTAGATAGCCCATTTATTGAGGAATGAATAGACTATATAACATCACGCAACGACTAATAGGAGCGGAGCAGCAATGATAAATGTTGCAAAAACGGGGAAAATTGACGCAGACGAAGTTGTGCGGGACAGCTAGTATACAAATCGGACCAGTAGTTCCTGAGATTAGCGCGTTTAAACAAACAAACAAACTCTTCCGCTTTATAATATTAGTGTAGATATACAAATATATTGTAAAAAATGGCATTTAAAAAAAGTGGCCATGAGTTTTTATTGCCAAGTTCTTTTCTCACGGCTTTACTCTTGCGAACTTGGCATTAAATGTAGAATCATTCTATTCCAAATTTTGTCTGACGTTCATAAGCGTTGCATTTAACCTAAATGAATAAAGTATTTTGACTTTGACTTAGAGTGTAATTATAACCATACCACTAAGATACAGTGATATGTATAAATTTGTGTTCGTACCTATACAATATCTTGGTCCATCGCCAAACGTTAGGAATGTAAAATCGTAGTTGTCATTATCGCTCCTAGGCTCGAATCTCTCAGGGCGCCACTCTTCCGGCTCAGGATAGTATTTCTCGTTGTAATGAATGGCTGCGACATTGACGTAGACAGGAGTACCAGGCTCTAATGTCAGTTCATCGGTCAGTTTGTACTCGTTGATGCACACTCGATCCAAGAATGCCATGGCAGTGTACTTTCGTAGTGTCTCTGAAACATCCATTTTCAAGCATATTGAAGTAATTTTTATAGGCATTTCTTGCCAATTACTTTACAAATACAATTATTGCATTTTTTAAAGGTAGAAAAATTTGAAGGTCAGACCCAGGAATCGAATCCGAGACTTCCGTAGCCAAATCGGGCCAGAATCGAAACACCTATCTCTACGGAAGTCTTGGGTTCGATTCCTGGGTCTGGACTTAAAATTTTTCTATCTTTCAAAAATGCAATTCTTGTATTTGAAAGGGTAGATAGATACTCGTATATGATATGTTTTTAACACTTAGGTATTTAATACTAGCTTTGGACATGGTTACTCTCGCCCAAAAGCCGTAAATCCCTTCAGGACTAAGTCTCCCCCTTAAATAAAATCCTGAATCCCCCACCGATCACTCTTCAACGCTCAATTTTTGCAGTTTTCTTTTGTGATGTATACAAAGGATGAAAGAATTTGGAAAATTCGTAGTATAAGCGGGTAATCAAACTTTAGGAAAGAGGAGCCGCGTGTATATGCTAGTAGATATATCAATAGAAAAACATTGGAGATTTTGTTTTATCGAAAAGTAGCAAAATCACGCGTCATTATTGACATCATGATTGGTCAATTTAAAGCCAGGTTTATTTTAAATGCTGGGTCCTTATTCACTATCTTTATTTCGCTCGGCCTCGTGGAGGTATTTGAGCGCACCGCGCATGCGCCAGTTCGCACGGCCTTTTCACGACAACGAAATAAAGATAGTGAATAAGGACCCAGTTAGGTTGTTTCTACCTTTGATACAAGAAGATAGATAGTTTAATTCTAATAAGTCGTTGAATTCTAAAACGTCTTTTCCCTTTTCTTCCAAAGCTTTGCTGACTTCCTGGTACAGCTTTTCCTGAAACAAAATGAACCCTTGTTTTACACAATGACAGTTAATTGAAACTGGAGCTCGCAATTATTGTTTCTTAACAAACAAGGAAGATGAATAATAAACTGGTATTTAATGACGTAATTAAAATTCACCAAGAAGTATAATTGATGGGACTTATTAACTCCGTAATGGCCCAGCTACATGCCTAATTTTATTTGCATAAATTCTTGTTTGTACACGCAAACATGTGCGTTAAGACGGCAATACGGTATACCGCACAAATGTCTTGCACAAAACGCTAGTTTGATTTTGCACTAACACTTTGTGAAGATGGTTGAATATTAATGCGTGTAGTGTGTAGCGCATGCAAGTCGCTATCGTGTGGCGTCACATAGTTTTTGCGCCAATTTTTGCACAAACTTTTTGCCTATGCAAGTCCCCATGCAAGATGCAAGACCCCATGCAAGATGCAAGACCCTAAATATTAGGAGAGAGAGAGAGAGAGAGTAAAAAAAAAATGTGTGGCACTCGGGGACTGCCGCGGTAAAGCTATTGCATAGCATTTTTATCAAATTAAGCAATTAAAAAAAAAAAAAATTCATTATAAAAAACAATGTTTTTAATTTTTTTTTCTTTAATTTTATTTTTAAATTACAAAAAAAGGAATTAAAAAAAAATTATTTTTTTTTTAATTACGTATAACAAAACAATGTTGTTAATTTTTTTTTCTTTAAATTTTTTTTTTTTTAATTTTTAAAAAAGTCATTAAAAGTTCATCTTCAAGCTATTCATCGATAGATGGCAAAACTAAAAAGTATCACCGCTGTGCCCGTCGGAGTGGGGAGCGTGAGAGGTTTTTTCGTTACGGAATTTCTGGATTCGGTCCCCGCGCTCAAGGCCCGCGATAGAAGCTATGCAATAGCTTAATATGAGGAGCGAATGAATTTATTTACGGAAGTCAAAGAGCTTTTCTAGTTAGAAATTATATTGGGATATTATATCACAAAGTCAATTTAGGTCCTCGTGTATAGAAGTTAAATAAATAATGGTAACGTGCGCGAGTTTGACTCACACTTGACATACATTTTCAACCGACTTCAAAAAGGAGGAGGTTCTCAATTCGACTGTATGTTTTTTTCGTATGTTTGTTCACCGACTACGCAAAGACGGCTGGACAGATTTGAAAAAATATTTTTGTGTTTGAAAGGGTATACTACATTAAAACATAAAAAGAATTTTCCATTGAAGTTGATGCCATGAAATAGTAGTCTTTATGTTTTATTCGGCACTAACTTCAAAATGTTTAATTTGTTTTTGTTATTCTATGTATTGTGTTTTTGCTTTTTAGTTGCCTTGTAGGTATTTATTTATTTTTGAAGTCGGTAATATTTTTTTGTAAAAAAGTTTTTATTCTTAATGTAGAGTATTCAATGACACATAATAGTAGTTTTGATATCTTAGGAAGTTTTAATAGATACCTACCTGTTTATCAGGATGATGTGCCAGTTCATGAAGACAGTAGCTCAATGCGGTGGAGGATGTTTCAATGGCACCAATAATGAATATAGCTACTTGTGCCAACATTAGATCATCTGATAACTCTGAAAAATAGTAGTAACAAAATGAAAATAATGAGAGTAATGGAAGACGGTATCATGAAAATGAGGCAACATAAGCTGTGTTTGTTATACGTGTTTAATAAGGAATATGCACGTATTTTATTTCATTGTTTTAAACGTTTCAAATAGTTACCAAATAAATAACACATCCAAAATATAAACCATTGAGATAAAATGAAAAATATCTTAAAAAAGACCTAAAGACAGCCATTTTGGCGCGCTTATTTTGTGACGTCAGATTACACGAGTTGATGTCAACAACAAAGTTTTTGGTTCCCAAAGTCGCTGAATGGAAAAGCATATTTTAAATATTATGTCGTTTCTATGTGCCAAAATAACATCAAAACTGCGCCTGATGCCAAAAGATGCAGGTACAAACAAAAAGTGTTTAAGCTGTTTACAGTATAAACAGCTTAAAAACTTTTGTGAAGATCATTTGAACGTTAGTAAGGACAATAAAAAAGTGATAAAATACATTTAAAGGTTCATTTCCGAGCATCGCGGCCGATCGCGAGCCGCTCGCGGCTTACGACAAGCGGCTGACGCTCGCGGCCGATGCGACAATATTCAGAGTGCGCGCGCAGGCCTACGACAGTCGTCGGCCGCGCGCGTCTGTCACTTACCTCAGCCGCTTGTCGTAAGCCGCGAGCGGCTCGCGATCGGTCGCGATGCACGGAAATGAACCTTTTGAATAATTTCTACTTGGTTACCTGTTCTTTTGTTAACAAACCTTGACGGAAACGTAACCTAGATTACGAAAAGTTACCGATGAATGAAACCTCGAACCTGATAGAAGTGATATAACCTCGCAGCTTTTACTCCTCTAAGTTCAGTAAGCGTATAATCTGAATTAGATGCGAAATACGTGATCGTCTATTTTAGAACCGGTTTCAGTCATTATTTTATATTTCTACACAAGGACTTTTTTTAAAACAGAAAACTAATAACATAATATGAAACAACCGTGAAACAATACAAATAACCACTCGAAATCATACAAACAACTTGTTGACTAAAGAGGTCGAGTGTAAATTGACGTCAGGTTTGTGGTCCACCAATAGCGTTTGTAAATTAGCGAGGGAATTAAAAATTAGATACTTTTTGATGATTAAATTTCACTATTAAATTATGAGTCATTTTAAAAATAATTGTATAGGTATATTTAGTAAGTTTTGACCATTTTGGAATTACTTGCACACAGTGCCGTAACCAGCGGTGCGCTGGTACAGGGCGCAGACCCTGGAGGGACGCAGAAACGACTATCAGGACCTATACAAGCGCGCAGTTCTCACCAAGCTCGCACCGGGCGCACAAAAGGCTAATTACGGCACTGCTTGCACATTTCCTATTAATGAGATCTCATACAAATGAGATTATTGTGCAGTTAAAGCACAAAACAAATAACATGACATGGGTGATATTCAGCCCGTAAATTTAGCTTTTATTTTAACCTATAAACACCCCGATGGATATCCGAATAGAAATAATAGCAGGTACTTATTATTCAGCGTTCATTCTACCAGTATTTAAAAAAAAAAAAAAAAACATTACTTATCTCTAAACAGGTTTGACGTAAATCTTATTATATTATCACTATAAGTAGGGTATAATTGGGGGTTCTGGATCACTTCCTCGCTTCGCTCGGTGCGTGATCCAGAACCCCCAATTCTCCACACATAGAACATGATCCAGAACCCCCAATTTTCTACACATGCAATATGATCCAGAACCCCCAATTTTCCTCACATTCAATATGATCCAGAACCCCCAATTTTCTACACATGCAATGCAGAGCGCTCCAATATCACACTATCATGATCGATGATTCTCTTAACTGCTCATCTTTTCAACTTAATAGGAACCGGTTTATGAACAGCTTAATCGCAGCAACTCAAGCTGTTATGCACAGCCTGTTCCTATGTATTAGGTTTCTTCTATCAAATCTACAAGATTGTTGTAGATTTGATGCTGGATTATTCGAGCCCATAGCTTAATCCCTTTAAAGCGAATTTTAGAGCATTTGCCGTTATCTCTAGAGCAAGGTATTAGGATTGCATTATACTGCTCGTGATTAATTATTTCTACAATATGAAGCCCGCATAATCGCTTTTCTACTATCAATACCTGTACACGATCTCCAATTCTCAATGTCATGTTATTCAGCAAGTAAGTCGAAGCTTGTATTTTATTTAGAAAACTGATATTTCAAATTTTTAATCTTGCTAATTACGTACGTAAATGCTTGCGAAAGTTTTTTAAGACTAAGGTTGAGGAACAGGGAAATTTTGAGCAAACAAAATAAGAAAAAAAAAACCACTTAATTAAAAAGTTTATTATCGAAACACCATTTTTTTAAACATAAAACATTTTTTAAAGAACATATTGAGTCATGATATATACAACTGTAAACGGTTTCAGAATCTTTATATTGCTCATACAAGCTTAACAAATTAGGACAGTTTTTATCTTCTAAATTAATAACATTATTATTATTCGACATAACTTGCAACCATGACACTTTTTCTAAACCTTTAGTGTAAACACATTTATTTCTTAACAGATCTTCAAGTAAACATAGGCAATTAGAATAAGGAATAAATCCTTCACCCCAATGTATTTTTCTGCTGCGCTCGATCCAGCTTACTTGACGTCTTTCTGATTTTGTCAAGTTGTAATAGGGAAATGGTGGCTTAATTAAGAACACTTGTATTTTGTTATCACACCATATAGCAATTTCTTTTATTATAAACTCATTTGCTTCTGTTTTGAAACCTTGAACGTCTACAATAGCAGTCATGATAATCTTCGCACTATATTACTCAAAGGCTTATATTCCACCAGACGATCGTTGATAATCAAACAATATGCGGCAGTATTATCTGGTATTGAAGTTGAACATTCAATTTCTAATCGAACATCGACTGGACCTGATTTTAGACTATCGTTTTGCCTTGAACAATCTAATATAAAAAGAGGAGCCTTTTCTTTAAAGTCCTTTAGACTAAGCAATGGGTCTGCTGGACTGTTGTAATACGACTGACGGAATTTGGCATACATTTCGTATAATATACTGTATTTGTTCTCAGAAAACTTTAAGCTCAAAAGTTCATATGGATAATATTGTGAATTCAAAAAGAGAGTGACATTTGTAACTTCACAATGATCAAATCGCGAACTGTCATTGAGTTTATTATTTTTTCTATTAGTTTGTAAGCAGAAAATTACATATCTAGGTTTCTCTAATTGTGACGCAGTTTTAACTGCCCACGAATGCTTTGTAGTTTTAGGAAGCAAAGGGTACTCATACAAATCCCAATTTCTAAATGCCATTTGAATAGGCTTATCCTTTTCTAGTAATTTTAAAAGAGCCAGTCTTTCTCGATCTGACACTTTTATATGTGGTACTCTCCATTGAAGCCTTTCTATATCTATTTTGCAATAAGCAATATCATCAGCAAGTATAACACTATTTAAATTGGAGTTACTTCTATTCAATATAAGTTCATGTTTGCAGTTTATTACAATTTTTTTATAGTCTTCCGCAAACCCTAAAATCTTATTTAAAGGTATTACAGCACTAAAATGGCCATCATTTTTAATACCGTTTGAATTCCAGCCCCATAAGGCAGCCACTTTATTTTCTGCTTCATTTAATGAGATATAAGATTTTATTGTGGACGTTATGCCGGAATTTTTTATACGATCTATTTCTATACCATTCATTTCGTACCTGATGTCTTGAAACAAGAACAAAATATAGTTATTACTAAATGTAACAATTTTTTCAATCGGCTTTCCATCTTTACCGAAGAATTTTGCTTGACCTTCGATGTAAATTGAACTGGCTGATGGTAACACGTATATATCTTGCTGGTGTATGGGAATTCTGATTTCGTCATTTTCTCTGAAGCAGTTATTGTAGGGATTGTAAGAATGGACTTCATAACTTTCGATTGAAGAATCGAAATGCGGTAAATCATTAATCTGTAGTATATTCATACTTTAAAACCTAAAGCTTTAAGAAAATCTATATTTGCTTTAGTCAACTTCCTCACTTTTTTCTTACGTCTACGCGTATTAGTGGTTGTAGAAGAAATAAGACGTTTTACTTTGACTGAAGGGTTTATATTATATTGTATCATTTTATTTTTCTTAAATGAAGACGCAGTTGAATATGTTCTACGAAGTTAATACTGTAACCAAACTGATCGACAACTTTAATAGATATAGATGAAATTGTATTTTTGTTTACCGGAAAATAAATAACGTTCTGAGGCGTTTCTATATATTGGTCGTCTACAACGGTATTAGGCACAAATTCGTGAATAATGTGAGTTGGTAATCCGTTGGTATAGGAACCGTATATCAAATCACATTCAATTCTGATAACAGATGAGGTATTGTTACTAAAACGACGACCTGATGTTGAGTTCAGTATTGAAAAGTATAATAATCCACACTCATATTTTCCAGATAAACTCAGAGGTGGTTGAAAATATGATTCTAATTCTGATTTATTGCCGGAGATAGTTACTGTAGTAGACATACTTGCATACTGAACTCTTTTCTTAAATTCTGTTTATTTTATTCCATGATTAATCCAAAAAAATCTTAAAAAGTTTAAACAAAGATGTCCGCAATGGAAAGGATGATTGCCTTGTACATTTTCATAATTGTAGTGAATTTTAGAGCCTAAATATTTTATTAATTCTTTTGGAGGCTTAAGATTTCCATAACTATCAAAATATTCGATATAATCTTTGCATTTTGCATAGGCTACCCAATGAGAGCCGGGGTTTTTAGAAATATCTAAATTAATAATACCACATTCATATTTAAAAGGGTGTGTAGGAAGTTCGTCTCTCATAAAGACACCTCTAAAATAAGGAATATTATTTCCATATTTTACAATGTCAAAATTAGTCAAGGCTCGATTGGGTAGCCGATACTTTAGTTTTTTTCTTTTGATACGAAAATTCCCAGACCATTTTTATGTGGCTTAACATGTAATCCATTTCCAATACAAAGGGCTTCCATTTTTTCATTGTGTCTCTTCGATTCATCATATAGCTTTTTAGCCATCTTGAATTCATTTATAGTTTTAGCTATACCAGCCGCCCCGCCTGCTATGGCTCCCGCTGCGGATAATCCAGCAAAAATAGGAATCAAAGGCAAAACTCCACCCGTTTTTGGTATAGGAATAACGCGGGGAAGTTTAATAGAAGAATCTTCAACTAATTCTCTGGCAGCAGCCATAGCTAGTTTTATTGCCCCTTTCTTGCATTTTGGTTTTAATTTTTTCATTCGTTTTTTCGCGACAGTAAGAACATTTTTAAATTTATTTTTAAGTCCTTTTCCAGAAGTCCTTTTGCATGAAGATTTTTGGCTGTAAGTTTTTAGGCCAGTACCAGTTTTAATTTTGCTTGTCATAATATTGCTCACTAGACGCGCTGCAATTTTTTCTCCTGTACCTGCATCAGCTGCAACTATACGTTTTTTCGCCATTTTAAACAAAATCAAATCAGCCTTATGGCGATCTTTTAAGTTCGAAGATTTGTGATATGCAATATCGTGTTCTTTACAATATTCGTCTAATTTGTTGATACCTTTATCACCACGCGCAAGTCTCCTAATTAATTTTGTACCTGGACCACAGTAATTGTATCCCGGCAAATGTAATTCAAATGGTAAATGGTTTATAAGCCAATTGAGAAGACTACTCTCTCCAGTGCCCATAATAAGACTGTTTAAAAATAAATTAAACACTTTATAAATATAATGCGTTGAATAAACAATTGACAGTTATCTAAGTTTATAAGTATAAATAATGGAATCAGACATTATTTTGCAATAATCTATTTAATTTGTTTCTTATAGCGCATTTGACTTATCTATCCAACTATTTTCTGCAGAAGATAAACCTAACCATTTTACTAAAACTCTGTTTCCTCTCTTTTTAAGAACTTTTTCGACTAGATACACATTAGGATGTTTAGTCTTTTGAAGTTCTTGCACATAAAATGCTCCTAAAATAGGCTGACCTCTAATAGTATCTTCAATTAAATAGGTGATAGGAATTGTATTACGTATTTCTCGAATTTTAAATATTTCTGTTGACCAGTTAGGTGTATATCCTTTTTCAAATGTTCCTTTGTACTTACTGATACGTACATAATCACCCACTTTATATCTTACTTTTACACTAACTTTTTTTACTAAACTTGCATAACGTTCTAATATACGTTTTTTATTTATATTATTCACATTCGCAGGGATTTCATCAATCGTTCTATGGTATGTGTGATTGTATTTATGAATAACATTATTGAGGGTATTATTTATCCAATTATAATTGCCTTTCAAACTGAATTCTTTGTACAATTTAGATTTCAATGTCCTAATAAATCGCTCGACTATTGAAGCTTTTTTTGATGAGAATGTTGAGTAATGATTAATATTATAAGATTGCATTAGATTTTGAAATCTATTATTATAAAACTCTGTCCCATTATCAGTTTGAATATTTTTAGGGACACGGCCTCTATCCAATAATATCTTAAAAGTATTACATACAATCTCTTTGTTTTTACTTTTGAGAGGAAAGGTCCAAGCATATTTAGAAAATGTGTCAATAACAGCGAGGATAAATCTAAAGCTTTTATTTTCTTTAGAAATAGATTGCATATCAATTAAGTCCGCCTGCCATAGATCGTCTATATCTTTCATAATAACTTTTCGTCGAGGAAAATTTATCCTGGCATTTTTATGAAGCTCATTTACCACATCGGCTTTGATCATGATGATTTTTCGTTCAAATTTATATTTTTGTCTTTTAGCTCAGATTGATTTAATAACAAATTTTGGTAATGATCGTGATTGTTAAGTATGTTAAACTGAATTAAATGTCTATTGCTGTTCCTATTTATTCCTTTATTATATTAGCTTCTTTTAGTTCTTCAATGATAGATAATATTTCATTATCATGATTTGTATTGCCAGCGTCTCTTGAAGCCATTAATAATTTTAATCTCTCAATCAATTCATTGGGATCATCCCAGTATACTAAATCAGTGTTGTTTTTAAATTTTTTTAGTTTTGGTAAGTTTCCTCCAAGTTTTGATTTAGGTTTACTGTCAGACGTTTCCGAAAACAAGGGTTTAATTATTTCCCGATATTTTTTACCTTTACTTGACTTTATCTGACCTCTGGGGCTAAAATTTCTTCTATGAGCATTTGTATAATGTAGCATATCTTTGTAGATCCGCTTATCTTCATTTGATATTAATTTTAAATCAGGCTTTCTTTTAAATAAAAGTTCTTTCAAACCTAATGTAAAGTTGTAAACTTTGTCATCGATTTTAACTAAAACGTTCTTATCATTATTCAAACTAGAAAATGATACTACTGAGTTACCCATCATGTAAGTCTTGTTTTTACTTCTAATTCCAAACGGTATATTAAGGTCATCATATATACCACAGATATCTTCTCCCTCTAATGATATTTCATCTAGCGATTCCTTTTTAGGGCTTTCAATGAATTGAGTAGAATCCAGATCTGGACTGTAACATTCTTCAAATTTACTCGATGAACTAGTATTTATATCATCGGACTCAATGCCTTCCAAATTAAGTAGTGTTTTATTTTCTACATTTTTATTTTTTTCCGCAGGTAAATTCGCGTCAACTAAAGACTTAAGGGGATCTGTTACAGGTTTTAGGACTTTATCGAGTGATAAATTCATCGAGTGTTCCTGGTTCTTCATTTGTTTTATTTTGTTCTTTATTGAGTTCACAGACTTCATTAATTCAATTTTAATATTTTTCTCCATATTTATATTAAAACAACTGTGTTCAGGGAATGAAGATCTAATACTGAATTTGTTATTCATGTTATTTATTATATATAAATTCAGTCAAATTTCAAAAATGTATCAAAATTCTGTCTGTACCTTCCATTATTTACGGGCGATTCTTTATTAATAAGTACGAAATTATATGGGTTACTCCAAATGGTTTTACAGATATCTTTAAACTGTTTCCATTGTAGATCGGAGCCGACATGTTCATCGTAAACATGTTTTAAATTCGTATCATCTTGTTTAAATAATATAAGAAAATTAACATTGTCACGTAACAATTGTTTCGGAATTTTAGAATAGGTTTGAGATAAATAAAAACAATCTATTTGTTTATGTCTGCCCATACAAAAATAATTACGGATATTAACTTGATTTTCACATGCAACATCATCAAAAATAAATACAGAGTTAGTCAAAGCTTCACTCAGAGCTATAACATCTTTATCATCTTTTAATTCATAGAAGTTAATCTGAGGAACTCTTTTTAATACCTCGCTCAAGAATCGATATTTTGGCTGAAAAGAAGTTTTGGAGTAAAGATAAAGATTTTTAAATTTCAATCCATTTTTATGTAACAGTAAGCTGATCATAACGTTTGTTTTACCACAGTTCGACGGACCACATATTATACAACGAATTGTATTTGGTAATAAAGCACTATGTCTGATTTGGCGAGAAGGTTCATTAAATTGTATACCGCTAACTTTCAGAGATATGGGTTGCTTAACCAACTTCATCTTGTCAATGATTATGTTGAATGGCTAACATACGTTTTTGTGTTCACTTTTTATACTAAAAAGGGGAAATTATGTAAAACATAACATGACATTTTGTTACTATTTCTGTACCTACATGTTTAGATAAGTTTTATTAACATAAGTAAGTATGTAATTACTCGTAATAAACATATTAAATCAAATTAAGCATGTGCACAATATGCATATAAATAATAATATCATATTAGACATGACTATTCAACTAACGCGTTTCTACAGGTTTAGACAGATTTATTTCATTATTGAAATCGTCAGCAAAAATATTATATGAAACATGACATGACAAAGAATATTCATTTATCGCGTTTCTACAGGTTAAGACAGGTTCGTTTAATTATTGAAATCATTAATGAAAATATTGCATTCTCGCATTACTCAATATCAAATGCCACTGTTTAAAATAATCCACATCTAAGTTAGGTAGGTAGTCGCTTCATTTCATTGCAGTATTTGCCATAAGCTGGACCTCTTGTTTGTCAATTAAACTACAATTGCCTGGTAAGTTTTGTTTTTTTTTTTTTCTATTTTATTTTAATGCCATGCATTTTTTTTTACTTTCAATAAGTGTTTAATAATTAATATTAATTTATTTACAGAATCATGTCTCTGGCACCGTCCTACAGCCCCTCTATAGATATCGCAGATAATTTACGTGAGGTAATTAAATATTGCGTTTATCTTAACTTACTTAAATCCATTTTTCATATTACTTGTGTTATTTATTTATTGAATGACTGTTTTTTTTTTTCAGAATTTAATAGGAGATGCGGACCCAATCACCAATCCTTTTTATTATGCTCAGGATAGAGAAAGCTGGTATGCTGAAGTAGCAGCCAAATCTCGCGAAGAATATAAAAAACAAAAAGCAGAGGAACAAGAAGCAATAAAGAAGAAAAAAATTAAATCAAAATGTTTTAAAAATACCTCTTTTGTTATGCGTAAGGAGCCGGGTCAAGTTCGTAATTTAATACAAATATACATACATAATTTGGACAATAGTAATATGGATAAAATAAACCTTGATCCTGACAGCGCGGGTGTGAGTGTGCAATATTTAGTGACTAGTGATTACGATGACGTCATGAATGAGACTGAACATTTAGTTAGTAAAATAGTCAAAAAGTTAAGCAGACATAATGTGTAATCTTTTATTAAATACTGTAATCTACTTATTATTATTGTCATGATAAATTATATTATTTTAAAAAAATCTGTTTATTTCATATTGGAACAATAAATTTTTAAAATATATAAGATTATATAATACCTTTATTATAATGAATACTCAACCCAGTAAATATATTGTAAGTACATAGTAAAAAATAAAAAATTATTAACCTAACTAACAATTTTATTATATTTATGCTTGTTATTAGGTCAGTGACACATGTTGTAAATAAAAATATTTTTACACTAACAATATAATATTTTACTGTACATCTTACAAGCAAACTTAAATACAAGAAGCTTACAAGTATTTTGTTTTTTTACAATAAATTTAATATTAACCAAAACATTTGTTTTACTCAAAATGTTGTTGTATAATTTTGCGCCTAAACCTACAAATTCCGTTATAATTTCACCACCTAATTTATCTTTTAAATAATCAGGTATTTTAATTAGCTTTTGGAATATTAAATAAATTATCCTTTTCGAAATTACTAATTAACTACAAACAAAAATATTTAGATAAAGTATAGGCGCAAAAGGCTGGAGGTCAGAGTCCGCAATTCCGCATTGACAAACATTTTCATGACGTAGCGCTAGGTGACTTAACATGTGACATGTCATTTGTCACTGTCACTTTAAAACAAAAATATGTCGCAAAATCTCTATTTTACTATGCCAACCAAATAAAAACACAAAGAAAAATACGAAAGTTGTACGATGTGCCTACAAAATAGGGCAAGGTACTCAGCATTCATAGGATGAGCATGACGACCCATCTTATTACTGGTTTTCAGTGTTGCCCAGTCTTGAACGTTAACGCCGTAACTACATTTCCAAGTCTTCATTGTTGTATTGAAATATGTGCAGCAAATCTAGCATGGCAAGTGTGCATAAACTATTAAACTACCTCCTACTATTATATAACTACTAAGATTATAATTCCTGCTTATATTTTTATATTAATTAAACCCAATACTAAAAAAAAAAAACTGATATTTAGCTATGGGACTGATTTCTTTAACTTATGTGTCTATATTATTTTAATATAACAGTAAAATACTGAACCACAATGCTTTATTCTTGTGAAAACAATGTGTATAAAAAGAAAGCTCACAAAGCCGCTACACTTCTACTCACAACAATCTTCTGCATAGTCAAATATATTAGAGTACTTGAGACATCAAATCCCAGTCTATTTATTTAAGTTTAGTTATTTTCTTTATGCTTTAGGTTCTCCACACAGAATTTACTAGTTAACTAGTTAATAGAGAGTTAAAAATTACCGCTGCCATTCCAAGATCCTGTGAAAGCTGGTCTGTTGCCACACTATGCGGTCATAAATCACTAATGGACTAAGACAGCAAGGTAACCATTTGTATTAAACATGTATTTGAGCTGAGAATTGAACTCAGACTCAGGTTATAGGTACTTAGGCAAATTATATTTATTACACAAATACAAAAATGAAGCAAGAAACATTATGATTCATAAGATTTTTTTATTTATGCATTAAACAAAGTAAATACATGGGTAGATACATAGTCACAATTATAGCTCTAAATTATTGTAACATTATAAACATAAAGTAAATACATGGTAGATACTAAAATTAGGTAGGTATGTAGATACATAGTCACAATTATAACTTTAAATTATTTTAACATAAACAATGGTAGATTCTAAAATTAGGTAGATTCACAATTTTAGCTTTAAATTACTGTAACATTATAAACAGAAAAGATAGTAAATACAGTCACAATTATAGCTTAAAACATAGTACGATAATGACCCCAAGGTACAGTATAAATTATATTTCTTTTAATTTGACGTTTGTCATCATTTCCGTTGAGTACTAATTTATTAATTTTCTGTGTATACAACTTGTGATTTTTGGATCGAATGACATACATAGTATCTCTGAAATTTATATCATTATTCAAAGTATTTTTATATTTTTCAATTGTGAGCCTATTAGAAATAGGTTTTTTAACTCCTTTAGCTTTTTTAATTGTATTATTTAAACTATTTAAACAGTATAATTTAGCCCTCAAACCAATAAACTCTGTAATGATATCACCACCCATCTCATCTTTAAAATAGCCAGGTATTTGTTTATTCACTTTTGGAATACCATAAATATTATTGTCTTCAAAGTTGCTTGTATCAAAATATTTTATATTTTGTTTCATGTCTTTATAAAAATCATCAGTTTGTATTAAATACAAGAGACTATCAGTATCAGTATAACAAAGGCTTATGTCATTTTTGTATATTTTCTTCATAACAGAATAGTGAAATTGATATAAATGACACTTTGCTAACTCCAGTATCGTAAAACCAATATATATTGGTCGATCTAAAACTACTTTAGCAGGCTCTAATTGAATAGCAACAAGGTTCTCTGAAATAATAGCCATATTTTTAAAATTAGGGGCGCTCACATATTTTTCTGCCCCTTTTATTTTATTGGTCTTATTAAAGTTATCTTTCCACACATTAACTAATTTAACATCTACTTGTTTCCTTTTGTTTTCAATTGTTTTACCAAATATTGAATTATTTTGCTTCTTGAAAAAATCTCTTTCGAATACTGAGTTAGCTTTTTGTCTAAGTATTGTATTAAGATTTATGTATGGTTCTAAGATATTTTTTTGAGTAAATGCTAGAATTTTATGAATATTTAATAATATAAGACCATTCTTTAAACATTCTTGTAAATGAACATAGTGAATGACATATCTATATTTATCATACAGATTAGCAATTAGTTTTGTGTTTTTGTCATCACATGGAACAGGAACGGGCATTTTTTCTGGTGCAAATGGCAAATCAGAATGTTCGTCATGTATATCAGGCGGATAATGAATATCAACTTCAAGTATGTACCCTTCATCACTATCAGCAGTAACAGATGCAATTTCAAATAAAGCTATTTCAGATTTTGTTAAAAACCTAAAATTTCCTGTGGGAAGTCTTTGTGTCATAGCATGCCCATACAAATTGACACAATCTAAGTAAACTAAAAATGTATCGGGTTCTTTTTCGTTATAGTCTGGCAAATATTTATTATTAGCCTTTGCATATCGCAGCGAACATTGGGCAAGACCTCCTCTAATACCCTTTTCTAGCATTTGATATATTTCTATATCAGATATTAAATCTAATTCTACTTTAGTTAACAAGAGCATGGCGTCCCAGCTTAATGATGGTGATGAAACGTAATGACAAGGGTCAAGCTCATAGTGACATAAACTCATAGATCGGAATTTCTCAAATACATCGCACAATAGTAAGACATCACATTTCAAATATAAATCAGTATATTCGCCTAAATTCTTAATACCAAATATAGCCCACATCTTTAAAGCGTGATTGTAATCGTCAGTAGACACTGTATCGGATGTGAGTTTATTATAAAAATTTGAGCGATCTGGTAACTGAGTTTCTGCATATCGTTCCCAGGAGTCTATATAGTCATAGCAATACACGCCTTTCCTAAGGCATAATTGAAATAATTTTTTATCAATGAAAAATGATCGTAAATGCTTTAAATCATTGGAGTCCAATGTCTTTACTAAGTTGTCTAAACTCGAACTTAAGAAATTAAAAGAATCTATAAATTTTAATTGGACTACTTTCTGAGAATTAAATGGAAAAAATTTGGTAAAAGAAATATATTTTTCCTTAGTCTTTGGAATTAAATTGATTCGACCGGAAACACTTGAAAGTTCTTTTATAAATAAATGACAGTCATATCCTGAAAGATTATGAAATATTATGGGAATAAATTTTACAGACTTATTATTTAAATTGCATGAATTATGAGCTGGACCCCGATATTTACCTGTGAAATGATCATGGTCATGAACAATACAGTCATTATTAGAAAAATTTTCTTTACAAATATGACATACTGTAGCAGTCTTAAATGAAAGAAGCTCTTCATCATTCAGTGGAATCATGTCTCTAGGCAAAGATAAAATGTCATATAAAGTTTCTAAATCCTTAGCAATAGAATCTACAAACTTTTTTGAACAATTTGGACCTCGATAAGATACTAAATTATTAAGCTCTGGATTACTCTCACAGCATATATAATAGGCGAAACAAGTTGCTTCATGAATTTGTATGTTTTCGACATACTGACTTTTATTTTTATCTGAATATTCTCGAAGTAAGCTTTCAAAGTCTCCATAAATAACAATAGGAATTCTTTGAGTTCTTATATAATTAGAAAATCGAAGCTTGCTATTCTCTTCTGGGAGCAGTGTTTGTATTCGTGCGCAATTATGATTATTTAGTTTTGTCTCTGAATCAAAATATATAAAACATTCATCACATAAGTGAATTTTAGATTTGTGTTTTGTTAGTTGATCATGCACTAGTCGCGCGAAATTTTTTATTAAACAGAAATGACTTTTGTCTCCTCTTTCAATTAGTAATAAATTTACGTGGGTCAGTTTCCGTTGTAAAGTTTTGTATAATGGCCCAGTAATAGTGTTATTTTTTTCTAAACCATAAACATTTACACTTATAGTCGGATTTTTTTTTTCGAATTGTTTTATGTCATCAAATGTTGGTGGGAAAGATATACCATTTATATTTAATAAATTTAAGTAATGTGGATATGATGAAACTCTATTACTGTTATGCCGTGCTGGATACATATGTGCTACAATACACCAGAGAAAGCAATGTCTATCTTTATTGCAAATGTTAAGACATGATTTTGTTTTAAGAATTTTTAGGGGTAAAGATATGTAACTGCCAGCTTTTAAGGGATTATACTTAACTATATTCATTTCCAAATGATTAATCGACTCTATAGCCCAGCCAGATTCTGACATTTCAAATTCGGTGCATTTATACAGCAATTTTTGCACACATTCTTCAAAAAATAATTTTATATTAGTATTTTGTATTATCACATAATACTTTGTATTAAAAGATTTCAAAGACAATTCTTCATTTTTAGGTAACTTGTACAATACAAAAAGCTCAAATTGTATTTTAATCGCTCGGTGTTTTATTCGCAATGTCTCAATAATCTTGTAAACCATGCTAGAAATATCTGATAAAAATATCTCTGGTGATATGTTATCTGTATTCATAGGATTAAATCTGTAACTAGCAATTCTATTTTTAAAAGCTGTAGCTATTATTTGCACATTATCAAATTCAGTACTCAACAAACAGTTTGATTTATGTATATTACTTTTCTTATGTGATGAATATTTTTGAACATAAACTTTACAATCTGGGCAAAATTTCATGTTTGTTTGGTTATGTTAAATACAAAAAGTAAAGCAGTACCTAATTCATAAATTTAATCGTAAATTCAATTAGACAAAATATAAAATATTTATTTTGAGCTATAGTTGATATATAAGTTTTAATTTAGTACTTAAAGGTCATAATTTTTGATTACTTCAAGATTAAAAGTTCAAGGTCACAATTACTGATCTGGATTTATTAAGTTCTTAAAAAATAAGATTCAAGATCATATTAAATGGTCATGAATTTTAAAATTTGACATTCATTAATTCGAGTTTATTGGCTTTTGGATTTTGGCTTTTGGTTTTTGTTTTTAGTTTTTTGGTTTACTGAAAGAAAATCATACAAATAATCATTATAAATATTATATGAGTAAGTACTCATGCAATATTATTTCATTACAATTATCTGAGGAAATAAACATTAAAAAATATCAATTATAGACTTTATGCATAGGTACTTACTTACTTAAATTCAACAATATAGAACATGCTTTTCAAACAAGTTTAATATAATTATTAATATTATTCAAAAGAACAAAAAAGGAAAACATTGAAAAATATAGGTATATCATAAGTAGGTATTTTAAATGGTTTTTAAATATGTAGGTACAATATTATGGGTCCTTTAAATAGGTACTAGTAGGACACTTACCTAATTTTAAAATACGTTTGACTGATAGAGTATCGGTTGTATCTTCCGATAATCTTCTTTCGCAACAGTCACAAGTTTTGTGACTGCTTTCCACACCGGACTGCTGTCGTCAACAGCCGATTTGTAGGTAACTAGTGCTCGTTTCCAGCGGTCATTGCTGAGCACCTCCGCTTCTCGAGCGTTGTAAACACGCAGTTCCACGTAGTAGTTGCCCTGCCGGGTGGGGTCCCGCTGAAGTGTATAACCGGAACCACTACGTCTTGATAAGAAGCTCCGCAGCGCAGCCGCTCGAATGGGTTCACCACCAAGTTCTTGCTCGTTCTGAAATTTAAAAATGATTATCATTAGAAACAAGAATAAGTTTAAAAAACTAAAAATTTTATCCGTAGTCGGGACTACGGATAAAATTTATATAGCCTATGTCACCCGGGCTATTCTTACGAATTCATTGACACCTCATTTATTAAAATCCGTTGAGTAGTTTAGGCGCTGTGGTGGAACATACAAACATACATACATAGACTGCCAAAATCATTACCCTTCCTTTTGGCTTCGCCGTAGTCAGGTAAATAATTTAAAAGGAAAGCATGACAGATTCTGAAAAAAATATACTGAACCATAAATTTTACCTAACCCCTCGGGAATCGTATTTAGAACATCAAAGTCTAACTAATATGCTAAAATAATGGAAAATAAAAGGACTCCGTATTTACAAATAAAAAAACTTCAGCATACCTCTGAATCCGACAGCTTCCTTTTTTTGAGCGATTTCGTTGGCGCTGGCAAATCAACTTCTGTCTCCGAGTCGGACCCAAAAAAGCTAGATTTGACCACCGCCGGAGCAATTTTTTTCACAGAATTTTTATTTGTTTTTCCGACAACCTTTTTCCTTATCTTCTTTTTTTCTACCGACGGCGATGGCTGAGATGGTGGTATTTCGCAGTCAGAATCGAAGGGATTGGTCGACCTAAAATTAAGAACACCATAAATAAATTTCACTCACAAATTCAACTTACTATTAGATTATTCGATATAAATAGTGATTGTAGAGTTGTACGTACATACTTCCTGTTCTCTTGTTCACAATATATTGTAAAATATTATTGTCAAAGACAAGCTGCAAGTGCAAGAGATGTGTGCTAATTAAAATGAAATTATGCCATGCAGTCTTATTTGTAGATCACATTTTTAAGCAGTGGTTTTAGTGACAAATCGCTAGCTAAGTGAGAAAGCGATTTTGATATGTGTGCTAAAAAATGAGTTCTATGTTATCAGCAAATAAGATCTAAAATTAATTGATTGTTACTTACTCAATATGACCACATGCTTACTTTCCTTATTCGGCGATGGCGCCGCTCCGTCGCGTATACCTGAGACGATTTTCTAAAAAGGAATTGGTATGTACTCTCTCAGAACAATAAGATCGATACCTATCTATCACTGGGTAACTTTAAAACCAAATTAAGTATGTTTCTATTGAAAAATGTAACCAAGTCCAATATTTTTTTCCTAGTTTCATGTCACACCCAACCCGAAACGTATATCTGTATGTCATACAAATATTTGCCCGCGTGGTAATCAAACCCGCGACCCGATAGCAGTAGCCAATGGCTTATCCACTGCACCAGCTGGGTACCCGATCGATATGTCAAATTAAAGGGAGAGATTATTTATTGATTAGTAGATGATTGTGTGCGATAAGAAATTTCATTGTTTAAAATGTTAATAGCATTTTAATAAGCGGTGTTTACCTATAAGTAATTGTTACATTGTTTTTATTTTTTGGGCATGTATTAGTTTTAAGTAGGTATTCATGTAAATCATGTTTTTTTTTTTTATTAATCTTAATAAATAAATAAAATAAAAAGTGTTTGAACTAGAATGTACATTTTTTTTAAAGACTACTCCCGCAGTATGGTGCAAGCCCCGTGTCGCGGGGACTTTACAAACATACATGTCACGGACACAAAGAACATCCAGACTCAGAACAGTTCAGCTCCAAATCAAACGGTTGATTAGTTTCTCAGACTCGCGTCGATAAATGCATCACACATTGTAGTTATTAATCGCTCGCGTATGTGTAGAAAATTGGGGGTTCTGGATCATATTGCATGTGTAGAAAATTGGGGGTTCTGGATCATGTTCTATGTGTGGAGAATTGGGGGTTCTGGATCACGCGCCGAGCGAAGCGAGGAAGTGATCCAGAACCCCCAATTATACCCTACTACTATAAACATTCGGCGACATAATATATAAAAATACTGGGCAGAGATTAGTTTATTATAAAAACAGAACAAGAAAAACAACTTATCGCATAATATCAACATAAACGTATAGATACGACGTAGGCAAAAAATAAACAAACATTTAACTTGTAGTTTCAAATACAAATGACATATCTAAGTACTAAGTAAGGTAAGTATTAAGAATTGGACTTTTACATATTTCAAAAAAATCTAATTCAATTTAATAAAGGGCTTCCTAATACCTAACGGGAATAAAGTTGCAAGCCCAAAATATCGTGGTATTCTAAATTACCTCCTTTCCTCTACTACTATCTATTTGAAACTGCAAGTAAGAAATGCGTTTAAACCCCACCTACCTCAAAATGGAGATAAGAGATGATAAAAGAAACTGGCCACAATTAATAAATTTCGATTTGAATTAAAAACAACAGCGTGATTATTGTTATTTTTTGTATAAGTGCCTATTTATACTATTATAACTAAACTATTCTAACTCGACTGAGACAAAGAACACAAGGTTAAATAGAAGTTTATATACTTGAAAAAGCTAACCAAGAATAGAGTTACTCGTAAATAAAACCATTTATTAAGTAGAAAAAATATCATCAAAATCCTAATTCAAATCAAGTCATGTACTTGTGAATTTTGATGACACTTATACACCCTTGAATACCAGACAGTCTTAAACACGCACAGACACACACACGCACAAACACACACACGTACACACACACGCACACACACACACACCCACACACACTTTAAAAGTTGTGTTATATAATTACTTACGTGTTCCGGCATCGGCAGGAAGCTTGAAATTTTCTTTAAGTTTCAATAAATGGTTAAGGAGGTCTTTATCGTTAGGATTCTGCGTTTTCTTACGTTCCTCAGCAACACCCCAGAACAATTTCTTCACATATTCTGTCGCAGGAGCCGAGAAGAACTGCAGCCTTAAAATAATATTAACTACGGGTAACATTACGTAACATTATGCAACGAAAGAGCTTTGACAAATGTAGGTACACATTTTTCACATTGTCCATCATGTAGAAAACCATTCATCGTTTCACGTTACAATATATGAATATATATTTTAGGAGACGGGAGACGAGTAATAAAAAAAAAAACATAATAACAAGGAAGCAAAAAAGAATAGACTTAAATTAAATAAGGATTAAACTCATCTTTTGATTTGTACTTTTATAACCAAATGACAAATGTTCCCGTGACAGGTTCACTTATTCGGCCATTTTTGCTGGAACATATTCGGGGATAATAACCAAAGACTTTATAACAACTCTCTGCTAATACCTCATTAATTTTGCAATAGCTGGAGCCAAGAAGATCATGGTAAACTCGAATCCTCTCCAAAATTTCCATTCGACCATGTGGCTGATCATAAACCAGAGCGGTGATGTAAGGTCCCTTAGGACGCTAACTCTTAACCCGAAGACGCTGAACCCGATCGTGTCAGAGGTGTACATTAAGAACAGCTCCTGTGACGAAAGAATACGAACGTTATTCCGAAAATGAAAGATGAATGAAAGGAGTTTTTTTTTAAAGACGGCTCCCGCATTAAGTTACAAGCCCTGTGTCGCGGGGGACTTTACAGACATACAAGTCACGGACACAAAGTACACCCAGACTCGGTACAACAATTTGTGGATCACACAAAGTGGTGTGGGAATCGAGGACACAACCTCTTGCGTAGCAGTCAGACCACACTCCCACCGAGCCACAGAGGCAGTCAAACAGAATGTCTTCAGAAGTTTGTAATTAATGTTGTATTAAAACAGCCATAATCTAGCTATAGATCTCGCTTATAAGTATTAATTCTTTATTATAAAAACACCCATTATCTAATTTGCAACTTCATGCAGATAAAAACTTTAAATAAGTACTCAGTTTTTATCAAATACAAAAACGATGATTACACAAGTTATTCAAAATCAGAATGTCAGTTTATTTAAAAGGAATTATTACATCCGTGTTACGAAAATATAATTAAACTAGCGGATACTTCGCGGTTTCACCCATGTAGTTCCAGTTCCCGTGGGAATACATAGATAAAAAGTAGCCAAGTCACCCGGGGATAATGTAGCATCCCAACGGTGAAAGAATTTTTGAAATCACCCAATAGTTTTAAAGTTTATTCGATTCATACAAAAACACAAAAATACAAATCTTTCCTTTTTTATTATTAGTATAGATATAGATTTAGATGTATGAGAAGCAATTTAGAAGAATTGCAGAGATTCAAGTGAAAATGCTTAGCTACGCTTTCCCGAAGCTTTTTAATGTGTATTTGTGAGTACATATTTTAAGAATGGCTACATCATAAAGGACTTTGAGAAATTTAATAGTATACCAAGTGTGTAAACAGTTTCGTATAAACAATTCACAAACTCACTTCGCAAAAGTAGATACTTGTGATACGATTTATGTTGTGAAAATTTTCCTAAACAATACTTTCAATACACAAAATGCCTTCCACGAACAAACTTCTTTTAAGGCAACTTTCTGTCTAAATTTGAACTTACCCGCAAGTTAACAGGTTTGTTGTTATCTATGTGGTCGATCTGAATCCTTCGCACTAATTCAGCTGAGTTTATGTTCATCAGTTCAGTGATGCCCTTCAGACGTGAACTCGTGAAAAGCGGAGCCAGCTCATGTCTCATTGCGCCCCATATTGGGTTCTGAAAGTATTATTTAATTTTATAACAAGGATCATTATTAGCGTTTTCCGTTCTGCAGGGTTAAGTAAAATGTTTTTAGGTGTCACAAATATTTTATCCTTGCGATGGAAATAAAATAGTGAAAAGTGATCCTCATTAAACCCGCCATACTCACCGCAGCTAAGAATAAATACCTAGTTACAGAATTTGTTATTCTTTAAAATAACTATTAATATCTATACCTACCATATCTATTAAATTATATTTTACTAACTGTCCCGCGCAACTTCGCCGATGTAAATTTTTCCCCTTTTTTTATAATCCTATGTTACTTCTAATACCTCGAAGAATATGTGTACAAAGTTTCATGATGATCGGTTGAGTAGTTTTCGCGTGAAAGCGTAACAAACAAACTTACATTCACATTTATATATTAGTATAGATTGATTAATTGATAATATTGACATACCTTCACTGTAAACAAGTTCAATGCGCCCAGCGGATCATCTTTATCACCAGGATAACTATATCTGTTCTGAAAATTGTCAAAATCTTTCACTAGAACCTTCTTCGCGAGTTCTTTCGAGTTTATAACAAGCGTTGGTTGCTGTCCCAAGTATATTCCCACGTAGTCGGTCTTGTGCCTTTTAGATAATTCATACATGTAGTCCCACATACTTTTTCTCATTACATGAGTAAGATTTCCAACCAACACTGTTGGTTCCTCGTAAGGAATGCCACGTTCTTTCCAATATCCATAGCGACGGCGAAAATAGAAATAGGACACAGTCAGACACAATATAAGTAGAACTAACAACGTTTGAAATATCAATTCAAACATGATTACGTCCGATTAATTCGGGTGTTTACATTAAACTATGATTTAAAATATACCAATACTAGTTTTATAAACGAGCATTTTATTCGCGGGTGTTAATTACAAGACTTTTTTTTTATGTATTCAGTAAAATACGTTATTTAGCCACGGGGAGAACAGAACCCTGAATAGAAGCTAATAGGTAGTAATAATAATATTGGGACAACTCACACAACGTCATCTGATCCCAAACTAAGCAGAGCTTGTACTATGGCAACCAGACAACTGATAAATATACGTATTAGAGGCGGAGGGTCCTAAGAACACCATTATATTCGGCTTCCCTTCGAATTTTAGTTACTTATTATTGTAGGCACAAAAAATTCGTGTCCAACAAGATACATTTTCGTATCGGGTTACCTCAGGAAAATTTTAACCCTTCGCCTTTGATACTTATATATTTCTAATTAGATACATATTATAGATAAATTACACCCAGACACAGAATAAACCATCGTGCTCATCACACAAAGTTTTATCCTGGGTGGGAATCGAACCCACGACCTCTTGCGTAGCAGTCGGACACACTCCTACCGCGTCACAGAGGCAGTCGTGTAGTAGTCGTGCAGTAATTTTTCATGTGTTTTCCTTACCTCATATAAAATTATATGTTAGTTAATTATAAGCAAGAATTTATATGTGTAACTAGCTGACCCGGCGAACTTCGTACCGCCTTAGTGGTACCTATTCAATTTGAACTGGAATCTATAATATCCTCCATATAAAAATGAATACCTATTTCCCTGGTCTCGTCATACCTGAGAAGGACTTTACTAATTTTAGCGCGGTTATGGATGTGTGACAGATTACCACATAATGAAAAATAAAACATTTTTTTTTTTTTTTTTATTTGCTTAAATTGATAAAAATGCTATGCAATAGCTTTACCACGGCAGTCCCCGAGTGCCACACATTTTTTTTTTATATCATATTTTTTACTACATTGTTTTCCAATAAATACAAAACCGCAAATAAATTCGTCTATCCATATACACAGAAAACCATCTGTTTACGAAGCGTCTTCAGATAAGAGAATATCCTTTCATCTCAGCCAGTCCTACAGTAACTACAGTGAAAGAGAAAACTCTACAACAATAATTAAATACATAAATTGTCCTATTGTTTCCATAAAACAAGCCAAAGTGCCAGTAAGACGAACGAAACATCTGAAGTAGAAATATAAATATTGAATAAACACGAAATTGAGTTGAGAATTGAGATGTGAAAAGATGTAAAGGGAAATAAAATTGGACATTGATATGTATCAGCTTCATAACATCCCCTACGAGTATATATTTTCATTGATACCCCTAACCCCTTTAAGAGTTATTTTTGTCAATAAATATCCATACAAGTTATTCGAAAGGGACGTTATTTTGGTGCTTTATTGTTGGGAAAGTAATATAGGGACTTGAAAGGATCCATCGGGAGCAGCATGTTGTAGGTGTTATAGAAACGAACGAAGAAACCATTTCGTTGTTTATTTTGGGCCAATATGTATTTGTTATTCGTACTCGTGCTACTAGTATACATTGAAATACTTTTCCTTAATGTACTTACGTATCTCGTTTGACCTGGAGCTCTAAATGAAGTGGCTCGTTCGCTGTTTCGTTCCATGACTCTTTGGGCCTATGGGACGAATCACATAGTTCATTTTTTTTCTGCGATTCGTCCTATTTCTACATTCTTATGAAATCTATTTCTTTTAGTACAGTCGGGAAAACAATCTTAATTAGGTAAATCGTAATAAAACAAATTTAGGTAAAAAATATATTTTAATTAATATCAAGTATGACGCATCAAAACACATTAAAAAGATACCTGTATAATGTTTGTTCCTGAATAAAATTAGTACATTGGGGTTAAATTACAGTAATTGTCACAAAACCAAAAGAAAAATCTCACTTAAATGAAAACCTTAAACAATAGTCATAAAATGAAGACAATTATTTTTGATGTACATTTTATCATTTAATAAAATGGTAAAATATACATAATTGCTCTATGAAGTTAAAATCTTTATAAATTATGTAATTAATTTACTCGAGATTTAAAATAGTTGTATATAATAAAACCAAAAATGATTGTATTCGTTTTATGACTATTGTTGTTTTAATATTTCCATATAAGTGTGCTTGTGTGTTTTTTTAATTTGTAAAAAATACTGTGACTTTACAGTATCATACTGTTTTTCATTTAAGTGTGAATTTGTGTTTCCTTTTGATTTTGTAACTAAATTTAAATATAACAAACATACTGTTTTATGGAATTGTGCACTTTGTAAGGGAAATCGGTCAACGAATAAGGCTCCTAAACTAATTTGCTAAAAGCTAAATAATGACCCAGTGTGACAAATTACTTTCATTTGGTAGAACCTTCTTAAGTGTGTTTTCCGGGTCGTGTATTAAATTGCCAATTGCTTTACAATATTCTATTACTCGTAATAAAGAAGGCTTTTCCTATTGTCTTGCAAACTGCATAAATGTTTCCAAGCGATTAAATTATTATTTTTTTTAAAGTTAACTAGCAATGTGGTATTGAGTCCCACATTACTAGCAATCTTGTTAACTCCTCTAGCTAAGCTCAAACACTTGTGTTAGGAGTGGGTTCACGTCAGTAGTATAATGGGTAGAATTCGAACTTTTGAATTTGAGTGTCTATTCAGAACTCAGAACATAATAATATCGTGTTCCTTTACACGTTATTCTAAATTTGTTAAACTAGGTATGTTCGTTACAAGCGCGGTGTTAATTAAGTAGCGAGTTCGTTTAGATATGCAAACATTGACTGATTGGTTGGCCTAGACAGAGTGCCACTTGTATGTGAATTAATCAGAGATGAAAAGCATTTTGTATCTTGATATCATCGCAACTGTCCAGAGCAGCAGTAATCAATAGTTAGGTACTTGGAATATCTTTTATATCGACAAACATTTATTCAATTATTATCGAAGTATTTAAAAGCTGAAGTTATATGAAGTAACGTAGGTATATTTACGCATGAAGTAACGTGGGTATAACTATTTATTATACGGGAATTAACGCGCATTGTTTACCTTAAAATTGCTTGACGTTTCGACCAGGTTGCACCGGCCGTGGTCACAAGCGGACTGTCGCAGCGATGTTAAGACTCCGTCAGGCCGATGAATCTTCATCCACCCTCACTTTTTTACTTCTCGAAAAGTTAGGGTCACTGCACACTGCACTGATTTTGTCCATGTTAACCGACTGCGAAACAATACGAGGTTGTGTTTTACGAATCACTGGATTCCACGTCACGGATAGTTTGAAACCCGCTTTCCGATTGAAAGTTTTATGTTTTTTAATTTCAATCGCTTCACGCACAATTCGTGAATAAAAATGGCGATCTGTGGAGAGGGTTTGTGGACGATGAAACTCAATCCAGTGATTGGTGTTCGATTGCAGTATGTGTTCTGCAATTGCCGATTTGTTCACTTGCCGGTTTTTCACTGCTGCGATGTGTTCTTTTAGCCTTTCCGCTATAGTTCGCTTTGTTTGGCCAATGTACGAACTACCGCAGCTGCAATCAATTTTGTAGACACCTGGCGTATGCAGAGGTATAATATCCTTCGGAGTGCCCACCAAGTTGCCCACTTTAGCCACCGTTGTGTAGATCGTACGGATCGAGTACTTTTTCATAATTGATCCGATCTTGTCTGTCACTCCTCTGACGTAGGGCAAATAAGCAGGTTGTCTGTTCACCTCCGGAGTTTTGCCACGTTTTGGGATATGCTTCATTCTTCGGTACACCTGATATCCGTTTTTCTTGAGTACCTCCTGAACATGGACTAGCTCTTGCTCCACATGATCAGGGTCACAGAGGTCAAAGGCTCTGTTTTTCAATGACGTCATCACGGATTGTAGGTGACGAGGATGGTGATGTGACGTAGCATGCAGGTATCTGTCAGTGTGTGTGGGCTTTCGGTATACACAGTGTGATAGCGATCCATCAGCTCGCGCTGTTATCTTGATATCCAGGAATGAGAACGATCTATCCGTCTCCATTTCGCATGTAAATTTCATCTTCGGATGAATGGAGTTTAGGTGCCCCATATACTGATCCACATCATGTTGGCTTCCTCTGACGACAGCAAACACGTCATCTACATACCTCTTCCATAGTTTGATGATTGGTGGACCCAGAGTTAGTGCCTTCTCTTCAAAATGCTCCATCCAGAGATTAGCTAGTGTCGGGGCTATTGGGCTCCCCATTGCGACACCATCTATCTGGAGGTAATATTGACCATGAAAGAGGAAGTAGTTCCTTCCAAACAGTGATTCAGCAGATCAATATAATTGAACGGTAGCTCGTTGTCACTCAGTCTATCTCTCACCACATCCAGACATTCCTTAATCGGAACGTTGGTGAACAATGACTCAACGTCAAAACTCACCATTATGTCTGAATGTGGATGAAGATTCATCGGCCTGACGGAGTCTTAACATCGCTGCGACAGTCCGCTTGTGACCACGGCCAGTGCAACCTGGTCGAAACGTCAAGCAATTTTAAGGTAAACAATGCGCGTTAATTCCCGTATAATAAATAGTTATAATCATGCAACGCGAAAGTTTAAATGTTAGTATAAAGTGGGTATATTTACGCTATATTTACGTTATAATATTGTGCAATAGCAAAATGTCTACTGGTCATTTCTTTCTCTTCGTTCCTCTCCTTGTTGAGGAGTTAACCTGATACTTCACCATCAATTCCAATACAGGGTGTTATGGAGGTGAAGTGCCTTTAGAACTTTAGGTTGCCATATAGCAACGTGGGTAGTCGACTTAGTTTAAAGATCATGTACCTATCACAAACTATGGACCGCTGCAATTGTACCTGTGATTATGAATCCATAGTTAGCTAAACTACTTATTGATAGGAAACAGTAAATCAGCAGTGGTGTTTCAAGTTTCAAAGAATTTGAAGTTTAATTTGTAACTTGGAAGAATTTGATTTTAAGAATTTGAGGTTTGATTTGTAACTTGGGAAAATTTGATTTTAAGAATTTGAGGTTTGATTTGTAATTTGGAAAAAAATGATTTTAAGAATTTGAGGTTTGATTTGTAACTTGGAAGAATTTGATTTTAAGAATTTGAGGTTTGATTTGTAACTTGGAAATATTTGATTTTAGGAATTAGAGGTTTGATTTGTAACTTGGAAGAATTTGATTTTAAGAATTTGAGGTTTGATTTGTAATTTGGAAGAATTTGATTTTAAGGATTTGAGGTTTGATTTGTAATTTGGAAGAATTTGATTTAAAAAATTTGAGGTTTCATTTGTAACTTAGAAGAATTTGATTTCAAGAATTTGAGGTTTGATTTGTAATTTGGAAGAATTTGGTTTTAAGAATTTGAGGTTTGATTTGTTACTTGGATATATTTGATTTTAGGAATTAGAGGTTTGATTTGTAACTTGGAAGAATTTGATTTTAAGAATTTGAGGTTTGATTTGTAATTTGGAAGAATTTGATTTTAAGGATTTGAGGTTTGATTTGTAATTTGGAAGAATTTGATTTAAAAAATTTGAGGTTTCATTTGTAACTTAGAAGAATTTGATTTCAAGAATTTGAGGTTTGATTTGTAATTTGGAAGAATTTGGTTTTAAGAATTTGAGGTTTGATTTGTTACTTGGAAGAATTTGATTTTAAGAATTTGAGGTTTGATTTGTAACTTGGAAGAATTTTATTTTAAGAATTTGAGGTTTGATTTGTAAGTTGTCAAAAATTTCGCAGAAATGGCGTACTTAACTGATAACTGGTTGTTTATTGTGTAGTTACATACTCGTAATATATGTTTAAACATAACATAGGTTTATACTTAGACAAAAAAATATATTACTTTGATGGGTATTTTTGATGTTGGGGATTTTTTATGCCTGTTGCCATATGAAAACGCATATGCCAAAAGTACAATATTTCATAGCATTTTTTTTGTTTTAATTTAAAGTTACATGGGATTAATTGCTTATCTAGAGCTATTTTTAAAGAGGGGGTACGAGACACATCCTCAGGAACTATCAGAATTTGAGAGGGAGGGAGGAGGGCCGACCTCTGCCCCCAAAATGAGATGCGGGAGTTCAATCTCGAACCTAGACAACTTCAGCAGCACGACCTCAGTACCTATGAACAAGGCCATATTGAGTCTGTAGCAGTTTATGCTGAGTTCCTGGGAGGTACAGACATACCTCATAAATGGTCATGTATATGTGTATTGGAGTGGGATCTGAGGCTTGTAGATGTTACCATAAAAACAACTACCAAGGGAAAATATATGGGGACCATTGGAGTTAATAATAATTTGAGGTAAAAAAAAATAATATGGGTACCATCCCACCTCCAATCTCATGAGAATGGTGGTCTACCTATCAATCTATATCTAAATTCAAAACCAGGGTTTGGAACGGAGTGAGAGATTGAAATGGAGAATATATGATGAAGTTTCATGAAGAAGACATTTTTCAACATGATGGGTTATTAGACGCAGCACACAATTCATGTGTGCTGCGTCTATTACATAGCGTATATGTATACATGTATACATGCGTACGCGGTTACTTTCTGTTTGGCTGATATACTAGCTATTGACGGTCAAGTAGATATAATAATATCTACTTGACTTATTTTGATCTATTTTGACTGCCTCTGTGGCGCGGTGGGAGTGTATCCGACTGCTACGCAAGAGGTCGTGGGTTCCCCACCCAGGATAAAACTTTGTGTGATGAGCATGATGGTTTATTCTGTGTCTGGGTGTTATTTATCTATAATATGTATGTATTTAGAAATATATAAGGATGTTTATCAGTTGTCTGGTTTCCATAGTACAAGCTCTGCTTAGTTTGGGATCAGATAGCGTTGTGTGAGTTGGTCCAACATATTATTATATTATTATATATTATATTAATAATATAATAATAATGTTTTATTGCGTCCAATAAATAGTTTACATAAATTTGTGATTGGAGCCTCCTTTTAAGTAGAAAATGCCTGTATTAAGAGACTCCGCTCTTCCATAACTTGCTTATATTAAAACCCATTAATGTACTTAGCGTACAATAAAGTAATACGATTAAATAAACTTATTTTCTATAATTTTGTGTGTGTTTGTGTGTGTGTGTGTGTGTGTGTGTGTGTGTGTGTGTGTGTGTGTGTGTGTGTGTGTGTGTGATGTAGGTATAGGTAAACGGATAAAAGAGCTATAAGAAAGATCTTACACGAGTCTGTCAGCAACTGATAAGGAAGACACTTTTTACGATATATATAAAACGGTTGCTACATGACCTTCCATCATATCACATTTGTCCAGATTATTATACTTATCGTAGTAGGTATAAAATATTCACAAAGTCATGTGAATTAAGCATTTTCTCATGATATGACGCAGTACGTTCCTAGCATAATCTTTTGGTATTTAAATACATAATTAAAACGCATCTAATCAATAAATACTAAATATTATTACCTTTATAACTTGTGATTGATAATCATAAATGCATAAGATTGATTTTAATCTTTTAATTTTTTTATTCCTTATTTACCACGTAGACTATACGTACGCAGGAGGTCGTGGGTTCGATCCCCACCCAGGATAAAACTTTGTGTGATAAGCACGATGGTTTATTCTGTGTCTGGGTGTAATTTATCTATTAAGTATGTATTTAGAAATATAGTTGTCTGGTTGCCATAGTACAAGCTCTTCTTAATTTGGGATCAGATGACGTTGTACCAAGATATTATTATTTTATTATTATTATTATTATTAATCTTTTTTACACGCTTTATGACTATACAACGAGAAAGATGTGTTGTTTCAATTATCTAACTCATTTATTTATCAATCAAAAAGTTTTCAATAAGAAATCATCAACAAAAAGCCTATGCAATAACAATGCCATCGAATTTTGCATACCGAGGGATACAATACTCATGCTATCAACTGTCCACTGCTGTTTGACAAAACTTTAATACAATCCACAAACGCTAGACTTTATCTACCTAACTATACAAATTTAACATTTGAATTTGAGTCACAAGACTATATTTAAACTAAGGGATGCTAAACACATAAGCAAGCCAACATCGGCAGGCAGTAAAATCGAATATAATATAGATGAATGTAAGGAAAAAAAAAACGATTTTGCCGCACTTATAATATACACTAGGCCGGGCAACAGCAGTAATTGCTTCGGGTCGGCTTTAACCTTCAACAAATACTGTCGAATCGAATGATGTGCGAGCCGAATTAACTACCCGATTGGCACTAGTTAAAATAAGTCGAACATGTGTAATACGTAATTACTTCGGGTCGGCTTTTTTGTTCAACAAATACTACTGATCCGTCAATGCCGACCTGCTTATGTGTCTAGCAAGCAAAATGGCAAACTAATGCACACATAGATAACCATATATTGCAATGTCACACTTATAAACAATAGTCGTAAAAGTAAGTAAGTAAGTATTTAATTATCACGAGCGAAAAAGAGAAAAATATAATCCGCTGCTTTCATCTATTAACGCTGGCAATGACTGACATATAAAAACTAAGCCGATTGTATAGATTTCAAGCCTTTTTACTTAAAATATTATTGCTCAAGTTGTACTTATGCAATTTGCAACTTGCATACAAGTAACTTGCCTAATGGAGTCGCGCCCTTAACTTCTATTGCGGTGGCGTGTAGCTGTGATTGGGAGACCGTCAAAGCTATTACGTCTACAACATCAATTTAACAAATATACAAACGACATTTCTGGAAATCCGTTCAAATATTTGGTGCAAACGCCTACATTAATTTGTGAAAATGATTCCTATTTGTGAATTTACATAGAACTTGTGTAATTTAATTAATTTCTTAATGATTGTGTGCCATTGATGTGTGTATAGAAACTAATTAGTGAATAGTATACGTTTCTAACGATGACAACCCTACATGAGGACAAAAATCAGAAATACCTTTAAAATAAATAACCTTTTCTTAAAAAAATAGGTAGATGGCTGAATACAATTACACGTATTTAGGTACTCCAAATGCATAGGTAGGTATACCGTAGTGGGTGATTAATAATTTTACAGTAATCAGACAATCAGTCTTAGAATTATATTCGCCGACGATACAACGTGTTCAAGAATTTCTTATCAAAATATAATATTGCCGGTCAAGAAATGACCGGCAGTCATGACGTCATAATGTAGTATTTCGTACATACTTGTACCAATTCGAGCTTGTACACGAAACTTTTTGTGGTTCCTTGAAAAAATACTTCACATTTTGTTTTATGACTATTAGGCACCTGTCCCACAGACCCCTGTCCGCGAGAAAGCGAGTAGTGATTTTATCACTCACGAAACGTGCATAATTATATGGATCCCGTGTAAACAAAAGAGATACAGGTATTAATAGTTGATTGCCGATCGTTCGCACTGCCGGCAATTAGGTACTCGCTCTATACTGCTTCTCTTTTGTTTTCACGGACGGGATCTACAATATACTATTGCACGTTTATTGTGCGATAAAATCGCTACTCACTTCTCGCTCACCGCCGGCAGTGGGACAGGTGCCTTATGCCAGTTGTAATACATCCTTAATATTAAAGTGTCATCTACGAAACAAAATCGTATCCACATCACTAATGTCATTGTTTACCGATTGATACATACGTGAATACGCAGTGCTAATGACCTAATTTAATCCAACCAACCCTATTTAATATCACGGTCGACAGATTTTAATCTACTCAATTATCTAAATGAACTAATCTCGTAAATCGTTTAGCTTACAAAGAATAGAATTGGCGTAAGGAATTAATTGAAAACTGGCACACCCTCTTCGTGTCAGAGGCGGGAGTGGAGTCACATTAAAAGCATTTTTCACGTGCCGAGCCACTTACCAAGGTATCCATGTATATTGCAGTGAACATTGTAAAATCAGACGACTATGCAGGAGAGTATTTCGAAAACCGTATTGAGTTTAACTTGCCTGCTAAACACTGGGAATGTAATAAAGCAGGCCAGGCGAACAGGAGGTAAGTATTCTAGGTTTTCAGTAACACCTATTTGTTCCTGACAAAGCTGTTAGTCTAATTCAAATCAAGAAAACTACAAAGCTCAATTTCCAAGTGCTATTTTTTAGGAAATGTTCAAGTAAAATCTATAACTTTGACATTTCTACCACGTATTACGTTCATGCAACTAATTTCGGTGGACTTTAACACATACATAGGGACATATAATATTTACCTATCATTTATGATGCTAAATACATAGATTGACGCGACTTCAACAAAGTTGATTCAGATAATACCAAAATAAAGTTGAAAACTATATTGTTGTCAATGTTTGATAATGTTACTTAGGTTTAAGATAAGAAAAAAATTTACTTTGGTAAGTAAAGATTCTGCAATAAGGCCATTATTTTCTTTCTTTTGCAAGACAATTATACTTATTCAAGAAGCAGTTATTGGACCAATATTCAAGCACATATAGTTTTGACATTGTAAGTGGATGCTCTTACTATGTTGTGCCCATTGAGGTTGATATATTCCATCTCGTGTATTCTTCTTTTGATATTTTTGATCTCTTGTTTTTGCACCAGTCCTCTAACATGGTTTATAATATAATGGTGGCAGCACCTAACATGCATAAACAGTTTATAAACAAAGAAACATTGTAGACATTGGTAATTTAAAAATAGTGGCCACATTTTTTATTGCCTGTTCTATTCTCTGGATTTACCCATTGTTTGCGAACAGGCATTACATGTACATGTAGAATCGACTTTTCACACGTGTAGTATTTTGCTTCCTAAGGGAATAAAGAATTTTTATTATTTATTATTATTTTAAAAACGGTTTTTATTTATCTTAGTTGAGCAAAATAACAACTGACATACCGAGCTCGTTAGGCAATTTTCAACTGAAACATTCAGCCTGTCCATCTCCTGTCCACAATTACCCCATCTCGGCAACTCGGTGTTCCAGTTCTATTCTATTCGAGGCATGAAAGGGCTTCGGTCACAATGCACTGGCTTATTGCATAACTTCATTCTACAATAGCAACACTTGAATGTTGGAAAGAACACGAAAATAGCATTAACGTTGCCAAAAAGTTTTGATAAATGAAAATGAAATTGTTGTACGTTTGTTGCTGTTTACGTTAAGTAGTATAATATCGACACAGAGATTGTTGAATTAATATAAGTTTAAACAGTTAATAATAGGTACGTTTATTTACATAATGCACGCAGAAACTATGTTAACCTGTAGGTTAACGTACTCGTAGTTTCTGCATGTTGCTCGACGTAATAACGATTAGGCTTTCGCCTAAAAATCATTACGTCGAGGTAATTTCATTGTGAAAGATTGAAAATCTGAAACAAATATATTCCTTCACTTTTAAAATATTAGGAATTCAGAAAACTTCTTGTATATAGTATTTATAATACATGTTCTCTTGGACATGAATTATAAACATTAGATACATGGTTAGTGGTGGATTAAACATTTCAGCTTACGTAATGAAACAATTTGGATACATTCAAAACGTTAATGAAAGAATAAGGGAAGAGTGCTCGAAAAAGTTTGAATATGGAGGTCAGTATGAGAGAAAGGCGTACACTTAAAGTCACGTACCTATCTATAGAGGAAAATAAGGAACTGATACACAATGGCAGAAGGCCGAGGGATAACGAGACTAACGTAACACAAAGAATAAGATAAGACCTCTTAGAGGATAGGCTAAAATATATTCGACTTGTCAGGTACAGGCATAGAGAATAGTTTAGAAAGTAGGTTAGGTTATATCGAAATAGTGAAGACTAATCCGGGAATGAAAAAAAATCTTCGCACAGTAAAATTGTCTCAGAATGTAACCTAAAGAGTCTTGGCTAGAACTAATGAGGGTTAATGGATCTGCAGTACAGTAACATAATTCGAACAGACTTTCTTCTGTTCAAGAGATGTCAGGACAATCAAAAATCGTTTGACAATTATGTGAGAAGATCATCATTTATTCAGCTTAAAGACTATTTATATGTATACTAGCTGTCCCGCGCAACTTTGTCTGCGTATATTTTCCCTATAATCCTATGTTACTTCTAATACCTCCAAGAATATGTGTACAAAGTTTCATGATGATCGGTTGAGTAGTTTTCGCGTGAAAGCGTAACAAACAAACTTACATTCACATTTATATATTAGTCGGGATAGGGATGAACTAGCTGACCCGCGCAACTTCTTGCGTGTAATAACTCTTCAGCTTTATACTATTAGTAGGTATAGATGAGGACAATATATTGTAAGCTATAATACATTATAACTTTAAATATTGTGGAGAAGGGCACTTTATATCAACCAATTCTTATATGATATGATTTTTGTTGTTCCCCGATAGAGACTTGCGAACTCAGATAAGAAGCGCGGTATGGTGACATTTAGATCTTTGTCAAACAAGAATTTGGGTGATACAGGATACTGTTAGGCGAAGCTTACGATCAGGCAAACGACCGACTCATCTCTTTATTTCGTAGTACTTATAAAAAAACTCGTAGTAAGCGCTTGCTTACTTTGTCCTTTATAGGATTAACCTTAAAAGGTCAAATTAACATTCTTTTTTTTAATTCTTTGCAAAATTCCAGCAAAAAAAAACTCAACCATATAATTTTAAAAAAATGTGACTTTGTTAACAAATTATGCTTTAACTTTTTTTTCAGCAGAAATTCCTGAAGCGTTAACAATTGCAGAAACGTTCCTTTGGAGTCCCTAGCGCTTTTTTATTTTGTGAAAAAATATTTCTGCAAATTAATCTTGTTAAGAGAATTTAACTCGAAGATAAACAAAAGCTTTTTTCAATAACAAAGTTTGTAAGAACTTTAATACGGATCGTGGCACACCAAAATTATGACGAAGTGAGAAACTCCTCTCGAAGTACATAATTCTTTTTTGGCATTTTTTTTTTCGAACTTGTCTGTTACAAGAATAAAAACAAAACGGAGATTTGTGACAATGGGGTCAATCGGGCCTGTCACGTTTGCCGCAAAAAAAATATATAAGATTTTTTTTTTTTCTCAAAAATAAAAGGAGACTAGCACCGATTGTAAAAATGGCGATAACCTGCCATATTGTTTACTGTTTTGCATCATAATGTATGAAAGTCAAGGTGTACAATACAACATACATACAAACATATCAACCCATATGCTGTCCCATTGCTGGGCTGGGGCACAGGTCTCTTCAGTAGAACTACTAGTATAGTATTATATTATCTGTGGTAGAACCAACTATGGCAATTTCCATATATGCAGATCTATTATAGATCCTGGGGGAAATTGCCTTAATCGCCACACCTGGCGAACGGGTTGGCGATCGCAGTAAGGTTTTAAAGTACACAGAGGACGCTCCTGCCCGTCCTTCGTTCTGAAAGTCCCTTAGTCGCCTTGACAACACCCACGGGATGAGATGGGGCACAATAAAACACATGACACAGTTAGAAATTTCCTGGTAATAATGTATTTGACTGACTTCAAATCAGTCTCATTTTATGGAACGTTGTCACATTCGACACCCATTGTATACCTACATTTATCTTTATCAAATGCATACTTGTAACTTCACATTTTCTATGACGAATATTTTTTTTTTTTTTTAAACGACTCCCGCAATAGGGTACAAGCCCTGTGTCGCGGGGACTTTACAAACATACAAGTCAGGGACACAAAGTACACCCAGACCCGGAACAACACTTTGTGGACCACACAAAGTGGTGTCCCGTGTGGGAATCGAACCCACGACCTCTTGCGTAGCAGTCGGACACATTCCCACCGCGCCACAGAGGCAGTCTTATAATTATATGTCTTCACTTTGTATGGTAAGAATAAAATAATGTATTGTACAAACAAATACCTAATTCGGCTCAATTACCGGAATAACCTTTTAAATGGACAACAGACGATACATGACATGCCATCTTTCCTCTATAATAATTCCCTAAACTGTACTGCGAAAGTCAAATTTTCCACAACGACAAATGGTTCTAAATTTAACTAAGACGAAACTACACAAGACTAATTTGCTAAACACAATATTGTAACTACACTAATTATGACTTGTTCTTCGAAGAGTAATGAAGGAAGTTTCAAGGAACAATGCGTTTATTTGAATATTGATGGATTGCTGTTTTAATTGTAGTATTTAGATTTTGGTGACTTACGGGTAAATTAGTTTAAATTATGTTACCTTGCATGAAATTTGTAATATGATTTTCAAAACAAGTTGGTAGTTACAATGTTATCTTACACGATAATGTGGCAAGAAGAAAAACTTCAAGCGAAGATCAGATTTGCCCAAATTTGTCTTCCCTGTAGATGGTTTATAAATTCTTTCTGAACGCAAGAATGCCTTTGAAGTTAAGATAAAAACATTGATTTTTTATTCGTATTATTTCATTTTTATCAATAATGAAAGAGATAGCACCAAGCCATAAATAATGAAAGAGATAGCACCAAGCCAATAGAAGGCTACACACACGAGTTCGGAGCCCAACTAGGAAAGTATTTTTATTTTACAAAAGATTCGCTCCAAAGTATATAACACTTTGGAGTGACACAAACGAGTTTGGAGTCTAACTGGAAAGGTATGTCCATTTTACAAAATATTTACTCCAAAACATTAAACACTTTGGAGCGACACACACGAGTTAGGAGCCCAACTACGAAAGTATTTTTATTTTACAAAAGATTCACGCCAAAGTATAAAACACTTTAGAGTGACACAAACGAGTTTAGAGCCTAACTGGAAAAGTATTTCCATTTTACAAAAGATAATTTTCAACAACTTGTATTATCTATGACAAACAGGTACCAGTAATATCTACTTATACACTTTATACACCTTATATTCATATATTCCTTAATATATCATCGTGTCGTAATTCTGTAAGCTCATACGAGCTTTCAATACGTAATATGGAGTAAACACGCGATTCTGAATATTAACGCACGGCTGTACCTCCAGTGAATCGAGTATGAATGTGAGCCGAATAGGGTTGTGCACATTATATAAGAGGAGAAAGGACAATGTTATCGCTCTTTCTTCTATTCTGAGCACACCCCAAGTAACTTGAGGTAGATACACACTTTGACACGAGCAAAGAATCCCCCCAAAGCCGAGCAAAGAGTTACCCCAAGTAACTTGTGGTAGATACACACTTTGACACGAGCGCTTCACGGAGGCGACGCTGAACTAGTCTACCCGTGACCACGGCCGTCGCAATACGGTCGAAGCGTCGGGCAATAAACAAGGTATTTTAGCTTAAATTTGATTTTTAGATTAAGACCCGTAATATATATATATATATATATTTTCATAACGAGCAAAGAATTTGTGTGTGCATCACTGTATTACGGAAGAATAACTGACACTGTGGGGGTAGCGTCCAAAACGGTCTATAGCTTAGACCTACCACCATTCCTTATGATCACAGCGAAAAAGGCGTTGTTTGCCATAAATCAGTTTAAATTACCTAATGGAACCAATATGATACCCAACGATTGCCTCATCCTCATGGCGATTCGACAAATGCGGTCACTTCCTAAAGAGATACGCACGAACAACGCTTGTTCTACGATTACCGTGCACAAAGTACGTATTCCCACACATTTGCATTGTCTGAGTCACCTTATATCCTATCAAGCAAGATGTAACCACCCAGACATTTAACCTATCATATCCGCTCAACTCAGATTTGGCTGCAATTACAACTTACCCTTTCATTAATCTATTCGAGACAGCTCATTTCCGCTTCACTCAAAACGCAGCCTAATGCTTAAAGAAGATATAAGTTTGTTGTTATGTTATACAAACAAACAATGTGTGATCAAAGACCATCAATCAATCGGCAAACAAAACCATTAGTTATAATGACAAACAATATCGCTTATTTTAGTGGCATGAGTAAGAGCAACGCTAACAGTTGTTATTCCTGAATCATGTACTCTAGTACATTTTATATTAAAGTATATTTTGAACGAAGATATAAAAAAATATGAGCAAACACTACTGAAGTGGTTTAATACTGTAAAACGGCATAATAAGCGCCATTTAGCAAAGAGAGGTATTTGCTTAATGGCGCTAATTATGCCGTTTTTTAGGAAATTAGCGCAACCCCGACTCACTTTTGACAGATTTTTGTCATTAAAAATAATAAAAAATTCGTGTGACCGTGTCATTTTGAATTTTTAAATAACAGATCTTTCGCTAAACGATTCCTCATCTCTCTCTTTTTCCATTATCATCGTGACCTAATTTTTATCTAAAATCAATCTTATTGCAAATTAAAAGTTTTCACAGCTTAGGGTTGGCACCTTTTGCAAAACATGAATATTACAATTAATCTATAAGACTTTACCAGCTTATCCCTATAATGCTTTTGTTTCTGCTAGCATATAGTAAAAGTGATCAAACTGTTATTACATTTCAGTATTTTCATCACGACATAAGAAGGTGATTAGACTTGCCTTTCAAAATAAATTAAAGATAAAATTGATCAACAAATATTTGATCCCCTAGGGATAAAAGATAATCTGCCGGATTGGGAGAGATTTTGTCTTTGCTTAAATCTTACTTTAATCATTTGCTCAAGCTTCTAATCTATCGGTTGGAACTCTCTTGCCGACCATAATTTATTTTGTAATGACTGTAGGTAAGCCAACGAAAATATTTCAATTACAAAATAAATACGAAAGAAATTATAACAGAGTAAATACGAAATTATCTTTTCTTAGAGACCTTATATCCCCGCAGTGGAAACATTATTGCCTTAATCACTATGTTTTTTTTTCGTTTTCGCGGCAAGCCCGCGCGCATGCGTGGTGCAATTTTAAGCGCAGCCCTCTATATACCATTATGACAAGATTTTAACAGTTAGAAACGCGGGCTTGACGCGAAAACGAAAAAAAAGATAGAGAATAAGGACACTGCAAGAATTTTGTGTGCTTGATCATCATAAGCTAGCACATTACCTATATATTTTTTTTTTTATCATTTTCCACGTCTAAAAGTAAAATTGCACAATATTGCTATGTACACCGTACGACATGTGCGGATTCACTGACGCCCCGGTCTGCATCGCATCATGGCCCGTGGCTCTCATAATAAATTATACACTGACGGACTTATAAACTGCATCAAAGTAATAGACGACTTTGAAATAAATATTTTAACCAAGTATGCAAACTTTCTATACAGATTTAAATTGAAACCTCTAGATTGGTTCGTGAACTTTAAAACAGCGTAGGATCATATCTTTAAGTTTAAGTTTATGTACTGGAAAGGACCTTAAGACCTTTTTTGAAGAAAAAACAGAAGTTTAAGGAAAAATTGTTTAATTAAAAAATTGGTTTTAACAATAGACACAAACTTTATGCAAGGGTTTATTTGTGTTTTAATAAGGTGTATTACCCCCACGTGCCCTTATTACGGATTCTAATCGGTTCCGCATAGAGCGGCTGTCACTGTCGTAGGCGAAGGGTTTCTCGCATATACAGCTCTTTTTAAATTGTCCCAAACATGCTCGATGGGATTAAGATCCGGGCTGCGTGCTGGCCAATTCATTGTACGTATCCCAACCTCTTCGCAATAATGTTGAACTTGTGCAGCTGCATGCGGCCGGGCATTATCCTGCATTAAAGTAAAATTTTCGCCTATGAATCCCATGTAAGGCACCACGTGATCTTCTAATATCTCTGTTATGTAGCGATGTGCTGTCAAACCCCCTCTATTACCGTTTTGACGGACCATGTCTATGAACACAAGTTCTGTTCGCCCGTTCATCGATATGCCACCCCAGACCATACATGAACCGCCTCCAAAAGGAACACGCTCCTCAATGCAACTTTGAGCATATCGCTCCCCACGTCGACGATAGACTCTTCTGCGACCATCTGCACCATATAAACATGTCCTACACTCGTCCGTGAACAATACAGAGGCCCACTGCTCTTCTGTCCAATTCAGGTGATGACGCGCAAATCTTAAGCGAGCTTGTCTGTGAGCTGCAGACAACTTTGGACCATTTGCTGGTCTAAAAGGGGTGATAGCCGCTTCCTTTAACCTTCTTCTTATTGTTCGTGCACACACGTTTTTTCCACGCACTTCATTAAGCTCGGTTTTGATGTTAACTGACGTGAGGAAACGATTTCGCAGGGAAGTTGTAACAATAAATCGGTCATCACGACCTGTGGTTGCTCGAGTTCTGCCTGTACCACGTCTCCTCCTGTAAGAACCTGTCTCTACAAACCTTCTGTATATTCTACAAACCGTAGACTGGTTTAAATTTAAATTTCTACCAATCGTTCGTTGATCCAAGCCCTCCCGCACCAATGCTACAATTTGTGCCGCTTGTTCGGACGAAGTATCCATATTATGGTTCAAAAACTCTCGATGTGTTAAAAAACTAACCCAACAATTATGCTGGTAACAATAATTCAATTGACCAAACAAAAAAAATCAATGAGAATTAATTTAAAACTTTGCTATAAATAACACGCAAATCTGATACTACGAGTAAATTTTCTTTTCCCGGCTATATTCATTTGTTTTACCGCAGTTCTATTTTTAAATTTAATTTTTTTTTAAGATTAAGAGCCAGTCTTTCCATATTTATATAATTTAATCTAAAAAGTTTGCATACTTATTATAAAAAATCCTTTTAGAGTAAACCTGAACTTTGATGCAGTTTATGAGTCCGTCAGTGTATATTAAATACAGGTGGCCGGCTCCCTGCAAAAGCGCTCGCTAGCAGCAGTGCGACCTCGCAGGCCGTTAGGCCCCTTGTTAACGAAGCGGCTTTCTAACTTGCGCTCGTTTAAAACCGTGGATCACTGTTTTAATCCGTGTCTACATCCCGTCGTCAGTTAAGTATAGGACACTATGGAGCAGGGATGTTACGTAGCCTCGACTCCAATTCAGAAAGGTCGGAACTTCCGATTGATTTTACACCTCCGACTCCGACTTCGGCGCCGTGTCTACGACCGGTGCGCAGTCGAGTACGGCAATTAGTTACAGCTTGTTGACGAGGCACCCGACCTCGTCAACAATAAGACAAGTACTTATGCACCGCGAGGTGCCGCCTACCGACGCAAAAAGGTAATAAACCAAGATTTGCTGATTACATTAATTCAGGAACAAATAAGATACTCAACATATTTAAAGAGATCCTTGGTTCATTCGAAAATATTTAGTAAATTTTTGGTCACATAGCATCAATTGTCTTTTAACCACAATATAAAACCCTCAAAATTCGTGTCTTTCAGCTATAATAAGATGGATCCAATACCTACTGGCTACTGTTTTTGTACTATAATTTACCTTTCGTAATTTAAATTTCCTGTACAAATACAAAGCGATAATTTATTCTTTCTGCTTAGCACTGAGCACAAAATTATCTACCTACTTGACGAACGTTCGGACAAAACAATGACAAACGACTGAATGAGGTCGCACTTCAGCCGGCTAGCCACCGGGTATATGACCGGAACAAACCGTGATCGTGAACAAGGGGCCTTAACGGAGCCCTAAGTACAGTCTGCATATAAATTTAGATGCATTAAATTCTTACAGCTATTTTTTAACATCTTGTATTGTTATTAGATATGTACCTACTAATATAATGTGGTTATAAGCGATACCTAATACCACAGTCGGTGCAACATGGTAGAAATGTCAAAAAATTTAATGGTAAATAATGCACGATCATATTATTTCTCATGTTTTATTAATTTGTTATCAAATCATGTAACGCCAAAGACTTAGGTAATAGTTAGTAGATACCTACGTACTAAATTATCCCAAAACAATTCATAATCAAATCCACATCAATTCAAGTAAGAATTAATCTATTAGCGGATATGTTTTGTTACTTTTAAACATGCATATTTGGTTTACTTAAACATAAAGTTATTTAGTGTTATGTAAAGAAGCCAAGAGGGGGTAAAAAATGCAATTTTGATCTACAAAAACATTCTGGTTCTTACCTATACTAATATTATAAAGCTGAAGAGTTTGTTTATTTGTTTAAACGCGGTAATCTCAGGAACTACTAGTCCAAATTGAATATTCACTGTTGGATAGACCAATAGAAGCGGAGCAGCAATGAGAAATGTTGCAAAAACGGGGAAAATTTACGCAGACGAAGTTGCGCGGGACAGCTAGTTTACAATAAAATAAGTTTTAAGTAACAATGCAAACGTTGTAGGTAGGTATATGTACATAAAACCGTCCATTCCTAAGACCTATCACTCCTGTCGTGAGGGATGCGAACAAATCTAATAAATTTCCTTCTTCCAATGTCACGTTACGCCTTGGGATACTTTCACAAATGTAACGTCTTTCAGTTGATCTCAGGACTCTTGTTCTCAGTGACCCAACTATTGTAACTGAATCTTAAGAGATTATTTTACCTGCTACATATAGGGTTGATTATATATGATAATTGTAGTTTTAGGAAGAGTAACTAAAACATATTTGACGTATACCCTACCACTGTTTCATATTTGTGTCTCTAGGTCTGCGCCAAAAGACCTGTCAAAATCGTTATCTGGGTTTTTTCGCGTCAAGCCCACACTTTTAACTGTCAAAATCTTTACATAATGGTGTACAGAGAGCTGCGCTTAGAAATGCATCGCGCACGCGCGCGGACTTCTTTGAGCACACAATTCACGCAGGCTTGCCGCGAAATCGAAGAAAAACATCGTGAATAAGGACCCAGGTACGTACGCGGGTGCGTAGGTTTTGGCATGAAATGATAAAAAGAAACGCGAAAAATAGTTACGTCTAGTAGGACACTCGTATGCGCATTTTAAATAAAATTCGCCTATTCTAAAACCGCTCAAGGCTCATGGTGGTGTATTTGACTCGTGGATGAAGCCGTCGAATCTGTAACCGCAGAGGCCTTGTACCAGTAACAAGCTCCATGTTTTGAAATAACCTGAAGCGGTGTTATTACAAGTTTTTAACGAGAACAAGTTATTTTAACAAATACCTACATTCTCCCCTAGTCCTTACGTTGAATTTTTGATCTGTACTAATATTATAATGCTGAAGAGTTTGTATGTTTGTTTGAACGCGAAAATCTCAGAAACTACAGGTATGAATTAAAAAATTATTTAACTGTTGGATAGCCCATTTATCGAGGAAGGCTATGTGTTATATAACATAACGCTACGACCAATAGGAGCGGAGCAGCAATGAAAAAAGTTTTGCAAAGGCAGGAAAAATTAACGCACACGAAGTTGCGCGGGTACTGTTAATATAAAATTGCTTAAAAAATTCAGTAGTTTTACAAGATTTTTATTATTCCATAAAAATATAAAAGAAGATGATAGATAAAATAAAAGAATTAGAATTATTTATAACCAAACCAAGATAAAAACATGATTACAACTGACGAACTTGGCTAAATACTTTTTGTTATTTATAGCGCAGACGGAACCTATATTTGAACAGACAGGGGTTTAGCCGACATTGGCGCGTACAGGACCTATATATGGAGTCCAATAATTTACTAAATCAACAGAGGTACGTACTTACACGTCTGTATGATTTAGTAAATTGTTGGACTCTTATCTTATTTAACCTAATATTTTTTATATCTGGAGAAACAGTGCAAGCTTTATAAGTATTGTGTGTTATCTCGGATTCGCTTAATAATTACATTAGTCAAATTTTTGCGTGAAATAGTTTGCTTTTAAACACTTACGAATTTATATTATTAGTAGGATTGGTCTTCTGATTTTAAAACAGGCTTAAAAAGTAGAACGTCCAGACAGTACGAGATTGCAGCATTGACAGCATTGTAGAAATCGTTTATTTATTTAGGTTTGTAAGTACTTTTTTTATATATATATATATATTTTTTTTTATTTATAAAAGACGACTCCCGCATTAGGGTACAAGCCCTGTGTCGCGGGGTACTTTACAAACATACAAGTCACGGACACAAAGCACACCCAGATTCGAAACAACAATTTGTGGATCTCACAAAGTGGTGTCTCGTGTGGGAATCGAACCCCCACCGTGCCACAGAGGCAGTCAAATATAGTAAGTTGATATATTATAATTCTTTGTAGTTTGCTCTTTAGTGAGTCACATTTCTTATGAACAGTTCTACAGCTGGGAATAGTTGATGTGGAAGGGTCAGTTCTCACATCATCGGTTCTGCCTTTAATATTATTAAGTGAGAGAAACTTTCGTATGATTTCATTTGCTTTGAGAAATTATTTGCGGGCACTTCCTTATAGCATAGAATCAATAAATCTTCAAATAGTTCTTCATACTAGTGTAAAGACAGGGACGGATTTGCATTTTGCCTATTCCCATAAGGCGCAGTAACCCTAGGACCTAGGGCTGCCAGATAGTAGGGGCGACCAAAAATGAAATAGTAGCGTACTACTAATGTAAGTGGGTGGTACTAAGGGGTCGTTAAATTCGTATGTCGAGTGAAATATATGTATTTTTTTGTGTTTGCTCCGCGGAAAGGGGCGGCTGGCTACTACTGGCTGGTACTTACTACATGGCCTGTCGCGTAGGGCGGCCAAGACTGCATATCCGGCATTGTGTTATTTATTGTTTCCAGACCATTTAATCAAGGGTTCATAAAGAGATCAATCGCTTATACGTTATAGGTTTTATTCACTTTGTACAAAAGGTTAACTAGCTTTAAGTTGGAACGTGCCAAGTAATAAATAATAAACAAGCGCCTACCAAATATATAGCAGCGACAAAAATCGTAACACATACACACTATTTAAAGTTACAATCTCCAAAGTTCATACTACGATCAGAGATACTGATGTTGTGATGGCGGTAAAACAAGTGTTTATAAATATAAAGGCCTAGTTGGCGCCATTATTACAAAACGCCACCAAAAAGCTACGTAAGTACATTGTGATATTTGACAGTCCCATAACAAAATTCCAATTTAAATCCAGATGACGGTTTTAAAAACTTTGTTTAAAAGGTTGTGTTGAAACAAACGAATATAAAAGGCAAAATTATACCTACATAAGGCACCTGTCACACCAACGGCGAGAAAGCAAGTAGAGATTTTATCGCTCAGGAAACATGCATACTTATGTAGATCCCGTGTGAACAAAAGAGATACAGATATTAATAGTTGATCACTGGCCGTTCACATTGCCAGCGAGTACTCGCTCTATACTGCATCTCTTTTGTTTACATGGACGTGGTCTACAAAATACATCTACTGTACGTTTCTTGAGCGATAAATCGCTACCCGTTTCTCGCTCATCGTCGTTGGTGAGACAGGTGCCTAACTCACGCAGGGATTTGAGAGAGTGCTGTATAAAAATATACCCTCGTTATTATATTAGCTTTGAATGTCCAGCAGAAAGTAATTACTTTTGACGGTTTGTGATGTATCATAGCTGAAATCAAACGTGATTTTCTAAAAGAATGGAGTTTTAAAGCTGAAACCAATAATCAAATTATCTCAAAGATTAGTGTTACAAAAAAAAATGTTTTGTGATCTTTGACTTACAATAACTTTTTAGCGGCCCTCGGATCGATGGGGACTTTTGGGATTTTGTTTATGAACTACAAAAGGAAGATTCGTACAAAAGTAGAGTTCCTGAGGTTTAATAATTTTATGTAGTTTGTTTTCTCTGGATTATTAAAAGAGTTGTACGGGTAGAGTCACTGGCTAAAGCTAAACCTTACTAGATTTAGCTTTTTTAAATTGTATTATATTACAGCAAAGCTTCATAAAAATCACATTACACATACCTACGTATTTTGGTGAAAGAGTAACGGTCATCCATACATTCATCAAACAAGCTTTAGCGTTCACAACATAGTCAGAAAGTTAGTGTTAAGTATAATATAAAATACAATTAGGTTTTTATTTTTTAATCAACGTCTTGGAATCTACTAACTTAATTTTATCACAATCGTCCAAGTTCCTACGAGTATTTTCCACTATGTCCAACATAGTTTCATTAAAGGTCACTACAACCTATTGAACCAATAGATAATAGGTATACCTTATATATACCTGCATATATCGACCTCATGTACAAATATTTTCGAATATGCTATGTCGTAATCTTATAACGGTTCAGTGACAAAAATTTATAGCTTCAGTCATAAAATTATCGGCACCCACACTAAAACGCGCTCGTCAACGGATAGCTATGTTTTAACGTACCGTGTGCAAATTTTAAATACCTACCTATCGATGTTTACATTCATAACAAAAAACAACGATTATAAAATTTTAGGTCTGTAAAATCATCGTTTGTTTCAACACAACCTTTTAAACAAAGTTTATAAACCCGTCATCTGGATTGAAATTGGAATTTTGTGGTGGGACTGTCAAATATCACAATGTACTTACGTAGCTTTTTGGTGGCGTTTTGAAATAATGGCAGTAACTATGCCTTTATATTTATAAACACTTGTTTTACCGCCATCACAACATCAGTATCTCTGATCGTAGTATGAACTTTGGTGATTGTAACTTGAAATAGTGTGTATGTGTTACGATTTTTGTCGCTACTATATTTGGTAGGCGCTAGTTTATTATATTTCTTCCTCTAATTATAAAACTCAGTGATTCTCTGTCTAACTGTTCCTTCGCGTTCTTTTTCCGCGTGAACCTTAGGTACCAACGGAGCTATAAACGGCTATGAATCTATATAAGTTGTGAATGTTGTGATATTTTGTACTTGTATGAAATAAGCATTTACAGTTTACAATAAATATCTGGTCTAGTAATATACTCAATAAATCAAAAGCATTCAATTTTAAGATTTATTCACTTTGTATCTATTAGTACAATTTGTATTGTAAGGAACCTTCGTTGCGTCACCAAGAGTAGGTACTACTACTGTGTCAAGATTTTAATACATTTCCCAAACCGGTTTCTAATAAAACGGCTATGATAGACAGACGAAGGTCTCGAGAGTAATCTTTATATGGATTCTTTCTTTGCTTTGAGATCGAAAGCCGTAAAAAAATACGCATTGGCGCGAAACCTAAAGTACTCGTTGTGAGAACAGGCACAAAAACATGGTACTTTTAAATAGATTTACTTTTGCCTAATAAATCGTTTGTGGAGATTTTAATTTCTACATTCAAACGAGTTATCGATTTTTCGCACGATTTAGTTTGTGGGCTGAGAGGCTAGACAGAACAACGAAACAGAACGGATGAAAAATATTATTTTCTTTAAATTTTTTTTATTTTGTAATCTTTAGTTAATACAAACAAACACAAAAAAGATATAGCAAAACGAACTACGTTCTAACCGGGTGTCCATAAGACAACTCTCTCTTTTTTATATAGGTAATAGACAAGTCCGAAAACTATGACAAACTCACAATAAATAATAAAAAGTATGCAACAGGAAAAAAAATGTTTGAAATTGCAAATGCAGTTGACAGGTGCAGTGGATTTATCTGAAAACTGCATTATTCCACATGCATGGCACTCCTGCCATGCATGCTAAAAGGTAGACTTCAAAAGCCAAAGGTCAAAAGCAGAAAATTGGATGCCGAAATTCGAAGGTTGAAAGTCCAAAACTAAATGGAGAAAATAAAAGTAGGTACCTACATCAAAAAATAAATAAACAATAAGAAGTTGAGGCCCAATGAAACATTAAAACTATTTCCTGGCACCAACTTCAAAATGTTTTTCTTTTTAGTTATTTATAATTATACAATAAACATACACACAGAATAATTGCACATCCCAGTTTTGAAGGCTGTTTAATTTTTTTTATCTAAAATTACTCTTTATTGTCTCGTAAAAATGGAGGCCGCGAACTGAATGTAGAAAATATTTTTATTACGTACATATTCTTCTGTTGGGAACTTTGTAATTAGTAATGCGCTAAAATGTCTCATCAGTAAAGTAAATTCTTAAATCCTTAGGGAAAACCGACCATCGTTTATATTGAACGAAACTGTTAAGGGGGCATTACACTGAGAGAATTATTTATTTAGCACTACGTACACATCGAAACGATCGCCGGCCTCGCTCTTCCGCACACAACCATTACTTCACAGTGCGCAGGAGCACAGGTCAAAATAAAGTAGAATATTCGTTCGTACATATGTTAGATTACGAACGCCATGGTTATGGTAATACGAATATTCTCGTTTTTCCATTTTTCCGCAACTTCAAGATTTATTTGCGGGATCATATTAAGAAATATTCTTCAATTTCTTTATTTTATCTACTAGAAAAACTCTTACTACTCTGACTAGTGACACAATTTTTTTCGTGTCCTAATATTTAGGTTTTCTGTATAAATTTTTGAGAGAGCCGAACCCTGTTTCGCGTAATCTACCCTTAATGTAAAAAAGAAAACTGAGCAAGTGCATGTCGAGCCACGTACAAGGTAGGGTTCCGTAGTCACCCCGCCCCCCTTTTCCCATTCGAATAATGCGGCTTAAGAAGTGACTTTTCCGTTGTTTTTGTTTCATACTTTAGTCCGGTCAATTTAGACATAAAAATAGTGACCAAATAATGAAAATGCCGACAGAGCCAAACCTTCGTAGAGACCTTAGGTTTACCACAAGGAATAAAGTGTCAAAAGTCCCAATCAGTCCCATGTGCGCAAAGGGAGTTATTTGGGGCCCAAGGTCAAAATTATAGGTTTTTTGGATTTTTCTCGAAAACGGTAAGTTTTATCGAAAAAGTACCTCAAAGCAAAGGTGTAGATCTTAAAATTCTCTATAAAAATGGTCCTAATGATTTTTTCTGTAAAACCCACTATTTCCCAGATATTGCGCTTGTAAGAATCACGTTCTACATAATATGCACACATTTCCACACCACCTGTGAGGTAGTGTACTAGGCGCGTTTTTTTTAACGTGGTATCCCCGGTAGGCCTATTCCACGAACCTTTAAGACGTTATTTTCAGGAACAATAATTATTTAATAGTATGAAGATTATTGTTATGGGTTACTGAGTTTAACTGTCGTTCTAACTTTTTTTTATTACTTTATCATACTCTTCATATTCAACTTCAACAATCATGTTTTCTTCAATTTCTTCTTGTTCTTCTTCTTCTCCTTCCTGTTGATGAATGCTAAGAAATTGTTCAAATGAAGATGAATCAGTTGTCTCTTCATCAAAATCACATGAATCTTCCTCTCTTGTATTTTATTGAACATTTGAGCAATAGACACCTTGGCAATTGGTACACGCTGGAGAACACTGCAAACCTACTTTTTTACAGCCACATTTGGCACTACAACCTTTCTTGCAATTGCAAAAAATAATGTTAAGAAGTTTTTCTGGAGCAGGGGGCAGTAAAGTTCGAATCGGTTCCAAAGTATTATTTATCAATTTCCAACCCCAGTCTTCAGGGTTCAGTTCATTGCCTTGCCATGTCTGAACTTAATAGTATACTCAAAACAAATGTTGAGTAGCAGATGCCGATGTTGGTTAATGATATCCCACACGATGGGGTAGGTGAGAAAAAATCACTTCCCCACTTTACATATAGGGGAAAAACCTCAAAAAAAATATTTTCAAGATTTTATTCTTTCACTTTGTCGGCGTAAGTAATATGTGTATCCATGCAAAATTACAGCCTTCTAGCACTAAGCTAAACGACGAACGCACATGGTGAATCAATGAAGGTTTTGTTTTGCCATTTTGCTACGTAACCCTAAAAATGGCCTTAATGGAAAATACTTTTCTTTTTCCTGAAGTAACAATCACTTTATAGTTGTTTCAGCTAATGGATCGTCTTTCTTTTTTAATATAGGTATTGTCTTGTCTAGTCGTTGAATAATAACAGAATGAAGAAAATTGCAATTAGCATATAGATTTAAACTACATAATATTAAAGGAACCCTGTTGTACTTTAATCCTAATTACTGGGTATTTACTACTACCTACTTTGCATACCTTGAAGCTAAGGTCACTTGAAAATACCCTTTCATGATGAAAAAATTCATCATGAAAGACTGCCTCTGTGGCGCGGTGGGAGTGTATCCGACTGCTACGCAAGAGGTCGTGGATTCGATCCCCACCCAGGATAAAACTTTGTGTGATGAGCACGATGGTTTATTCTGTGTCTGGGTGTTATTTATCTATAATATGTATGTATTTAGAAATATTTAAGTATGTTTATCAGTTGTCTGGTTTCCATAGTACAAGCTTTGCTTAGTTTGGGATCAGATAGCGTTGTGTGAGTTGTCCCAAGATATTATATTATTAATAATATATTATTATATATTAAAATTTAACGAAAATTACCGAAATTATGTACTTGTATAATTAGGTACCTTAGATTACCTACCTAAAGGTGTTACTTCCACTTGGAAACGATTAACCCAGCGAAGAAAGCAGCTTTTTTAGCCAGTCAATTGAAAATTGAGTACGTAGGCAGCTTGAAACTCGGGAAAGGATAGACTACCTAGTTAATCTCGCTATATATCTACCTACCCACGGGCGCAGCCGGGAGACGTTCGTTAATAGATAATATGTAATTCAAAGGCACAACAGGAATAGTATAATTTTGAATTAGTACAGCCCGCCAACATAGGCCGCCTTATTACAAAGAGAAGACTAAATCAAGGTTTAGGCCAAGACTTTCAAGTCCAGGATTTAGTACTGTACTATTGGTCTTATTACAAAGCTTAGATAATCCGTGGACCAGCTGATACTAAAGGATCTTGCAATCAGCCACAGATTATAATCAATTTAGTTCATTCATTTTTCTTATCATTCAAAAATAACGTTCCGTTTTAAGCCAATATAATTTGAAAGTATAGTTTTCATTGAGAAAAAAATATTTAGACGTTCTATTAGCTAAATTATTCGCCATAACTACGTAATTTTCAAAATATAAACCTGACATAAAAGTCCTCGGCCTGCAATTTACGAATAATAAAATAGATTCTGTCAGGATCGGAACGTTACATATATAGCTGTCAGCTGTCAGTAGTGTCAGTAGTACTAAAAATGTAAACAAATGATGATAACCTAAATTTTATTAACTCACGACATTATTATGGATGTTATAAGTTTAATCTGAGTAATTATAGCGCCCAAACACTCATAGGAACTTGGATGCGAGTTTTTATTACAAAGCTAGTTTCATTGGAACAGTTCTTAGCATGGTTGGATGAAAATTCGTTCAATAGTTTAAGGATACTTACTCAATAAGATAATGCATTTTTAATATACTTACTGTTTTCTTTGTTGCACTCGTTGTTCTGAATGTATTGGGGGCAAGTATGCCTAGATTCAACATAGGTACTGAAGCTTCGGCTGAAGCACAACAAACAATTGAAACAAATTTTAAGAATATATTTATTATTTAATATCAGTGAGCTTGCTATGAAATGAAATTCTCAAATAACTACATAGAATCATTATTTATTAGATACCATTTATTCTTCCTAAGAACAGAGTACATTTTCATGAGAATCATAAATATTATTATCTAAACTGTTAGGTAGCACTTATTAGTTATTCCATTTGACAACAAAATGGATGTTAACAATTTCAATAATCTGTAACCAATCTGTACTCCCTGTTCAAACTATGTTTGAAAAGGAATATTGAGTTTATATCCCTATTTCTTTATACATAACTAGCTTTCCCGCACATCTTAGTCTGCATAAATTTTCCCTGTTTTTGCAACATTTCTCATTGCTGCTCCGTTCCTATTGGTTGTAGAGTGATATTATATAGACTTCCTCGACAAATGGGCTATCCAACAGTAAAAAGTTCAAAAGAATTAGTCGTTCATGAGATTACCGCGTTCAAACAAACTCTTCAGCTTTATGATATTAGTATAGTTATTTATTTTACAATAAATTTTAAATTGCATGCATTTTTTGTTTATTATATAAACAGTGTTAGTTCATTTTCATGAGAATCTTAAATATAATTATCTAAACTGTTAAGTAGTGCATAATAGTTATTACATCACAATTTCAACAACCTGTAACCAATCTGTACTCTCTGTCTATGTTTAAAGGAACATTGTAGCAAAGTATTAACTAGCTGAGCTCCTATAAACATAATATTCAGTTCTTGGTACCTACTTATAATCTAAGTTTAAATCTGTTTCTAGTGACAGGTATACCCATGGTTACACTTTACCTACTAAATTTTAAATTGATCAATGTTTATTTAGTTCCACTATATAGTTCACTAGTAAGTTTTGGGTAAGATGATGTTTCTATTACTTTGTTTTGTGCATTTTGAGTATATTCAACATTGGTTTTTGCCGCACTACTCCAGACCACCTATCAGACATTCCAAATGTGATTTTCCAACTTCAATCTAATAATGTGACATATAAGTGGAATGCATCAGTTTGTTTTACATAGAGCACCAGTTAATGATACTATTGTCGAACAAAAATAATCTGTGTGGGCCTTCAACTTTCCACACTGCATAGGTACACTTCACGTCGAGTCTGGTTGACCCAAACATTGCACAGACCACTTTAATTTTAGGACATCTCTGAGTTCTGTATGTTAAATCTTCTCTCTCAATTCCAAGCTGTGATAAATGTTTTGAAAAACAATATTAAGCATGTATTTTTAAATCTTTTGTCACACATTGCATTTCACTCGATTTTTGCGTTTATTTTGTTGCCACATTATATTTAGTTAGTTAATTATTTAAATTCAACATTCGTCATTATTAATTGAAACTAAAATACGCAAAATTGTAAATGGTCTAACTTTTAAATTGTTAAGTTTTTGACATTTTAAGGTTATTACCATAGTTAAACTAGGGTGATTGAAAGACTAAGCTATGGACCAAAGATGATCATCGATTAAGCGATGAACCTCGTTTTGTAATAAAGATTTTCGTAGATCCATGGTTTAAACTAGGATTTTCGTCAAACCAGGTTTAGTCCAGCTTTTGGAATAAGGCGGTAAAGGTTCATTTCCGAGCTGGAACAAAGAACAAGCGGCTGACGCTCGCGGCCGATGCGACAATATTCACAGTGCGCGCGCAGGCCTACGACAGTCGTCGGCCGCGCGCGACTGTCACTTAACTCAGCCGCTTGTCGTAAGCCGCGAGCGGCTCGCGATCGATCGCGATGCACGGAAATGAACCTTTAAAAGGCGGTTACCGCCTTATTACAAAGAAAAGACCAAATCAAAGTTTAAACCAAGACTTTCAAGTCCAGGATATAGTACAGTACTATTGGTCTTATTACAAAGCTTAGATAATCCGTGGACCAGCTGATACCAAAGGATCTAGCAATCAGCCACAGATTATAATCAATTTAGTTCATTCATTGTTCTTATCATTCAAAAATAACGTTCCGTTTTATACCAATATAATTTAAAAGTATAGTTTTCATTGAGAATAAAATATTTAGACGTTCTATGTAGCTATATTATTCGCCAGCACTACGTAATTTTCAAAATATTAACCTGACATAAAAGCCCTCGGCCTGCAATTTACGAAAAATCAAATGAATTCTGTAGGATCGGAACGTTACACAAGTAGTTGTCATTAGTACTAAAAATGTAAACAAATGATGATAACCTAAATTTAACTAACTCAGACATTATTAGGGATGTTAGAAGTTTAATCTGAGTAACTATAGCGCCCAAACACTTAGAGGAACTTGGATGCGAGTTTTTATTACAAAGCTAGTTTCATTGGAACAGGTCTTAGCATGGAAGGATACTTACTCAATAAGATAATCCAATTTTGATATACTTACTGTTTTCTTTGTTGCACTCGTTGTTCTGAATGTATTGGGGGAAAGTATGCCTAGATTCAACATAGGTACTGAAGCTTCAGCTGAAGCACAACAAACAATTGAAACAAATTTTATGAATATATTTATTATTTAATATCAGTGAGCTTGCTATGAAATGAAATTCTAATAGAATCATTATTTATTAGATACCATTTATTCTCCCTAAGAACAGAGTTCATTTTCATGAGAATCATAAATATAATTATCTAAACTGTTAGGTAGCACTTAATAGTTATTCCATTTGACAACAAAATGGATGTTAACAATTTCAATAACCTGTAACCATTCTGTATTTCCTGTTCAAACTATGTTTGAAAAGGAATATTAATAATAAAAATAAATAAATAAAAGCTTTTTATTTCAGACCACAGAAATCCATTTTGTTAGTAACAATGTTATTACAGACTAGTGTTAGTAATTAATAAGTTGGTTAATTTAAACTTAAATACACACTAATCACTGCTGCGCCATTCCGTAAGAAATTGCGCAACAATGATTAATGTAATCACAGTCTAACCTACTTGCGATCATGCGAAGAATGCTGTTGGCGCTGCCGCGTACTCTGCGCACCATAGATGTGCATCGCTTGCGCATTGTGGCGTAAAAGCAATCCACACAATTGGCGGCAAACATACCTGATGCGCTGCAGAATCGCCGCAGCCCCATCAGCACTCTGAACGCATTATTATATTGGACTCGGAGAGCACTGTAAGATCTTTGGGTGTAGTCAGCCCACAGGCTGCACGTGTAGAATGAGGTACAATAAGATCTAAAAAGAGTAATTTTGACGTCCCGTGTACACCGTGCGAACCTGCGAGCTATCATGTTTGCCCTCACTGCCAGTGCCCTCCGCTCCCTCTCCAGGTCTTCATTGTCTCTGAGGTCAGAGGTTAGTACATGCCCTAGGTACTTAAACTTACAAACCCGACGTAATATAGTACCATTAAGGGTAACATCAGGAAACATATTACCTGTACTGCAGCCTCCTCTGGCCTCAAAGACCATGACTTCACTTTTCAGTGGATTATATTTTAATCCATGTTGCTCAGTATATGCTACACAGATGGTAAGTAGTTTCTTTAGACCACATACTGACGCACTCAATAGCACCATGTCATCTGCATAGCTAACGTTGTTTACATTAATACCGTCAATGTGACACCCTAGGCGGGTGCTACTGAGTGTCTCAATGAAATCATTCATGTACAGATTAAATAGGGTTGGCGAGGACAATCCCCCCTGCCTCACCCCGCACTCTAGCCTGTACAATTGCGACATGGCTCCCGACCATCGCACGCTGTTGACCTGGTTCCCATACCAATACTTGAAGATGTTGATAAGTTCTTCTGGTAGACTAGTGTTTTCTAACTTTTTCCATAAGATATCATAGGAAACCAGGTCAAAAGCCCTCGACAAATCTAGAAAGCATGCGTGTACTGCAGTTTGACGTTTGACATAGTATTTAACAGCGTGCTTAACACACAAAACTGCACTCTCAGTAGACAGTCCGGCTTTGAAACCGAACTGATTATCATGAATTTTTACATGTAGAGTTAGCTGCGAGTTCAACACGCTGTCAAACACTTTTGATATCACTGTAGCAAGAGATATGGGTCTGTAATTATTTTTATCTGACAGATCGGCAGTTTTATTTTTAACAATAGGTACTACAATTGTTTTAATCATTGCTTCAGGCAGGTATGAGTGACATAAACAGATGTTAAAGAGCATAGACAGCAATCTCGGTAAGTGGGGCCCCGCATGCTGCAAATGTTCAATACTCAAATCATCATAGCCGGGAGATTTACCTCTTGTCATTGATTTAATAATCGACTGAACATCTTTCGATGTACTTCTAAAACCTATGTTTTCACCACTACGAACATTGATTATAGACTGCGAACGCCCCAAGGGCGATTTGACCATAAATTGCTGTCTAAATAAATCGGCTATTTCTCCGGGGTCACTCACGCCGGCGACACACACAGGAACAGCCGGTTTGATATTAAGTTTATTTGTGGCTTTCCAAAATGACCGAAAATCGTTTTTTGAATGGTGAGATGCCAATATATCCAATTTCAACTGTTCTTCGTGGTTTTGACACCATTTCAAGCGACCTTTAAAGATTTTCCTAGCCTCCCACATTTCGTCATAAATGACACCCGAATTTGGTTTGCCATACCAACACCATAAAGAAAATTTTTCCTTAGCTTTCCTGTGTGCGTCGCCAACGTGCAAGTTCCACCCTATAACAGGTCTCTTTTTGTTATGTGCACGTTTATTATGTTTACTGTACAACGCCGCATCCCTAATTGCATTTACAATATCGTTGTACAAATTATCAATAAGTGTTCGGTGCTGGACAATATTACAAGTTTTATCTGCACAATTGTTAAATTCGTGTGGGAAATCAATGTTACCTAAGAGCTCATGACATTTACTCATATACTGATTAACTTGATCTGCACTTCTATATTATATATACAATATATATACAATATTGAGTTCATATCCCTTATTTCTATTTAGATGACTAGCTTTCCCACACAACTTAGTCTGCATAAATCTTCCCTGTTTTTGCAACATTTCTCAATGCTGCTCCATTCCTATTGGTTGCAGTGTGATATTATATAGCCTATAGCCTTCCTCGACAAATGGGCTATCCAACAGTAAAAAGTTCAAAAGAATTACCGCGTTCAAACAAACTTTTCAGCTTTATAATATTAGTATTTTACAATAAATTTTAAATTGTTTTCATTTTTTGTATAATATATAAACAGTGATCAATAATATATTTATATAATAAAATTGATAATTCTATATTTAGATCCACCTTATAGTTCACTAGTAAGTTTTAGGTACATTATACATAGAATCATTATTTATTAGATACCATTTATTCTCCCTAAGAACATAGTTCATCTATCAGAGAATCTTAAATATAATTATCTAAACTGTTAAGTAGTGCATAATAGTTATTACATCACAATTTCAATAACCTGTAACTAATCTGTACTCTCTGTTTAGTGTTTAAACTATGTTTAAAGGAACATTGTAGCAATGTATTAACTAGCTGAGCTCTTATAAACATAATATTCAGTTCTTGGTACCTACCTATAACCTAAGTTTACATCTGTTTCTAGTGATAGGTATACCCATGGTTACACTTTACCAACTAAATTTTAAATTGATCAATGTTTATTTAGTTCCACTATAATATGTATAGTTCAGTAGTAAGTTTTAGGTAAGAAATTTTGTCATAATGATGTTTCTATTACTTTGTTTTGTGCATTTTGAGTAAATTCAACATTGGTTTTTGCCGCACTACTCCAGACCACCTATCAGACATTCCAAATGTGATTTTCCAACTTCAATATAAATAATGTGACATATTATAAGTGGAATGCATCAGATTGTTTTACATAGAGCACTAGTTAATGATACTATTGTCGAACAAAAATAATCTGTGTTGATCTTCAACTTTCCACACTGCGTAGGTACACTTCACGTCGAGTCTGGTTGACCCAAACATTGCACAGACCACTTTAATTTTAGGACATCTCTGAGTTCTGTATATTAAATCTTCTCTCTCAATTCCAAGCTGTGATAAATGTTTTGAAAAACAATAATAAGCATGTATTATTAAATCTTTGGTCACACATCGCATTTCACTCGATTTTTGCGTTTATTTTGTTGCCACACCATATTTAGTTAGTTAATAATTTAAAGTCACTAAACACGCATTATTCGTCATTAATAATTGAAACTAAAATACGCAAAATTGTAAATAAAATAACCTTAAAATGTCAAAATTTTTGACATTTTAAGGTTATTACCATAGTTAAACTAGGGTGATCGAAAGACTAATCTATAGACCAAAGAAGATCATCGATTAAGCGATGAACCTCGTTTTGTAATAAAGATTTTCGTAGATCCACGGTTTAAACTAGGATTTTCGTCAAACCAGGTTTAGTCCAGCTTTTGGAATAAGGCGGAGGGTGTCTACCAGTTTTGACAAAATTTCACGTGTTACTAAAATAGCAGTAAGGTTGAACTTAGCAACTGTCAGTATAAAATTGCAAGGGAAAATCAATCTTGTTGTTTCATGACGTGCTAATGAACTTGAACTATAGGGTGGCAAACCACCTTTTTCGCCGATTGCACATCAGCTGATAAAGTGTGCGAATCACGAAGATGCTGTCTATATGAAGGCCACACTATGAATATCTTCTTGAAGTCAAAATAAAAAAAAATAACAAAGGAGTTCTCCATTTAGGATTGTAGACTTCATCCTCACCAACGTAGCCTCTCTAATATTGGTCTGATAATAAAAAAAAACATAATGTTCTACTGCGTATTTGAATAAAAACGATAGACGGGCTTGAGTAATTCTCTTTGTGATGTGTCTGACTAACGTAAACCTTATGTTTAACGGTACGTTCGTGTCAAATAGGATAAAAGCCTTCTTTTATTCTTATTCCTTGAGGGATACAAGGAATTTATAAGTGTGACATGCTCAAATGTTATGTACAATTTCAATTCATCGGCGTAGTAACTATGTCTTATACTTATCTATATGTTTACATATGTTTCGTATGTACAACTTACATAAAAGGAAATCGTGACGTTCAAAGAGTGCTACCTTACTATGACCCACAAACTGAGAGGTTGTTTAAAATCAATAATATAAACTTATTGCAATTTCAGAAGCTCTAACCTACGCTATGACCAGAGGACACAGTAGCACTCACAAACAGCAGGTGCGCCTTACAGCATACATCGATAGCTTATGCCATTTTAGGCCAAATTCATTAATTTAATTGTAGCAATAGAGGTCTGAAGTTGCAGTGGGTTCCGTCTCACATTGCCATACCGGGAAACGAGGAGGTTGATCTTCTGGCTAAAAAAACAGCTTTAGAAGGTTTGAAAACTGAAATTACATGTCACTACTAAACTTACATTACACATTTAATATAGAGTAAGTAAGTAAATGTAAATGTTTAAGCTATGGCATAGGGAAGTGTCCTAACACAGGCATATATACAGTTCAAATATTGTGAAAAATAATATTATTATAATATTACTACTCGAAAGTATTATATAAATATAAGAACAATTGTTACCAAATATGGAAGGAATATTTTAATAAAAAGTCGCAAGAAAAAGATGATGATTATGACGATTTCTTTTGTAAAAGCCTCCTAATAAATAAAGAAAATTATGAAGACTTCACAGGCCACTGCCGGCGCGTGATCTTGCCGTCTGAAACTGCCGACTGTCGACTGCTACTGTGTAGCCTCAAGGCCGGTTTTCAACCAATGCCGACATGCAATAATCGCTATAGTATGTGGAGTATCCAAAACTGCAGGCGGACTGGTCATGCCTAGAAGCCTTTATATCAACGCACCGCTTAATTCACTACAGCGAGACACATAAATAGTTATTGTGGTGTAAACATCAGCTTAAACACCTATTTCACTACCCTGAATCAAGGCCAACTAACTAGAGAATTAGGGACCTACATCTTATTACAGCTCTCTTTTTAAGGGTTTAGGGTTCCTGATTCAGTTGAGTGTAATAAGCGCATAAGAAAGGCCATTTGAAGATTTAACTCCGTTGCACCCCAATGGGGTTACATTTTTTAATCAAAATCAAAGTTAATGAAGACTAGGCGGCGGCGAAAAGCTATAAATATTTATGTTCACTTGCCTACGTCTTTTTGGCATCGAGAATCAAATCTCACACGATGAGGGTTTATTTTTCAGAAAGGATTATCCAGTACAAGAGAATAATCCCAGTGTCACGGAGGACTTTACACACATTATTATACATATATATTGACTGTCTCTGTGGCGCGGTGAGAGTGTATCCGACTGCTACGCAAGAGGTCGTGGGTTCGATCCCCACCCAGAGTAAAACTTTGTGTGATGAGCACGATGGTTTATTCTGTGTCTGGGTGTTATTTATCTATAATATGTATGTATTTAGAAATATATAAGTATGTTTATCAGTTGTCTGGTTTCCATAGTACAAGCTCTGCTTAGTTTGGGATCAGATAGCATTGTGTGAGTTGTCGCAAAAATATTATAATTATATTATTATTATTAATCATGGACTTAAACAGCATTTTAACTATCGAATGTTTTGCCTTGGTTCTTCATTTTATTTTAAATATGTAAAAGATGAAGACAACACTTCATTAGTTAAGATACTAACTGTTATTAACATATTACGAATACGGGGAAAGTTTGATGCGAAATTGGACCTACACGCGTAGTTACCTAGAAGATTCTCACTGTAGTCTTGAATAGCGCATTGGTTAAACGAGCTAGTTGCAAGTTCGATCTTTTCACAAGACAAAAAATGTATGAGTGACAAACCACTATTCCTAAGATGTAGGTATTAGATATATTTCGGGACTTAATCGCGTGAATTATTACGGGTCGACCCGTGACCACGATCGGTGCAATTCGATCGAAACGTCGGGTAAATAAAAGGTTCCTTTAAATAATTCAGGCGATTAAGTCCCGAAATATGAAATATATATGTGTATAAAAATCGCGAAAGTTTAAAAACAATACTCTAGATGTGTTTTGTATTCGATATATATACTTACTTACGACAGAGAACTTGATTGTTTTTGCTGCAAGCGGAAAACGAATCCAAAACATTTACCTATACTTCAGGACATTACTTATGTTTAGAAAAAAACATTTGGAAATACCTACATGACCAAAACGATAAACTCGGTATCACAAAGATTACTGTTTTTAAACTTTCGCGATTTTTATACATATTAGATATATTTCGGGTAAAAGGTTCGTACCTTTAAATAATTCACGCGATTAAGTCCCGAAATATATCTAACAAAGATTACTTCCCAAAATGAGGTATACACTGTAAGCATTCTGTTGAGGTTTTAATGACAGCTATCTACCAATGCAGACTATTTAATTTTTAAGTGCCTGACATTGAATTAATCACGAAGATTAGTCTGGTGAGCGAGAATCAGCTTAATTTCGTTTGTCTTAAGTATTTTTGTAAAGAAAACCAGACTTGATCCTAAAAAATGTAAAAGAAAACCGTTAGTTAAACTTATCTCACGCTTCGGGCAGACTTAAATATTTTACAGAAATTAAAATAAATATGAATTATACTCGTTAGCAACGCTTTAGAAAAATGAAGTACATTTGAAAATAAAGATATTACTCTAAACGCTAACTAATTAAGTAAAAGGCTTCGGACCCAGCCGGCGTAAATTATAGCGTTAATAACCGAGTTTGTAAGTGCTCATAATTGCTAACATCAAACGAATTTTTAATTTTAAAATTAGAAGCCGTTTTATGTAAAATAAATTACATTTTCAGTTCTGGATTCTGGAAAATCGTAATAAAATTATATTTGTTGCTCTAAAAAACAGACTTAAAATTACGATACTTGCTTCTTTCCGTCTTCTTCTAAAGACGCCTAAATTAAAAATAAATAATTGTCGACTGTAAAATTCATAAAACCTATTATTCTTCACCACGGATAAGGCAGACCAGTGTTTTAAAATATTATTGAATAATCGCTTTAACTTTTATTAAATCCTTGACGAATAGATCTGGACTTTGCCATCCCTTTAAATTCAAAAGTAAATATTGACTGCAAAGCGTGAAAGAGAGATAAAACTCGTGAGGCCATTGACAGGTATTGTCCATAAAGTAGCGTTGTCTCTTTCTAGAGAGTGGTCAATTTTGTGAGGTTATTGCGCAGTCCTGGTCTCTACGTACCTACCTACCTTAGGTTAAAACATTGACGTATAGACCTGGACTGTGCCATCCCTTACAATTATAAAGTAAATATTGACTGCAAAGCGTGAAAGAGAGAAAACCTTGTGCCGCCTTTACAGATAATGTCCACAAGCGTTGTCTCTTTCCAGAGTATGGTCAATTTTGTGAGGTTTTAGTGCAGTCCTGGCCTTAAAAATAAAAAACTTGAAAACAAGAGAAAAACCTAAAATGAGTGATTCTAGCGACGAGGAAGTTTATTTGACGCCAACAGAATTGACTGAAACTATTAATAATGCGCAAATGAGCTTTCTCCCTCAACAATCACGCGAGAAGTATTTGATACAGTGCGATATGTTAAACACGTTGCGACTATCTAAAGGAGCCAAAAATGAATTTTCAATAATATCTTTTTATGGGATTGTATTGACATCGGTATTTGATAAGTTTGCGAAGTTTATATTAAATCCGATTCATACCTACATACCAACATACGTTTAAAGTTAATGAAAGCGAATTAAAAAATAAAAAACCTAACCATCATCTGGGACCCAATTTATAAGAAGTTAGTGAATGTTGACTCAGCTTTCTCCAAAAATTGAAATCTAGTTTATTGTACCTGATGAAATTAGTCATATTCGATTTCCAGAGCTCAGGAAGAGCTCTTGAAATCGAATATGACTCATCAGCTTGGCACATAATGTTGTTGTCATAATTATATAATAAATTTAGCAAAAAATGCTTAAAAAATTACAAAAAGCAATGTTCAGGCCCAGCGTTATCAAAAATCTGTATTTAAATGATATCTGCAATGAAACTCACAGAGTCGTACAAGTTCCTTGGGAATGCGGGTGACGTCACGATTGCCATAAAATCATATCATTTGGTTAAATTCGAATTTGGAGGACATGTATCGGTGCTTGTGTTGGTAACGGTTAGGGCCCCTATGGTCGTGGGTTCAAAATTTTAACAAAACATAAAAACATCACTATTGCACATTAGTTCATTAAAAAATAGTCGTTGTCATTGTTGTCAGCGAGAAGTTGTCTCAGTAAACTTAGAATTTAATTGAAAGATTACCCTCGATTAATCCAATATCTCATCATCAGAGTCTTACATAATGACAATGGGACCAACTTAAAACAAAAAAGAAAAAAACCTTATCAAACAAAAAATAAATTTTCCAAATCAGTTCACAACACAAATCATCTTCGAGTAATCGTAACATTAAAAAAAAACAAATATTGTGACAATTTGAAAACCTCCTCTCTTTTTTAGTCAGTTGTAAAAAATAATATTTTAAATATAAATAGGTATTATATGATCCCATGATGTTTATCATATAAAATTTATTGCTTTTAACTTTCGATGGCGACCACCAACTTCCGCACCGGGTGCCATCTAAGATAGCTACGCCACTGGAGATCCCTACATAGAGGATTCCATCCAAAATAAGTCTAAAATATGTAAAAGCCAGTACACTGAAAGAGCCTCAGCCAGATCCTTGGACTGGCACTTCCACATCAAAAAAGAGCTGTTACGAAACACCTAACCATCGCTCTTTCTTGCCCACATTTACGACAAGGAAATCCGATGAATCGGTACTACTATTAAGTATGACAGATAGTTTACCAAAAAACAGTACACAAGTCACTAACACCAACATTACTGTACCTAACAAAAATATTACACTCAAGTAACTGTAGCACTATTACTTTATTTTTTTCTTAATTATACCTAAGTTAATAATTACTTAACATAATGTAGTAGTTAATACCTAAACAGAAATAAAAGTATATTGTGATTGTATTTTTTGTTTTTACATTTAGTTATTTGCTCGCTGAGATGGGATGAAAAGTTATGTGTTGCCCTCGAATGCAAAGATTTTTTCGTGCTCTTTTGATACCCTCGCTAACGCTCAGGATTTAAATTTTTGAATCATTCGCTGCGCTCGTGATGCAATTTTACAATCCATCGCTTGCTCGGTCATCGAAATTGAGCACGCGGTTAAAAAGCAACTTTGCAGTCTTGTATAAAAAATAATTGTAACGGCTCCGAGTGTAATTTGTAAAAAATTAATTGAATGCGTGTTATCTGGATAAAAACTTGACTTTGTGCAGTTATAACGTACAAGAAATACTTGACATTGGCAGAAATTAGCCTATAAAACGGCTAAATTTCCATAAATTCAAAGAATTTTAAGAATTTAATGTATTCTAATGCGCATTATTTTAAAATATTAGTTTTTTGCACTGGTTTCAAGTTTCATACTGTTCCGTTCGTGCAATTTTCGTATACATTTTTGCTTTACGGATTAACTAGATTACGTTTTAAAGTACCTGTGTACTGTAGTGTAGTGCAATGTACCTAAGTTTTTATTACACAATATAATGTAAGTACCTACATAGTTTTGTACGCCTGTCATGAATGTATTACGCAATATACTATCTCACCTAACTCATAATGGAACGGAGAATTTAAATAGGACAAGGATCACCTATGTATTCGTCTAATATCAGTTTAAGTACCTACATTTTCATTCGCTCTCTCAGAAAACTTTTTCAATTTACGTAGTCAATTGAATGCATTTTATGTTATAAATCAATCAATCACTTCATTCATTGAAAATAATGATTGCAGATGCAATTTAAACTAACAACGACGTATTAGGCTTTAGAGACACTTCCATATATACATTTGTATGAATAAAAATAAATCATTCGTTTTTCAAAATCTTTAAAACCTAGCTTTTTCCTAATTATGTCTGAGTGAATGTCTTCATTCCCTGGGGTATACCCATTGACGTAGAGACCAGGACTGCGCCATAATCTCACAAAATTGGCCACTCTTTAGAGAGAAACAACGCTACTATGTGGACAATATCTGTCAAAGGCCGCACGAGTTTTTTCTCTTTCACGCTTTGCAGTCAATATTTACTTTTTAATTGAAAGAGATGGCGCAGTCCTTTTGTATAAGTCAATGGGTATACCTAAGCCTGATCAAGCTAAATATACATTGACTTTATTATTCGATCGCAATGTTCCGACCATAGTCATGCTTACCTACTGTAGTGAGCTTTATCACTGACATATCAATGTTTCTGTTAAATTCATTAACGTAGAGAGAAGGACTGCGACATAAACTCACAAAATTGACTCTTTTGGTAGAGACAACGCTACTTTGTGGACCTATATACTTGTCAAAAAGACGAAGTTTTTTCTCTCTTTCACGCTTTGCAGTCAATAATTACTTTTTAATTGCAAGGGATGGTGCGATCCAGGTCTATATGGTTAAATTACAACGGCGCCGCGGTCCTCATCATCATGGATAGAATATGTTGTACAGCCCACGAAGAAAGTGGTCTATTACTTTTGAGAAAGCTTCCTATGTAACCAAAATATAGTCAAAGATGACATTAGTAGCTATCAGAATACAATTGCAAGGGAAAGTCAACCTCATTATTTATGCCGTTCAAATGAATTTCAACCGTAGAGTGACAGAACATTTTTTCAGTCTGTACATATTGTTATCCAACATTTTTCGGTTATAAAGAAAAACATACTTATTTAAGGAAACCGTTCGTAGTCACGTTCATTAGAACAAGTTGTTGAGAAGGCTTCCAGAACCCTATAAAAACAATAAAAAAATTACTTAGTTGATTGTTACAAAAAGCTATTATCTTGTCCATCTCCTTTATTATCTATAGGAATAGTGTAGTTAAATGTCAAGTTCACAAAACGTCATAAACATTATGCAATATGATATTGCGACGTCATAAGTTCCTGTAGGTTGACAAATACAACTTTTAGTATTCCTTTTGTTGATTTTATTAATTTTTCAATTAATAAATTAGCCTATATCGGTCCACTGCTGGACATAGGCTTCTTCTAATTTACGCCGCAACAGCCGGTCCTCCGCCCAGGCGCGGATGTAAGGCGGGACAAGGGGGCCCCCCAGACTCGACTGCTCGAGCTTTTTTTGGGTTGTCCCCTCTCGGTGGCGGTAGCTGGTGTACCGGTGTAAAATCAAATGCACCACAAACCCCCTCCCCACGTCATGCGAGCGATTCACACGGATTCGCACCTGCCTTCCGCATCCAATTTATCCCAGGATCCTTCTTTAGGTTGTCGGCCCATCTGGCTAATAAGTATATTGCCTGATAAGTATAAAACAATTTATTCTCATTGTAGTTAACTGCCCATTTTGTTTTGTTGTATCAAACCGTTTCCGTGAGACCTCATTCGCATTAGCATTTTATTAACGCGCGTAAAAAAAATTGCTCAAATAGAACAAATGCATTCCTAAGTACACAAGGCAACGCGACGTATTTTAATCGCATATTCACCTCGCCGGATTTGTAACGCGCGTTTAAAAATCACTCGTGCGAATGAGGGCTGACAGGAAGGAAAGCGGTCTTCAATTAAAGCTGAAGAGTTTGTTTGTTTGGAACTACTGAACCAAATTAAAAAAATATTTTAATGTTGGATAACCCATTTATCGAGGAAGGCTATAATGATATACGACTCTATAACATCACGCTACGACCAATAGAATGTCGCAAAAACGGGGAAAATTTACGCAGACGAAGTTGCGCGGGTCAGCTACTTACAAATAAAAATAATCATATAAAAATTAATGACCCTCTTGTTCTCTGATTAATGATTAAATGTTCAACTTCGTCAATTAAACAGAATGCTGTCTGAAAGTTACCAGATTAATTACCTCACTTACATTCATTTTATTACCGGCACTTACTTAAAAGTCGCAAATGAATAATATGTTTCATACTAACTGTTGCCTGCGACTTCATTCGCGTAAAAATATTAAAAACCAAAAGTTATCCTACAGAAATATTTTCCGGAATAAAAAGTAACCTACGTGATATTCCAGACTATAATCTATCTCTGTGCCAAATATCATCCAGATCTGATTACCTATTGTGTCGTGATTGAGTAATATATCCATACCAACATCCACACTTTCGCATTTATACTCGTAGTATAGATTCACGTATATTTAATCTATATGCACTAATGTTATAAAGCTGAAGAGTTTGTTTGTTTGCCTGAGCGCGATAACCCGAGGAAGTACTGGTTCGAATTGAAAAAATCGTTTTATTTGGATAGCCTTTGATATCGAGGAAGGCTGTTGGCTATATAACATCACGCTATTACCAATAACAGCCTAGCACCAATCAAACATGTTGCACAAACGAGGAAAAATGTAATAGATATGAAAGTTATATAGATATTTCACTCGTTAATACCTACTACAAATATTTTAAATCCGAAAGTTTCTGCGAATGGATGTATGTTGCTCTTTCACTACAAAAAATACTAAACGGATTTTAATGAAACTTTACAGTAATGTAGTTTACACATTAAAATAACACTTAAGCTTTAAAATACAACGTAACGCAAGCGAAGTCCTGGGAAAAGCTAGAACTAAATAAAAGTCAACCCTTTCACCCTAAATTGCTTACTAAATCTTTCAAGTCGTTTAGTTTTATTTTAATTCAATTTAAGCTCTATTTGAATCTAAAAGGATTGTCTAAAATCAGCGTTAGTGAAGTGGCGCGAACCGGGTCGTCGGACGAAATGCACCGACTCCCTAATGTTTCGGTTCCAGACGAGCCCCGGTTTCCAGTCCAACAGCGGGAGAGCTACCGAGCGCCCGCTTGACGCACGCTCCCGAATACACTCCGCGAAAACGTACCAATACGTAACAAAATAACAGCGATGTTCATAAAAATATAACAACTCACAGTGAGTAAAGTTTTATTGAGAAAAGTTTGAAGTGTCAACGATGAATGTAATTAAAATGGCTTCGATTTGTGCATAACGGAGCGCTGCATCGGTGAGTGCAGAATCACATGTGTACCACCTCCTTGCTTCTGAATAGTACAGTTTTCAATTACCCGTATTCAGCCGACGCTATTTCGGTTGAACGAATTGTGTTACTTGAATTTTAATAGGAACAAATTCAATCAAAAATTTCTCCTGTAAAAGTTCTGTAAGTTTAGGAAATTACTGACAGCAATGTGATCGTGGATTACACTGCCCAAGTTTCTAAAATTGATTTAAGTTAATAAGTGTCTGCTGAATACCGGAACTTAATAAATAAAGTGAACCCTTTGACGTCACAGCTTCCCGTAATATAGAGATGGAGTCCATTATTTAACATTAAGAAAGTAGAACAATAAAGTGGTCGGGCTTATACCAATGGAGTCGCCTACTCGCCTCGAATTAACACAATTTGATTTATGTTTACGTAGCCTCTAATTCTGGTTAATGGGCCGATTGTCCTCCCTTAGGGACCGCTCCCTCAGAGTAATCGAATTGTTTTAAGAAACAATAGTTACAAGAATTTCGGTCAATTAAGTAATATTGCACATTTAATGTAGGCATTATATTTTCAATTACGTGCAAGTCGAACAAGCGCCTTACATCATATTGGAAAATAATCATCCCTATAAATCAAATCGGGTTGATCGCTCTTCGGAGGCTCTATCGTATCGGTTTCTTTGAACATTTATTATAGCTCTCATTAAAAACCACTTTACTTTTATACCTAAAGAATTTTCAGCTTTCTTAAAAATATGAAATAAAGTTTATGTTGATGATATCTTACGTTATTACGTGAAAATAATGAAGGTTCTGGAATCTCCGTCTTAGTTTAGGCATTATTCCTTAATGAATTTACGTGGCTTTGGAAACAGCCGGTAAAGTGCGGTGGGAGTTAGAAACAACCTATATACACATTATTAACTAAGGTTTAAATTAAACATTAATTAAGCACTATACACCGTGATCTTGTAGTCGTTTTGGAGCCGAAAATGTTGAACTCCATATCAATAACCTAGTCCATTAAAAATATCAGTTTAATAAAATTTTACTATTTTTTTATATAAAAATTAACCTTTATTTGTATACAGCAGCGCATAGCATATTTTTTGGTGACTATTTTTGGGAAACTGATAGTTTTCATAGAAAACTATAGTTTTCATAGAAAACTATCAGTTTAAAAAAATATCAACTTGTTTTTTTTTTATAAAAATTGAAATGAATGTAGTTTGCGGAAAATAAATAGGCACTTGTGGTAATGCTATTCGATTTCACGTATTAAGAAAAGGTATTACGATTCTAAGACAAAAGATATCGAGTTCAAAATTGTCGGCTCCAAAACGCCTAGAAAATCACGGTGATGAGATATTATAATCTACTATAATTATGAATATAAAAATTCGTACGTTCGTTACTCTTTCACGCAAAACTGAACATATTTTGTAAGGTAACAATAATAGGTAGACATTGTTTAAATGATATAATACAATATGCTATTGCATATATTATTACGTAATGTGGGTTCACGTCAGTTGTATAATGGGTAGAATTCAAACCCGCGACCTCACGATTGCGGGTCCGATGCCTTAGGCGGTAATAGCCATTAGGCTACCGCCGCTTTACTTATTTATATTTCAACAGATGGTTTTGTATATTATTCTAAATCACGATAGAGTTTCGATAATATTTTGTGTAAGTATTTGTAACCGTTTTTGTCCGTATTTTTATGAATAAACTAGCTGACTCTCGCAACTTCGCCAGCGTCAATTTCGAAATTTGCAATTCATACAAAAATGCTCTGTATAGGGTTATGCAGCCTTGAATAATTGCACCAGCAGAAGAGCGTATGTTCATGGCACTTACGCCCTTTTGTTGAGAAACGCAGTTTTTCGGCAATAAATCGAAGACAATATGTCGGATCATGTCCGAAGTAATTTTAGTTTAAAGATCATATTTATTAAGCGCTACCTTTGTGATTTTTTTTTTCATATTTTTTGGTTACACGGTGCAAAAGATAACTACCAAATTTCATCAATATTCATTGAGTAGTATTTGAGTAAATTGCCTGTGATATACGGACAGACAGACAGACATGACGAAACTATAAGGGTTTCGTTTTTGCCATTTTGGCTACGGCTACCCTAAAAAGTACTTTACGACCTATTCTCATACGAATAAAACATTAAAATTGGTCAAGCCGTTTCGGAGGAGTTCGACTACAAACACCGTGACACGAGATTTTTATATTTAAGAAAAATGAGTTATACAATGAAAAGTTTTATGATGAAGCAAAGTTCCTAATACTATATATCTGCACCTAATATCTGACACCCCTCGGGTGAAGCCGCGGGCAAAAGCTATTTAGTTATACCTAATCTACAAAAAATATATTAGGGTTTCTCCTGCGGGCAATATCCTTCATCGTAACATTTTTATAAACATTCTGAAAGTAAGAGGTTGAGGCGAATAGCCTACTGTATCAAATAATATTATGTAAACACTCACCTCAATAAAAATACAAAAAGTGTAGCGGATATATATATATTTACATAGGCCTTATTGTTTCTTGGTAAAAATAGAACACGAGAGCATATACAGAATACCAGAGAGAGGGCATATATCTATGGCCTGTTATTGAATTCATTGCATACACCTGTCTACCTCGCAATCATAGAATCGTTCCTCTCTAGACTCTAGGGAGCTAAGCCAAGTCTAATATAGAATTAAGTACCAAATCTTTATTATTATTGTCTTCTGAATATAGAAAGAAACTGTGACTGACTGATCTATCAACGTTCAATACATTTCAAACTTGTTGAAATTGGCACACAGATAGTTTATAGGATTTTTGAAAATTCATTTCCTTAATTGGTGAAATGGGGGTTCCAAATTTTAATCCAAATCTATACTAAAATTATATGGCTGAAGAGTTTGTTTGTTTGTTAGTTTGAATGCGACAATCTCAGGAACTATGGGTCCGAATTGAAAAATACTTTTACTATTGGATAGCCCATTTATCGACGAAGGCTAGGCTATTTACATGACACGCTACGACCAATAGCTTTATTATAAAACTGAAAAGTTTGTTTGTTTGAACGCGCTAATCTCAGGAACTACTAGTCCGAATTGAAAAAAAATCTGCCCATTTATTAAGGAAGGCTATAGGCTATATATCATCACGCTACGAACAATAGGACCGGAGCAGCAATGAAAAATGTTTGCAAAAACGAGGAATATTATCGCATACGAAGTTGCGCGGGTCAGCTAGTCAAATATAACACGGGTGAAGAGGGTGGGTGAAAGCTAGTTACAGACTTTGTTTTTAGGGTTCCGTAGCTAAAATGGCAAAACGAACCCTTATAGTTTCGTTATGTCCGTCCGTCCGTCCGTCCGCAGCTTAGCTTGTAGACTGTTAGTGCTAGAAGGATATAATTTTGCGTGGACACATATTACTTACGCCGATAAAATGAACTCACAAAATATTGAAAAAAAAATGGAGGGAAAAAAATATTCACATTTTACGTATAAAGGGGTTTATACGTAAAATGTGAATATTTTTTTTTTCACCTACCCCATCGTGTGGTGTATCATTAGATTGGTCTTTTCAAAACGTTTAAGGGCTTGTGAAGACCATATTTAAATTTATCCGTTTGTGAAATATTAAGCTTTAAATTTCAAATTTTTGTTCATGTGTGTTTTTGTAGTGGTCCCCCGCCCCCCAGCAAAAAGGTGACGGTAGTTGGGTGAAATTACAAGTAAAACTATCACAAGTAGGCTTTACAAGTTTACGAGTAACAGTTGCTCAAATGAGAAGTAACAAAATTTTCGTACAAATTCCATTCAAAAATATTATTAGGTTATATCGTTATGAAACAAAAATAACAGAAAACCCATATCTTAAGTCGCATTATTTGGATGGGGCGGGGGACTACGGGGGACATGCGCTTGCCCGGTTTTAATTATTTTATTTTTAAAATAGAATAGGAGAAGACAAAACGATAGCTGGTTAAAATGCTGTTGAAACGTATGCTGATTTATTAAGAACTAGCTGACCCGCACAACTTCGTATGCGTCAATTTTCCCCGTTTTTGCAACATTTTTCATTGCTGCTCCGGTCCTATTGGTCGTAGCGTGATGTTATATAGCCTATAGCCTTCCTCAATAAATGGGCAGATTTTTTTTCAATTCGGACTAGTAGTTCCTGAGATTAGCGCGTTCAAACAAACAAACTTTTCAGTTTTATAATAAAGCTATTGGTCGTAGCGTGTCATGTAAATAGCCTAGCCTTCGTCGATAAATGGCCTACCCAACAGATTTTTTTTCAATTCGGACTAGTAGTTCCTGAGATTCAATGAATAAAAAAGTTTTATTTATTTATTAGATTAGCGCGTTCAAACAAACAAACTCTTCAGCTTTATAATATTACTTAGTATACATAAGGGGGTTTGTTTCTATTTTTTATTTTGTGTAATAAAGTAAATGGCACAAAATAAAAATTACAAATTTACACTGCCTTTTCGCACAATTACGTGCCAGTAAATATTCAGAAAATAAGTCGTTAATAAATCCTTAACGGCCGTTTTATGCTTAAACGCCTCATTAAGTTGTTGAAGTTAAGTACGCGAGCAACAACCACAGGTAGCAAGCTGAAATTATATTGAAACGTCGAAACGTAAAATACATCAAGCGTTCCTGCGACATTTGAAGAATTTGACGCAAGACGCAATATTGTAAACAACATTTTAGCATGAGGCGTCGACGTGGTTAAAGCTTAGACATTAGATAAAACAAAGTTATCGCAAACCGTCTAACTCATAAAATCATTTGCCACATCTACGAATGGTCATCACTTGAGAACGGCTGTTTTTAGAGTTCCGTACCTCAAAACGAAAAAACGGAACCCTTATCAATACTATACTTTAGATCACTTGTGTTTCTGTCTGCCCGTCTGTACAGCCAATTTGCACCGAATTAAATTTAGTAGACACTCTGTGACCTATTGACGTATAGACCTGGACCGCGCCATCCCCTTCAATTATAAAGTAAATATTAACTGCAAAGCGTGAAAGAGAGAGAAAACTCGTGCGGCCGTCTCTTTAACAGGTCCACAAAGTAACGTTGTCTCTTTCTAGAGAGTTGGCAATTTTGTAAGGTTATAGCGCAGGCCCTATATATAGATTACCTACAGGAAAACCTATTAGAAGTCTGACTTTTAAACATGAGGGTCATTTTAGGGGCAATAATTTGAAAAACCGTTATGAAAACTTGGTGTAAGGGTCTCAAATATGAATTTGTTTAAGTTATTTAAGAAATTTCATAAATATCGACCATTCCCTGAAATAACTGAACCTACAATTTGAAAGAAAGTCTATAGTACGAAAATAACGTGACAAATCGACTAGCCTGTTGGTCTAAGTCGTGGTTAGTGACTCTGACTGCTAAGCTAGAGGTTGTGGGTTGGATTCCCATCTAGGATAATTATACCCTATTATTTGAACCATTGTGGTTTTTATTTTGAATCTCTAGTCTTCTTTTTTTTTGCACCAGTCCTAATATGGTGTATATTATAATGGTGGCAGCACCTTACCTACATATCTATGTAATACAGTTTATAACAAACCAACATAGTAAACATTGGCAATTTGAAAAGAGTGGCCGCGTATCTTTATTGCCTTGTTCCTATACCTATTGCTAGCGAATAGCATTACATCTACATGTAGAATCATCATAACGTTCCGCAAGTGTAGTACTTTGCTTCTTAATCGAATACAGAATTGTTGATTGATTTGAAATATGTATTTAGAATTACATGAGTTTGTTTAGGAGTATCAGTTGTCTGGTTGCCATAGTAAAGGCTCTCCTCAGTTTGGGATCGGATGATCTTGTGTGAAATCTGATGTAAGTTACATCTTTCAATATTGTTTCTTTACAGAGATCCCGTTAAAAACAAAAATATGACAATATGCCAAGGTTTCGCTTACTGGAAATCAAGTTCTTTGAAATTCTAAAAACCACACATGGCTCCTACATAATTATATAACAACATATATATTATATAACCTAACATATATATATATAACCTAACATATATATTTTTTTAATATTTCGTTATTTGCTACTCAATAGAACTTTTGGCAACTAAGTTTTCTTAACACACTTATATTAGCTTCACTTGAAACTTTTTTTTTTTTGAAGTCGACTGCCTCAGTATGTTACAAGCCTTGTATCGAGGGGGACTTTACAAACATACAAGTCACGAACACCAAGTACACCCACACTCAGAACAACAATTTGTGGATCACACAACGTGGCGTCCCGTGTGGGAATCCAACCAACAACTTCTTGCGTAGCAGTCGGACACACTCCCACCGCGCCAATGTGGTGGAATCTTGGAAGTCAAGTTTATTCTGCTTTTTATTGTCGTATCGTAATGATATCCTGGATCCGCCCATGTCCTCAGGGATGTATAGGTTTTGGCGAACACGCTTACCTATATGTAAAATACTTAAGTAAATAATTATTAGCGTGGAGCTTACATCTAAAAGTCAAGCATAGCGGTATTACATTTTTTAAATAATCGTGTTTTTTTAGCTTCTTTTAAGGCTATATTTTAAATTATTTTTTTATGTACTATTTATATAACTATGGTCGAACTATTTACATACCTAGCTATCTTATAAGTTAGTGTGGAGCCCTCAGTGCGCGAGACCAACTCGCACTTGGCCGGTTTTTTAAGGTATTCATTAACCATCACGACTAGGTTTGTCTTTGTATGAAAGATTTTTTACCCGGATAAGTTGAAAACCCATATAATAACAAATATGAGTATTTTGCACCCGTGATAAACTGTGAGAACCTGGTTAAGGACGCTAGTTTAAAGTACAAAGTATTACTGAATTTTTAATGCGTAACTAAAAATAAACATATTTTGAAATACACGAACACATTTCCAAACACAGGAAAATCATCAACAAAATCACAAACGTTCCTTACAAAATCACACAACTAATAGGTACTTATTGTTCTAGAAACTAATACCGTTTATTGATTTAATAGTGACAAGGGTAACGTTTCCAGCCCAAGATACAATGCCCCAAGCCGTAATATAATTGGATCTGTTGAAAAAGGCCTCACTTATATTACAGTGTCCTGTGCCCTGCGGATAAGTAGTGATAAGGCCTCTATCCATCACTTTTGGGACCTACTTCATAGTTATCATATAAGCTTCAACCGAGCGTGAGCACCTATGTTCGTAATATACTTGCCTTTGTGATAAATATCCTTTGTATTCATATCAGGTTCCATGTGTTTATGAAGATAGGGAAGGTGAAACGAAGATTTTTTTTTAAATTGCGAGTTATACTAATACGAGTTTGGCAAACAAATATTAAATAGTAAACTTGAAAATGCTTAAAAACGCATTTTCTAATTACGTATATCACATTTTTAATAAATAAGAACATCACTTTAGACGTGAAAACGTCTTATAAATCGATGTCCGGCTGCACGCACGAAAAGTTGTCCAAAGTGTCACGTTCAGCGAATGGCGATTGCAGTGACATGTGATACAATTAAAACTAAAGCTGTCATAGGCATCATGGGCGGATACCTGATTTTATTCTGGGTGGGAGGTACGACAGCCAAATGGCAGTGATCGACGGGGGTGGGTGAAAAAGTGATATTTTATTAAAGAACCCGTAAGAGTTCATTTTGCAATAGTATTACACGTCTTGGTGACAGTATGCATACTGATAAAAATTACCTATGTTTCCTTTCACAGTTCACCATCATAGTTATCTTTTTAACGTCTTTACAATTAGGGGTATGATCGCGACAAGGAAAAATTAAAAAAATATCGTGACTTCTGTGACCTCAAAAGCCGATCGCAACAGTTAATAAAATATTTTTTACAGCACAGTCAAGATGACACTGTAATATTATGTAGCGTTGATAGGCGGTCCATTATTATGTAATACTGAATACAAATAATAAAAATCATTATGCTACGGCCATAATAACATAATAGGTACCTACAATATAGACGCACGCGGATGAAACCGCGGGCGAAAACTAAGTAAATAATAAATTTCAGCGTTCAATCCAGGATGTTTTTACCCGCGACGGCTACGGAGACGGTAATTTGCGTTCGGGGTAAGAGATATTTGTGTGTGTGTGTGTGTGTGTTACCGTTTTTCTCGAAAACGGCTGGGCTGATTTGAACGGTTTTTTGCGTTGTATAAGTCTCATCATTACCGAGCATGTTATTAGCTAAGCTTTAATGTTGTAGACCGCCAGGGGGTGCCCACGTTTCTCCAAAACGGTTGTAATTTTTTCTCGGAGATGGCTTGGACGATTTGGAAACGATTTAGCGGTTTCTCTGTAAAAGTCTCATTCCTGAGCATGTTCTAGTTAAGTTTAAATGTTACAGACCGCCTGGGGACGCTACACTACAAGCATTTGTTTCTTGAAAAAAGGGTCAAACTTATTTTTTTATTATTAAAACGGAATAGATATACAGAGTGGACCAAACCAATGGCCCCCGGAGGAAAAGTACCCCAAATATTTGAGTTTGTGAATTTTGTTGAAAGAAAACATTCTTTTATTTTAAGAAATAAAAATAACTGCATTCAAAGATTTTCTAAAAGTCACTTGACAGAGCCGGGAATCGAACCCGCTAAATTCATAAAAAAACATTCTGTATTTTTATAATACAGATTAAAAAGGTCAATCATATGGAACAAATTTAAAGTAGATAAGCGAGTCTAAATTAGCGTAGTTTTTCAACAGTACGAGGTAATTTAAATTAATTAATTTAATATTATCAACTTAAATGCTAACCATAATACAAAGATTGAATCTTTTCATAAATAATTGCATATCACTTTGCTTAAAGTAATACATGGGATAATTAATAATTTAAAAGCACATCTTGGTCTATGTGGCTATTTCCAAACGTTAAGTGTTACCCGACGAATTTTCTTAGGTCACTTACTTACCTCTGTTTAGTCACGGTGTTTTTTTTTTAACTTAAATTTTATTTGATTCTTTTTTTAAATGACCTCATCGTTAACTAACTTAGATACAATTTGGTTGAAGTGACTTTGTATACCACTGTCCCAAGTATAATGTTTTCAGGGTTCTTATATTAAGTAAGTACACATTTGTACTTATGTGTATGTGAGTTTATTCATTGTACAATAAGTTGAGCTTGAGTGACATATACATATACTACGTGTGACAAAATTCTCCTAAAAAGAAAATATTTATTTAACCGATTGTTGTTACCTTCCCGATGTTATTCCTTCCGTTATCCTTCTGTTAAAATAATATATGAAAATTCTGTTTGATTGACACACGTCAATCAAACTAAATTATCATAAAAAGTGCCAACCCTAATAATTTAGGGTTGGCACTTTTTTCGGTTTAATAAAATGAAATAAGTTCTTGTTCATGAAAAATTTTGTAACCCCATGTATTAATTAATAGAAAGATTACTTTCTATACTTTTGGTATATTGTTTTGTAAAGACGGTGAAGTAGGTACAAGTCAGTGTTGTGAAGTAATAATGTAGAAACTTGATTGAACCCGTGGCAATGTGATTTAACATTTTATAGTTCAAGTATCTAATAAAACCTTGATCTTAGAAGAGGTGCGCTGTTTACTTACTACTTAAACTTTTTTGGGGGTAGGTGTAAAAACAAGTAACACATTGTTGCGATTTTGGTATTTATTTAAAATTAAACTATTAAGTTTCAGTTGACTTTTACAACTTTTCTGTACTATTTACAACATAATAACGTAGTACTTACGTTTGTACGGCATCTTATGCAATATTAACTGCTAATTTATACACCACCTACCAGCATAACACTCACACAAGATGTCACAACTAAATGAAATTAGGTTCACACAAAAATCACTGGAAGAGACCTTCAACCGGAGAATGAATGAACTGGAAGCGCAGCTGAACAGCGGAGTGCCTTCCAGAGATACCGTAGCAAAAGTTGCCGAGGAGTTTCGCACCTTTCGGGAACTTGTGTTCGAGATGCTCGGTATGCTCCGCAATCAAGTTAATGACTGCCTCAGGATTGTGGATGAAATGGAGACAAGGTCACGACGTAAGGTCCTCCTCTTCGTTGGTGTCGCTGAATTCGATAAAGAAGACTGCACTGCCACAATACTTGACCTAGTGCAAAAGAAGCTGGGTCTCAAAGATATCACACAGGGTGATTTTAAAGTCTGCCACCGGATTGGAGCCCAGAGTCGAGATAGGCCCCGTCCCATACTTGTCCGATTTGCCAGCACAGATCTCAGAGCAGCTGTTTGGAGAGCAAAGTCCGCTTTAAAGGGCTCTGCGGTTTCAGTTAGGGAATTTCTAACGAAAGCCCGACAGGCGGTCTTCAGCAAGGCTCGTCAGCATTTCGGGATGAGGGCTGCTTGGACACTAGACGCCGCTATCTACATCAAAGCGCCCGACAGCAGTCGCCACAAGTTGTCTTCCATGGATGAGCTGGACCTTTTGATTGAGAAGCACCCTGTTTCCACGTCTAAATCTGATAAGCGGGCAGTCACCGGCGACACGGGGTTGAAGCAGCCTTCCTCACGTAAATAACTCCCATGGCCTTTAATGTGCATGATCTTTTGTGTCGTGTAAAGTTTTGTTTTGTTTTGTTTTGTTTTGTTGTTGCTCAGTGACGTAAGTTAATCGCAACCAATTGGTACCCCATAACGATTTAATTATCTAGTTTGTACACTGTCCTTTAATATGTAGGTTTTAACATGTTTAATTTTGATACCCACTATTTTATTTTTTAGGAATTTATTTTCTTGTGTTTGATTGACAGCATCAATTTGACACATGACACAACAGTCCAATGGGTTGCGTTCAGAAATGCTCTGTTCATTTAGTTTGTTGCGTTTAGTTTATTAATTGTTTTAAATGTATTTAGTTAAATAGTTATTTTTAATATTATTATTTTGTGAGTGTCGGCTGGCGGGTGGTGCAGAAAAGTATTCGGAATAGATACGAGTTTAGTAGTAGTAGTAAATTCATATATTTACATTAATATTTATTTAAATCATTTATATATTTATATATATTTAAATATCCTTTTTTTTTATATATAATCTATAATTATTAGTATTAATGTCTGATAATGATTCATTTTATTCAGCAAACGAATCTGTTGATTCATCGAATAATAATAGTTTCAGCTCGGTTTCAGATTCACTTAGTGATTTTTTGCGAAAAACATTTGATGAGCAACACAAATGTTTATTTAATGTCTGTCACATCAACGCTCAAAGTATTCCTAGTCACTACAGCGACTTGGTTGATGCTTTCGCTAATTCCAACGTACATGCCATCTTAGTTTCGGAGACTTGGCTCAAGCCTCACCTTCTTTCTACTTCATACGCTCTCCCTGGCTTCGTTCTCATTAGGAACGATCGAGTCGATAGGAGAGGAGGTGGAGTCGCTATTTATCTGCGTAATAACTTTTCTTACAAAATATTATCATTTCCTACTTCCAGTAACTGTACTACTGCGGAATTTATTTTCCTAGAGGTGTGTTTCAGGGGGGCTAGAGCCATTCTAGGTGTTGTTTATTCTCCTCCAGCAGCGGATTATTTCTCCAGTTTCGAAATGATTCTGGAATCTATAGGGTCAGAGTATACTCACCATATCATCATGGGCGATTTTAATACCGATCTCCTCTCGAGTAACTCCCACCGTTCCCGTAAGTTACTCCAGATCGTTGAGTCCACTAGCTTTCATATCTTACCACTGCAAGCTACTCATCACAACTTGGATGGAATGGATACTTGGTTAGACATCATTCTTACCTCGGCTCCTTCTCTAGTCCGTCATCATGGGCAATCTTTAGCTTCGGGGTTTTCTCATCACGATTTAATTTTTCTCTCCTACAAGCTAAAACCACCAAAACCTTGTCCTAAAGTTGTGTACGTGCGTTGCTTTGGTCAGATGAATGAAGATAAACTCCGTGAGGATGCGTCGGGATTAGATTGGGAACCGGTATTTGAGGCCCCTACGTTAAATGATAAAGTTGAAGTTTTCAATGATATGGTCGTGGGGTTGTACGACATTCATGCGCCTGTTAAAAAAGTTAAAATTAAGCGGCCTCCAGCTCCCTGGATGACGAATGGAATCAGGATGGCTATGCGCCGCAGAGACCGAGCTTTTCGCAAATTTAAGAAAGACCGGGACGATGATAACTGGGCCCTTTATAAAACTGCAAGGAATCGGTGTAATCAGATGATTCGCAACGCTAAACGCCGTCATATTCTTATTCATATTAATTCATGTTCTCCCAAGGGTATTTGGCAGTTCTTGGGGACTCTAGGAATTGGCAAACATGGAAGTGTTGATCCTCCGTTGGCGGTTGGTTTAGATGAAATCAATACTCATTTCACCTCCTTCGTACCTATTGATCATCTAACCAAGCGTAGTACCTGTGAGTACTTAGCTAACCTTCCTCGCCCCAACATAGACTTCTTTCACTTTTCTTCAGTTGAACCTGGCGAGATCAATAAGATAATTATTTCTATCAAATCTAATGCTGTTGGTAATGATGGTATTAGCCGTCGCATGATTATACCCATTCTTGATCACCTTCTTCAAGCTAAAACCACCAAAACCTTGTCCTAAAGTTGTGTACGTGCGTTGCTTTGGTCAGATGAATGAAGATAAACTCCGTGAGGATGCGTCGGGATTAGATTGGGAACCGGTATTTGAGGCCCCTACGTTAAATGATAAAGTTGAAGTTTTCAATGATATGGTCGTGGGGTTGTACGACATTCATGCGCCTGTTAAAAAAGTTAAAATTAAGCGGCCTCCAGCTCCCTGGATGACGAATGGAATCAGGATGGCTATGCGCCGCAGAGACCGAGCTTTTCGCAAATTTAAGAAAGACCGGGACGATGATAACTGGGCCCTTTATAAAACTGCAAGGAATCGGTGTAATCAGATGATTCGCAACGCTAAACGCCGTCATATTCTTATTCATATTAATTCATGTTCTCCCAAGGGTATTTGGCAGTTCTTGGGGACTCTAGGAATTGGCAAACATGGAAGTGTTGATCCTCCGTTGGCGGTTGGTTTAGATGAAATCAATACTCATTTCACCTCCTTCGTACCTATTGATCATCTAACCAAGCGTAGTACCTGTGAGTACTTAGCTAACCTTCCTCGCCCCAACATAGACTTCTTTCACTTTTCTTCAGTTGAACCTGGCGAGATCAATAAGATAATTATTTCTATCAAATCTAATGCTGTTGGTAATGATGGTATTAGCCGTCGCATGATTATACCCATTCTTGATCACCTTCTTCCTGCTTTAACACACATCATAAATTTTTCTTTAGATTCAGGGACTTACCCGTCTTCGTGGCGAAATGCTTTTGTTATTCCTCTGCCTAAAATTACAAATCCCACTCTTCCTAATAATTTTCGACCTATCTCTATTCTTCCTTTTTTATCTAAAGTGCTGGAGGCTTGCGTGCATAAACAAATGGCACATTTTGTGCATCGAAACAATTTGTTGAGCCAGTTTCAATCAGGCTTCAGGCCAGGACATAGCACCACCACAGCTCTTCTCAAAGTAACTGGCGACATTAGAACTGGCATGGATGATACCAAAGTTACGGTTTTAGTTTTGGTTGATTTTTCTAATGCTTTCAATTCTGTCAGCCATGATATCTTACTCTCTATCCTATCTCATCTGATGTTCTCGGCAGGTTCTTTAAACTGGTTCTCATCTTATCTCCGGGGACGCCAGCAGTCCGTACGCGTAGGTGATACTTTATCGAGGTGGCGCGATCTTGACGCTGGTGTTCCTCAAGGCGGTATTCTTTCTCCTCTATTATTTTCTATTTTTATCGATCTCATTACTAATGTCCTTCAGTGTGCGTTCCATCTTTACGCAGATGACTTGCAGTTATATGCCCAGGCCAGTGTGAATAACATATCTGAGGCCATCACTAAGCTTAATGGGGACCTTAACGCTATCAAGACCTGGTCAGACAAGTTTGGCTTGACTATAAATCCGTCTAAGTGTCAGGCCATTGTGATAGGGAGTCAACGCCTCTTAACTCGATTGAACACCGACACATTACCACCTGTCATATTTAACGGCTCCATTATCGCGTTACATTCTTCGGTTAAGAATCTCGGGATTTTCCTTGATACCACCCTCAACTGGCATACTCAAATAACAAATGTAAGTCAAAAGGTTACGGGTACTTTGCGGGCTTTATATCGTCTCAAGAACTTTCTTCCGTATAAAACTAAAGTAATGCTTGTTCAAACGCTAATATTCCCCTTGATTGATTATGGTGATGTATGCTATCTTGACCTGAATGCAGAGTTCCTTAATAAACTTGACCGACTTCTAAATAACTGCATTCGATTCATTTTCAATCTTCGTAAGTTTGACCATGTTTCTTCCTACCGTTCCGAACTTAAATGGCTCCCGATTCGCCAGCGACATAGTTTACGCGCTCTCACTACACTCTATTCTATTCTTAATTCTCCTACTGCCCCTTCTTACTTGACTTCCTACTTTCAGTACCTGCACTCAAATCACAGTAGAGATCTTCGATCTTCCGACAATCTACTTCTTTTATGCCCTGCTCATTCTTCTGGATTCGTCGGATGCTCTTTTATAGTTCAATCTGTTTCTCTCTGGAATGCCCTGCCCCCCGAAATTAGGATGGCACCCAATCGCCTTAATTTTAAATGGAAGGTACGCACTTTGTTCCTTGATGGATCAGCTGAATCATCACAACATTAGTAACATAAACATAAATATTTGTCTGTATCTATGTATTTATTTGTGTATGTATGTATGTATGTATGTATTGTTGTAAGTATGTATACTATTGTATAGTTATGTAAGTAGGTATATATGTATGTATGTATTTTTGTAAGTATGTATTTTAGTATTTATTTTATATTCTCGATCTAGCTATTTTTATTTGTGTATTATGTAAGACTAATAGGAAGTTTTTTTTTTATTTTACAATTAGGTTACTGCACCTACACATTCCAATTCTACATCACCCTAAGGTAGACTGGCAGAGAATGCTCTTAGCATTAAGTCCACCTTTGTACAACTTTGTGCATAAAGTTTTAAATAAATAAATAAATAAATAAAGTGAAGGTGAAGGCTTGTCTATGATATAATATTTATGAAATTTGTAAAGGTGAGTAGGTAGTAAATCAAATCTTACAAACAGTCTTCAGAACGGCCAATTATGTTCTCATCCATTAATTTTAATAGAAGAGCGTTAATCTCATTAACGATATTATTCGATGACAGCAACATTAATTCCTCGATATTAACTGAATATTTTTTTATTTTTGATAGATTGAAGTGGTTTAAAAAAATATTCTATTTCATTAAATATAAAAAACGATATTACAGTTAATTTTAGAAGTTCAGTTTTCTTCTTTTCTTGAAATAGGGTCAATTCCACAAACTGGTCGGAACAAGTCAAGAACTTCTAACAAAAACACCATTTTAATAAAAACGTCACCCAAAAATGTTATTGAGCTGACGAAACGGGACAAGTAGATGCAAGAAAGACGGACAAGTAGCTTGCATAACAATGGGTTGAAACAAAATATGCCAATCATGATGAATCAAGTGCTCGACACGACAAAACTTTCTCTCTTATATATAACTTATTAATTTAACTAAAACACAATTTATTTTATTTTCTTGAATAACGAAATGAGTGCACATGTGTTTTGTAAATTTTTTATAGTACTTTTTTTGTTTTCCTAGTGTGTAGGTAACTGATAGTTATTCCAAATGCCCAACCAAGTATATCTCTATATTCCCCCCCCCCCCCCTCCGAAATTGCAAGAAGGTACACCGGTGTTTAGTCAATTACACTACCTAAACGCCCATCTCTCACCCCGGGCATGGTTCGGGGGGGCAACATATGACTCAACCGGCCAAGTGCGAGTCACTCCAATGACGATGGAAGAGTTGCATTTACACTTAGCACAACCACCGACGTGGCCCTTCCTTTGGTAGTTGTGCTTAGTGCAAATGCGGGTTGCATTTGTACTAAGTCTAAACACTACTCTACGTCCCCGTCAACTGCTAGTACGTTTTGGCAGGCAATTGACGGGGGTTCAGTGTCTAAATTCCCAAATTCCCCCAAAAAAAAGGAGTCGGGGAGAGCATTGCCCCTCTTGCTTCCCCCTTGGACCTGCCTCACTCGAAATTATGGAAACCCCAAAAAATGTTCCTGGGTACGTCTCATGCTGCTGTATATGTTGTATATAATACTAATCAACGTAAGTAAATCAACGCATTGGATTAAGTACTACGTATTTCTTCTTTTCACGGCCACCTCCTTTATTGTTAGGATAATTATCTCTAGGAGGGAACACGGAGACACGAGTCACGTACAGCCGACTTTAGAGATAAAAAGTGGGATAGGACAGAATGGGTCGGGTCATCATTCGTCAGTTTCCTCAATCTGTCAGTTTCTCTCTAACCGGTCAGTTTCCATAATTCGTCAGTTGTAAATAATTCGTTAATTGGTTAGTTTCCTTACTCGTCATTCTCCTTCAGTCGTCATTTAACTTAACACGTCAATTCATGCAATTCGTCAATACGGTACAATCATGCTAAAAATACATAGGATAAAAAAAAACAATCAGGTCTAAAAATATGCTATAATAACCAATGGACAACTACGAGTAAGTATAAAATTTGAAAAAAAAAATCATTCTTATTATCAGTGTTTACCCGTTGACGGGTATACGTTGCTAACTAATAATCCTTTTTGATCATGTTGCCATCTAGTTTTTTCGTTTATTCCTGCGCACTAAATTTATTAGTGCCAGTTTGGATAAACAAGCGTAGATATCTGCATGATCTTGGCCATTGTCTTCAAATACGTCCGTTATTACAAAACCAGATACGATACTTGAAATTCGTTGGTCTACTACTACCGATCGTTTTTTTCGGTTTCTTTCGGGCATGTAAATAGTATTCTGACGGATTCGAAAATCAACGTGTCGTGCCTCCTTTCTTAGAACAGAAATAAAAAGATTTAAATTGCATCGTCTGGATGGCAACCTTGAACGTAGTCTATTATGCCACGCTTGTACAAGGTTAATGGTCCTATGGCGCTGATTGTAAACGCTGAGGACATCTACATATCTTTGCAACCATGTTTCCTCTATGTAAGAGTTAAATAATTGATAATTATCACCTGTAGGAGTATGATGTAGGATAGCAAGCCATGCTTCTTGAAAATAGTATTTTGGTAAAAACGCTATCGAGGCGCATATAGAAATGTGCTTTCGTCCCTCTTTTGTAGCATTAAGTTCAAGAGCAGATGCTTTGCGCAAAAGGCTTTGACGATAATGAAATTGGCATCCAATGACCGCCACACTTGGGAACACGATTTTAATGGCATTTATAGCAGCCAATTCAAAATCAACATGAACTTGCTGTGGTGTTTGGATAATATTTTTCAGAAATGTGAAAACCCGTAAGTATATATCTTCAGTTTTGTTGGGAAGAAGGCAGTATATCAAAGGAACAATATTGGTTTCTGTTGCTGTACTACCTATATCGGCATGGATTGTGTAAAGTTGCTTATACGGTTTCGGAGTATTAAAAATTCCATCAAAAAATATATCAGTAATGTCCCGACTGTTTAATATTTCACGCGCTAATGGCGTCATGAAAACTAGAATTTCATCTTGAAATAATAAAAACTCCTTGGCTAATATCTCGGGTACGATTATTTCTTCCGTAGTGTTATAGGTGGATTGACTGAATCCATGCATTTTATATCTTGCTTTATATAAAGAATTTTTAATACAATTAAACTTTGGAACATCGTCCACGAATTCCGAGTCTGCGTCTTTAAGGTAATCCACACTTTCTTTATAAATAAGTCGAATTGAGCCAAACTCCTCCTGCACTCTCTTTTTGCAAGCGTCAATAGCAACAGCTACAATGTTGGAAGAAGGATCGGCTTCACATTCATGATCTCTGTGCCTTGTCACGACAGATTCTTGGCTTAATGTAATGCTACCGCTACACATATACCTATTTTTGCATCTCCACCAGGTAGATCCATTTTTGTTGGTCTGCGCCAGATTGTAGCGGTATCCGTCCTTCAAAAGAACTTTTTTATTTCGTTCAGACACAATAAACTTTAAATCACTAGCCATTTTGCAAAAATAATTTGAAATAATATGAAATTAATTAATTCACGATGTACTTAATGAATTATACCTGACATTGCATTGACATTACCTATCTATTTGCTGTGCATAGTTATTTATAGAGTAACGAGTTTGTATCTGAATATCCTTGTTACAGGTTTCATAACTAAACTACTTATAACATTACCATAACCTTAAACCACGCCTTGAACCTTATACCATACCGCGATCGCTGACGGTTGCATCTTCCGTGCGCGCGTCCTTCATTATTCAGACAAAATGTCGAATATAGTGAAATGTGCGAATTGTAACATAGTAGTCAATGAAGTGTTATCTTTTATTCAAAATAAGATAGATGTAATGGATAACGAAAGTTTGGTGCGTATATGTGTAACTGCATTTCGTAGTGAAGATGTAGTAGTGGCTAAAACGTTGTTTTACGAGTCTTTGAATTCAAAAAAGGCTAAGATATCTAGACGAAAGGATGGGAAAACGGCGCGAGATCTGGAAGATATAATAAACTTGTATAAAAATACAGATCCTGAGCAAATTCCAATGTTTGTGGCTAAAGATCTTCACAAGCTGCCGCCGATTACCTTTGATCACGTTGATGTCACGTCGCTACTTAAGGAACTTGTTCTATTGCGGTCGCAAGTAAACGTCATAAAGCAGGAATATGCGACAATAAAGCAGCTTGAAGAGCTTGATAATAAGTGGTTAAATGAGAAATATGCCTCAATCATAAGCCAAAATTGTAATATTAATAATAAAAAAAGAGGAGGGTATTTGTTGGACAGTGGACCGATGGCTCTGTTAACACCGGCGAAAAAATCAACGGTCGACGGATTGAGCGGCAACGACAACGAGCTATCGCCGTCCCTCTCGGGCTCTTCACCGGCGTGTATACGCCATCCTTTTCCAACCATCTCCAACGATAGCATATGCGTGAACAGGATAGAGAGACGGCAATCTACGGAGGAAAAAGAGGGAGACCAGTACATTGCTTATCAGAACGAATCACCGATGAACAAGATACAAAATGAATGTAAACAAACTAATATGTCATTGCGAACCGACAAAGTTTCATTGAATAGGTCATTAGATGAAGTAGCGAACATTATAAATGATAAGATTAACACAGATGAGCCGTGGATAACAGTGGAAAAGAAGCGGAGAACAAATCGTTTTATAGGAAATATGGGTAAAGCAGTAGTTGAGGATAAATTCAAAGCGGCCGATACGAAAATTCCTTTGTTTATATCTAATGTTCACAAAGACGTGTGCGAAACTGATATAACGAGCTACATTTATAACAAAACAAAGGAAAAAGTGAGTTTAGTAAAAATCAAAATGAAGACTGACAGGGGTTACAATGCATTCAAGTTGTTTGTGACGAAACAGAATATTGAAACATTTTTGGATAATAATCTGTGGCCGGCTGGAATATCCTTCAGGCGTTTTGTAGACTTTAGAGGTAGATCGGAACAGATTAATAGTGAACATAGAGGCTTACAATTCTATAAACAAAATGATGCGCACACAAAGATTGAGTAATATAGTGAGTTTCAATTGTAAATCGTTGAAAAGGTCTATTGAAGCAATTCGAGCCCTATGCAAATCAGCTGATATAGTGGCACTTCAAGAGACGTGGTTACTGGACTATGATCTTCCTATACTGACAACAATAGACGCTGAGTTTGGAAGTACAGGGACGTCAGCGGTGGATCTATCGACGGGGATACTCAGTGGTAGACCATATGGTGGCGTAGCACTGCTATGGCGTAATAATTTGTTTGATTCGGTGACCGTAGTGAACTGTGATAACGTGCGTATAGCGGGGATTTTAGCACAGGTATGTGACCGATCTATACTAGTCTTTAGTCTATACATGCCGACGGACAGTAAGGAAAATTTAGCTGAATTTACAGACTGTTTAAGCTCTATAACCTCGATAATAGAGGAATATGATCATGTTTCTGCTGTGTATGTCTTAGGTGATTATAACGCGCACCCCAATGAGCTCTTTTATAGTGAGTTGCAGCAGTTTTGTGAAGAACAGAACTGGTGCTGTGCGGATGTCGAAGTGTTAGGTGATAAGTCTGATATATTTACATTCATTAGTGAAGCTCATGGGTGTAAACGATGGCTAGACCATTGCATTGTGAATAAGTCGGCGATTACGAGTGTAACCAAGGTTTGGGTTAATCAGGACGTGTATTGGTCTGACCATTTCCCCCTTTATTTACAATGTAACTTACACAAACTAGCAAAGATCTGTTGTGATACATTTACATGTAGTAAAACCAATAGTGTTAAGTGGGGTGAACGAAATACTGTACAGATTGAAAAATATCGAGAATTATGTAACATAGGGCTGCGGGATATAAGTATTCCTTTAGAATTATCAGGATGCGCCGATTGCAGGTGTTCTGAAAGTAACCATAACACCGTAATTGATTACTTGTATAATGATATTATTGCGATATTGTCAGGGGCAGCTGCACAAACTAGGCACACAAAACCGTATAGGCGGGGAGGTTACATTGCAGGCTGGAACAAGTATGTCGCTAGCATTCACAGGGAGGCTAGGCTTAAGTTCCATGTATGGCTTATGGCTGGTAAACCGTCAGGTGGTACAGCTTATATGGAAATGTGTGAAGCTAGAAGAAAATTTAAAGCAAAAATTAAATGGTGTCAGAATAGGCAGGACCAACTTAAAATGGATGCACTCGCATCCAACCACAAAAACAAGGACTTTAATTCATTTTGGAAGAACACTAATAAGCTAAATACAAAGGCAGGTCTCCCTGCGAATATTGGTGGCATTACTAATCATATGATAATTGCCAATACATTTAAGGAGCAGTTTAAAATGGGGACAACATTGTCTAATGGTGTAGTGGTCGATGGTGGGACCGCTGTGCCGGAGCGAACTCTTTATTTTACTGAGAAAGACGTAGATGAAGTTATAAAGCATATGCAAAGAGGGAAGTCTCCTGGGTACGACGATCTCAGCATCGAGCACCTCAAAAACGCTGGACCCCATTTGTCTCGAGTGCTCGCCATGTTATTTAATCTTTGTCTGTGCCACAGCTATCTACCTCAACCCTTGATGCGAACAGTAGTGGTGCCCATTGTAAAGAACAAAGCAGGCAGCACTAGTGATAAGACAAACTATAGGCCCATCTCCTTGGCAACGGTGGTAGCAAAGGTGTTTGACAGTTTGCTTAATCGTCATCTAACTAAGAACATCACTCTGCACAGCGCACAGTTCGGCTTTAGGGCTGGACTGTCGACTGAAACAGCCATCTTGTGCCTTAAGCAAACTGTCCAATACTATGCTAGTAGAAAGACACCTATATATGCGTGCTTTCTAGATTTATCTAAAGCTTTCGACTTAGTCAATTATGATAAGCTATGGAGCAAGCTTGAAGGCACGTCTGTGGCTGATGAGTGCACCTCGTTATTAAAATACTGGTATCGAAACCAACTTAACCAGGTGAGATGGGCCTCAACTGTATCAGATGAGTACAAGCTCAATTGTGGTGTTAGGCAGGGCGGGTTATCATCCCCCATTTTGTTTAACCTATATATGGATCAGCTGATCGGAGAACTCAGCAGCATACATACAGGCTGTTTCATTGACGGAGTGTGTCTCAACAATATTAGTTACGCTGACGATATGGTGCTGCTGAGTCCGTCGATTAACGCGCTCAGGACGTTGGTTGCTACCTGTGAAAACTACGCAAGAGCTCATGGCCTGATATACAATAGCAAAAAGAGTGAAATCCTCATCTTTAAGGCTGGAAGGCACTGTCCAAGCGAAGTCCCCCCAATTCTGCTGGATGGGGTTGCTCTAAAAAGGGTAGTTAAATTTAAATATCTAGGACATATTATTACTCCAGACCTTAGAGATGATGAGGACATTGAAAGAGAGCGAAGGGCGTTGGCGGTAAGAGGCAACATGTTGGCCCGCAGGTTTGCCCGTTGCTCCAGGGAGGTAAAAATAACTTTATTCAGGGCATTTTGTCAATCTTTTTACTCCAGCAGCATGTGGGTCAACTACTCGCAGCGAGCCTATAATGTCCTTCGCGTTCAATATAACAATGCCTTTAGGGTGCTGTTGGGACTGCCGCGTCGTTGTAGTGCGTCGGGGATGTTCGCGGATGCGCACGTGGATGACTTTTATGCGATCAGGCGCAAGCGAGTAGCATCAATACTACAACGACTGCGTGCCAGTGACAATAGCATGCTAAAGGTGTTGGCTGAGCGCTATGACAGCCACATGTTAAAACATTGGGTGGCTATAGCGATAGGTGCAACCCTGTCTAGAAATAGGTAGGTTAAGTAAATGTGTAATTTTGTCTAATATTATTGCTAATCTTAAATGTGTGTGCGTATATTCCTTCTAACATAGTTTTTAAGATATTACTAACAATCTATGGACTAATGTGGTCTGAAATAAATGATTTATTATTATTATTATTATTATTATTATTCCCCCAGGGCTCTTACATACACCAAAAAAAATGATATCCTATCTGAACATAACTGTACAAATTGACAAAAGTTGGTGTATTATGTAAAGTGACCAGATGGGGAAAATGACTAGTTAACAAATTGACTAATTAGAGAAACTGACGACTTTGAGAATATCATGAAATTGACGAATAAGGAAACTGACCGGTTAGAGAAACTGACAGATTGAGGAAACTGACGAATGATGACCCGACCCGACAGAATATACTGAGGATACTCTACTGCCTTCTTCTTCTTAGAGTTCCGATTTGACATCAAAGATTTTAGACATCAAGCTCTACTACCTACTTTACTACAGCAGTACATTCGTAGGTTCTACCTACTTGAGGAATTATTCCCTTTTATTTTGTAGGATGATTTTTCATTAATTTGTAAAATTTACCTGATTCCATTACAAGTCAAATAAACTTTGAGATGAAGTACAGAATGAGCCAATGTGTGCCAAATTTAATGAAATTCTAAGAAACGGCTCTGACTCTAGGATAAACCGTGTACTCGCAGAGTAAAGGTACACATAGATACATCCATAATTAGAGGCTAAGTTTCGCACATCGTCACGTAATTATAAGGTCAGTCACGGGTCGACTGACCACGATCGATCGATCGACGTAACATTAAAGAAATAAAAGGTGACGGACATACCTTAAAATATAACAGCGATTAAGTTCCGATATACCTATTTAATTACAATACTAATATCTTGGGACAACTCACTCAACGCTATCTGATCCCAAACTAAGCAGAGCCTGTACTATGGAAACCAGACAACTGATAAACATACTTATATATTTTTAAATACATACATATTACCTATATATAAATAGCACTCAGACATATAATAAACCGTCATGCTCATCACACAAAGTTTTATCCTGGGTGGAGATCGAACCCACGACCTCTGGCTTAGCAGTCAGGGTCACTAGACCAATAGGCCTCTAATAACTGCGTAACAATTTTGCGAAATCCAGAAGCGAGTAAAACTTGATTGACCTATAAAATAAAAGAGCAAAGAGTTCTGAGGCCAAAAATAAACCAAGTAGTCTTCACGTAGTTCATAAATGCGTCATAATGTCAAGTGATATAAAATTATTATTAGAATTTACGCGTCTGACCTCCTTTATGCGCTGACTTGTCACGCATAAAGCACATCACATACTCATTGACATTTATCACCCTAGGACGACGGTCTGGTCGATACCTAGGGACTTTAGGACCTAGAAATGTGACGTATGTATTATTTTACTGCCGCTCTGTTCTTTGAGATAACCAAAAAATGCTTCATAAAGTTATGAAACAAGATTTCACTAGAATATCCTGGCTTTATTGGTTGGCTTATTATCATTCACTTCACTTCACAACCCATAAACATACTCCAGCTGGGCTCGGGGTTCCCCTATGATCGTAAAGATTTTTCCTATAATCATCAGGTGTATATTTCCTTCATCGTGTCCCACAGTTTCACTTGTGTTATATTTACTACTCCGTGGGGTTGCTTTTGTGATGATATATCTATAGATCATAAGGTTGAGTTTATGTCATAATATTCAGTGAAATTTGCATCGAAATTCGTTCTACCTTTTTTATGTTTTTTTGCTGTTGTGTGTAAGACTGTTTGTGAGGTTTCTATTAGGGACCGTCTCCACGAGCGAGAGAATCGCGGGGATTCCACTCTACTATAGTAGGGTAGTCTCCACGAACGAGCGATTATTTCGGCAGCGTATCATCGCGACTCGTATCGGAATCGCCGCGTGTACGCGACGATGATCGTTACTGTTTCGAGGCGGGACGCCTGCGTTTGACAGCGCGCTCGCTTCGAGAGCGTCGCCTTCCACGGCGAGCGCTCGGCTTTACGATGATGTTTCTCTCGCACTCAGCCACTCGTAAAATCGCCTTGTGGAGACACGTTCTAAGAGAGTGTATAGAAATAAGTGGCACGACGACAATATCGCCGCGATTCTCTTGCCCGTGGAGACGGTCCAAGATTTATAATATAATAATAATATATTGAGACAACTCACACAACTTCATCTTCCAACTAAGCAGAGCTTGTACTCGATATACATACTTATATATTTCCAAATATGTACATATTATACGTAAATAACACCCAGACACCGAATAAACCATCGTGCTCATCACACAAAGTTTTATCCTAGGTGGGGATCGAACCCACGACCTCCGGGTTATTAGTCAGGGTCACTAATCACTAGAACAAAAGGCCAGTCTCAACTACATAGGATAACCTTAAGGTAGGCGCGGATCATGTTCTAGGAGAGGCACAGGAGGAAGCATTTGACTAAACACTGGTCAAGTGTGAGTTGCTCGCGCGACGGGAGGGGTGGAATTACTCGATGTCTCTGGGGGGCAACTGCCTATCAACACGGATCAAATGTATGGCGAAGACTTGAAAATTGATGAGGAGCAGCAATTGCCCCTGCTGCCTACCCCCTTCCCTTAGATAATCGCCTGCCTCAAGGTGATGTCGATGATGTTACGTTTTGAGTGATAATATTTTCTACCTCACCTAAAACCGACTACAACACCAACATTTAATATCATTTCCTACAACACAAATGTTTCTTTTCAAAAATCAATCTGTATTAAGTTTAATTACATGCTAAGAGTACATCAGAAACTGAAAGTTTTGAAACCAATTAATCTAGGTAGTAAACTAAAAGTTTTTCAATAGACGTCGACCAACTCTGATTCACTAGCTCTATACATCTCATATAGGGCCTCGTGGCTTCCTCACAAAGGAATATTCAAGCAACATTTGTCAAGAGTTTCATTTGAGACAAGTTTTCACCAAAATAAAGCTGTAGAACAATGTCATACCGGCCTGACTAGTTTTCCTGTCAGAAAATGCAAGTTGAAATATATGCCTACCCTACTTCCTAAAAGTTTCCCTGTTACATACAGTTGTTATTAGTACTACTGTATAGTGAATTTGTGAACTAATGATTTAGGACAGCATTTTTAAAGTGAGAGAAAATATACCTCGTACCAGACGTGACTCTAGAACTTCGTTCTGCGGAGGGCAACGTTTAACTCAACCGGCCGAATGTCAGTAGCTCGCATGACGGGGCGGTGCATTTGATATAACACCAGTACGGTACAACAGCCATCACCGCCAAGGGGGCGATCGCTTGTCAAAATACACTGGTCCAGTATCAAAATTATCTAACTCCCCAAAAAAAGTGTTTCAGTCGAGCCTGGGGGGGTGGACATTTGCCCCCTCCTCGCTTGGATCCGCACCTACCTCGTAACTAATGGCACAATTTGGACAAACGATCAAAGTGTGAATGGACTGTGTAGAGTGCGCCCGTTTTCTGTCAATCTAATTCATCTTGATCTCCAGCTTCTCCTGTGGGTTTGTTGTATACCAATAACATTATCCTTGATTGAATTAATGTACCTTTATTTCAGTACATATTTCGTAGACCCGATTCAGGCTAACGATCACACACATGTAACCTACCTAAAATATACAAAGTTAGTGAGTGTTTACATCTGTATCTATTAATAAGTCAAAACACAATTCCATATATTTAATTAATCAGCCTGAAAATTGAATCAATCGGCTTTATTAAACCAAGCTATCGGAAATGGGCGCCCGGTCCTACCTACAATAATACCCATCAACTATTCATACCCGCATAATTCACCCAAACGTTAGTCAACATTGCCAAATGCCAACCCATTACAAATATATACCGCAAAACAACTCATTCGGGATTCATTCTACTACAATAATAAACGAAATCAAATTGATGGTTCTGATTCAAGACTTGCAATGAAATTGATTGACGCTCATCAAGTTGTAGGTAAACTTGGGGTTGTGACGTAATCAAGATCGTAAACGGTTAGTGTTAGGGAATTTGTAGGTATCTAAGGTTGTGTAAGAAACTTGGTTTCGTATCCCCTTATTCATAATCCTACTAATATTATAAAATGGAAAGTTTTTGTCGATGGATGTATAATTATTGAAGTCAAGATAGTGCCCTTAAGGTCTTAAACAAAGAGAATTTAAAACTTCTTTAGTCATATCAAGAATAGTCATCGAAGAACGAGCAATAAAACAGGTTTTAATACACTAACATAGTATAGAAACTCATTGCAACTTATTGCCAAGAAAACCTTGTGCCACCGTAGTGGTACAAAAACAGAAACAAATTTTATTAAAAAAACATGAAATTAAAGCAGTACACAGATTGAAATGGGCAACATTTGAGTCCACCCCACCTTAAATTAGGCGAGGGTGGAAATGTGCATTTAATTTAAATATGCACGTACTCATTAGCTATATGTATAACAGTTTCAATTTTTTATTAGAACGTGCAATATGGTAATCAACGATTAAGTTATATTAAAAATGCAAGTATGTGAGGGTAGATGTATGGATATTTTTTTCGTCTTCCACGCAAGTATTGTATTCATGGACGATGAGACTTTACTTATAACTGTTTTACGCATGAACTAATGAACGGATTTTAATAAGACTACAGTAAGTTTTTATTTCGCAGAAGAATTATTTAAAATCCGTTCATTTTAATAACTTACTTAAGACGTTCGCCGGCGACGGAGCAGATCCGCCAGGGAGCTCTCTTCCCTGACGCGCTCCGCCGCCTCCTTCTGCGAGATGATGTCCTCGCAGAAGGATGCGACCGCATTCCACGACCCCTCGCTTCGGACCATGGACAGAACCACGGCCGGCAGCGAGAGGTCACTTCCGACCACTGCGGTGAGAACTCGACGTTGCCCCTCCCAAGCTGGACAATGCTGGAGGGTGTGCTGCGCCGAGTCCTTACCGCAGTCGCAGTGGTGGCAGGCGGGACTCGGTTCCCTCCTAGCAACCGTGTGCAGGTACTTCCCGAAGCAGCCGTGCCCGGAAAGGACCTGCACTAGCCGGAAGGAAAGGGTCCCGTGCTGCCGCCCTGCCCACTCCTCCAGGACCGGCTGGAGCGCCTCCACGGTTCGAACACCTGCCCGTGGAGCCTCCAGCCGGCCCTGCCACCGGGCCATGATTGCCCGGTGTGCCTCACCGCGCCAAGCGCGTAGCTCCTCGGCAGAAGCACCGAACCCCCTGCCCGAACAGCCACCGCCCGCCGATACACTTCGGCGAGCACTTCCGCCTCTAAGACGTGCGTCCCTGAGTTGACCCCGTTCTGACGCGCCTCTACCGCCTCTCATATAAAACTGGAAGGGTTCCATCTTCGTGGAAGGTTGCCAATGTCCACCCTATTCCCAAAAAGGGTGACCGGTCAGACCCGTCAAATTACAGGCCGATAGCGGTAACATCCTTGTTATCAAAAGTGATGGAGAGAGTTCTCAACACCAGACTCTTGCGGTATCTTGAGGAGCACCAGCTGATAAGCGACCGCCAGTACGGCTACCGTTACGATCGCTCAGCTGGTGATCTTCTTGTGTACCTCACGCACCGCTGGGCTGAAGCCTTGGAAGGCAAAGGCGAGGTTCTCGCTGTCAGCCTCGGCATCGCCAAGGCGTTTGACAGGGTCTGGCACAAGGCCCTTCTATCGAAGCTTCCTTCTAATGGAATCTTCGATGTTTCTGGACATCGGAGCATTATGGTCGTCGTTGACGGTGCTTGTTCCAGTCTGAAAACCATTAATGCTGGCGTTCCACAAGGTTCGGTGCTCTCCCCAACACTGTTCATTTTGCATATCAATGATATGCTGTCCATAGAGAACATACATTGCTATACAGATGACAGCACGGATGATGCGCGATATACCAGCCAACAGAACGTCCCTCGGAGCGTTGTTCATGAGAGACGGTTGCAACTTGTGTCAGAAGTCGAGGACTCTCTGGGGCGGGTCTCCGAATGGGGTGAGAGGAACCTGGTTCGATTTAACCCTACAAAGACACAAGTATGCGCGTTCACTGCGAAGACAGACCCATTTGTCCTAATGCCACAGTTCCAAGGAGTTACACTCCGAGTCACCGAGAGTATTGGGATCCTCGGTGTCGAAATCTCCAGCAAAGTCCAGTTTGGGAGTCATTTGGAAAATAAAGCCAAATTGGCGAGCAAAAAGGTGGGTGTCCTCAACAAAACGAAGCGTTACTTCTCGCCGGCACAGCGACTTGTGCTTTATAAAGCGCAGGTTCGACAGCACGTGGAGTACTGCTCTCATCTCTGGGCGGGTGCCCCCAAATACTTGCTCGATCCATTTGACTCCCTCCAAAGGCGAACTGTTCGGATCGTTGATGACCCCAATCTCACGGACAGACTGGAGTCTTTACAGCAGAGGCGTGACTTTGGTGCACTTTGCGTACTCTACCGTCTGTTCAACGGGGAGTGCTCTGAGGAACTGTTTGACATAGTGCCACCGTCACCTTTCTACCACCGCACCACTCGACATCGTAGTAGGGTTCATCCATTCCACCTGGAAACAATACGGTTCTGTACGAATGGATTCCGGCGTTCTTTTCTTCCACGTACGTGCAGACTCTGGAATGAACTACCTGCTGCTGCGGTGTTTCCCGAGCTCTACGACATGTCTTTCTTCAAACGAGGTTTAAAGAGGGTTTTCACTTCACAGTAGGCAGCGGCTTGGGTGTGTCCCTGACATTGCTGTAGTCCATGAGCGGCGGTTACCGCTTACCATCAGGTGGGCCGCTGGCTCGTCTGCCAACCATTGGCAATAAAAAAAAATTAATACGCGACGCGAACGAAGTCGTAGTCTTCTACTAGCTGACCTGAGACTTCATTCGCGTGGTACTTATTTCTAAGATAAAAGACAGATAGACTATACTTAATCTATTTCTGTGCCAAATTACATCCAGATCCATTCCGTTACGACGTGATTGAGTAACCAACATCCATCCTGGATGGATGTTTGTTACAACTTTTGTATTTATAGTAAAGTAAGATCAATTATAGCAACACTAGCTGACCCACACACTTTCCCTCTCAATTTATAAAAATACTTTAACACCCATTCTCATACGTAGGTATAATACAAAAAAATGTTTTGGTATAAGAATTTTCAAAATCGGTTCTGTAAATCCAGAGATTAACCCCTACAACCTTAGAAACTCACAAACTTTACCTAGGTACCTACTTATAATATTAGTATAGCAGTACCTAGAGATTACCTTCTTATATTATTATGTATACATGTATAAACTCTTGTCCTAACTGACTGACTGACATATTTATCAATGTAAAGCCTAAATTTTTAGGGTTATGTTTATAGTTTGTTTATGTTATAGGCATACTAAGAAAGGTTCTTTAGAAATTCGTCCCCTAAGGGGTTTCAATAGGGGTTGCAAGTTTGTATGAAACTCCGTCAGTTTTGAAGTTAAATCGGTAAAATTTTATAGAGTGATGAAAACACTGTTATAGAGTGATGTTATTGAATATACAGGTTTCAAGTGATTCTACAGTAAGGCATGCAAAATTTGTTTACAATCAATGAGAGATTAATATTGAAATAATAAGAGTAGGTATGTATTAAATAAAATGAAATAAAAGTATTTAAGATAAAATTAATATAATGTCATTGTAAAACACTTGTTTCAGCATTTTTGGAAAATCAACCCCTAAAGGGCATATAAGTTGTTTCACACAAAAACCCACTAAGGGTTGCGAGTTTCCGTGAAATTCCTTCGCAAGATAGTGTGAAACTCCGTCAGTTTAAAGTTCGGTCTGTGAAATTTCGCGAAAAGCCGCAGGCGACAGCTAGTAGCATACATAGAATAGATATTATTAATGTTAGATTTTATAACAATAACGAACCCAACGGGGAAAATCTAGTACCTAATGTCTTTTAAGTGTTAACAAGTGCGTTTTTTGATGATATTAATATTAATACACTCTTTCTTTGCACTTTTAGATCGAAGTCTCAAGATGACTAGAACCACTTCGCCGCCATTGCGGCTCTTGGAACGGTTCGCGAACAGTACTCCAGCTCCCAACACACCGACCACATCGACCAACGTTGCAGCATCTGTACCTAAGCCGAACACCAGCAATAAGAGACCTATGTCACCAATTATCATATATCCCACCGGTAAGTAAGGAAGAACCTTATAGGCTTATAACTATTTCTTATACGGGAATAAACGCGCAATGTTTACCTTAAAATTGCTTGACGTTTCGAACCAAGGCCGATGCAACCTCACCGGCCGTGGTCAGTCTTTTAGGTTTACTTCTAACCTTTTAATATATTTCGTCAAGTGTCCGAAAGAAAATGGGTCTTCAGCTGAAAACGAAATAGAAGCCTCGGCTACAGTCTTATTTAAAACAAAGCCGAAAGCGATTTGAACCCAATTTAGCCCAATGACGTATGACCATAGTTTCGTCCGGTTTATAGTAGAAAATTAAAATTAAGATTAAGATTAGAATTAAGATTTCTTTCTTCTTCTTCTTTTATATATATAATGCGTTTTGGTAATTGCAGTATGATATGATTCGACTCTTTCTGACACATGTAGCAGTACATTCATAATTTTACTGACGAAAACAAACAATCAAAACTCAAAGTGTATTTATAACGCGACTTGGTATTATTAGGTAACAGTAAAGCGCTTATTACGGAGCATTTCCACTAACACATTTTATAATATTTAAAATATTAAAAACTTTATTATTATAAATAAACAATAATAATAATAATATCTTGGTACAACTCACACAACGTCATCCGATCCCAAACTAAGCAGAGCTTGTACTATGGAAACCAGACAATTGATAAACATACTTATACATTTCTAAATACATACATATTATAGATAAATAACACCCAGACACAGAATAAACCATCGTGCTCATCACACAAAGTTTTATCCTGGGTGGGGATCGAACCCACGACCTCCTGCGTAGCAGTCGGATACACTCCCACCGCGCCACAGAGGAACATTCTAAAAAACTATTAGGATAATATATATCAAAAAATATGTACAATAACAATTGTATTTGCGTTAACAAATACAGAAAACGCATTGAGGGAAATAATCTTATTGGGAAGGCATAATAAAATATATAGCAAACGGACTGAAAATTTCTTTAAGGATAATAAGAAATTGGCCATGACATTAAGAACATTACAAAATACATTTTATCATACAATGCGAATGGTGTGTTTTGGTCACATACACCGCTTTGGTTTATTTATAACATCCCTAGCTGTCCCGCGCAACTTCGTCTGCGTAAATTTTCCCCGTTTTTGCAACTTTTCTCATTGCTGCTCCGCTCCTATTGGTCGTAGCGTGATATTTTATAGCCTATACCCTTCCCCGATAAATGAGCTATTCAACATTGAAATATGTTTTCAGTTCGGATGAGTAGTTCTTGAGATCACAGCGTTCAAACAAACTTATGTTAACAAATTAGTAGCTGACCCACGCAACTTCGTATGCGTTCCCCCCTTTTTGCAACAGTTTTTATTACTACTCCGCTCCTATTAGTCGTAGCGTGATGTTATATAGCCTATAGCCTTCCTCGATAAATGGGCTATCCAACATTGAAATAATTTTTCAATTTGGATTAATAGTTTCTGAGATTACCGCGTTCAAACAAGCAACCAAACTCTTCAGCTTTATAATATTAGTATAGATTGCGTTTCTTATTTTTTCGCTCTTGCAATTTTACTGTTGCCTTTGAGGCGCTATCCCTATTTGTTCATCATATACGTGAATACATATACTTGGACACGTGACGGATCACGCTTCAAGGTATGCGGACGTGATGCTACAACATATTCCTAAGTAGGTAGGTATATATTACATATCCGTCATAGACTCTTTATTCTCAAATATCTGGATAACAGGGTAACCGAACGAGAAGAAATCAATATGAAACAGTCATACTGCCTCTGTGGCGCGGTAGGAGTGTGTCCAACTGCTACGCAAGAGGTCGTGGGTTCGATTCCCACACGGGACACTACTTTGTGCGATCCACAAATTGTTGTTCCGGGTCTGGTTGTACTTGTGTGTCCGTGGCTTGTATGTTTGTAAAGTCACCCGCGACACAGGGCTAGTACCCTACTTACTCATTAAAAATACTGATTTCTTTTAGTTCGGTTAACCTGTGCTCAATAAAAATGTGGTAATTTATAAACGAAATCAAATTGATTGAGAGACTACTGATTAGCATTTTACTGTTTTGTTTTGTTCTTGTTCCTTATTAGTGGGTGATGTGATGATGTCGTTTACAGTTCATTCACTTATACACTTACGCAAGAGAGTGACGCCTAACGCCATTTTGTGTATCCGTTCCTTTACAAATCCTTATAGTACCTACAACAATACCATTCAACCGAGTCTACTCAACTACAAACAAACACTAATGACAAGAAAATTGTTGCATGCAAACTCAAAAGTTTCATACAATAGATGCATTATTTAAATTACTTGCTTGCACCTGGTGTTTATTTCTTGAACGGCTTTACATCATCTCATACATACGCAGATGGCTTTTGAACATTACTTTACAGCACAGCTAGTGCATTAGGAAAGTAGAAGCCTTGTCGACTCGGTATGACAATAAACTACTGCCCGTGTTTGGAATGTCTGTAATAAGAGAATGCTCTAATGTAAGTAACATTAGGGCGTTCTCTAAAGTATGTCAGTCACTACTATACACCTTAAAGTGACAGTAGATAAATCAGCATAACAGTTACTACGTCTAGTGTCATCATTCACTATACTTGTACCGCTTAACACAGCATTTAACCTACCATTAAAATTAGCCATGAGTTTAAAATATCCACGATAAAGTAAATTTTAGGTTAGGTAATATAGTTGACGGCACGCCTTTTATATCTACTCCACGGTTTTTATAAATCTAGTCATTTTAAAGTTTACTCTAAAACATGATTTAAGGCCGCAATCTTAATTGCAAGTTAAGTATATGTTGTGCCGGAGCGATGCAGTGACGTCATTAATTTTTTTTTTAAATTGAGTCGTCACGTACCGATAATTCCCAAGTGGAAAAGTCGTTTTGTAAACAAACAAAGCAGAAGCTTTAAATGAAAAAGAAAAACAAATTTCTAAATCAATTTCTCGCCTATATTCTGTACATCCAAATAACAGAAATACGTGACATTCAAGGGTTATAACCCAATTTTTATGCAAAGGGTTGAAACGTTTGTGAATTGCCTCGTAATATTTCTGCGACCTTTCTACTTTTTTGAAATGCCTCCGAGGCTTCTGTTGTACTTTAAGTTGACTATTAAGTTGACGATAAAAGCCGGCATAAACAGGGCGGGAATGACATAGGAACAGACTTGGAACGAGAAACCTAAACATTATTTCACTTCCTTAGTGACATACTTATCTAAAACGCACTAAACGAGAACGTCTATTTAAATTTTCCAATATATATTTCGCGAAGCACAAAGGTAAAGGCTTAAATAAATGTTATTTTTTGCTTGGTTTCCGTTTTGTTTTCTTAGGCTTCTGCCCAATTTCCTCGCAGTGGATCCCCACGTCCTATTGGTATGAATACATACATACCAAACACTGTTAAAGTAATATAATTAGTAGGTAATGTTACGAATGTTATTCAAGTATCATCAGCATAAATTTCCCAGCGAGAGCAATCCTTGCTCAGCAAAACAAATGAACGATTAATTAACCTCCGAGGGACTGATCGGTTACCGATTAGTCTTTCTCGACTTAAGTAAGTTATTCTCGCGGCTTAGTCACCATATATCTTGAACTCTCTAACGTAGACCAAGCTGCTAGCTAGCATATTCTTAACCAATTTCGATAAAACTTGCTTTGAAAAACAATATTTGAATTGGAACCTTTGAAAATGCAATAAAGTAATAAATTAAATAATAATAAAAAAAAATAATTAAAAAGTTTTGAGGTAACTCCGAAAGAATAAACCAACAGACATTAAAAAAGCTTAATTTAGGGTTACAAAACCTTTAATTAGTCGTTCTAGGTATTTTTTAATTATCTTTGATTAAAGAAAATTTAAAATTGTACATTTCTTTAGAACAAGAGATAGATAAGGATAGACGCCAGATACCTACATTTTAGTGTTACCGTACATGCAATACTTTTATCATCGGGCAATCAAAGTTTTTGCAGTTACATTGCGTTTTGGGGTATTTCTGCGTCTGGCCTCTATTACCAAACTCGTTGTTATTTTTCTTGTTATTCGTGCGAGACGAGCTGCTCAATTTAAATGTAGAAACTCACTGGCCTTACCTCCATTTTAGAGATACCTTTGGCCAGATGACGCCTTACTTTTAGCGACTTAGCGGTCATACTGTTAAATAAAGTTCAATGTCTCTATTTAGAATCCAAAATGACGCAAAAGTTCTCACAAAAAGTAGGCTTGCAGATAGGCCACAAATTCTCTAATACTATCAAGAGATAGAAAGATTTGAGGTCTAGTAACATAGTCCAGATAGGTGGTTCGTTTCTGGCCCCGGTTTGGCTACGGAAGTCTCGGCTTCGATTCCTGGGTCTGGACTTAAAATTTTTCTACCTTTCAAAAATGCAATTATTGTATTTGTAAAGTAATTGGAAAGAAATGCCTATAAAAATTACTTCAATATTCGGTCTGCGACATCATAATTTGTTAAAATGCTCTCTGTAACGAAGCAATAACAAAAGCCGTGATAGTTCTTTAACTACCGACTAGATGGCGCATGCGAGGGCCCAAACTCGCGAGCATCAAGAGATAGAAAGATTTGAGGTCTAGTAACATAGTCCAGATAGGTGGTTCGCTTCTGGCCCCGGTTTGGCTACGGAAGTCTCGGGTTCGACTTCAAATTTTTCCATCTTTCAAAGTTGCATTTATTGTATTTGTAAAGTAATTGGCAAGAAATGCCTATAAAAATTACTTCAAATTTTCTAATTTCTCTAATCTACAAAGAAAGAATATATTTATGAAAACCCCAAAAGAACAGCGAAACAGAATTTGGTCACTTTGTATGGCATTTGTCACTTTAGATTACATTTAATTTTAGGCGGTACCAAATTTACCGATTGAGCTAGTTGCTCTAAGAGTTGAGATGAGTAAGTACGACCTCTTTTTGGCGGGAAAAATTCCTAACGAACACCCCCACCGTCCGGGGAAGACGATGGAGGTGTGTGGGGTTTGCACCCACTAAAAAACCCCCATGTATCGCTCGCCACCTTCACGAACGGGCCGCCGGATTTTGGAGTTAGTACGACCCTAACCAAACCTAACATGTAATAAATCGACATGTAGTTAAACTGTACTTAGTGCTCTGCCTAATGACTGCCTATCAGATTGATTACACAGTTGAAGTGATTTCGTACAGCTTTATCGAATAACTTCAAGGGTAATGGGACATGTTCCACTTGATGACTGAAATATGGCGTACCAATTTCAATTCATAATGGAGCGAAGAAATTGCTAGGCAACAATGAAACCCATTTTCGCGATTTGTACCTACACATGATACCTACAATTTTATAGGCTACGGGTCTTAATCGTGTGAATAGTTTAAGGTTACATATTTGAGGTATTCCCAATGGCCCTTGCAATATCGAAGAATAAATTTTGATTGCCTCTGTAGCGCGGTGGAAGTGTGTTCGACTGCTACGTAAGAGGTCGTGGGGTCGATTATCACACGATACACCACTTTGTATGATCCACAAATTGTTGCTCCGAGTCTGAGTGTACTTTGTGTCCGTGACTTGTTTATTTATTTATTTATTTAGGTTTGTAAAGTCCCCCGCGACACAGGGCTTGTACCGTACTGCGGGAGACGACTCTAAAAAAAAATCAATCTGTTTTTAAAAACAATGTATCTATGAGCGGCTTTGTAAAACACAGTGAAGCTCATTTGTATTGCACACTGCTTTACCGACACCATCAAATTATAAACCAGATTTTTATTATGTAAGTATGCGTGCAAATATAGTTGGCATAATAACATTTAAATTTCTCAATAACCACTTTTTGTAAAATTTTAAGTATTTCTGGTCTTTTTAAATTACATACATTGCCGTCGGTTCAATTCCCACACTGAGTGTTGAATTTTATCTTTCATTAACTGACCCGCGCAATTTCGTCTGCGTCATATTTCCCCGTTTTTGCAACATTTTTCATTGATGCTCCGTTACTATTGGTCATAGCGTGAAGTTATATAGACTACTAGCTTACGCCCGCAGCTCCGCTCGCGTGGATGTCGGTTATCGCGATCCTTCTATGTCCTTCCCCGGGACTCAAACTATCTCCATACCAAATTTCATCTAAATCGGTTTAGCTGTTTGAGCGTGAAAGCGTAACAGACAGACAGACAGACAGACAGACAGAGTTACTTTCACATTTATAATATTAGTATGGATAGCCTCCCTCGAAAAAGGGGCTATTCAACACTAAAAGATTTTTTCAATTCGAACCAATAGTCCCTGAGATTATCGCGTTCAAACAAACAAACAAATAAACATACTTTTCACCATTATATTATTAAGTATCATATATATTAAGTATCGTATATATATTTGTAATTTTCAATACCCGTCTGCAAAATCAAAACCCATTAACCAATAATTAAAAAGTAAACATTACCATTACAAAGATTACATTTTCTGTTATATTATTAATACCTCTGGGGTGTTACTTTGAAGACCACTTTTATTACAAAATAATGTCCAGCAGGTATCAAATTTGCCTGATTATAATCACGGGCAGAGGCGGCCGTTACGGCTACCGAAGTAATTATGGCTGCCGGGCGATTCGGGTTGAATGGGAAAAATATGAAAAGTAATTAAAGGAAAGGGGAAGCTCATAAGTTTCTCTTTAATGGAGTATTAGCAGTGGCTTAGGTTATTTAATTTCAGTTTAGACTGTTCTGAGAAACTTATAAGGTAAAATAATGTAAAACACAGCTTAGACTTTCAGAAATACCTACATCAAACCGAACAACTTTTATTCTAAAAGCGATTTACCAAAAAAGTTTGTTCTGGTTCTCAGGGACAATCCTTTTTACCTATTCTTAAACAACTTTTAACTTACAGATGTTCTCAAATAAAGTTTTTACGTATAACATATTATAAGCACTACATAAAGGTACAGTCGGCCAAAAAACACGGTCTATCACCCTACGGTTGAAAATAATTTGCACGTCATAAACTACAAAGTTGAATTTCTCTTGCAAATATATACTGATTGCTGCCAATTTCAACCTTAACGCTATTTTGGTTACAAACGAAGCTTTGTCAAACGTGATAGACCACTTTCTTATAAGCGTGGCGGGTTATACACCTCTAGAACATTTCTGGTGAAAACGCTGCTTCCGCCAAAATATAAGCACTATCTCTTATTAAAATAGTTTTGCTGTTGTAAAACAATATTAGGGTAATTTGATACAATATTAAGTAAGCGGCGGTAGCCGACAGACTATCTAAGACATCGGTCTCGCAATCGTGGTCGCGGTCGCGAGTTCTAATCCTACCCATTATACTACTGATTTGAACTAACTCCTAACACAAGCCATTGAGTTTAGCTGGAGGGGTTAACAAAATTGCTAGTAATGTGGGAACCACGATCCCCCAATGCTAGTTATCTTTAAAAAAAACAATTTTAAAAATATAGATCAATATAATTTACAGATTGAACGTCCTACGCGTGATGGTCGTTATTACGTAATACCTACATGTTGTTATTTTTATATCACACTAATATTATAAAAGTGAAAGAGTGAGTGTGTGAGTGTGTATGTTTGACTTCTTCACGTCGAAATATGGCTGGAGCGATTTTAATAAAATTTGGTATGGAGTTAGCTGACACCCTGGATTACCACATAGGCTAATAAACCGCGGGTAACACCGCAGGCCACAGCTAGTAAGTCTATAAATATCATCTATTCCTCTCCAATTTTTTAAATGGATACTGTCACTTCCAATGTTCAATTCGTTCATTTTCTTATTTTCTTTTTAAAAACCTCACTAAACGCTACAAGAATTCTTCCGTCGCAACAATATGTCTATCCTGTATTTCATTTGAGACTCATGCATCACTTTCACGTAGTACAAACAGGCGGTGTCTTGTTTAATATTGGTCTCATTTATCGTGGACGTCGCGCTACTGCATGCGGTAAGCTTCGGCATCATAAATGCCGCACATGGTGTAGAGAAAGTTTAACTTGCTGCATAAGCCTTAGATAATAACGTGATATTGCTTAGATATTTATTTATACATTTATGATATGGAAGTCTTAATGCTACGTTAGAGAAAAAAACCGGGCAAGAGCATGCGGACCGTGCTCACCAGCAAAAGAGCGTATCTTCATGGGACTTACGTCTTTTTGTTGAAAAGCGCAGTTTTTGATCAGTCGAATGGTGTGCCAGGCGACAATGTTTGCTAAAAAAAAATTCAGCTTCTGTACATGTACGGAGGAGCACTCCGTACATAAATATATTTATTTTTGTTATTTAACTACCTACTGAACTAAGTAGCAGCTCATACAAGACACATATACCTACTCTACATTTCCATACATACGGACGGACAGACAGACAGACGAGTGAAAAGGATGAAACTATTAGAGTTCCTTTTTTGCCATTTTGGCTACGAAACCTAAATAAAAACTGCCATGTAAATATATTGTAAATGCAGTTTTACAGCTAATTTTTTTTTATAAAAACTTAAAGTTTAATCTTCGTTTTATTTATTTTTAAACTTAATGTACAAATAGTGTACAAAGGCGGACTTAATGCTAAAAGCATACTCTACCAGTCTACCTTTGGATGATGTAGCAATTTAAAACGTGGGTGCAGAATGTTGACAGATATGAACCTAACATTAAAACATAACAAGGATGCTTGTTTATAAAGTAATATGCTAGTGCATAATTTTACTAGCCGCGCGTGCCATACATTTGACAGCTTATCTAGAAGAGATCCAAATAGGCAGGAACACGAGCTTAGGTTTGTCTACACCAATAATATAAAGAGGAAAGATTTTGTATGTAACGAATAAACTAGAAAAAAATCTTTCACCATTAGAAAACTACATTATCAGGGAGTAAAATATGCAATATTTTAATATCAAACTAATAACAATAATGTAACTCAAGGTATATACAAAAAAATAGCAATAATGCAAAGAGATCCCTACGAAAATTACAATAATGTAACTCAAGGTATAAAAAACTACGACATGACACCCGTGCGAAGCCGGGGCAGGCAGCTAGTTATTAATAAATCAATTTGCTGTAATCGACAAATGTAATTAACTCAATTAACATCAATGCTTAAAACTATTTCAATACTGCCATTGTGAATATTACAACACGGTACTGACACGCAACTCAGACGTGACAGTTGTATGTAATACGGAGTTAACCAAATTTCCTATTGTTGTGTGTTGTATATGACTCTGTGGCGCGGTGGGAGTGTTTCCGACTGCTACGCAAGAGGTCGTGGGTTCGATCCCCACCCAGGATAAAACTTTGTGTGATGAGCACGATGGTTTATTCTGTGTGATGTGTTATTTATCTATAATATGTATGTATTTAGAAATATATAAGTATATTTATCAGTTGTCTGGTTTCCATTGTACAAGCTCTGCTTAGTTTGGGATCAGATAGCGTTGTGTGAGTTGTCCCAAGATATTATTATTATTATATATAATCGGAACTACATCTACATCGGAAATTTAGAAGCCGCTCTATACTATTATTATAATGCTGAAGAGTTTATTTATTTGTTTGTAATATTATAAATCTGAAGAGTTTGTTTGTTTCAACGCAATAATCTCAAGAACCGCTGACAGAATTGAAAAAATATTTTACTGTTAAATAGCCCATTAATCGAGGAAGACTATAGGTTATATAACATTACGCTACGACCAATAGAAGTGGAGCAGCAATTAAAAATGTTGCAAAAACGGGGAAAAGAGGTCAAGGGGAGCAAGTAAATTATAATTACGTAATCCCTGACAGATAGAGATTGCATTTGGGTCATATTAAAAGACGGAGAAGACCAAGACAGCACCCGTCCTACACCGCATCTTAATCTACATCTCTCTAAGTCCGTCTTATACAATATTTATTATAATCTTGATTAAGTTTTTGCCACCATATGTGTAATAAACATGAATTTGATCGAAGCAACATCCTTACTAATATTACAAATGTAAAAGTGACTCTGTCTGTCTGTCTGTCGGTAACAACATCCACACGAGCAGGCAAAGGTTAATAAATAAACATCAAATACATGTTCATTTGTGTAATAAACATGAATTCGAAAATTGCCATGTCGACCTCTCAGTATCACGGACTATTGTGATTTTCTGACATTGTCTAGAGCACAGATTCCCAAAGGGGTCTGATATCGAAAACTTATTTTGGGGGTCGACGAGGTCTAAAAATTGACCCCTATTAATTATCTTAAGTTCTTATTTCAAACATTCAAGATACTGTATAGGTAAGTTATGTTACGTGTAGGAATGTAACACAACTTATACTTGTTATGAAAATGACTAATATTTTAGTAGGAAGTATCATTGCTTTAGTTTTATAATCTCAACAAGTTGATAAGCTTTTTTTGGCTATGGGGGTCTGAGGTAGCGGTTCATTTTGGATAAGGGGTCTCTTCCCCAAAATATTTTGGCAATCTCTGATTTGACAATGGGATAGTTAGTATTCTTTGCTATGGGCATGCACTAATCTATACTAATACTAGCTGACCCGCGCAACTTCGTCTGCGTAAATTTTACCCGTTTTTGCAACATTTATCATTGCTGCTCAGCTCCTATAGGTCGTAGCGTGATGTTATATAGCCTATAGCCTTTCTCAATAAATCGGCTATCCAACAGTATAATATTTTTTCAGTGCAGCCCAGTAGTTCCTGAGATTATCGCGTTCAAGCAAACAAACAAACTCTTAGGGGGGTGAAAAATAGATGTTGTCCGATTCTCAGACCTACCCAATATGCACACGAAATTTCATCAAAATCGGTCAAGCCGTTTCGGAGGAGTATGGCAACGAAAACTGTGACACGAGAATTTTATATATTAGAAGAGATTATAAAGCTGAAGAGTTTGTTTGTTTGTTTGTTTGTTTAAACGCGGAAATCTCAGGAACTACTGGTCCGAATTGAATAATTCTTATTCTGTTGGGTAGCCCATTTTTCAAAAACGGGGAAAATTGACGCATACGAAGTTGCGCGGGTCAGCTGGTAGATAATATGTATATATCATCATTTTTAGATATCGATCTGTAAACCTGTCAGAATGTTGCTTCCATGTCTAATCCTGTGCTCAAAATCTCTCCAGTTTTGTCGGATTTCGAATGTTCGGGAAATAAAGACGCACTCGTGTTTGCGCGTTTGTACACTGTAGTAATAATAACTCTTGCGCAGTTTGCTAGTCTCCCGGATATCGTAAAGAAAACATTTCATTACACATCCTAAAGTACTTCTATCTACTAAAAATATAGCTGCGTTACTCAATCACACCCACGATTAACTGAACGAATTCATGGAATTTTGCTTTGGATTAACAAACAAGCGGTAACTAAATTTAGAAACAAAAAAATATTCTGCTATGTTATGTAGAGAACTTTTTGAATTAACTGAACTTCAAATTAACATAAAAATTTTAATGAATTTAAAAACAGCTCAGACGTCTATTTTAAATTCATTGCAAACCCGAATAGGTGTTAAATATTCGTAGTGTCTGCATTACTTTTTCAGCTTTAGTTAATTTCCGTTCGGAAAAATCCTTATCTTTGGACTCCATTTCATTTTTAAAGTTATTGCCGCTATGCCGCTGAGCACTGTAAAGCGAAATGAATGTAAGAATAGTACATCTATCTTACTACTATTAAGTATAAATGCCATTTGGATGAATGGATGTTTGTTACTCAAACACCTGAGAATAGCTGAATGAATCTGGATGAAATTTAGCCAGGAAATCAATTATTGTCTAAAATAGCAAAAGCTTCTTTTATTCTCACTTAAAATAGGTACGGTTCCCGAGGGATAGGTCCCCGAACGAGGTCGCGGCCTACAGCTAGTTAGGGTTCCGTAGCCAAAATGGCAAAACGGAACCCTTCGTCCGTCCGTATGTCACAGGCATTTTACTCAGAAACTACACAATGTATATGGATGAAGTTTGGACTATAGGTGTCTTGTATGAGCCGCTACGTAGATCGATAGTTAAATATTACAAATAAATATTTCTAGGGTAGGGGCATTCCATATATGTAACAGAAGCTGCTTTTCTGCAACGTGTAGCACATCATTCGACAGGTCTTTTAAAAAAACCGAGCAGGTGCATGTCGGGCCACGCACAATGTATGGTTCCGTAGTCTAATCATAGTCTAATCCGAATAATGCGAATTAAGAAGTGGGTATTCTGTTGTTTTTGTTTTATACTACTAACAACGTTATATCATTGAGGTATAAATGTACTACGTAGGTTAGTACATATTAGCTCGACGCGTTTTATAAGTATTTTTCAATGGAATCTGTACGAAATTTTTGTTACTTCTCATTTGGTCTGCTGTTACTCGTTAAGTTGTAAAGCCCACTTAGCTGTGATAGTTTTTCTTTCAATTCCACTATATATACTACTACTGTGATTTTTTCACATACCCTTGTAAGCTTGGCAAGAGGGGGGACACTTGACTCTAACAAAAGTTTTCACTTTAAAGCTTAATATTTCACAAACGGATCTCTAAATCGAAAAATAGTCTTCACAACACACGAGGGGGTAGGTTACAATAAAAAACACATCCCTACTTACATATAGTGGAGGTACGTTAGGTTGTCTTTCACTTTGTCGGCATAAGTAATATAATATCCATGCAAAATTACAGCCTTCTAACAATAACAGTATCTGAGCTAAGCTGCGAACGGATGGATGAACAAGGGCTTTGTTTTGCCATTTTGGCTACAGAACCCTAAAAACATTCTGAGGTTTCTATTTTTTTTTAATAAGTGAATATTTTTTTAAATTAAGCGTTCTAAAGTTACAGGAATTGTGTCCCCCCTTTAAACCGCATGGCCAAAAAATATGAAAAAAAAAATACAAAGGTAACGCTTAATAAATATTTTCAACTAAAATCATTTTCATCATGAACGGATATAACGTCTTTGAGTTATTGCCGAAAAAAGGACATGAAAATACGTTCTGTTGCTGGTGCACGTTTTCAGATCGTATTTTTTCATATGTAGAGCATTTCTTTGTAGAAACAGCTGCGGGACCCTACACTGGACATGGTCCGACATGCTCTTGACCGGATTTTTTTTTACTTACCTTTCACTTATTTTTCTGTGACTCCTACATGGGCCACAGGGCGCGCGGGTGTCTACAGTACGCCGACATCCCGTTCGGTCTAGAGCTCTGCGCTTTATTTTACTCACGCACTCAATGACAGTATATCCGATCAAGTCCGAAATATTTTTTTGGTCACACGGTTTAAAAGTTAAGGGTTTAAATTGTTCAACTTTCGGAGCGTTTATTTCCAAAAATATTCACTACATCAAAAAAATTTCCTAGAAATCCCAATTTTTTTTTAAAAGACCTATCGAATGATGTGCCACACGTTGATGTTTGCTGAAATAAAAAAAATCAGCTTCTGTTACATTTGCATGGAGTGCCCCTCCCCCCCCCCCTTATATAAATTTATTATTATTATTTAGCTATCAAACTCAGTAGCAGCTACTACAAAACACCTTTCCACCAAATTTCATAAATATTCATTAAGTAGTCTTTGAGAAAAACTACAAAACTACTCTTAAATTTGACATACGGGCGGACAGACAGACAGACGACGGACATGACGAAACTATAAGGGTTCCATTTTTGCCATTTTGGCTACGGAACCCTAATAAAAAGGTGTTACTTAAAACATCTTTGGCTAATTGTAGGTACCTTCTACTTATAAAGTTGACGAATTTGTTTCACAGCACTTATCCTCGAAACTACTGCTCCGATTATATTATCGGATTCGGTATAAAAATATTTGAAAAAGATAGGATAAAGGCAACTTTGTATCGCAAGTTTGTCATGTCAAATGTCACTTATAACGTGCCCGCACCTGGGACACAGGCCTCCTCTGAGAGAGAAGTTAAAGTCACGTATTCGAATTCACACAAATGTTAGAGTCCGTCAATAGGGTAGATGACTGTCAAGTCAAATCGTTTGCCGAAACGGCGCATCGTTTTGACGTTTCATAAAAAGATACTGCTTTTTAAGAAACGTCCAAACGATGCGCCTCGTACTAATTTACATGAAATACAAAACAATGACGTCATTCTTTTGTATGATCAAATCATGTAGTTTCAATGTTGGTTTTGATGTTTATAAATTCATGACAACTTAAAATTGTAGAGAAACATTGTTTTTCAGAATATTTTTGCAAATGCTATTTCCAGTTTAGTGTAAAATAATTTATTGTTTGCTTGTTAAAATAGAACGACTCCCGCAGTAGGTTACAAGCCCTGTGTCGCAGGGGACTTGACAAACATACAAGTCACGGACACAAAGTACACCCAGACTCGGAACAACAATTTGTGGATCACACAAAGTGGTATCCCGTGTGGGAATCGAACCCACGACCTCTTGCGTAGCAGTCAGACACGCTCCCACCGCGCCACCGAGGCAGTGTCAGATTGTTATTAAGCCATGTTCTACAGGGTATGGGGTGAGGCCAAAGATAATAGAATATGTGTGTTCTGTGGGTGAGGCCGTGAGGCTAAGTGACTTAACATACAAATGAAACAATCACGTCGCTGTTCGCCATTCGCCAATAAGACCGTGAATATTACTGAATTGACATTAGCGGCCACAATTGGGTATTTGACTACTATTAAAATCAAATATTTTATACTAACCATTTAAAAATATAACAATACTGTGTGTTCTGAAAAAATATGTTTATCTATAATTTAACGTATTTATTAATTTTTAATCATAAAAAGTAACAATAAAAGTAAACCATTTGACCTTAGAAAACGTGACGTCACATGCTAGCATTTCGTACAAATTTATACGGAGCGGATCAATTTTGACGTTTCTTAAAAAGAGGCTGATTTGACTTCAGTCAGATCAAAAAGCTTTTTAATTTCAGTCGTTGTTTGTTGAAGGGGGACAGTACGGCGGTAAGTAATAAACTAAATAATAATAGACTAAGCGTACTTATTGTCCGTTCTATTCTTCTATATTGTCTATGGTTAACCAAGTAGGCTAGTTAAACAAGTTTAGTAAGAGTACCTACCATAGTTTTTTAAATCATAGGGCAAACTGCAAGCCCTGCGCTTCGTTAAAGTAACTAGGTAACTACAAGTGACTTACGGCCGGTCACAATAACCTATCTATCGATGGATTTGGCTACTAGAGGTAGAATTTTGACATATTTTGTATAGAGCTTATGTCAAATATATACCTCTAGTAGTCAAATCCATCGATAGTTAGATTATTGAAACCGGCCGTTAAAGGTCCAAGCGACCAGGTCATTAAAATAATAAAAAACTAGGTAGCTACAAATAAAACAAAGTTACAGTTACCCGACTGAACTGCACCTGTGAGGCTGAAACGTAAATATGTAGATGCAACATAAATACAAACAGTTTTATTGAGAAACTTTTTTCATTGTTATTTCTGTGGATTGTTCATTTGTGCTTTTAAACAAGAGTACGCTTTTAAGGCGTTATTTGCACTAGTTAAACTACAATTATATTTTCTCTTAATTGAAATGTACGGCTGTGGCTGTGAGAAGGGGACCACAAACGAGGCTGTTATTATTTGAATAATGCAAAGTGGAAGTCTACAAATTTGCTTTCTGAATGAAAGCAAATTTGAAGACTTCCACGTTGTTTATTATACACTAGCGGGCCGCTCAGATTCCGCACGGAGTTTATTTCTGCACTATCTATAAACATAATATGGTTGAATTAAATAATATCTATAATATCTTAGAACAACTCAAACAACGCCATATGATCCCAAACTAAGCAGCGCTTGTACTATGGAAATCAGACAACTGATAAACATACTTATATATTTCTAAATACATATATATTATAGATAAATAACACCCAGAGACACAGAATAAACCATCGTGCTCATAACACAAAGTTTTATCCTAGGTGGAGATCGGACTTACGGCCTCTTGCGTAGCAGTCGGATACATTCCCACCGCGCCACAGAGGCAATCAGGTAGAAGCAGTATATAAACCATCCGGAAGAAATTATCTGAATGATAGTTAAAAACTGCATCAAGATCTATAAATACAGACAACGGGAAACGACTTTGTACTTATACCTAATAGGTACGTGAAGATAACTCGAAATCATTCGTTCAACTCTTATTGTCCATTTCGCACTTTTTCTCAAGATATTAGAGTTTTAAGGCCGCGAATATTTCTATTTTGGCAAACGATGTTGGCACTAGCGCCTGTTAACTGCCGAAGGCAAAGTGCCAAACCCAACCATGTTGAAAACGAAAAAATCCCTTGGAAAAAAGGGCCGACTTCGACAGAGCAATTACTCACATCATGCATTATTTAAACTTATTTCATTGTTCGACGTTTTTGGATTTACATAACCCGAAAATGTCAAAGCTAAATTATTTTCTGGATGGTAACGTACGCCGTATATACCTACCTAACATGTACCTACATGTTAGGTAGGTAGGTTATAATATAGTGACTACCTCGGTGGCGCAGTGGGAGTGTGACCGACTGCTACAGAAGAGGTCGATTCCCATACGGGACACCACTTTTTATGATCCACAAATTGTTGTTCCGAGTCTGGGTGTTCTTTGTGTCTGTGACTTGTATGTTTGTAAAGTCCCCCGCGACACAGGGCTTGTACCCTTGCGCCTTGTACTTGTGCTTGTATTGTGGAAGTCGTCTTTTTAAAACAAAAAAAAAATGTTTGAAGTGTTTTTTCTTTATTATTTTCTGGATGGTGACGTATGCCTTATATACCTACCTAACATGTACCTACGTGTTAGGTAGGTAAGTATTACAAATATGACGATCCGTCTTAGGTAGGTACATACAAAGAATACTCTTAAAATCTAAATAAATACTAATAGGTACATATTACTATACATTTTAGTGCCACTAGTAAAATGACTCTTTCTAGGTAGATAAGGGTTAATATGGTTTACACTAAAATGTAGAATGATGTCACCACCACGTACCCTAAAGTGAATATCATCATTAAAAACAAACAGGTCCAGTAAAATTAAACAGAAATTATTACTTGTGGGTAGACAGGTGCTTAATTACCAACACCTGGGACTCAGAAGCATAATTTTATTAAAATGCAAACTAAATTGGTAGTTACTTTAATTAGGCAAGTGCTGTTTTTAAGGGCTGATACAGAATATTCATTACGGGTTGCTACTTTAACATGCATCTACCACCTACATCCGTTAACCTCTTTATAGAAGGGTCCTTATTCACGCACGGTGCGCTCAAAGATGTCCACCGCTCATGCGCGTTGATGCATTTCTAAGCGCAGCACTCAGTTTGCTATTTTGACAAGATTTTGACAAAAATTAACGTGAATAAGGACCAAGGACAAGAAAACGTCACGTCTTCTTCTTCTTTTTTCTTTTTTTTATGGCAATGTGGCTAATGTGTTGACTAATTCTGCTTATGTCAAATGTCAGCTGTTTTGTCACATGCTAACGTCACGTCAATACAATGGAGATTTTACCTTTTAATGGCTATTCTGACATTTAGACAAACGTCAAAACTGCTACAGTTGCAATTTGTTTGTAGACATGTTTTACTGGCACATTTCCAAATACAGCATAATGTCAACAACTTCTTATGGGTACATTTTTTAGCCACAGGCACTTTGACACTTTAGCCGTATTGGAAAACTCTCGGTTTGGTATACTGTGCAACCCAAATCTACATTTTGAACCACCACACCTTATTTTTACATGTTATTATATATCTCTGACTAGCTGACCCGCGCAACTTCGTATGCGTCAATTTTCCCCGTTATTGCAACATTTTTCATTGCAGCTCCGCCCCTATTGGTCGCACCAAAATGTTATATAGCATATAGCCTTCCTCGATAAATGGACTATCCAACAGTGAAAGAATTTTTCAATTCGGACCGGTAGTTCCTGAGATTACCGCGTTCAAACAAACAAACAACCAAACTCTGCAGCTTTATAATATTAGTATAGGAAAATACAACAGCTGAAGCTAAATAAACAATAAAAATATGTAGGTAAATTGGTTAGCAACAGGGTTAGTAGTAGTAGTGAACCCTGTTGGATTTGTATGAACTCGAAGGGTGACCTATTTACAACGTTTTATTTCACCAACAAATCTAAAATCCCTATTTTCTCATTGTTTCAGTGACGCCGGAATCGATCGTAGTGCCGATTGTATCGTGTATATTTGGATTTCCATTGTTAGCGCTCACCGTTATCTGTTGTCTTCGGAGAAGAGCCAAGTTAGCTAGGTAAGTGTGATTAATATAGATCTAGAATTCACGAATAGCCTAGATTAATATGTGGGGAAGGGGACCCGCATCTGTCTGCTAGATCGATCAGATGTTGCCACATAGCCTATATATTTCAATGATCTGTATTTTAGACGTGAAGGTACCTAAGTTAAAAGTCGTATTGCAACATAACTTGCTTTTTGATTGGAAAAACATGTTGCATCAAAAATAAATGAATAAAATAAAAAAAAATGGTGCACAGAATAACAGAACGCAGCTATTCAATACTGTACTAATAACTGGAAGTAACAAAATTCATATATATAAAATGAAACATGTTTTGCCCGCTTTTGTGAATAGTTACAGTTAGTTGACAAGCCAGGCAATTGAGTAACTTTTATACCAAACCAGTATTTGTGTTTAAAAAAAAATATTTAGAAGAACTTACTATTTGTGATTTGGGTCAAACATTGAAATAATTTTAGTAAAAACACGTATGACGCGATTGTTTGTGAGTTGGAATCGTATCAAGGAATGGTGACGAATTCAACCGTAACTAATACATCAATTCGTTGCCAAACCATATTTCTATTTATATTTCCAAAGGTACCTAAACCGAAAAAAGTAAAAGCTTATTCGCTACAAAACTGCAACTGACAGTCCAGTTTTTTAAACTGGGGTATATCTACAGGTTGTCTTACATAATGTAGGTAGGTTTGTAATTATATATTACTATTTACTGATATACTGAGTTATAGATAATGGAGTTATGAATATTACTGTAGTAGGTACAATAATATTCATAACTTCATTGTCTGTAACTCAAACTCTACAAATGGAAGGGTTTTGGTATTATAAGTTTAACCTGTGTATCGATATATCCATGCCATTGTAGCGCTAAAACGTAGAGACTGATTTAGACACGGTTTTTTTTCTGACGTGATAACGTGTTAAAAATTGATGACCGGGTGCGCGCACGAAAAAGTGTGACGTCAAGTGCAAGAAGTCGTGGGTTCGATTCCCACACGGGACACCACTTTGTGAAATCCATAAATTGTTGTTCCGGGTCTGGGTGTACTTTGTGTCCGTACTTGTATGATTGTAAAGTCCCCCTCGACATAGGGCTTGTACTCTACTGCGAAAGTCGTCTTTTATAAAAAAATAAAAAACAATGTACGCATCAATGTTTTCTTATGACATTATCACTTAAAATTATCGTCCGTAAACCGACTTTACAGACAACCCTTTTTTTTTAAAGAAATCTTATTTCATTAAGAGAGTTCTTAGCTTAGTTTGATGAAGTTACCTTCCGCCGTTTCAAAGATGTCTGACCTGTTTGTCTGATATTTTGGGATTTATAAAGTTTCATAACATTATCTAGTACAGAACTATACCTATCGGCAAACATTATATAATATGACTGCCTCTGTGGTGGTCGTGGGTTCGATCACCACCCGGGATAAAACTTTGTGTGATGAGCACGATGGTTTATTCTGTGTCTGGGTGTTATTTATCTATAATATGTATGTGTTTAGAAATATATAAGTATGTTTACGGTTGTCTGGTTTCCATAGTACAAGCTCTGCTTAGCTTGGGATCAGATAGCTTTGTGTGAGTTGTCCCAAGATATTATATTATATTATATTATATATCTAGATATTCATATTACCCAGTGTTCTATAACAGCAAGCGTCATATTATCTAACTGCTAATATCATCCCCGACACGTATCTCAATTGTTGTAAACCAAATAATACTACATTCTTAATAAAAATACAAACCATTTGCCCGTAACGGATACACATTTTCCGGGTCAGTAACGCTCATACGCAATGTTCTCCATGACAAAGCTTTTAAGTAAAGATTACTAACCCTCTACACTCCATTTATTGCTGACCTAAAATACAGACTAAAAAACCGGGCAAGAACATGTTCAGTGTAGGGTTCCGCAGCCTTGAATAATTACATCAGCAGAAGAGCGTATGTTCATGGCACTTTCGCCCTTTTGTAGAGAAACGCAGTTTTTTCTGCAATCACTCAATGACGGTAAATCCGATCATGTCCGAAATTATTTTAATTTAAAGTATTTATTAAGCGCATTGTGATTTTTTTTCATATTTTTTAAAAGTTAAGGGGGAGGTACACAGTTAATGCAACTTTCGGAGCGATTATTTTCAAAAAATAATCACTTAATTCATCAAAATAGTTTATAAGAAACCCTAAAATGTTTTGAAAGACCAGTAGAATGATTCGCCTCACATTGATGATTGCTGAAAATGTACATACATGTATGAAGTGCTCCCCCTTAAAATATGTATTATTATTATTTAGCTATCAAACTAAGTAGCTGCTACTACAAGACACCTTTTAACCAAATTTCATCAATATTCATTGAGTAAAATGGCTGTGACATACGGACGAACAGACAGACAGACATACGGACACGACGAAACTATATAGGGTTCCGTTTTTGCTATTTTGGCTACGGAACTCTAAAAATGAACAACACTGTTTTATTTTCTTTTACTTCTAAATTGTACAACCTAGTATACGACCCGCTTGATTGTAAGCTGAAAGTACTAAGCAAAAGGCGAATGTGTGTATCATACGAATATCGAATAATATAGAACATACACAATTACACAGTATAGTGGATACCAGTGGTATCCACAGTATAGTGGATATTCGGTAGTCTCCGATGAACTATGAAGTACTGTAGGGATATTAATTGAGACAAGATCCTCACCATAACTGAAAAGTGAAATACTACCTATCATTTATTTATAAACAATTTTACAATCGTTTTTATTTTTAATCTATACTAATATTATAAAGCTGAAGAGTTTGTTTGTTTGTTGCTAATCTCAGGAACTACTGGTCCGATTTGGACAAATTCTTTCACTGTTGGATAGCCTATTTATCGAGAAAGGCTATAGGCTATATAACATTAAGCTACGACCAATAGGAGCGGAGCAGCAATAAGAAATGTTGCAAAAACGGGAAAACTTACGCATACGAAGTTGCGCGGGTCAGCTAGTCTTTAATATTAATCTTTATTTCTTTAACAATATTAATAATCATCTTTATGTTAACAATTAGTGTTCGGAGTCTCCTGTTAAGCAAAAAAATGCCTGTAGTAGGAATTAATATAATTAATATAAAAATAAAAAAGAAACTCCAAACTAGTACCTGACGAAGTTCTATACCAAGTGGGGAGATCATGTTCCCAAACAAATAATTAGGATACATAATAATAAATCACACAAGAAAACAATGTCAAAAGTAAAAAAAACTAATTTGTCATAAAATGTATACAAGTCAAGGTCAAATTACAATAATATATCTTGGGACAACTCACACGACGCCACCTGATTCCAAACTAAGCAGAGCTTGTACTATGGCAACCAAAGATAATAGAGCTATATGTGTGTTCTGAGATGGCAACCAGACAACTAATAAACGTACCAACTTATATATTTCTTAACACATACATATCATAGATAAATAACACTTAGACACAGAATAAACCATCGTGCTCATCACACAAAGTTTTATTCTGGGTGGGGATCGAATCCACGCCTAACCACTAGACCAACAGGCCAGTCAAACAATTACTATACTCTTTTACATACAAATAATGAAAATGTAATTGATTGCATTTGCAACAATATATATTAATAGTAGGTAATGGCAATCAAACGAAGCACCTCTCTAACAACAGTTTTACTAATTTGTTTTTAACCTCTTTTCAGTTTACGATAGTTTTCATGTCAACAGATAGGGAAATCTATACTAATATGTATTATAAAGCTCAAGAGTTTGTTTGTTTGAACGGGGTAATCTCAGGAACTACTGGTCCGAATTGAAAAAGTCTTTTTTTGTTGGGCTACCCATTTATCGAGGATATACATAACATAACACTACGACCAATAGGAGCGAAGCAGCAATAAAAAATGTTGCAAAAACGGGAAAAATTGACGTATACGAAGTTGCGCGGGGCAGCTAGTAAATAATGTAACTGCTTGGTACTGATGGGTACCAAGCAGTTTTATTCATTTATGTTACAAAAAACAACTCGTATGAACACTTTTGAATAAACATTGTATGCAGTAAACTTCTAAACAGTCGATTATGTGACAGATACGTTCAATCTAACAAGCCAAAGTAACTATGGGTACATTTCCATATAAGGTACGTAACAGCACAAAACACCCCGAGTACAAAAAGCAAGCTTCGTACGTACTTCCCTCGAACATCACACTAATTACACACACAACCTCGAAAAATGTTCTGATCAAAGAATTTAAAATTGTATTTGATCAATCAATTTTAAATTCTTAATCCACATGTAGGTAGTTATAGGTAATTGTATGTAGGTAGGTAAATATAATGCCCAAGTTTGAAAAGCAATAGGTTGAACTGCAGAAAAGAACAGGGCAATAAAAACTGACCGCCAAGCTTCAAATTGTCAATGTTTGTAATGTTTTTTTTTAGACATCTCCCACAGTAGGATTCAAGCCTTATGTCGCGGGGACTTCACAAACATACAGACTCGGAACAACAATTTGTGGATCACACAAAGTGGTGTCCCATGTGGGAATGGAAACTACGACCTCTTGCATATCAGTCGGAGACACTCCCATCGTGCCACAAATCAGTCTGAAAAGTCCGTGTTAGTAAACGATGTCTGAGTATGCGTTACTCGAATGCGTACTGCATCTTCTGTACTCTCGGCGTATTGTGGGTTTAGCTAACGATGTCACCCTCACAGTGGGGTAACTCTCATATACCGTTACCGCAGGGGAAGCAGTTACAAGTAACGTGCGTGATAATGATGATTGATTCTATATGAGACCGTACAAAGCTGACACTTCATTGAATCGGAGATGAGTTTCGCGATGTAGAGCTCTGTGGTAGAAAAGAGTCACGTCATATATGGGAGCACTAGAGCAGGTTCGAGTGTCAGGAATATTGAAATGATACTTTTTTTTTTCTTCTTTTTTTTTTTTTAAGACGACTCCCGCACTAGAGTACCTACATACCCTGTGTCGCGGGGGACTTTACAAACATACAAGTTACGGACACAAAGTACACCCAGACTCGAGACAACAATTTGTGGATCACACAAAGTGGTGTCCCGTGTGGGAATCGAACCCACGACCTCTTGCGTAGCAGTCGGACACACTCCCATCGCGCCAGTCACATTCACATAATTAACAAATTAAACACACATCAACCTATAAACTACAGAATGGTTCAGTTCAATTTTTACCCACTTCAAGCAGTCTTAATAATTGAAAATCTTGCACACATATTAAAATCCGATGGGAGTCATTAACAATTTATCGTACATCATTATATATGATAAATCTTTGTATTTGCAGTCGAACAGATAAATCGCATACATTTTAGCCAAATCTTCAGGAATCGGTTTTCATTTTTTATAAGTCATAGCTTATAAACGAATGCTGTAATATTTTAATAAACTTACAACAGTTAAACATGTACTACGATTACTATTTATTATTATGAATGCGCGCCTCGACGATGCGCGCGCATGCGTTAAGAGTATTACGGTTGCGCGCGCTGTGCTCAACTAGCGCGTTTAGTTGTTTTCATTTTTTCAACTATTTAATATTTTTAAGTATAATAAATGTAGGTTTTTTAGTATGATTATCAAGATATATAATAAAAATAGAGATAATGTAACTAATCTAATACGTTATTTTAAAAACAATATTTTTTAAGAATAACTAACATACAAGATAATTTTTGCTGCGTGCAAAAATAAAACGTCTGGGAGGGAAACAATTACCAGAGTGAGGAGACTTTAACTATCGTTAGTATAACTTAACTTTACGTAAATATTGATATTGAAACGAGGGTAACGGCAAAAGTAAATGTTGCATTTAACCTTTGGTAGCTTCTAGATTTAAACTGTCGGTAAGTTATTGAGATCGGCCGTAAATGATTTAAAGTTGAAATATAATCTTCTCACTTTGATTTGCAAATAAACGGATTACAAGGTACCTATCTACTCTCCGTTAAAATATCTGAATTGTCGTGAATTTGTCGGATTATACAGACCCCCTTTAGGTCCGTATAATCCGACAAATTCGATAGTCCGACAACGCCCTGCAAAACGTTTGTCGGATTAACGCGGGTCCAATGTGCCATGAAAAGACAATATACGTACCTACCTAACCAGAGTTAATAGGTTGACGAGTTCACGCTTTCTTGCTATTTGCTACGTTAAACTTGACTACGCTTCTGTGAAGTGTTAGTCTAAAGCTGTCGTTAAATTCACCTCAAATATTCCTTCACATTAAATAAGAAAAACCATTTTGCGCACAGAAGAATAATAAAGAGAATATTTATAACACAATACTGGATAGACGGCAGTTATTTTAATAGCTTGGTACGTAAGAAAAGAGAGCTATTTGATATAGTACACTTCAGCGTACAAAACGTAGAGCCGTGAATTAGATAAATTAAATTATTTTTCACTACTGTTCCAGGATGTGGAGACTCCTTGATATTCATTTTACGAGCTTTTGTGAAACATTGCTGCCTAATCTGTATTAATGGCTATCTTCGGGCATTCAATTCATACATAATACCAATGATGTTTTAAGTAAAATGGTGTAGATAGGTTACAACGCTCAGCAAGCGGTCCCTTAAAAAGTTTTTATATGTCACCGTGTCGCATCGCCGTGCCGTGTGGTGCCGGCTTAAGAATAGTACCACCCCATCTCTTCCCGTGGGTGTCGTCAAGGCGACTAAGGGATTTCACACCGGAGGACGGGCAGCAGCGTCCTCTGCGTACTTAAAGCCTTACTGCGATCACCAACCCGCTCGCCAAGCGTGGTGATTATGGCAATTACCCCCAGGATCTACATACTAGTAGGTTCTACTGGGGAGACCCGTGCCCAGCAGTGGGCCATCATATGGGTTGATATGTATGTATGTATGTATGTGTCGCATCGCCAGCGTCAACAGATGAAAGCTGCGGACTTCATTTTTCTCTTTTTGGCTCGTTATAATTAAATCATGCTTTCCTATCTATAGCATAGATAGGTTATTTAGATGTGCATTTGTTTGCCGTTTTTAAAAACGAATGTTGTTTATGTAACCTTCAATACCTTTTTACTTAAACATGATAGCGTAATACCCAATAAACTTTTTCATTTAAATGAAAAACTAGATGACCCGCGCAACTTTGTGTGCAATATGAATTTCCCCCGATTTTTCAACATTTTTCATTGCTTCTCTGCTCCTATTGTTCGTAGCGTGATGTTATATAGCCTATAGCTTTACTCGATAACTGGGTTATCCAACAGTGAAAGAATTTTTTAATTCAAACCCGTAGTTCCTAAGATTATTGCGTTGAAACAAACTAAACTTTTCAGCTTTGTAATATTATTTTAGACTAGCTGTCCCGCGCAACTTCGTATGCGTAAATTTTCCCCGTTTTTGCAACATTTCACGTCGCTACTCTGCTCCTATTGTTCGTAGCGTGATGTTATATAGCCTATAGCTTTACTCGATAACTGGGTTATCCAACAGTGAAAGAATTTTTCAATTCAAACCCGTAGTTCCTAAGATTATTGCGTTGAAACAAACTAAACTTTTCAGCTTTGTAATATTATTTTAGACTAGCTGTCCCGCGCAACTTCGTATGCGTAAATTTTCCCCGTTTTTGCAACATTTCACGTCGCTACTCTGCTCCTATTAGTCGTAGCGCGATGTTATATAGCCTATAGCCTTCCTCGATAAATGGGCTATCCAACAAAAAAAGATTTTTTCAAATCGGACCAGTAGTTCCTGAGATTAGCGCGTTTAAACAAACAAACAAAGCAAACAAACAAACTCTTCCGCTTTATAATATTAGTATAGATAAACAAATATTGAAACAGACTGAAATTACAATAAGCTTTCCTCTATGAAAGTACAAACTTAACATATTAAATGCTCCCATTTTTATAGTACATAAGTTTTCAGCCTCTTTACAATTTAAGATTTCTAGAGTAAGTAGAGCTTAGTGAAAAATATGTTTTCAGAGAACGCGCCAGACGACGCAATTGTGAATTGGACCGTGGGGAACTATCTGTGGTGAAGCTCTCTCCTATAAAGACGAAGCCTCGAGCGGTCAGTCTGATCCGGTCTCCCCGGCCACCGCCCACGCTTGAACTAGACACGGTCCTCGAAGAACGATCTGACCCTGAACAAACAACGCTCTCACAAGTAATATATACAGTTTATAAGCAGTAACCTAGTAGTTTAATTAAGACATCGGATTTGCAGGTCGACGTCGTGGGTTAGAATCCCACATACTCTAGCAATGTAAAGTTCCTAAAACAAAGCATAAAATAATATTAGATACTAGTAGATAATGTGAATTCTACCTAATAATAATCTTTAAAAAACCAGTACCTAAGTGCATGTCGGGCCACGCACAATGTAGGGTTCCGTAGCTACCCTACACAATAATGCGGTGTAAGTAGTGGGTTTTCTGTTGTTTTTGTTTTATAGTACTAACAAGGTTAAATAAATAATTTTCAATGGAATTTGTACAAAAATTATGTTACTTTTCACTTGGTCTGCTGTTACTCGTAAATTTATAAAGCCTACTTAGCTGTGATAGTTTTCCTTTTAATTTAATTATATTATACTACTTACTACCCTTAATTTTTTTCACATCTCCAAAAACAACCATTTAGCTGTCAGGGGCTTTAATGCAACTTTAAGTTTATAATATAACTTAATATTTCACAAACTGATCCCTAAATCAAAAAATGATATTCTCAATCCATAAATATTTTTAACACACCTATCCAAGACCTACCCACACGATGAAGTAGCTGAGAAAAAAAAATCACACCTTCACTTTACGTGTAGGGGAGAGGTAAAAAAAATGTTTTTCAAAATGTTATTCTACCACTTTGTCGGCAAAGCGGTAGAATAATCCGTGCAAAATTGCAGCTTTCTAGTAGTAAGGGTATCTGAGCTAAAACGGGGACAGACAAACAGACAGACCGACGAACAGAGCGAAACTATAAGGGTTCCGTTTAGCGATTTTGGCTACGGAACCCTAAAAAAGATACATCTAGAATATCTCTCTTTGATCAGGCGAAGAGACTGATTCTAGACAACAGATCAATTCTAGATTATATTGACCTTCCAGAAAGTAATAAACAAAATATGTCGCTCTTCTCTATTGTGCAACAGGTAAAAAACCATAAAGCATAATCAAAAGAGTAATGAAGCATGCTAAATACAACAGAATATGATATACTACTATAGATAATAAATAGTAGCGTAATAGTAAAATTATCCTAATGTTTATAAATGGTTTCATTGTTGTTGATTAGGTAGACCAAAGGCATACATTCAGACTAAAATCCTTTATTAAAATTGGTCAAAATAAAATACTTCAGTCAGGTGATAACTACACATACTACCTGACTACCTTCCCCCATCTCCCAATTTCCGCTATATCCACGACTGTTTTATACCTAATTTAATACCATCATATTGTATTCCCATTATCTAAATGTCGAATCCGGTGAACAACAAATATAAAGCATCAACGTGTAACATTAACTATTTATTGCTCAGTTACATCGAGATCGAAATAGAAGAACAGGGCGAGCCTTTTATACACGATACTAAATAATATTTATTTAACAATGCCCTTTGTTTCTACGCAATTTTATTATACAGTCATCAATTGTACAAGATTTATCTAAATAAAATTCACTCTTGCAATTTTAAAAGCCTTTTTAATAAATATTTGAAGGAAAATTGCTTTGAGACTAGAAATATCTATCTAATACCTATACACAGTTGTTTGTACAAATTATTCTAACAAACTTTTTTTTTTTTTAAAGATAACTAGCAATGTGGGGTTGTGTCCCACATCACTAGCAATCTTGTTAACCCCTCCAACTAAGCTCAAAGACGTGTTAGGAGTAGGTTCACGTCGGTAGTGTAATGGGTAGGATTCGAATCCGCGACCACACGATTGCGAGACCGATGCCTTAGCCATTACAATAATCTCAGTTAAATCTTACAGTAGGCATAACCCTAAATCCAATAGGTAATCCAGTATAACGGGTGTAATTCTTGGAATGCTACCTTAATCAAAATGTGTTTCAACCTTGATGAAACATAAGGTTAAATTAAGGTAGAAGATGTACGAACAAAGTAATAACACTTAGTTTATCCTAAATGTGTGGTATAGGTACTCGTAGTTACGAATCCTTGAGATTTTATATGTACGTTTATGCGAATACTTAATCAAACAAAACAACCTTTACAGGTTTTATAGCGCTATTGGGGAAAGGAACTCCCCGTGACAATGAATACTGAGAAATATCCTTGAGCGGTGTTAAATAAATTATATCTCGAAGCGGAGATGTTTTAAATTGAAATGATACATGTACATATTTGTTTCCACGACAGGGACACAGACACGGACTCCTCATTCAGAAAAGATCTGGGAGAAGACACGAGCCTACGATTTTTTGTTTTTAAGATATTCTAGTTCCTTCACGATGTTATGCCCAGAGACAATGATGTTTTAAGTAAAAAGATGTAGATAGGTTACATAAACAACAATCGATCTTTAAAAACGGCAAACTAACGCTCACATATAATTTAAATATTGTAGTGTCACACTATTATAAAAAATCGTAAAAGTAGGAAAGCATGATTTAATTATCACGAGCGAAAAAGAGAAAAATATAATCCGCTGCTTTCATATGTTGACGCCGGCGATACGATACTAATATGTAAAAAGAAGTCAATTGTATTGTATTTCAAGGTACCGCTTTCTGAGCGCTGGTAACCTATCTAAACCTTTTTACTTAAAACATTGCCAAGAGATATGATAATGAAGTATTATTTTCCTTAGGTGGAGATAACGCCCGATCGAGAAGTTGGCACAATAATATTCGGTGCCGTGGGAGCTATGGGCACAGCAGCGGCCGCGGCGGTTTGCAACCGGGACAGCTAGCGACGTGGCTCGGTGCAGCCCGGCGCTCGCTCGCCACTCTGGGCTGCACTGACAAGCCAACCCCTCGATGAAGATGACCAGGACGAGGAGGATATCACCGGTGACGATAGCTAGCAACTCGACGAGCGCTCCATCGTAGATATCGGAGAGCGCATGAAACTGTTCCTGGACATTCCTCTTAGATTCTAAAGTTCTAAGTGTTACATCAACCCTTGTTATTCTAAATTGTGATATCATCGTTTCCTCGTCATCTCACATAGCACAATTACCTAATTAATGGATAAATATTTGATTTCATAAACGGTAATCGACCTTTAAATTCAATACTAAATTTGTAAATCAATATGCCCGTTTTGGTTTCACTTACAAAAGAGCGTGCAATGAGTTGTGAAATCGCTATCAGTAGGCAGTAGGTACATAGTAGGTACCTATATTGTAGCCTTCCGAGTACGTATATTTGTTTTTTAGTTCATTTAACTGATACGATTTTTACTATATTTTGGAAAATTTCTTCCAGAAAATTTTACGTATAAACACACATTTATATAAGAAATTCGTAAAAATCCCGAGTGAATCCGAGTCCGATCACGTGTATTATCGTATAAAAGCTAAGTGGCAATGTGCCGGTCACATCTGCCCTAGAAAATAACCGAACATTGAACGAGTTTCAGTGGAGACCACGTACGTTGAAGCGTGGCACGACGCGTTCCATTCGTCTGGAAAAGGATGCAGAGAGCTTTATAACGAAAATTGTATAACTAAGACTAAAAACAGCCTATCAAGGTTACCGCAATTATTAAACGCGAAATATCATCGAGTAATTTAGACCAAGCAAGCTCTTTATTCAGAGCTTAAATGAAATTGAGTGAGATATCTAACTCAGTAAATTTCGTTTGAAAGTCATTCGAATGATTTTAATTATGATCGTCGTCAATTTGTAAATGGCAGCTCTAGGTGTTAAATATACACTTGTATAGGACTGTACAATACAGCTGTATTTCATACTGGAATTATTAATCGAGATAATGAAACTAGGCACTGAGAACTTTTGCCTCGAGACAGTAATTGTTTTCTGATAACTGTCATTATTTATCTACGTCCAAAGTCTGCGACTCTACATCTTACATAATGATTTACGTCGGTACATTTAAGTATTTTCCAATTTGAATATTCAAAGAGAGAATTTGTATAGACTATTGTAAATAAAATGTTAATTGTAAATACGGTGCACAAAACAGAAATTAGATTTGAATACATCGTGCGTAGCACAAATGGCACTGTAAAATATTAATGTTGAACAATAGGTAACGAAAGTGTGAATTTAAAGTTAAAGTTTTAGGACTAATTACGTAGATAATTGACGTTAGTCGTTAGAGAACAGAGAACTTTAGTATGGAGAACGATAATGATGATTCTGAAACATTGAACTCACATACATAAAAGATTGTTCTAAGTAACTTGGGCAGTGGTAGATCCAGGATTTTGTTTTAGGGATTTGACACATGGGTGTAACCTCCCTCGAAATTGCGAAAAGGTACAGTACACATTTGGCCAGTGTTTAGTCAATTGCACCACGTAAAAACCCCTCGAAATTAAGAAAATCCGGTCCAAAGTCCTCCTCTGAGGGACTTAACATTTTATTCAGAGGATAGGTTTTATCAAAGAAAAACATACAAACACTGGACTAAAGCGGTTTTCGGGGAATCGGGTCCCTAAGCCCGTCCCCCCTCCTGGATCTGTCAATGAACTTGGGCAAAGTTGTTGAGAGGAGGCAGTAGGCGAGTAGGTATAATGAGACCAATTGTAAAATCAACCTTATATATAAAGTATACCTATCATGTTCAATAGTTGTGCAGCTTAAAATTTATGAACTGATTGCCGATTATTGGTGAATCTTATTTAAAATCCCAAGAATTTAAAGACATTTATTATTTTAAGAACCTCCATTATTACCATCAAGTCTTTTAATTTATTTATATTTATATATCCTATAACATATAATTACTTACCTATTTTTTTTTAAATGACAGAACGTTAAAAAAGTTATTTCTACGTATCTTTTCGAACCTTATTAATGATTGCTGGAGGTACTATTAAAATTATATGTAATTAGCCGGTGCAGCGGTGTTTTGTGAATAAAGTATTCTGCATTCCGATGTCCCGTAGATAAGCATTTTTATTAACACCAATATATCCGGCATTCGACGGGTTAATCCGATGAACCAATGATCGGCTATTGGTTCATTAACATTAAAGTAATTAATATAAAATTAATGAAATGAAAACCGAATTTTTATTCGTAGTTTGGCTTTGTAGCGGACGTAAATTTAATATAGGTAGAGACAAGCAAAGTGATACAATTTAGCGAACTTTTGGTTGGTTTAAATTAAATAGTCTTTGGCAAACGACCTCGTTGTTAAAACAGGGCGGTTTAGAGAGTAAACTTTTTAAAAATACAATTGAAATAGCTACTCGACCACAAGAAACAATTAACTCCTGCGCTCGCTTCCGTTTACGTTAACCCTCTTACCGCGATTGCCAATACTATCAAAAAGCGTATTAAACCTACTTAATTATCTTCAATAGCCTTTTGGGCTACGGAATAAACATTTAGGGAATACGCTGTGTTATTAAACTTTTCACTACATTAGCGATAGGCCGCTATCCCACTGGCGTTTTACAAGCGTTGGCGTTTCCCCAACGTCTGCGTAGTGACAACGCTGCTGTGCAGACGCGACGTTTACGTTGCGTATTTTGGCTATAGTTAAGCCCTTTTCACACGTTTTAGTTTCAATCCGGTGCCGGGTACTCGGTCGCCGACAACCCGACGCCGGATTGAAATCGGAACGTGTGAAAAAGAGGACCTTAGATCCTATTCACACGTTAGGATTTCAACCCGACCCGGCGCCGGGTACCCGGAAGGAAGTTTATGGCGATGTACGATAGCTTCCACATGTTCCGGGAAGCCTGCGCCGGACCGTATTAAAACTGGAACGTGTGAAAAGGGTCTTACAATCACGCCGTCCGGAGCAGTCCATGGGAGCGGGGCGGGGGTTACGACCGACGGCTAAATGCACGGTAGCTGCTTTAACGTTGGGCACGCAACGTTAACGTCACGTTTGCACAGCGTTGTAGATTTGCAGAAGTGGGAGTAACGCCAACGCTCGTAAAACGCTAGTGGGATAGCGGCCTTAATCATACATTACTTTAAAGTTAGGAATCAAAAAAAATATTGAGGACTAAAATATGCATACGTACAACATGCACTAACCATTTCCTTGAGTGTCCAATGTCATTATATTGATGTCTCATACCTTCTTTAACTAAAACAACATTTCAACACACTTTTAGTAACGTAAGTTACTGATGAACGTTTAGGGACCGTCTCCACGGGCGAGAGAATCGGGGCGATATTATCGCCGTGCCACCTATTTCTATACACTCTCTTAAGGTTCATTTCCGAGCATCGCGGCCGATCGCGATGCACGGAAATGAACCTTTAGAACGTGTCTCCATACGGCGATATTATCGCGGCGTTGCGACGAGTGGCTGAGTGCGAGAGAAACGTCATTGTATCGCCGCGCGCTCGCCGCGGCACGTTGCGCTCTCTCGTATGAGCGGGCTGTAATATGTAGGCGTCCCGCCTCGAAACGTGACGATTCCATTGCGGATACGCGGCGATTCCGTCATAAGTCGCGACGATACTCTGGCGGAATAATCACTCGTTCGTGGACACGACCCGACGATAGTAGAGCGGAATTGTCGCAATTCTCTCGCCCGTGGAGACGGTCCCTTAGAGTGCAACTTTTTTTTATAAAGAAGATAACTAGCAATGTGAGTAGCTACATTACTAGCAATCTTGTTAACCCCTCCAGCTAAGCTAAACTGCTAGTGTTAGGAGGGGTTCACGTCGGTAGCATAATGGATAGCATTCGAACACATAACCTTGCGATCGCGAGTCCGATGCCTTGACCATTAGGCTACCGTCGCTTCAAGCACTTTAAAATCTAACTTTTCTTCTGAGTTTATATGTAACTTTGAATCAAAAGTTCAATGTGTTCATGTCCCTGCAACATTCCCATGCCATCTACACTGGTATAGTTACCGGCAAAGACCCATTGAGAAGCATAGTCAGAAGTCATAATGTATGTAGATATCGAACAGTAAACAAATGTATCAATAGATGAATAAATTATATTTGTGTTTTGCGTAAAAGTTGTTTTTATTACCCACAAGTCCCACAAGATAAATGTTGTATTAATTTAATATAAATGCAGAGAACATGTGGATTAATAGATCAAAGTGAAGCAACATTACCACGCCTGGTTGTCATAACCACGTATGACATCTGATATGGGAGTCAGCATTATATAGAACTGATAACATTTTACAGCCAGAGCCCGTAGACAAGTGGCATAAACGCTAATCGAATAGAATGACGTAGTTGCATAACCGCGAATATGATCAATTCTTAATAGATATGATATTCGCAGTTTCACGCCCAATTATATCGAAATCATTCTATTAGAGTTTATGCCAATTGTCTAGGGGGGCAGGTTACAAACATGAGCGATGAATGACAGTGACAACGTCGGCACAGGGTAGACCAATAAGAGCATTCGTTCTAGGCGTAGCAAGAAGGATCAAAAAGCCATATCCGACAAATAATTTTACTGTCTCGGTGGAGCGGTGGGAGTGTGTCCGACTCCTTCGCAAGAGGTCGTGGGTTCTATTCCCACACGAGACACCACTTTGTGTGATCCACAAATTGTTGTTCTGACTGTGGGTGTACTTTGAGTTCGTGACTTGTATATTTGTGAAGTCCACCGCGACACAGAGCACAAAGTTTGGTGCCGTGTGTCGCGGTGGACTTCACAAAGATTTTTTTTTTGAAAGATTTTTTTTTTTTTTCATTTTTTTTTGAAAAAAAAAAAACCTTCAAAAAAAATCTTTACAGAACTGCGATAAAATACAGTTTTGATAGCACTTTTGAGAGAAAGGGTGTGGTTGATAATGGTCAATAGATGATGATTGCTATAGAAGTATATTTTTGAAAATTTTGTGATGGAGTCTCGCTGGACATCAATTAGCGGACACGAGAAGAAATAAAACAAATGTAGTAAACAAATAACAAATGAAGCGTAAGTAAAATAAAAAAAAGTATCCGACGACGGGAACTCACAAAACACTACTACTAAGCTAAGCTGGCCGGGGCACTGCGCGGATGTATACATACATACCTACCGTATCGGACTTCCCCGTCAAAAACTCAACTATAAATTGCCAAGTCAACTTGTCGCACTATACCTACTTGAAGAAACGCCTATGTTTCCCCGCCAAGGTCATGTCTGTGGTCAGCCCATTACTTACCGAAGGGTTAACGACTTGATAAGAGTCTTTCTGTGAAATAAATATTCTGCTAAATCGAACACAACGTCAACCATCTTCTGGCCGCAGACAAAAAAGAGAAACTGGATTTGATTTTTATACGTGTACAATTTTATTATTGGAATTCCAATCAAAGAAAAATAATTAAAAGTGTTCAGCAAAGAGAAAACAATACTAAAGTAAATGAAAGATCGCACGAGCGCTTTTGCTAAAAAATACTAGGATTATATAGGAATATCATCAAAATTAATAATTAAAAAATCTCCGACCTTAGGTTTAAGTACAGTTGCTTGCTTCAATTTTAGATTTTAGATTAGGAATCTAGTTAATATATAATCAGAGGTATGAGATTTTTTAATTATTAATATTTAAGAATAATAAAAAATCATATTTAACCTCAGTAGATTTTGTAACCTAATCCGGCATTTGAGCTGTTAATTTATACAGATTAAGTTTTGAAATTATGCGCCTACCTCTGAAGGACAAATCTGAGGCCGAATAGACTGATTATCTCAGTATTTGCGAAATATAATATGTTATACTGTATAGGCATTTAATTTTTATTGAACTATTTAGAGCCTGTTCAGATGAGGCGAAAGTCTTTGGTCAGAGTTGATATTATAGTAGGGCTAATATAATAGATCACATTTGATAGTTCATGCAAATTTTTCAACTTAACTTTGTACGGCTTTGTAGTAGAAAACTGTAATTTAGTATGAATATAAATTACTTAAGCCGACCAAGTGGTAAAATAAAACGTTGATTTTTTTTCTGGTATCATCCCTACACGTAATGTGATGTGATTTTTTTTCTTAAAGGTGTGTCGTGGATCGGTCTTTTAAAAATATTTTGGGGTTATGAATATCACTGTTTGATTTATTTTATGAATAATATATTATTGAGTCCGTCCATATGCACATATACTAAACGCAACGAGGAGCTCTAAGTATCTCGACTCGCGCGTAATACTTACGTGCGAATCGCGGACGAATCGTGCTGCCGGCGAATGACGCGAATCATGTGAACGCAATGATTGTATTCCATGTACATATTCGCGCGTATGCTTTCGCGCGTAATTTGCCTCATCTGAACAGGCTCTTACTGCAACTAAAATCAATTTACTAATTTGACAAAGAACACAATCATACTCGTCCCCATAAACCTTTTTCATAAGGCTTTTTCATATCTAGACCACCCTTCAACTAAACATTACAACTTTTCTATTCATACATAACCGCGGTTGGAGTGTTGGTATCAAATAAAAAGTTGGCTCATTGACCCAGTAAACAAACAACACTCCTGGTTCGCCAGCTTCCGCAGTATAAGATTGGATCTGCATAATAGGGTGAACCCTTTATGATACACCTTTTTACGTGCCTACCTACAATCCTACTGCGTCCCCATCATTACCTACATTCCGAACCCAAAGCGTAATAGGCCAGTACCGGCTAAAGGGAAATTCCTGTATGAGTCAGGCCCCTACACGTTTGTAGAATTCAATGAGTTTATTTATAAAAACGTGAAACACAAGACAATCATTTGACTATGTTTAAAATACTTTAGTTTAGCTATTTACAAAAGCGTATTTTTAAGTTTTTAAACTTTTATTTGTTTCTACTTTTTAGTTCAGCTGCAAAAGCGTGTTTCTTTAGTTTTTTTACCTATTATTTTTTACTACCACAAAGGCAAATGCGAAATTTCACAGATTTAACTTTAAAGTTATGGCATTTTACACAAAGTTTTAACCTCTATTTTGTCCTCTTAGGGGCTGATTTTTTAAAAACGCAGAAGCATGTTTATCTATTTCAAACCAAAAAGCCAAATAGGGAATTTCACAGATGTACATTTAAAACTAACGGAATTTTATAAAAACTCGACTTGATTTTTCGAAAAACGCCGTATCACGTTTTCTTTATTTTTAAAGAATAAGCCAAATTCGAAATTTCGCAAATCTAGCTTCAAAACTGACGGAGTTTATAAACTTACAACCACTACCCTTTTACCCCCTTAGGGGAAAAAAACAAAAAACTCCCTTTTTGTGATTACTTGTGGCACATCATTCGACAGGCCACTACTAACCTCAGCTACTAGCTATACAAGTAGGCGAGCGTCCCAGCTACTAGCTACACAAGTTGGCGATCTAATCGAAAGTGAAAGGAAAATAGGTAACGTACCTTACATATCCAAACCTGGTAAGGGATGATCTTTGAAATAAAATATTTGTCGAGCACATGAAGTGTATTGGTACACTCACACTAGTCTGTGATCAACCTAAGTAAAATAAACTCATGGTTAACGTTCATTTTGGGAGAAAGGCCAAAAGATTACTTTCCAAAAATTCCATCTTAGAGACATCTGAGCTCTATGATTGGATTCAGTAGTGAGTAGTTTAAGAGATGATTGTTGTAAAGTAGCAAGCTTTTGCTTAAATATCCCTTCGGCTTTATATACCTAAATGGGCTTACTACTTAGGTACACACAGAGCCGAATGGAATCAGCTCTATTGTGATTATCTATACTAATGTTATAAAGAGGAAAGATTTGATTGTTTGTTTTATTGTTTGTTGGTATTGAATAGATTCCGAAACTACTGGACGGATTTGAAAAATTCTTTCATCTTTGTGAAGGTACACTAACCCCGGGTGACAAAGGCTATTATCCCTGTATTCCCACGGAAACGGGAACTACGCGGGTGAAACCGCGAGGCGTCCGCTAGTTGTTCATTTATTATGAGATAAGAAAAAAAGCCCTAAAAAGGAAAAATATATAATAGGATTTTTTTTCTTTCCTTCTGCATAAAAGTGAAAGTCCTGAGTCGCTCATTCTCTCATCAACGCAAGGCCAAACCCTAGAGCTTAAAAGTTGAAATTTGTACATAAATTTATTTTAATACTAGCACAACTTCATCTCCGTAAATTTTCCCCATTTTTGCAACATTTTTTATTGCTGCTCCACTCCTATTGGTCGTAGCGTGATTTTATACAGCCCATAGCCTTCCTCGATAAATGGGCTATCCAACAGTAAAATAATTTTTCAATTCGGGCCAGTAGTTCCTGAGATTATCGCGTTCAAACAAACGAACAAACTCTTCAGCTTTATAATATCAGTACAGTACATCTGTACTAGGGACAACAAATAATTTATGAAAAGTATCTCTAAGAGGGAGAACAATAAACACGAATGAAGCAAGCCTATACATATACTAATAAGCAATAGTCTTGAAAAGATTATGAATTAATCATTTGTATTGGTACATGTTCTACGACCAGGCACGTATCTATCTGCATTTTTATGTAACACGTCACTACCTTGACCTACCACCAGCAGCTATCAAAGTGAAGGTTAACATATAATATGATTTATAATAGTTGCTATTACAAGTCGTTAGAGCTTTAAGTTCAAATTGCTAGATGCTTAAATTTTCAATGTTAAGTTCAAAATAATAGCCTAAAAGTTATATAAATTTATCTAAGTCCGGATGTGGCGTTGTAAATCTTAAAACATAATCATGATTGCTTTGGTGGCGTACCTAGTGGAAGTGTTTGCAGTTATAACTGCTGTCTGTTATACAATTTTATAAACTATGGGTCTTAATCGCGTAATTATTTTATTTTAAGGCTAAATACCTTTGTTTATTGCCCGACGTTTCGACCGTATTGCAACAGCCGTGGTCACGGGTAAACTCTGCCCGTGTCCACGGCCAAGTACCTACAAATCGCAAAAGTTTACGAACATAAACTTCTGTGCGTTCCCTCGGTTCGTTTCCCACTCGTTATATAGTTTTTTGATATCTATAAATACAGTAATATGTAATATCTTAATAATAATATCTTGGGACAACTTACACAACGCCATCTGATGCCAAATAGGCAGAGCCTATATTATGGCAACCAGATAACTGATAAACTAACTTATATTTTTCTAAATACATACTTATTCATACTATAATAAATGTGAACGTAACTCTGTCTGTATGTCACCTTTTCACGCTTAAACCGTAAAACCGATTTAGATGAAATTTGCTATGGAGATAGTTTGAGTCCGGGGGACATAGGATAGTTTTTATCAACGCGGGCGAAACCGCTGGCGAAAGCTAGTTATAGATAAGTTACATCCAGACACAGAATAAACTATCATGCTCATCACTCAAAGTTTTATCCTGAGTAGGGATCGAACCCACGACCTCTAGCTTAGCAATCAGGGTCACTAACCACAAGACCAACAGGCCAGTCTTAGTTACCTGGTCTGGGTTTTATTAATGCGCTTTAATTGTTGAATTGTACCTAAACTAGTGCAGGAGATCTCTTCGAAAAAGTTTAACTTTGAGATGTTATCTATACTAATATTATAAAGCGGAAGAGTTTGTTTGTTTGTTTAAACGCGCTAATCTCAGGAACTACTGGATATCGATTTGAAAAAATCTTTTTTTGTTGGATAGCCCATTTATCGAGGAAGGCTATAGGCTATATAACATCGCGCTACGACTAATAGGAGCGGAGCAGCAATGAGAAATGTTTCAAAAACGGGGAAAATTTACGCAGACGAAGTTGCGCGGGACGGATAATTAAATATATTTGTCGCTAGTATCTATTACAAATCTGAAGAGTTTGTTTGTTTGAATGCGGTAATCTCAGGAACTACTGATCCGAATGGAAAAATTCTTTCACTGTTGGATAGCCCATTTATCGAGGAAGGCTATAAGGCTATATAACATCACACTACAATTAATAGGAGCGGAGCAGCAATGAGAAATGTTGCAAAACGGGGAAAATTTACGCATATGAAGTTGCGCGGGACAGCTAGTTTAAAATAAAGGAACAAAGACAGCCTTATAATGGAGTTACGTTTAATAAATTCAGTAGTAAAAGTTATATAAATTTATCCAACGCCGGAAGTGGCAGTAAATAATATCATAAAATATAATTTAATATTCAAAATTATGGTACACAAAGGCGTCGGAATACAGGTTCTATTTATTTTGTGTATTTACGGGTTCCAGCGCCTATAATTTATTTTTATACTTGAGTACAAAAATAAATTAAAGGCTACATGAAATCAATATTTTAAAATTCTGTGGGGTATCTTTTTAGGGTTCCATAGCCAAAATGGCAAAACGTAACCCTTACAGTTTTGATGTCGTCACGTGTGAAAAAAATCAGGGTAGTAGTAGGTATATATAATAAAATTAAAAGGAAAACTATCACAGCTAAGTAGGTTTTACAAGTTTACGAGTAACTGCCGACCAAGGGAGAAATAACAACATTACTTATAACGTTGTTAGTAGTACGATTAGTATGAAACGAAAAAAATAGAATGCCCAATTCTTATACCGCATTATTGGGCTGGGCAGCTACGGAACCCTACATAGTGCGTGACACGACATGCACTTGCCCGGTTTTATTTTTAGATTTAACTTATACAGGGACAAACCATACACACAGGTGACAGGGTATTAATTTTTGTTATAAGTTATATCGTAGCACATCCTCGCATTGTGTAGATACTGAAAAATAAGACTATCAAATTGAAAAATAACCTGTAATGATAGTCAGTGGCGGATCCAAGGGGAGGTAGGGGTCTCAAGCCCCCCCCCTCCCCCCATCATTCATCCCTTTCTGGCTCAAGCCTCCCCCCCTCCAAACGGCAATCCTAGATCCGCCACTGATGATAGTAGTAAAAGAACATTATGAATAAATAAATAAATTACACGTAGATACAAATTTACTCTCAGGCCTCGTATAGCTTAATATTGAAAATTATAATATATAATTTATTGAAAAATAAACGATTTAATAAAATGTCAATGCCTAAAGCATGACGATATTTTAGTTCATATATTTTTCAAAAGTTGTTTATGTTAAGTGATTTATATTTTGCAATTTTTCAATATATATAGATATTCTAATTTTTTTAGACTAATAGATATTCTTTGTAAATGTACAACTACTGAACAAAAGGTGCTAAACGGTCTCAGACGGAAAAAACTACACAGTTAAGTCGATAATAAGAAAACTATTGAACACATACATAAAATTAACCGTTGCGAAATATCGTGAAACCTTCGAATTGTTTTGAACATCAACGGTAATAGTAACTAAACCGGTGACTCAAGGCTTCGACATGGATTCCATTATTATTTAATAATTTATGAAAAGAGTTCATGGGTGTGAAGCGCAATCACATGACAGTGTAACACTGTTACAAATAAGCCCAATTTATGTTAATTGACACTTGACAGTTCGGTCAACGACAATGGCCGTTTGACACGGGTCTTGTCACCGTGTATTGTCATGGTTGGCAGCCAGTTGATGGTCTCAGTAAGCTCTTACGTAACGAAGGTGGACACTGCTGTCCAACTCGTGGTATATTACCTAAGTCACTTTTTACACTATCCTTGAGAAGTGATTGGATAACCCAATACGGTTACATGAAGGACAAAGAGCTTTAATGAGCTGAACGCTATATGCGATGTCAAAGTACTGGTTGACTGATGTTCGTTATATTATAGGCTAGTAGGTTGAATAAAATAATGTGTATTGGACGCTCCCACTTCATTAATATTTCGATTATAGTAATGCTTTGGCTTCACCCATCCCTGAGGACAGATAATTTCAATAATAAAAACGCGAATAGTAATGACTATTTGCTATTTAGAAACCTACCGCGTCCACACCTACCTATTAAATAGCTTATAATGTTTACTTAAAAACACTTACCTACTCTAAATGTTGATAAACCTTTGCGATTTGTACAAATTATATTGCAATACGGTCGAAACGTCAGGCAATAAACAAGGTATTTTACCTTAAATTATTCACGCGATTAAGACCCGTAATATATATATTTTCATAACTTACCTACTCCTTTAAATATCCTGTTTTGTGTCACAATATATATTTTAGGTCGTAGCGACTTCCGGGCTTCACATCCCGGCCTCTATCGAGATATATCCTATCATAATAAGAATTTTAGTTTGCAACAGAATTCTAGATCTCTTTCTGGAGAAATTGTTGATCTCTAAAGACGATCAAATGAAAATCATGTACCTATACGATCGATAATGAACAGAGTCATTTGACTTTTTTGGCAAAAGGAGGTTGTGGACAATATTGCATCGCAGTCCCATCAATAACAGAATTAATTACGCTGTGACAATGCAGGGCATCGCTTATTGCGAACGTGATTCGCTTCTGTTCCAAACGTTGAAGCGTCGATCTATATCAGAATGAACTCTGTAAAAAACTTAAGTAAGATAAATTGTTTATTTTATCATTTGTTAAGAGCTCCAGAAAAAGTTCTCCCTAAGTAAACCCCTGTTAACTATCACGAATACTTCCTATTAAATCTTAAATGTAAACAGCGATAAGATTTCAAATAAAACTTAAATTAAAAGATAGAGCCGTTCGCGCTTGTTTATCGCCACCGAACCATAGCTCGAGTTAACGACTTCTGAAATTATTAAACTACGATTAGTAAGTTCTGTTGAAGATTTATTTTATGGGAGCAGCGAGAGGACGAAGTTTGAAATCAATGATAGGTTGACTTGGAACTTCAAACTCAGCCAGAGTAACTTGACCGGCTTTGTGCGCTCCAAGCAAAAGTTTCTTAAGAAGTTTAACAGCAAAGCGATAATTAAATCAACTGTCATTTCACTAATGTTACCTTCAATCATCCGAATCATTACTTCTGTTTAGACGTTTAATTAAAACTAGTTTTAAAGGAAGAACGATCAAAATGAAATAATTTTGTTTCCAAAACGGGAGGCTGTTGTCGTTGATTACGTTAATGCCTTATAAGCCCATATTCAATTTCAAAAATATTCAATCCAGTAATGTTTTTATAAACTTTTATTCGTACCGAAACCGGTTTTCGTTTTTTTGAAAACCTCATCATCAGATCTACACTACCGAAGATGAGACTCAACAGGAAAACACTTGGTGAAATTACACTATCGTGCTCCTACGCCGTTTCACTAAAATGAAATCTCTTTTCCCCAGCCCAAACTAAAGTGCCTGTAATAAAAAAAATACGCAAGTGGTTGCCTTAATCACAAACAAGATATCTGCAACAATCCTCTTCTATCTAACTTACATCTGAATAGGCCTTGAAACGAGGCCACTTTCTCTTCTCTCTTTGGAAATATTTCTCAAGACTTGCAGTCTGCTTTTATTGGGCCATTTTAAATAAAATATATTTAAAATAATGCATATTACATTTTATTTTTAATGAAAACGCAATAAATATACTAACTTTTCCGCGGAACTTCGCCGCGGTATGTATTATTTTATTGCCTAAAGCACATAGGCTTAGGCATAGTTTATAACTATAATAGTTCCAAGTTAGTAAAAAAAATCATAATCCTATCAGCAATTTATAGAGCAATAGACATCCGTCATCTTTCACAAACATTTGAATTTATAATATTACTAGCCAACCCGTGCACCTTCGTTTGCGTCATTTTCCCTCGTTTTTGCAATACGCTCCGCTCCTAATGGTCGTAGCGTGATATTATATGCCTATGACACTCACAAATACCGTGACTTTCTATTGGTAAAAGAATTTTTAAAATCGGTTTAGTAGTTCCAGAGATTACCCCCTATAACATCATAAACTCACAAACTTTACCTCTATAATTATTAGTATATAGTATAGACTAGAATTTCTATTGTTATTATATTAAATGCAGAAATATAACCTCTCAATTTTACAACGATGCGATGTATCAAGTTCATCTTAAATGCATCATCGTAAATTAAATGTTTACATAACTTTCGGCGTATTTTGGTTCGTTTTGAAGGTCAATAAATAAACACTAACGTTTCGCACTTGATAGCGGTAAAATTGGTGGTGATGATGCAACACGAACTTGGAATTCAATGGCAACGTTTGGCAAAATGTATCGATTGTTGTTTGTAAGAAATACCACATTTATTGGTCCGGTGGCAAGGTCGCATGATGGCTGGCACTAGTTTATATTGCGTGTAGTGGAGAGCGCGCGCGCCCAATACCAGTAGGTCTGCCTGTATGACTCCGTGCGTGCATGCGTGCATCCGATTCCAGCTCATGATCATGCAAACACATTATTACGTACAATTATCCGATGTGCTCGTTAACACAGATTATGTGAACTAGTGTCAGTGCTGTGAGATTTTTCATTCAAGTTGCGCCGAATGAGGTGATTTATTGGAATTTTTGAATGAGGTAAGTTCTGTTTGTATATACTCATCGTAATTAATTTTCACGCTTTTTAATTATTATAAATATTAATGTGTTCATCATTATGCGTTTCCGCATTATTCATCTAATTAAATGTGATTTTGTAGAGTTTTTTAGCACTTTATTTAACAAAATAAAATGGTCTTTGTGAAATGCTAGGCATCAGCTACCTTGGTACCTAGATAGTAAGTACTAAGAATTATTTTTTCTAAAACTGTAGATATTACTTTAACATTTATCTATTAATATGAGGTTAAAACAATTTCACTCGCTCAGTAATTCCTATGTGATAATTATTAATAAAGTTTGACAGTTAATTTGTTTCATATTTTAATTAATAAATTGCATGTATTAAAATAATCGGTTTAGCAGAAATTATAATTTTAATTCCTGTTACTAATTTAAAATAATTAGCGCTAAAGCTGAGAAAATTTAATTTTAGTAACGAAGGGCCATTATAAACATCTTTTCGGCTTCCCTTTTTCTAGTTACATTTTATTTAATTAGACTAGTTTTGCCCCGCGGCAGCGCCAAAATTATCTTTGAGTTTTACAGCTTGCTAGCTGACCCACGCAACTTCGTCTGCGTCAACATTTCCCTTAAAAAAATCTTTACGATCTATTCTCATTACCAATATACAAAAAAAATCTCTTCAGTCGTTTCGGAGGAGTTCGACCACAAACACTGTGACATTTTATTTTTATAAGTAAAAGAGTAGATGTGCTATTCTGATGTATAAAATACATTACTGTAAAGTTTCATTAAAATTCATTCAGTAGTTTATATATAGTAAAAGGCAACAGACATCAATACATACATCCTCATGAACTTTCGGTTTTATAAAACTACTAGCTATCACGGCGAACTTCATACCGCCTCTTTTTTTGTGAATCGGGTTCAATTGTGAATCTAAACTATTCTCGAATCCACTGGAACACACACAAAAAAAAACATTCAAATCGGTCCAGCCGTTTAGGAGGAGTTCAGTGACATACACACGTACAGTAGAATTATATATATATATATTATATATATATATATATATATATATATATATATATATATATACTAGCTGTCCCGGCTAACTTCGTCTCGACTCTTTTTTTTTTGTAAATCGGGTTCAATTGTGAATCTAAACCATCCTCGAATCCCCTTGCACTCACACACAAAAATTCATCATCGGTCCAGCCGTCTAGGAGGAGTACAGTGACATACACACGCACACAAGAAATATATATATAAAGATATAAAGAAAAGTAAAACCGACGAGAAATTTATTTTAAAAGTAGGTGAGCACTTGGACCTTACGGCCCCAGGAGGAGTTCAGTGACATACACACGTACAGTAGAATTATATATATAACTAGTTGTCCCCCTCGGTGTTACCCGCAGTTTATTAGCCTATGTGTTAATCCAGGGTGTCAGCTAACTCCATACCAAATTTTATTAAAATCGCTCCAGCCGTTTAGACGTGAAGAAGTAACAAACATACACACTCACATACTCACAAACTTTCTCTTTTATAATATTAGTGTGATGTATAAATAAAGACTAGAATATTTTTGTATCGAGTTTCCTCAAGAAAATTAAAACCCTTCGCCTCTGTAATACATGCTTATAAGTTTTAATGAACTCGCTATTAAAATGTAACGCACATAAATGTCTAGGGAGTTGTGAGAACGTGAGTCTTTAACAAAGTTTGTCTGTAGGGATACATTAACTTAATCATTAACTTTGCACACATTACCTTTGTGTATTAACCCGTACTCAGTCTATTTATGTCTCAAATCAGTGCGGAGTGTGATGAGACAGAAACTTATGTTTTATTGTAATAAACGAATGAAACAAGTGGACTTTAATACTACAGAATTTCAATTTTGTTTTCTTAAGCAATGTGAGATTGTGGTCCACATTACTAGCAATCCCGTTAACCGCTCAAAGACTTGTGTTAGGAGTGGGTTCACGTCAATAGTTTAATGGGTAGGATTCGAAACCGCGAGCTCACGATTGCGAGACCGATGCCTTAGCCATTAGGCTACCGTCGCTTATTTTTCATTTGTTCATTTATGAATGAAAAAGGTATCAATTAAAAAAAGTATGACTTTTAAAATTCTATGCCATTTAATTCAAACGAATTTTGCACCAGGTGAGGTATAATACTTAACCCATACACCTTTCGCTACTGAAATTTGACAAAAAGAATATGCTATAACTATAATATAATATCTTGGGACAACTCACACAACGCCATCTGATCCCAAACTAAGCAGAGCTTGTACTATGGAAACCAGACAACTGATAAACATACTTATATATTTCTAAATACATACATTTTATAGATAAGTAACACCCAGACACAGGATAAACCATTGTGCTCATCACACAAAGTTTTATCCTGGGTGGAGATCGAACCCACGACCTCTGGCGTAGCAATCAGGGTCATTAACCACTAGACCAACAGGCCAGTTCATTAATAACAATGTAATAATAATGCAACCAGCTATGGATCCATGGTAGGTGCAATACTCACAACATACACTATCCGCTGTTGAAATTTGACCACACCTTTCTGTTAAATAAAATAAGTATAATCTTGGAATCAAAATATTTGATCTTGATTTGGAGGTCTATGTGTGACTTCTATTAAGTCTAAGTATTTCATGGGAAGATCTAAAAACGCAAGATTAAACTATGACAACACATTGGTAAGATAATATAGATCTTAAAGTAATTATGAAGCTAAAAGCCTTTACTAATATGTCGAGAATTTTGAACGCACGCATGTCTTAAGAAACCGACGGGATGTGATAGGGATTAGCCAATACCACAGAATCAAGCTGAGATAGAACTATTACAGACATGTCTAAGTACTAAGGATTTAACAACTTACGATTTGTTGGTATTTTGCACGTAATTTGAAATATCTGAATTCCCTTTTTGACAATTTCCAAACTACTCTCTAATCCTTATACTATTACCCAAGCGTAGTTAGTACCTAGTCGTAGTTTTTTGAGATACTTACAAAACAATAAGACCATTAATATCATAAAAATGAACCGGAAAAGTGCGAGTCGGAATCGCCCACCGAGGGTTCAGTACAAATTTATAGCTACATATTATAAATAGTTTAGGAATCAAGCAGTTTTTTAAAGACTATATTTTTTTATGATTATTACAAACCAGCTGTCCCGCACAACTTCGTCTGCGTAAATTTTCCCCGTTTTTGCGACATTTCTCATTGCTGCTCCGCTCCTATTAGTCGTAGGATGATGTTATATAACCTATAGCCTTCCTCGATAAATGGGCTATTCAACAATGAAAGAATTTTTCAATTCGGATCAGTAGTTTCTGAGATTACCACGTTCCAACAAGCATACAAACAAACTCTTCAGCTTTATAGTATTAGTATAGATGTTCAGTTTACAAAATAAAAACACGCATGCTTTTGTTACTAAGGTAACATTTTTTAAACTGTCTTTGTTTGGCCTTTATTTTGATACTTATAAGACGTGTTTTTGATGTAGAGACACAACAAATCTGTGTTAACTATTAACAAATTCGTGTTCTCGTTCCCTTGCGTGTGTTTTGAACCCGCGACCTACGACTCATAAGTCGAAGCGGTTACATAATATCTTATTTATCTTTATTTAAAACAATATACCCACGTATCGTGGGCACCATACTGAGATATGAGGTAACGGTGCGAATGATAATGATCACCGTTCTATCGTAATTTATCTCTAAGGGCAAAGCAGGCATAAAAACGTTAATTTTGTACAACCAGTCAGTTAGAGTTATTAGCTTCTGTGCGAATGTATAATTGCTTAACTTCATTAAACTCCTAGAGGACGGAAGGCTTTCGACATTACTTCAACTAGACTTAAACATTAGTACTCTATATGACATTGAGGTTTCCATAAAGCTGGTTTTCGTCTCACGATGATCATCGGCGCTGACTAACTGACGCTATGTGTAATTAAATGTAGCCCTTCTGAGTGACGCTGACCGATCATCACCAACTTGCGTCGGTGCCTCACACCTAGTGTGTATCAGCGCTGACGATCAGCGTTTAAAGTGACGTAGGGCTCCCAGGAGAGCAGGTATTAGGTTCTCAGTATCGTAGATATGGCCTTGAAATGAAAAGAGAAACTTCCTAGATTGATAACAATGTTTTTCTTGAAATAAACTAACTCAGAAGCACAACTTAAATGAATATTAACTAATATTGAATGACTGTATTTGATTTCCTTCTCATTCTAATATTTCAAAAGTAAATCTCCAAATGAGTTTCTTAACCATAAAGACCATAATGGTGTACTTGTCCGAGACCTCGGTACATACACATTAGCCAGCCCAAGAGATCACTCATCACTCCCATTTTTTTCACGAATGGTTATATTTTTGTAAAATATTATTTAAACATTTTTATAACAATACTAGCTGACCCGCGCAACTTCGTCTGCGTAAATTTTGCCCGTTTTTTCAACATTTTTCATTGCTGCTCCGTTCCTATTGGTCGTAGCGTGATGTTATAACCTATAGCCTTCCTCGATAAATGGGCTATCCAACATTAAAAATATTTTTTCAATGCGGCCCAGCAGTTCCTGAGATTATCGCGTTCAAACAAACAAACAAACTCTTAGGGGTATGAAAAATAGATGTTGGCCGATTCTCATAGATACCGGATAAGCACAAAAAATTTCATCAAAATCGGTCAAGCCGTTTCGGAGGAGTATGGCAACGAAAACTGTGACACGAGAATTTTATTAAGTAGATAATGATAAAAATGCCTAATGTGACGTTACAAAACATACCTATGTCTAACCCTGTCTTATCAAACGACGTCACACTCTGTAGACACCCTCCTCCCCAGCAAATTATGACGACACAAAGCTAGGTGTGACTCGCCTCCCCCCTTTGTCACAATGTACGACCTCCAACAAGGTGCCCATAAACATTTACAACATAAGAAATTCCATTGCTATTGCTCAAAAGTAATGAAGCCTGCTTCATATTTCGTGATCGCCTTGTCCGAGTAAGAATTAAATGGTAACTACTAAACTAGTTAATTTAATTACCATTATTTTAAGGCCTACTCACAATCTTGCCCTCCGGCCTGCGTGAATGGATGTAACATCAAGTTATCTATTCAATGAGGATACTTAGATAAATAACTAGTCCGGCCATAAATACTGTTACGTAAAAACTTTTCTTTGTCTTAACTTTTTAATTACTTTGAATTTGGAACGCGTTTATTATTTTTAAAAGTTCTTTCGATTTCGCGCCATTTCACATATTTTTCTTGTTCATTATCAAATTACAATATGGATGGAAGTTGATGTGTTAAAGAAAATAGGATTGCGATGATCGCCTTGCACAAAGTATTATGGAGCCGTCGATCATATTCCAGACACTTTAAAAGCTTGGTATCAGCTATATAACGTACTGTCAACAGACACAACAATACCTCTATCGAAGACCATAAAAGATCGGGGCGGCCGCGTGCGGTTAAAACTACAAAGGCTGTTATAGCCCGAATTCATCGAAATCCCATTAGGAAGCAAAAAATCTTATCGCGAGAGATGAAGATTACCGCTAGGACTCTGTCGCGTGAAACCAGACCTGAAGCTCGGTGCTTGTCATATGTTTTTTTAAGAAAGAAGAAGACAGGATATTCTCGGTAAACCAAGAGAATAATTAGTAAATAAAACAAGCATTTAAACAACCAAAGATTAAGTCCCGATTAAATTATAGTGACGTCATAGTCCGGCATTTGTATGAGATCTCCTTTGTAAAATATTACTGGACATCTCGTTTCATCTATGGCCACTGAACCAAGAAGTGATTCGTATTTGATGTTTGCTGTCGATTTCTTGGCACAAAAGGTCAAAGTTAAACCAGTCATGTGGAATTCAAAATAAAATACTAGTGGGTACCAGAAATACCTATATAAAATCTGTACTGTAAAATAAGAATAGGTATGTGCGTACTTCAATTATTATTAAGTACTAGCTGACCCGCGCAACTTCGTATGCATCAATTTTCCCCATTTTTGCAACATTTTTCATTGCTGCTCCGCTCCTATTGGTCGTAGCGTGACGTTATATTATAGGCTATATAACATCGCGCTACGACTAATAGGAGCGGAGTAGCGACGTGAAATGTTGCAAAAACGGGGAAAATTTACGCATACGAAGTTGCGTGGGACAGCTAGTACTTAATAATAATTGAAGTACGCACATACCTATTCTTATTTTACAGTACAGATTTTATATAGGTATTTCTGGTACCCACTAGTATTTTATTTTGAATTCCACATGACTGGTTTAACTTTGACCTTTTGTGCCAAGAAATCGACAGCAAACATCAAATACGAATCACTTCTTGGTTCAGTGGCCATAGATGAAACGAGATGTCCAGTAATATTTTACTAAGGAGATCTCATACAAATGCCGGACTATGACGTCACTATAATTTAATCGGGACTTAATCTTTGGTTGTTTAAATGCTTGTTTTATTTACTAATTATTCTCTTGGTTTACCGAGAATATCCTGTCTTCTTCTTTCTTAAAAAAACATATGACACACCATTGACGTAACGCACGATATGAAAGGGACAGCGATAGAAAACTTCTAATGTTATTGTCCGTCTTTTTCTATTTTGACTTTTTTACAGGTAAACGTTGCCAGCTCGCTCGTAGGTAGGCACATGGCACAGAATAAGTAATATGGCACAGCCTGCGCGAGCTGGCAACGTGACAAACTTATTTCAGGAGTTGTAAAAATGGCGGCAAACTAACATGTCGCTATTTTTACAGCTCCGCGTTTAACGTGGAAAATCACAGAGTATCTATGGAAAATTACAGCCTTCTAACACTAACAGTCTCTGAGCTGACGGACATGGCGAAACTATAAGGATTCCGTTTAGCCATTTTGGCTACGGTACCCTAAAAATTTAAGTAGCCGCTTTTAAGTTTTTTCGAACGATTGTAACGAACATTCATAAGGTATAACCTTATGAATGTTCGTTACAATCGTTTATCAATCCTATAGATTGTAATACCTACATAATCTATACTAATATTAAGCTGAAGAGTTTGTATGTTTATTTGTTTGAATACGATAATCTCAAAAACTAAGGGTCGGAATTGAAAAATTATTTTACTGTTATTATAGCCCATTTATCGAGGAAGGATAGGCAAATAATATCACGCTACGACTAATAGAAGTGGAGCAGCAAAGAAAAATGTTGCAAAAAGGGGAAAATTTACGCAGAAGAAGTTGCGCGAGTCAGCTAGTCATCCATAAAAATAATGGGTATAATATTTACCCATTAACCGTAAATGAAATGCTAACTATTTATGATAAATATATACATGTCGCACCTTTTGTATTATGGCTAATGCGTATATTCACATTTTATGGCTATTTAAAATTCCTATTGGATATAAAACCATACAAATTCATATAAATGTTAACGTGTTAATTACTTGTACTATAGGTGTGTTAATAGATTGTTGATTAAATAGCATTAATGCATATTTATACATTAAAACCAATGGTTATGTCGCAATGAATCATCATAAAGTTAACAAAATAAATTATATGCTCACTTCACTTAAATATTTTTAAGCTATTGCATAGCTTCTATCGCGGGACTTGAGCGCGGGGACCGAATCCAGAAATTCCGTAACGAAAAAACCTCACGCTCCCCACTCCGACGAGCACAGCGGTGATACTTTTTTTATCGGTTATAATTTAAAAAAAAACACTTAAAAATATATATATTTTTTTTTAATTGCTTAAGTTGATAAAAATACTATGCTTTACCGCGGCAGTCCCCGAGTGCCACACATTTTTTTTTTTTTTTTAAAGTTGACTCCCGGATTTTTGTACAAACCCTCTGTGTCGCGGGGACTCTACAATCAATCACGACATGGACACAAGAATCATAAGTGACATAATGAAAATGTTTTGTCACATATGATTCCTATGAAATAAAAATAGATACCTAATCCCTACTAATATATAAATGTGAATGTAAGTTTGTTTGTTACGCTTTCATGCGAAAACTACTCAACCGATCATCATGAAACTTTGTACACATATTTTTGGAGAAGTAACATAGGATTATAAAAAAAAAAGGGAAAAATTTACGCAGACGAAGTTGCGCGGGACAGCTAGTAGATGAATAAAGTTCTTCGAGAAAAAATATTAAACAATTTCGCTGTCACTCTTTCCAAAAAAAGTTTGTTTATTTATAAACTGTAAGTCATATACCTATCTAGTTTATAGGCAAACAAACTTTTTTTGGAAAGAGTGGCAGCGTTAAGTGTTGGCACTAACACGATATTAGAAAACTGGTGAAAATTAAAATTATAAATTAATATTAAGTAGGTACCTACAAACGTTCAAGGAAATAACAATTCATAACGGTAGTTACCGTTTATTTCCCAGTTAGCTTGTTATATCCCAGTGCAGTTGCACTGGGATATAACAAGATAATTAGGGCGCATTGAAAAGTCTCTCGAAACATATCTAAGACTAGCTGTCCCGCGCAACTTTTTATGCGTAAATTTCCCCCATTTTTGCAACATTTCTCATTGCTACTCCGCTTCCACTGGACGTAGCATGATGTTATATAGCCTATAGCCTTCCTGGTTAAATGGGCTATCTAACAGTGAAAGAATTTTTCAATTCGGATCTGTAGTTTTTGAGATTACCGCTTTCAAACAAACAAACTCTTTAGCTTTATAATATTATTATAGATAGAAAACTAAAGGGTCTTTCAACAAAGACATGTCGATGTTAAAATTGAATAAAACTAGATGTGTGTGAGATATTAACGAAATTTATTTTTTATTTGAAAGGCCCGTTTATGCCATTATGCATGAAATATGACATCGTTCAAATGTCCGCCGCGGCTTCGCATGGTGGCACAAATCCAAGAGGTCCAATTTTTAATGACTCTGCTACATAGATCCGGCTGAATCTGAGCGATGGCCTGCGTTATGTTGGATGCATTGCTATCTGGTGAACCTCATGTGGGTTGTGGTCATCCCATATACGGCAATTTTGCTTATTAACAAAACCATTCATCCAAAAATGTGCCTCGTCGCTAAAGATTATTTTTTTGCCAAAATCGGGGTCCTCTTCCAAGCGTTCCGACGCCCATTCAGCGAACACACGGCGTTGTCTATGGTCATTAACTTTGAGCTCCTGGGTCAGTTGGATCTTGTATGGATGCAGACCCAAGTCCCGACGCAAAATTCTCCAAGTTGAAGTCTGCGAAAGGCCGAGTTCTTGTGCACGGCGAGAAATCGACTGCTTCGGAGTCTCCTGAACACTCTCACGTACAGCGGCGATGTTCTCGGCCGATCTGGCGTTCCTTTGACGTAAAGGTGTTGGTTGGTTGTTTACCGAACCGGTCGTCTCGAATTTAGTCACCAATCGTTGGAGAGTAGACTTTGAAGGGCCACCGCGTCTGCCGTAAAATGGGCGCAATGCGCGCAACGTTTTCACTAACGAACACTCATTTTGATAATAAAGTTTTATCATTTGCACATGCTGCTCAACCGTGTAACTTGCCATGGTGATTTGGCATCAGTGACTGAATAAGAAAAAACAGATTTGACAGATGCCGCCAAATCAAAATGGCCGCCACAGATTATTAATATCGACCCGCTCTATTTGAAAGACCCTTTAGAAACTGAATTTCTTACAGAATAGGGACTTACTCACATATCATAACTTAGTGCTCTCAATAGAGTTAACGGTCAGTGTTTTCCTTACAGCAATAGGTTTATATTTACACGGACATTTTCGAATAAATCGACGACTGATACTTATAATATACTAGCTGTACCGCGCAACTTCGTCTGCGTAAATTTTCCCCGTTTTTGCAACATTTCTCATTGCTGCTCCGCTCCTATTGGTCGTAGCGTGATGTTATATAACTTATAGCCTTCCTCGATAAATGGGCTATCCATAAGTGAAATAATTTTTCAATTCAGATCAGTAGTTCCTGAGATTACCGCGTTCAAACAAAAAAAACAAACAACTCAACTTCAGCTTTATAATATTAGTATGAAAGCATTAGGTATAAATATATTAGTAGGTAGGTACTTACTTATACTTGGGTAAATGAAATCATCGGATAATATTCGAAATATAAAGTAATTTCAACAAAAAACTTTTGATTGGATTGATTTGAGCCGTAAAACTGAAGTTTAACAACCAAAATCAAAACACTTAGCACAATCAAAAGTTTTGGTTGATTGCCGTTTGTTTACCTACTTTATGAAATTTGGTACGGAAAATAATTTCCAAAATTTAGTAAAATTTTGTTTCGTAGATTAAAAAATGCAAATAAGTACCCTTCGTTTAATATGAGTAAAATTCTGTAAATTAAATGAGCGCCAATCTAAACATCATAAGAGCAAAGGTTTTAATTTTTTCTAAGCTTTAAATACTATAAAGGTTAACTTAATTCTGTAGGTTTCGAATAAATTAACATTTAAAGTTGGTACTTACCTACATACAACTTACTGACTTTCATCACTACTGATGAAAGTCAGTGAGTTCTATGTCGTTTTCTGCGACTAACTAACCTACATAAGTCGTAGAAAACGATATTATTTAATTTCTTAGCATGACTATGCTTGATATATTGCATCCATGTGAAGCCAAATAGTTTAGCTAGTAGATACCTACATAGTTAATCCTCTAAGCGAGGACTACGATTGCGCATTCCTATACAAAATTATTACGAAACCCAATAGGTCAGATGTTTATTCAAAGTTATAAGCTGCGAGCCCTACATCAGCTATTCATTAATGTTTTAGGAATATTAAGTAAATACGATAACTAAGAGATTGCTTAAAAATAAACATTTAAAATAATATACCTAACTAGGCAATTTCTTAACTTTATAAATCGATTTTGTGAATTAAAATACCTTTATAAAAACTGTATGCAAAGATGGCGCAAATTATAAGCCAGGAGCCTTTGCTACATATGACAAAAATCCACAGAGGAAAATTAGCCATTCATGAACGACTAAAGAACATACACTGACTAGAGTTGAGAGCGATTTGCTTGTCATTTGGTATGATTTGATCACAGGTGAGTGGACACTTGCACAGGATCATAACCAGCCGCTTGACCTTAGGTAGATATAACCCCTTAATTTTAATATGTTAATAACAGCAATTTAATAATTGAACCTTGTCTTTTATTTTCAAAATAAAATAGAAAAAGACGTTTCTTTTCTTCGTCGAAAGACGACAGTCATCTGAACGTAGGCTCTAAACATTATTCAAAACGAGACTTAGGTACCTATATTTTTCTGACCTTATTCACTATGTTCTTTTTCGTTTTCGCGTCAAGCCCGCGCGTTTAACTGACAACATCTTGACATAATGGTACCTTTAGAGAGAGCTGCGCTTAGAAATGCATCGCGCACGCGGACATCTTTGAGCGCACCACGCATGCGCCAATTCGCGCGGGCTTACCGCGAAATCGAAATGACTGAATAAGGACCCTGATTTTACATTCGTTTTAAAATAGGTACCCAGTGAATTAATCGAGCTCTCAGTTAAGTAGGTACTAATACAAGGTTGAGCGGGGTGTCTTAGTGCCTCCTTTGGTTTTTAAATCAAAAGGCACTGAGTCTAACATTGAAGAAACCAATGGCAGGTGTAGTGAACGTGAGTTACACAATGCTCGTGAAGAATGCTGACCTAACTCTAAGGTTTTATAGTAGGATATTTTGTCCTTTTAGACTGCCTAAAGCCTAAAAGGACGTACAATAGTACCTAGTCCTAACGAGTAACAAATTAATCTTAATTAAACATATAAAATTATGTAAGTACTAGATATATATACAAAATTTTAATTTAAATAACTAAAATTAAACAACAAGCACAAATAGAAACAATAATCATAGCATTAAAAATAAATCAAAAATTATAAAATTCAGATAAATAAATTCGATAACAATTTTACATATAACCTACTAGGTATAATTTATATATTCATCAATAGAATAATAAGTCTATGAAGCTCATTCAAAATGATCTCTATTGGTTTTAACACAATCCTACCAGTTATCAATAAAAACACGCACTCTCTCATGGGATGGATGGGAAAAATCTTCACTGGCAATCTTATGGATTGCCATACTCTCTAAAACTGACTATTATACAAATCATAATCCAGCGGATTAAAATCGGGACTAGATGTGCTCTGATGAAGTCAGACGTTCGTTTCCAACCACGCTTGACTGGATCGAGCTTTATGACCCGCTGCTGAGTCTTGCTGAAACGACCATTCTTGGTTATTAAACATGGTGTTGTTAAGAGACTTAACCAATTTCAACTCAAAAATCGTTTTTAAACTTGTGCCGGTTCTGACGCCTTTTTTCCCTAATGCGAAGGAGAGTTATGAGTTTGACGTGTATGTATGTTGTGTGTTCCTTTGTGGCACTATATAGACCAAACGCGGGGACCGATTTTAATAATTCATACGTCAATCGATTCGTATTAATCTTGCGAGTGTCACTAAAAATATGACAGCAATCAAAATTCAAAATGGCGACAGCCTAACGCCATATTGTGATAGAGAAAAAAGTAAAGTCAACAAACTATATTATGTGGGGTATCATCTTGTAGGTATTTTAAAATCATAATGAGGTTTCTGATTTTTCACTTCTAACTATTTTCACTCAAATTTTCAGTAGTTACAATTATTACGTTACGTTACGTCTAACAACTAAACACTAAAAAGTATTAAATAAAAAATAATTAAAAAAAAAAACAAAATCTCGCCGCAACAGTAAAAACGATTGAAACAAGATAACCTTAAATAATGCAGTCAGAGACATTTATAAATCCCAGTAAAACTTGTCAGGTTTGATGTAATAAAGGACCTTGCGATAGATAGGATGTTAACATTTTCAAAATAGTCTTCACAATTGATTCTCCTTGAGCTATGGGACTATTCAAAATTCTTTATTCACTTGGGATGCAAAACCACAGCTGTGATTGCCACATGTGTGATTCTACACGTACATGTAATGCCAAGTTCGCAAACAATAGGTAAAGCCGGAGAAAAAAACATAGCTATATAAACTCGCAGCCACTTCAAATGACCAATTTCACAGTGTTTGAATGTTTATAAATTTGAATTGGGGGGGGGGGGGGTAAGGTGCTGCCACTTATATACTATACACCATGTTAAAGTACTGATGCAAATTATATTATTAAAAAGTTGTAACATGAGATAAGTTATAACATGTGTAACATGTGAAAAGTTGTGAAATCAGCCTTAGTGCGTACAAGATAGTAGAAGCATCTACTTACAACAAGTGTAAAAACTATATGTGCTTAAATAGATAATAGACTGCCTCTGTGGCGCGGTGGGAGTGTATCCGACTGCTACGCAAGAGGTCGTGGGTTCGATCCCCACCCAGGATAAAACTTTGTGTGATGAGCACGATGGTTTATTCTGTGTCTGGATGTTATTTATCTATAATATGTATGTATTTAGAAATATATAAGTATGTTTATCAGTTGTCTGGTTTCCATAGTACAAGCTCTGCTTAGTTTGGGATCAGATAGCGCTGTGTGAGTTGTCCCAAGATATTTATATTTATTTATAAATATTGGCCAAAGTACTAGTAACGTTTGATTAAGTATAAAATATCAATTATGATATCAAAAGAAAGAAAAGAATGGCCTTTATTCACAATGTAGGTATGTGGTATATTAAGAGAATTTCATCATACGAGTATACTTACTGCACATGTTTATCAAACAGGTTTACTTGTTGCAACGCTATGTCAGGTAGTTTAGAAACTAGTACATATCATTATAAACATAGTTAAGGCAGTTTTGTTATATTCTAGTAAAAACCTGGGTCAATATTCACAATAAATAAAATACTAACAAGGACACCCCTCACTATGGACTAGGGGAGAAAAAAAAATGTTTACATGTCATGCCTGAGCTCGTGGTACGACGAATTCAAATTTGAAGGATTTAACGTGTGGAATGTTAATGTTGAGCTGTTGCAAATCTTTATCTATACTTCACAACATAGTTGAAGTAATTTTTATAGGCATTTCTTGCCAAAGACTTTACAAATACAATAATTGCATTTTTGAAAGATAGAAAAATTTGAATCCAGACTCATAAAAGAATTTGATATCTAGTAACATAGTCCAGATAGGTGGTTCGCTTCTGGCCCCGGTTTGGCTACGGAAGTCTCGGGTTCGATTCCTGAGTCTGGATTCAAATTTTTCTATCTTTCAAAAATGCAATTATTGTATTTGTAAAGTCTTTGGCAAGAAATGCCTATAAAAATTACTTCAATATTCGGCCTGCGTCATCATAATTTGTTAAAATGCTCTCTGTAACGAAGCAATAACAAAAGCCGTGATAGTTCTTTAACTTCCGACTAGATGGCGCTACGGGGGCCTAACCCGTAAGCATTAAGAGATAGAAGAATTTGATATCTAGTAACATAGTCCAGATAGGTGGTTCGCTTCTGGCCCCGGTTTGGCTACGGAAGTCTCGGGTTCGATTCCTGAGTCTGGATTCAAATTTTTCTATCTTTCAAAAATGCCATTATTGTATTCACAACATAGTATAAAACAAAGTCGCTTTCTCTGTCTCTAAATCCCTATGTATACTTAAATCTTTAAAACTACGAAACGGATTTTGATGCGGTTTATTTTAATAGATAGAATGATTGAAGAGGAAGGTTTATAGGTTCAATTCGGATCAGTAGCTCCTTAGATTACCGCGTTCAAACAAAGAAACAAACTCTTCAGCTTTATAATACTAGTATAGATAATTGTCTATCTATCTAGACTTTAAAACAAAAGCCGTCAAATTTATAGCTTAAAGCTTGAGAAAGGTCATGGAAGACTTTTTGTTGCGATAACCTGCAAACACCATGAGGATGGTGGCGAACAACTAGTTTTTGTTTGTTTGGCTGTTGTGAATAACCTTTGAAACTACTGGTTCTAGCATAAAATATTAAATAAGCTAAAACAATGTTGTATAACCTACTTACTTATATTATAAATCCGAAATGTTATATGGAAGGATGGATATATATTTCTCATTTTAAAGCAAAAAATACTTAACTTAAACTAATTTTTTTTTTGATAATGTAGTTTATACGTCAGAATAGCACATAGCTATAAAATCAAACATAACGCGAGTAAAGTCGCGTGGAAACGAGTTTTCTCATAACAGATAACTTCTGACTACGTATTTTATATAGCACCTACAAAAGAGGTAATACGACATATTATGTAAGAAGCAATTACAACAATGAATTCTATCGTTTCCTGCTCCATTCAACTACCCGAGCGCTGCAATTCAGGCGACACATTTTGTGACGTCATTTTCATTAGCACAGGGGCAAAGGTATGAATGTAATGCATATTGCGCGATGTGCACGACGCGGTGTGAATTAGTGTGCGAAGGCTTCCAACAATGCATTGAATGCATGTAGACTATTTGTCCAAATAGGTATATGAACGTTCCCATCAGAGTTCAAAACATTGCCGGAATGAAATCTAATTTATTTAAAAGCATCATATGTTTATATTATTGATTTCTAAATGCTGCGTTTAAAATTTCGAGTAAGAAGCAGAAGTTGCTATAAAATAGGTAAGTAGACTCGATTATCCATTAAAAACCTCCCGTTACCTGAGATAAAGCGTTAATTTATATTCAAAACAAAAGCTGAACCCATTCCCATTAAACTAGCTTATAGAAATTACACTAAGGTACTGGCACCCAATAAGGCCCACCTAATTTCAAACCATCATAAATTAAAGAAATAAAACGATTGAAGTACTGAACTGTTTCAAATATATTATGTGTTTATTAAAGAATCAATTTAAACGAACACAGTGTTTTTTCGTATGATCACAACAGAGTAAAACCAATATTTCGAATCCCTTTCAATGGGCCCACCTTAGGAACCTGGTAACCTGAGAAAGCCCAGTATGAATTATTTAATATTTATGCGATATCAAGACCAACAAACAAGTTTCATTACACAGTAATTTTAAAATGCATTTATACTGATCGAGTTTATTAGGATGAGCAACCAATAAAAAAATTGCCTCGGGCCACCACTGATAAGTATAATAACTGTCATTTTCAAAATGATTTTCAATTTTTCTAACAATTCTTTTTTAAATTTTCAATACTTGACAATAGCTGTGATAAAAGTTAGTTGTTACATCGGTTACATCCTAGAAGCCACTAAAAAGTATTAAATAAAAAAATAAATTATAAAAATAGTTATAGGAAATTATATAATTATGTAGGGGATCTTGTTTCCATCTTTTTTATGCAGGCGGTTTTTTTTATAATTTATTGCAATTGCGGTCAAAAATACCTAGGTATTTATTTATCTAGATACCTACCAGTAACATAAAATGTTTGATATATGACCCAAATAACAATTTGATTGATACTAAATACAAAAATAACTTAATGTTGCAACTTGATATTTTTCCAAAAGCAAGTCGTGTAAACATCCGCCCGCATACGACTGTCAACAAGAAATAAATAACCAACCCAGGTATCTCATATCAAACTTAAATACTTTACCGACCTTGTAACAAATCAGAGCCCGTGATTATTTTCGAGATTTCAGATAAAAAGTCACAATTAGCAATTTCGAAACTCACTACAAAAGACAAACCACTTTTTACTTTTAAAAGTTGATCTTGGCTGTGTGGTGCCGTTGTTTGTGCAACTTTGGAACTTTTAAACTAAGATTTAGGTACTTGGAGAGATGCCACTTCTTAATATATATTTTACACTAGCTGAGCGACGTGAGGTTGCAGTGCTGCTCACTCCCTACAGATGTTAGCGTGATGATAAAAAGTAGCCTAAGTTACTCCTTACATCATTAGTTGTCTGACAGTGAAAGTTCTGTCAAAATCTGTGCAGCCGTTTCGCAGATTAGCCGGAACAAGCAGACAGACGAGAGTTGTAAAAATGGTGGCAAACTAAACGGGCATTATTTTTACAGCTCCGAGTTTAACTTGTAAAAAATGATTTGAATACGTGATAATTGACTAAGAACGAGACTTTGTGCATGTAATAAGAGCATAAATACTTGACACTGGCAGAAATTAGCCGTTAAAACGGCTAGATTGCCATAAACTCAAAGAAGAAGAAGACAGATAAAAAAAATGTGTTTTGTTATCAATACCATTTATGGTACTTATAACTGATATATGTATACCTAAATATGCATTTATTAAAAAACTGTTATTTTGACTCTACAAACAGGCACTTCAATTTTATTTATTTGAATAGATTGTATCTATAGATAATATTTTTTGCTGAAGGGACTCTTTTGTCCGATAATCATCTAATCATCAAATAATCAGCCTTTATATAACGTTCCCACTCCTCAAGGCACAGAAATAGTTCTCTCTGAAAAAGAGTAGGTACCTACGGTTCGTAATCTACCATGCGGGTCTAGTTTGAATTGGTAGATACATGCGTACTAGTATTTGTTGCAATATACTAGCTTTCGCCAGCGGTTTCGCCCACTCCTCCATTATAAAAACAATCTTTAAAGCGGATTACAACTCTTGTAAAAAATTGAGCTCAATCGGTGCAGAATATTTTGAGCAGACATTTATTAGGAAAAAACGAATACTAGACATCCGATTTTTACAAGCTCACTGAGCTACATGTTATCCCATTTTATTGTATCGGATGAGTGGAAAAAGGGTTTCCCGAATTCCACAAATGCGGAAGCTTTTTGAAAGCTAAAGACATACATACGTGTACCTACCTATATATGTAGAAACGAAGGCTACCTATCTCTTTATTTTGACATGGCATCGTAATTTGTCATTTATTTCCCCAGGAGTGCCTAGGATTACTTATAATATTTCTGCGAGGGATGGTGGGATGTCCAGGTGAAAAAGGAGAGGGGAGCTCCACTCTAAATAGTAAAACTGATTGAATCTCCTAATCCCACTTCTGGTTACGCCTATGTCTGTCGCTATGCCAAAACTGTAACTTTTTTTTCAATAACAGCAAAGAAAGCTAACCTTGTCGTACCCTTCGATTATGTTTCAAAAGTTTTTTATGACGACCAAAAAATGCCCCTTGTACGCTGAATAATACTTGTCGATCTCAGTCACTTTATCAAAAACGTAATGAGTTGACTAAAAAGAGGAGTTTACAAAACGGATATTAAATTTCGAACAAACAATCCTTCCCATAGACACGTAATAGCTACGAAAACGAGTCACATTCATTTTCATTAACTTTAACTTTTCCGCCCATTGTTCGAATAAACAGCTGTATAACAGTAACTACTTCATTAACACGAGGTTTATGTAAATTCATATAGCCCTATCGGTCCTCCATATTTTGACAAAAACACAAACCTACAAGTATAGCACGGCATTCGCGATAATGTTCAAGTTTTTACACATTCTCTTTTTTCACATACGTCACAACGTGACAGTTTTTTGACATACGTCAAAAAGCGCGAATACCTATCGAACCTTCGTGTAATCTCCTACATTCGTTGATCAACTCAAAATAAATTCGCAATAAATGAAGTGTCCAGTTGGTTATCTATACTTATAATAAATCTGTAGAGTGGTCAATTCTGTACATGAAATATATTTCCAAAATAACTATCAGGGGGTGATAAGGGATCGATACTGATGCCAAAAATGCAATCAGTAAAATTTTTGTCTGTCTGTCTGTCTGTCTGTATAACCGTTATAGAAACAAATACTACTAGACGGATTTTAACGAAACTTGGTACAATTATTTTTCATACTCCTGAGGTGGTTATAGTATACTTTTCATCACGCTACAATCAATAGGAGCAGAGCAGTGAAGGGAAAACGGGAGAAGTTACTCCATTTTTTAAGCTTCCGTCGCGTGTGCAACCTTAATGGTTAAAGCTACACAGAAATCATGTATGACGGAAATGTTCTCCTTAAAATTATATAAAAAATATCCCACGACAGCATATGTCTATCTTTTATGGTTGACTCACAATATCGCGTGTAACTCCCGATAGCTTAGCAGTTCGAAGCTTTCTAATTATATTTGTCTACTCTTACGTTTATAACACTCTCAGTCATCCCTAATTGAAAAAGTTAACATAATTAACTATTCCATAAAAAAGAATCATAGAAATCGGTATATAAACACCAAAGTTATACATGAAATACGCTAATAATAAGCCATCGCGCTTGAATACTGAATCATGCTATCTATCTATATCTATACATATAATAAAATTGTAAATTTCACATGTCTGTACATGGCCGAACTTAATGAAAAAAAAAATTAGGAAATGTTCGAAAAGAGTATTTAAACACTTTGCTGCATTTTTAGAAATGTCTGTCTGTCTGTTTGTTTGAACACGAATCACGCAAAAACTACCAGACAGATTCGGTTGAAATTTTGCACGTGCAATTTAATATATGCGGATTAACATTTAGGCTATAAATTATCACGCTTTTTCCCATAGAAGCTAAGCAGTGAGGGATAATGTCTGTAGCTATTTTTCGTTATAAAACAGTAACTACTTGACGGATCTTTATGAAAATTTACAGTTTTATAGTAAATACTATACCTAGGACATTATTTACACTATGAATCATTACGCTAACGTCTATGGGGAACGAGTAGCAACGTATTTTTGTCGCACCATAATGGTTTATCACAATTTTTTCCACAATTAGACATTATCTTTAATTGTAACCCATGGAATACATAACTTCATGCTAAAACTATACACAACATTTTTAAGTTTCATAAGACAGTTATTTTGACGTTGTATGTAGCGAACAGTATAGCCTCGAAGCTATGCTAGCGGTCTTTGACGACGACGAAGTCTCAGGCTCAAATCTGATATCTGATTATGTTCTTTTTGTATTTTTTTAAAATTGTCTTTGTCCTTTTTTAATATTTTTCTCAATGTTATAGTTATTTTTTCGGCCATAGGTAACTTATTTGCTTTGGTTAATATTTTTTTATATTAAAAATCAAGTGAAATATGCACATAAGTAAGATATAACATAAGTAATGAATTAATCGTAGTAGAAATGAAAAATAATATTACATTCCAATTTAACAAGTATTCGATATTTTCCAGAATTGATGTGTTCGTGCTCAAAAAAAAGACATTACACACGTAAAAAAAACGTGTAGCGCCATCTATGAAATCAAATTGGTCACCGTGATCAAACAATTCCTTATTTGTGAAAACATTTATTAGGGTATAGGTGCTTACGATGACGGATTCATTTTTTGCTGAGTGGCAACATTCTCCTATTTATTTAATTAAATTGCTTAAATTAATAAAAAAACATTAAGTATTAGAAGAAACTTCACTGGTTTTGAAAGTAGATGGCGTTGTATTCAATAATGTTCTACACTTAGTAAAAGAAGTTTTAAAACAGTATTAAAAATAAACATATTGCTATCATTTTTAGAAATGTTTGTCTGTCTGTCCGTTTGTTTGACCACGCATCACACAGGTGCATCGAGGATCATGTTTTGGTGTTATGGTTGGATATCAAGTGTTCATCAATTCAACGATAATGAATGACTCATCGGCCAAGTGTGAGTAGTTCGGGTGACGGGAGGAGGGAGGTGGGGGGTCATTGTCTGTCAACGCGGAGTCTGGGGGGGGGGAGAGGCACTCTCTTATATGTTACAATGATGCAAGCAAGCAATAGACAAAAAGAAAAGAGACACAAATAACACATATTAATGACAGAAAAACACAGTAAACGAATACCTGTCTGTGTTTGGTACTTATTCATTTTCACAAAGCTTTTGGGTGTTGAAGCTATCAATAGATGACTATATGATGATTCTCCGCTACTGAATCATATCGCGGCTCACCCGACAGGACTGTTTCCAACATATTTACACAGAAATTATTTCGTAACATAAACTACCTTAATTTAAACCCGACTTTCACGCGAACGAAGTCGCGGGCACAGCTAGTTGGGAATAAGATAGCATTTGATATACTCGTAGGTATGTACGTTGACCGCCTCACAAACTACGTGCAAACATTCATACATAGTAGATAAGAATCTCGGTACGCGTATGAGGTGCCTCGGTAAAACGTAGGCAGTCTTTCAATTATACTACAGAAATTTTTGGACTCTTCTACCTCCTCATTCCGGATAATCCGATATTATTACCTACCCGACTGTAAAGAAGGGTTATGTTTTTCGCGCGTATACCTGATATCTCCCAATCCACTGAACGTATTTATACAATTCACACGTCGTTAGATTCGTCTTAATTGCCCAAGTGTTCTTAGCTAAGTGACGTTTTTAAAAAACAAACATGGCGGCTATTAGATATCAAAATAAAGAGGTGTGAAAAAAAAAGTTGTTTCGAAAACTGCAATATGGGTATCAAATTAAAGAGCTTATCTTAAGCATTTCAAAAAGGTATAACATGATTATGACGGTTTTACTAAAAAAGTTAGTTAGCAACCATTGTTTTTTCAATTTTCAATACTTGACAACAGCTATTATAAAAGTAAGTTGCTACATCGGTTACATCCTACAACTACTAAAAAGTATTAAATAAAAAATAAATTATAAAAATAAAAAAAAACCCGCCTGCACAAAAAAGATGGAAACAAGATCTCCTACATTAATGAATCTCGATGAACTTAGTAAAAAGCCTCCGACTGCAAGAAATTGTATAATTATGTAGGGGATCTTGCTTCAGATTCCTGAAAGCTGATTTAAGCTGATCAAATAATTGGATGTAAAGTCCTAGGTATTACCTGCAAACGTATTGGACCTTTCAGTCTACAGATTGGACTGAATATGTTTTTTCCTAGGAGCTCCTATCACGAGTCTCCCAGAAAACAAAATAATAATATGAAGAGTATTGATACCCAATACCGGCTGTTATAGGTTAACAGTCGATTTTATATTATACTCATTGACGCACGAACCTTTTTAAATATACACACAATGAAAAAGATCTCATCATATTACATACTGTTGTAAACCCTTTTATTGTAATATAGTAAGCTACTTACGTTTTGACAAACTATATATAGTATGTAGGTATGTGCAAATACAATGATTTAATTAGTAGGTAGGTATGTTCAATATTTGCAGACGGAAATTCAACAAAAATAAAGTAACACATCATAATAGTGTCGCACTGTCATCACGGTGTGCCGTGTGGTGCCGGCTTAAGAATAGTACCACCCCATCTCTTCCCGTGGGTGTCGTCAAGGCGACTAAGGGATTTCACTCCGGAGGACGGGCAGCAGCGTCCTCTGCGTACTTAAAGCCTTACTGCGATCGCCAACCCGCTCGCCAAGCGTGGCGATTATGGCAATTACCCCCAGGATCTACATACCAGTAGGTTCTACTGGGGAGACCCGTGCCCAGCAGTGGGCCATCATATGGGTTGATATGGTATATGGTCATCACGGTGACTTTTCTTTTGGTTATTTCACACACAAAGAATATCAGGACAGATGAAAAATCATGAAGCTTTCTTTGAACATATTTGCTTGCTACATACATAGTAACGTTGACAAATGGAAAAATATTGCTACATATCACCTCATTTCATCTAGATTACAATTTCTACTAGAAAGCGTTGACGTTAGAGCGATCCTTCAGATTCGCACGACTTTGCGAACTCTCAAGTTTAAGACAGCGACACCTCCAACATTCACGTCGTCCCAATCAATGAAAAATTTTGTAAAAACGGAAAAAAATTAAGCAGACGAAGTTGCGTGGGTCAGGTATTCTTACATAAACTTGGATAGTAGGCCACGTTTGTCTATCAATGCTTTTAAACTTACCTACTAATCTGAAGAGTTTGATCACGTTATCTCCAGGCTGACTTACATCAAATTTTATATGAAGGTAACTAGAAGCTTGAAGCAGGTACTTTTACAGCCGGTGTTAATAACTTATTTATTGTTAACTGTCTGTTAACCCTAGTAGCGAACTTGACATCTGTGCCGTCGATACATTTTCGGGTTATCTATCTATGGACAATTATCACGGATAAATGTCAGTTTCGCTACAAGAGTACGGGAGACTCAGAAGTTATTGAGACCGGTCGAAAATCGATACTAATCACTGGAATAAAGCCGCGAGAAAATTTTAAAAATAAAATAATAAGGAGGTTCTGTAACTTCAACTGCTGTATATACTTTTAATGCTTAAAATCATCCTTTTTCAATCTACTCGTATACTAATATTATAAAGCGGAAGAGTTTGTTTGTTTGTTTGTTTAAACGCGCTAATCTCAGGAACTACTAATCCGATTTAAACAATTCTTTTTTAGTTGGATAATCCATTTATAGAGGAAGGCTTTAGGCTATATAATATCACGATGCGACCAATAGGAGCGGAGCAACAATGAAAAATGTTGTAAAAACGGGGAAAATTTACGCGCGGGACAGCAATTTTTTTTTTTAAATCTTTACTAATGAATGATTAAAAATAAGCTTTAAATGACTCTAAGTGCGGCAGTGTGTATAAAATAGAATGCCTCAAAAAGAAGTAAAGTAGGCATACATATAATGATTTTATTATGTCCAGCCTACAGATAGTTACGCCATTGCATCGTATCGATCATAGTCGTCAAGGACAACGGATCATTAAACCTAAGGCTAAGAAGTTACGTGAACGATTTTACAATAATGTTCTTTATATGTTAATCTCATTCTTTTGCCCATCTGTAGGTTGTTGGTGTTCCGTAGTTCTTATTATGCTTAGAAGATAAATGATCTGAATGCAAATTAGTATAGGTACATATATCTATAGTAATATAATAAAGCTAAAGAGTTAGTTTGTTTGAACGCGATAATCTCAGGAACTACAGGTCCGAATTGAAAAAATATTTTGCTGTTGGATAGCCCATTTATTGAGAAAGGCTATAGGCTATATAACATTATGCTACGACCAATAGGAGCGGAGCAGCAATGAGAAATGCAAAAACAGGAAAATTTACGCATATGATATGAAGTTGCGCGGGACAGCTAGTAATATAATAAAGCTGAAGAGTTTGTTTATTCGAACGCGATAATCTCAGGAACTACAGGTCCGAATTGAAAAAATATTTTGCTGTTGGATAACCCATTTATTGAGGAAGGCTATAAGCTATATAACATTACGCTACGACCAATAGGAGCGGAGCAGCAATGAAAAATGTTGCAAAAACGGCGAAAATATTACGGAGACGAAGTTTCGCGGGTCAGCTAGTAGGTATATCATGGCAGTACTCAAACCGAAAGCTGAAGTATTCTGGCTGACCACTAAACCTGTCACAGACTTGGTTGTTTATTAAAATGTCGTCAATGTTTTGACGATTGCAGCGACATGCGACACAATTGGAAATATAAAAAATAAATTATGACGTTATCACATAAAATTATCATCCGTAAACCGACTTTACAGACAACCATTTTTTAAATTGACAATAGATACTGGGAAAAGTCTCTAACTTCTCCAAAATGTTTTCTTGGTCAGCTCCAATACGTTTAGTCTTACAGTGACGTCCATCATTACTGATGCTTGATGATTCATCAGTCATCAGTACCTTAACGGTTGAATACAGAAATGAAACTGAAACCAGTAGCTTGTTTCTTATTCTAAACTCTTAATACCAACATTTTCTACGACTTAAATTGGCATAATAATATTATATATTCTGAATAAGGTACTCCGTATAATATTCATGTAAAAGTCTGTAACATTTTCCACATTCATAAATCACTTAACTCAAGAAGGATGGATAATAATGAATTCTTGTTATCACCAAAATATAAATTTTCATTTCTCTTAGAAGGGAAAATGTGAATACTTATTTTCTTGTTACGTCAGTAACAGGAGATTTTAGATAATCATACGATATTGACAAGAAAATTGTAAGGCGTTTTTACACATATAGGCTTAAAATAATAATTTTTTATAATGCGTTTATGTTGTACTGACTTTTGCCCCAAACTTCACTCTCGTGGATCGGATTGCGAATAGTAGCCCAAAACCTTCTTTCAATTTTAGCTACCTCTAAGTATTCCAAATCCATTAAAATTGGCCCAAAATTATCAGATATTATCGTATGCAAACAACCCAAATTCTTCAGCTTTACTATATTATTTGGCATACATTTCACGCTGGCATTTAACATGCATTTATTCGGTGCGTAAGAGATGACTCCTTTATCTTCTTAAAGGTTCATTTCCGTGCATCGCGACCGATCGCGAGTCGCTAGCGGCTGACGCGCGCGGCCGATGCGACAATAGTCAAAGTATGAGAATGTTTGGCGCCGTTTCCGAGGTCTGCGACAGACGCGCGCGGCCGACGACTGACGTAGGCTGCGCGCGGCTCGCGATCGGCCGCGATGCACGGAAATACTAGTATAGTATTATATTATCTGTGACGGAAATAAACCTTTAGGCAATTTCTACGTGGTGCGCGGTGGCTCAAGAATCTTGAAATCCTTTTTTCCTTTTATCTTTTTTCTGTATCACAAACTAATCTTTCCAGAGCCCCTAGACAAGTCGCATATATGCTAATAGAATAGAAGAACAATTGAATAGAATGACGTCGTTGCGCTTACAAGACCGCGAATATGATATTTTATTGTATGAAATGCGCAGTTTTGCGCGCGCTACCACGACATTTCGATGTTATTCTATTCGGTTAGAGTTTATGCCACTTTTCTAGGGGGGCAGGACCAAAGGCTTAGGCTGGGCGTTGCAGAGTGAATGAATGAGCAAAATTTTTATTTCAATTTAGGTTTAACACAAAATATCGCGCATTTATTGTTTAACACGCAACGTGTGAAGTACGCCGGGAGTTATAAAATGATGGCAGATCAATTGCCATTTTTAACCGACTTCAAAGGAGGAAGTTCTTAATTCGGATGTTTGTTTTTTTCGTGCATAACTCCGTCATATATAGACGGATTTCCAAAATTATTTTTGGTGCGAAAGAGGTGGTCCAATAAATTTTGTAAAGATCTGATGATGAGTTTCGGAAACAGACAACGAAACTCCTCGAGAATCAACTGTGATTGAAGTCTTTTTTTTTAAGTTTTCACGTCATCCATCAGCAGAATGTAAATTAAACAAATCATTAATACCTAGTTTATATGTTAATCAATAGGTACTTAATGTAGTTATTATATCCATTTCATAATGAGTTGCCTACTTACGTATACGCTCTGTAATAGGTTTTCAAATATTTGTCGTTGACTGCTGTGAGCCTTATTTGCACAAAGTCAGCGGTTTAGTGCAGATGCACAGAATGTCCCTGTAACGAGAATTGTGTTTTTAATCTCCCAGTAAACAGTGATACTACTTACCTACTATTACAATTTAAATAAAACAGTGATGGAAAACTAAAGTGATAAATAACCACTAGGTACGTATAGTGCGCATCCTTCATCTGTTTTATATTCTTTATGTAGTAGGTAGTGTTTGAAATAAACATTTAATAAACATCTTTACTAGTTACAATACCAATGTAAAATTATACCTATCTATTATACCTATTCCAAAGACTATGTGGAAGATATTCATATTTATATAAAGCTACTCATTATATTCAAAATGTCTTCAAAGGATACAAAATTGATCATAATTTCAATTTAATAAAAAAAAGTAAAATAATACTAATACATTTTTATGTCTTTAATAAAAAGTACCCAAAATATTTTACCTGTTAAAGAATCTAAGATCTACTTTTCCTAAAACTAAATCTTGAAAGTTTACTTATACTATTGTCATTTATTTTCTTTTAAATGGAAATCCATTCCAAATCAAATGATCATTATTAGATTGCTAATTGATTTCCGTTACCCAACAACTGTTTTGATTAAATAGCAAGTCTATTGACTCGTTTAAACATGGCTGCCCGACTTTCGTTTGAATTGCCGATAATGGGGGAGTCAGTCTTAATCGAGTGGTTGAAGCGACAACACATCTTCCGTTAGACTTGTCGCTATTTTTATGTTGCTCGTGTGTGCAAAGTGTTAGTGTGGTTATAGTGTTAGTGATGCAGTGGCATTTGTGTAATCGAAATGATTAGAACGACGGACTATGAGGGATTTTACCTTGTCTGTTGTTCTTGTGTATGTATGTATGTATGTTCGCTTTCTCAGAAACTACTGAACTTATTTTCGTTCGAATTCTCCGTGTGTCTGTGATGATATCTATTAAAGCGTGCCTCAAGAGCGTTTTCTTTAAAACTTTCTAACTGTACATAAGTAATCTGTGCAAATTAGGCTTAATTGAACCTCTTTTACCTTCCAACTAAGAACCTGAATAGATGCTCTTTGAATTAATGTATAGTCGGTTATAAAGACATGCGATTGATTCAATGCTACGTTTACATGCTTGGCAAGTCTCGACAAGGGTCCACAAACACAAGCTTGTAAATGGGGTTATTGGCTTGGCTTGGCGTAGCTTCCGTGAGCTTGTCGCCGATCTGGGCTAAAGTCGGTCGGGAACACAGATCAAAGGAAGCTTGCGGCAAGCACTTGCGACGTATTTACACGTTGGTGCGTGTTTAATGTCGCTCACGAGGACGTGCCGAACATGGGTGTTAAAGGTTCATTTCCGTGCATCGCGATCGATCGCGAGCGGCTCGCGGCTTACGACAAGCGGCTGAGGTAAGTGACAGACGCGCGCGGCCGACGACTGTCGTAGGCCTGCGCGCGCACTGTGAATATTGTCGGAAATGAACCTTTACCGTGTAATTAACATGAGTAAAAATATGAATTGAATATAAATATGTAAAACGGCTTTTACACTGTCCTAAATCAGCGCCCTAAATTAAAGATGGCCTTGAAAATGTGTTAGAGAATTAGGGACCTATATCTTATTAATTACACCTCCCTTTTTAAGGGTTTATGCAAAGAGTATGTAAAATACGTTTAGGGTATTTGTAATAGTGTAATGTAACAAGCGAATCAAGCCAATACAACTTCAACGGCCACACTAACTCACTGGCAAGCATGTAAATGGCATTCAAGCATTTGGAGCTTGTGGACGTTTGCCAAGCGTGTAAACATGGCATAAGATTATGTTCCAATGATCGAAATTATCAATTAGAAGTAGCCTTTAGCTCTAATATCTACATCAAAAAAAATATTCACAATCCCTTAGGTAAAGTGTACTAAACGCCCTAAAAGTATTGAAGAAGAAAACAACACTACTTAATTGCTTAATCTTTCCCGTAATTCATTATTCATAAGTACTTACTTACCGCAAATTAATGTATTGTATATTATACAATGATTATCTGATAATCGTTTATCATTTTTAAATTGTGTGTGAATGTGAATCTCGTTCCCAATACCTATTTTGAGAATGATTTATAACTTCGGATGTCACCCATTAAGGCTGGCGTGACTGATAATCTCGCAGGTAATCTTCCCCATTTTAGGTTATGGTCAACCAACCTCATTTGCAATTCAGGTTACTGAATTTTTATACGAGCACAGTATAACCATTACGCAATAGTCTCATTTACAGATTATCATCCACGGTCACACCCAGAGGTCATTGGCTTGCAACCACGTTTATGCACTTAATTATTGCACAAATTAATCTTGACCTTAGCACTTTATTCAATGCTATAATACTATTTTTTATGTGTGTCATAAATAGGCTAGATGACTTGCAAGTCAAACCGTTGTTTTTTTTATATATACAAAGTTATTACATCATAAGTGAAGGTCGTCAAATGTTTTACTTTTAATATTACAACACCTTCTAAATACATCTTCAAGTCCTGTAGAGCGACACGCCTACTGGCTGTAGGCGAGTGGGAATCGGCCATCTAGTTGCCGGCTCTTCCATCGTCTAACGTAGGCACTATGGCCTGTCATGGGCCAGTCGGGCTCCTGTTAGCGCTGGCTGGCAGCGGTTATTGAACCGGATGGCCGGACGGTGTGTCATTGTTGCCTTGGAGGATGAGTCGGCCTTCGGTATGCGATGCAACTTGTGTCGATACCTTAGCGCCCACCCATCTTCCTAGAACGGCGAGTTACGCTTCCGGTGCTGCTGCATCTGTCGAGAACCTCAAACGGTGTATATTTGAGCTGTTTGGGGTTGAGACGCTGGGGCCGTAAAAATAAATTTTTCGTCGGCTCATTAATGGTTCCCGTGACTAGAAGGATGGCTTCTTCTTTGCACAAAGAATTAGCATTGCCATCCAGACGTGGCAATCCTGCCAGCCTTCTGGGAACGTTGCCAGTTGACGTCGATGGGTAGTAATTCTTTGACATCTGTATACTCCTACAACTCCTGCAACAAATAGAAATAAAGGTGTCGAAGTATTTGACATTATAAATTTTAGTATTTGTTTGGTTAAGTATAAATGACATTGGGAACGTTATGCCCCGCTTATAAGATAATTGTGGCCACTAACAAAATATAACAGAGTTGATAGATATTTTTGCTTCTTTATTTCTGTACAATTTTTTGTTTTGTAACTTAGGGGAAAGCTGAGAAAATAAGGTTTTAATTTTTCAGCAGTTATTCTTACATTTTACAAAATATCATCATAATTGCGTCCAATCGCTATGATATTGATAACATAATATGGGCGTCCTAGTCGCGGCGCGGCACTGCTGTTGAGGTGGAAAAAGTCGGGTCATGTAAGATGATGAACTATCTTTCATAGGCAAGACACGAAAACGTCAACCTAATGCCAGCTGCCTTTTTTGGATGATGCTCGTTTAAAATATGATCATAGATTATGATGCCCGATTCACACGCGTAGCACACAGTCTGGCGAGCAGTGCGACATGGGTCCGCGCGGCGGTAGTCCAAACAAGCGTTCACAAACCGCCGAGAAGAACATTCATGCACATTCACACGCTCGCGCTCTTATTCGTGCCCGTTGAGTTGAACATCGCTTTAAATGCGAGCCTGTGAACCTACCATGATGATTAATGAAAGTACCTATATTTTACATACCTTCTTTTTTAGCAAGTTCTTCTCGTTCAACCAAAATTATATTATATTACAATAAAGTATAAATAAAATACCAGATGAAAAAGATACACATCAGAAAAATTCAAAAATAAACATTTTTAGACAGAACTTATACTCATCATATTTCAATATTACGCAACAATATTCTTTAGGTGAACATAGCTAGAGGGCATAAGCTTTAAAATAAGGTATGTTACGTTTTGTCCGCCGTGGGGATTTTTTTCCATAGTAAACGGCCCAGTGTACTTTGTAAACACGTAAAAATTATGGATGAAGGTAGATATTTATTTTACCTAATTAAAGTACCTAGTTAAAACACCGCCAGTATCTAACGACTGATTAATGACTTGTAATTTTTTTTTCACGACAGTTTTGCGACTAATACATGTACCTATCTACTTAGGATTTGTCTAGCTAATTGTAAAATCCATCGTTAAAAAAAAAACTTCTTTAACGATTCCCTCGTAAAGATCATAGGCAATTTTAAATTAGTAATTTGTATAATAGTACACATAGGTACTACACCGCAAGGTTGCACTCAACTAAGCAAGTAATAATAATTCTAAAATAGTACCTACGTATGCTAAGTAGGGCCTTACTTAAAAGGTAATTTACACTTCGTTAGAATCGACAAGCTGCTGTGGTGTTGTTTGAGGTAATTATTCGCTAGATGTAGGGTAAAAAGGTACCTACTGCTTGTTGCCTACAAGAAAATTTCTTGAGTTTACGGACCCAATTCTAATTAATTTTTAAATAAGCATAAGAAGTCTGATCTCATAGACGATTTTCAGAAAGGAATTCAATCAACCAAAATATTCCACAGTTAAGTACAAGTAGGTGACATAATTTAACGACTGCCAGAAATTCTGAATAGACGTCTATAACATCGTCAATGTTATAGACGTCTATTCGGAATTTATGCAAATTGCTATATTCTGTAGACTTTGTAATGATCTTGTGTATTTTATGTTAGAAGAATACACAAAAGCATGACAAAGTAGTTCTCTTTAAAGGCCCATTTATGAATGGCCCTAATTTTAACTGTCTAGGGATACTTAGGTATAGGACACGAGCAATACATATGCCATCAACTACCAAGTGTACAGATCTATTGCAGTACAATTTCAGTCAGCACAAAAATGTTCTTTTAGAACGACATGAACATTGGCTGCTCGCCAACTGTACAGGCATTCACCAGATGCGATCCACTTGTCGCCACCGAAATGGTGTCTGCTTAAACCAATATTTTTGTCTATTAAATGTATAACCTTCATATTTAACCCTTAAAATTACGTAGTTAAAAGCATAAATTCTGTTTGTGTACATATATTTAATAGATACAGACACAGGCTAGGTACAAACTATTGTGAAGATTACTTATGACTAAGACTTAAACGATCAAGATTGTTCTAAGCTGAAGCCCAGAGAGAGAAGAGCTAAGCCATATTTCTGTTTTAAAATTGATTGATGAAAGAAAATACACCTAATATTTTTCAAGAGCCAAGGACAGTCTTTAATTGCACACATTAGTTTGTATTTTATTGAAATACATACTTATCTAGGTAAATACATATTTGCTTTTCTGTCTTTGGTCTGATTTGTTTGAATTGAGCTCTAATTCACTAATATGATAATGTAAATGTGTACTAAATGTCAAATTTGTGATATAGTGTGAATTACTTCTCTCCCTTCTTCCTAATTTAATTCAGCCAACGCTCGTCTCAACACCCTTCGGAAATCCAATTACTTTTTGCGATCTTATGAATTTACATACTGACTACATACCTACTATATAAACAAACAAATATAATACATAAGAGTTGACGGATTTAATCTATACTTATAATAAATCTGTAGAGAGGTCAATTCTGTACATGAAATATATTTCCAAAATAACTATCAGGGGGTGATTAGGGATCGATACTGATGCCAAAAATGCAATCAGTAAAATTTTTGTCTGTCTGTCTGTCTGTCTGTATAACCGTTATAGAAACAAAAACTACTTGACGGATTTTAACGAAACTTGGTACAATTATTGTTCATACTCCTGAGTAGGTTATAGTATACTTTTCATCACGCTACAATCAATAGGAGCAGAGCAGTGAAGAAAAACGGGAGAAGTTACTCCATTTTTTAAGCTTTCGTCGCGTGTGCATCCGTAATGGTTAAAGCTACACAGAAATCATGTATGACGGAAATGTTCTCCTTAAAATTATATAAAAAATATCCCACGACAGCATATGTCTATCTTTTATGGTTGACTCACAATATCACGTGTAACTCCCGATAGCTTAGTAGTTCGAAGCTTTCTGATTATATTTGTCTACTCTTACGTTTATAACACTCTCAGTCATCCCTAATTAAAAAGTTAACTTAATTAACTATTCCATAAAAAATACTAATAGAAATCGGTATAGAAACACCAAAGTTATACATGAAATACGCTAATAATAAGCCATCGCGCGAGAATACTGAATCATGCTATCTATCTATATCTATACCTACATATAATAAAATTGTAAATTTCACGTGTCTGTACATGGCCAAACATGGTGAAAAAAAATATTGGGAAATGTTCGAAAAGAGTATTTAAACACATTCCTACATTTTTAGAAATGTCTGTCTGTCTGTCTGTTTGTTTGAACACGCATCACGCAATAACTATTGGACAGATTCGGTTGAAATTTTGTATGTGTAGTCTGGATTAACATATAGGCTATAATTTATCACGCTATTTCCCATAGGAGCTAAGCAATGACGGATAATGTCTGTAGCTATTTATCGTTATAAAACAATAACTACTTGACGGATCTTCATGAAAATTTGCAGTTTTATTGTAAATACTATAGGTCATTACTTGCACTATAAATCATTATGCTATCGTCTATTGGGAGTGAGCAGCAACGTATGTTTTGTCGAACCATTATGGTTTTTCACAATTTTTTCCACAATAAGACATTATTTACAATTGTAACCCATGGAAACAATAACTTCACGCTAAAACTACTAGGAGCTAAACACAACATTTTCAATTTTCTTAAGATCAGCTATTTTAACCGTGTTTGCATCAGCTGAGGTGGTCTATTGGCACAAGTAGCGGTATTAAACGAGCGAGGTCGGAGGATCGATCCCTAATTGCGAGTCTCTTTTTGTGTTGTGTTAAAATTATTTTTATTCTTTTTTTTAAGTATTTTTCTAAATGTATACTTATTTATACAAACTTTTATTTTCGACTTTAACATGTTTACTTTGTTTAACAAATTTTCATATTAATAATCACTTCTAATAGGCACCTTTATCATTGTTTTGCATGAATAGTGATTATGTTATAAATGTAGAAATGAAAAACAATATTACATTACAAATAAACAGTAATTACTTGATATTTTCTAGAATTTATAAAAGTTAATTGCTTAAAAAAAATGAAAGATTAAGTCCGCGTTACATCAAAATAAAACACGTGGCGCCATCTGTGATTCGATTTCTTCTGAGTGCCAAAATTGCTTACCTACCAATGTTAATAAACTTTCGCGATTTGTACACATTATGAAAATATATGTATTACGGGTCTTGATCGCGTGAATAATTTAAGGTTAAATACCTTGCTTACCTACGTTTAATATGCACGATAGTTTAATATAAAATCATCAAGTATAAAAATAAACTTATCCAGTTTTGAAAATAGATAGCGTTTAAATACAAATTAAAAAGAATCAGGACGATTGATTTAAAAAAAAAAACTGAAATTCTTACGTAGAGGGATATGAATATATGATGATCTTAATTTGCGACAGGTTGACACACCCATTTTTAAATTCACCAATGTAGACATTATAAAATAATATTTTAATCTTCTAAAGTGAGTGAAAAAAAATATTGAAATAAGTTTAGAAATAGTATTTAAACACAAAAAAAGATATCTGAGTATATCTTTTAGAAACGTTTGAATGTTGTTTGTTTGTTTAAACACGCATCACAGTACCGCGGGAATGCAATGTTTTAAAACTATTTTGCCCCCGCAAAATAGTTTTAAAACATTGCATTCCCGCGGTACAAACACGGACACAAAGTAGGTGTACTTTAGACTCGGAAAAGATCGCTCGGGCAGGACATAACCTGCGATCATAGGGAATCTGTGAGAGTTTTTTCCATCATACCTTTATTACCTATGTATAAATTATCTTGAAGGAGCGGCTAGGTACCTCCGATTAAAAGGTCCGATTTAAAAGTGTCGGAGCCGAAGTTGGAGTCGGAGGTTTAAAATCAATCGGAACTTTCGACCTATCGGAGTCAGAATCGAAGCTCCTTAACTCAAAATTTCACACGAGTAATTGGGCGGTTTCGAGCTTCATTTAACTCGAAACCGCCCCAGTACTCGCGTGGTGGGGGAATTTTTCAATATTAATACTATTTGATGTGATGCAAATCACTTTTTTGACGAGGTGTGGTCGTGGGAATTTTAATAATTTGTCTTTTAACCGTCTGGCGCCATAAACTTTGTCGCCAATATAAACTACCTTAATATAAACCCAACTTCCACGCGAACGAAGTCGCGGGCACAGCTAGTATATAATATATCACATCCATTAATAAACAACCACGATGATTAAACTTAGTAATAAGGCATAAATAACTATACTACTATTATAAAACTATAAGTGAAGTGGTCCACTAAACTCGATATCTGGTATGGTCGTTAAGTAACCTCGTAAATTTGAAGCCTTAGGCTATTGGTCTTTAAATGGACTACCGATATCAGACCAAACTTAGACATATACTTTTAATTTAGTGTGTTACTCCACTAGTGAATAAATGCCTTATTCTAATAAAAAGGTAGAAAACCAACTTCACTTTTTTCTAAGTGAAAATCTTCTTAATGAAACAAAAGACGGAATCGCCCTAAGACCTAATAAAATATATCTAGATTTTAAGAAACGACTTCATCTAAAACATTGTAGTTAATCTTTTTACTTATCACACGCTAAATACGATAAATAAAACGTAATATTCAAAATATGTGTACCCTGCTGGTGTAGCCTATATTTTGAAATGTTCTTCCGACTGGTTTATGATGAATGACTTGAACAATGATGTCACTAGAATTCATTTGTATTCGGCAAAACTACTCCAGCCCTACTAATAATAAACGATAACCTTCAAATATCTCAACGAAGCTGTAGGAATGCCAGATTGTCCACCGCTCGATAAACACTTGAACTTGGTTGTTATATTACAGTAACCTTTACCAACTTCGGTTCAGTGGTTATGTTGTGTAAATGTTATAAATATTCAATTACAATCTTAATATTTTATAAGGAATACAAAACAAGTTAGACTCTATAGTTTAGAACATTTCAAGTAATATCCATTTCGGCATTCTGACCCAAAAACATTAACCATCTTGATCTATTAGTTGTAGTGAGACCGCTGAATGAACAAGTCATTGCTATGTTTATTTATTAAGCCTCCAAGAAATAATCAGAAATAAATTAATTAATTCAAATTTAATTTCAGGTATGAAGAATAAACGGAAGAGTTTGGTTCAACAAGATGCGGTGGTTCTTCTTTTTGCTGTGCCTCACAGCTATCAAGGCACAAACTATGAATGCTCAGAGATTTATGGACTCCTGGACCGATTTATTCCGACCTTTCCCTAGGAATCCTAAGGAAGGCTTTGTCCCCGATTACACACCTGAAGACCAAGAAGAATTCGATTTTATCGTTGTAGGAGCCGGCTCTGCAGGCTGCGTTATCGCTAATCGTTTAACAGAAGTAGCACAATGGAGAGTTTTACTTATAGAAGCTGGAGGAAACGAAAATTTCTTTACTGACATCCCAATCATAGCTCCATTCCTTTCTCTAACCCCTATGAACTGGGGCTACAATTCAATGCCAGAGCCTAGAGCGTGTAGAGATTTAAGAGGCAAAGTATGTTTTCTCCCTCGAGGCAGAGTTCTCGGCGGAAGCAGTGTGCTCAACTTTTTAATCTATCAACGAGGACACCCTGAAGATTACAACGACTGGGCTAGAATGGGAAATGAAGGTTGGAGCTACGATGAAATTCTACCTTATTTCAAGAAATCCGAAAACATTGGGATAAAAGAGTTACGTAATTCCACCTATCATGGTACGGGAGGATATATGAATATAGAATATTCTCCATACCGGTGTCCACTAGAAAATGTTTTTAAAAAAGCTGGGGAAGAGCTTGGATATAAGTGGAGAGATCCAAATGGAGAAAAAGTGATTGGGTTCTCCAAGCCACAAGCTACAATGAGAAGGGGTAGGCGGTGTAGTTCGTCAAAGGCATTTTTAGAGCCAATTCGTTTCAGATCGAATTTGAAAGTGACAAAACATTCTACTGTTACAAAAATTTTAATAGATCCCCAAACTAAAATAGCTATAGGTTTAGAATTTAGGAAACGTAACAGAATGTAAGTATTTATTTTTAATAATGAATAGTTAAATACAATTATAGCTATATTAATTCCATATCAACTTTTATATAAAACTTTTTTAGTATTCGAGTTCGTGCACGAAAAGAAGTCGTATTATCAGCAGGGTCGATAGCTTCAGCACAACTCCTCATGGTATCAGGAGTGGGTCCCCAGGACCATTTGAACGAAGTTGGAATCCAAACCATCGTCGACCTACCCGTGGGATACAATCTCCAAGACCATGTCACCTTTTCAGGCAATGCTTTTATTGTAAATCAAACCGGAATGACAACAAATGATGTAAGTATAGATTACCTATTATTTTATATTCTATTGACGATCAAGCATCTTCTTTATACTCTCTTAGCGTGTTGCGTTAGTTATCGCGAAAAATGTCCTGCTTTTCCCTTTATATTTAGTTTCAGTTTTCACCCAAATCAGTCTAACAGTTGAGGAGATTAGATAATTACCTACAATCTTTTATATTTTTATCTTACTAACTTTAATCCTTATTTTTACCCGCGACGAACACGGAGACGGTATAAACGTTTGGGGTAAGAGGTGTTTGTGTATGATGTGTGATTTGAATACGGTTATGAATGTAAGTCTCATTCCCGAGCATTATCTTAGCTTAGCTTTAACATTCTAGACTGCCAGAGGGCGCTTCAGTGGTTATGTTTCTACAAAAAGGTTATTATTTTTTGAAGGAGATGGTTTAAGACAATTTGGAAACTGTTTTTTACTCTGTATAAATCTCATTCCAGAGTATGTTCTAGTTAAGTTTCAATGTTACAGACCGCCAAAGGGCGCTACAGTATACGCGTTTGTTTCTAAAAAATGGGTCAAGCTCATATTTTTATTATTAAAACGGAATAGATAGGTATATATTAGTTTCGTTAATTGTTTAAAGTATAATTAGATTTAGCGACACATAATCCAAACTAATATTATAAATGTCAAAAAAATCCTTATCTCTGTCTGTACCTGAAATAGATTGAGTACCAGAGCACGACATAGGATATATAACGCGATAACCGACAACGCTAGTAACGACAAAAGTTAGTCTATATCTATACTAATATTATAAAGAGGAAAGATTGGTATTTTTGTGTGTGTGTATATGTGTGACCGATTTCAAAAATTCTTTCACCGTTGGGAGCTACACTAACTCCGGGTGATATAGGCTTTTTTATCCTTGTATTCCCATGGGAACGGAAACTACGCGGGTGAAACCGCGAGGCGTCCGCGAGTAACAAATAAATGAATTAGATACAATCAACCAGCGCGTGTCTATAACTTCATGAATAAAACATTTTGGTGGTTTTTAACCACGTAGCAACTTTATTTAATGGCCAGAGCGTTATTACAACACAATACAAAATTCTTAAATTAAATTAAACATCGAATTAAGAATTAATGAGATACAATCATGCATATTATTCTTAATATATTATGAATGATTCATCGCTTGCAATTTACATTTGTAAATATAGGTAGTTGTCAGGGTATATCATTAACAAGATTTTTGCATAACCACTTATAAATTATACATTATATTTTTTGTTTCGAATGAAGGTGTTAACGAGGTTGGTAATTTAAAACCTTAAGCAATGACATACTTACTTTTTGTAAACCTCTACATTAGTAATAATATAATAATAATATCTTGGGACAACTTATCTAATGGACCCCAAACTAAGCAGACCTTGTACTATGGAAACCAGACCACTGAAAAACATACTTATATATTTCTAAATACATACATATTAAAGATAAATAACACCCAGACACAGAATAAACCATCGAGCTCATCACACAATGTTTTATCCTGGGTGGGGATCGAACCCACGACCTCTTGCATAGCAGTCGGAAACGCGCCACAGAGGGAGTTTATATTATATATATATATATATATTATCTAATGGTTTATTCAGTACCTACCAGAGTTTATATTATATATATATATATTATCTAATGGTTCATTCTAATGGTATATATGTATATATATAATTTTTCAGTGGTCTGGTTTCCATAGTACAAGCTCTGCTTAGTTTGGGGTCAGATAGCGTTGTGTGAGTTGTCCCAAGATATATAATAAAATAAATACAGATTTATTTAATGCATTTTTATTTTCATTGAATCTTTAGGTAGATACTAGGTACTACTTAAGTATTTATGTATTAAGTATTACGCAACGATTGAATAGCACTCTAAAGGTTAAAATTATAGTCTCCTTGCAATAATCTTTTATGCCGATAGGTCATAAAATAATATTATATCTATTGACTAGTATTGACATATGTACAGAAAGTTGTCGAGATCGTTCTTCCGTTCACTAGTGTCACAAGTGGAAATTGCGCATCGTTAATCTGACGATGATGACAAAGCTCCATTTGTCTCGCAATCGTAAGGTCGCGGGTTCGAATCCTATCCATTATACTACCGACGTGAACCCACTCCTAACACAAGCCTTTGAGCTTATCTGGATGAGTTAACAAGATTGCTAGTAATGTGGGACTCAATCCCACATTGCTAATTATCTTTTATATAAAAAAAAAACATATATTGTTATGTAGTATATTGGTACGCTTTCATTAAGCCTCACTTTTAGAAATTGCTTAATCATTTGAACTTAAATCTTGTATTTTACAGTTCTCAGCTGCCTCGCCTCTGGTAGCTGCAGCCTACATGGCAGGACGAGGCCCTCTGACCATGCCAGGAGGAGCCGCTGGGCTCGCATTCGTCCAAACAAAGCATTCCCAAGACCTAGATAAAAGCCGACCAGACATTGAGCTGGTAATGGGAGCTGGTTCTTTGGCAGGAGATGGGATTGGAATATTGCGGTCTTTACTCGGTAAGTATAGTGTCTACCAGTTAGCTATTGTAGAAAAACCAAGATAAAATAAAACCTTAAATCAGAAACTACACAGGTTAAGTGCTAACCAGAAGAAAATAAAAAGCTTTATTCTGTTCCAAAAGAAGTTTATATTTAATTACTTTATCTGGAAGCCAAAAAGGAAGAGTATAGTAACGACGACAAGCTCCCAGGAGAGCAGGTACCAGGACTGTAGGTACCTTAGGATCGTAGATAGAATGTGAGAATTAAACTCAAGTTTTCCCGGTAACGCCCATAATTATCTTCAAGTCAAACGTATACAACAACTATAAGTAACTAGCTATCCCGCGCAACTTCGCTCGCGCAAATTTTCCTCGATTTAGCAACATTTCTCATTGCTGCTCCGCTCCTATTGGTCGTAGCATGATGTTATAGCCTTCCTCGATAAATGGGCTAACAGTGAAAAATTTTTTCAATTCGGATCAGTAGTTCCTGAGATTACAGCGTTCAAACAAACAAACAAACTCTTCTTTAGCTTTATAATATTAGTATAGATGAATTAACACCGTTAACTCGCTTAAATCAGTAATTATTTCATAAATATATTTCAATACGACTGTCCAGGCTATCCGCACTGACGGTTTTCCTTTCCCCAATTGATTTTTCTACTAATGTAAATATTAATAAAAAATCCAAAGTTAAAGAATGTCAAAGCAAATAATTCACATTATATTCGAAGTTTCATGTGTGGTGTTCGACCATTCGACATATGCACCACAGTATTTAATGTTTTTACCCGACTGTAAGGAAGAGTTATGTTTATGTTGTATGTATGGATATAATATTATTTTTTACCTGGTAGGTATCTCACAATCCACTGAACACATTTATACAATTAAGACGTCGTTATATTCGTCTTGATCGCCAAAGTGTTCTTAGTTGTGAAGTTTGAAAAAAACAAACATGGCGGCTGTGAGATGTCAAAATAAATAGGTGTGAAAAAAAAAGCTGTTGTGTATACTGCAATAAGGGTATCAAATTAAAGACCTCATCTTATGCATTTCAAAAAGGTATAACATGATTATGATTGTATTACTAAAAAGGTTAGTTATTAACCATTATTTTATCAATTTTCAATAGATACTTGACAATAGCTGTGATAAAAGTTAGTTGTAACATTGGTTACATCCTATAACAACTAAAAAGTAGTAAATAAAAAATAAAATATAAATAGGTATAAAAAAACGAGCCTGCACAAAAAAGATCGAAACAAGATCTTCTTAGGGAAACTCGTCTACCTATTTTTTCATACAGTACAATAAGTAGGTGGTAGCGTATTAGAAACTATCATGCACCGACTTACTAGATCTTTAAAAGTTGAAAGTAAACCCATTTTAACTTCAATATAACTTCAGCAAGTCAGGAAGCTACGTCGTCAATGACCCGGTAAAAATTCAAGCAAACGTAGATTCAGCTCTGAATTTCTAACTTATGTACCTACATAATGGATGTTTGAATTTCAGGTATAACAGATGAATGGTACTGGAAAGTGTACAGCTCACTGCCTATGAGTGCTAGACTGCGGACTTTTGTGATAAACCCCGTGTTAATCCGACCAAATAGCGTCGGTCGGATAATGCTTCGGAGTTCAAACTTTTCGGACCATCCAAAAATACACCTGAATTATTTCGCAGATCTTAATGATTTACGAAGTATGGTTGAAGGTGTTCGCATGGTAAGGCCAATTATTAGAGATTGCATATCTGCCTAAACAAAGAAAAAGAAATAGACTGACAAAGTTACAGTGGCGAAGGGACCTTGTACTGTGCCGTAAATGAATCCAAGATAATGTGTTTTTTTGCCTAATTGCCTCCTGCCCCCCCCCCCCCCTTTCAGATTAAAATCCTGAATCCGCCCATGGCTATGTCTGCACCCCTCCTAAGCCTTTTGCAGAGATATGGAGGTGTAGGTACCTAGGGGCCAGTCATTAATTACGTATGGATGATTTCGACGATTTTTGACCGCCCCTACTAACCCCTCCTAACCTGACTGAAAATATTATAAGGATATTTAATCTATCTATATTCTATATAGGTATAGTGCATGTCGGGCCACGCACATTATAGAGTTCCGTACCCCCCCCCCCCCCTCCAACTTAATAATGCGGCTTGTAAAGTGGGTTTTCTGTTGTTCTTGTGTCATACTTACAATGTTATAGTAGGTATAACGTTGATAATAATTTTCAATGGAATTTGAAGTCATAGTAATAGTCACAAACGGATCCCTAAATCTAAAAATGGTCTTCCCAACCCCTAAACGTTTTTAAAAGACCCATCTAGCGATACCCCACACGATGGTGTAGGTGAGAAAAAAAATATCATCCCCACTTTACACATAGGGGAGGTACTTTTCAAGATTTAATTCTTTCACTTTGTCGGAGTAAGTAATATGTGTATATCCATTACTATTCATGCAAAATTACAGCCTTATAGCACTTACGTACTTAATGAATGCCGCCCTATATTTATAGTCAATATAATATACCTAATCCTAATCAAACCAACTCTTTTAATCCCTACTAATATATAAATGTGAATGTAAGTTTGTTTGTTACGCTTTCACGCGAAAACTACTCGACCGATCATCATGAAACTTTGTACACATATTCTTGGAGGTATTAGAAGTAACATAGGATACTTTTTATTAAGAAAAAAAATATTTTTTACGAAAAATTAAAAATTGTTTGTCAAAAAATCTCAAAATCTAGCTTTTTCAACGCCATCTAGCGGTTCCCGACATCCACGCGGGCGGAGCCGCCGGCGAAAGCTAGTAGGTAGATAAGTTGGAGCCTTCACGTTCCTTTATTCTAGGTATAAAGAACCCCTAATATGTTTACATAATTGAAACGAAGATTAAAATGCTCGTGATTTTAACAAAAGGTAGGCCATAGATCTTAGTTTTGTGACAACTGCTGTAGCCCTCAACGGTCACATAAAAGATAAAAAAGTGACTAAGTGCGTGCCGGACATCCATTAATTTAGTGTGCTGTGACCGTAGTACCGTTCATTGTACCTATTAGATATAGGCACCTACTTACTGACCATGACATATTTTAGTTTTAAAATTATATTAAAAAGGCCTATATTTAATTTGTTGTTCGATGAAATACGTTCTATGGCTAAGATGTTCTTGAAATTTCAAATGAAACTTGTATCTATCTTCTATTAGGATGTAAATGTTACATCTTTATTTTTAAGTAAATACTTACACCCATATTTCAATACGTTTCCTTCAGAATTCCTTGACTCATACTCGCCTTAGGTTGAAGGTAGGTCCCGACGTACTCCTTGAGTTTGACAATTTTTTCTTCACTCATTAGAAAAGGTTTCGCGTAAGTAGAGGAGATTTGAATAAGTAGGGTGAGGTTGAGTCGAGTCGAGAAATTTTCGAGGAAATATCTTGGAATACGGGTCCTTATTCATGATCTTTTTCTCCGTGTCCGAGGCAAGCCCGTGCAAGCTGTCAACATCTTGTTATAATGGTAAATGTAATGTTACGTCGAAAAATTTTAAGCGCACCGCTCTTGCGCCAGTTTGCACGGGCTTGCCGCGGACACGGAATAAAGATCGTGTATAAAGACCCTGGTACATACATACTGTGGCAGATTCAGTTTCAGGCCTTTAGTTTAGGAGAGATTTGACCCCGCCCGTTTTAGTTAGATAAGGGAGGGCTTGACCTGGGTCCTTATTCACTATTTTCGTTTTAGCGGCCAACCCGCGCGAACTAGCGCATGCGCCGTGCGCTCAAAGATGTGTGTGTGATAATGTGATGACAAGATTTTGACAGTTAGTCGCGCGGGCTTGCCACGAAAACGAAAAAAAGATTGTGAATAAGGACCCTTTTAAAAGTAGGGTTTATCCTTTTTATAAGGAAGAGAACTCTCCGTTCAGTTTTTTACCAGACTGTGCAAGAAGGAACGGACGTAATATTTATTTTCTTTGAACTATGTACCTAACATTTTTCCTTATTATTAGTATTCTTTTTTATTTAATAAACACCAAACAGAAATAAGTAAATAGGAAAAATATAAGAATATTGTACACTTTTGTGGTTTTTTAGTCAGATGTGATATTTTTTTTAAACTAAAGCATATATTTAATAACAAATAGTAAAATACAGTGCTTAAGTATGTAAAGTTCATTAGAGTAGATAGGTACTTCTGTGTAATACTAATAACACCTTTTTACGAATCATTTTATTACTGACCTTACGTCATTTGATCCTTACGTCAATGAAGTTGCAGTCGTAATGCGAAGCAAAATGTCATCATGACAGTTATCAACTCATTTGAAACGCAGGTAGGTATGTATTTTTTAGCCCGTTCTAGAGCCTAAATGGTTTGATGGATTTTAGCTTGAGAGGTATAATCGTTAGATTTGTCTCAGTTTTGAGAGTGACATTAGGTAGGTATATCAAAATTAGAAAAAATGATTGTTGGCGCCAAAATATGTTGGTTTTTTTCTAACGTGCTTACGATTGTCCGTCGTACGAACGACGGAGGGGGCCGATGCAGTTCATGTCACTCGACACTAGCTTTAGTAAGTAGGTGTAATACCTCGACATTCGCCGTCCTCTCAACACGTTAAACATAGATTTAGCTGACCCTTAAACACACAATTGAACCAGGCGCCTCCGGCACGAGCCTCGGATTTTTCTCTCTTTATCCAGCACTGACACGGGAGAACTCAGATACTTTTAGGGGGACTAGAGCTTCCTACCTCCCCGTCCTTCCCTGGATCCGCGATTGCTTAGGTAGGTAAGTAGGTACCTATATCTACGTACCTATTTATTGATGAATGCCATTCCTTTTGCAGGTGGAGAAAGTCATACATACCAAATCATTCCAGCGATTTAACACAAAACTGCATGACACGCCGTTCCCAGGTTGTGAGTCCTACTTATTTGACTCAGATGAATATTGGGAATGTGCTATTATGCAGACGTCTATTACTTTAGATCATCAAGTAAGTGTTCATGACTCAAAGATATACAGCTAAGTACACCCAGATCAGACGCGTAGCTTAGCCCCGTAGGCCGTATCAATGATACGGCTGATATGGCGGTAGCTACGCTCCTGACCCAGAGGCATCTAGGCAGAGTCGTAGCTTGCCTTAGACGAGCCCGGTATTGGTATAACCAAAGGCCCAAACGGGCAAAGGACAGTGAGGGTGCTATTGCTAACGCATGGGCCTCTGAAGCCGTATCATTGATACGGCCGATAGGCACTTGTCCCACCAATTGTGAGAAAGCGAGTGGCGATTTTATCGCACAAGAAACATACATACTAATAGATATAATAGATATTAATACTTGATCGCTGACCGTTCACACTGCCGGCAAGTAGTCGCTAGGTATATACTTGTTAACACGGACGGGATCAACAAAATCCATCTATTGTACGTTTCTTAAGCGATAAATTGCTACTCGCTTCTCGCTCATCGTTGTTGGTGGGACAGGTGCCACAAGGAGGTAGCTGCCCCTGCATCTAGGTAAGTTGGTATCTTTAGATATTGATGGACTTGACTAGATTGATGTAGATACTAGATAGATGTACCTACTTAACTGATTAAATCAGGCGTCACATGGCAGAAATCCGTCTTAAATTTATAATGTGGGGCATACTAAAAGTTTCTAGACCTGGCCACTTACAATAAAAGAACGAAAAAATAATTGAAACCTCAATATTCACTTCGTTGAAACGGTGATTCACAGATGGAGGGTGAGTGGTGTGTAGGGAATAATAAAATCAATTAAGATAGATAATCACAGATAGACGTAATTACCTGCTACTTAAACACATAACTATCTACCAATATATATGTACGTATAACTACGTATATTTTAAACTATCTATTTTTGAACAGGTTGGGACATGCAAGATGGCTCCAGCTGGGGATCCAACTGGAGTAGTTTCCCCAAGACTACTAGTCCACGGCATACGCGGCTTACGAGTTGCAGACGCGTCCATTATGCCTCGAATACCAGCCGCGCATACCCACGCTGCTGTAGTCATGATCGGCGAGAAGGCAGCTGACCTTATAAAGGAAGATTGGGGCCTTTCCACCGAGTTTAACAAAGATTATTATACCAATTATTTAGATAAGAAGTAAAGAAGGTTTAGCGTAAGAATAGGTTAGGTAAGAACATCAGAAGAGAATAAGTACTTTATGTTAAGGCAATGGATATTTCCCCAGTGAAGAGGCCCTTGCCAGTTCAGAATAGGGGATGGACTCAAGCATTTCAAGTCCATTTGGCCATTGTTTAGTAATTGTACCACCTTTAACCTGCCCCAAAAAATTACAAAACCCCAAAAATGATTTTGGGTACGCCCATGGGGTAGGTAGGTATATAAAAACCTACCCCAAGCAGGGACAAGCACTGCCATCAAAGCAAAATTCTGGATCCGCCACTAACGATGATGTTAATGCACATCCATTATACGGCCTGTGTCATAACTTGTATATTTTTTGCCTACAATCATTTGCCATCCTGGGTGTTGTGTTTGTGTTCTAAATTCTCTAGTCAAACCAATACTTATACCAAAAATACCTGTAACCTGAAGGGTCTAGGTTATTAGAAGTAATATAACTGTATTTTAAGATTATACAATACGAAACACCACAATAAAGGAAAAATTATACTATTTGTATGAATTTAATAGTGCAATATTATTTAATTAGTTATACATACTGTGTTCTGTAATGTTTAGTTTAGTCAGTAATTAATGTTGTATGTCCTTTTGTGAATAGGTACAAGAAACCTAAACTATTAAAATTATAGAAGTACATTAAATAAAACTGTTTTTTTGTCTATTCTAACAGCTGAATTATAGCTTTTTTTCATTAAGAGTATAAAATGATGAATTTATACAATGCTTATATGATTTGGGCCCATATTCGTCAACCCTAAAGAACCATTTTTGAGCTAGCATTCTAATATTAAAAATTCCATTCCTATTTGTCCATCTACAATGCTGTTTCTTCTGTATAGGGGCTTAAAAAAAAACATTATTGTTTATGAAAACACTATATTCAATCATCTTAAAAATCTACAACAAATTTTAAACTATATCTAATAAAAACTGTACATTAGTCAGGAGAAGGTCCAGTTTTTGTTTTTCTATTTAGCTTTCTGTACAAGAAAGAAATTCTTCTTTGCATATCTTTCCATTTTGTTGGCCTTATCTTGGGTGATCCACCCTTACCCCAAATCTTTCTTTTTCGAAGTAGCATCTGTAATTTACATAAAATAATCAAATATAAATAAATATAATGGTAAGAGCTAATAGACGTCTTAGGATAGGTACATATCTGTCGAAAAATACACTGAGTATATTACGAGAGAGAGGGAGACAACTAACGCATCATTGCTTAAGTGTGAAATGTTGAATCTTTTATTATATATTTGTCTGTTCTGACGTTATGGTTATGTAGCCGTAAGTCGAAATCATTATTCAGGCAGTGGGTAACTTTGGCTGTATAACTGATACAGATTTATATAGCTTATATTAAGGTAAGGCCAGTAAGGTAGATAATCAAGCATAAAGCCTATAGAAAAAGGAGTATGTTTATATGATATGCACAGGATTCCTTTTTGTGCGATCCTCAATTTTACTAATTTGAGTCTTGGTGTACTTTCTATCCATAATTAGTATGTTTGTAAAATTTACTATAACTCAGGCACTAGTGACACCAAGGGCTTCCTTACTGTTATACTGCACTTTAAAAACAAAGACAAATTAAAAAAATTGAATACTCACATGATATTCAGTACCACTAACACCTCTAATCCAAGCTGGAATTGTGTACAGTGTCTTAACTGGGTGCACATCTCCTGTCCCAAGAATATCTATGTAATCATTCTGCCCAAACAGAGCCTTTCGCTGAGTCCAAGCATTTGAGGGCCTGAAATTTTTAAATATAAATTAAAATATAAATAAGAATATCCTATCCTGCGCAACTTTGTCTGTGTAAATTTTCCCCGTTTCTGCAACATTTCTCATTGCTGCTCCACTCCTATTGGTTGTAGCGTGATGTTATATAGCCTATAGCCTTTTGTGATAAAATGGGCTATCCAACAGTGAAAGATTTTCTCAATTTGGATCAATAGTTTCTGAGATTACCACATTCAAGCAAACAAACTATTCAGCTTTATAACATTAGTATAGATGATAAATAGGATAAAGGTATAAGTACACAAACTAGGTATATGTATATTGAAGAGCAAGAGATCCTATGTAACATGCAATAACAGCCTCATACTTTTAAATAAAGAACGAAAGAGGGTAATAAAATATTGGTTGATAATTTTCAATATTCAACATAAAGCTAAGTTAACACTATATACCTGTATTCCGGTATAGGTAAAGGTTTCCCTTGGGTCCTTGGGAGTAAGCCACCACACCAAATTTTTTCTTCATATCCATATCTTTTTATCAACCGTGTTTTGTCAGCATGATACCTAGTTCTGTAAATAAACAAAAAAGATATAAATGGATACAAGCAGAAAAATAATTCATAATGATACATTTTTATCAATTTATGATTCTAACCTCACTACATTTAAAGTGGGTTTCCACACAATATTCAACACTTTAGACCCCAACCACGACATAATTAGAACTCAAATTATATCTCGTGCAATTTCTTGTCAACTTTTTATTATACAATTTTATTTTTTTGACGATTTCTAATTTCTTTGTATTTACAAAGTATTTACTAATTTTAGACAGTAGACACCGTTGAAAGATGTCAACTCAGTGTTGCCAGATTGCCAGATTCACATTTATTCTCATAATCCCACAGAATTCCATAAACCTACTTTAACATATTTATTTTATATCGAATATTCTGTTTCAGCTAAGTTTATTTAGAACCTACAAATTATTAACTTCCTAACAACGATTTGATGGTTAAAATAATAGTATTATTTTTCAGTGAGTCTTATCTAATTTAAGTATGCAAAATTTCAGCTCAAAATATGCTTTTCTTTCCATAATAACATTAAAAAAACACCTACCATAGCCATAATCATTGGGTTTCTAGGTCTTCTAGTTTGGAAACCAGCAGCTAATTTTTTTTTTCTTCTGTTTCTTAACTAGTAAACGGTGTACCTACATAGAAAATTCTGCTGGAGTAACGTTACTCTAGCTAGCGGAATCTTTTTTTCTTGAAGAACTCAAAAACGACTGGATGTTCAAATTTATAAAGTTGTCCACATTTCAACGGCATGTTGCACATAAAAAATCTGTATCATTCATATCCTGAAATGAAAGGAGACAACATTCTGCTGGTGTAACGCACACTATTTCAATTCGTATTTGGATATTTTGGGATAAAATGGGTTCTATAAAAATTATTTGTTTCACCATAGTGTCGTACAATACATCTAGTTTAGCTATATTTTTAAATGGAGATCAAATGACTTAGCTTCAAAGTGCATTACGGCATTAAAAAATACAGAAAGAAACTAATCAAACAAAATGGCCGATGTTCTGTAAAATAGTTTTTGAGAATATTGAGAATTTTATGGAAAGTCTTGTTGAAGTATGTATTGCAATTCAAATAAATAATTACTCTTAGTAATCTATAAACACTATTAAGTTAAACTTAATTAGCGTCTTTTTGAGTTTCGCATACAGAGAGTATTTTGATAGTAACAGGGCAAGCAATGTTCCTTGTTTGTTTATTCTTCATGATAAATTTAATGTTGTTTCATTGTTGTTCACTTTTATGTTATAAAGTGTTACATTAGCGTTTAGCTCAACAGTAAATAAAGTTTGTGTTTGCAGATTAATAAACATGATAAAGTTGTTCTTGTGTTTACTTGGGCGCGTAATTGCGTTGTTTGTTTACGTTTCATGATGTTGCAGTTTATTTTACATAAATTTAACAAACTACATAGAACCTAATTTCTTTTTCAGATATTGTTCTAAAATAATGTCTAAAAGAGATCAAGGGGACCGAATTGACAGAAAGTTATTGGATCAGAGTGATTATGAGAATCTAATAAGCCAACATAGTGCATTTGAATCGTCTCGAGGTAAAAATCAAGAGCTACCCAGCTTTCCGGGATTCACTAATGCAGAAACACAAACAAAATCTAGTGACTTGAAGGAACAAGCAGTACACTCAGGACTTGGAGCTTGGCATTATAACCCTTGGTGGATGCTCGCCAGCACGTCACGGAATCTACCATCCCAGGATGACTATTCAGAAAACAGTGATCAAACTAAAGTTAAACAGGAGCCCCCAGGTGCTGGCACTCCAGATAGAGATCCATTGCAAACTGAATTAGAATCCTTCCAAACTGAAACTGTGACACCTCCAGTGGGATTGGATTCATTCTGTGATGACTGCTCGGACCCATTTTGTGACTCAAGTACAGCAATATGTCGCAAACTTTTTCACTGTCCACACTGTAGAAAAAGCTACCCAACCATTTTAGAATTCAATACACACTTAACAGGAGTACATCCAGCACAGAAACCATTCAGATGTCAGATTTGTTTGGAACCATTTCATAAGAAGTCACATTTACGAAGACATTTAGATGCTAGCCATACCAGGAAAGATGTCAACAAGTGTTCAGTATGCTCTAAATATATCAAAGATAAGAGCAATTTACGCAAACACATGCAAGTTCACACCGGGCGTGTACCTCAGAAACAGTTTAAATGTGATCTATGCAACAATAAACGTTATATGTCTTTAGACAGACTTAACAATCATAAAGTAGTGTGCACCGGTGAAAAGGTACTGAAATACTGTGACATGTGCTCTAAAGTTTTTGATAACTCAAGATCACTGAACAGCCACAAGAAAGTACATGCAAGAGAATTGAAGTGTGATAACTGTGGGGAACAATTACGCTCTTTGGAACAATTTACAAATCATAAAATGATTTGTCATGGAGTTGGAGAAGCAGGTGGCAGTCACAGTGGCCCCATGAACACAGGAGGTCCTTCCATGAGCCGCTGCTGCACTCAGCCTGGTCTATGTGAACATGACAAGCCGGCCTACTTGAACATACCTGGATATGCAGCGAGCAGGGTACTTGATGCTACTCTTTCGTCTTTAAAGTCAGAACTGAACTGATGGTATATGCCCAATGGCTTACAAAGTAACTAAGTAATACATTATTAAATTAAACAGTTTCTTTTTTTACAAGATTACCAAATAGATAAATAAATGACAGTAATAATTTTCACAATTGAGAATTTCACAAGACTGATGCAAATATCCCGCCTCACGACTTGCTTTATTATTACCATTTAAATTTAGGCTTTAGTTAGTAGGTTTAAACAGTTAATAATAAGTAAAATGGCCATTTGAACATATTCTCTTATATTTATGCAGAGGGAATCAAATATATTTGAATGTGCTTAAATAGTTGTAATCCACCTTTAATTTTAGATTAAAATTAAACTGTTCTTTATGAACAGAATGACATAACCAGATCAGACATGCAACAATTAATTGTACGTTAATCAGATATATTTTTTATTGTTTGATATCTTTTTCTATTACAATGCTTTGACTGATTTAGAGTAAATGTGAATGTGCAGTATTACATACATTAAAACAATTTTTATTTTTCTATTTTGGAGATGTTATAAGAGTATGTTATTTTTATAATTTTAGAACATAATATTTTAGTTAAGATTGCGTACCTAAGTTGTATGTTATTGATAGTCTATGGAGACGTATGAGGAGCATGTTATATTTTCTAGTGCTCTGATGTACTTTATCCTCCAAAGACAATATAAATAAATGTGTGTAGTTTCATAATATATGTTTCATAAACATGTGTATTTGAAACATTTTCTAAAGACAACTTTTATATGCATAGCTATGGGGCATCAGTTTCATGACTTTGAAGTTGTAGTATAAGTGAAACTTGGTGAAGTGCAATGTACCATTGGCGAAGCCTTGCATGTTATGGTTATTAGAAATATTTGTTGTGTTCTCCTTACCCATATTTATTCTTCAAGTGTTATACACTTAAAAATTATTGCTGCAATTTAAAAAATTATATAATTGTCTAAGATTTTCTTAAATATTTTAACACATTAATTCTAAGATTTGAGGCTATATCTAAAGCTAACAAACTTTATTATGCTAAATAATTATGTCATAGGGGTTAATAAACTCGCAAATTTTATCTTGTATACTTATATTTTTTTAAATCTTTAATTTCTATTTTTATTTATTTTGTTCATGTTATGTGGAAGGAGTACTTCTATTTGGAGGCTTTTTATTCATAATCAGTTGTTGCTATTTACAAATGTTTTTAATACTAATAGCTTAGTTTATTTTTAATTTTATGGCATAGTTAAGTAGTTTATATTTTGAAGAATTTTAACTTGTAAGTTCCATAATAAGGGAATCTTAAAAGCCACCGAAATTTTTATATTGGGTTTATAATACCAAATTCGTTTTATAAAACTAATATTATGTAGTTACTTAAATGGTGACTTTATTAAGGCGTTTTAGTTGAATCTGGTTAAGGTTATTATAAATACGTGTTAAATCAGTTATTGTCTTGTGTCGTTAGCCACCGTATCACTACTCGGTAAACAAAATTACAAATATAAAAAGCGCACTTCCATTTTTAATAGATTTATAAAACTTATAAAATACTTAAGACTTCCGTAATATTATGTATCATTAGTGTGGTTATTTTGTCGTCTTGTTCACCGAGTAGTTATTGTATTCAATCATGCTGTTGTAAACCTTATATGGTCAGTTTCAAAGTTGTCAAGTGGAAAGTCGGATTGCATAGTGAAAATGTGTTCTATAGTTCTTCAATAAAACTGGATATATTACAAGCTGCACTGTGATAAAAATATTATAATAATAAAAAATCTTAAACCAAAATAAGAGCCATAAAAATCTATGATTTAGATACATGAATTAATAGTATATATGTACATGATGAGTTACCTACCACAGTACAGCTTGTAATAATATAGAACACGAGTTGTCAATCTATCTACCCATTATTGACTACTTATCTGTAAGACAAATTATGTAAAGAGTATATTTTATTATGATATATTCATAAGAAAAAGTTAGTGTAGAATCCACTTAATGTTATGTACCGAATTCAACTGGGCGACGAAACATGACAATAATATTGTGTAATACATAAAGGAGACAGTGTGGCCTCACTTGTAACACCGTCGATTAAAATTATATACAATAAATTCAAAGAGTACTTCTCATTTGCGACACTCAGTAGAATTCGGTGCTTAACTAGATTTTTTAAACTGTGACTAACTTTTTGTACTGGAGACTTTTCTCCCTTGTAAAGAAGTACATAAGATAATGTCTAAACAAAGATTGGCCGTAATCACGCCTATTTTACGCTATCACATGCTTAGTGCCCTTTCACTATTTAGTTCTGTAGGGAAAACAGGATCAGGTTCTAGTTAAATATTCCAAAATAATGGTGAAATTTACATGTTGGTCAAAAGCTGGATAAAACTTATTAATTTTGGCTGGTATGAATAAATATTGTATGTAGCCGAAAATGCTCAAACTGCGTTATTACCAAATTTTCTTATAAATAAAAGAAGTTCCCGGGAACACAAATACATTTTGTTTGTGTTCAGAAATGTTATAATTCGCTACACACAACCCTGACGCTGTCCACTATAATCTGACATAAGATGCAGTTCAATCGAATAATCACAGCGCTCGAAAACGTACCCAGAATTCGTTAGAGCACTGTCATTATTTTGTCAATTTACTTGCTTCAGTGGAACCGCACCTTTAGGACGCTTTTAGACGTCCAGTGAAAAAACCGGACGTCTAAAAGCGGCCTTTGGGACGGTCTTCACAGAAAGAGAGATTTGTTCAAAAATAATAATATTAGAGAGATGGATTCGTTACTTAAAAATAGGTATATAGTTTATGCTGGAACAACATTCCAGAGTACCTTCAGATGTTTTTGTTTCTAGATTTAAAGTTACTTCCCTCTAGCTGAAAAGATTTTGAATGAGCAACTTTGGTAACATTGTACAGTTTGAGAGTTAACTCATTGTCACGGTTAATTAAGTCTTACTTCAGGACTCATTTTTTATCATCTTAATCACCGACTTTGTGACTGATTCTACCATTTGTTTGGATTGATATTATACAGAAAATATATACCATTAGGTACCTAAATATTTTGTCTTTGTAGTTATTTAGCATGGTGTGTAACTTTTAATGCACCTAGGTTAAGAAAAAATGTGTTCATATGAATTTAGTTAGGTACATAGAATATAGTTCATCTATTTGATTAGTAAAGTAGACTGTAAAACAGTGTAACGTGGATTACTATACGAACGCATTATTTTCCGACTAAGCCTTCCATTGCATATTACCTAAAATAAAGCCAAATTTGTTTTTTTACACGGTTAATTTATGGGCAGTTGAATGAAATCGTAAGTAATGACCATTTTTATTTATTTATCTACCTATCCACTCGTAGATCTTAGTTTATACAACACAGGTTTAAAGAAAAATAGCGTACCGTTACTAATTATCATGAATAAATAAAATTTCCTTTCTGTTGAAATGTTTTATTATTTCTTACATATCGAACCCTTATCCGCGACTTTATCCCCTTATTTCGATCCCTTCGGCGCAGAATGTAGAAAACGCAGAATGAGCACGACACGCAAAATCTATTTACATATACCTATTCCCTAACTAAAAATAGGACGAAAATCAGTGAGGTGTTCTTCAAGGGTCTATCCTAGGACCAATTCCTACAAAAAAAAAAAAACTGACAATCCAAGTTTTTATACTCAGTTGTCCTACCGAGGACGTCAATAAAAAACAACCATTGATTTTAAAAATATCAAGTTCGACGAAGTTAGCGACACTACTGGCTCATACCTCTGCAAGCTTGAACCTTTACTATCCTTTATAAGTCAAACTTAGAATGTTACAAATAAATAATTGAACTGGACTCCAGAGGGCATTAGTTATTTAATTACAAACTACGTTCGAATTTCCCTCCACATTATTTGTGCCTGCCGTGATGCCGTGATATGATTCAAAAATTTGAAGCAGTTTCGGTTTACGACATTGTGACAAGTAGAAATCCTGGTTTTTCAATACGATCCAGAAACTGCATGCTGTTTCAAAACGAACTATTGTTTACGAAAGTGAAGCGATCGAGAAGAGCAAGGAAAAGTTTGATCGCTAGTTTCTTCACTTTGACGGGGTATCTGGTTTCAATTCCATTACGAGACCAAAGCAGCATCAACGCTGCATGGTATAAAAATGTATATCAAAAGTTTTGTCTGCAATGAGCAACAAGCGATCGAACCACGGGTTCCGCGGGATCGGGGTACCTACTGCTTCACCATGACAACGCGCACTCAGCGCTCAAAACGAGGGACTTCCTGGCAGTTCCTGGACACCACACTCTGCCTCTGTGGCGCGGTGGTAGTGATCCGTCTGCTACGCAAGAACACGAGTTCTAGCGTAGCAGACGGATACGGGTTCGATCCTCACCCAGGATAAAACTTTGTGTGATGAGCATGATGGTTTATTCTGTGTCTGGGTGTTATTTATCTATTCTATACATATAATAAAACTGTAAATTTCACGTATCTGTACATGGCCGAACTTAGTGAAAAAAAATATTAGGAAATGTTCGAAAAGAGTATTTAAACACTTTGCTGCATTTTTAGAAATGTCTGTCTGTCTGTCTGTCTGTCTGTCTGTTTGTTTGAACACGCATCACGCAAAAACTACCGTACAGATTCGGTTGAAATTTTGCACGTGCAATCTAATAGATGCAGATTAACATTTAGGCTATAAATTATCACGCTTTTTCCCATAGGAGCTAAGCAGTAAGGGATAATGTCTGTAGCTATTTTTCGTTATAAAACAGTAACTACTTGACGGATCTTTATGAAAATTTGCAGTTTTATTGTAAATACTATAGGACATTATTTACACTATGAATCATTACGCTAACGTCTATGGGGAACGAGTAGCAACGTATTTTTTGTCGCACCATAATGGTTTATCACAAAAATTTCCACAATTAGACATTATCTATAATTGTAACCCGTGGAATGCATAACTTCACGCTAAAACTAAAAGGAGCTAAACACAACATTTTTAAGTTTCATAAGAACAGTTATTTTGACGTGTTAAGTAGCGAACAGTATAGCCTCGAAGCTATGCTAGCGGACTTTGACGACGAAGTCCCAGGTTCGAATCTGATGTCTAAATATGTTCTTTTGGTATTTATTTAAATTGTCTTTATCCTTTTTTAATATTTTTCTGAATGTTTTAGTTATTTTTTCGACCGTAGGTAACTTATTTACTTTGGTTATTACTTTTTATATTAAAAATCAAGTAAATTATGCAATTAATTATAGGTATTGCATGCACTGCTGAGAGTAATGAATTAATCGTAGTAGAAATAAAAAACAATATTACATTATAATTAAAAAGTATTCGACATTTTCCAGAAATGATGTGTTTGTCTAAAAAAAAGACATTACACACGTAAAAAAAGTACATGTAGCGCCATCTATGAAATCAAATTGTGAACAACAAAACAACGGCAACATTCTTGAAAGTAGATGGCGTTGTATTCAATAATGTTCTATACTTAGTAAAAGAAGTTTTAAAAAGAAACACATTGCTATGATTTTTAGAAATGTTTGTCTGTCTGTCCGTTTGTTTGACCACGCATCACACAGGTGCATCGAGGATCATGTTTTGGGGTTATGGTTGGAGATTACGTGTTCATCAATTCAACGATAATGAATGGCTCAACATCGTTCAAGTGTGAGTAGTTCGGGTGACGGGAGGAGGGGGGTCGTTGTTTGTCAACCGTACTATCGGATATCTGACATTTTCGCGGGCATGACACACATGACACGCTCTGTGTTTGCTTACTAAAGTGTTACAGCAGTTTTATTATTAATATTGCGTTGTAACACTTTAAGAAATACACCCCATTTTTAAGCCGCACACCAAACTAACTATCTAAAATAATAGAACAGATCGATTTTTATTTAGTAAGTATTTAGTCAATTGGAGAGGCCTATGTCCAGCAGTGGACTGCGATAGGCTGATGATGATGATGATGATGATGAAGTATTTAGTCAACAGGACTGTTTCCAACATATTTACACAAAAGTTATTTCGTTACCTAAACGCGAACGAAGTCGCGGGCACAACTATTATGAATATATATATATTACGGGTCTTAATCGCGTTTAGGTTAAATACCTTGCTTACCTACGTTTAATATGCATGATAGTTTAAGTATAATTTAATTAAAAGTCATCAAGTATTAAAATAAACTTATCCAGTTTTGAAAATAGATGGCGTTTAAATACAAATTAAACAGAATCAGGTAAATTGATTTAAAAAATAAATCTGAAATTCTTACGATTATGTATTATATATATATTACTTACGGATATGAATTTATGATGATCTTAATTAACGACAGGTTCATCATCATCATCATCAGCCTATCGCAGTCCACTGCTGGACATAGGCCTCTCTAATTGCACGCCACTTTGTTCTATCCTCGGCTACGACAGTAGTTTAGAATTTAAACTAAACGTTTATAAAAGATATACTAATTCACTATATCTTTTAGAAACGTTTGAATGTTGTCTATTTGTTTGAACACGCATCACAGTACCGCGGGAATGCAATGTTTTAAAACCAGGATATTTTATTAAAAACTTATCTCACACTAGCCCTATTTCGCGCGAGTACTTAGGCGGTTTCGGGCTTCATTTAACCCGAAACCGATAATAGTAATATTTGATGTGATGCAAATCATTTTGGTAAAATACTATTATAATTTGTCTTCTAACCGTCTGGCGCCATAAACTTTGACGCCCTTCATTTTGCTGCACTGGGCATTTGCTTGGCTTGCCTTGCCATAGGTCGGGCCCTGATTAGAGCTAGGCCCTAATATCCATAGATGCCACAGAGCATTGTGGAGCATGTTTCCAATATGTTTTACACAGAAGTTAAATTGTAACATCAACTACCTTAATATAAACCCAACTTCCACGCGAACGAAGTCGCGGGCACAGCTAGTCTATAATATGTATGTATTTAGAAATATATAAGTATGTTTATCAGCTGTCTGGTTTCCATAGTACAAGCTCTGCTTAGTTTGGGATCAGATAGCGTTGTGTAAGTTGTCCCAAGATATTATTATTATTATTTTAAATGGAAATCCATTCCAAATCAAATGATCATTATTAGATTGCTAATTGATTCCCGTTACCCAACAACTGTTTTGATTAAATAGTAAGTCTATTGACTCGTTTAAACATGGCTGCCGCAAGATGGCCTGACTTTCGTTTGAATTGCCAGTAATGGGGGAGTCAGTCTCATTCGTCAGTCTTAATCGAGTGGTTGAAGCGACAACACATCTTCCGTTAGACTTGTCGCTATTTCTATGTTGCTCGTGTGTGCAAAGTGTTAAGTTAGTATAATATGCATGTATTTAGGAATATATTTGTATATTTATCAGTTGTCTGGTTGCTATAGTACAAGCTCTGCTTAGTTTGGAATCAGATGACGTTGTGTGAGTTGTCCCAAGATATTATTATTATTACACTACTCAGAGTCTTACAGGCCTGATCTGGCACTGTGTGACTTCTTTTTATTCCCTAAAATAAAAAAACTGCTGTAAAAGGATACAGTTTTCACCACCGGAAGACGCGCTAGCAGCGTTCTAAAAGGCCGTGAAAGAGGCGTCTGCGGCGCACTGGAATAAATGTTTTGAAAATTAGTTCAGACGCATGAAAGTTTGTAACACGGCTTGTGGGGAGATCTTTGAAAATATATATATTTTTTTTTTTTTTTCTTACAACTTTCTGAGTGTCCCACGTACCTACTAACAACGTTATCTAAATAATTTTCAATGGAATTTGTACGAACATTTTGTTACTCCTCATTGGGTCGGCTATAACTCCTTAGCTTTTAAGCCTACTTAGCTGTGATAGTTTTCCTTATAATTTTATACTACTACCCTAATTTTTTTTACATCTCCAAAAACAATCATTTGTCTGGCAGGGGGTTTTTGCAAGAGTCAAGTGTCCCCCACATTTGACTCTAATAAAAATTTGCACAATAAATTTTAATGATATTCTCACACACATATTCACTCCTAAATATTTTAAAACACCTAAGATCCATTTTACATGAAGGGGAAGCCCTTCTTAGCCCAAAAAGGAAATACCACTTTATCGGCGTCAGTAATATGTACATCCATGCAAAAAATAAAACTTTCAAGTAACTACAAGTCTCCGAGATAAGCTGCGGACAGACATGGCGAAACTATAAGGGTTCCCTTTTGCCATTTTGGCTACAGAACCCTAAAAAGAATCCTTGTTGACTATGAAACCTTAAAAACAAATTAGTATGCATAAATCTACTTTCAATTTCCTTTTATGTTCATGGGGAGACACAGAGCTCTCTCCTGAATATCTGGATCTGCAGGTCTGTTACAACCAGGAGGTATATCAATACCATGTGAATACAAATCATGTGGCTATGGAACCCTAAAAACGTATTATTAATTATTCTAAATACCTGTATTTTGATAGATCACTTATGCTTGTGTCTCATACAAGAATATGATCGCTTAAGGTTCATTTCCGTGCATCGCGATCGATCGCGAGCCGCTCGCGGCTTACGACAAGCGGCTGAGGTAAGTGAAAGACGCGCGCGTCCGACGACTGTCGTAGGGCTGCGCGCGCACTGTGAATATTGTCGCATCGGCCGCGAGCGTCAGCCGCTTGTCGTAAGCCGCGAGCGGCTCGCGATCGGCCGCGATGCTCGGAAATGAACCTTTACCCAACTATAATGCCTACATACTAATATTTATTAGTTCAGACTTTTTTGAGTAATCATCAGGTATGGGTTAATAATTAGATAGCAACAATAGTTATGATTATTCTTTAATTTTCAAACATTAAAAACTATTTTGAACTTATATTACAACACGTCCTCTTTTGACTGACTGTTTCACTATTTTAGACTTCTTTTCTTTTTTCTTCTTGGCAATGTTTTCTTTCCTCTTCTTTTGTCTTTCTTCTTTCTTTTGTGCAACATTTTGTACTCTGTTGTCCCATTGCTTTTTGCTGTGCTTTTTCTTTTGCTCCTGTAAAATATTGCAAACACAATCGTCGTTATTTGAATCATAAACAAATAATTGGTTATATTTTCAGTCAAGATCTCAGTTCCTGCATGCCTATTGATTAAAAATGTTAGTCTGTATGTCCAGCATGGCGGAGCGAAGCTATAGAGCAGAGAAATGGAGAAATATTAACCAATAGGATTGCATAAAATCTCCGCTACACTGCAGTGGACAGATTCTATTCACATTCCCACACCTTTATAGAAATTAAAATGTTGGGTGTAAACAGTTGCTTTGTCATAGACATATTGTATTATTAACCCCTGACGCAAATGGAAGGGTTTTTAACCTCGAGTTTGTATATCTATCTATAACATTATATTATTAGCTTCTTTTTTATTAGAAAGCCAGTTAAATATACAAAAATGTTCAGTCATTTTAAAGATAAACTTATTTTCTCATGTGCAATAGTTTATTTATGAGATGTCTCTAGCAGAAAATTGATTCCGCTAGAGAGGTATACCTACTGGGTTTTTCACATCAATTCTCAGAAACAAACAGTGGTAAGATCTCCTAGAAAAGAGTTTTTATTATCTTACTTTAAGTTTTTTGCTGGATTAGACTTACCATTTTCTTAATGGATTTCTTTAATAATGTAGGGTCATCTTTTACTTTTTGTCCTTCAGCCTTTTGAAGTACATTGTTCCAAGCAATTTTTTCTTTTATAATTTTAGCTTTACCACCGTCTTCTCTTTCTTCAAGTTGTTTAATTTTGTCCTCTTGCTGTTTTAGATTTTCCAAAATTTTTTTGGGATCTTTTTCACCCTTTTTTATTCTCTCTGAAAAGATAAAATAGGTAATTACAAATTGCATATTTTGTATTTAAAAATGAGTATTCAAGCACAATTAGTATGCAGGCTATGAGGCAATGGCAGTAACAACAATCAGTTCAGTCACTGCTGATTTGAGCCTGAGCATGGCTTGTGTAGGGGTGATATAATACATATTGATTTTTTACTTCAGGGTGTTGAATATTGCATATTGATTGTGTATACAAAATTGCAAAGCAATGGTGCCACCAGCCAGGCAATATTATATTTAAAAAAAAATCTTCATTTTACCTTTTTTGCCAACATTTGCAAAATCAAATTTGGAGAATACAAGTTTTCCTTCATTATTGAATACAGGCTTAGCAACATTCACATTAGGTTTTTCTTCTGTCACTGGTTTGGACAACTCTGAAAAAGGTCTGTCTACTACTGGCTTTACTTTTGTTTTGTTGATTCTTTCTTTCTTTTTAATCTTTTTATTTAATTTACTACTTAAACTCTTTTTCTGTAGTTTATTTTTGAAACTGAACTTGTTTTGTGATTTTATCTTATCCAACTTTTCCTCAAGTTCTGCTATGCTGCGAGCTCTTTTGGGTATATCTTTTTCTTCATTATTTTTTTCGTTTTCATTAACTATTTCAATGTCCATATTATCTTCAACATCACCTGTAATTTCAACAACACACTATCAGAAAGGTGTAAATCATCTTTCTTACAAATAAATCATAGTATTTGCAATAAGTTTAGGTACTTTTTTTTAAGTTTACTACTTAGCTGTTATTGATACTGCTAATTACTTGAAGTAATTTTTATAGGCATTTCTTGCCAATTAATTTACAAATACAATACTTGCATTTTTGAAAGATAGAAAAATTTGAAGTCCAGACCCAGGAATCGAACACGAGACTTCCACTGCTAGGTCACACTGCTCGCGAGTTGGGCCCTCGCATGCGCCATCTCGGTATTTAAAGAACTATCACAACTTTTGTTATTGCTTTGTTACAGAGAGCATTTTAACAAATTATGATGTCGCAGGCCGAATATTGAAGTAATTTTTATAAGCATTTCTTTGATAATAATTGCATTTGATAATAACTTTTTTTTTTTTTTTTTTTTTTTTTTTTTAAAAGACGACTCCCGCAGTAGTGTACAAGCCCTGTGTCGCGGGGGACTTTACAAACATACAATTCACGGACACAAATTACACCCAGACTCAGAACAACAATTTGTGGATCACACAAAGTGGTGTCCCGTGTGGGAATCGAACCCACGACCTCTTGCGTAGCAGTCGGACACACTCCCACTGCGCCACAGAGGCAGTCAAAACTGCCTCTGTGGTGCGGTGGGAGTGTATCCGACTGCTACGCAAGAGGTTGTGTGTTCAATCCCCACCCAGGATAAAACTTTGTGTGATGAGCACAATGGTTTATTCTGTGTCTGGGTGTTATTTATCTATAATATGTATGTATTTAGAAATATATAAGTATGTTTATCAGTTGTCTGGTTTCCATAGTACAAGCTCTGCTTAGTTTGGGATCAGATGGCGTTGTGTGAGTTGTCCCAAGATATTATTATTATTATTATTATTTTTGAAAGATAGTAAAAATTTTGCGAGGGCCCAACTCGTGAGCATCATGGGATAGAAAAATTTGAGGTCTAGTAACGGTTTGGAGACGGAAGTCTCGGGTTCGATTCCTGGGTCTGGACTTCTTTAAAAAAATGCAATTATTGTATTAAAGTTGCAACATAATATGATAGAACAGTGGCTTTTCTACTAACCTTTCATTTGTTGTGGTAAAGACATAACAGAGAAAACATTTTTTAAGAATGTGAATTCTTTGCTTAGTTCTGCTTTGATTTTTTTTATCTTCAGAGTTTTCTTCTGTTGGGTCATTTTGCTTGGCTAAAAATATAAATTAAATACAACAACTACGAATACGTAATAGATTTAACTGTTAATAAATTTTATAACCACCTTTTAGTCCTATTATCTATTATCAGTTCTATATCACAGTTTGAACAGAAAAGCTAAAAAACAAAGATATTAATTGGGAGTGTGATTTAAAATAGATAATAAAATTGACATTACTAAATATAATCCATATTTATTACCGTATTTATAGACCCAAAATAATATAAATGTTTATAATTCATACTATACCTTGAAATTGATGTAGCGGTACAAACCAATTGCACAAAATTATAATGTTTTTAAAAAAACACGCGTAAACATACAATACATAACCTAACAACTATGTCCGTCCATGTGACGGATAAATTTAATGTTACTAACAGTAATAAAGTAGTCATTCAATTTTTTTTTAGTCGCTTGGACTTAATCATATAATTCCAATATGTTTAGAGTGGTATAATTTATCAAACATTGGCTTTCTCCTTATACCTCCTAATCTTTAGTTAAAATAAAAAAAAAATTGCAATATGGTTGCAAATTGCAACCCTACAAATGTCATTGACCTTAACTCATTGACAAAATCATTCATGAGACAGAAACCTAAAAACTAAATAGTCTGTGGTCGAAATATCAAATATAAATGTCAACAAAGAGCAAAATACATTTCGGAATTAAAAAAATAATTTAGGATGAGCGCGGCGTAATCGGTTATTTTTTTAGTTTATGAAAATGTCGTAATAACCACAAGCTGGTCTCTAGAATATACGAATCTCTTCAATAAGTGTAGAAAGTAATCTAAATTGCCTCAACATGATCACAACAAAACAGTTAGGAAATCAGGTAAATCAAAATTATTGAATGAATAAGTTGTTTTAGTTTATAGAATAAGTAATTATATACCGTATTTCATTACTAGGGAAAAGAAATAATTGCGAAAGTGTACCACCGATTGAAATATGAAGCCCAAAATGGAGTGGAGAAACTAACCGATGCTAGATGGCGAACTGCACAAGCTGTGGGAGTAACTGAAGCTACTATTACGCGAATATTGAAGGAAGAAAGACAAGCCAGCACCTCCAAAGAGTCATCTGATATCAGTTATAAATTACCTAGAAGAAAAAGAAGGCATTCTAGATCTAAAGCCTCTGCTTCCAATCAACAGAGCGATTTCGATATGGCTGTACTCCGAAGAAATGTAATATCTTTTCATAAACTGCATTTGGAATTGAAGGAAAGGCCAACATTAAAAAAACTAAAAGAAGTGCTGAATGAACGCATTGCTTTCAATGGTAGTGTAGAAAGTTTACGCAATATTTTAATAGAATCAGGGGGCTATGAATGGTCCAAGTCAAATGACAGTTACTGTAAGACTATGATAGAAAAACATTCCATACAAATGTTAAGGTTCAAGTATTTAAAAGACTTACTGAAATATCGTAATGAGGGGCGATATATTGTATTTTGTGGTGAATGTTATATTGATACCACTCATATTCAGAACAAATGCTTGAAAGAAGTGAAAGGAGTATCTCCTGTAAAAAAACAGTTATCCAAAGGCACACCGGTCATAATTGTTCATGCTGGTGGCTATGAAGGATTTGTTTCAAATGCTTTTTTTATGTATAAAGCAAACTCTACAAATCCAAATGATCAAGATAGCTTGAATAATGATCATTATAGAAATTGGCTAGAAAATCAACTACTCCCTAATTTACCTGATAACTCAGTGATTGTTATGAACAATGCCACCTATGAAAATATTTTATGTGTAAAACTTCCTGACTCGAGATCTGATAAAAGTGTGATGGAAACATGGCTTGCAGAAAAGAATATTTCTTATGAAGAAAAAATGAACAAAATTGAATTATATGATTTAATATTAAACAACAAAGATGATTACAAAACATTTTTAATACATCAAATGATAAGGACAAAAGGGTTTGAAATTTTACTCTTGCCGCCTTATCACCCAGAACTGAATCCCATAGAGAAAATGTGGAGTACTTTAAAAGCAAATATCAGTAAAAAAAAAGTTGGACAGAATATAGCATCTCTAATGGTTGTTATAAATGAACAAATAAAAATGATTGATCAAACAGAATGGGACAATACATGTCGTATTGTGGAGGAAACTGAACAGCAGTATTGGCAATATTTTGAAATGGATTATGAAATTATTATTCATGATAATAGTACTGATTCTGATGATAGTGATTCTGTATAATTAAGCAATGTAACTAGTCTTAATATAATTTATTAGATGTATAAATTTATACAATAATAGTATCTAGTAAGATTAAATGAATCCAAACATTAAATTCTATTAAATCTAGAAGCCTGTAAAATATTTGTCATAAAGCTTATTACTGTTTGCAATAATAATTAATCGCAATTATAGGGGCTTTCAATAAATAGTTGAAATAGGGGAAAGTAATTGAAAAATTATAGAATCCCACGATGTTTCTTTTTTTCGTTATTTTCTTATTTTTTTTACCTAATTTAAGTATGAACCATTTACAGAGTAATATAAAACTAAAAAAAAACGGGTTGCACTCCGGGAGTGTCGGCAGAAGTGTAAACTTGAACAACGTTATGCATTTTTAAATAATTTGGAATGGTTGGGTTTTTTTTTGTCAGTTGTATATACCTTATTAATATATCTACCCCATTATTAAAAACTTTACATTACAATAAAATCTCAATCAAACCATGACATTTCTTCAGAAAACTACACATGAACTCCAATTTATATGTAAGCAGTGTCAGGAACATTATATTGATTAGACAAAGTACACGACTTAGGACCAGTAGCTCCTGAAGGTTCCACCAGGCATGCAAGCCATCTGTTCGTCGCCGTCACTACCAAAGATCCGCATTGCCGGATGCAATGGCAGCGACTGCTGCGAGTAGCCAGCACTAACACCATCGTTCCGAATTACTGGAAACAACGGCGGATTGATTACATACATATCAAATCAAGTTTTCCTTTTTGGTTAACCATGAACAAAACCAGTCAGTCATTCATAACAGCGGCGGTAGCCTAATGGCTAAGGCATCGGTCTTGCAATCGTGAGGTCACGGGTTCGAATCCTACCCATTATACTACCGACGCGGACGTGAACTCACTCTCTAACACAAGCCTCTGAGCTTAGTTGAAGGGGTTAACAAGATTGCTAGTAATATGGGACTCATTGCTAGTCATATTTAAAAAAAATGAATTACTGTAAATGCTTGACAACTTTTACCCGACTCGATTATAATAGTAAGTAAATAAATATCGGTATTATTCATTAGCACCGTTTTGTATTGGTCATCTGTGGTGTGGGAACTGAACTGTCAGTCACATGTCACTGTCATCGCTTATATTTTGTCAACAAAGTGTTTAAAAGACGTACAATTGATTTACCTACGGTATTTTTAAAGAAACCTGTATAAAATTTTAGCGTTTAAAATGCGGATTATTAATCTGGTTAGAAGATATTCTGTAGCTTCACCTAAAACTAATAACTTCTTAGAGGAAATGCAGAAAAACTTTATCCCTACAAACACTTTTCAAAGAACACTTTTATCATGCGGTTCTGCTGCTATTGCTCTGCTGAATCCACACCGTGGTGACATGATAGCTTGCTTGGGGGAAGTAACTGGCGAGAACTCTTTGAAATACATGCGTCAGAAGATGCTGGAAACAAGTGAAGGTGCAGAAATTCTGAAAGAGATGCCGCGAATAAATTCTAAAACAGTTTCGTTTGATACACTCGCGCATATGCCAGAAAATACCCTTGGGCGTGTGTATGCAGACTTTATGACAGACAATAAAATAACAGCTGATTCACGACTACCAGTGCAGTTTATTGACGATCTGGAGTTAGCTTATGTAATGCAAAGATATAGGGAAGTCCATGATTTAGTGCATGCATCCTTATTTATGAAAACTACTATGTTAGGAGAGGTAATATTTGTCTATACAACCCTATATTTTCAAATTACTATTTGCCTAAAGTAATTCAATTTATATACCTCAATATATTTATTTCAAGGTAACAATAAAATGGGTGGAAGGAATCCAAACTAAACTGCCTATGTGTGTTAGTGGTGGCATCATGGGAGCAGGCAGATTGAAGCCAAAACATCGCCAACTTTATATGAAGTATTATTTACCTTGGGCTATTAGAACTGGAAGCACTGCAAAATTTTTACAAGGTAACAACATCACATTTATTTTTTACATGTTTGGAGGATTGGGAAGGAGAGTAACATTGTTTATTTTTCACTGGCCTGTTGGTTGAGTGGTTGGTGACACTGACGGCTAAGTGTGAGGTTGACGGTTGGATCCCCACCCAGGATAAAACTTTGTGATGAGCATGGTGGTTTATTCTGTATCTGGGTGTAATTTATTTATAATATAATATGAACAGTACGATCAACGTAACTTGACCGGATTGAAGTTAGGTTTTTATCAATTTCGCGCATGTCATAGAGATGCAATGCTAAAATTACTTACGAAAATGTTGAATTGATTAAAAATACTAACATTACTTAAATATAAAAACACTATTTAAATGAGTTCATAAAAGTTTAAATTTAGAACAGTTACAGTAAATACTAAAGAAACTTTGAAAAACTATTTCTTTACGAAAATAATCACAAAAAAACATGAGTTAGTAATACTAATTATGACAATGTAATGCGTAATTGCATCTCTAATTCTCTTGGTTTAGTTACCGTCCCTGTTCCCCGCTTCCTGTCACCATTGTCTTCCAAAAAATGCATCTGCACAACCACTTGTCGCCTACTTCAGTCCAGTAGTTACGTTGATCCTACTGTATTTAGAAATATTTAAGTATGTTTATCACTTGTCTGTGAGTGACTTGTGAGTTTTCCTAAGATATTATTAATAAGTGATACTAACAGATAAAAGGTAGGGTATGAGTGAATGTAGCAGTTGTAGACTGATTGTAGTGTGCTTAGTTGAAATTTTTTTATGGTGTTGCTACCATAGTGTCATACTCTTATTTAATGAATTTGACAGACACTTCATACACAGCAATGTTACTCCTTACCTCAAAAGTCTACCCTCTTTTTGTAGGTCACTGGACAAAATATCAGGTCAAGGAAAAAAAATGTATTTTTAATGCATCCCGTCAGGGTTCCACAAAAGTTACAAGGGTTCAGTGAATTTTGTTTCTCAAAAATTTAATTAACAATATTGATTGCCTGCATAGAAAGAACAACTAGAAAACATGTTAGGTAATGTGATGGTCCATATTAAGACAGTCATCAGCTCATTTCATTTGGATTAGTGAGAAGCATTTGGTAAACTTACCCCCCCCCTCCTAATTTGGGGTTCCTTAAAATAAAAGGTGGTGGTTAAAAGTTGGGGACCCCTGCTTGATATTGTATTTGTTTCATTTACAGGTATCTACTTTGAGAAAAGGTGGGACCAAGACATAGACGACTTCCACAAAGAAATGAATATTGTCAGATTAATTAAAAAGTAGCTGGAAAGGGTGGTCTAGTTTTTAAATTTTGACTAGGTTAACAGGGATATTATAATACCATAGTATTAGAAAAAGTGTGGGATAGTCAGAAAATATGTTAATTTATTATGTTGTACAATATTAAAACAATTAATTTGAAGAGTTAATGTGGCCAAGCTGGTAATAGGTCTTATTTTTATGTTTGTCCACTAGTGCTGGAGTTAGGGAATACTCTGTTTACTAGTCTGTAAATTAAGTACCATGTAGTTACTACTTGTTACTGCCTGATTTTACACATTCAAATATTTATCGAGAGTTTATCACATGAAATATATAAAAGTACCTTTATATGTCTGATGTTTTAATCAAGTTGCATGATTGGTACATTTAATTCTGATATGAATTCATAGTTATTTGTATTTTGTTAACTTTATGCAATGATGTTGATATTTAAATAAAAACCAATAAATTAATTAGCCAATTAAATTGTCATTTATTCTTAAAAAATATATTTTTTTTTGTAATTATAAAAACATTTCTGAACTTAGTCCATTAGCATTGTGCAATTTTGTTGTACGGTTGCCTACTTCTACCACCCATTCATACCAAACTCTTCTGGAGTTTACACATCTCCAGAACCGTGCTGTTATTGTTTCACCTTTGTGCACTCGTAGAGGAGTCTGCAAATCAAAATAAATTGTTAAGATACATTGATAACAATGGTTTGTTATAAACACAATAATAAGTTATATTATTAGAGGTACGGCTCATGAACCCGAATGAATTTCTTTGTTATTAATCCTTCAAGTCACAAGCTTTTTTTTGTTAAGCTGGTACCATTCTTCAAAACACAGCACTCAAAGTCAATGTATATATATTTTATCTTAAAAGTACATAGTAATATATTTACAAGATAACATTATATATTGACAACATACAATGTTGTGGTGAAAATTAGGAGAGGCCTATGTCCAGCAGTGGACTGATACAGGCTGATGATGATGATACATTGATATAATTTAATCGCCTCAAGTGCTTGGTTACTGAAATATTATATTTGATACTCTTTATTTTATTGAAAAAAAAAAAAAAAATATACTAAATATTTTGCAAAACAGACAATACATAAAATAAGTGCAATATTTATAAATACTTAAGATACTATACCTTGATTGGAATGAACACTGGAAACCATGATATCATTCCTGGGCTATGTGTAGAAGGAACTATACTAATCATTTCTTTCCCATACAATGAGCAATCAAAATATCCTCCAAAACCATGCATAACGCTATCTCTTTCTACTGTCCAGTTGACAACTGCTTCCCTCCTGTTATCTGTCAATGGTAGCCCTCTGTAATCTGTCATTTCTTGTCCTTCGTGATCTTTGGCACCTTTTGCTGGATGATCAAATGTGAACAAAACCTGGAACAAAAATAGGTTTGCAGTGGCATACAGTATATTATGGTATAAGTATTGCCTCTCTCATATCCATGGCATAACACTGTTTATTTCATCATTGTTTGAATTGATAAATAACTTGTGTATATAACAATGACGCAAAATTTTATGGCATATAAATTATTATAAAATATGTAATAATACTACTATATGATGTCAGTAAAAGTTTTAAAAGTTGGTACATTTTTTTAATGTTCTACAAAATGGAGAGACAAGCAGGTTGTGCGCATGATGGTAAACGTCACGCTAGCCCCATAACGGTATCAGTGCCACCCAAATCATCGTCTGGTAAAGATCTGAATGTCATCATATTACACTCCTCATTTCAGACATTAGTTCAGAAGTATCATTTGCCCAGTTAATTAAAGACACTTGTTGTAGTGACCCTTTAACCGAAACACAGTGATGTGTTAACATCACTATTTCACGGAGGAATAACTGACACCGCTGTGGTACCCACCAAGATGGCATAAAGCTTAGACCTACCACCAGTTAAAATTTATTTACTAACAAAAAAAACAGATGAGGCAAGTATTTAAAAATGTTTATGAAATTTGGTATGTATAAATACCTTTGTTTCAGCTATGTCATGTTTATTCTGCATGTATACAACCCATAAAGTCTCTAAATTGCCATCTTTTTTATGTGGCGCAGTTGAGGATGAAGTCTTAGCAGCAGCCCATAATCGAGGCGAGGAGATTGGCGCAACAAATGATCTGTATTCACATGGTATTGATATACCTCCTGGCTTTAACAGACCTGCAGCCCCATCCAGACATTCAGGAGAGAGCTCGTTGTCTCCCCATGAACCTAAAAGGAAATATGAAATTAGATTTATGCATTCTAATAACCTTAAAATCAAATTAAGGTTCCATAGTCAACAAGGAACTCTGTTAGGGTGCGAAACGAACTATTGACAGACGTTAAACATTGAACGGTCGAAGATCAATTTACTGATATGCATTTTTTAGGGATCCGTAGCCAAAATCAGCCTGTCTGTCCCCAGGTTAGCTCAAAGACCCTTAGTACTAGAAAGCTGTAATTTGGCATGGATATACATATCTTATACCTTTAAATGAGCAATTCTTACATATATAATCTGAACCTCGGCATCGGCTCCAGCGATTTTCATGATATCTAGTATGCAGGGGGTTTTGGGGGCGATAAATCGATCTAACTAGGTTTTATTTTTAAAAAACGTCGTTAATAAAACCGGTTATCCAGGTTCCTACTATATCATATTAGTTACGCCGACAAAGTGGTAAAATAAAATTTTTAAAAAGCTTAAAACAATAATAATCTGGTGTAAAGTGGGGATGTGTTTTTTTTCTTACCAACCCCATCGTGTGGGTGTCGTTGAATACCTCTTTTAGAAATATTTAGGGATTGTAAATATCACTTTTCGATTTAGGGATCCATTTGTAAAATATTATGTGCATTTTTTATAATAAATAATGATTTCAGTCAAACAATTTCATGATAAAATATTTTAATGCTCATGTCACAAGCAAACAGCATAATTCAGCATTATACAAACGGCGTCGACAATTTACAATGATAAATATTCTGTAACAAAATGCCGAAGGCAAATTGTAGATGAATCAGTGCATTAACGTCTACTTCGATGTTATATTAGGGTAACCATAGTAAAGTTTGTACTGCTTAATAATATTAGTCGTTTACAGACTCTTCTACCAAAAGCAACTCAGACTCAAATATTGTAAAACCAAATTAATCATTGTTTGAAAACGTTAAATTAATATACAGTAAAATTTTGTTTTGTTTGAAAAAAGGAAAAATGATGTTCGCCATCAGTTCGGCCGCATCATTCGCCGGCAATTCCAAATGTAAAAGCTCATGAGAAGAACAGTAACAGAATCGTTTTGTTGCAATCATTTCATCAATGGTACCACTTACATTTTTCATGGTTATCTCATTATTTTTTCCGTGCCAGATAACCTCCGTTTACGAATTTAGGCAGTATATAGTTATGATGCGGCAATTTATAAACGGCGATAACTTCTAATAATAATGACACAATGAAAAAATAAAAAACAAATACATGGATATATTACATTTTTAAAGTAAAATGTATGTTTACCTAATAATTCTGATACAATTATATCAGCCTTTGGTGTCAGATTAATTTGTCTCATGTCTCCTGGTATCACAACTACGTCTCGATCGCGCCATACTTCTCGAACTTGTGCTGCTAATACTACAACTGCACATGGATTCTTTTCTACTGCTATAACCTGTAATAAAATAATTGTTTTAGGGGTTATCACTGGATTAGAGAAAATATTTAAAGAATTATATATATTACGGGTCTTAATCGCGTGAATAATTTAAAGTAAAATACTTTGTTTATTGCCCGACGTTTTGACCGTATTGCAACGGCCGTGGTCACGGGTAGGTTATATACGGTTGAAACGTCGGGCAATAAACAAGGTATTTTACCTTAAATTCACGCGATTAAGACCCATAATATATTGTATAATTTCATAATGTGTACAAATCGCGAAAGTTTATCGACATTTATATTTTAAAAAGTTTTATTCTATATCCCACTCTACAGTAGTTACTTGTTTCCTTCAGTCTTCATCCTAAAAAGCCTGCCGCCTGAACTCGTGGCATAACTAGCATAGTATCCATTTGCTAAAAATCGCAGAACAGTACAAAAATGTACATCTATATTAATATTGTTTGTTTGAACGCGTTAATCTCAGGAACTACTGGTTAGAAATTCTTTAAGTTTTGGATAGCCCATTTATTGAGGAAGGCTATAGGCTACATAACATCAAGCTACGACCAATAGGAGCTGAGCATCAATGAAAAATATTGCAAAAACGGGAAAAAAATACGCAGGCGAAGTTGTGCGAGTCAGCTAGTATATTATAATTTAAGATTCAGAGTCATAGATTTTTGTCCTAAATCATATTTGTTAATCAAAAATCTATTTTATGTAAGATAGAACTTAACATTGATTTACCTTTACTTTACTATTTGTTATATCAGCTGCATTAAATGTAGCTCTAACAAGAGGTCCTCGCCCAGCACCTAGCACCATTACCGTAATAGTTTTTCTTTTCACATGCTCTCCTTGTCCAATTTCCTTATCATCTCCTGCAGATATATATTTGATCTGTAAAAGGTTTTATGGGTTGTAAAAGAATCCATAATATACAATTTTATTGGTTACTAGCATACACGAGTTGGTACGTGTTGATTCCATTCCCGCTGGATGATTGTTTTATACATATAAACATTCATAATATCACTCTCACTCAAAAATCTGATTGGATGATGTGTAAATACGGATGAAAAGAACTAACAATAACAAAAGTATGGATATAATGCACCTTGACAAAACTTGTTTTTTTTTTTAATCTATTTGTTTTAACAGGGCTTCAGTCACTCTACGTGACTATGCCAGCCCCATAGGAGCCCTCAAGTTAACCTGACATTCATACTATACTTCTTTCATGCATACATATTTTCATGAAACACAACAAATGCTCACATTAACTTGACGTGAAAAAAATAAAAAAAATACAGTTAATATTAATTGGAACATAGAGTACAAACCTTGTCTGAAGGTTCTTTTTGTAAATCAATTAAAGCTTGAGCTATGGCTTTTTGATACTGGTCATATTTAACAGGATCTTTTTCAAAAACATTGTATGTGTGTGTATCCAAATTGTCAGCAAGAGGCTGTAATGGATGTTGCAGATAATCTTCCCATCTAGAACAGATAATAATTTAAAAATGTGCTATTGATTGTATCAATACACTGATTCATCATCTAATGGTTAAACTACTGAAACTAGAATAACAAAATTTAGGCTATGGGTTCCTTTTAAATTTTCCAGATTTTGTATGTAGCGTAAGCAGTATTTTAGTCATTTTCAACTTCCCTCTCCCCCTTGTCAGCAGAGGAAAGCAATGCTCAAACCCCCTTACATAACGTAAATATTAGTTTTTTGTTGTACGACTGGATTCGCATTTCACTTAACAGGGGGTCAATTCACGTATTTAAAGCATGCAGTGCAGTTGCAGTTGATTCAAATGAGCATTTTTGTATTCTTGTAACTTTGTGATCGATCTCAAATAGGCTTGCGTCAAGTATGCGTCTCGAGAGCGCAATAACGACATTCTAGTATGGTGCGCAAGCGTTTTTAAGATTGATCCCAAAGTCACAAGAATACGAAAATGGCCGTTTTAATCGAAACTTAACTGCACTGCTTTAAAATTTAAAGCAATGCAAAGTGCAAAAATGTGAAAGAGCTTTTTTATCACTATTACCACCAGGTAATAGGGATAAAAAACTTCTGAATAAAGATAATATTCTCTAGTTTCATTTGTAGTACATGTTGTTGACAAAAACTGGTTTATACCAGTTTTAGGACAATATGATGACAATGGTGCCATTTTTCAAAGTGGCAGAGTTAAAATTCGGAAAAAGCACCCCAAAATATATACATTCACCATTTTGCAAAACTTCCAGTAAACTTTCCAGATAACCTAATTAAATTGCACCAAATGACTGGATATGTCATCAATGAAATGTCATCAAAAATAAGCAAACCTATGACACTCCACCTACCTTTGGTGTTAACATTATACAATTGAATGGCCCCATAGGCCTTAAATAAGAAACTATTATTGTTATATTCCACCACTAACTATATAGGCAAAACTAAGCATTTTTGTGAGCAAAGGGAAGCAATTATTTATATTACTACAATAAATTAATAGAATTTATAAAAAAAAACTGATTCATACCCTCTTGCATAACTTAACATAGGATCATCACCAAAATAAGGCCTCCTTTTCCAAATTCTACACAAGTATTGGAAGTAGAACTCCACATTGGCTCTCCTGGCTCCACTGACAATCACTTGAGCCTCATGTTCAACCATGCTTACAACTAACTGTTGGTGGGCACGAGACAGCACTGGGTATCTAAAATATATGAATGTCTGATATAATAATAATAATAATATCTTGGGACAAACTTGAATCAAAACAAACTTAATTATTAACATATGGAGGATATATTAGATGTTGTCTGATATATTAAATGTTGTCTGCTGTGTCTTGGTGTTGTACCAGAGTTGGTAAGCTTAGGGCCAGTACCCTAAAGATCGCAGGTTTAAGTCTTGCCCAAGACGAATTTTCCTCCATACATAATAGTGTATAACTTAGCATAAAAATGCTTTAAAAATCACAAAAAGTCATTATTTTAATGAGTTCCAATTTATTTGGACAAAATAAAGTTAAGATTCACAAGCATTTTGTTTTAGGCTCATTTATTTAATAACAGCCCATAATCACTTTCAGGGAAGAGATTTGAGTTCCCATAGCAGAAAAGCTATAAGTAGCTAATTATGATTCAGAGTAACAACTTACCCTTTTTTATTAGTGTGGAAAATAGATGTAGGCACAACAATAGCCTTCACTGGTTCACCCAACCATCTTTTGACTATTTCTCGAGACGGCAAGTCTGCAGAAATTTCAAGCACTACACCAATTCTTTTGTCCCATTCCATACGCTCATGGAATTTAGACCACCACTGCCAGGGCTCCTCAAAAGCTCCTTCGTCATCATCATCAGACTCTTTACCAGATATTCTTAGATTTCTCATTGTTTTACTACACGCCATTGGAACTCTAGCCCATATTAGACTTTGATGATGGCTGTAAAAAGTAAGCACATTCATAAACACATAGTCAATGTGAAAGGGTTAAGAATTGTGACATTGTGTGATTTGTCCCAAGATATTATTATGTATATCTTTCCATTAAACACAGAACCATAGAGTAGACCCAGTAATTTGGGAGATGTGCATGGGGCCAAAGCTAATACATAGAGGCCCATTAGACACTTTAATCTAAAGGCTCTGTGACATCAATCATGATTATTGCTGTGCACACCATGGGTAGGTATATATATCCCCAGTTAGTGAAAAAATAGTAACTAATCAGGCTGGGTTATGGAGGTGTAATGTTTGTGGATTGGCTGACTGGTTCTATGGAGAAAACATATGTAAACACATGTTCAAAAAACTGACAAATGCGCAGGTCGCCAACTCAGTAAATGGGCCCCCGAAAAAGGCTGTTCGCACAGACAAGGGTTTCACATATCCTTATTGTTATTATTTCAGCTTAAAGATATTTAAACTCACCTGTTTTCATAATGTGTCTGAACTATTCTAGCTAAATTGTTACTTTCTCTGCCATGTATCGATATCATGATAGCCGGAACTCCTAGACCTTTACAGTAACTCAATTCTTCACTTAGACAGTCTTGATGACGCTGACGTACAACGGGTGAAGAACAGTCCGGATTCAGGTACGGTGATACCTTGCCGACAATCCGACTGGTCCAATCTTGAGGAGACAGTATCATATCTGATCTTGTAAAACCACCAACCCTACCGGCACCAGTAAATGGTCTACGAAAACGTGGGTGAACAACAGGAGAAATTATAAATGAATAATTTGAGCGCAAACCCTCTGTGAGACATGCTTGTAAGTCTGATGTGGTTATGTATTCTAAGCCACAAGAAATATCTTGCTGAGACATTGCTAATCAAAGGCTTTAATTACTTTTGTTGCGGAAATGCGGCAAAATACCTCTTTTTCTGATAAAAATCTGACTTTGACAGCTTGGAGATTTTGCTTTTGACAAGACAATGCAAGATTGACAATCGAATAAAACAAAAGGTGACCAGATTTAAAAATTTGGATTTAAAAGCTTGGCCTCAGACCATGATTGTAGGCGGATACCCTCGATACAGTTGTTTTGTGCACCAAATTTCCTGTAATAACTCGGTACACATTATACCGAGTTTTGTATGCAGAATGTCCCAAAACTATGTCACACGGAGAGAACGTACCTCGTATTTTGTAGATAGAACATTTTATTGAAAAAAAAAAACTTAATTTTGTCTAAAGAGGCGGCTAAACGGGCCATTTTTTACGGCAATTTGTGGCGGCACTATTGGAAACTAATTGCTCGGCCAATAATGGCAATATGTTTACATTTGTATGGCGCATGATCCAGTCTCCTAAACGGGCTACACAACCCGGCAACAATAAAGTAGAGGGCGATTGAAACAACAACAAAATTGGCCGGGCAACATTGGGGAAAATATATCAGTCAGCGATCGTCCGGCAACCATCAAATCAATACTGGAGAACACTGCCATGTTGCCGGCCACAGCATTGCCGCCACAAATTGCCGTAAAAAATGGCCCGTTTAGACGCCCCTTAAAAATAATATGTACAATAGCATATCAGATAAAATCCACCAATCGTTTTATTGTAGTTTGTTGACCAAACCTTTGCCAAGGAGATCAAATCATGCACACTACCGTATCGCCATAGACTCACAGTCACAGCGAAATAGCTACAATTAATGGTTTTATTTTCTTGGCTAGGTAGGAAGGACCTCTGCTGTAGGCGCACGCCCAGAGGCGGATTTGCCCTCAGGGATAATAGGCCCGGGCCTAGGGCGGCTAGATTTTAGGAGCGGCCCTACATTTTATGGGGGGTCCGTAGCTACATGGCCCGGTGATACTGACAGGGAACCGGTGTAATTACTTGTCATCAGTTATATTACCTTTAATATTTTATTATAATAATAAGTTTATTTTATCTCCACAAATTACATACTTCTCAAAAGATACATTATCATAATGCGCTATTTATACACACACCGCCTAAGCTTCTTGTATGACGGTTGGTGCAAATCATTTCCTTCCCGTCTCAGGCGCTTACCCATCGCGATGCTGAATCTGCGATTGCTAGGTCCAATTCTCAGCTATTATCTATTCAAAGTTTTTATATAAATAATTGAAAACTGAAGTGTAGTTAAACATACGACGGCGGTAGTTTAGTCCCTTCATTTCTACATTTTTAACCTCGACACTTTCAACAAAAAAAGTGACGACCATGTCGACAGTAACTTTGGCCATGTTCCTAGAATCTACCTTGTAAAATTTAACTTTCATCTTATTTAACTTATAGCTTGACCACAACCGCTGTGCCGCTCCTTAGGTATGCGAGCGGCGTATAAATAATAAGTATGTACCTATACAGAGCCAAAAATATTGTACTTCGGTATCTTCAGATCTATCCGACACGACGACAGACTCTTGTGTGTCCGTGATCTTTCCTGCCCGCACCCCGCCTCCCCGCGCATACCTAAGGAGCGGCACAGCGGTTGTGGTCAAGCTTTAAGCAACAAACTAACTTTTACCGCCACTAACTAAACAAGTCGTAAAACGTTGGTGATGTCACTGGGCCCTGATTGGTGTTTTAAAATACGTTCCGTTTCAAGTTACTATAATTCACAATTATTCATATCAAAATAATAATAAATTAAATAAAAACTTTACAATGGCTCTTCTTTTATACTCTTTTAATTATAAAATATATGCCTATTGCATTATATATGCGTTTTGCTACTTCCTTATACATTTAGACTTCCTATACATTTCATATCCATTTCGGCTTTAGCTTAAAGTTGGGTCCATTTGTTATTTATGACTAACTGTGCCTGCGACTTCGTTCGCGTGAAGTTGCAGTGCTGCTCTCTCCTTAAAGACGTAACCGTGATGATAAAAGCCTAAGTTACTCCTTACACCCTCAGCTGTCTGATAGTGAAATTCCCGTCAAAATCGACGGATTTTGACGGGAATTTCATCCATTTCGGAGTTTACGCGGAACTAACAGACAAACAAAAACAAAATTGTGTTTTTGTTTAATGCACCATTTATCATAATGGTAAACCACACAACCACTCGGCACTGGTCCAACCATTGGCACTTAAGAAGTTCGGTAGGTATGCATTAAAATGCACATCAAAAGTAGCGCCACCTAGTGCTCACGGAATATAAATAATGGTTACGCTGCCTAGATGCCATTGTCGACACTGTCTATATTTGGCGCCAACTAGTCTGTGCCGATATGACGTCATGATTATGCCAAACAGCGTTTTTGTGGGAATAAAAAATGTTTGAATTTTAATGTAATTTTATAGAAGGAAAGCGTGTTTATTTTGGCGAAATATTTGTTTTTGTGACTTTTTATTATGAAATCAAAATTTTAATCTATTTTTTTAAAAAGAGTAGAATAGCCTATTGCTCCTTTAGTGCCAATGACTGTGTGGTTTACTCAGTAAAAAAAACGGTTATTTTATTACATTACAAACAGACACATTAATTTTATTTATTTGTCGTAGTTAAAAAACAAAGAAATTAAAAAAAACTTTTTAATAAATTACTTTATTCATAAGTTACATGAATATTTTTCACTATTGAGTCTAAACATCTCATCACTACATAACCAATTCTTGTTTAAGAATGAATAACATCATCCAGGCCCGGAGCGCATTTAAAATTTTATATGGAGACTCATCAAAAAGATCAATAAAAGTGATCTACCATTGTGTTATAAAATTGAATAAAATATCATTGTTTGACATATTGATTGACTTCTAATTTCATAATAGTTACTCCTACTCGACCCTCTAGGTAGTAGAGATAGGAGTAACATCTTATAGGGAAGACTAGTTGACTAGTGGAAGTGTCCTGACTGTAATGTTCACAATTCATAATAAGGCATTTTTTATGAATCTGTTTAACAGTTCAAAAACAAACAAAAATTTGCTGCATTATGCATAGTACAATTTATAAGGAAAATTCCATGTTATAGAAAGAGATGTCACGTCATCTCTACACTGCGTTTTTTAAGGAAATGAGAAATTTGTCTCTTTCTTTAACATGTAGTTTGGCCATAAGTAGAATAATGTTTTGATGCCATGGATTCATGAGGTTGTAAGAGTTATCCATTTGTAACCTACCACCTTCTATAATTTAATCTAGAGTAAATTCTTTGAGATCCAGACAATATTTCTTAGTGGTTTACTGAGAAATATTTTTCATATTCCAATTAATATAAAAAAGAAAATATGTTATATATTTTTATCATACAATATTAAAATATTTGTCTTGTGTAACATTTTACAAAAGTAACTAAAGCAAAATTTAAAAAACTACTGTAGGATCAGGAACTAAAGTAGAATTTTATTTTTGCCACTCAATTCCTAAATATTTTCGAAATTATATAAAGTCATTATAATCACATAAAGTCAGCTGCCTGTCAGTGAAATACATCATAATCTAGATTATTAGTTAAACAGACCTTAGGTGCCTACATACAAAGTATTAAAACATACCAATAATGTAAATATGAAGGAGAAAAACATCTTATTTTAGATAAAAATTGTACTTATGTATTCATAACTACCATATAAATAATAACAGAACATTAGAATATGGTAAAATAAGATAATTTGCTAGATAATTTTAATAATTTATTTATAGTTATATTATTTACAAGTTGTGTCCTGGTTTACCCTGGTCACACTAATGACTGTTTGTGCTCAGATTTTACTATAGATATAGCGAATAAGGTCCCAGTGTGTAATCGAATATGACGATTTAAATTAGATTTAAGATTGAAACATCTTTTGCAAAGTTCACACTGATATGGTTTCTCGCCCGTGTGTTTACGCATATGACTTGCCAAATTAGATGTACGATTAAAACGTTCATTACACACTTCACACTGATAAGGTTTCTCGCCTGTATGAATGCGAGCATGTCTTCCCAAGTCACCTTTTTTACTAAAACTTTTATTACAAACATTACACTGAAATGGTTTCTCACGCGTGTGTGTACGTGTATGAAAAACTTGTAGAGAATTTTGATTAGAATATTTTTGGCACACTTCACAATCACAAGGTTTGTCTTCAGTGTGTGTACGCATATGACAATCCAAATTTGATTTACGATTAAAATATTTCTTACATACATGACATTTGAATGGTTTCTCGCTAGAGTGTACACGAAGATGACGTTTCAAATTAGATTTCAGATTAAAACATTTCTTACATACTTCACATTGATGCGGTTTCTCTCCAGTATGTACTAAAATATGACTTTCCAAATGTGCCCTCGAAATAAAACGTTTTTGACAAGTATCACATAAAAACGGTTTGAGTGTGTCCCCTGCACTATTTTTACTTTTACCATTTTCTGTGTGAATCTCTTTATTGCCAGTTGTTATTTCTCCTACATTGTGTTCTTTTTTGTGTAGTTTTGCGTCTACATTGTTTACAGTTTTGTTTATAGTTCCGTGTTTATTATGGTTTATAACAGGCTGATTCATCATAATTAATTTGTTTACAATTTCTGGGTCTGCTTGATCATCTATCTTAAGTTTGTATGAATAAGTCTCGTCGTGGTTCATATGTGTGTCGCTATAATCATTCATGAAAGCAGGATCGCCTAAAAGAATGAATAAATATTGTAAGTACATCTGAAATATATACTTTTACTAATAAACTAGCATCTAAAATCTAGATCTCCACAAGGTACACTTACTTTTGTCATCCAAATCATCATTCAATACGTCAAGAGGTATATCATCATCATCATCATCATCATCAGAATCTGAATAATGGACATCGGGCTCTATTTCCATGTAATGTTCTTCACTGACTTCGTCTTCTACATCAGTAAGTAAATTGGATGCTTTATCTTCAACTAGCGGTCCGCCCCAACTTCGCACGAAGTTTTCTTGTTTATCTATACACATAATATGCATGTATAAATAATCAGATAAATTCTTACGGATGCTTTATTACATATAAAGCATCCGTAAGAATTTATCTGAATGATATTGAAAACTGCATCAAAATACGTTGCATAGTTTAGAAGATCTAAATGTACAGACGAAAAAAGCGACTTTATAGTATGTAAAGATATTTTTTTTAGAATGATAAATACTAATGTGGGATTGTGGGTCCCACATTACTATCGCTAAAAAAACTTATTAGGCTTATTAAGAGCATTTCACGTCGGTAGTTAAATGGATTGCGATTGGTTGAGCTGCGAAAACCGCAAATGTAATCAGTAAAACCCCGTCAAAATTGGAAAAGTTTTAATTGCTCAAAGCGCGCAAAAAAACGCAGTTACAAACCTTATATATTTTAAAAACTAGAAACTCCCCTTTACGAATATATATGTTTCATCATGCAGGAGCAGATTTACGTTTTTCTCCATACAAAAAAATCTTCAAAGTGCCATAACTCTGAAAATTAGTTCTACGCTATTAATGCCGTAGAACAATTTAATGTTTTTATTAGAAAGCTAAATCGAAGACCATCTTTAAAGTATCAACAAAAGGTCAGTTTTGAGTATCCTTATGTTTTCTAGCGCTTGATTTCAAAGCAACGTGCGAGGTTTCGCACAAGATTAAATGCGCTTGAGCTTTTGTGGGAAATTAATGATCGAATTTGAAATTAAATTAAAGTAAAAAAAAAATCTTTCTTATGTTTAAAAAATGCAGGGTAGAGTTTAAAATATTGAGGTACAGTGCGATCAACGTAACTTGACCGGATTGAAGTTAGATTTTTATCACTTTCGCGCATGTCATAGAGATGCGACCCTAAAATTACTTACGAAAACGACTAAATATATTTAATCGATTAAAAATACTAACAACATTTTAATTCAACAAAATAAAAACACAATTTAAATGAGGTCATAAAAGTTTAAATTTAGAACAGTTGATAAACAATTTCTATACGAAAATAATCACAAAAAACATGAGTTAGTAATACTAAATATGACAATGTAATGCGTAATCACATCTCTAATTCTCTCGGTTTAGGCACCGCCCCCGCATCTGCGCAACCACTTGTCGCCTACTTCAGTCCGGCCTACATAGTTACGTTGATCCAACTGTACATATTACTTATTTAGTTTAGATTAACTCCATTAAGTGGATGAACTTACTTGTTGTAATGTCAGTTGGTTCAGCCTTCAATGTTTCTGAAATTTCTAAATAGTAATATTTGTTTGGTTATTATAGTCCTGTAGCTGTTAGTACCCTCATTATATGGTGAAAAAGCAATATTTTTTTTAAGCACTATTACTATTTTACTATTACTCATTTAATTTCTTCATTGTTGTTTATTGTTTGTCATGGTTATAGATATTTCATAAGTTAAAAAAAATGCAGGGTAGGGTTTAAAATACTGAGGTACCTAATACTTATAGTTTAGACTAACTCCAATATGTGGATGAACTTACTTGTTGTAATGTCAGTTGGTTCAGCCTTAAAAGTTTTGAGAGGCAGATCATCTTCATCTGAAATTTCTGAATAGTAATATTTGTTATGTTATTATAGTCCTGTAGCTGTTAGTACTTCTCATTATATGGTAAAAAGCAATATTTTTTTAAGCACTATAACTATTTTACTATTATTCATTGTTTGTCATGGCTATAGATGTAAGGCCGGTTTAAAATCAAATAAAACAATCCGTTTAAAACGAGAAAAGCCGATATAACAAAAAAAACATTTAATTGGTTGGTGTTGTAGACTATGTTTTTCTTACATGTCATTTTACCAAGATAGGGATATAACAGAGTAGCTATAAACTGTGTAAAGGTTTTTTTTAATGAATGAGGTGGGTAGATCTAATTGGTCCGTGCAACCAAGCGTAGGTATTACCTACCTAAGTTATAAAAACTCTATTAATAATAATAATTATTATTATTATTATTTTAAGCTTATTTTATTCCATTACAAAGCAATAGTTATATACATAGTTATGTTAGTTAGGTGTTTGTAGCTTTTCTGTTTTTGCAATTATGAAAGTAAGCTACAGCATGCCACTAAAAAAGACTAAGACTATAAGGTGTTAAAAAAATAACTGCAAGAATTTAGTGTACGTGATGGGTATCGAATAACTAGCTTTAAAAAAAAGACCGATTTTTTTTTCATCATAAAAATACAATTGAGCATAACATTTTTATGTAGGTCGTAGGCACGTGCCGCTCGCTGCCAAGCATCGATGTGCAGGCGCCCCGCGACCACCCTTACCTTGACCTTAGTCGCCCGTTATCTGTCGAGCGGGAAGAATGTGTCGCTACAGGTCGCGCGTTCGCGTATTTATACAGATAAAATTAAAAAGAAAAAAAAACAATCTCGTTTTTTTTTTTTTTTTTTTTTTAATTGCGTTATTTAAAAATAAATCTTGGATTATCGTTTTTTTATGTCCCATCTAGAGGTTTCCATGTCCATTTTCGGCTTGGTTTCTTTTTGAAATAGGTATTAATTATCCACAAAAACTCAATTGAGGAGTTAAAAACTCTTGTTAGAACATTTTTTTCATTGTTTTCAAACGATATAAATAATTAATTTGACTCGGTTTAAAACCAAACTCACACTCTCGTACTCTCGTTTACGTCGTCATTCGTGACTGGACGCAACGTTGCCAGCCCGTTTATCCTACACACGCATGTACATACATAAATTGCCGCGCGCGGCCGCTGAACATCGCACGCACGCTTTTCACTCCAGGCACGGCTACAAGGGGGTAGGGGTAATGGGGCCCTGCAGACAATAACGAAAGTCGGGCCACTTTTAAAAGGCCATTTTGACAGTAACCTAACAATAATGACAATCTCAAGTTTTCGTGTATGTAATAAGTAATTTAGGTAGCTACTTTCTATTGATTTCCTATAAAATTATTAATACGAAATATAACGTCAGGTGCAAAATTGCCATAATACGCGAGTGGCGAGTTTTCAACTGTTTAAAACGATTTATTTGGGGCTTTAAATGGCAACATTTTATTTTAAACGTTTAAAATCGGTTGTTTTACATCTATAGTCATGGTACATGTACAGTTCATGTTTACAAGATAGTTTTTTTTTTTGGCAACCATGGTAGAAAAATTTTATTTACCATACCTTCACGGCATTCCTGCTTGACATCAACATCATCAAGGGGCATGTCAAATATTTCCGCAGTGCAATCTGCTGCGTCTAGTTTAAGATTACAACCTTCATTCTTCTCAACCTCTGGTCCTATACTCAAATGTAAAACTGAAGCGACTTCAATTTTATTGACTTTTGGTGTCTCTTGTGGTATTAACTGAAATTATATCAATAACAGAAATAACATTTTAAGTAATATATATCATATATCATGCAATCGAAACTTGAATTACATATTAGTATATTTGATTTTTTTTCTGGAGAGCTTTGTTTACAATATTTTTTTTTAAATAGGAAGTTAAATAGCAATGTGGGATTGAGTCCCTACTACTACTACATACTAGCAATCTTGTTAACCCCTCCAGCTAAGCTCAAAGGCTTGTGTTAGGAGTGGGTTCACGTCGGTAGTATAATGGGTAGGTTTCAAACCAACAACCTCACAATTGCAAGACCGATGCTTTAGAAATTATGCTACCGCGGCTTTGTTTACAAAATTCAATTAATAGAGATTCAAACTGTCATATCTATTAATGTTGTTGACTGTCAAGTCAAGTTAAATCAAAATGTACTGTATAAGTTTGTATGGAATAACATGCTATGAAATCACAAGTTTACATATTTACTTTAAGCATTTATTTTGAAAACTATAAATTGAAAAAGATGTTAAATTGTAAACAAACATCAATTTTCAAAGCATTTTAATTTCATATTTCCTGATTTGTTTTTACTATAGTAAAAACAGATGAATTATCTCACCATATTGCTGCTCAGCATCTGTGTCAATAGGTTCTCACCTTGAAGAGAACTCATCCTCAGCTTGTAGCAGTTCTGAAGTCTTGCATGACAGATGTAACATGCTAGTATTGGTTTCCTGTCTTCAGTTTCAAACTGAAAAAAGAAACCATATCATAGTAACCAACATAATAAAACCATAAATATTTGTGCCAGAGGGGTGAGTTGATGTAAGTGGATGGCCTGATCTACTGTTCTAGTTACCCTAAGCTTGATTAAAGCCCATATATGGACCATACTTTGGCTTAGCTCATTCGGCTTGATTAGCTTTATAAATTTACTAGCTTCAACCCGCGGCTCCGCCCGCGTGGATGTCGGCTATCGCGATAAAAACTATCCTATGTTTTTCCCCGGGACTCAAACTATGTCCATACCAAATTTCATCTAAATCAGTTCAGCTGTTTGAGCGTGAAAGCGTAACAGACAGACAGACAGAGTTACTTTCATTTTTATAATATTAGTATGGATTCTTCAAAGATCATGCTAAGCTTGCACTATCACTGCACAGTATAAAATAAAATTCTTCCTGTCTGTCCCTATGTATGCTTAGATCTTTAAAACTACACAATGGATTTTGATGCAGTTTCTTTTAAAACTATAGAGATAGTGATTCAAGAGGAAGGTTTATATGTATAAAACATGCATAATATAGTAGACAAACACTGATAGTTTTAGAGGTTTCTAATGTGATGACACATTTTTTTGCACTTACATTGCAAACACTGGCTGAACTCGAATATTATAAAGAGGAAAGATTTGTATTTTTGTATGTAATGAATAAACTCAAAAATTAATGGACTGATTTCAAAAATTCTTTCACTTGTAGAAAGCTGTATTATCAGGAAGTAACATAGGCTATATTTTATTCTCCAAAAAAATTAAGATTCTTAAGAAAACTGCGTTTATGAGGATATACAAGTAGAGAGGATAGAGAAAGACTGGTAGTTTTAAAAAAATTAACCTTTTGTAATTTAACACAAATTGATTTTCTCAAAACTTCTTTAATTGAGTTATTGCTCTTTAGCTTAGCAGGGCAACTGCCCTACATATCTATGTTTTGTGAAGTTCAAGATTTTTTTTTTTTTTTCAGTCTAAAGCTTAGCTTAAGTAAAACCCGTCAAAAATATTTGACTATATTACCCTATTATTAATATATTATCACTTAAGAATAAATAGGTGTAATCAAGATTATGATTAGCTTGTGCACTCATCACCATAGCTACAATGGTCAAAACTTTTTTTAACAATTCACAGAAGAAAATATTTTAAGATTTTACAGTTGTTGCATATAATCTTGTAGTTTGTTACATGTAATATGTAGCTCATATTATGTCTAAAGATAGTTTAAATATTATACATAAATAGATTATATATTATGATAGAATATATATTTTGGTCAAGAGTTAAAAATATAAAAAGATACTTAGTGCTTTTACAATTACATTTGTAAGTTCATATATCTAGTATAGTTTTTTTATGTCACTGTTTTAATCAGTTAAATAAATAAGTAAATGTGTGCACTAAAAAAATCCTAACACATAGATAAAAAGTTAATTATCTATAGAAACTCAAAATCTTTCAAACAAAGTTTCATGAAAGAATCAAAATATTTTAAATTAGCTTAAGCACTTATTAATAAATCCGCTACAAATCCTAGTGGTCCATTCGTTTGAGAGCTACGATGTCACATACAGACAAACATAAACATAAAACAGCCCTCTTTTGCGTCGGAAATCAAAGAAATTAAACTAGTACATATCTAAAATCGTTGAATTGGAGAGGTTTTGAGTATACTTATAGGTGTAGGGGGATTATAGCGGCACTAGATATCAAATCAATAGATCGGATTACTTACTGGTATAGCCGTCAGCCTTTCAAACGTATCTTGGAGATGCTTCTCTAAAAAATGCATTCGAACGTCGTCAGTAAGACAAATTCTACACATCGACAGTTTTTCCATATTGGCGTGTGTACGAAATACGTAAGAAATCAATATATATAGACTATTTCATATCACTTCGTAGCACTTGCAAGCTGCAGCGCATTTTTGCATTATAGAACTTCCTACATACACATAACACACGAGTGTCACAATGTTCATATTTAGAAATATTATTCAAAAGTGCCTTTTACAAGACAAAGAAGCCTTTACAACATAATTTCATAAAAACCTCAACTATTTTTTAAAACCAAACCAAGACTCAATTACACTGCACTGCTGACCGATGTCCGAGAGATTAACAATGTTACCAGCCCTATAGTTGAATTCAGACGGTACCCACCACCCAGCTTCCCCAGTTCCGTCTCAAGGTTTTAATATAATAATATGTAGTACGTTTTGTATCGTCAATAATTGGAAGCAAACCTGTCCTTGCATAATATTGCAAACAAGATATCAACCGAATAGGCCGAATGCAGCGCATGTTTAGAATTATCAAAATCGACTAGGATATTTTAAACGCAAATACTGATACCTGAAGATAATTTAACTTCAAACGACAACCTTTTATTACTGTACCATCAGCTCAAGGTTTTAGCATTAATGGCAAACATATATAAGATGGTGTAAACATGTCCATCAAGCTTCTAGCGAAACAATTAAACAAACCTATTTTTTTTAACCAACAATTTAATGCAGTGAACTCAAATCAAGTTTAGTAGAACTGAAAAAGTGAAAAATCAGTAGATCTGGCAGCACTGAGACAGATGTGACTTTTGATGTTACGTTTGGTAATATTAAGAATTTGATTGATGGTTTGATTGACTAAAGTAGGTACATATGTTCTTCTTTTCTGTTTCATTTAAATTAATTCTACATTTAATTTATTAAAACAACATCATCGGCATTAATGTTTAATTGGGTTACAGTCAAGAAAAAAAAAGAACGTTAATCAAGAAAAAAATCCCCGTTCGATCCTTAGCGCATTGTTTATAATAATTAAACGCAGCGATCCTTAGCGCATTGTTTCTTCTGACATGGTCTGTCACTGTCATTAACCACATCACAATCACTCAGTTGTTATTTTGTAATTTGAGAATATAACATAAAAAAAAATAACAAGAAAATAATTATAAGTTACTACAATTCAACATTTATGTAGTGTGCAACCGTTTTGTAGAAGTTTTTTAATAAAATGGGTGACCAGAATCCTTTAAATATTTGTTTACCAACACAGTCAGCTGTATCCAGTGAAAAAATCTTAAATAAAAGTGGCAGACCGACAGTGAAAAATATGATTAAATTCAGCCCACAACCAAAATCTATAATAGCTCAAATGTTGAGCGAAAGTGCACCACCCAAAAATGACGTGCATGAAGTTGTTTGTTTAGATCAATCTGAAGATTCTGTAGACGAAGAATCAGACGATAATTATTTGTGTTCAATTTGCTCTTATAGGTAAATATAATCAGTATTATTGTTATGGTAAAGCCCTCTGGTAAAGGGTACATGCGTGTGGCAATAAGTCAGCCTTTGTACAATTGGAGGAGGGAGGGGAGATAGTTCAGGTCCAAGGTTTCACCATTTTAACGAAACAAAAAAATACACCATAAATTGCTGTTGTCATTTATAGGACAACATTCAGTGATTTGTAATAGTGATTGGGGCAGGTACAGTGTATCTGTTTTGAGTGTAGGGTTTGAATTGCAAAGTTCTCTTGCTATGCAAAAGGCAATATTTACATCAGCAATTTAGTAAACAACCATTAATTCTTTTGGTTTCAGGTGCAGTAGTGCAGAAGAACATAAAAAGCACCTAACAGAACACAAACAGTTTTCCTGTGACTATCCTAACTGTACTTATTCCTGCAAACTGTCTTCAAATCTTTCAAAACACAAGAGGGTTCATACAAATGAAAAGCCTTATTTGTGTGAGAAATGTTGTTTTAGATCTAATTTTGTTAATTCTCTTAAGGCCCATAAAAGGACACATACAGATGAAAGACCATATCAGTGTATTCATTGTACCTACAAGTGCAATAGCAGTTCCAATCTTAAGAAACACTATCGTCATAAACATCCAGAATCTAATTGCCATTGTGACAAAATCTAAGTTTTGAGTACTTTAACCACCAGGGATGTGTATGGACGTCAAATGAAAACATGCTCACAAGACCACTGACGGTATGACACTTCAAAAACAGTACATTTTTACATAATGTAGCGTGGGAAACACAGATTTTCATAATTGATGTGGCAGTCAAAATGGTAATTGTTTGTTTATTACTTACATCTGTAGCTTTAGCACAAATCCAATTGTTTCTGTATATGGTAATCATATTGTTAACACGATCCCTGGCCAGTGTGTATATTTTTTACAAACCATAAATTTCAAAAACCTACTTTAACCCAAAGTAGGTTAATTAAATTTTGTGTGATTATGAGAATAAATGAGAGGTATAAACAAAAACCATCATTGGGTTTCTAGGTCTCTAGTCTCTGTCTCTGTATGTATACTTATATTATAAAGCTGAAGAGTTTGTTTGTTTCTGTTTGAATGCAATAATCTCAGGACTACTGGTACTTTTAGTGTTGGACAGCCCATTTATCGAGGAATATAACATCATGCTATGACCAATAGGAGCAAAGCATTGATGAAAAATGTTGCAAAAACAGGGAAAATTGATGCAGTAGAAGTTGCATGGGTCAGCTATGCATTGATATGGCTAATATGGTAGCTATGCTCATGTCGTGACCTCACTGAAAAACTCAAAATTTTGTTTTGGGGGAGGGAAAACATACCCTTTCTAAGTCAAGGTCGACACTTAGCTAAGGGTATTGCATCGGAGGATCCAGATGCTTTTGGTGGTCCCTAGTTCAAAGGAGAAATATGTTTATGTTGACTGTCATTGCTATATTTAGGATTGCAATGCTATCAAGATCCTATGTTAATTAGAGGCGTTAAAATTCCACATAGGCGTGTTATTATCGGTCGATAATATCGGATGAGTTATTGCGATATCTGTTTATAGTCACTAGCCGACCCACGCAACTTCGTCTGCGTAAATTTCCCCGTTTTTGCAACATTTTTCATTGCTGCTTCGCTCCTATTGATCGTAGCGTTATGTTATATATCCTATAGCCATCCTCCAATTTTCAATTTCGACCAGTAGTTCCTGAGGTAATCGTGTTCAAACGAACAAACTCTTCAGCTTTTTAATATTAGTATAGATTATGTATTAGGACGGCAACGAAGTTACCCACTGCTGCGATAATAAAGACGCAATAGAAGTAGGACGCTTGCGTTCCTCCGTCCTCCACGTGAGTTCTTAGATCATTTGTATTGGGATTGGGACGCATGTGAAAGTAGGTACTATTTTCGCATACGTCCTACGCCAAAGAGGAAATTTGGTTTTACCGAAGTTACGAGTGTTCTTAAAATCTATAATACGAATATCCATTTATCATCAGATGAAGAATTTAATCACTAACAATATTAGCACGAAATAGAATTATGGGACAACAAAAACGCAGTTGTGTGGAAGGAATCGGGACACATTATCTCATCCGGTAAATATATGCGCGCCTATGTGGGAGAGCCTTAAGGCAATTGGCTTTCGTATTTTTTAACTGACTTCAAAAAGGAGGAGGTTTTCAATTCGGATGACTGTTTTTTTATTTTAGGGTTCCGTAGCCAAAATGGCAAAACGGAACCCTTATGTAACCCGTCCGTAGCTAAGTAGCACTAACAGTCTCTAAACCACAGAGACTGTTGTGCTAGAAGGCACTGTAATTTTGCAGAGAACGTACCCACGTTCACTGGATGATTATGACGAGCTTAAAGTCAGTCAGAGTCAGAACTAGAGTTTTGCGTAAAGTTGAGAAAATTGATTGTTGTACTCACAACATAATTTTATTTAATATTGATTTTTTTTTATTACTCCTTTTATAATATGGACACCCTACGTTAACGATATAGCCGAACGTGGATGAACATATCATTAAACGTTGACGTAGATTAGGTTTTGTAAGTATGAAACCAAAACATCAGAAAGCCCACTTCTTTAGTCTTATTGTACGGATGGGAGCGGCGGGACTAAACCCTACATTGTGCGTGGCCCGACATGCAGCTTAATATTTCACAAACAGAGCCCTCAATCTGAAAATGGTCTTCACAACCCCTAAACGTTAAAACACCTGTCTAATGATGACACGATAGGGTAAGTGAGATAAAAAAAAATCACATCCCCACTTTACATATAGGGGAGGTACCCTCAATATAATCAGTGTATCCATGCAAAATTACAGCCTTCTAGGACTAGTATTCTCCGAGCTAAGCTGCGTAGGTACGGAGGGACGGACATGGCGAAACTATAATGGTTCAGTTTTGCCATTTTGGCTACGGAACCCAAAAATGCAGAGTGCTAGTTACAATCTCATACTGATTAACATTAAGTTTGTGCTAAAGCTATTGTTCTTAGGGGCCATTCACTTACGCGGCCCTTTGTTTAGAGTAAGGGGGTAAAACCTATTCTTACGTAATATTGTCTATGTCTAGATTTTATATTAGAAGTCTAGTTCAATTTTGGATACCGAATAGTTTTCTTTATTCTTCGTCCTCCTGTTTAGACGCTACGACAAACGTAGGTACAGATACACATCATTATAATCTCATCATATATCATGTAGCGAGCCACTGCTGGACTAAGGCCTCTCCTCTTTCGCCACAACATCCGGTCCTCTGCCTTCTGCATCCAGGTCATCCCAGTGATCTTCTTTAGGTCGTCGGTCCATCTGGCTGAGGGTCGTCCTACGTCCGAGTTGCTGTCTCCACTCTAGGACGCGTGTGTACTTCGATTTACATGTTATTTGACATTTTTTATTGTTTCTTAAAATGTGTCAATCTTAAATGTATTAATTTTTATTCATTTAAAACGTTTTAAATATTTAGACAGTACATTTATCCCGCGTATAAAAAACAAGATAGAATCTTACGTAAGAATAGTGATAGAGGATCGTGAAATCGTATGGACTCTTACGTGTGGGGATAGGGGGGGGGGGGGGAAGTGAAAAATCGCCATAATTATCCTTAGGTTATTAATGAGTGGTCCCTTAAAAACGCTGGCACTGCCATGCATAGTACCACTGACTGTTCAGTGTTTTTTAGGGTTCCGTAGCCAACGGAACCCTTATATTTATAGTTAAAAAATGAATAGATCTCATAGATTTTTAAGTGTAGGTAACAGTTCATTGTAAAATAAATTTATGTGAGTATTTTATTATGATTAGGTAGATGTGTAATATAGTTATAAGTATACAATACCTATAAAGATTAATTTATATAAATTCATGTTCTTGAACTATTGTGCCACCAAAAGAATGTTTAGTACATAAGTAGGTATTTATAGTGATGAAGAGATAAATAAACAAAATTCATGTTCAAAGCATTTTATATTCAATAACCTAAGTATATATGATCCTAAAATGTATAATTATAATAACTGGTATAAATGTAGCCCCAAGTATGTACTTATATCAAGGCTTTTCACATATAACATGATAAAACTACTCCATGATATTTCTGTAAAACATTTTGAGCTCAGCAACAAGTTTACATTAATCATTATAAAATATATTATTTAATGGAAATACTACTACTCTTGTTTACAATAGCTTTCTAGGCAAGTATCAGTGGCAATGTTCTGTAAAGTCGACTACAACTGATTCCCGCCATCCGAAGAAGAAATAGCCTGTTGCTGAACCGAGGACGACAGCAGTACACAACCACACATTGTATGTCATAAACACCAACATCAGCATATAGCTCACTAACACTTGAACACCATGTAGAACAGTCTGCCATACATGTGCAGAGCTCATCATGGTAGGTCTGAAAATTAAAAAATCATATGTGATCGACAAAACTGGCACAATAGTAGATAGGTACTCTCTTTGAACAGCCTTAGTGGGTAAGCAAACAACCTACAGGTGATCGCGTTCAAGTTATATGATCTTGTGCTTCTAAGGATCGAAACACTTTTGATAGAGGAAGGACGCGGAATCGCGAATGCATGCTCGCCACACGCACAACCTTTCGCTTCTAGTAGCTTGTAGCTCCTAGCGTTTTTTTTTCATCAGCGTAACTGCTTTCCATCAGGCTGGCCGTATCCTTGTTTGCCATAAATTAAGCTCAATTTCAAATCGAGGGTCGTTTAGGAAATTTTGAATAGTAACTGCAAATAGGGATTGCAAACCAGATCCGGTAATCTAGCGGATCCGGCATCATTTGACGTTGTTTGGAAGCAGTATCAATATACCGGATGGATATGTAGAAGAGCAAAAAAACTATCGATCTTTCTTGGCATTATAATCAATAAAATTATTACTAATTAAGGTGATTGAAACTCTAAGAAACATGTTTTTTTTTACATTAAAAGCCTCAAAACTGCGTCCAACGTTCAATTTAAAGAAATATACTTAAATATCTTTTTTTATAAAAACAGTTATATGAACTATGGTAACCTAACTCTGCGGTTGAATATGACGCCGGATTGCAATCCCTAATTGCAAAATACTTACATATTTCTTTCGAGGGCATGTGCAGCTGGCCTTAACAAATAAAAAAGTAATGTTAATAAATAGGTAAATACATACACATAGCACATAAATGAGTACATACACATAATTATAACTAAACACATTCAAAATAAAATACTTCAATTGGGTATTTGACTACTATCAAAATAAAATATTTTAAAATAACCAGGTAAAAATATGTCATAAAGTGTTCTAAAAAATATGTTCATTTATTAATTTAATGTGTTACTTATTTTATAATCATAAAGAGAAACATTGAAAGTAAATAATTTGACCATAGAAAACGTGACGTCATAATTATGCTAGCATTCCATACAAATTTGTTCAGAGCGGCTCGTTTTTGACGTTTCTTAAAAAGAGGCTTTAGTCAAATACCCTATTGCATACATTTTCATTGCAGGTCGTGCGCTGGTAAGCGTCACGCTAGCCTATAACAGTATCAGTGCCACCAAAAACCTTTTCTGGCAAAGATCTGTAAGTATGTCCAAACAAATTCAATCATTTGCGCAGTAATTACACCTGCTACAGTGACTTTCAACCAAAACACAGTAATGTGTTAACATCACTATTTCACGGAAGAATACCCACTAAGAGGGCCTAAGCCTTATCTTCATAAACAAAAAAAAACAGTAAATCCATTTTGAACCTAAGTTTTTGATCAATCTCATGATTAACTTTTTCCAATTTAACAACTTTAAAATTGTACACGCTTCATAACATAATTAGCATGTCATGTATTCTAGTCATGCATGTAATTGTACTTTTAACTGTGTCATGGTTTAATATTTTTAGAAACGCCGTTATACTTATGTAATTTAGCATAACATGGTCGATATTTATTTTTTAACGAGAGTGAATATTCCTTTTAGGGTCCCGTACCTCAAAGAGAAAAACGGAACCCTTAGTTGTCTGTCCGTCCGTCTGTCAAGAAGTCTGAAACTTTATCTCGAGAACGCATGGAGGTATATAGTTGGAACTAAAACCATATCTACAGTCTCTTGAAGATGTGAATAAGTCCAAACATTTAAATAAACGCAAAAAAAAGGTACGGCCAATTAATGCCGCAAAAAACGTACATATATTTTGACACTCTCATGGGACAAATTTGTACAGAACCCTCGGTGGGCGAGTCCCACCTATCCTATGTTCTATTGGACCTATTTTTTTTTTAAATTTTACATTGACGTTTTCTAACATAACAGGAAGGGAAATAAATAAATCCTGCAAGTTAATTGTCATAATGGTACTTATAATATAGATACTGGTAAGCAGATATGTTACCGATTTTTAAATGTTAATTATGTTACTGATTAGGTAGGTACATGATATAATTATCTGTGATTCAGACTTATATTTGTGTACACGACTAATACGAGTATAGCTTGCATAGGTACTAATTATTACCGTAGTACTACTAAGTACTTGTTCTGTGCTGATATAACAATAAGCGATTGAGTTGATTTGTTTTAATAAGCCAGTTAATCTCTGAAGCTATAATTTCAATGAAATTTTATATAGGTACAGTAATTTTGAAGAGTCTAGGCGTTTTATTTAGGTACCACATTAATCAACATCCACGTGAGTGGAACTGTGGAGAACAAGATTTAATAAAGTCAATTTTGAAAAAAAAAAAAACAAACAAAACACACTTTATTACTTATAACACCATATATTGTATCGTCGCTAATAAGTAATTCTGGAAAGTAATAAGATAAATACAGTGAAATAAAATAAAGCGGTGTTTTTAATAAACTGATAATAACAATACAATAATTTTATTAGTTAAGATATGGTATGTATAAACTTATCATAAAAATCTAATTATTGGAAATATGTTACTACGAAACTATCTTTGGCATATATTCTTAATCGAATCAGGCCTTCATGACTTGCCTGTACCTACCGTGATTATAAGCACCTAAATACATCAAATTGTAGGAATTAAAACAGTATTACATGCATTATGTGTAACCAGTAAATTACCTCAACATCAAAGTTCAAATTTCTGTTCTGTGATGGAATGAAATCAATAATATTATTATCCTGAATGCATTAGGTTAGGTGTATAGAGAATAATGATCGATTAGTCATATTTATTGAAAATCAAAGATTTCCGTTAGGCTCTATATCCATTGACGAGAATTCTTTAAATATTATGTAGTATATTGACTTTCAACTTCTACTACATACCTACTTTAATCACAGTCAATGGGCTAGTTTCCAACTAGTCAAGGCAGAACCTTTTTAAGAAAAATGAAATGAAAAGAAAATGTCAAAACGTAATCCAGTTTTATGGAGATCTAAGACTATGACGTCACTATTTTTTCTAGTCAAATCAAATGTACCTATATATAAATATGATTAATGATAAAAAAATGTTTTAGACAAAATTTAATAAAGAATTAATCGTTGGTAGTTTAAATTCCTAGTTTAAATTGCTAGTTTTATTTACTAATTAGTCTTTTGGATTTTTTTGTTTACCTAGGAAACTAGCCTACTTGCATGATTCTGCTTTTAAATGGTCAACGCCGTTTGTACAAAGAGAAGAGTAAAAATCATAATTTACAGACATAAAGTACGCTCAACCCACGACCTCCAGGTTACAGTCAGGGTCACTAACCACTAGACCAATAGGCCGGTCACTGTTCGTTACGTAAGTAGAGATATTCGTAGAAGGCTTAAGAATTCGGAGGAATTTCAGCGTCGCCATGCTATGTAACATTAAAATAATCTGCTTCGATTCCGCGTCAATGTAAATTGAGCTTCAGTTGGCTGTAGGTATGCTATTACTTTCCAGAATTTTAACTTCAATAGCACTACATCTTAAGCAATACAGTAAATAGTAAGTACAGGTACCTATGTATTTTTTCATTTTCCCACTGAAACTTTTTTTTATTTTACCTACTTTTCAAAAATAAAAAATCAATTTTATTTTTTATCAGTTTAGACCTAAATTGTCAATTTTTCATTAGTTTTAATTTGGTTAATCAACGCACATTTTAAAGAGTTTAGTTGTAAGTGAGGTACCTAAGTTATCTAAATGGATACGAATGAAAACAATTTTACTAATATTTACCCCACTTTAGGGAAGGGTTTTTTTTAGCGCGTATCTTGTATGTATGTAATATTCTTTATTATTATAACAACATCGCTTTATCCTAACTTAATTTGTCTCATTAAAGTTGTCTAGGTACCGAGAAATATACCTAATACCCTACCTATTTTTACTCGTATTCGTTTTATTTATTACTTTCTATTATTCGTTTTACATCTAACAGACATACATAAAGTGACACTAGGCTGCTACATACAATATATAAAATACATAATTATGTAATAAACTACTAGACCCCAACAGGAAATCTACTTAACCAATTCATACTCATTACAAACTTTCACTTTAGATTAGATAATATACACGTCGATGTTTATTGAAGCTTCATTTTAGTGATATCATATCACTTAACAAGTTATTAGTTATCTTTAAAATATATCTAAGTTTGACAGGCCACACGCGGCAAATCACAAAATAAGGAGAGTAAACATATGGCTCAATGCCCGATTAAGAGAGTAATTCAATGAAGTTCATTGTGTTCACATAACGACCTCCTTAGGAAACTAATAAATCGGAGAACCCTACCCGGATAGACTTTCTATTTTTTGCCACTAGAACCAACTATTACAGTGGCAGAGAACGGAACAATTGTCAATTTTAACATAGCAAACATATCTGCAATTCAAAACGAGAACAGTTCTTATTGTCATAAGGACGTAAAGCTAAGTTGAATCTTTATTTTTTTTTTAATATTTTCGATATTGAAACCTGAAACACTTCTAACCCTTGCGTGCACTAACTAAGACCTACATTTTAAAAATAAAGGACACCTCTCTGAGAGAGGGCATGGACTGTATTAAAACTGCATTTTTGAAATATAGAACAATTTGAAGTCGAAGACTCAGGAGTCGAACCCGAGACTTCCGTATGCCAATCCAGGGCTGGAATCGAACCATTTATCCTGTTACTTAAACTCAAATTCTTCTATACTTAATAAAGTGATTGGCAAGAAATGCATATTAAAATCGGCTGTGTGGTACCGGCTTAAGAATAGTACCACCCCATCTCTTCCCGTGGGTGTCGTCAAGGTGACTAAGGGATGTCACACCGGAGGACGGGCAGCAGCGTCCTCTGCGTACTTTAAAGCCTTACTGCGATCGCCAACCCGCTCGCCAAGCGTGGCGATTATGGCAATTACCCCCAGGATCTACATACCAGTAGGTTCTACTGGGGAGACCCGTGCCCAGCAGTGGGCCATCATATGGGTTGATATGTATGCATATTAAAATTACTATGGTATGGGCTGTAGTCTACCAAGTAGGCCTATTCCGTCTTTTTGGTTCTGGGACACGAATTTTTTGACCATGTCTTCCTACACCGATTTTGAACAGGATGCTTGCCTGGGTTTTTAGATTATCATTACACGTAAAAATATGCTGCACCAGTGCATCTATTTAATTTTGTAAATATATACTCACTGTATACATTGAGGCTCGTCTCGGGCACATAAATTTGACACTCCTTTATCTGGTGGCGCCACAGCACAGTATTGAAGCCCCGAATATGTTTTCCATAATAGATGTTTTCTGTAGTATTTAAGGCTGAAACAAAAATGGTTTCATCTTATACTCGTAAATTCGTTATTGATTTAAAATATGGAGAGAGTACGGAAGGAAAGTCTCATACAACGCGCGATCGAACAAGCGGTACGGAATATCGAGAATACGTGTCGTAAACGATGTCTTTGCGTATGTAAAAAAATAAATAATGTAACTTAAATTTATGCTGTAATTAAGGGCATATTACATTGTTTGTTGGAATATAGCCATAATACAGGTCTTTTATAACGTTTCTGTTGCTGGGCTTAGGACCCGGACTCGGACCTCCCGTTTGAAAGAGAGAACGGGTGTAATCCATTACGTCAGGGCTAATTTGAATTGCTGGAAATCAGAATTTTATCACACCGTGATTGTAATAACGGGTGTTTGCGTTGAATTTTTCAACACCAAATTGTCATAACAAGGAAGAAAGAGCTGCTGGACTCTGGAGAGATGGTAAAAAGCAAATGTCAATACTTAAAAAACGGAAATATTTACAGAATGATATCACTATACATCACTATCATTCTTAGCCACCGCTTGTGTCTGTTCGCTTTGAGTTTTTGTCCATATATTTTGAGCATTAGAGTAGTAGAGCAGTATAGACAGGTCCTGTGTCGCGGATATATCACGGACTCTCTCCCATACGCGGTACAGCAGTTTCTGGATCACACAAAAAAGTGCAAACCAGACGAAATCTTCATTCATTCATTATCCATTAAAGGAACACAGGGCGGTAGTAGAGCGGACATTCTGGGCGCTAAATGTTGAGGGGGAGGTCAAAATACCTACCCACTGTGAAAAACAATTTCTAACAAATATAATTAACTATTTTTGCGACAGACAATTGTCCTTTTGAGACTTTCTTTTTTAAAAATATTTATGTAAATAAAATAAACTTATGAAATAAGTGAGTAGAGTTATTAAAAAGTATCTTACCCTTCATATAGTAAAGCCATAATGAAAATTGCAAAGAATGATCCAATAAACTTTCCAACATCAGTCACATGCCACCAAGAGAATAATATATATTCTATATAACCCCCATGAAACTACAAGTAAAACAACAATATATTAGTTTGACTTATCCATTTCTGTGTACAAAGATAAAACGAAAAAATTTAAAAAGAATAATTATAGTATTCAACAATGTCATACCAAAGACTTAGTAGAATGCTACAAGTGATCTGATTACTTACAGTCATAGACATATTGCCCATGTGTCCCGTATGGCCACTGGCAAGATGCTGAGTATGTTCTGAACCCGCATGCATATCTGAATGGTGTAGGTCTTGGTTTGCCATGTTGCTTATATTCTGATAAAAAGACTAAAAATTAAAAATAAGAACAGAGATTACTGTTATATAATAATATTTTTTAATATATATTATTGAACTATCTTCCATGATTATGAAAGGCTTTGCTTCAAACCTCCATGCTGGATAGATAAAGGTGCTGTTGATCTGATACATTTCCTGAGTTACTTTCGATTGGCTATATTCTTATTATTATTACTAGTGATAGACAATGAGTATTGAAATATCCACAGCTAAACATTATTGTTCATGTAGAAATCAAAGCAACTTATTACTTTCATTATCAATGAGTGGATTAAATATTTGGTGGTTTGAAAACCAATGATACTTACGTAGTTGAATGAATGGTTTCCATGCATATTATGTGAACTATGATTATGCGAAGGGGGCATTTCCATATGCGTGTGACTGTGCATGTGTTCCATATTTGTTTCCACTGCTTTATTCCCTAAAGAAAATTAAATTAGTTAAGTTTGTGAACAACTGAAACACATACACCATTGAATATATTTAGTAATCATTTAAAAAGATAACTTATACATCACTAGCTTTTGTCCGCGGCTTCGCCCGTGTAGATGTCGGCTATCATGATAAAAATCCTTTGTCCTTTCCCGGGACACAAACTAAACCACAATTAATCTAAATCGGTTCAGCAGTCTAAGAGTGAAAACGTAACAGACAGACAGAATAACTTTCATATTTATAATAGTAGTTTAGATTATTTTATAGGTCTTTGCATTCAAACAATTTACCATTTTAGGTAGTTTTTCATAAAACAATCATAAATGTCAACTGAATAGGCAATGTTGTATAATATCATTATAAATGCCTTTTACATGGTATATCAAGAAACATATCAAATCAGTTAATTAATCTTGACAACACTGTTTTAAGTAGGTACAACCAATTGATTGCAAAGAATTCATGCCAGTACTTTCACTTTCCCTTGTTCACTATATCAACCAGATCTTATTATTTTTTAAATGCTGGTCAACAGTGAATTGACCAATGAGCCAAAGATTAGTGGACAAAATATTGGAGTGAGTGAAAGTTATTAGAGATAATCAAAGTCAAATTGGGAAAAGATAAAAAACTAAAACAGAGTGGGATAGGGTATTTATGTTAAGTATATTAAAGGGAAATGAAAAATGTAACAAAATTATTTCAAAATTTGCAGGGAGATAGATAGTAAGGCAACCTAAAGAAGGTGGCTGAGAGGGACTGGATATGGAAGACACAGGACCAGGTATCTTGGTGCAAATTGTGGACCAATAGGAGCGGAGCACCAATGAAAAATGTTGCAAAAAAGGGGAAAATGTATGCAGACGAAGTTGCGCAGGTCTGCTAGTTACATTATAAAAATAGAACGAAAGACAAAACATTTGCTAGTTAAAATGCTGTTGCTAAAGTATTATGAATAGACCATTGGTAATAAATAAAATATTTTTCTTGGACAAAACAATTTACAGACAACATGCATTACTTTTGATGGCACATTATTTATGTAAGTAAATATATCATACATGAAAATATCCAAATGAGTTGTATAAACAGCTGCTAAAGTGTTATAAAATAAGTGCTGCCATACTACTGCATAGTTTATAAAACAGAGAACCAGTAACATATAACAACAGTTTGGCTATGACACAGTTTAGTTTGTTGCTAATCCCAAAACAGATAGACAAGAGATTGATAGACTTGCTCAATAGTAAATGAAATACAAATACAGATCATTGTTGTTAGAACTCACACATTCATATAAATCGAACAATGGAATACACTAGAGATTACTACTTGTAACAATGCACTGGCAATAACTTATCTATGATAGCAAATAATGTAAACATGAAGTAATTATGCACAGCAAGATATTTAAACAATGTATGTAGGTATTATTTTATATTGTAATTTTGAGTTCAATTTAGTAATTATATGAAATTGAATAATTTTTATATTTTTGATACTATTTTGGTACTTATTTCAATAGAAATAAGTGACTTTTAAGTACCTATTGGTACCAATCACTGGAAATTTATGAAAGCACAGCGACACTATCATTTAGGTTTGCGAAACATGCTATACATTAAGGGGAGCAATATGAGTTGTTTTATTAAACAAGGTCAAACAGTAATTACAAATGTGACTTCTGCATATTAAATAATAAACTGTGTATCAAAGTTTTTCTTACTTTTTTAAAAATATTAATAAGTATCAGCTTGTCTTCAAAGTCGTTTTAGATCAACAATAGTGACTGTACTGGGTACTGACGCTTTAATTTAAGTTGCCCAAGTGAAAGTAGATTGTAAAACTGGAGCACATTTATTATTCAAACAATGCACTAAGTATAAGATCTGTGAAACAATACGATTTCACTAAAATGCTATGCTAATATATATTCTTTAAATTATTAAATGATATAGGCACATTGGTGTATGTATATTTCAATAAATTATAGTGTATAGGTAGGTACATTAAAAAATAATATCAATATAACAAAAATATTCTATGCAAAAACAAAATTGTGAAAGAGGCAGTAGCATTCAGAAAAAATGATCAAAATCACGTAATATGTACCTCATTAAATATTGAACACAATAACTTACATGAACCATTAACATTTACATAATTATCACGGACACTTACTTGATAAAATAATATTTTAGTTGGCACTTTTTGGAAGGGGTTTCAAAATCCAAGAAGAAGCGACAGCACTAAATATTGAGTTTTTGTACAAATAAACAAATAAATTTAAGTCATTTCTTGCCGTTGTATTTTCAGATTACTTCAGCTCGTTATCGCAAATTTAATCGAATGCGAATCAAGGCAAGGCGAGCGAAAGCGCCAGCTGTCGTTTAGGTGTTTCCAACATATTACTTTTATTTACCAATGTACATTGCTACAAAGCAGTGACAAACTGGCAGCAAGCGATCCCTTTCTTATACACATAGCCCGTACAAATAAGCATTTTTTGCGGAAAAATATTTAATGCCTTAGGTCAATATTTTTTAGTTTTCTTGATAAGAAAAACCTCTAATATATGGAAAATTATTTATCATGGCTACACTGCACCGTGTACCCATTCTGTCACACATTGACATTAACATAGTCACATAAGTCAAAACTGTCAATTTTCAATTTGAAGTTTAATGTCATGTTTGCATAAAGTTGGCGGACTACATTGTACCGTTGGCGGGTAACAATAACCAGTTCATCTTCGGCCTGACATTACTGGCGATTTCATTCAATGAGCACTTAAAAATCATAATAATCATAATAATGCATCTACTGTGCCGCAGGCGGCTTAAATTCAAGAGCAAAGAGTACAAGTGCTACTGGGTAGTTCGCCAAAACTGCCGAATTTCGATGGCACAATATTTTTGTCTGAATTTCTATCGAACAAACACTATTGCCAATAGTGTTTGTTCGATAGAAGAACTTATAGTAAAAGCTTCCAAAAAAGGGTGCGTGGGTGAGTGGGTCTTGAAACTTTGTCAAGACAAGGAAATTAGAAAGTGCACAAGGAAATATATTTCTATTGCAAGAAAATTAAAAATCTGCCATGGAAATTAAAAATTGATAAATAACTGTCAGTTTGAATGACCACTCGTAATGATTTTAATTAACTACTACTATACTACAGCAGTACACAGTACAATCGAGTTGTACAAACTATACTTGGTCCGTAGGTATCGTATGAAAACTTATACGGGGATATGACAGTACGATAAATCAATATCAAAAAGAACTAGGTCTACCAACCTTACAAACCAAGTTAAAGAGTGTTTAGTAGATTGTTATTGTTTTTTTTATCAGGCGTTATTTTTCTTATATTAAAATACCCTCGGTGGATGCTTTAGGTTTAAAGTTACATACTACTCGGCAACTCTATTAAGTCATTTCGCGCCCCCCGCTTCCTCATACGTATAGTTTTCAACAATACGGATTACGCGCGCGACGGCTAGAGGCGCTGCGTGTTTCTTCCCTACGAGCATATCGGTGCCCACCGTGAAAGAGAAAAGCATATTGTCGTCCCTCTCTATCCCACACATGCTGGACTCTTTTTTTTGTGGTGTTGCCGGCTCACTCGCCTGTCAGCCTTCAGATTGTGTGCGATTAGCGAATTTAACACACAACTTGGCTTCAAAACATTGGATACCGTTTCTGTTTTAACTTGTGACTTGCCTGTGACAAGGGACTTGGTTTGTGTTGTGACGTGAAGCAACTTTTGCTGGCTACAATATCATAAAGACCATGTATTATTTGCCGCAGAAATACACAGTTTGTTGTAGCTACGTCATGTCTGTATTGTGGTTCACGGCGTGGGCTAGACATCAACAAAACTTAAGTCCTTCAGCTCAATTTAATAATAATAATAATAATAATATCTTGGGACAACTCACACAACGCTATCTGATCCCAAACTAAGCAGAGCTTGTACTATGGAAACCAGACAACTGATAAACATACTTATATATTTCTAAATACATACATATAATAGATAAATAACACCCAGACACAGAATAAACCATCGTGCTCATCACAATGTTTTATCCTGGGTGGGGATCGAACCCACGACCTCTTGCGTAGCAGTCGGATACACTCCCACCGCGCCACAGAGGCAGTCAATAGAACATGATGCAGAAAGTACGAGTAGTTATGATGAATATATATTTGTATTTATCTTTAAGAATTTACGAGGATGTAATTGTTAATGATATTGTAAATAAAGATTTTTGTAAAACTCTGGTTTTACAAAAATTATGATAAAGAAATTATACAACCATAAAAATCAAAACCAAAGCTATTTCTTGTTGTACTTCTGAGTATAAAAAGAAGTAGTTTTAGTTTTGATTTTTATGGTTGTTTATGAATATTCCAAAGTACAGTTTAGAAGTTTGAAAGGGGTTGAATAATACAATAATAAGTAGTTTTTATTCTAACTACAGACATGCAATTACTTTTGATAGAAGAGTAATGCGGAATTGTGAATTATAGAATACTAGCTTTCGATCGCGGCTCCGCCCGCGTGGATGTCGGTTGTCGCGATAAGAACTATCCTACGTCCTTCCCCGGGACTAAAACTATATCCATTCCAAATTTCACATAATTCGGTTTAGCTGTTTGAGCGTGAAAGCGTAACAGACAGACAGACATAAAAAGTTACTTTCACATTTTTATAATATTAGTATGAATAGTATAGATATAATTATGTATAATATGTAATTACGTCTCGGTGGCGTGGCGTGAGCGTATGCGACCACTGCAAAGAGGTCGTGGGTTTGATTCACACACAGGACACCACTTTGTGTCCGTGATTGATTTATAAGTTTGTAAAGTTCGCCGTGACACAGGGCTTGCTGTGTATTGTCTTTTAAAAAAAACATAAGGATATTCGCTTTATGTAATATGTGTCGCTATAAGTATAAATAATGTTTTAATTTTTGTAATGCATAAACGTAATTACTTTCAAAAATGTGGGTCGGAAATTCAAATTTGCAAAACGCATCACGATTGGTCGAACGTTACTTGACATGACACGTTCTGTCGTTTAACGGTGTCGATATTTTGTATTGTGCTACGATTATTACAGAGAAAAATATTTTTGAAGTGAAAACTTCTTTAGCATCGGTGTGTACTTTTTTTGGTATGGCTAAAAAATGTTAAACTCGCGTCAGGATCACGTGACCCTGATCAGAATACAAAGGTAAATTTCGCCACCATCTACAATGGGGTAGATAGTGGCGAAATTTACCTTCGTATTCTAATGATATTGTAGCAGTTTTTCATTGCTCTCCCTCCGTCTTACAAATTTTCGATGATAAATTATAGCTTAGGTGGGAAATCGGGCGGTCCAGAAACCAGAAGACCCTAGTTTGAGTCCGAGTAACGATTATTTTTTTCAATTTTATATTTAAATTTTTGATTTTGGTTTCTTGATTTGTGACTTAATATGTCATATTTTTTTATTATTATGTCAGTAAGATCGAAAAATGCTATTTCAAATTTTATCAGACTTATAATATTTTTGTTCTTTTATGTTATAACGGCTAATTTCTGCCAGTGTCTAGTTTGAGCGCCTATGCACAAAGTCTCGTTCATAATCAATTAACACAAACCTATTCAAATAATTTTTACAAGTTAAACTCGGAGCTGTAAAAATAATAGCCAGTCAATTTGCCGCCATTTTTACAACTCTGAAATATTTTGTGTTCAATTCGATTCGATTGTATTTAACCCATTGACGCATAGACCAGGTCTATGCATCAATGGTTTCCTGTGCCATCCCTTTCAATTAAAAAAGTAAAAAATGCAAAGCGAGAAAGAGAGAAAAACCTCGTGCGGCCTGTGACAGTTAATGTCCACAAAGTAGCGTTGTCTCTTTCTAGAGAGTGGTCAATTTTGTGAGGTTATGGCGCAGTCCTGGTCTCTACGTCAATGATTTATCCACACAATGTGTGGATAAATCATTGACGTAGAGACCAGGACATGATAGTACTTAGAAACCACTGACGTAGAGACCAGGACTACGCCATCCCTTTCAAATAAAAAGTAAAAAAAAAATTTAAAGCAAAGTGCTACAGAGAGAAAATCTCAAACAAACAAACAGTTATTGTCCACAAAGTAATATTACAGCCTCCTAGCACTAACAGTCTCTGAGCAAAAGTGCGGACGGACGGACATGGTGAAACTATAAGGTTCCGTTTTGCCATTTTGGCTACGGAACCCTAAAAAAGATAGCGTTGTGTGAGGTGTCCCAAGATATTATTATTTTGTTTATTTTTTAACTTTTGCTTTCGCAGAGGTAGTTTACATTACATGCGAACCTATGCCAAGCGTGACACGTATAAGCTAATATTACATTTTAAACCGAAATTTCTGACAAAATAAATTCACCAACTTGAGTCTTTTTTCCAATATTTTTCTATATATTTATAATTGAATTCTTCAAAAACCTTTTGATTTTTTTGGTTTGATTTAAACCTGTTGGTTTTATAAGCATACAGATTTGCACTGTTTTTAAGTTAATAATGAGAGATGAAAGGGGATACAGATTTTTGCAGATTCTACCATTTTACCTACAGATATAAGGTTATGGTTAAGATATAAGGTTATGGTTATGATTATGAATATATTATAGAATTGTGTAAGCCGGTCAGGCAGATTTATGGAGAACTTACATTTTTACTATCTTAAGACCATTATGTACCCTAAATCACACAAATAAATATGATTTGATTTGATTTGGTTAAGTGCATCTGGCAACACTGCGCTTAGTTTTAAGCCGCATTTACACAATCTTGTTCGCGATATAATAATCGACGAAACATATAAGAGTGCCGTCGCGAGCTACTGTTCACACTTGGTTCACACAATCCGCGGGGTAAATTATTTTGACATTCGCACACGAACAAGGAGTATGTTAAAATAATGACAACATGCGCACCACAGGCCACTAATGAGTTATTATTTAATTTCAAGTTGCTGACTGGTTCCATGCATAAGAGGCGTCCAAACAGGCCATTTTTTACTGTGGCCAGCAGTACTCTCCATTATTGATTTTTGGTTGCCGGATGATCGCTGAGCGATCTATTTTCCGCAATGTTGCCCGGCCAATTTTGTTGTTGGTTCAATCGCCCTCTATTTTATTGTTGCCAGGTCGTGTAGCCCGTATAAGTGACTGGATCATGGGCCATACAATTAGTTGCCAATAGTGCCGCCACAATTTGCTGTAAAAAATGGCCCGTTTAAACGAGCTTTATATAACTTTTGTCTGTGATTGAGATGTTTGTGCAGAAGAAATAGAAAAAGTTTATAGATAATCTGATTTGAAAGAGGCTAAATAAAGGGTACAGACTGATAAAAAAAAGTATCATTTAAATCATTTTTTTTAAAGTATTTTTGGTGCTTTGTTTCATTGTTTTTAAAAGAATTGTACGACTCCAAATTTTTAAATCTAAGTTTACATAGATCAGTAAATATTCTGTAAAAAAGAGTATTTTAGCGTACTTTAACAATGTTAAAGATTGTAGAGTACGCCTACATGTTATAGAGGACAACACTCTATTTTAGAGTACGGTTGGCAACCCTATTTCCAAATGAGCTCTTCCTTTTGTTATCGATAAAAATATTCTAAAATTCGCAGTTCACTACATTCCATTATGTCTACACACGTCCACACGTCATATTGGTTTGGGCTATTTTACACAACATGCTGTTTGGTTTGGGCGCTAGCTGTCAATTAAATGCAGGCGATGTGTAAAGAGAAAGATTACAGTTTATGCGACTCTAAAATTACTTACAAAAACGATTATTTATGTTTCATTTAAATACTAACAAAGTTTTAATTCAACAATATAAAAATACCATTTATATTTATGAGTTCATAAAAGTTTAAATTTAGAACAGTTACAGTTAATACTAAAGAAACTTTGAAAAACAATTTCCTTACGAAAATAATCACAAAAAACATGAGTTAGTAATACTAATTAAGGCAATGTAATGCGTAATCGCATCTTTTAGTTACCGCCCCCGCCCTCCGCTTCCTGTCACCATTTACTTCCAAAAAATGCATCTGCGCAACCATTGTTCGTGCCCTTTAATACGCGTAAAAACCGCTACCAACGCGATCGCGTGAATCGCGAGGCGTTGCACGGAGCGGATAGCGAGCGCACTGTTTGCTTAAGTATATTTTTGGTCTTACACAGTTCAGAGCAAGTACAGAGGATATGCGTGTTGTTTGAATGTGTAAATACGGCATTAGAGAAAGAATTCGAGCAAGCCAAAGAGCATATCAAACCATGAGCAAACGATCGTGTTGCCAGATGTCCAGATGTCCAAGAATGTTCCACCAACTTTTTTCAAAATTCCCCCGAAAATAAAATTCTTAAAAAGAATATAACTAAACTCAACGCTCGCTCGCTGGTGAAATTGAGGAATTAACTAATAATGGATTTTAAGCGAAAATAATTATGGTATTTTGGTACTAAAAAACCTTCAAAATGTCCCTCCAATCGGTCAACAGTGGACGTACCTTCGATGCTGAATAACTGCTGATTAACTTTCGTTGGCGTTCATTGGGCTTGGGCCAATGTGTACGCGACAAACGAAGGCCAACGAGCACGCGTGCAACCGTGCATCAGCCAACGCTACCTTCGTTGGCGTTCGTTGACTCGGTGTGTACGCGGCATAAAAATCACGAAAATTTCTAACAATAACTAGCTTTTGGAAATAGTCAAATAAATCTTAGTATGCTTGTAAAAAAAAGATTTTTAAAAAGATTTGTTACTTTTAGATAATTTTATTGATCTTTAATTTGCATTATAAAAGCAAAGCAAAATTTGATAACTTATATGTAACTAGCTTTCGCCCGCGACTCCGCCCGCGTGGATGTCGGTTATCGCGATAAAAACTATTCTATGTCCTTCCCCAAGACTCAAACTATCTCCATACCAAATTTCATCTAAATCGGTTCAGTAGTTTGAACGTGAAAGCGTAACAGACAGACAGACAGACAGACAGAGTTACTTTCACATTTATAATATTAGTATGGATTTACCTCCAGGGCTGGTTTGGTCCACTCTGTATAATATTTTTATTGAGTTCAAAGAAATTGCTTCATTGGAATTCCCGGTATAGCCAAGCGGTTTACTTACGAAATGCATGATTGGACCCGATCGGACTGAATATTATCAATGACTTCACGTTGTATTGTTCAAAACTTTGAATTACTTTATTAAAAATTGTTTGTGTAAAAGTCTGTTACGATGGTTGCGACAATAAAGACTTGACTCAAATTTAGATTCCCGTTAATTAAATGTATTTTAAGTCTTGCAACTCTGATTCATTGAATCAGCCAATTAAATTTTTTTATGTTCTACACTTGAGCAACATCGACATCCATACAAAATCTAAAGAAATTAGTACAGAGCTATCGTTATCAATCCTATGATTTCTATGGAATCCTGATAAATACATTTATGAGAAATTAAAATACACTCGTTTCCTACATTTTCGTATGCAGATTTTTTAGAATTTCTTTTCCAGTGCAAAATGAAAATTTAACTATGCCTAGAGACGCTCGTTATTCTTGGTCTTGTTTGGCCGCCATGTCTGAAGTTCGTTGTGTCTTCGGAGGTCGTGTTGTGCTACTCTTTAATGTTTATAGATTTCAGTGGTTTTAGTTAAAATAAGACAATGAATTTATACAATTATCAAATAATTATGATTTAGTTTCTTGTGTGGAGTGACCGTTAGACTGGAGCAAATCGATACATTTTGCGTTTGAAGAAGTTACTCTAACATCGTATTTTTAGTTCATCCGCCATATTGGCGTTAATATCTCTTCGTAAGTCTTTTTTCATAATTTTTAGCTTTACTGGTATTATTTTGAAGTAATTTTCATACTATTTTGTTGCCGTTTTCGTAGGGCTGCATAATACGTTAAAGTAGAGTGTGCATGTTGCTTGTATTGAGCAATATATCAACTTTTTGTTCATGGCCTCTTTATGGCAATTTTCTCCCATTTCTAGTCACTAGCGTTGAGATAATTTCGATGATTTCAAATCTATTATGATTCAGGTAATGACTACAATATTAGTCTTAACTTATTGTGTTAGAAACATTGTTTTGTAGATACTTACTTACTCGTTATATGTACCTGTTCATATTCTTATGAAAAGCAATAGTTATAAGGAACAAAGTTGTACTTACGTTAATTTGATACATATCTATATTATTTCAAATATATATTCGTGCCAAATCTGTTATTTTTTATTAATATTTCTACCTATGACCTGATACCTGTATATCATTGCAATACAAAGCTGAGCCTAAAGAATGTTCTAGACCAGTTATACACTCTCTTGAGCGTCATGCTGCTATGTATGTTGCTTATGAGTCATTTTGAAAGTATTTTTTTTAATGGTTTGCCATTACTAAGATGGTGATAGTAGTATTTTGATATAGAAATGCATGTCAAAATGGTTGATTCTTGGTTGCATTTGTTGTAAAACTCTCTGGTATATAGAAAGAGCAAATTATCAAAAATTTATGTTTTAAAGTAGGTTACACTCTCATCGACCACAAAATCACCAAACATTGTTCTTAGCAAACATACTTAACAGAATTTTTGAGAACATAAAAACTATTTATGTTGTTACCTGTTTCAATAATTTTCTAAGTTCACCTTGAATATAAAATATAGCTTACAACCTTGTTTAAAGGTATTCCATTGAATATTGGCAGGTATATTGGTTGTAAAATGATATGATACAAAATATAAACCAACAGACTGTTAATCAAATTCTTATTTATCTGCAAATATTTAAAACTTTCCCTGTAAGACATGATACAAAGCCCAGTCTTAAGACTCTTTCCTGAATTCTTTACAATAATTCAGCATTTAGGCATTATCCTACTACTTACATTAGTGATAATTATCACAACTGTAACATAACAAATAACGGTTATCTTTTAAAAATTACTCTCCAAGGCAATCCACTAACTATAATTCCTTCTGATGAGTGTTTGAGAAACAATAGTAATGTGCTTGACTTTTGAATTGACTAAACTCTTTCAACTTTCAGAACCTAAATCTCCCATAAAACTGAAATAGAAAGTTGAGGTTTAGACAACTGTTCTTACCGATGCATATTACCCGAATAACACTATGATTTATACATTTCAATGTTTCTTTGTAGTTTTTGATTTTGGCCCAATCACGAGGCTAAGTGTGGTTTTCTAGTTAGCCCAGGTAAAATTAACTAACTATGTAATCATAATTTTTATAATTAATAACAATGGGATGCATTAAGCACTATTGCAAAGCTATTGCACAATATTAGAATCATTATTACTCATTATTTAGTGAATTGTAGATCAGTTGGTTTTGACCAGTGAGTGTATCTGGTTGTGGACTGTATAATACAGGAATAATTCTGTCTAAATGTGTAGAAAGAAATATGTGTAATATTTTTTTAACAATGGCACATTAGTTTCTTCTATATTTGATTTAATATAGTCAGGATGTAGACAACCTACTGTCTTTCACTTGAACTTGACATCTTGTTATACTTGATCAGTATACAACATGTTTCATTCATGAAATTACAATGTATGAGTGCTTTGCATGAAAAATATCTTCTGTGATAGTTTTTTTTTATATGCAGTAGTTACTATTCTTATTTGTTATTATACATAAAACCAATTCAAGATGTAAATTTAAGTAACATAGACACAGTCTACATATCAATAAATCTTTGATAAGTTTCCTTGTCACGGTTTTAGTCTAGTGAACTAACCAAAACTTCATCAACAATATTCTAATAAATTATATTACAGATTTGATAAGCGACCCCATTTTAAATTATTATTAGATTATCCAAAACAGGACAACTCTGCTCAAAATATAACAATTCCTTTTCATTCACAACAAAATGTTTGAATTTTGATATGATATGATTTTAGAATAATGCATGCTATAGTTGTGTTCATTCCTAAAATTAGGTAATTCTCAAGTGTAAAGGAGTTTTCATATTCCAGAATAGTCAAAATATGGTTTGTTATTGTTACAGATTTAGAAGACTCTGCATTGATAAGAGCCTTTGGTGCTTCAATTTTCATATATCCCTATCCTGCTATCCGATGCAAGGTAATAACTTTATATGACTCCTGCAAGCAAAAATGCAGTATAATGCAACAACCCTTAAAACAAAAACTTAGATGCTATATATTTGAAGATATTGTGTAATATGCATGTTGTGTTATGGGGATTTTACATAATACTATATATTTCTTTCAGGTAGGATATTTATTTGTCTATATGGGATGACCTGCTTCTAGGTGCATAGGCACCAACATATTTATATTATGATAGAGTGGTTTAGTGTTATAAGAGGATATAGCTGATGCCTCTTAGTCAGAAATTGGATGAGCCTCTTGTTACAATTGAGGTGAGAGTTCATTGGTGGATGTACTTTATGTTCTCATGCTTATATATAAATTACTACAGTAGTGGTGTCACTTGGCAGGTAGATTGCTGATTCCAGCACAATGCAGCAGGCAGTCGATCCTCTCGCGACCACCAGCACGGTAAGTTCTTTATTGTTAAGTCTCCTATTTAAAACAGACTGGTTAGTATTTTTGCCCCTTAATACAATGTATATTTTATGTTACTCAAACAGCCAACGGCGGAGCCAGTCAATGGCGCTCCGCCTGACGATTCGGCGCGTCGGCAGGGGAGGATGACGAACCAGCTGCAATTTCTACAAAAGAATGTAATGAAGGCAGTATGGAAACATCAGTTTGCTTGGCCTTTTCACCAACCCGTAGATGCAAAAAAATTGAACCTTCCTGTAAGTACCTACATATTAATCAATCTGACTTTAAATTGTCTATAAAAACAAGGAAATTGTTGTTACAACTTACCGTTTTATTTTTAGGACTACCATAAAATAATTAAGAAGCCTATGGATTTGGGCACAATAAAAAAGCGCCTCGAATCCAATTATTACTACTCAGCTCAGGAATGTATCCAAGATTTCAACACCATGTTTACCAACTGCTATGTTTACAACAAGCCGGGGGAGGATGTGGTGGTCATGGCACAAACCTTGGAGAAGTTATTTCTGAATAGGGTAAGCATTCATATGATTCATATAATTTGGTGGTGTATTAGTAGAAGCTTTAAAAAAAATGCAAGCAAATCAATACAAATTCTGTGCGTTCAGATTGCGCAGATGGATAAGGAAGAAAAGGAGATCGAGACGCCGTCTAAGGGTGCCAAAACTGCCGTGAAGAAACGCGGCACGGGCGGGACTCCGAGTGTAGGTGGCGGGCCCGCGACGCCCGCGCCGCCCGCGCGCCCCGTCGTGAAGGCGCTGCCGCCGCCGCCGCACCCCGCCGTCGTGGGCTCCACCAACACCACCACGACGCCCGCCATCACCACTCCCTCGGTCACGCCGCCCGCCACGCACACCGGCTTGCCGCAGCAGGTGAGAGCGGTAATGTATTTCAATATCAGTATTGTCTACAGCCCTTTTGGTTTAACTAGTTCTACCAGAAATTTGTTCCCCCAAAACATCATTATCTCGCATTAACAAAATGGCGGTAGTCGGACTCTCAATCGTGAGGTCGCGGGTTCGAATCCTAACCATTATACTACCGACGTGAACCCACTCATAACACAAGCCATTGAGCTTAGTTGTAGAGGCAATCCTGCAGGATTGCTAGTAATGTGGCACCCAGTTCCACATTGCTAGATTACGTAAATAATAATAATATTCATCACACATGGCGCCTAATAAATTGTTATAAAGAGAAGCTAACATTCTAGTGCCCAGTTTGTTACAAATTATTTGTATCTTTTCAGGTCGCCACACAACCGTCTAGTTTTCATGTGACCCAACCTGCGGCACCTCCTGTTACACCCATACCGGCAGTCACGTTATCGCAAACCCAGCCAGCTAAGGTGGATATTGCTCTTTATTTGAAGTTCTCGAACAAATTAGTGTTAGCAGTTTGCTAACCAAAACTTGTCTTTTATAGGTGAAAAAAGGCGTTAAGAGAAAAGCCGATACTACGACGCCCATGGGCAGTTCCTTTGAAGGCGGTTACACTACCCCTACCATTGAACAACAGAGTGGTCCTAAACCTGCGAAAATATCCACCAGAAGAGAAAGCGGACGCCAGAAAAAGGTATGCATATTGTTACGCATTTTTTATACTATTATCAGGTAAAATTTGATTAAACTCATAAAATTCTAAACTATTTGGTGTTACTTGTACAGGCAAACAGGACAGCTGATGACAGCTTCAAAATGGGTGGGTTATCTCCAAGTGGAGCAGGCGCTTCCCACCATTCGGCGATGACGCCACAGTTAGCTAAAAGTAAAGAAAAACTATCTGACGCATTAAAAAGCTGTAACGAAATTTTAAAGGAACTATTCTCTAAAAAACATTCAGTAAGTTTTTATTTTCTACATACATATTTATATATCGGTTTGTATTATGCACGATTTTATCTACATCACATCTATCTTCAGGGTTACGCGTGGCCGTTTTACAAACCTGTAGATGCCGAATTACTGGGACTTCATGACTATTTTGATATTATTAAAAAACCTATGGACCTCGGAACTGTAAAGCAGAAGATGGATAATAGAGCATATAAAACAGCGGCAGAATTTGCCGCTGATGTACGTCTAATATTTACAAATTGCTACAAATATAACCCCCCGGACCATGATGTTGTTGCAATGGCTCGGAAATTACAAGATGTCTTTGAAATGAGGTAAGTTATTCTAATTATTTTGTATGTTCTTAATTTATCTTTATTAGTTTATTATTTTTTCTGTCTTAAAATTATTCCACCAAGGTTCTCTCTAAAATTTTTAATACTTTGTTTATAGGTATGCCAAAATTCCTGATGAACCCGTTCACGTAGGAGCACCTCACATGGATAAAGGTAGCTCCGCGTCTAGTTCCGAATCAGGCTCAGAATCTGAGTCTGAATCAGACGATTCTGAGGAAGAGAGAAATAATAAAGTTAAGCTTTTAGAAAAAGAGTTACTCGCATTACAAGAAAAAATGAGGAAATTAGTAGAGGAATCCAATACTAAAAAGAAGGCTAAGAAGAAAATTAAAGAGAAGACTAATAAAAAGCAGTCAATATCAAACAATGCCGTGCCTAAAGCTAATGCAGCTACAACGTACGCGGCGAAGGCGAACAATATTGCAGAAACTTTAGGTATGTATAAAACACTAGCTGTCCCGCGCAACTTTGTATGCGTAATTTCTCCCCGTTTTTGAAACATTTCTCGTCGCTTGTCCGCTCCTATTAGTCGTAGCGCGATGTTATATAGTCTATAGCCTTCCTCGATAAATGGGCTATCCAACAAAAAAAGAATTTTTCAAATCAGACCAGTAGATCCTGAGATTAGCGCGTTTAAACAAACAAACAAACAAACTCTTCCGCTTTATAATATTAGTATAGATGTAAAATTAGAATTTTCAGTACAGTTGTCAAGTAAAACATCTGGGTCTGACATCACTGAATAGAGCAAAATAGGCTAGAAGTGCCTTTTGAGTTGGGCTGGTCCCTGTTGGGTTTAACATTGACTGACAGTGACGTGACGATAGCTTCCTCTGCAAAAAAAAAAATATTGATGCTCTGGAAAACCCAAAACAGAATTTCAATTTCTTGCATGGCCTTGGCATGATTGTTTCTAAATTATTCTCTATCCTGTGGTGTTTGTCATGCCCAAGTGCTACTTGGGTCGTAGTTATAGGTTCTTAAAATGTTATCATAAATTGATTAACACTTTACTAAAAAAATTACACACTAAATTTTAATTAGGTTTGCTAATCGCTGTGGAGTGCTACTCGACGCCATTCGTATTGTTTTTTTTTTGTGTGTAAAAAGAACATATGTACAATCAGTTGATTACCAGATATTGGGTAACTGATAGTTTGTTCATTTTACACTACTGCCCCAAAAAAAGAAGTGTAATGTTTTCAGGGTTTATGGTCTGTGTCCATATGTACAGATGACAGTTTCGCTCCAACAGTTATATTTTAACAAACAGTTAACGATAGATAAGTTAGAGATCGGCCGTTAGCGGGTTTGTGTTAGTTAAAAGGGTAGGAGAGTTTTATCTGAAATACAGAGGACAGAAGATAACTTTCATACAGTTGGATCAACATAACTCGGCTGGATAGAAGTTAGGTTCATATCACTTTCGCGCATGCCATAGAGATGCGACCCTAAAATTACTAACGAAAAACGATTAATCGATTAATAATATTAGCAAAATTTTAATTCATTAATATACTATTTATACGAGTAAAGTTTAAATCTAGTCTAATGAAAGTTTGCAAAACAATATCTTTACGAAAATAATCACAAAAAACATAAGTTAGTAATACTAATTATGACAATATAATGCGTAATCGCATCTCTTAATTCTCTTGGTTTAGTTACGGATATATTACTTGGTTTATACCAGTATGGTTTTTTCAAGTTTGAGGCAAGTTATCATATTGTCCTTTTTCAAAATCGTCATCCATATCTAATACTAGCTTTCGCCCGCGTTTCACCCACATTAAGATCATTCGATTTTACTTCCATAAAAACAAAGAGTTGATTTTCTTAAAACGCTGTAACACATGCTTTTTTTTATTTACAACCGAAAAGCCAAATACTATTTACAGCTCTAACTTCAAAATTGACGAATTTCATACAAACTTGCAATCCTTTTTTTACCCCCCTTAGTGGGTTGATTTTCCAACAATGCTGAAACATGTGACCCTTTATATTAAACCAAAAAGTCGAATATGAAATTTCACAGATCTAACTTCAAAACTGACAAGAGTTTCATACAAACTTGCAATCCCTATTTTACACCCTTACTTATTTCCAAGACTTCTTTCTTAAGATTCACTAAGACTTCAATTAGGTATTGTGGTCCAAAATGAGTGACAATGAACAAGTGACAAGAGATCGGGCCGCTGAGAGGCGGCTGATGACAGCTAATGACAGCTAATGAGCCCTAATGATGTTGTTTTATTTGTGTACAGCGAGCAGCGGTCCGCGAGGTAAGACGGGCAGCAAGCGCGGAGCGGCGGCGGGTGGCGCGGCGGCGGGCGGCGGCAAGGCGGGCGCGCGCGCCGCGCCCCCCGTTAAGAAGAAGAGCGCGCCGCCGCCCGCCGCGCCGCTGCCGCACCAGCCGCCGCACCCCGACACCGACGACGAGGACGTCGCCAAGCCTATGTCCTATGACGAGAAGAGGCAACTGTCGCTCGATATCAACAAGCTGCCCGGTAAGTATTATTTTACTTGCTCAAAATATCTTTCAGCTCTATTAAAGCCGCGCATGCTGTGAAATGTTTACTAACTAACCAAATTGTAGGGTTTTCACTGCATTGACGTGAACTAAATATAAAATAACAACGATCTTTCGCTCTTCTATTTATATAGGACAAAGTAACTTCGGAACTTGTAACATGCGTTATGAATTAGCCCAGAATAATTATATCTTGGGACAACTCCCACAACGCCATCTGATCCCACATGGCAACCATACAACTAAAAATAAACGTACTTAGATATTTCTAAATACATACATAATATCGTAGATAAATGACACCCAGGCACAGAATAAACCATCATGCTCATCACACAAATTTTATCTTGGGTGGGGATCATCTGGCTTAGAAATCAGGGTCACTAATCATTAGTCCAACAGGCCAGTCAAATCAATTTTAGCAATTTTCAACTTTAACCAAATAACAACCCTAATTTTAACACTTTTGACAGGCGTTGCTAGACAACTATTTCATTAAAGCTTAGTATAGTGTGTTTAATTCGTTTTTCAATCAATTAAACATTTGGGTTACTTTTTATATTTTTTCAACTTTTATAATAGTTGAAATAATTGGGTTAGAACAGTTCGTTTTATTCAATTATACAATTATGTATCATTATGTTGACGCTTGTATTCTTTCCTAACAGGTGATAAACTTGGCAAAGTTGTACACATCATACAAAGTAGAGAACCCTCGTTGCGAGACTCTAATCCAGATGAAATAGAAATTGATTTCGAAACATTGAAGCCGTCTACGCTACGAGAACTAGAAAATTATGTTGCGTCATGTCTTCGGAAAAAGACACGTAAGCCCTATTGTGAGTGGATCCAGCATTATTTACCTGTTCCTTGTTCCTATTTTTTCCTTTCCTACATTATGTATACCACTATGTTTCGACTGTAGTTAACAACTTGTGTGTGGCTAATATTATAAGAGCATATTGTCTTGTAGTTTTCAATTGTATCTGTCTTTTTGTTAAATGAAATTCTTCACTAAGTTGTAAATAGTTCACATATACACTGTGCACTGTTTGTCACTGACTACCCGCTACAAGACTCTTGACCATAAACAGTAGTAGTAAACCATAGTAATTTACCGTAACAATTATTAACTCAAGTAACCCTCCCGAATGCTCCAGAAGGTCTTCAGAAGATGTTCTTTTAAGTATGTAATTTTCTGTCAATACTTCTTCTATTACCTTGAGAGAGAAAGAGACTTACATCTTACCTTTGAGTTTTGGTTGAAAGTTTAGCCTTATCACAGATTTATTTTTCAAGTTGCTTAATTTCCTATTATAATCCTATTAACTAACCAATCCTATCCTCATCGGCAAATAATGTTGGTGAAACCAAATTATTACAATTATTTTGTAATGTAATTACTATTTTTTTAACTTTATTTTTCTTTCTGATAGATCGAAAAGTATCTGGCAAATCTAAAGATGAACAAATGGCAGAAAAGAAACAGGAATTAGAAAAAAGGCTGCAAGATGTATCAGGACAACTTGGAACAAATAAGAAACAGCAACAGAAAAAAGGTTTGTATTTTACAATATATTGTTTTATCAGCTTAGTAATAAAGCCATCAACTAAAATGCACTTTTTCCGCGATATTCTCAGAAACTACTTAAGCGATTTTGATGAGGTTTTCTCTATTCAAATGCATATTTTCTGGGAAGATTTTAGTGTATAAAACGTTGTCCTAGCTTATAAAACACCCGAGAAATAAACTAAAACATAGGAGTCAGCGAAATTTGCATTTGGTGATTTGCTTGATTTTTTTTGTACCTTGAAGGTGGTTCATGCATTTGCTATAATTCTAGTCATATTTACTCCATGTAAATGAATCTTGCTTGAGTTGGTAGTTTTCAAGGTTAAATAGGTTGTTTCAGTGAGACATTATTCAAATGCAACCTTTTTATTCTGTTCTGAATAAGTACTTTTGACGTATTTGATACCAAAACTGTTGTGCATACGGCTTTGTAAGAGGTTGTGGGTCTGATTTCCATACAAGATAAAGCTATGGTGTAAATATCTATAAATGTTAATTTCAAGTTTGGGTGTACTTTGTTTTCATTTATTTTTTAAAGATAACTAGTAATGTATGGTTGTTGTCTCACTTTAATTGCAATCCTATTGACCCCTCTAGCTAAGCTCAGTGGCTTGTGTTAGGAGTGGGTTCACGTCGGTAATATAATGGGTAGGATTCGGACCCGCAACCTCACGATTGTGATCCCGTTCCTAGTTGGTACGCTTGCTTCAAGCTAAAGGTCATGGTTCACCGCACAAACCCGGCATCGTCCCAACACCGCCTCTACTCGAGCAGTTACTATTCTTTGTATGGATTTGTATAGAATAACGTTCACCACATCAACTCCGTATCGGCACCTGATGGCCTCACTCGCGAGTGGAACACTCTGTGGTAACCCGTCTCGGCATTTTAACTCTCTCTCGGGTCGCAGGCGCTCGTCGTTCCTTGCCCGTCTCCTTCGTCCATTTATACCTAAATTCGAGTTTACGCGCCAAAATCAGATACGCAAACTTAGCTAGCTGGCGACATGTGACCTTACCTACTTGTACTTCGATTCGAACTTAATACAAAATGAGAGTTGGTAGGCTTTGCATTCGAAAATAAATTTATTAAATGAAAATACATATAATATTGTTTGGCTTAAGTATTTTATGACACACATTTAGGTTTGATTATGAACTTTTCATCGATTGGCGGCGCGGCGTCTTTATCAATTCAATTCATTTGTTCCATTAGGTGTTTTTGGTGGTTTTTGACCGCCCCCTTATAGTGAGACATAGTGTGATTTGGCTTGATGTTCTCCCCTCTCTCTTTAATCTCACGTGAGATGTTTAAAATGCATATTTTCAGTGTATGTCAATATAGTTATACAATATGCTCGCACGACAAAAGTAACAATGTCTAGTAATGATTTATTTTTGTTTCATGCTTAACAATCAATAAAAAACTACATAAAAATAACGACACATTGAAATTGTCTACTATACTCTCGTACTCTCGGTTTTCTATGGCACTATTCACGCGCTCGGAGCGAGCGGCCCGCTCGTTGCCGGCGAGCGGTCACCCCGCGGCAAGCATGCGACCTTCTTTTGTTCTGTGATGCGAGCAGCGGGTTATAACTCGCGAGCGAGGCGATCCGGTGCCGATACGAAGTTGATGTAGTGAGCGATAGGTTCTTCACATACTTAGGTTTCGTTTGACGGCGACCGGGGGTACCTGGCGCCGGATTGGAACCGGAACATGTGAAAAGGACCTTACTCTATACAAATCCATGCAAAGAATACTAACCGCTCGAGGCGAGGCGATGTTGGGACGATGCCGGGTTGATGCGGTGACCTATGACCTTTAGTGTCATAACCGCAGCTTAATGAGACCAGTTCCGATTCAGTATTTAAAATACAATTTTAACAGTATAGTGATGAACGTTGTTTGTCAACAGAGGGCTGTAAGGAGGCGTTGGGCGGCGGTATGTCGTCGTCGTCGAGTTCTTCCGACTCGTCCAACTCGTCGTCCAGCACCGACACCAGCTCATCGGACAGCAGTGACAGTGAAGCAGGTTAGATAACATTGCCGACGACTTACGTAATCGATACTATCATTTCGTTCACAGACAGACACAAAGTTAGCACTGAGTGGTACCATATTTGTACCATACTATGTAAATTACAGTTTTAGTAATAGATTTTAATGATACTTGCATTTAAATTAAGATGGATATTTCACTTTGTATGGATATGTTCAAAAGCTTGAGATATATAAATAGTTATATAGGTTGTTAGCAATTTTTTTCGTAACGTTTTCAAAGACGAACCTTGAAGTTTTTTACCTTTGCCAGTATTTTTTAACAATGTGACCGAGATAAAACACCCTTTTTTATTTAAAACTAAAATGCAATTATAACCGTTAAACTTAAATCTAGTCTGAAATTTGATGTCAGTGACAGAATGAATGACACAAGTATGACCATGGGAATTTTCGATGTTATCATCAATTGAGAAGTATGTTTATATGTGTAATTAATTGTATTAGTTTGAAGTTGTCTTTGTGAAATGACATTTTGTATGTTTATTTTATGGAGACAGATAGTTCCCTTTTATTTAAGTATATAGTATTTATTTATTAAAGACTCATCAATGAGAATTGAAAACATATTTTTTTTATTTTATTGGCAATGAGTAACGTGCATTGATATGGAGTATTATAGTAGGAATGTTGAAAAGGATGATGTGAATATACTATATTTTGTTTCTTTTATATTAGCCAATTTGCTTGAATAAAAGAATTAGAGCCATAGTGTGATTGTGTTAGCTAATTGTCTCGATGGATGGGGATTATAATTTTTTGGTGCTTAAAATTTGAATATTTATAAAATGACTGGGTTCAGGCACCACAACTATTAAAATAAATGTTAAATCCCCGTTATTACACTTTATAATTGTGTTATGTACGAGTATGAGTGAATACTATGAAAGTAGTTTTGAGAGTAAATATAATTTCCATTACTGTGATATTGGAGAGGGATACCACCTGAAGTTTGATTCAATGTGTATAAAACGAGTCCGTAGTCTGCTGCGCGAATAAGAAATGTTGGTAAAGGCACAAAACCGTTGTTAGTGAGGAGGAGAAGCCAGCTTTGGTGTTCACTGATACTATGATATTGGTGCCGGTAAGAGTAATTATTTGGTTTGCACTCATAAACCAATAGGAAAATACCTTTTCACATTAATATTTTTAACTATATCATGTCCTTAAATGCGATTTTATTTCATTTGCATCCTTAAAATATCGACACCTTTTTATGATTCTTATTGGAAAGTTCAGATCTCACGGTTACTAATTGCTTTTGAGTGTGAAGTTTAAACCCACATAATAATGATTGAGGCTTGGAAGCTTACTATAAGAAACAAGGATAGATAGTAGTGTCGGTACGTCCAGTGTTGCGAAGCGAAGAGGAGCACCGAGAGCAGCTGGCGAGTCAGCGCAGCACGTAGGGAGTAATGCAAACAATTGTGTAAGGACGGATACCTACTTAGCAAGCAAAATTAGCCCCATCATTGTCTCTGTTCTCATTTTGTTACAATGAGGATGTATGTTTGTGACATGTTGTAGTTAAAAAAATATTTTACTGAAAAGGTATGTTTTATTGGTTTAATGCTTGATACACTTTGATGCTTGCTCTCAAAATTTTACGCGACGTGTTGTTAAAATTGTCTATACTTATAATACAAAATAAAAAATACCTAAGGCTGGCCTCCTTCCTTCACAAATTGTTTGCATACTTTGTTTAAAATAATACCTTATGTCGAAGATATTTTTATATAGTAACTGATTTTGTCATGATCACTGGATTATTTCTTGTATCTATCAGCCTCTTGCCAGAATACTGTTACATCAGGCATATAAGCAATTATTTTGTATTGTATATTAGGTATAAAAGGAAGGCTTTAATTTGTAACTAGGCGTGGTTTTATGGTACTACTTCTTTGGCTTTTGACACCAAGAAAGTAATATTAATGATACCTGAATGTGAAGTACTTACGTGGATGTATTGCTTTAGATACACGAGCCAGTTTCAGTGTATCAAACAATATATTTTAGGAAATCAATGGAATATGTAAATGTTTGGGGTAACGTTTTTGGTAGTCTGATAGATATTAATGACAAAATTTTGGTTTCAATACAATATAATACAAAATTGTATCATGCTAATAAATAGGCTATGTAAAAACAAATATGCATTAATCAATAAATGTTTACTTGTATAAAACTCGAGCCTATAAATTGAATTGGAACAAAATATTGTTTTTTTATTTCTGTATATAATGTTTTTTACAATGAAATACATTTATGTAAAACACAGTCTTGAAGATTGGATTTCGTTTATGTCGTTTTAGTTATTTTTTATTCGCATGTTAATAATCAAGATTAAAGGCATATTTATTTATGTCTTTTTGTTTATACAATCCATATTCAGGAATTAAAAAAACGAATAATAAACTGCGCTTTTTTAATTTATAAATTTTTGATATGTTCCAAATGACAAGGTAACATTTTTCAAGTCTTGTATTTAATTATGGTCTGTAAGGGTCTAAATTAAAATGTATGTTCCACACTTGTCTAATTTTCAAATAGGCCTGATAGTGAACCAATAGTTAATGGGTGTAAATAAATTATTAATAACGCATACATCACATTTTACGATTGACTTCGTAGGTAAAATGTTGATCATTTTACTTTATATTTATGTTTTATTGTCACTTTATTTAGAACTTTTTACACTATGCATATGTACTATACATTTTATTTTAGATTATATTATTCAGATTGAGTACTTCTATTCAATCATACTAGAACAATTAGCGTTATAAATTTCGTTTGAATTATCTGAGGCAGGGATAGCTTCCAAGTATGATCACTCTAACCAATAGTCCAACTTACATAGTATATATTTTTATCAAGTACAATTGCAGGTTGCTTCAAAAGATCTATTATATAAGTTAGTATGTAGTAAACATAATATTTTATCTAGAAGTCCTTCCTTTACGAGGGAAATGAACAAAGAAGTTAATTGTATACATTACAGTAATATTATCAGAACATAACAGAGATTATCTGTAAAGACTTGGTAATCATAATATGCTTCTACTTAGGAGCCTGTTGAAAGGACTGATAAATCTCATTGTTATAGTCTGCTAAATAAATAACAATACACCACTTATTTTGTAGCTAGTTTATATGATAAATAAAAATAGTTAAAATTGTATACAAATGTTTTAACTAATTTAACGGGTACTGAATTTGTTGAGAGATCCGATGTAATTTTCATTTTAAGCAAATAGTTTGTGTACACTTGGTGCAATTAGTTATTTCAACGCAACATTTAGTTGTACTTTTAATGTAGAGAGTTGACTTGTAAACAGAAACACTATGTGTGTTAAATTTTATGTAAGATTGATTTAATCAACTCATGACTTAAAATTAATAGATATAAGAGTGAGTGGAAATAAACTTTGTATATATTTCAATATATAACGATTTAAGTAAATCTTTTAAGTAACTTATTTTGAATTTCATTTAGCTGCCCTGAGATCTGAACTTTATGAATCGACACTAATGAATATTTTATTTAAGGAAGCTACACATGTTTGAACATAACAGAAAAGTATCAGTGAACTTAAAACTTACACATGGCTTCTCCTCAATCTATCATAATACACAATATGAAGAATTAGAGGTATCTAGGATCGTTAAAATGCAAGTTAAGTATTAAGCATATAATATATTCATGCAATAGTAGGTGATACAGTTTGAAATTCACTATCAATTTCGTGCGACCTTGTCTACTTACAGGCACCGGACCCAGCAGGACGCCCAAAAAGAAAGCGAAGAAGCAGCACCAACATCCACCGCAAGCAGTAAATATCTATAGTTGTTGAATTCACTCGTATTATAGTTTAATCGATCCTCAAACGCTAAGCGCGGTGAATTGTATTTGCAGCCGAAGCCGGTAGTGGCGGCGGTTCCTGCGCCGGCACCCGCGCCCGTTCCGGCGCCGCCGCCGGCCGCGCCGGTCGCCGCGCCGTCGCCCGCGCCCAGCGCCGCGCCGTCCCCCGCCCCGGCGCCGGCCGAGCCGCCCGCACCACCGCCGCCGCCCGCGCCCGCGCCCCCGGACAACTCGCTGGCGCCTCCCCCGCGCGTCTCCGACGAACCTAAGCCCGTCTTGAAGACGGAGCCCCGAAACGGCCTCGATAAAGTCGACCCCTCGCAGTACATCGACCCCATCGAGAGGTCCCTCGCCAGCCTCGAGCGGAGCCTGAAGGCGGACGTGCCGATGGACGTGACCGTCGGTGTTTCCGAGTCGTCGATGCGTCTCGAGGACGAGTTTTCGCTACCGAAAACTCAGATGATGCCGGACGCCGCGCACCAGAACTTGATGGCCCAGCTGGGAGGGTTGACGGATGTCGCCCGCGTGCCTGAGATTAAAACCGAGATGTACCTTCCGTCCCACAATGGGTTCGTGGACAAGATGCCTCACGAGCGCGAGCTGTTGAGGCCCGATGTTAATCCCACCATTCCGGGCATGACTGGCGTGACGCCGGTGTCGTCCATTTTTGATGCCCTGCCGACCACGCAGCACAGTGTTATTGCTCAATCTCATCACAATATGTCGAATCCGCCATGTTTAATTACGCCCGTTATAAAGAAGGAGGAGGTAAAACCCCTGCTCACACCGAAACCGATAGAGGATCTTATGGGGGTTCCGAACATGGTATCGAATAACATGTCCGAGCGGGCCAAATATGAATTGGAAAAGAAGATGGAAGACTCGAAAAAGTCTACTTTTGCACAAGCATTCAAACATAAGCAGGACCCGAACCTAAAAAATGCGAGTTCCTGGTCCTCGCTGGCACAGGCCGCTAGTCCACAAAGTATACCAAATATGAGCACCAACAACCAAGTTAAACAAAAGCAACCAGTTATAGATAGCTTTCAAGTAAGTATAACAGTGATGTTTGTTTTGAGTCGAAATTCGTTGTATATTAATGTCTGTTTAAAAGGAGTAGACGATCAACATCATTGATGATTTATTTGCTACTTATTCATATTATTATTTAGTCCTTACTTACGCTATTGTGACCTATAGATTGATGTAGGCCAATGTACAGCGTAGCTCGTACAAAAGTAAATCAGTTTAAGAATTAGTAATTAATTCTACTATGGTTCTTTAATTAAAATATAACTACATTTTATATTTTCATTTTTATAAGAGAATATTTTTATCGCAGGCCTTCAAAAAGCAAGCTCGTGAAAAGATCGACCGTCAAAGAGCGCTCATCGAACAGCAGGAGTTAAGGAAAAAGGAACAGCAGGCTGAAAGGGAAAGACAACGACAAGAAACAGAAAGGCGACATCCAGACGAAGAAAAAATGAGGTAACTAATGTGATGTTTTATAAGAATTTCACACGCCTTCTATTACACAGGTCTTCTTGCCGCCGGTTTTATATCTACGGGTCGTATTTTTGTGTCGCTAACATTATAGAACGATAATATAAGTCGACTATCTTCTAATAGCTTTCAACAGCCATTCCAAATATAATCTCGTTTTTTGGCCGTAACTAGGCCGAAACCAAACCTTCGGTCGGACACTACTTAAAACATGGTTATCAGTACTTTAACGGACCAACACAAATTTTCTAGGTTCAACGCACACTAACTCTTAATGCAAAAACTTAGTTTTTTTCTCTTTACATACATAGTAAAACCATATGTGTAACTACTAATAGTGAGTCAACTCGAGCGCTCGGCGGAGGTCCGATGAGGTGCGAAAGGCGCGAGAGCGGAGCGTCCCACCCGCCCGAAGTACCTCGAGGCTCGCCCGCGTGGAGGTACGCTGCGAGACAGGGTCTTACGTTAACGTAAATCGTGCGCTCGATATTAATTGTATATGTAGTGTTTGTCTATCCTCACTTGTCTAATTAATTAAAATATGCGTACTACCTGCGTGGTAAATGGTTGTATGTTAACGTCCTAGAAACTGGTGATATCTTAACTTTTTATTACTATTATTAGTTATGAAGAGTTACGATATCACCAGTTTCTGAATAATATAATAGTTATTGTGTAATAGAAGCTTGAAGTGAAGATAGTTTGTTAGGAGTGTGTGACGTCAGTAGACCTCACGAATGCTAATTATCTACGTCTTCACCTATATATTGGTAACTAAATATTTGAGATGCGCCGAATACTTGGTTATTACTCGGTACTTGGCATACTAGGTCGTTTTTTAGTTCTCGTACTCCGCCGAATAACTCTGTTAGAGTTTGTGTGGAAATCGAACCCACCGCGCCATAGAGGCAGTGAAATAAATATGTTTTTACATATACATAATATAATTAGTATGGTGGTACGGAACCCTTCAAGTGCGAATCCGACTTGGTAGCTTGATTCCATAATAGCAACCGTTGGCAGGGTTTTCACGAATAACCGTATTTATCACTCAGATTGATTTTGTTTAGAACTACAAAAAGAAGGTTCATGCAAAAATCCAGCTTCCCCCTATTTTTTACGAAATGTCTGTATTCTCTGGACTATATACATTTGCTGCATCAGCAACAACCCTACCTCAAAGGAGCTGACTCATTATTAGTAGTTACTCTAGAGATGCGCCCTGTACTGAGTAATTACTCAGCAGACTCGGCTGTTTTTATGTAGTAATCGTCCTCGGCCGAATAACTTACTGCCCAGTTACTCGGAACTCAAAAACTTTAGTTTTATAACTTCAGTTAGTCGCTTACAAAATGTTGTAAAAATAAACGATAGATAAAAAAAATAATATTAGTCTAATAAAAACCAATCCAATCCAGTTTAATTTTCTCCGCTACATAACAAAACTTCGTACATCTGGTTTATGATTATGATTTGATTTCCGTTTTGATCCTAATTCATGTTTGTTTGTATATTTCGTCGTTGTTATGCCGATAAATATAATGCTTAAATAAAAAGCATGTTATCTATTGCTTCTTTAACTACATCACGAATAATAACGTTATGTAGTGTTTTGCTTCCTAAGTGAACAAGTGCCTGACGCGTGCGAAAAACGGTCAGATGCAAATCAGATCTTTCTGGGAGTATCTCCAGGTTGAGAGTATTATCCTTGCGAAAATTGGGGAAATCTGACTCAGATTTGACATATTTTTGCTATATATAATGCTTTCATTAATCAATTTAAAGATCAAATTAAGAATGGTTTAAGTTTTAGAAATTACTCCATCCTAAACAAGACCTCTGCATGGCAAACCGTGCGTCACGAACATATATTTTTTTGCGCCCAGTACCGGTATCCCATTAGCGTAAGCTAAACCGAGTGACTCGGCTCAGCAAACTATATACCGAGTAAACTCTGTAAAAGTATTACTTGCCGCATCTCTAGTAGTTACCCTCTCTCAATGACTAAATTCAGATTCAATTATATTTATTTCTAAAATCAGATTTTGAAAAAAGATATGTTCATGACAAGTTTTCAAGAAATCCATGGGCTAAAAGTTTGGTGAATTAGTATTTGTGTTAGGGTTGCTAAACACATAAGTCGACACTTTCGGCTTGGTAGTATCTGCCGAACAACAAGCCGACTCGAAGCAACTACTACACAATTCGGCTTCATTATCAAGTCCCGATCGGGTAGTTCATTCGGGCCTGTACATTATTCGATTCGCCAGTATTTGTTGAACGTCAAAGCGGATCGGCAAAAGTCGGTAGTTGCCGCTCGGGGGGGCTTCCCAGTGTAATTGATGTGTGGCAAAGCCGATAAATAGGCTTTTTCTCGAATATTCATCTACATATATTCAACTTAGCGCCCGGCGTGTGCCGATTACTATACGGTGTACTAAAACCAACCTCGCGGTGTCACAAGTAGTACATCAGAAGTCGGGGTGGGCTCATTTACTTTATACCTACTACTAGTTTCGAATAAAATATACTAATTTTATTACTTTACCCAAGCCTTGCTAGATATTATACAAAATCACTAGATAATGTGATTATTTCATGCCATATGTAATCACTGCCTTAAATGCCTAGTGATTATACATAGATAAATTAATCACTTTGACGGTAACATACAAGTATCACTGAGACGCACGTTGAGATCCGGTCTTCCGTTTTGAGTAGTTCCCATTTGTTTTTTCCATTTTGTTCCATAGAATTACTAGCTTTTCACCCGAGCCTACCGCCATAGTACAAATTGGGAATCACATATTTTCCCAACATCTTTCATGACATTATTATAGGCATTGATAATGACAACTTTTCTGTCCTTTAATTGATTTTCCATGTCCATAGAACAATTTGGGAAATAAAAGTATGATATGTTCTGTAGTACAAAACGACAAAAATATGTTTTATTTTGTGACTATTTTTTATTTAATTATCATTATTTTTTTAAATAAGTTACTAGCAATGTGGGATTAAGTCCCACATTACTAGCAATCTTGTTAACCCCTCCAGATAAGCTCGAAGGCTTGTGTTGGGATTGGGTTCACGTGGGTAGGATTCGAACCCGCGACCTTATCATTGCGAAACCGATGCCTTAGCCATTAGACTACCGCCGCTTTAAGAATACTATTTATAGTGGGGCCTATGACGTGATGTTCCATATAACAAACGGGAACTACTCTGTTTAGTAGTAGTGTGCAAAATAAAGGTTTGTTGTCGCAGAGTGGGTCAGGGCGTGCGCAAGGTGGAGAGCACGGAGGTGGCGTCCCCCAGCGTGTCGCCGGTGGCGCGCGCGTCCCCGCCGGCGGCCGCGGCCGCTGCCGCCGCCGCCGCGCCCGACAAGCCCGCCGCCTCCGAGCGCGAGCGGCTGCGCCAGCGGGAGCAGGAGCGCCGTCGACGGGAAGCTGTGAGTACACCATCGTCTTATTTTCACTTGATATCACTTGATACTTGTTTTTCAGACAATTTTCTGCTGCACTTTTAATTGCTAAGACGCGGTCTTAAGAATTTTGCATTTGTTTTCGTGTTTTTTACACATTAAATGCGGAGCTTCGAAAATTATGACAGCTTAGTTATCCACCATTTCGGAACACGTTAAACTGCCTATCACCTTCACAATGAGCCTTTTGACTCATAAGGACCACTTCCCAAAACGTCTATTTTCCAAAGGAACAATTCCCCTAAAAGGCCATATTCCAAAGAACAATTCCCAAAGTCAACTTTCAACAAAATAAAAGAAATGCAAGTTATGTATCACAATGTAAATGATTCAACCGTTGGTGGTAGGACTTTTCCTAAGTCCTAACTCTACCCCTTATCGTCTCTTTTTGCCTCATCTTATCTAAGCGAAGAAAATGTACAAAAAACGTTCCTTAGGTCCCTTGATTTTAGAGCACAACAATGGTCTTTGGACTGCAATCACCGATATTTTTATGTATTTTGTTTTTATACTGTGTCGAAAGCAATATTTTTAATAATATATTGTTAATACAAATATTTTATTAGTCTGTAAGCCTTCTCTAAAATTAAATAAATAAATAACACACTTGGTTACGTTCTTACGTTACGTTTTTAGTGTCCATAAAAATAGACCTCAGCTTTTAAGCCTTTTTTTTGTTTTTCTTTTTTTTACATTTTTTAACCCCACCCAAATAAATCAAGTAATGCTTTGGAACCCTCCAAAGCATTCCTTGATTTATTTGGGCAAGCCAAACCGAAACACACTCCACACACTTATAATCGTCAAACGCTACTTATAGTCCAAGAGAGGAGCGCCAAAAAATGCAAGCACTTTATAAAGGCAATTTTTTTTTATATTACGTCACATTAGTGGATCCGATACATTTAGTTAATTCAAAAAAGAAATAAACGGGAACGGTTAAAGTAAAAAAAAATCGGATATTTCTCATGAGGAGACGTACTTTCAATAGCACTTAAAAGTTTTTTGATATCTTTTATTTACGGAATAATTGCCTGTACACACTTAACGATAACATTCTGTATATATTTAACATATTATATGTAAATGCTTGTTTCAGATGGCGGGTCAAATAGACATGAACATGCAGAGTGATTTGATGGCCGCGTTCGAGGAATCACTGTAAAATGCTCTGAGAACATTTAAAACAATTGTACATATGAGTATATAAATATTAATTTTACGTCAATGCAATCGATAATTATGGTGACAGTATGACACCGAAGTGAGTTTGTGATCGTCTTGTGCGTGAAACATTTGACTAACATGTGGTTAAGTGCTGTGAATAGGTATACTTAAACTGTTGTAACGTGATTATTGATTTTGTGGTCGCATATTATGGGCCTTTACTAGAGGGTTGCATTTTAATTAAAATTAACTTGTATTATAAGTTTGAATGTAAGTAAGGTCTTAAAGGTAAACAACTCTCTTTACATTCGTAAGTCTATATTTATATTTCGTTTTAGAGGCGTCTCCTTCCTTCCATAATTGTTTTATAGTGTCTACTAATGACTAGAAAGGTAGATTGAAATTGGAAAATCAACACGTTTTATGTTATTTGGTGAATAGACAATCAAAGGAACTATGAAATCTGTTACAAGGATTCACTCTATTTCTCATTGCATGCTTGATTTATTTGAATGTTTCTTGAACAACATTTACTGTTGAAGCTTAGAAATTAGACATAAATAATTGTAAGTGTATTATGCCATAATATTAGAATGTCCCTTTTATTTCAGCGTGCAATGAGTGACGGCGTGGGTTTATATTTATTAGTAAATGGAATTTCTGTTACGTATTCGATTTTCGATAAATATTGCTTAATGTTAGTAGATTTTTTATCAGCCTGTCATTAAAACAGATCAAATGTCATACATTTGATTTGAAATATATTTATTTTACATTGGAATATGTCTTTTTATGTTTGTAGATAGATAACTCCAGTGAAAATGTAGTAATTTTTTAACAAATTCTGCAACTCTTAAATTAATGAGGAGTAAAGTAATAATACAATTAACAATGCTACACAAAACATTGTAAGTATATTGTTAAGAAACTTTTTAATTTCAGTCATTTACTCTCAAACTCGAAATCAAATGTAGATATGAAGTAAAATATATTGACATTCCATATTGTAATGTGTTGTTTAAATTGTTATTTATGTTTTATTTTCGCCAATTTGTGCAACTTTGGGCATTTCACAAGACTAATAATCATGGGCATGCCTTTGTTTGAGATAATCATTGGTCAATCAGTTTAGGGTGCTTAGGTTATACGTTATAGTTCTCCAATGTCGCTATTTTATTATAAATGCTGATATATGCCACGAAACAGATTAATTCGTCATGGGACTAAATAAATCAGTTGTTTTTCTACACTTAAAATAAGAAAATTACCTGAATTATATTTTCGTTCACGTCACGTGTGCTAGACAAGAAATGACTTGAGTTTAGCTAGGCAAGGCCAAAATGAAGTGTATTATCATCTACTTTAACGTCAATATGAAGGTTTATACTGCGGATTTTCTGTTATATAATATGAAGTCACCTAAAAGATCTATTGTGACACTTATTTCCTCCATACAGGAGTAATAAGTAAAAGTATTCTTAATTCTATAGTTAAGAAAATGAGTGAAGTAAGAAAAGTTAGAATACTTAGTCAAGCAATTAATTGTCACCGATAACGTAGTAATGGCTAAGTAATAAGTAATGACTTGTTTATAAATACGGGGATTTTATCATAAAATAGGCGTGAGGTGCTTATAAATCCATATCTTAATTTTTTTTAGTTTTCTAAAGTATTATTTAATTTTCTACCAATTACTATTTTCCATTTTTTTCCTAGATAATATGGGTCTTATGTAGGAAAAAAATGGAAGAAACGGCCTGGGGGCCGCACTAATCCTCCATTACGAGTAAAAATTAGTCGTGAAAAAAAATCGCATTTCAGGCCTATTGGTTTCCTTGTGTCACAAAATCGCACGTTTAAAACCCACGGCCTACCATGACCATACACATGCAGTGCAGAACAAAATTCATCGGGTCCTGCTAGCCTGTGACGTGGACTAAGAGACAATGCCGCACAAATCTTTTGTATCTTTCACGCTTCGCAGCCAGTATTTATTTACTTCATACCCGAAAGAGACTGCGCAGTTCAGTCGCAATGACGATAGGATAATGTCAATACGATATTGGGACCTATCGGAAATAAAAGTGTTCAATAATGTTTATAATTTTATATTTATTTTTCCAAAATCAAAAATAAAAAAAACTATTATTAAAAACAAAACTGAATTCTCTTCTTTTCATTGAATAGGTAGTAGTTTTAAAATAATAGGTTGATTAAATTGTTTTTAAAAAGATTTCCCTCTTGCTATTTTACAAGCTTTTATATGAGTCATGTGTGTATGTTAGGTTGTTTTTACATTTGAGTGGGTCAAATCTTGGAAGCTAAATTAGTACCACCTTTCTTCTTCTCCTTCAACGTTCGATTGGGCTCAAATATGTAATACCCTATTATACTATGCAATATTATGGCACCATGGACCTGATTTGATTATGGAGTCTGAAGGTGACCATAGGAACTCCTAAACTACAAAAGAGACCTAGCAAGTTTGGACTCATTTAATTATTCTTGAGAAGTACTCCGATCCTAGATAACTTCCGGGGTCTGATGATGGAGCTGGAAGGTGAAACGGTGGCACTCAACAACCATGTAATGTACCTGCAATTACCCCCACCGTGTTTGAGCTTGTTAGATTCGTCTTGACAAGAGAAGCGCTCATACACTTGTAACTGAACAAGTTTAAGAGCGCTTGTGAACACTGGTTCAGGGTCTGATGATGAGTACTCAGTAGTTAGGTCAGGCTGTACCATTCAATGTGGTTAAATACAAATAAACAGACTCAGAAACATGTCAAGTAAAAATTAAATTAAAAGATTACAAAATATTTTTTTAAAACAACCTTTTATTAAATGCTATAAAAGGAAGAAAATATTTTTTAAATTACAACAAAATCATAAATTTGTTACATTAATAATAATAATATAATAATATCTAATAATATCTAGGGACAACTCGCACAACGCTATCTGATCCCAAACTAAGCAGAGCTTGTACTATGGAAACCAGACAACTGATAAACATACATATATATTTCTAAATATTATATACATATTATAGATAAATAACACCCAGATACAGAATAAATCATCGTGCTCATCACACAAAGTTTTATCCTGGGTGGGGATCGAACCCACGACCTCTTGCGTAGCAATTGGATACACTCCCACCGCGCCACAGAGGCAGTCAAACATTATACCATTTACATCACATAAAAGCTTGTTGCGGGATTTTCCTAATGCTGTGCTGCACATTACACAAAACGCAGTGTATAGTCCGTCGATCAAATTGGTAGATATTAGTATCGACCTCGCGACAAGCTTGTATATTATGTAATCTTATAAATGGTATAATGTAACAAATTAACGGATTTGTTTTAATTTAAAAAATATATCCATAAAGAGCATTTAAAAAAAGGTTGTTTTTATTAATTAAAATGTTTTTTTATCTATTTATAACTTAAATAATATTTTATATCAACTGACTCACTGTGTACACAGGGTGGTGAACAATGAATCGCCCCCTGGTTAGGACTAGAAAAATGAAAATAAACATTTATTTGTCTAGCGATTTTAACAGGTAATTAAAGACATTAAATGTCTTTAATTGATAGTGGATAAATTTTATCCACTGACCTCTATACTACTAGTATGCTCGATAGGCTATCGCCGATACAAAAAACTTCTATTACATTTTGATATTACGAACGGAAAGTTGTCAAAATTATATGGAAGTCTATACTTGTGTAACGAGGATAACAACAACAGCCATTTGTAATGCTTATGTGACTAAATACCATACACAAAACCGTCCTGTGAATCTTCTATTCGCCATTTGAAAATGTCTCTTTGTAAGGGGTAGCCAGTAGTAATATAAGAGGAACGGTGCATTTTAACCATAAATCGATTTAATGCAATCTATCAATTGGTTTTTATAATATCATAACATTAATCACGTTGTTAGGCGCTGCTATAAAAAAAGAATTCAAAGTCGCCCTTGCGTCGTATCTTCTAATGGGCTAATTTCCAACTAGTCAAAACAGCAACTCTTTCAGAAATATCAAAACGCAGATTTTGTATGAGGATCTCATACAAATGCCTGAGTATGACGTCACTTATTTTTATGATATAATTTATGATAAAATGCTAGTTAGGGTTCCGTAACTCAAAAGAAAAAAATCGGAACCCTTATAGGATCACTGTATTTCTGTCTGTCCGTCTGACTGGACCGATTAAGTTCAAATTTAGTACACGTATGTGTTTCTGTGACCCCAAACACAGACGCGTAACGTAACTAGAAGAATTTGGAACTTAAAAATTTTCAAAAAAAGTTGATGAAACTTGTAGGTAAGGATATCAAATAATATATTTTTTAATAATTTTAATATCGTTATTTTTAAAGTTAGGTGTAGTATGAAAATAGACCATTCCCCCCATCCCTTATCTCCGAAGCTACTGGGCAACAACTGGACCTAATATTTTGTAAAAAATACAAAAAATATTTCATAACCTATATATTACAGGAAAACCTACAGGAAGTCTGATTTTTAAACATGGGGAGGTCAAGTAAGAAACTTTTGATAAAAGTTTCGCTAACAGTATCGTCTTACATGTCAAATGAAAGCGCTTGTTGTAAGGATGTTAATATATTTTTATTATAATTTTAAAATAATTACTTAGTTTATAAGTTATTCATTCAAGAAAAACCATGAAAATAATAATAATATCTTGGGACAACTCACACAACGTCGTCTGATCCCAAACTAAGCAGAGCTTGTACTATGGAAACCAGACAACTGATAAACATACTTATATATTTCTAAATACATACATATTATAGATAAATAACACCCAGACACAGAATAAACCATCATGCTCATCACACAAAGTTTTATCCTGGGTGGGGATCGAACCCACGACCTCTTGCGTAGCAGTCGGATACACTCCCACCGCGCCACAGAGGCAGTCAATAGATCATTCCCCCCGTTATCTACGAAGCTACTGAGCCTAATATTTTGGAAAAAATATAAAAGATAGTTCTTAATCTATAGATTACATGAAAACCTATTAGAAGTCTGACTTTTGAACATGTGTGCCATTTTAAGAGCAAAAAAATAAATTGAAAAACCGTTATAAAAACGGTATAGTGTAACATGAAAACAAATGTAAGGCTGGGTGTAAGTATCTCAAACATGTATTAATTGAAGTTTTTTCAGAAAGTTAATGAAAATCGACACCCTCCCTTTTTGAAATGACTGAGCCTATAATCTATACATATAATAAAACTGTAAATTTCACGTGTCTGTACATGGCCGAACTTAGTGAAAAAAAATATTAGGAAATGTTCGAAAAGAGTATTTAAACACTTTGCTGCATTTTTAGAAATGTCTGTCTGTCTGTCTGTTTGTTTGAACACGCATCACGCAAAAACTACCGTACAGATTCGGTTGAAATTTTGCACGTGCAATCTAATAGATGCAGATTAACATTTAGGCTATAAATTATCACGCTTTTTCCCATAGGAGCTAAGCAGTAAGGGATAATGTCTGTAGCTATTTTTCGTTCTAAAACAGTAACTACTTGACGGATCTTTATGAAAATTTGCAGTTTTATAGTAAATACTATAAGACATTATTTACACTATGAATAATTACGCTAACGTCTATGGGGAACGAGTAGCAACGTATTTTTTGTCGCACCATAATGGTTTATCACAAAAATTTCCACAATTAGACATTATCTATAATTGTAACCCGTGGAATGCATAACTTCACGCTAAAACTAAAAGGAGCTAAACACAACATTTTTAAGTTTCATAAGAACAGTTATTTTGACGTGATAAGTAGCTAACAGTATAGCCTCGAAGCTATGCTAGCGGACTTTGACGACGAAGTCCCAGACTCGAATCTGATGTCTGAATATGTTCTTTTTGTATTTATTTAAATTGTCTTTATCCTTTTTTAATATTTTTCTGAATGTTTTAGTTATTTTTTCGACCGTAGGTAACTTATTTACTTTGGTTATTACTTTTTATATTAAAAATCAAGTAATTAATTATAGGCATTGCATGCACTGCTGAGAGTAATGAATTAATCGTAGTAGAAATGAAAAACAATATTACATTATAGTTAAAAAGTATTCGACATTTTCCAGAAATGATGTGTTCGTCTAAAAAAAAAGACATTACACACGTAAAAAAAGTACATGTAGCGCCATCTATGAAATCAAATTGTGAACAACAAAACAACGGCAACATTCTTGAAAGTAGATGGCGTTGTATTCAATAATGTTCTATACTTAATAAAAGAAGTTTTAAAAGAAACACATTGCTATGATTTTTAGAAATGTTTGTCTGTCTGTCCGTTTGTTTGACCACGCATCACACAGGTGCATCGAGGATCATGTTTTGGAGTTATGGTTGGAGATTACGTGTTCATCAATTCAACGATAATGAATGGCTCAACATCGTTCAAGTGTGAGTAGTTCGGGTGACGGGAGGAGGGGGTTCGTTGTTTGTCAACCGTACCTTTAGGGATATCTGACATTTTCGCGGGCATGACACACATGACACGCTCTGTGTTTGCTTGCTAAAGTGTTACAGCAGTTTTATTATTAGTATTGCGTTGTAACACTATATGAAATACACCCCATTTTTAGCCAAAATTACAAAACAGAACCCATAAAGTTCCCTTATGGCCGTCCGTCCGCAGCTTAGCTCAGAGACTGTTAGTGCTAAGGTTGCAACTTTTGCATGAATAAATTACTAACGCCGATAAAGTGAAAGAACAAAATCTTGAAAATCATTATTTTTTTAAGGGTACCTCTCTTATATGTAAAGTGGGGATGTGATTTTTTTCTCACCTACCTACCCCATCGTGTGTGGTATCATTAGATAGGTCTTTTAAAAAGCGTTTAGGGTTTGTGAAGACTATTTTTAGATTTAAGGATTCCTTTGTGTATAATATTAGGCTTTATAGTGAACATTTTTGTTAGAGTCAAGTGTCCCCCTGCCAGCTAAATGGTTGATGTTCCGTATGTGAAAAAAATCAGGGTAGTAGTATAAATACTAAAATTATAAGGAAAACTATCACAGTTAAGTACTTAGGCTTTACAAGTTTACGATCACATGAGAAGTAACAACATTTTCGTACAAATTCTATTAAAAAATATTAGGTGATAAGTAGGTATAACGTTGAAAGAATGAAACAAAAACAACAGAAAACCCACTTCTTAAGCCGCACACCAAACTAACTATCTAAAAGAATAGAACAGATCGATTTTTGTTTAGTAAGTATTTAGTCAACAGGACTGTTTCCAACATATTTACACAGAAGTTATTTCGTTACCTAAACTACCTTAATTTAAACCCGACTTTCACGCGAACGAAGTCGCGGGCACAACTATTATGAATATATATATATTACGGGTCTTAATCGCGTTTAGGTTAAATACCTTGCTTACCTACGTTTAATATGCATGATAGTTTAAGTATAATTTAATTTAAAGTCATCAAGTATTAAAATAAACTTATCCAGTTTTGAAAATAGATGGCGTTTAAATACAAATTAAACAGAATCAGGTAAATTGATTTAAAAAATAAATCTGAAATTCTTACGATTATGTATTATATATATATTATTTACGGATATGAATTTATGATGATCTTAATTAACGACAGGTTCATCATCATCATCATCAGCCTATCGCAGTCCACTGCTGGACATAGGCCTCTCTAATTGCACACTTTGTTCTATCCTCGGCTACGACAGTAGTTTAGTATTTAAACTAAACGTTTCTAAAAGATATACTAATTCACTTTATCTTTTAGAAACGTTTGAATGTTGTCTGTTTGTTTGAACACGCACCACAGTACCGCGGGAATGCAATGTTTTAAAACCAGGATATTTTTTTAAAAACTTATCTCACACTAGCCCTATTTCGCGCGAGTACTTGGGCGGTTTCGGGCTTCATTTAACCCGAAACCGATAATAGTAATATTTGATGTGATGCAAATCATTTTGGTAAAATACTATTATAATTTGTCTTCTAACCGTCTGGCGCCATAAACTTTGTCGCCCTTCATTTTGCTGCACTGGGCATTTGCTTGGCTTGCCTTGCCATAGGTCGGGCCCTGATTAGAGCTAGGCCCTAATATCCATAGATGCCACAGAGCATTGTGGAGCATGTTTCCAATATGCTTTACACAGAAGTTAAATTGTAACTTAAACTACCTTAATATAAACCCAACTTCCACGCGAACGAAGTCGCGGGCACAGCTAGTACACATATATATGAGTTTTGCTGGGTTAGCGTCAGTGGCGAAGCCTTGGTTGCGGAAGTTGGTGGGCATTTATTGCTTTTTACTTTGATGGGGTGTCACCCATCAAAGTAAAAAGCAATAAATGCTATATGTTAAACATCATGGAATCATATAATACCTATAGTTACCTATTAATATTTAAAATATTGAACATAAAGTAAAATAAAACAATATCTTACAATTAAAATCTTTTCCTTCTAGCTTTTACAGCTGCAAACTGTGTAAGTCTATGCGACTGCTGCGCAAGAGGTTGCGGGTTCGATTCCCATTCACCACTTTGTGTGACACTCCACAAATTGTTATTCAGAGTCTGGGTGTGCTTTGTGTCCGTGACTTGCGTTTGTAAAGTCCCCCGCGACACAGAGCTTCCATACCACTGCGGGAGTTGTCTTTTAAGAAAAACTCATTTTTTACATTGAACTGAATATAAAAAGGAGGAAGTTCTCAATTCGTCACATTTGTACTTGTATTTATGTTGCTCGATTACTCGAAGAGTCGAAGACTCATAAGGACCGATTTGGAAATTTCCTTTTTTGTTTGATACGGTATACTTTCAAGTTGATCCCATTGTCACCATGTCGGGCTCTGATGATGAGATCCTGTATTAATCGAGGGAAATCTTCAAATATTGTGTAGCCCTTACAATCTAAGTTTAGGCACAGAATATGTAATGTTTAGGTACTTTGATGCCTTCTCATTGACAACAATGACAACGAATATTTTTTAATGAATTAGGCTCAACGCTAAACCACAGGCGAGCGCCCGCCGCGTGTGCCCACTCCGTGCGTCCACCTTATTTCGTCGGGTTAATTCTGGATGTAGTTGTTTGTAAGTACCTATTCTTAATTATTTTGTGCAACATTGCCTTCGACGCGTACAACCCGTCTGAAAACAGCGGCGCTCATAAAACTAGCCAGAACTAAAAACACGCGGGCAGGCGTTCGCGCCTTGCGGCCATTCCGCGCACCCTACTATTATTTTTCAAAACAGACACGCATGCGTGCACCCACCCACGCGACCTTTAGCATTGGGCCATAACGTCCAACATTTCTTTTTTTTATGTTTAGTTAAAATTTTGAATCTACCGCGACCTTAAGGGTATCGCCCTAAACCGTTAACAACTCCGGCACCGAAACATTACCGCCAAAGTAGAATTTAACTTATAAATGTTATGATTTTACCGCGTTCCCGTGGAACTTCTATGAATCTACGGATCTGTCAGTTTCATTGCAAAAATCATTTACTTACGGCCGGTCTCAATAACCTACCTATCGATGGATTTGGCTACTAGAGGTAGAATTACTTATTGTGTTTTTAAGTCATTTTCTATACTAATAGGTTTTATAAAGCTGAAGAGTTTGTTTGTTTGAACGTGGTAATCTCAGGATCTACCTACTGATCCGAATTGAAAAATTCTTTCACTGTTGGATTGTCCATTTATCGAGGAAGGCTATAGGCTATATAACATCACGCTACGACCAATAGGAGCGGAGCAGCAATGAGAAATGTTGCAAAAATGGGGAAAATTTACGCAGACGAGGTTGTCCGGGACAGCTAAGTACAGTTGGATCAACGTAACTAGGCCGGACTGAAGTAGGCGACAAGTGGTTGCGCAGATGCATTTTTTGGAAGTAAATGGTGACAGGAAGCGGGGGGCGGGGGCGGTAACTAAACCGAGAGAATTAGAGATGGGATTACGCATTACATTGTCATAATTAGTATTACTAACTCATATTTTTTTGTGATTATTTTCGTAAAGAAATAGTTTTTCGAAGTTTCTTTAGTATTTACTGTAACTGTTCTAAATTTAAACTTTTATGAACTCATTTAAATAGTGTTTTTATATTGTTGAATTAAAATGTTGTTAGTATTTTTAATCGATTAAACATATTTAGACGTTTTCGTAAGTAATTTTAGGGTCGCATCTCTATGACATGCGCGAAAGTGATAAAAACCTAACTTCAATCCGGTCAAGATACGTTGATCGTACTGTAGTTGAGTCATATTCAAATTTCAAGAGCCCTGGGAACATTATAGGATACCTACATTAAACTACTTATATTTCAATTTTTGAAGAAAAACTGAGTAACTCTCGCTATTTTCGTGGTACAGGACCACGAAAATTGGGTCCCAGATGATGATTAGGTTATTTTTTTTTTTTGTTGATAATTCGACCGCATGTTTTGAAAGACCTAAAGTCTCTTACCAGGTCCTTGAGCTCACTTTAAGAAAAAAGCAACCTCAGTAACTGAAAAATCTGAACTAGATTTTTTCCGGCTCTGTGATCAGAATGTCATTAAGATGACAAGGCGAGTGTGGAATTGGTATTTGAGAACCATAGGACACTGGACGAAGAGGTAAGTCTAGGTTCTGGTAGAATAGTAATAATCCTTTCAGATCTACCAATCATAGTAAAAGTAGCAGTCAGTTGCGTGGTTTTTCTGTTCACACCATAACACAGGTATACCGAAACGAGATGAGATTTTTCTACCCCTAAACCACAAACGAGATCACCATATTTTTGTCTTATTCTTTTATTTAAACAGCACGCAGAATAAATGTTTTTTTCATCTCACTATGTTGACTTTTTACTTATAACAAACGCTATCAGTAAAACTTTACAAATAAAATCCCAAAAAGCGCAAATCATGATGTACCTAAAGCTAAACTATTGGTATGTTATTTGGACCCCTTAAGGAAATGTAGAACTACATTTTGCAAGCGAATATAAAGCTGGTGCGACCTGTGCGACCTGCGTAAAATACGAAAAACTGCAAATATTTCAGACTTTTTTCAGTTTTTACAGTTCGTTATACCGACCGTAGTCACAAGCTCAGTCAGCTTTTGATTGTAACCACGGTCGGTGTAACCCGGTCGAAACGTTAAAAGTAAGGTAAATACTTTACCTAGTTTAAACGCGTTTATTCCCATTTCAAATTGTATTATATAATGCAACGCGTAAGTTTAAAAGTTATAATCTTGAAAAACATTTTATTTGAGGGTAATGTAAAGTGGGGATGTGATTTTTTTTCTTACCTACCCCATATAATGAAATGACACCCGGTCACAGGTCTTTTAAAAACGTTTAGGGGTTGTCAAGAATATTTTTAGATTTACTGATCCGTTTGTGAAACATTAAGCTTTAAGAGTGCAAGTTTTTGTTAGAATCAAGTGGGTGGCCATATGTCCCTTTCGCATTATGTCCCGTTCGCGTTATGGCCCTTTCGCGTTATGTCACGTCCCTAATTTTTCGATATATTATTCTACTGTCTTTTTACCCTTGCCTCGTCCGCATTTTTTTTAATAAGTCAAATTTGTTATGTTAGGAAAATCTAATCTTTGAAAAAATATCGTATTGGGGTTTCGCCATAGATTAATTACGGGCCGTTTACTGTTCTGAAGTATTTTGGTCAATGATGTTTGATGGATGACATTATCATAGCGATAGATTAAGACATAACACATTATTTGACATTATTTCTTTGCAACTGATTATTTATTTTCTTTTACCTATTTCATTTTCTTGGTAAAATAGAGATTGTCAAATCCAAAAAACAAGTTGATAACATAATTTCAGGTGGCTTCCGCTACACTAAAAATCGAGTGAATAAAAGTGGAACAACACAGTGGAAATGCGTTAATAGAGAAAAGTGTAGTGCATCTATTACTCTTGATGTAAATAGAGAGCAAAAGACAAGGGACATGTCGCGAACGGGACGTACTGCGAAAGACCTGCATCTGGATCGAGGGCCCATTTTTTAATTCCTTACATAACGAAATAAGATTTACAGGGAAATTAGTTAAAAATAGTAAAATCCTAAAGCAAATGGTCATGAATTTCTTAAACGTGAATCAAAACTGTTATGATTAATTAACTTGGGCCCTCAATCCAGACGTATGCATAAAGTGGCATAGTCTAAATCTCAGAAAGTACTATCTCCGGGTTAATCGTTTTTATTTAAGAATTTAGTAAGAAATTCCCAAATCTGTAGAATACAACATTACGTCCCTCAATTCATTAATGTATTTACTGAGGAATCTGCAAAACATGAATTTATTTGAAGAAATACATAAATACGTATATAATATATTTTACTTAAAGACCTCTGTGAATTAGTAAAAAAGAAATAATGACACAAAAGTTAATTTTTAAAAAGTTATTGAAAGTCGAATTTTACGAAAACGTCTGAACTGAGAGCCCAAGATTTTCGGTTTTATTGACTAAGCTCAACCTCATAGATTAACGCAAATTAGAATGAGTTTTTTTACTATTCTTTAACTAAAATTTAGCATATCATCTGTTCCTATAAATGTCTTACTTTAAGAGAAAATTGATTTTAAATTTTTCATAGGAGATAATTTTGTAGGGTAGATTTGATTTTGTAATTTTTTGGACTAATCAGTATGTATCCTCATACAAGCTATTTCAGAAGCGACTAAGTAAATATTTGTTGCTTGAGCTGTCACAAGCGATTGTGTTTTGTGTGGAGCAATAATTAGGTGCAGTAAATATCAGTATACCTAGTATTTCCGTTTCGTGATATTGAAGTAGGTACCTAGATCACTTTACAATAGTATGTCAAGTATTTTCCTATGATAATGTTGTTGCTGATTCATCGTCATCGGGAATTGCTGATAACTGGGTTTAATGCAAGCAAATTACGATATCTTTAAACTTATTTAATATATTGTTTTTAAACTTTCGCCATTTTTATACATATTCGATATATTTCGGGATATAAGTTTCAACCGCGATTTCATTTCTATACAGTTTTTTTTTTTGGATTTTTAGTGGATGCCTATCTGTGTACCAAAAATCAACCCAATCCTTTCAGAAGTGTGAATTGTGTGTTGATGAAGCTGCTCAAGTGGTTGGAAAGGTACAGCGTGGTCATCATCCTGCGTCAGTGATGGTTTGGTGGGGCGTGTCTTATCAAGGCGTCACAAAGTTACATTTTTGTGAAAAAGGAGTGAAAACTTCATCCAAAGTGTTTCAAAAGACAGTCTTGGATCGTGTTGCAATATCTTTAAGCAGTACACTTTTTAAAAATGTACCGTGGACTTTCCAGCAGGACTCTGCACCTGATCACAAGGCATAAACTACCCAAGCCTGGCTTGAAACCAACGTTCCGGACTTTATATTAGCTGAAGACTGGCCCTCATCTAGCCCAGACCTCAACCCTTTAGACTACAAATTATGGTCTGTTTTAGAGGACATGGCTTGCTCTTAACGACACGGTGACATTGAGTCTCAAAATCTCCGGAGCAAGCATTGGCGAAATTTCCCATGGAAACAGTGCGTAAATCCATAGATTCGTGGCCAGACAGATTAAAGGCCAGTATAAAAGCCATTTTGAATAGAATATTGTTTTTATTTTTTGCCGAGACTTTAATAAATATGTACATATAAGATTTAGTAATATTACATAGCATCATTAAAAATATGCATTTTCATTTGTAACAGAGCTTATGGCCGGACTAGGTAAGTATAATGATATTATGCTGGTTATAATGATATTTACTTCGCTTGCTACAGCTCAAGCAACAAATATTCTTCTGAAATAGCTTGTATGAGGATACATACTGATTAGTCCAAAAAATTACAAAATCAAATCTACCCTACAAAATTATCTTCTATGAAAAATTTAAAATCAATTTTCTCTTTAAAGTGTGACATTTATAGGAACAGATGATATGCTAAATTTTAGTTAAAGAATAGTAAAAAAACTCATTCTAATTTGCGTTAATCTATGAGGTTGAGCTTAGTCAATTAAACCGAAAATATTGGGCTCTCAGTTCAGACGTTTTCATAAAATTCGACTATTAATAACTTTTTAAAAATTAACTTTTGTGTCATTATTTCTTTTTTACTAATTCACAGAGGTCTCTAAGTAAAATATATTAAAGACGTATTTATGTATTTCTTCAAATAAATTCATGTTTTGCAGATTTCTCAGTAAATACATTAATAAATTGAAGGATAGGTCTTTCAATTTATTAATGTATTTACTTTACATTTACGTTATGGTTCCCTATCCATTTGCCTAAAATTTTAAGACCTAATATAACTTAGCATATTTTTGTTAGGCATAATTATATATTCGCATAATATAATTACGCATAACAGCTTACGCATAATGTTTTAGGTATATTTTTTCAAACCATAACAATGATTAGGCATAACCTTCTAATGCATAAATATATTAAGCATAAAGTTCTATAGCATAACTTTTTTAAGCATTATATCCTAAAACATAAATTTATTTACGCTAATTTAATTGTTTTTTTTTTAGTAATTGTAATAAATAAAAGTTGATTTAATGATAATTATTTGGTTTTTATATCCTTGCCCATGAGAGCATGTTCGTTTCTGGCACTCGCCGGCCGCTGCCGCGGCACGCTCGCTTCGCTCGCTCGGCTCGTGCATAAGAGGTCACAGTTCTAACCTAACCTAACCTACGCATTTTTAAAGAAGAAAGTAACCCAATCTATATTATTCTAATTGAAATTCTATGATCTTCATAGTTTATGTGTAATAAATAATTTGCATAAAAATTGTTTTTGTTATTTACCTATATTAATTATATGCTTAAATATTATTATGCTAATAGTCATTAGGCCTACTAACGTCATGCTAATAGTTATTAGGCCTACTAACGTTATGCGAATCTAATTTATACCAACACAAATTAGTCTTTAACATGATTGTGCCAACATAAAAGGTATGCCATAAAAAATTAGGCCGAAGTATTATTATGCCAAAACAAATTGTGCCAAAATCGTTATGCCGAAGTATATTAAGACAAAGAACATTATGAGAAAAGAAGGGATCCCCACTTCATGCATACGTCTGGATTGAGGGCCCAAGTTAATTACTCATAACAGTTTTGATTCATGTTTAAGATATTCTTGACCATTTGCTTTAGGTTTTTACTATTTTTGACTAATTTCCCTGTAAATCTTATTTCGTTATGTAAGGAATTAAAAAATTGGCCCTCGATCCAGATGCACATCTGCGAATGGGACATATCGCTAATCGTTGAGGCTTTTACTAGCGGGCCCAAACCGTCCTAATCCGTTTCGACTACCTACCTATTTGGTCCAATAAGTTGTCTTGTCCTTTGTGGAATGTTGGTGTTATGTCCAATATTAAGGCTCATTTTTCTGCCTTACGATCAATAGGTCTAATTAGCAATACGTCCAACTCGCAAATCGCCTTTGTAGCAAAACGTCTAACTATTGAAATGTCTATGTAGCAAAACGTCTAATTAGCAAATCGTCTAATTCTCATAACGCCTGTACACTTGAGTATAAAAATATTAAGATCTGTTTTTACGCCAATATATTTTCTTCAGATTTAAATAGGCAAGTAGGTTTCATAGGTTTATTTTAAATTCTTCTTAATAGTACTGGCCATTTACGAGTACCTACCTATTTTAATTATGACATTGTAGTTGTCATGAGGATAAAATTTTCTTTGATGATTAATCGCCACATTACATACATAAAAACTTAATTATTTATTTCCTGATTGAGGAACTAGAATCACCTAGCTTAAAATAATAATAATAATAATAATTGTTTTTATTTCAGAAAAAATCCATACATAAAATGATAAAATACAAAGAGTCAGCGTCAAATTATAAATTAATGTCAACACAAAACAACAAAACATAAATTAAAAATCAAAACATCAATCAATAATTACATAATAAATTCGATAGTCAGCTAAAATTAAAATAAGTCAAAAAACATAATTTAAAATAAAATAAATAGGTCATTCATTGATAATTTCAGTCCTGTCCCATAGCAACACACATCCATCTATGTTGTATAGGACAGTCTGCTCGAGAGGCAATCATTTTCAGGATGCCGTTGCTGCTATCTCTTAGGCGTCTTAATAAGGATGCTACTTTTTTGCGAATAACCGCTTGGTAGCCATCCGTATGTGCTTCTGCAAACATGAGAGATGCGCTGCAGTAGGGAGGTAATCGCAACAACATCCTGAAAATGTTGTTATACTGAACACGCAAGACATTAGCGGCCCGACGGGTATGACATACCCATAGACTGCTCGTGTAAAACGATTGGCAGTATGCCTTGAACAAAGTGATTTTTACATCAGTGGAGCAACGAGCAAATCTACGCGCTATCATATTCCCCCGGACCGCCAATGCCCTGCGCTCACGTTCTATATCAATACCGTCTGATAAATTACTCGTGACGATATGACCTAAATATTTGAAATTGGTTACTCTCTGCAATTGCTCACCATATAACATAATCGGTGGAACACCGACGGGCTCGTTACATTTGCCTTTAAAAAGGAGAACTTTACTTTTGGATGTGTTATACAAGAGTCCATGTTCCACCGCGTATGCCTCGCAAATCGTCAGCAGTTTTCGAATTGCACCCACCGACGGACCCAGCAGTACCATATCGTCCGCGTAGCTGATATTATTAACACACACATTATCTATATGACAACCGGTATGTGTGCTGCTGAGTTCACCGATAAGGTCATTAATATATAGGTTAAACAAAAGAGGAGAGGTCAGTCCACCCTGTCTAACACCACATTTGACGTCATACGGATCGGATAATTCACCTGCCCATCTCACCTGGTTCCGCTGGCCGCGATACCATTCCTTAAGGAGTTGTATGACCTCTTCCGGTACACCCGCATTGCCCAGTTTGCCCCAAAGCTTCTCATATAAGACACTGTCAAATGCTTTTGACAGATCTAGGAAACACGCGTATACCGGTGTTTTCCTGTCAGTATAGTACCTGACAGCCTGCTTAAGACACAATATCGCACTTTCAGTGGAGAGCCCGCTCCTGAAACCGAACTGAGCATCGTGTATTTTTATGTGTGCAATAAGAGTGTTATTAAGCAAGCTGTCAAGCACCTTTGCCATTATAGTAGCAAGGGAGATGGGCCGGTAGTTCTCCCTGTCCGAGCAATCTCCAGTTCTGTTTTTAATAACAGGAACTACTATAGTTCTCGTAAGTTCTTGCGGTAGGTACCCATGACAAAGGCAGAGGTTGTAGAACAAGGAGAGTACGCGCGGTAAATGAACACCAGCATACCTAAGATGCTCAATACTGAGACCATCATGCCCAGGCGACTTGCCTCTCTTCATGCCCCGTATTATTTTAATAACATCTTTCGATGTAAATTTAACAGATCTTTCCTGGGTGATGATCTCAGTATCTTGCGTCCACAATGTATCTGTTTCACATCTCGGCTTGGCTGTAAAGTGACCACTAAACAAGTTAGCAATATCGCGGCGATCACTAACGCCATCTATACACACAGGAAAGCCAGGTTTTTGGCTCATATTTTGAGTTTCTTTCCAAAATAGTGGGAAATTGTTTGCAGAATGATGGGATGCAAGAGCATCCATTTTAATTTGATCTTGCCTGTCCTGGCACCATTTTAGCTTTTGCTTGAACAATTTCCTACTCTCCTTCATGGCATCATATGACTGACTATTATTAGGTTTACCATCTTCAACCCAGGTCAGAAACCTTAACCTGGCTTCCCTGTGGTACCTTGCAACATACCTGGACCAACCCGCAATGTGACCGCCTCTCCTCCCTATCGCCTTACGTCTGCGAGTGACAGTCGCTGCTTCAGACAGTATAGCAACCACTCTCATGTACATATTGTCCAGTAATAACTTATGCTTCACATTTGAACACAAGCCATCACAACATTTATCCATTTCCTCGGGAAAATCAATTTCCCGTAGTCGAGTGTGACAGATCTTACTATAATAATTGATTTGTTCTACTGAACGTTTGCCCCATATAATATTACTGTGAACCGGAGTATTTTGTATCTGCTCACACGACACTAAACCCCAATTACAAGTGATGACCAGTGGGAAATGGTCGGACCATTGCACATCATGCTCTACTTGTACGTTTATTACAGTAGATAGCGCTGCATTCGTGACTATGCAATGATCCAACCACCTCACACTGCCATGAGCATCACTGATAAACGTATAAGCGTCAGATGCATTCAAATAATTAAGGTCCACACATGTCCACTGCTGGTCCTCACAAAAATCTAATAAATGGTCACAAAATGGTTCATGTGGATGTGCGTTGAAATCACCCAGTATGTAAACCATAGAACTGTCATGATTTTCTTCTATAACGGCACTAATTGTACTTAGACACTGAGTGAAAGTAGGCAGATTTTCAGCACAATCAGTTGGCATATAGACACTAAATACTAATATGTAAGAACCATTCACTCCTATCTTCACTGCACATAAACGACTATTCTCACATTTAATAACCGAGACCGAGTTAAAAACACTTTTTCTCCACAGTATGGCGACACCTCCATACGGCCTGCCTCTCAGGAGGCCCTCTGAGGTGTCTACCGCTGATGTTCCGGTGCCACCAAAGTCATCACTAATGGCGTCTAACGATGATAGTTCATGAGGCAGCAACCAAGTCTCTTGAAGGGCAACAATATCTGCTTTTTTAAATAACTGTCCAATACCTTCTATGGACCTTTTCAGGGATTTACAATTAAATGAAATAAGCCTGTAAAAATGAACCCGAATCGAGAGTTTGTTTTTATAACAAGTCAAAAAAAAAAACGAGTGCTACTGTTGAATGGTTATCGTTTCAATTTGAATGTGACTAATAAAGGCGGGTCAACGCTTTGGAGGTGTGCTAAGCGCGATGAATGTAGTGCTTCTATCACAATCAATAAAGATGAAGATAGAGTACTACGTCAGTTGAAAGAACACAGTTGCAAAGCTAATTTGGAAAAAAATGAAATTGACCAAGTGATGGATAAATGCAAAAAAATTGTATCTGAAAAAGCGAAACCAGTTCAGAAAATTTTTGAAAAGGAATTTGTAAAAAGTGATAAAATTGATCAGGTTCCAAATTTTAATTCAAAAAAAGACACTTTATTTAGAGCTCGGCGCAGTTTTTTGAATGTTCCTAAAACTGTGTTCCAAAACTTGAACGAAATTATTATTCCTAAAATTTTGGCTGATGAATTCCTTGTATGTGAAGATGGGTATGAGAACAATAAAATATTAATATTTACAACACCTGTGAGTAGAAAATGCATGAGTACAATGAAAAATAAGTTATATTTTATTGATGCAACTTTTAAGGCTGTACCTAAGCCATTTTACGAATTATTATCTATACACATTGATTTAAATAGTTGTGATGATACAACTAGTGTAATGGGTATAGTTTATGCGTTACTTCCGGATAAAAAGCAGGCAACTTATGAACGCTTATTTCAGCTTATTAAAGAGCATTGTCAAATAGAAATGACAACTAATAAGTGTGACTACGAATTAGCTCTCATTAATGCCATAAAAAATGAGTTTCCACACTCAAAAATAGCCGGCTGTTACTATCACTTCAACAAAGCTGTTTGGAAAAGAGCATCAGCATTGAGTCTAACAGAAAACCGAGAGAGTAGAGAAACCATCAGAGTGTGTTCCAACATTCCTTTGCTACCTTCAGAATATATTACTGAATGTTGGACTGCCATTATTGAAAGTGCCATAGAAAGCAAAGACATGATGACTTTTATAGCTTATTTTGAAAAACAGTGGTTGCTATCTCTTGCAGATATAATTAGCTGTTCATACATTGATAACTTTCGAACAAACAATGCACTAGAAGGTTGGCATAGGCGGTTAAATACGTTTATAAAACCAAAACCAACCCTACTGCTTTTCATTCAAGCTCTGAGGAAAGAAGCCCGTTGGCAAGACCGCAAATTTAAAAATGTTATGTTTGAAGGCAACAAACGGAAAAAAATTGATATGTTATTCAATGAAAAATACAAAAGAGAGCTAAAAAAGTTAACAGGAAAAAAAATTAATCCGATGGAATTTTTGAAAAATGTTGGACATATTATGCGGATCCTGAATTCATAAACAGTTCATTTTTTTCAAATAAAATATGTTTGCAACTGTACTCGTATTTTTTTAGACGATTTGCTAATTAGACGTTTTCTACATAGACATTTCAATAGTTAGACGTTTTGCTACAAAGGCGATTTGCGAGTTGGACGTATTGCTAATTAGACGTTTAGAGTAGTTAGACGTTTTGCTACTTAGACCTATTGATCGTAAGGCATTTTTCTGTATCTCGCGGCCGATGCGTGAGTATCAGAATGTATGGCGCCGTTTCAGAGGCCTGTGACAGACGCGCGCGACCGACAAATGTCATAGGCTTCGAGCGCACTCAAGACTATTCTCGGATCAGCCGCGCGCGGCCGCGATGCACGGAAACGAACCTTTATGTATACTTACGCGTATTAGGAGCTACACTAGTAATAAAACAACAAAATCCAATTGGAATAATAATATATCACATTCCTTGATCTTACTGTACATGTACAACTAGACTACAGACAAGCACTTAATATATTATTACAGTAGTAATATGTATAGATATTATTTAAATAAATTCATGTAACGCCTGCATAAGAGGCGTTAGATAGAATCCCACTCAATGAGGTAAGCGGGTTGCGCGCCAGGCGCCAGGCGTCGCGCTTGAACGTGGAACGTCTGCCCCGCGCGGAAGTACGACTGCACCCTGGACTTCAGAGCAGAAAGCTGTTCCGCGTCCACCTCAGGCGTACTATTATTTACTTTGTGAGGACTGAGCTGTAGACTCTTTACGCTGTTAATGCTGCTATTTGAAGTATTATTATTCGTACTCCGTCGTGCATTCTCGTAGTAATTTTTCTCTTGCCTTTGTCTCAGTCTTCTGCCATTAAATTTTGTGTTATTAAGTCCACCGTTCTGTGCCGTAACTACTCCGTTCTCGTTTGAGTTTTGAACAGATTTACCGGTTTCATCGGGCAGTGGACATGACTTATTTAGCTAGAAAAATAAAAGTTTTTTTTTACTATGCTGTATACTTCTTACATAAAAGAGCGGAGTGTTGTCTACAAAAACAAATAGGTCTTCTAAATTAATATTAACACAAATGTAACGATTTTAAACAGGCGAATTACGTAATGGGGTACATGACTGTCAAATCAAATCAGTATCTTTTTAAGAAACGAGGCGTATCGTTTTGAATACGCCTCGTACTAATTTTTAAGCAATACAAAACAATGACGCCATTCTTTTGTATGGTCAAATCATGTAGTTTCAATGTTTGTTTTGATGTTTATAAATTCCTGACAACGTAAAATTGTAGAGAAAGATTGTTTTCCAGAATATTTTTGGCAAATGCTATTTCCTGTATAATGTAAAATAATTTATTGTTATTGTAGTCATCTACCCAATTGGTTTGTAAGCCAGTGCTCGTCGTCTTTCAGAATTTAACATTTGTACAGGATTGATGAGCTATTATATATTGCCATCATCTGTGCTTATGACTCATGCAAAAATGTATAACTATTTTACTACAAAACTTTAATTCTAACTACGTTTTACCTGTGACTGTAGATACTTCCGCGGTCTTCTGTATTTTCTTCTCTTGACCTCTCCATTCGGCCCTATGACTATATCCTTTTCGCTAAGCTTTCTCTTCATCGGTCTTATAGGCGGACCCCCTACCATGGGATTCAAGTTTATAGGAAGCGAGAATCGTGACTGAAAATGATTTTGTTTGCCATTCTGTTTATTGTATGCACTCGACGAAAAAGGTTTCTTACCAGAATAGTTAAATTGCATTAAAAAGGGGTTATTTTTACCCTGGAAATTCTTAAGTGGCGGTATAATATGGTCTAAAGTACCCCTACTAACACTGGTTTCATCGCCCGATGATTCCATGTCGTAGAAAGTATTTGGGTATGAAGGTCTACTATTCATATGATGAAGGGACATTATCTTGGAATGTTCAATAATGTTCTTAGTAGATAACTTAGATACTTCTAAGTTCATTGTAGCTATTCGCGTCGAGTGCGTGTTTATGTCGATATTTGTGACGTCACAGTTGCCCTCATTGGTGTCAACTATATTCTCTTTGGATATTTTATCTAATTTTACAGAACACGAAACTAAAGAAGAGTTAGAAGATGGCACTGGAGGAGGTTCACAAACGGATTTCTCGTCGTTTGTAAGTGTTGCATTCAGTTCTGTATTGTTTTCTATATTATCAGCTTTGGCATCAGATTTTCTAGGAGTAGACGTGCGAATGGAAGGTGAAGGTTGTTCGTCGGGTTCTGTGGGTTTCTCGTAGGAACTAGTAGAATCATTTTCTGAATAAGAGTTCAGATTTTCATGGAACCGCTTGCCCATCATCAAATTTAACCAGTGACCATCGACTGGAACGATCATACTATTACGATAATTATGCACTATATTTTTATAGGAACTTTTGTCCGAGTTACTGCTGGAAGGTTGTGAACTGAAACAATGTATAAAAGATAAGAACTTTTGATACAAAATATTAAAGCAGATTAAGCAAAAATTGAAGCAAATTTGCTAACATTGAATATTACCTATCGTCAACAATAGTAGGTACTGGCGAAGGCGCCCGCGGCAGGAAACGAAGTCTTGGTGCGTGCTCCCGTACTAGCTCATCAGTCAATGAATCCCCTTTCTTCACCTATGTACCAAAACAAAGTATAAATAAAAAATATAGTCTGTCGAAGATTGCTAATATTGAGTCAAAAAGTTTATAAGAATAGAAGGCCAATTATAAGAGATAGATATAGAGAAATTATTTATGGCCCTACGACTCAGGTGATAACGTGCGTACGGTTTTTGATACGAACCTTTTGGTTAGTATGGAAACCGACTCGGCCAATTTTTGCGGGGTCAGGGGGCGGAGGGTGATGCTGAATGTAACGTGACAAATAAACCATCCGCTGTTATCCCGCCAAAGCACGCTCAATTGTCAAATATTAACTGAATGGATATTATTGGCCTGATTTTTACGCCAGATATTTGGTTCAAAGGAAAATTCTAAAAGACAAACACATTGGTAGTCTATGTAATCTTATGTTTGTGTAGAGCAGAGATTCCCAAAGGGATGATTACCAGGGGTCGATAAAAAAAATTGATTTCGGGGGTCAATTAGGTCTAAAAATCGACCCCTATTAATGAACACAAGTTCTTATTTGAAACTTTCAAGCTACTTTAAGTAAGTTGTGTTATGTGTTAGTACCTACACGTACCTAAGATAACTTGAACTTGTTATGAAAATGTTTTTTTTTTTTTTGCTATGGTACTGGTGGTCTGAGGTAGCAGTTCATTTTGGATAAGGGGTTCATTTTTCCACAATAGTTTGGGAATCCATGGTGTAGAGTAATCACAATACCTGTTCTAAAGCAGCAAGTTGTAGCGGTGGCGGAGGCGGTCGGCGTAAACGCAAGCCCCATATAGTGGCACGTTTCTTCATCTCACGACCACACTTGAAGCGCTTGCGAGACGACGTTAAAGCAGTCAAAATTCTTTCCCGACGTTCGTTAACTGGAGTTCGCCACATCTAACGGATAAATTACAAAAGACAATGCTTCAAAACTAACGAAATCCTGAACGAATACACAGAGTGTAGCTAAGAATGTTAGTAGTGATATTATTATGTAGATATTTCAATTTAAGAGTGCTAAGTGTGTAATTTTGTTATTTGATTTTTTAAGGAGTGAATTTAATCTAAAACTAATAAAAACTCTGATAATTCGCAAAACGGTTTTTGATACGAACCTTTTCTGGTAATTGCAGCGCATGCCAATTATCCATGATGTAAGGCATTATGACGTTGTCGAGGTCGAAATAATTTGGCGCGTTGTATGCGGTAAGATTGTATAGAGCGAGGTGCGCCAAGTCCAACCAGCATAGTTCCAGTCGCCGTAGATATTCCACTCCTCCGTTACAGTTACCACAAGCAAATATATACAATCTAAAACGATATTTAATAATTAATACTCTAGTACACATCAGAACCGAAGAAGTTCTGTTTAGGGACCATCCGTAAATTACGTCATACGACTATAAAGCGAAGGCTACAGCGCCAGTTAGCGAGCGAGCGAGCTGACGGGCGAAACAAAGCGATGAAAACTATACAAAACTAAGAGAAGCGTTGACGAGGATAAAATATGTGGGTTCACACCGAAAACTACGGACGGGCGAAACACCTATTTCCATACTACGAAGTATAGAGCTAAGCAACGCTAACGAGTTGAACGAATAGCTTTGCTGGAATTGACGAATATTTCGTTCGCATTGTTTGAATCCCAGGAGGCCTTACCCTAATTCCATAAAAAAGGGAAGATTCGCTTAAAAGGGAATAGTGATATACATAATTAGATATATTTCGGGACTTAATCGCGTGAATTATTTAAACCTTTTATTTACCCGACGTTTCGATCAAATTGCACCGATCGTGGTCACGGGTCGACTGATAAAAGGTTCGTACCTTTAAATAATTCACGCGATTAAGTCCCGAAATATATCTAATATGTATAAAAATCGCAAAGGTTTAAAAACAGTGATATACAGTGTCAGCAACATCAGTTCAATCCACTAGTGCCTGAAAATCGTCGATGGGTTTGGACTTTTTGTGCTTATCCAAAAATTAATTAGAACAATCCTTGAAATTTAAGATATTTACAAAAACGAAAATTCATTAAATTCATTTTAGAGAAAGAGATTAGGCCTACTGACGTGGCTTATCTTTGTAGTTCGCAGAGTGAACCGAAATATGAAATAAGGTAAAACGCTGCTTGCTCGTTCGCTATAGATCACTCTTCTCTCCTTGTCACAGGTGGTTACATTTTGTTTGAACTCACGCGTATAGCAATTTTTAATTTAGGATTCTAAAACGGCTTTTCCAAGAAATATACGGTTAAATTGCCTCTGTGGCGCGGTGGGAGTGTGTCCGATTCCCGGGTTCGATTCCTACACGAGACACCACTTTGTGTGATCCAAAAATTGTTGTTCCGAGTCTGGGTGTACTTTGTGTCCGTGGCTTGTATGTTTGTAAAGTCCCCCGCGACAAAGGGCTTGTACCCTAACGCGGTTGTGGTCTCATTAAAAAAAAAATTACTCGATTTTGTAATATTGTAAAGAATTTTCGGCTATTCCACTTCTCCTCCCCTTTTTTGACACTTTATTGACTCCCCTCTCTTCGCTTTAACGTTTGGTCAGATTTGGCTTGGCTTGGTTTAGGAACACTAAAGAGGTTACTTAAAAATACTGTTTAACAGAATAGACATTTCAAATACATTCAGGCCAAAATCATATACCCTCCTTTTGGCTTCGCCGTAGTCGGGTAAGAAAAAAAGGATTCGTGTTTGCAATCTTAGACAGAAGTTTTGTTGGGTATCGAACCTAAGACCTCTGATTAACAGCCGTTTTCAATAATTTATCGATAGATTTGGCTGCTGGTGATAGAATTTTGACATCTATACTAATATTATAAAGCGGAAGAGTTTGTTTGTTTGTTTGTTTAAACGCGCTAATCTCAGGAACTACTGGTCCGATTTAAAAAAATATTTTTTTGTTGGATAGCCCATTTATCGAGGAAGGCTATAGGCTATATAACATCACGCTACGACTAATAAGAGCGGAGTAGCGACGAGAAATGTTGCAAAAACGGGGAAAATTTACGAATACGAAGTTGCGCGGGACAGCTAGTATAACATAAATGTATTATTATTTTACTACAGTTGATAAAGACTTACTTGTCGCCAGCATACAATGGGTATTGTAAACTTGATACGCATCTTTGGTGAAACCAACGAGAACATCGGCAGCATAGTAACATCTGCAAATGTAAATTATTATAAAATATTGTGTGGCATGTTCACAACTTTTAATGGTAGCGTTTGATAAAATGTACCTATTGTACCTGTCGGTTTTATAAGGAAAATTGTTGTTGCAATATACGAATATGCGTCGATTATGCGAACCTACTTAATATACTTGCAGAAATATTTGAAGTTTTGATAAAGCTCAGCATTAAGTATAGGTACCTAAAACATACTGTTGAGATAATATGCTGTTGATATCATACTTTACTTAATGTCATTGAGTATTTGATTGCTATGACAATAAACTACTTTATACTAATCAAATTGGGCAAAGGAAGTCTTAAAATATAAAATATTTGTAGGTGTTGATGAATTTTGAGGGTTCCATAACCAAAATGGCAAAAATGGAACCCTTATAGTTTTGACACGTATGTCGCAGGCATTTTACTCAAAAACTACAGATTGTATATGTATGCTACTTAATTCAATAGTTAAAATAACAAAAATAAATATTTTTAAGGGTAAAACTCCATACATGTAACAAAAGCTGTTTTTTTTATACATGTACGAGTGGCACATCATTCGACAGGTCTTTTAAAAACATTTCAAGGTTTCTAAATATGAAAAACATACTAAGGTAAGGGTAAACGGTAAATTATCAACATGATTGTCCGATCATATTAAAAATAATTTAGTTAAAAGTATATAAGTGAAGTTTTTCATAATGAAAACTGCGCTTCATAACAAAAGGACGTAAGTGCTATGAAGATATGCCCTTTTGCTGGTGCAATTTTTCAGATCGTAATTTTTCATATGTGCGAAACCAGCATGGTTCGACATGGTCTTGCCCGGTTTTTAGGTTTTTAATCAATCATTTGAAATCAGATGTAGGTATTTTATTAATAGTTTGTATAAGCAGACAGATACTTTTTGCAAAAAGAAAAAAAAATTAAGGAATAGTTATAAATTTACGTAAATACAATCTATTAGTAATAAATCCGATACACTATCGCTATTGACACGAAGTCTTACTACTTAGTGTAGTACTTGCATACTTAGTTAATTATGTAAATAAACATGTGTAAGCAATAATAGGGATGCATTTATGGATGTTAAACGATACTATTACATTCTTGCCCGGGCTTTCAGAATTCATTTGCATGAATTAAGTATTCTTTTCGTTTGATAGGTCAGTTAAACTTTGTTTATATACATATTCGTACATTTTTATACCTGTTTACTAAATTATTATACAGTGAAACTTGTTGACATGGACCTTGGATATGTGACATCCTCTACAACTGATAATACAAATGTACAACTGTTACAGGGAATAATAAAACGTTTATATCCGAGTGTTTATTCTAAGTGGGAAAAATACATTTTAACCTCTAGAAGTTAGAATACTTGGGATTCTGGATAAATGAAAAGCCTTTTTAAGTGATATATAAATAATAATACTACCCACCTGAGCAAGCCAGTCACTTTTTTGTCCACAATAACAATGTTCCTGTTCTTTACCAGTGTCAGAAGCCACAGATGATGTTGTCGAAGCAGTCTGGAAATCCACTCAGTCTTATTAATACTTTTTGAATTATGAAAAATTAATCAACATATTTCGATTAATATTTAATAACGCCAAACCCAAACAGTTTACTGAAGTAATAGATACTTCTAGTACTACAAAGAAAATCTGAGAAATTTTGAAGGTAGTTTTCTGTTACGTTAAAGAAAAGAAAATACTCGACTGCCCTCTGTTTTCTGACGAAATTTATTATACAAATTGCTGTAAATAAGGAAAGATGAATGTTAATGTCGGCCGTTAGGTAATTGATGATGCATTTAGATGGCACAATCGAATAATATGATACGATAAATATTCATTTGAATTTATATCAAACATCTACGTCATTAATCATTCGCGCTTTAATGCTCTAAATCAAAACTGCCGAAGCTATAGGCTTCCCAAACCTTAAACTACTCAAGCTGGAAACTTAAAATATGGGCAATGCGTCAGGATTTTATTAAAATTTTATCCCAAGAAGCGTGATATTTTATAATATATAAAATTCTCGTGTCACAGTTTTCGTTGCCATACTCCTCCGAAACGGCTTGACCGATTTTGATGAAATTTTTTGTGCTTATCCGGTATCTATGAGAATCGGCCAACATCTATTTTTCATACCCCTAAGAGTTTGTTTGTTTGTTTGAATGCGATAATCTCAGGAACTACTGGGCTGCACTGAAAAAATATTTTATTGTTGGATAGCCCATTTATCGAGGAAGGCTATAGGTTATAATATCACGCTACGACCAATAGGAGCGGAGCAGCAATGAAAAATGTTGTAAAAAAAAAAAGAAAGAAAAAGAAAAAAGGGAAAATTTACGCAGACGAAGTTGCGCGGGTCAGCTAGTTTTATTATATATTTTATTTTAACCATGACTCGGACGAAACTGATAGGGTTTGACATTACAATTAGAACGCAACGTAACGTACATCACAAGGCGGGGTCAGTTCCTGTTGTTGCCTCCTCTGCTGTCCACCCTTAAATCTAAATAAGTCTGATCTCTTCAGTGCCCTGTTTTCCGCCGCGGCCACTCTGTACCTTTGGTCCACGCATCTTTTGCAGTGCCACGATGCACCTGCCATATTAATAATTTTGGATATTTGTTACACAAGTTAGTATTCAGTATTCCAGCTTACGAATATTCAAACGTTGGTGTGTCTCTTTTGTCACTTTGGTAAAAAGTAGCGACAGTTAAAGTTAAGCAGTATCAAAATTTGTTGGGGGGCCAAGTCCCAAAAGACAAAAGAAACTAATGTGAGTTGACTCTTTAGTACGAGTCGTTGGCACGGGAAGGGGGATGGGTGGCACGTTCGGCGCCCTTGTAGCCTGGGAGACCCGTATCATTGATACTGCTGGTATGGCAGTTGCTACGCCCCTGAAGTTAAATTAAGTTTGAGCATTTATTTGGGTTTACCTGCCTATGTACCTCTCTCGAGCAACGTACACATAGACGTATTTAAAAAAAGGTTCAAAGCTTTTCTTTTGGAGAAATGTTATTATTCAATAGATGAATTTGGTTGTATTAATGATATATAAACTTGACATAAATAATATATAAAATTGTGAAAATTGTCGTTTTTTCTTTTTGTAAACATTAATATGTGCAACTATTTATCTTAATTCTATTATTATTATTATTACTTTTTTTAATTTGACATACCTACTCAGAATTTTAATTTTTAATCATATCGAAAACTAATTTTATGTTTGACTTTTTTGTTTTTTTTACTATGATTATCTTGCTGTTATTATTTTTACATTCAGACACAATTGTATAATTGTTTATTGAATAAATGAATTGAATTGAAATTGTTCATGGACACGAAATTACAGACCACTTTGTTCGGAGAGCGTCCTGAGATTCCATGTCCGTGCGCGATGTCTCTGAGCACGTTGCTAGAGCGAGTATTGATGAAAGTTACCTTTTGTATTCTCGTTGTTTTATAATAATACTACTTAACTATGAAAAATTATACGAAGTAAAAGACCAGAATGCGAATCGGGCTGATTCTTATGTACTTAAGTTTGAATACAAGAGTTTAATTTGGTTGTGCACCAAATTAACTCTCGCCAATTAAGCTTTCTATATCATTTTGAATCGCACGAAAGTATGTGTTTGTACATAAACGCAATATGCATAAAATAATACAGACACGCTTGCGTTTAACTGTGAAACTGTACAACCTTTATAACAACCCTTACCCTTACTTACCGCGACAAGGAAACCTTATAACGTGTATATCAAAACTCTATTGACTAATTTGCTTTATCACGATAAATATCATCTGTTAATCATTAAATGATAAATTCTAGTTTTTATAATACGATAATTCAAAATTATCATAATTATTTATTATATTACGAGTGTAAAAGGACATTTCCAATGGAATGGACAATGACTCTGCCGCGAAGTCGTAGACTTTATAGCGTAAATAATAATATTTATTATATTACGAGTGTGAAAGGACATTTCCAATGGAATGGACAATGACTCTGCCGCGAAGTCGTAGACTTTCTAGCGTAAATAATGACGATAATTATTGTAACTCAGTACCAATTACCTAAATGACTAGCTTTCAAAATTGTATGTGATGATTATAAATCATTTATAATGAACAAGATATTCATACATACCGTTAATCCACGCTTCAACAGGCGGGGAGTGACACTTGGCGTGATACCCCCTCCCGCACATATCGCATGCGATGATCGCATTTGTTGCAGGACTCGAAGCGGGGCCTTCCCTGCGTTTGCACACAACGCACATGATCCGCCCATCGTCCGCTGGTGGGGCACTAAGTAACTTGAGAGACGATACTGGAGCCCACGCGTGTGTGCCATCACCGAATTTGACCAAACACTTAGCCACACCCGTTCCCACCTCGCACGAATCATTGTCATTGCTGGTGCTTAGTTCTACGATAGTTCCTGGTGGGACCAATAAGTTGTATGAATTGTTACCTTTATAGTGTTTACCTTACGTACTTATTATTATTAATCAATTTGTTTTGATGAGTTACCCTCGGCACAAGAGTAGTAACGCGCTGAAATCTAAGAGGCAGAGAATGCCTTAAGATGAACAACTGCAAATGGTCCAGTAAAACAGTTGAACAACTATTTTTTAAATGTGGAAGTCTTTGTATAGAAGCGATATGGTACCGAGAAATAATATCCCGGCCAATGTTGGTTTTAGGTATTCGACCCTAACGGAAGTAAAATAAACAAACTCAAATGTGTAACATTGCCGCCAGTACAAGGAAATAGCAATTATAATGCCGATAGAAGATTATACTGAAATTAATACACACCTAAATAATAGCGTCCGTCCTTATTGTGAACAAGCACGTCATCCCCACAATGGAATGGATTTGCATTGTTTTTCTCCGTGTTGGTAGTAGAGTCTGGCATCGCATCCTGTGTTTCTTCTTCTTTTTTCTCATTCTTTTTGCTAGCACATGGTGGGGTCGTTTTGTCAAGATCGTTCAGGAGTGCACCGATCAGTGACAGTTGCTTGGAGACCTCTTTGAAAAAGAAAACAGTAATGTAAATCAAAGATAACGAAATATTTTTTAATTATGGGATGGTTATAATGGCAATTTGCAACCAGCCACTATAATGAGGATTTTCTAAGGAGTACTTATGAAATTAATTGCATCAAACTGTTGCGTCACAGACAACACAGAAGTCATTCAGCCTCCAGATTAGTAGATCTCCACATGCTGAGATCTCCCAATCTGGAGGCCCCAGCTGCAATATGGTTGGTAAAAACAAATACCAGACATTTTAAATATCACTTAGAGGACCGCTGATTGTTGATGACAATGGCCATAAGAGAATTTTCGATACTTTTGTTTACGTGGCAAAGCAAGAAGAGTGGGTCACCTTTTGGTAAGCAGAAGCAAGGATGCGTCTATTAATTATGTAAGGTGTTTAGGAGGAAATGGTGCCCCACCCCAGACTCTTGACTGAAACATTTTTGTGTAATTTCCAAATATTTGGCCAGAGCAACTCACGCTTGACCAGTGTTGAGTCAAATGCAACCTAGGCCACCTCATGGAACTGTATTAAGAAAAATCATCTCACGTAATTTATAGGCGCCCCTAATGATAAGCAAAATTGAGGTAAATGTTAATAATAACATTTAGCTACTATTTAAGAAGAATGTCAACAGGCATAGAAAATGTGGGACTCAATCCCATATTGCTAGTTGTCTTTTTGATTTAAAAAAAATGCAACAGGAACTATTGAAAAACCTAGTCAATTATTATAACGTCACACAATAACACCTAGGGTTGTATGCACAAGACCCAAGTTCACCATCATTGATGTATGGTTAAACTAAGGTTTAAACTAAATTCTAATATTAAGAAAATATTTTTTATTTAAACTCAAATTAAATATTGGTTATGTGTTGGAGAACACTGGCTTTAAACTGATTTTGGCCAAGTATACATACAAAGTCTAAATTTAATATTAATAACAACCAAAGTAGTTTGAACATTTCTTGGGTGAGACATTTCATTGACTGTGATTATGCAAACGAAAATCAGATTCTTAAAGAGATTACTTCCCTCTATTAAAGATTGTAGTAAATACGACAGATTTGAATGGATTATATTACGAATTGTAGTCTTGAGTGTCTGTTTGAATGGTGTAGAAATCAAAGCCTAATACTGACAGCGAGTAATTTAAAAGTCATCAGTGTTTAAGAGATTATAATTGTGTTTCAATGCTAAATGGAGTGGAAGACAGTGTAAAAGATGGTCTAATGACATTGTAAAGGCTGCTGGAACACTCTGACTTAGGGTGGCCAGAGATAGAACAAAACGGAGAAGGTTGGATGTGGCATATGAGTCAGCAAGGACATACCAATATATCCTATGTCCTTCCCAACTTAATTGGTTCAGCGGTTTAAGCATGAAAAGGTAACAGACAGAGTTACTTTTACATTTATTATATTAGTATGGATATGGATTGTTCAGAAACAAATGCATTTGTATCTGTTCTGTATTGATTGGCCTTATATTAATTTAAATAAAGATGAAGAATTGATATGTTTGAATGTGGGAATCTCTGTTCCATATAAAAATTTGGTATGGTGCTAGAGAAAGGTTACAGACTACTTTTTGTAATGATTTAATCTTTGTTGGTGTGGCCCAGGGAAAGCTACAAACAATAACAGTATTGTGAATAGAATAAATTAAAAGAAGTGAAAGACTTTATTCACTTAGATTATAAAATGCAACTCTAATGAACATCTGACAAAATTTGGCATAAAACAATAGTATACCCAGCGAGAAAAGAACTTGGCAATAAAAACTCATGGCCACCCTTTTGAAATGTCAATTATTACAATGCATTTGTCTACAATTATGTTAGCAAGTAAGGTACTGTAACTAACACAAGCAATAAGAGGAAGTATGTAAAGTTTTTAACAAAATTAGCCACCTATGGTGTGGATGGGTTGGCATCCCTGTATCATCTGGCTATTGTGGTCCCACAATACCATTTTATTTTAGTAGTTTCTCAATGAACTCATTGTATACTTAGTAATTTTATATGTTATGTTACTAAATACTTGTTTTTTTTTTTTAAGATAACTAGCTATGTGGGAGGATTGAGTACCACATTACTAGCAATCTTGTTAACCCTTCCAGGTAAGCTCAAAGGCTCAAGTAATTTTATATGTTATACAGTAAATAACAATATATTACTCATAACCCTGAACTTTTGTGAAAAATAGTATTTAATATGACATTTATGTTCAAGTTGTTTGTCAGCCATTGTGCCTAAGGTGATGAACCTATGGCATATTATGTATATTAAACTCAAACTAAAAGCCAAATTTATGGTTAGTGTTAAGCCCATTGACATAGAGAACAGGACTGCACCATCCCTCTCAATTAAAAAGTAAAAATTGACTGCTAGGGTTAAAGAGAGAGAAAACTCATGCAGCCTTTAACAGGCATTCTCCACAATGTAGCATTGTCTTCTAGAGTTTGTGGTCAATTTTGCGAGGTTATGGCGCAGTTCTGGTCTATATGTCAATGGTAAAGCCTTATACATTTTTTTTTCAGAAACATTTGTGCTGTATCATCTAATATGAAACTGTACTGTGTTGCTAAATGAAATGAAAGTTGTGCAAAGCAGGGATATACTTACTTGAATTTTGTTGCAATTCCAACATTGGTGAGCAAAAAGAAATACATTGATATAAACAAATAATTAGATAACAAGCATTTTGTACCTTAAAATAACAATATATTTATATCACAATTGAACATTACAACATCTACGAAAATTATAAATATGTAAGTTTGTCTGTTGTTATTGACAAATTTCATCTTGTCCGCAATTTACACACACAGATATTCTGAGATAATATGTTGGTTATGATAACTGTACTATTATAATTATAGCAGACAAACTTACAATTTTGTCTAAAAATTGATGCACTTTTTTATTTCTTACCTATTTTTTATACTATTGATGCTTTAAAGAATGATTATTGTTTAACATAATCTACCTGCTCATTTTATAATAACTTTTTATATGTTTCTCATTCAAAATACTCCTCAAAGGTTCAGTACTTCTCAAATGTTCAACTTGAGACAAAGAATATTAAATTAGGAAAGAAATCTTTGTCATGTTTATAATAATTGTATCAAATGGTATCATCCACCTGAGATAGTCTCCTGAGATTTCTTGAAGAGGTCTTTACGTAACCTTTTATAAGCATAAGGAAAGCCTGTGAAGTATTTACAATAATCCTCTGATTTAACTCTTCAGGGACACATTTGCAAAAATGTATAGATTCAGCTTCAAAAAAGCCAGATTTTCATAAAACTTTGCTTTTTTTTAACAACTTTTTTTAAGGATGTTACTTCCAAGAGTTAATTCTAATTATTATTGTATGTATGTTATAAAGATAGTCTAGTGCAATATTTCATGCTTCTAGGCACAGCAGTTTTGGTTGTTTGCCTTATGTTTTCCCTTTTATTTATTTAAAAATTGTAAAGTAACTTATACAAATTAGTAAAGGGTTTACGGGTAATATTTCATACAATTGTAAATAGACACTAATAATGATTACTCATTTATTTGGGTCAATTATAAGTATGGCATTCTAATTCTTGTTTTCTTACATATACACAAGGCAAATAAATCTAAAGTCAAATTATTATTAGATCTTGATTTAACATGATTGATGATGATGATTTATGTTGGAATAAAATAGTAAAAAATATGATAATCTCACCCAATTTATTGCATAATTAATACATAAGCTGGAACCTAAACAGTTCTGGTATAAATATCTTAATTCACCATAACAATGTGTTTACTAAACTTGCATAACCTTAACAAGGTACCTACATTGAAATAACAAGGAAATATGCCTTGATAGAAGATATCCAGAAGAGGTACAGCACTGTCTTACTTGGGTATGAAGTTACATTAAAACTTTTTGATTATATTAGTAGTTATGGTAACTTCAGTCAAAATGACAGCATTTGGTGAATGTTATTTTATAACATTATAATAACAACTGTATCAACAACAAAAAGGTGAGTTGAAAATTATTTTACCTTTAATAAATTCGATTCACTCATTACAGTTTGGTACGGGAAGGACTCGTCAATCATGCCTACGTATTATAAACAAATTATTTTCACTTAACAGCTTAGTGACTTTGGATGTAAATATTTTTTAAATTACAGTTGAAAGTTATATTATTAGGCAGTTATAAGGCGCACGCTCAGAAAAGTTACAAGTAATCCGAGTAAAGCTAACAACACAATTTATTGAAGCATTTTGGAAATTGTGGCCAAATCTTCTAGCAACAAATGTAAGGTACTCACCAGCGTTGATGTCCATTTCAGTTACTATTTTTTTAACTTATTTAAAGCATTGGAGAAGCATAATTTAGACACAAATTTCATTTTGTATGAGCAAACACGTAAAGCATTGGCGCTTTTGCGGCCATTATAATAGTCAAACGTTTCACTGTTTTCCCGCGGTAACAAAATGTATCCTAAAAATGGTAGTTATACGTGTTACATTTTAATTCTGTTACTTAACTGCACTTTATTTTTTTCAAATAACACACTTTCATTACTATTTACATAGTATTTAACCAATTTAAATTAAACAAGATAACCTTTCGAATCTCTTCCATCGGATAGCAACCCCCCTCTGCACGTTCACGTTACAAACAAATACATGAATGATTTAGTTCACTTTTGTAATGGTAATGGTTATTAAATTTTAGAGTGTTTTTTATTTAAAAGTTTTAAATTATATTTAAAAGTACTCAAATTAAAGAAAAGATAATAATTTTATTGGATGTTAAATTATTTTTCGTTACCAAAATTCCCAAAAGACATAATCGAGTTAACTGTGTCGTGTAAACTGCAAACCTAACCGACGATCCGGACCCAACTTGATACCAACCAATCTAATCGGACGATCCAAATCCAACTTGATACTGGCCAACCGAATAGCATATCGATTTTATAAATTATGAACTTGCAATAATAATTGAAACCAAGTTTTGTAATTATTAAAGTCGATATCCACTATTCGGTAAAATTAAAAATTAAAATCCCTCCTGCACAAAAAAGGTGGAAACAAGATCCCTGAAAATATCATGCAGTCGGAGGCACTTTACTAACTTCATGGAGATTAATTATTGCCTCCGACTAAGTGAAATTATTTGTAGGGGATCTTGCTTTCATCTTTTTTGGGCAGGTAGGTATTTTTTTCTCGAGAGCTCTGTCTGTCTGTCTGTCTGTCCGTCCGTATGTCACAGGCATTTTACTCAAAGACTACTCCATGAACATTGATGAAATTTGCTGGCTGAAAAGGTGTCTTAAAGTAGCCGCTACTTAGTTTGGTAGCCTAATGGCTAAGGCATCGGTCTCGCAATCGTGAGGTCGCAAAATAGGGGGTGGGGGGGGATTTTTTTCAGCAGTCATCAAGGTGTGGCACATCATTAGACAGGTCTTTAAAAAACATTTTATGGTTTCTAATAAACTTTTCTGATTGAGTGAATAATTTTAGAAAGTTGCTTATAATGTGTGCCCCCCCCCATATCTTTTGAACCGTGTGACCAAATAATATATAAAAAATCACAGAGGTAGCGCTTAATAAATACTTTTAGTAATGAATATTAGATAAATACTTACGTATAAGATACGCGCGAAAAACATAACCCTTGCAGTCGGGTAAAAGTGTGAAAATACTAAACTTGAAATAAACTTTGGTCGCGCGAGGTCCTTAAGCGGTATGGAGCACCCACCGCCCTCACGTCGTGCTGTTGCATCTGTGACATGTACTTAATAGAATTTCTAGGGGGAGGTTTACATGGTGCTATTGACTCAACACCGGCCAAATATTCTGTGTACTTTGGGGGGGGGGGAGGAAGGGACAGAAGGGTTCATCTTCTACGTTAGATTTAAGTCATACCTTACCCTGCTGTATAATATTTTTAATTAAAAAAGATCACCTACTTATTGTACAGTTTCATCAAGATCCGGCTGGTTTTACAAATTGGAAATGTTTGTTTCATAAAACTAAGAAACTATGTATTAAGTTTCTTAGTTTTATGAAACAAACATTTTACATTAATGACAAATGTACCTATTTCTCGTTTTTTTTGCCACGGGTATAAAAAGACGTGAGAATGCAAAATATCGACAAATCTCTGTAAAAGCTTTTCCTAACACCTTTGTACATTCAGAGCGTACTATATAGTTGGACTTCTTCTTCACTATATCTGCAAACAAAGCTTTTCCCGCACAGGACTCCTCAATAGTCTGCTTAAGCACTGTAATGTGCTCTGATATGTTACCTTTTTTTCAAAGTTTGCCCTCAGAAGGAATTGAGCATATCCAGCATTATTGCTGGACAATAGTTGACATCCACTTCTGGATATCAGGCGTAGACACGAGTTCAAATGAGAAACCCGATTCTCGAGCTGGGTTTTTCGGAGTTCATCGGTGAGGGCTGGTCACTCCCGATTGGATTACCCAGATTGTTACTCATACTGAGTAACTAATAAAACACTTGTTTACACACATAATTTGCAACAAGTACCTAATAGTACTACACTCGGTACTAAAAGTAGGTCAAATTTAAATTACTTAATGTTAAATAAATAAATATTGTTAGTGCACACGTTCGTATACAACAACGTCAACAGATTTAATCCCATGATTAGATTCAATCCTATATTATGAAAAGCTATATTGTAAAATTATGATTTTTTATACATTCCGATTTCTAATGGTTAGTATTCAGTATTTTTTAAAATTATTATTAAATGTATGTGCGATAATTTAATATTTTTTGTTATATTATTAATAAAATATGCTTCCCCGTTTTAAACAAAAGCTGTAGTATTATTCAATACACAGAGGATTTATGTTTAAACGGACGTCACAAAATTGACCACACTCTATGTAGAAAGAGACATCCCTACCAGTCTAAAAAATGTTCTCTGTGAACTCTACTTTGTAGACAACACCTGATAGAGCCCGCAAAAGTTTTTTCTTCCTTTACGCTTTGCAGTCAATAATTACTTTGATGGCGCAGCTCTGGTTTAAACTTCAATGATACGGAAGCACTGAACATTGTAGCAATTGTCTAAAAAAATGAGAAAATAATATAAACCACACAAAATGGAATTGTAAAAATGGGGGCAAACTGACATGTCACTACTTTTATAGCTTCGCGTTTAACGTGTAAAATCAGAGAACAAATACACTCTACGATTGCAAAATATACTTGATATCTGCCTATGAGTCTCGTTCATTTGTGATTTAGAAGAAAACTTAAAAGAAAATAAACTTGAAACAGGCAACGAGACTGTGTGATTCAAAGAAAAAACTAGAAAGAAAATAAAAATAGAAACTGACATCGAGGTTGTGATTCAAAGAAGAAAACTTGGAAACTGAGGGAAATACTTGAAACTGAGAGAAATACTTGAAATTGAGAGAAATACTTGAAACTGAAAGAAATACTTGAAACTGGCGTATGCACAGAATGTGCGAGCCATAATCCCAGTAGTAATATCGGCAGCGGCAGGGGGCGGCAGGAAGAGCAAAAAAAAACTAATAAACCTATAGAATCTCTATTGGCGCTACTTCTTCTTGTATTTGTTTGTCATTGTCAATGTCATTAATGTCAATGTCAATCAAGGGATAGGAGAAGCAGGAAAGGAGAAAGTGATTATTTTATTGTCAAAAACAGTAAAAAAACAAACAAAAATAAATATTTCAAGTCAGATTATTAATGTATTTTACAGTACCAGTTAAAATTAAATAGAAACCAGTATATCATAAGCGACAGTGATGGGTAATTCAGGGCTTAAACAACATTTTGATACTGCGTCTAAAACAGGTGTTTTGCAATTATCTGAATACAAATTAAAAGAGATACCCGACGAAGCCCTACATCTAAGTGACATTTTAAGAAATTTGGATTTGTCTAAAAACAGATTGAACACTTTATCGGATGAAATTTGTAAGTTTAAGCTTTTAAAACAACTTAACTTAGATGCAAATAAAATAGAATGTTTACCAAATTCCCTTAGCAATATGCGGAAGCTGGAAATGTTGAACGTATCTAATAATTATATCTCAAGGCTACCGGAATCATTTGCCAAGTTAAACAACTTGAAACAAGTATATTTAAACAATAATAGATTTAAAGTGTTTCCTAAGGAATTATTAGGACTACAAAACTTGGAAGTTCTGGAGTTATCTAACAATAAGATAACGGAGGTACCTAGTGGAATGTCTGAGCTGTATGCTGCAGAATTAAATTTAAGTCAAAATGAAATATCAGTGCTTAGTGAAGATTTATGTCGGGCTCCGAAACTAAAAATTTTGAGATTAGAAGAGAATTGTCTGAGTTTGGATGCAATCAGACCTAGTTTACTTCGTGATTCCAAAATTCATACTATCAATATAGATGGCAATCTATTTGATCCGAAGCAATTGGTTGCAGTGGAAGGATACAATGAATACACAGAAAGATACACAGCGATGAAGAAAAAAATGTTTTGATATTTTGAAACAACTTTGGCACTCAATTTGAAATTTTATGTACATATTTGAAAGATTAATACAATTACTATTGAGCATTAATAACAATATATGTATTGTAATACATTTTTAACTTTCACTTTCTAGTATATTTATTTATGAAGTTTCACACTTATTTAATGTGTTATATTAATTAAAGATATATGGACATTGCATAATTTATGTGCAGTTTTTTTTTTTATTTAATTGGTTTCCAAAACAATCCCTATCTAATTTTAAATCAATATCCAGACCATTTTGTTTTTTGTTCTATCTTTGCTTATAGGTCAACCTTTTAGTCCTTTTAGGGTTCCATGGTGAAAATGGCAAAAACGGAACCCTTATAATTTCGTCATGTATAATTTTTAGTAAATACTTTTGGAAATAATCACTCTGATAGTTGCATAAATCGTGTACCCCCCCCCCTTAACTTTTGAACCGTGTGACCAAAAAATATGGAAAAAAACACAGATAGCACTTAATAAATACTTTAAGCTAAAATTTTGAAAGATCACATATACCGTCATTGAGATATTGCCGAAAAATTGCGGTTCTTAACAAAAGGGCGTAAGTGCCATGAACGTACGCTCTTCTGCTGATGCAATTGTTTAAGGCTGCGGAACTCTACATGCTCTTGCCCTGTTGTTTTATTTGGATACAGGTAGTAATTAAGTTTAGGTCTAAAAGTGAGTATAGACTTGAGCATTTCCTAGAGCATTACAATGTAATGTAACATTCTTACGAATGGTACAATACAGGCAAATGCTCAGTTTCCTAAAGTATTTCCATGTAATGTAACATTCTTGCGAATGTTTGACACTGTACGTAATTACAGGTAATTGCTCAGAGTGAGTGAACATTTATCTGTAACATTCCTTTTTGTCTTGCCTAAACTGTTGGTTGAAATGTCAGACCTACAAGTCTGTACCCGCACTCGTGCATACAAAAGCATGCGCTTTTTCAAAGATATACAATCTTCACTTTCTGCATTATTGTGGTCTTACATAAGAATCGTCTAGACTTCTCCCAACCCCTAGTAAGAAAAAAACCGGTCAAACGCGAGTCTGAATCGCCCACCGAAGGTTCTGTACAAATTTTGATTCCCTTGAGTGTCGAAATAAATGTTTTTGCGGCATAAACGTTTGATTTTCACAGCTTCAAGGGACTGTAGATTCTACGCGTTCCCCAGATATAGGACCTTGGCAGATAGACGATGGGATCCTATAAGGATTCCGTTGTTTCCTACTTAGGTACGGAACCCTAAAAATAAGACATGGTCAACCCATCCCCCTCTTAATAGTCTTAAATATTAAATAAATGGCGCCTTAGTCATTTTTTAGGGTTCCGTACCTCAAAAGGTAAAAACGGAAGCTTTAAAGGATCATTTTGTTCACCGTTCGTCCATCTGTCTGTCAACAGTCAAGGCCCTTTATCTAGGTTACATAAAAAACAATCGATCTTTAAAAACGACAAACTAATGCTACTAGTATATAATACTATACTAGTAGCAGTAGTTTGTAAGATAGTTATGCATTAGGACAGATAGATAATATTATTATCTGTACTAATGCACACATAGATAACCTTTGAAAAGTCAAATTATTAAAAAAGTCCTAAAAGTAGGATAGCATGAGTGAAAAAGAGAAAAATGTAATTCGCGGTTTTCATCTCTTGACGCCGGCTGCGATGCCACACTGACATTTAGGTATTAATGGTCAATTGTATAGATTTTAAGTTTTTTGTTCTTTAAATCAAATCCCGTCGGAAGTCTTGTTCTTGTTCAGTTACCACGTACGTCAAGTATATTTTACACGATAAACGGGGAGCTGTAAAAATAGTGACATGTTAGTTTACCGCCATTTTTACAACTCGGTCAGGTTTTTGTTTTACATTACCAAACATTACCACTGTAGACTCTGTAGAACAGGAGTTCCGAAACTTTTAACTTAACGGAATACCAACCAAATACCTTTTATTTTATGGAACCCTAATTTCATGACGGGGAGGGGGGGGGGCTCTAAATAAAACACATTGGAATATTATCCAACGTGTTTTCTAAGCAGGCAGTTACGATTATTACTTTTCATAATTAAAAAAAAAATCGCGGAGTCCTAGTAACACTTCTACGGAACCCACTTTGGGACATGCTGCTATAGACACTGACTTGCCTATAACGCAGGTAGGGTAGGTACTTGTTAATCAAAAACCGGGCAAGTGCATGTCGGGCCACGCAAAATGTAAGATTCCGTAGTCCCCATTCGAGTAATGTGGCTTAAGAAGTGGGTTTTCTGTTGTTTTTGTTTCATACTTACGTTATATCTACTTAATAATATTTTCAAAATCTCATTTGATCAGCTGTTACTCGTAAACTTGTTAAGCCCACTTAGCCGTGATAGTTTTCCTTTCAATTTCACTATATATACTACTACCGTGATTTTTTTCACATACCCAACATCAACTGTTTGCCAGCTAGGCAGCAAAATATTAAGATTTAAAGTGCAAATTTTTAGAGTCAAGTGTCCCCCCCCCGGACACACTTGACTTTAAAAATTTGCACTTTAAATCTTAATATTATACAAACGCATCCCTAGCTCTAAAAATCGTCTTTGCAACACCTAAACGTTTTTTAAAGACCTATCCAATGATACCCCACACGATGGGGTAGGTGAAAAAAACAAACCACACCCCCCACTTTACATATAGGGGAGGTACCCTAAAAAAAGATTTTTCAAGATTTTAGTCCGAGTAAGTAATGTGTGTATCCATGCAAAATTACAGCCGCCTAGCACTAACAGTCTCTGAGCAAAGGTTCGGACGGACGGACGGACATAGCGAAACTATAAGGGTTCCGTTTTGCCATTTTGGCTACGTAACCCTAAAAATGTAGTTAAACACAATGACTGATCAGGAGACCTACTCTAATTCAATGAAAACGAAGTTTCGATTAAAACTGAGGTGGTGATATACAAAATCAGCAACATCTATTCAATCCGCTCGTGTCTGTAAATCGTCTATGGGTTCGGACTTAATGTGCTTATCTAAAAAAACATTAGAATAGTCCCCATAATCTCAAGAAAATTAGGAAAACGAAAATTCATGAATTTCGTTTTAGAGAAATAGAGTAAGCCTACTGGGAGGGTTGAGTACATCCCTAGTCCTCAAAAGTATCCTAGTCCTCTCGTGGGATTTTCTTTGATGAAACGTAAAACATTAGCAGCAAAAATCCTAGGTTCCTCAGCGGGGACCGGCAATTTCAAAATCAAAATCCTAGTAAAGTAGTAAACTATTAGTCAAAGAACTTTAGTAAAACTTTTTAACACGACTGCCGTGCACGACATTGTCTATTCCGTTGCTACTCGCACTTATATTTTTTTACGAGTCAATTTAGTTTCTGTTAGGAGTACCATATATAACACCACTTAGACCTTGATAACATTAAATATAATAAATTCAGTAGAGTATTAGACCCTTATAATTGATCACACCTTTCTGTTACTTGTTGTACAGGTCGGACTGTGCCGTTCGGGAAATTCATACAATCAACATTTTCTGAATGAATTTGCCTAATCGGAAAAGCCGACCCTATCATGTGTTATTTGTAAAATCTCCCGCGTGCGGCACAGGAACCAAGGGCCTCAAGCTCTCGTAAAATTCAATGCCGGATTTACGATTCTTTTTAGGTGGGAAAAAACTTGATGATTTCGCCCCTTTGCCTTTTGGACCCTATGGATCCGCCACTGCCAAAACTATTCGAGTCCTCTCGTGTATATAGATGGCCCGCGCAACTTCGTCTACGTAAATTTCCTCCTATTGATACAGGAGGAAATTTACGCAGACGAAGTTGCACGGGTCATCTAGTGACTACTAAATTTCTACACTGTATCAAACCTACCCTCCTACATTACAAATTCGGTTACTTTGAAGTACAGTCAGCTACAACATCTGCAGTAGGTAATATATTTAAATCATCACGTTGCGCGGGACAGCTAGTAATTAATATTAGTACCTATAGATAGTCTGCGTAAATTTTCCCCGTTTTTGCAACATTTCTCATTGCTGCTCCGCTTCTATTGGTCGTAGCGTGATATTATATAGCCTATAGCCTTCCTCGATAAATGGGCTATCCAACAGAAAAAGATTTTTTCAATTCGGATCAGTAGTTCCTGAGATTACCGCGTTCAAACAAACAAACTCTTCAGCTTTATAATATTAGTTTAGATTACTGACTTGGAATATTCTTCCTGACGACTATGTTATTAAATACCTGTTGTAATACATAACCAATCAATATTTGCTGCAAGTTTGTAACTTCTTGCCTCATGTATCTACCAGGCACTACTACTCACTACAAATCAATGCATAGGTAGATACTTATTGATAGGTACTCTTAGTTATATCTTATTCTAGGCTTATTCTACTATTATGTATTTGTTACTAAAACTGGTTCCGATTGATACAATTTATTGATATAAATAAACTAGTTTTGTGGCAAGTTCCTTGTTTTCCGAACTTGTATGATTAAATTATCAAATTTGGAAGGTATCCTTATCAACATACAGTTTTAGCTTTGTGACCTTTGTCGGTATCTGTTAGTATTACCTATAGTTTTATTATATGTAGCTATGGGCGACAATCATACGAGATGAGATATTGTGATAACGTGAGTTTCAATTTTGCTGCGGTCTTTGTTACTTTTTGGTTTGTTTACTCAGGAATGTACTAATAAATACCTTTTGTATATCATATAGAAACTAAGATATTAATGCCTATTTCTCATTATTGCTATCGTCTTCATGTTATCGTAATCGCAACCGCATGTGTATAGTGCAATAATCCATGGAGCCGGATGCCGCGGTGCGATGTTAACAGCCGTCGTCATTCAGTCAGTCCAGCCGGCCAGTCATATTTCAACTTCAGTGTTGTTGACGAACTGTGTCGCGAAGGTCGTGTGTGTAATGCTAGTCGCCGAGTATAACGCGTTCAATTTTGTAACTTAGATTACAACTATCGGCAAAATACGTTTAGTGATTGTTATTGTATATATTATTGTGATTATAATCAATACCGCGTTCGGTCTTCGGGTTAAAAAGGATTTTAGTTGAAAAGTAAGTGGAATTGCTTGTATTGGTAAATACTTAATAAGTACTATATTAAGAGATTATTCCTTCATTTCATTACGTTTAAACTTAGTCCCTATATTAATTTCTTGTCGGTACCTAGGTAGGTTCACAGAGGAGTTAAAGATACCCCTAAGTATTTACTTTTTTCTTTAGTTTTAACTCCCTTAATTTTACTTTTATTCTTTATTTTTACTTGGTATGGATTTCAAACCGGCAACAGAGAGATTCTATTTATGTAGGTAAGTTCTTTTATTCTAAATATATGTATAAATGCATTACTAAAATCATATTTGATTGTTTTTGTTACAATTGTTTGTATTCCTTTTAAAATCTCCCACGCAAACTAATGGGTAATTAAATTCGTAGTATAGGGTAGGTACCTAACTGTTAGATAGGTATAAATCGTTTGTAGTAAGAGTGTCTTGTAGTATATAGGTAGGTTCTTTATCGGATGGACAGATTTTAATGCGGTTTTTGATAAAAGTAATTATTATCGATATTATTTCGACGGCTTTCTGACCTCAGTGTGTGTATATTATCTACCTACCTATTTAAATAGGTAGGTAAGTATCTACCTACTCTTCGACCTTTTGGACTTTGGTGGAGATTACTTAACTGCATCGTCAGTATCACCAGGCGTAGAATAGTGGTTGTTCTGGTTGCGGTTTTTTCTTATTCATTCCATTTTAACGAAGTCTTCTATCGTTTCGTTAGTAAGTAACAGGCTTGTTTGATAAAGCATTGGAATACTAACAGTGGTTCCTAACTTTTTTAGATCTCGTGAATCTTTTTGAGTAGCTATGTACTTTAAAAACCATAACCACCTTAATTACCCACGAATGCCCCTGGGGGTAAACACCCCGGGTTGGGAGCTCAGGCATTGCATTTAATTTACTCTCCTTAGATCTAACTTTCCATCTAGTTCAGACTTTTTTCGGTGGTTAACCAACTTGGGTTGCCAGATCTGAATAAGTTTTTAAAATCCTCCCAAACTGCATATGTACCTTGCGCGACGGGGGGGGGGGGTGAACTCGGTACCGCCTAAGTACCTCTTACGACGGGTGGTGCAAATCAATAGCGTTTTGTAGGGAAATTTTGTTATTTTTTGGGGTAGCACAGTGTATAGTTATTGGTTGAACTGTAGAGTTTTATGTCTAATATCTTTGGTTGAATTCTCATAATAGAAAATTTTGCCGTAGGTAGGTACCTATATCTCGACCTGCAGTTTTCAACACTTCTGACCAGCAAGCCATCAACAGACCAGTAGCCCTAGGCGCTTATTCATACGTTGCCTAGGTAGTTGTCTGACGTTTTGAGTCGTGTGTGACCAAAATTTTGGGCTTATGGGAGTACCAGACTACATATATCTGAATCTAGATAGGTACACTTAAAGTTCAATTCATCGGATCGTACCTGCTTTCTTAGCTGAAGCAAAATATCTCTCTCTTACCATTGCAGCATTGCTCAGGTGTCGTATTTTTTAATATGCAACTTTCCTACTGCGTAGGTATTGCTGGTACTGGTGCGTAGTGGTCAGTAGTGGTACTTACTCTCAGATTTTTTTTGGACCATAGCCCAAAAAATAATCTGAGAGTACAGAAGGTAAGGACACAAAACCGTCACCTCAAATTTCGAGACACTCGAAGAAATCGAGAGCTTTTATGGACACCTGTACGCATCACGGATTTCTTAACCTACGGGATTTAGCCTCGACGACCACTTACGCGCCACTATACCAAGGACTTTCTGGATGTCGGCCTGAGCGAGGTCGAGGCAACGCAAGAACAATAAAGCGCTAGGTAATGACAGAATCACTACAGAGCTTCTTAGAGCGGGTGGGATCCCAGTCCTGAGAGAGCTCACGAGTCTTTTTAATTCCGTTATCCACCACAAGCGAGGAACAGGAGTGCGGTAGTGTGTTCTTCAAAAAAGGTAATAAAACCTTTAATAAGACCTATCTCACTCTAGAGTCATATCTACAAGTTGTTTTCGAGAGTTATCACCAACCGCCTCACGAGAAAATTCGACGGATTCCAGTCCCCGGAACAAGCCGGGTTTCGAAAAGGCTTCAGCACCAGACCAGACCCCATTCATACTGTTCGGCAAAGTGTTCAGAAAACCGAAGAATACAATAATCCGCTGTGTATGGCTTTTGTGGAGTACGAGAAAGCCTTTGACTCCATCTAAACTTGGGTGATTTTGGAGTAGCGGAGTGGAGCGGAGCTTAAGTGGAGCCTCTAGACTTGTTGGTTTCGGCATGAATTTGGAAAAAAACCAAAATCATGTTTAATGAACATGTCATGCCGAGACCAATTTATTTCGAAGGGTCCATGCTCGAAGTTGTTCATGAATATCTCTACTTAGGGCAGGTTATTCAGCTTGGTAGAAACAACTTCGAGAAAGAAGTCTAGGATCTGATTGGGTTGGGCAGCGTTTAGCAAACTTTATCGAGTCTTCTCTTCGTCTCTAACGCAATGCCTGAAAACCAAGGTATATAACCAGTGCGTCCTACCTGTTATGACCTGTGGTACTGAAACGTGGACACTTACGGTTGGGCTAGTCCACAAATTGAAAGTCGCGCAGCGGGCTATGGAGCGAGCTATACTTGGAGTCTCTTTGAAGGATAAAATTCGCAACGAGGTCATCCGATTAAGAACCAAAGTTAAGTGACGTGGCAATTTGTTGAAGGACAGATGGCCGAGTCCTACAGTGGAGACCGCGACTCGGTAAACGTAAGGTAGGACGATCCCCAGCCAGATGTACCAACGACCTAAAGAAAGTCGCTGGAATTAATTGGATGCGGAAGGCGGATGACCGGATGTTGTGGCGTAAGTTAGGAGAAGCCTATGTCCAGCAGTGGACCGATACAGGCTGATTGATTGATTGAAATATAAAGCACAAAAGAAGTAGAGTATAAATAAAATGTGCTTCTGAACTCTCCCTATTTGTGGTTAAACTTAAACTTTTAATCAATTTCACAGGTAGATATACCTAGGTGTAAGTAGGTACCTGCTTAGCTACTTTAAATTAACAATTCAAATTTAATTATAGATTATTGAGACCGGCTGTAAGCAGTTCAATTAAACTATTCATTTTGCATCAATTAGACACCTTTTTAAACAAAAATGACTACTTAAACCTTGGAACTTGTAATATTGATTCGGTATTAGATAAGTAGTTTCTACTAGATTTTGATTACTAGATTTAGAAAACTAGCGTTATCTTATTTTTGCTTCTTTAGAAATAACAGTTTAAGTCAGTTAGGTACACTGCCGGATCTGGGGTTATTTCGAGGCGGGGCAAAAACTTGAAGATAGCATCCTTCACCTTCGCAGAACGTGCTTACGATCATCTTCATTCTTTCCAGAGTAAGCACTTAGTTTTGAAAAATATATTTGTATGGTGTTGTCATTCTCCTAAACGAGGTGATGGCTATCAGATTAATCGACACCCAATTAATGAGTTGCTGGAGTTGCGCTTGAATAGTGTGTAGATTAGGTAATTGTGTCTGAGTTATAGAGTAGGTAGGTAATTTGGTATACAGGGTGGATTATCTAAAAAAAGTCAGATTGGTCCTGTACTGTACCTATACTGCCCGTACAGGTACAGTACAGGACCAATCTGACCTAAGAGTCTTAGATCATACCGATTTAGGAATCTTAGGTCATACTGAGTATTCTTAGGTCATACTGGTCCTGTTCACGGACCGTTGACGCTATTCCTATTTTTACCCGACTGCGGAGGAGAGTTATGTGTTTGACGTTTTCCTTTCAATGCTCCTATGTACCATCATAATTTCTCAATGGCTCAACCGATTTTAATAAATGATACGTCATTATTATTATTATTATTAATATCGATGTGAGTGTTACTAGGTACTACAAAATCTTAATGGAGGATTTTATGAGGTTTAATGTGCGGCCTGAGACCCTAGTATATAAAATCATTAGGTTTAAAAAGTTTGTAGTGACAAATCATTGATAAAACAACGTAATTATAAAACAAATAATTCCTATTATATCGACTTGTAATAGGCTTGTTTCTTAAGGAAAGAAAAAATCCAAAAGATTAATTAGGAAATAAACCTGACATTTAAACTGCCAATAAGTAGTAAGTCTCTGTAAAATGTTGTGTTAAATTGGATTTTTTTTCATTGATCATATCATAAAAGAAAGTGATGTGACGAGAAAAAAAATAGTGACGTCATAGACCGCTATTTGTATGAGATCTCCATATAAAATCTGCGTTTTGACATTTCATAGAGTTGTTGTTTTGACTAGTTGGAAACTAGCCCATTATCTTGCAATGACTAAAAAGTAGTAAATAAAAAATACATTCAAAAACTAAAAAAAAAAGCCGTGCTGTCCGAGGCATTAATAAATTCTTTTGAACATCGTGCCTCTGACTACATGATATTAAATTTGAAGGGTATGTTGTTTTTTGTCTTTATGCGGGATTTTTTTTGCAACTGAGATTTAAAAAGGTGAGAAATTTCCAAAAACCTATATACTAAGTATTTGTAGGAACTTATGGTGGCGTTCGACGACCTTTTCTAAGTTTAATCAGTTATGCACCTCCATAATTAAAGTCAATTTATTTAATAAACGAGACTGAGTCTTTCCTGGCGTATATAGCTAGCAGGGGCGTAGTTTTTTTTTTTAAAGTAAAGTCAAGCACTAGGGTACCTACATGAAGCCTTGCGTCACCGGGTGACTTTACATACCTTACAAACGTAGGTACGCCAGAAGGTTAAACTAAAGACTGATGGTAACCATGACACTATGCTTAGAAAGACTTCTCTTTCTTTTCTCTTTCCCACCTTCTTGGGTCGCTTTCTTAGCAAGACGAAAGGATAAACCATAGACACATTTACCACAGTAAAATATGCTTGCTTTAGTTAAATATGCTAATGTGCAATTACTTTAACCATAATAATTTTCCCACTCACTGACAACACGGATGCCTTCCAAATGGCGTGACGTGTTATACGTCCATTTGGACTGAATGAACGTCAGTTTGATATTCCAAAACCGAACAACGTTCATTCGTTTTACGTTTTTGTCATTCACGATAAGTTTTTGACAGACGTCCGCGCCTGGATGTATCGTCAGTGGGGCTCTCTAACGGCCGGTCTCAATAATCTACCTATCGATGGATTTAGCTAGGTACTAGAGGTAAAATTTTGACATATTTTGTATGGAGCTTATGTCAAATATATACCTCTAGTAGCCTAATCCGTCGATAGTTAGAGTATTGAGACCGGCCGTTAGCAAGCTATAACCCTGGTAGGTACCTATAACTATTTACTCTGCTTGTATCGGTTAATGTTTCCTATCCTTCCGCGTCATGTGACAGGTTTTTGTTATCAGTTATTATTAATTATATTTTTTGGTGATTAGGCAACTTAATCTATGAAATAAGAGATAGGTGGATAAACGGAATATTATGTACACACGTATTATTTATAGGTACATGGCTGAGTGTGATTGTGGTCAGGGGGTTATCTATTACACTCACTGAAACACGTGAATAGATTGTAAAATAATACCTACTTATCTGGCTTTTCGCCTGGAACTTTGTTAGCATATTCATCACTAGCAGACCCGCGCAACTTCGTCTGCATCAATTTTCCCTGTTTTTGCAACATTTTTCATTGCTGCTCCGCTCCCATAGGTCGTAGTGTGATGTTATATAACCTATAGCCTTCCTCGATAAATGGGATATCCAATAGTAAAATAATTTTCAATTCGGACCAGAAGTTTCTGAGATTATCGCGTTGAAACAAACTCTCTTCCGCTTTATAATATAAGAATAGATTATAATATTAGTATAGATTACTAGCACACAAATCTTTCAATATGTACGGTATCTTTCTGTAACATCGTACCTAAACGTTGCAGAGTACAATAGATAGGTATTTTTGACGTTGTTTCCAGCCGAGCTTAAGACTGCGCCGACCGGCTACCTACCCTTCCTAATAGATAAGGTATCGTCCCGTACAGCCAGGGCCCGCTCTCCTTCCCCCTGCCCTTTTCAAGGCTTGTGAGGTCTTAACATTATAAAGCCACTCTAGCCCTAAAGCCCAATCCGCCACAGCGAATGCGAAATTACCAAGGCAGTCGTTGCTAGGTCAGATTGATCAAGAAGACTTCAGGCTGTGCAGTTCTTGTTATACTTATATTTTTTCTAAAATAAGTGAATAATATTGATTTATTATAACTATAAGTCACGTTGATGACGCGCAGTACAAATGTGTCAGGTCAGAGTTTGAATGTGCTATGATAGGCAGTAAGATTACTCGTATCGTGTTGTCCGGAGCACTGAGTGCATTACGTGATTATGATTACATGCACTGTTTGTATTGCAGTAGTAGGAGATTGATTAATAGATAAGGATTTGATAAAATATTATGGTACCTAACTCCTAAGCCACTGCTGAAATTAATGCAGCAAACAATGTATCGATATCGATTTATTACTTTTTGTGATTTTTAAGCATTTTTGTGCTAATTAGTTATCCGCAGAACCGTTTTGATATCCACTAAAACACACAATAAACTAAACACTGCTAGTTTCATTAGGTAGGGTCTGCCTACGTGTAAGCCTACTCTCTTTAAAACGAAATTCATGAATTTTCGTTTACTTAGATTTCTTAAGTTTACGGGGCCTATTCTAATTCATTTTTAGATAGGCACTAGAAGCACTAGAAGGCTGAACCCATAGACAATTTTCAGGAACGAGTGGATTGAATAAATGTTGCCGGCTCAATATATACATAACCACCTCATTTTTGATCGAAACTTCGATTTTCTATTGACATTTGCATGCCCGATTTTGGCAGAACATGATGTACACATTTAATTTTAAGATGACCTTCCATCTTTGTAACAATGTTCTCGCAAATAAAGATTATTATTATTATTATTATTTTCATCGAATTAACCTCCTCATGAGCAAAAACTTTTATGAATTGTTCATTTCGTATGTCAGATTTTCTGAATAATACTTACGTAATCTTAAACTATTGTGTTCAGAGAATATTTTTTAGTCTATTTTTTTATCTCGCCTATTTTGATTATAAAGCCAGAATATGAAAGACAATAAATATTAGGTTAGAACTCACGGTACACAACACACACAGGGGGACCATCGCGCCATTTGTCGTACTAATTGCAATAAGTACTTAATATGGAGGCATGTGCATACCTAGGGGGTGATTTGGGGGTTGACCCCCTTGGAAATTGTAAAAAGTAGGCAATATTTAGTTATTTGCAGTCCAGTTAAAAATTTTCAGTGGTAACCCCAAACAAAAATATATTTTGCGGGACATGGTTCTTTGTACTCTTAATACTAAGTTACTACAATCCAAAGGGAAACTAAGAGTAATGGTGTTCTAACCCTCCGCTACTACTACCTAAAACCCCCCAAAAAGTTATTCTGTAGGATAAATTAGACGTTGTCAGGCTCGGTGGCGGAGTGGTTAACCATGGTACTAGTATAGTATTATATTATCTGTGACCATGGTAAACGGCGGGGCGAGCGGCTCGGTGCGTAGGGATGGTACCACTATGATTGCGAGTTGGAATCCCGCCTGAGACCAATTTTTAGGGTTCCATAGCCAAAATGGCAAAACGGAACCCTTGTAGTTTCGCCATGTCCGTCCGTCCGGCCGCTGTTTAGCTCAGAGACTGTTAGTGCTAGAAGGCTGTAATTTTGCATAGGTATACATATTACTAGGGGACTGTTACGGAAGCAAACATATAAAACAAGCAATCTGTAGCTATCAGTGGGTAGGTACCTATTGATTTGTTTTTTTTTTTTCAGGAGATTGAAGGCAAATCAAGATGTCTGCCTTCAACGTGGTGCTGGGGTGCGTGATGGCACTTCTAGTCATATTGTGTACAATAAGTTCTATGGCTAGATACTACATAAAAGTAAGTATCGATTTACTGCTTTTCTTAACTTCTCTATATAAAAATCTCGTTTCACGGCTGGCGTTTGTAGTCGAACTCCGCCGAAACGGCTCGATTATTTATCTAAGTAGTATTTTTAATCGCAATTTTATTATTTTTTGTATGAATTGCAAAAACGGGGAAGACGCGGACAAAGTTAGGAGGGCCAGCCAGCCAGGCAAATTGTACTTTTCTTAAACTAAAACTCTTCTTATCTAGTAGGTAATACCTGCTATACGTTTCAAATGAGTTGATAACTGTCATGATTCGCATTACGACTGCAACTTCATTGTATGACTTAAGGTCAGCAATAAAATGATTCGTAAAAGGTGTCGTTAGTATTACACAGAAGTACCTACCTACTCTAATGAACTATACATAAGCACTGTATTTTACTATTGATTATTATACAGATAGATTATGTAAGTATTAGTTAAAAAAATATCACGTCTGACTGAAAGACCACAAAAGTGTAGAATATTCTTATATTTTGCCTGTTTACTTATTTATGATTGGTGTTTATTAAATACTAGCTTTCGCCCGCGGCTCCGCCCGCGTGGATGTCGGTTATCGCGATAAATCTCGCGATAGATATCCTATGTCCTTCCCCGAGACTCAAACTATCTCCATACCAAATTTCATCTAAATCGGTTTAGCGGTTTGAGCGTTAAAGCGTAACAGACAGACAGACAGACAGACAGAGTTACTTTCACATTTATAATATTAGTATGGATTAAAGAACACTAATATGTAATATTATATTAAAGATAAATGTTAGGTACCTACATAGTTCAAAGAAAATAAATATTACGTCCGTTCCATTCCATACACATATGTACTTTACCCGACTTGAGAGTTTTTGTTGCTAGCGGTACAATTTTGACAAGTACAAAGTGAAGTTGTCGCGAGCGCGATTATCTTCTCATTTGAAACGAATAGTACATAACTGCATAAGTAAGTAGATATGAATGGGAGCCTTTTAGTGAGTTATCTCAGTACCTATTGATGTGAACCTAATGGCTATTTTTTTTTTCAGTTCACGGTATTCATCGTTCTAAGTTTGATATTTGCCACAGCTCCTATGCCACTTATGTTATTGAAGCCATTTGATCCAAGAAATGCACTGTAAGTAGCTACATTATAACTAATTTTTTTAACAGACTTCAAAAGAATATATTAATTTAAAATTTTAGCCTTTAACATACCTACATTTAATGTCAAACGGCCGGTCTTATTACCTTATCTACCACTAACTATCTGTTAAAATAGCTAACTCTAGTAGCGAAAGACGGTGCAAGTCCAAGGGGGAGGGAGCAATAGGGGCTATTATCCACCCTCCAGATTCTTTTTTGGGGAACTTTGACACAAGTACCGGTGTGTTTTGACAGGCAATGGCTCTCCCCTCGGCGGCGGTGGCTAGTGTACCGGTGTTGAATCAAATGCACTACCCTCCCCCGTCATGCGAGCGCCATATTTGGCCGGTTAGGTCACACGTTGCTTCCCCATCTGAACAAAGTTCTGGATTCACGCCTGAGCGAAAGTGCCATTTGTACCTTCGATAGATTGCATTATTCAATGATACGCTACTAGAGTTCATGGACGTACCCGGGGGACACTTGTAACACCTAACCTCCCGCACTCGAAATTAAGAAACCCCTCCCTGAAATATGATCCTGGGTAGAGCTAGAGTTAGCTATTTAACAGACAGTTAAGTGTAGATAACTGAGACCGGCTGTTAATGTGTCTTTCTATGTATTCTATTACATAATAAGTAGTGGTCCAAAGAACGGAAGAAACTGAATGGCCTGTTTTAGGAATTATGATTTTATTGAACAGCTATGTAGGTACAGCTCAACGGTAAATCACCGATAATTAAGTATATTGTCTTGAGCATACCTACCTATGGACGTAATTTTTAGGGTTCCGTAACCAAAATGGCAAAACGAAACCCTTATAGTTTCGCCCTGTCCGTCTGTCTGTCTTCAGTCCAGGTTAGTTCATACTATATATATTTAGGGGTAATGAATATTAAGCTTTCAAGCATTGCCAATTTTTGTTAGTCAAGTGTCAGCTAGCCAGGGTGGTAGTATATATGTATAATGAAATTAAAAGGAAAACATTTTACTATTTTACGAGTAACAGCAGACCAAATGAGAAGTAACAAAAATATCGTAAAAATTGCAATGAAAAATAGTAGTATGAAATAAAACAACAGAAAACCCACTTCTTATACCGCATTATTTTGGAGGGTAGCTACGGAACGCTACATTGGGCGTGACCCGACATGCACTTGCCCGGTTTTTAACATACACTGTACTCACTTAAGCTTGTTATCATTGTAGTAGGTACTTAGGTACATGCAGTGAACATACCTACCTAAGTAGATACCTACTAACAGCGAAAATTTTGAGTACCTATTTGGCTGTACCATCTTTAGCTAAGTAAGTAGGTAGGTAGTAGGTACCTACATCGCGGTAATATGTACTAACGAGATTAATACCTCAATGGGTACCTACCTACGTATTATTTATTTTCTTCTCGCCAGTCAGAAAATCTGTTGTTGTTAAATTGCACTTTGTGCGATTCTGCACTTGTTATTATAGGATTATTACCTACATGTACGTTTCGATAGTTTAGATTAGGTACGTTCTACAGTTTTTTTTTTCCTCTTCCCTCCAATATTATTCGGTAGAGATTATGGCTCGCACATTATGTGCATACGCCAGTTTCAAGTATAATTTCTTTCTAGTTTTCTTCTTTCAATCACAAAGTCTCGTTCTTGTTCAGTTAACACGTATTTCAAGTATAAAAGTATTCAAAGTATATTTTACACTGTTTTACACTTTAAACGCGGAGCTGTAAAAATAGCGACATGTCAGTTTGCCGCCATTTTTACAACTCTCTTCTACAGTTCATTGTTACTGAAGCACCTTAATAATGTTTCTTTCACTTCGATTGGCACAGGCGTCAAAAGATGCATACTTGTGTCGGTTGTATCCGACTAAACTAGTTTTACTGTGTAAGGCCTCGTACAGACGTACGCGTTTTCTGCGCGCGCGAATTCAGCGCGCGTCACGTGTTTTCCTAAAAGTTATGGCATTTTTTATGCTAATTACATAACACTTATTTTGGTATACTTCCACAAACACCACGTACGCGCAGCAACCGCGCAGCCTACGTTCAGCGACCGCATAGCTTACGCGCAGCGACCGCGCAGTCTACGATCAACGCGTGCACTAGTATGCCTGTCATTTTGTTAATTTGTCCTGCCGGCTAAAAGGTTGATATTCGGTATGTGAAATAAATCACGGTAGTTAATATATATAGTGAAATTAAAAGAAAAACTATCACAACTAAGTAGGCTTTACAACATAACGACTAACAGCAGACCGAGTAAGAAGTATCAAAATTTTCGTACAAACTCCATTAAAAAATATTATTAAGTAGATATAACGTAAGTACAAAACAAAAACAACAGAAAACCCACATTATTCTTAAGCCGCATTATTCGGATGGGGGAATACGGAACCTTACATTGTGGTCCGACATGCACTTGTTTTTTTATTTGCGGAGAACAAGGCAAACGTCTGAATTCCGTAAGGAACTATGGAAACCCTAGCAGCCAAGTGGGCGCTGCGTGGTGGCTGCGCGGCAACTGTTCAGTGGCTGCGCGATTGCGGTAAGAAGGCGGTTACGGCGTGTATGCGGATTGTAAGCGTAGTCATATAAACGCGCCCTTTAGTCGAAGTGTGATTGTTGTTGCCTCTACTTTCACGACTAGAGGAAGTAATGGCACAGACTAATTCAAATGTAAGAGATTAAACTAAGGCCTGACTTCATTAAAATATAGTCGTATTTTGGCTGCCTTAGTTGTGCAGTGTACGACTGCTGTGACACCACTTTGTATCATAAACAAATTGTTGTCGTCATGTTCTGAGTCTGGATGTACGCGGCACTTATCTACCTACCTACTTTGTGTCCGTGATTTGTAGGTATACTCGTATTTGTAAAGCGCCCACGACTCAGGGCTTGTATAGCCATAGTATCGCTAAGTGCGGATGTAAACTTTTATAAAAAAAATATCTGAGCAGAGTATTTGTCAATATTATGTATAACAAGCAATAAATAACTTTGCTCTAGTAGCTTCAGTTCTCCAGTTGATGTTTTATTACCAGTGTTGCGTAGGTACTGCATTAAATTGAAACAATGCAGCCCACTACGTGACGTGGTAACGGAATTGAAGTTACGTAGGTACCTATTTAGATGTGAGTCAGGTGCAATCAAAATAATTAATTCAAGGTTCTTTTTCGCCCAATCCTCAACTTGGTTTCATAATCATTTTAGAGTTAGTTAATCTATATCTTATACCTTTAAACGAGCAATTCTTGTATATACGAGTATATACTGTATGTCCTGTATATTGACGATAAGCACCGAGCTTCAGGTCTTGTTTTATAATACGCGACAGAGTCCTAGCGGGAGTCTTCATTTCCCGCGATAAGATTTTTTGCTTCCTAATGGGATTTCGACGAATTCTGGCTTTAACAGCATTAACAGCCTTTGTAGTACTAACAGCACGCGGCGGCCCCGATCTTTTATGATCTTCGACAGAGGAAGTGTTGTTGTATCTGTTGATAGTACGATATATGTACGAACATATGGCTGATACCAAGCTTTTGTAGTGTCTGGAATATGACCGGCGGCTTCATACCCACTTTGTGCAAGGCGATCACCGCAATCCTATTTTCTTTAACACCCCAATCCATATTGTAATATATTAATGAACACGAAAAAATATGTGAAATGGCGCGAAATCGAAAGAATTTTTAAATATAATAATCGCGTTCCAAATTTAAAGGAAATAAAAAGTTGAAAAAAATAAAAGTTTTTATGTAACAGTATTTATGGCCGGACTAGTTATAAGAGCTGAAGACTGGCCCTCATCTAGCCCAGACCTCAACCCTTTAGACTTTAGCAAATTATGGTCAGTTTTAGAGGACATGGTTTTCTCTGGAGCATGCAGTGACGAAATTTCCCATGGAAACAGTGCGTAAATCCTTAGATTCGTGGCCAGACAGATTAAAGGCCTGTATAAAAGCCAAAGGTGGCCATTTTGAATAGAATATTGTTTTTATTTTTTGCTGAGACTTTAATAAATATGTACATATAAGTTTTAGTAATATTACATTACTTCATTAAAAAAAAATGCATTTTCATTTGTAACAGAACTTATGGCCGGACTAGGTACATAGATAGGTATAGTCGGCTTAGCTTTACCAAAGCAATATTTAAAATCATCAAAGCTCTCAAATGAGTGGATAAAATAAAGTTTATTATTATTTTTAAGGCTACATAGTAAAGCAAGGAACCCTTATACCTAGTTTCGCTATGGCCGTCCGTCCGTCTGTGTGTGACAGATTATATTAAAGACCCTTAGTACCTACTAGAAAGTTGTAATTTGGCATGGATATATATACGGATCCATGCCAAATTACAGCATTTTATTCCTTCACTTTGTCGGCGTAACTATGATGGAATAAAATGTTGAAAAAAATTGTTACTTAAGTAGTTGCCTGTACTTTTGTGGGACGAACATTGTCGTGGAGTTCATCTAACTAAATTATGTCTTTAAGAGCGTATAAGGTCGTTGATCTCGGCATCAATAAAGGTCTATCCCTGCTCAAAATGATACAGGAAACTGTATACTTACTATGTCCCGTGGCATAGATTATTACAACTCACTCTAAGATTCGTAGGTATAGTGAGGTGCAATATTTTATGTAATTAGATAGTTAAGAGCCATTTATACGATGCAATTAATATACCTACCTATTGCATTCAATTATAATTATTAATTATGCCGTTTTCTTGCATACAAGAGCTATACCTACGTAATTATAATTGCTCTGAGAATGAAATATTGATAATAATTATTACTAAAGGAAATGGCATAGTTAACACGAGCTTTTAAGGTTTATATTTTGAAATAGATGGAGCAAAAACGAAATATTATATGTATATAGGTAAGTAGGTAGGAACTGTAAAAGTAGCCTCAATTGTGAAATCAAGCCGAAACGTTTAAAAGTAGAACAAATTAGAACAATAGCTATAATAACAATGAAAACCGGTCAAACCTAAACGTAATTATTCCTATGGACTGCATGCATTTTATTTAAGTGTGAAGACTCGTTACAGCTAGGAAAACACTGGTAATCGATCTAGTGCTCATTCATTATTAGTGGTCATCCTCAAAAGCCACGACAAGGCTTGGTTGAAGGTGCGGGCCAAAAACAACCACGAGCACAAAGGTGCGAGCCAGCTAACATCTCAATACTTCTGTGGTAGCTGCTACGGCTCCCGAATCTTCTTCGGTGTTTTAATCATCTAATCAAGATGGTATGATTTATCAAAGTGGGGACAAAGGTTCAACGACGGCACCAGCTAAGGGTACTTGTCTAAAAAATGGTTGTGTGATGAATGATGTGAAACTGTTAATAGTTTAGAAAAATAATTCAGTTTGGCTCACAGCTTTTCATCTAAAGACAGATAAGAAATTCAAGTGGAGGGTAACTGTATCAAGTCTACTGAGTTAATGGTTGTATTGTCACGGTGTAGGTTATAAAAACGAGTACCTATCACTATAACGAGTATCAGGGGCGAAGGGTTTATTTTTTTTCTGAGGTAACCCGATACAAAATATATCTTGCTGGACATGGTTCTTTGTACCTATAATACTAAGACTACAATCTAAAGGTAAACCGAAAGTAATGGTATTCTAAGGCCCCTCCGGCACTGCTAGGTATTCTCCCACAATAAGAATAATACGTAGACACTTATTATCTACACTTCTACACTAATATTATAAAGAGGAAAGATTTGTATTTTTGTATGTAATGAATAAACTCAAAATAATTCTTTTTTTGTTGGATAGCCCATTTATCGAGGAAGGCTATAGGCTATATAACATCGCGCTACGACTAATAGGAGCGGAGCAGCGACGAGAAATGTTGCAAAAACGGGGAAAATTTACGCATACGAAGTTGCGTGGGACAGCTAGTATTTCATAAAAGAAGGAAGGAACAGAGTGTCTGCTAGTTTATTTACCAACTTAGTTTATTTACTTATCCGAGAGGTTACCACAAGCTTGTTGTTCATCTGTTGCATTTGCTTTCTAAGTAAATTTGACTATACTCTTAGTATAATTTACTTACAGAACATCATCATCATCATCATCAGCCTATCGCAGTCCACTGCTGGACATAGGCCTCTCCAATTGCACGCCACTTTGTTCTATCTTCGGCTTCTCGCATCCAGCTCCTGCAATAATACAAACATACAAACATACAGAACATATTCAAGGAAAAACAAAATAATTATCATTATGGTAACTAATACAGTTATCGCATACCGGAACTGATATGCAAATTGTGTTTACCAGCGTATAGTACGTTTTAAATGAGTCACCCAGTCGAATTAACAAAACACAGGCGCCCTGTCAAGACAAAAGATAAGAAAGAGCTCATGACATGCTAAGTGCTTCTTTGTACACTACAACTATTTAAGATCATTACATAAATAGATTCATTGTAGCCTGTAGGTACCTATTACTAGGACGAATTCAGGTTTTGACTTAGGTTATGAATAAATGACATTAGATGCCCATCTACTGTCATTTAACATGACTAGGTATCTGCTAAATGATAGGGACAGATGACAATCTGCTAAATGACAGTGGATGCCCACACCTGGGTCCTTAAATCGCGTCTTCGCGTCGATTTTTTTCTGTTTTCGCGGCCAGCACGTGCGAAATGCATCAACGCGCATGCGCGGCGGACATCTTTGAGCACACCGCGCATGCGCCAGTTCTCACGGACACGAAATAAAGAAGTGAATAAGGACCCAGGATATATATCCGCTACCTTTTTACACCTCGAATAATGTTACGATCTAACTTCGAGGGTTGCGTTCTCTAACGGCCGGTCGCAATAGTCTTACTATCGATGGATTTGGCTACTAGAGGTATACCTATATTTCACATAAGCTCCATACAAAATATGTCAAAATTCTACCTCTAGTAGTCAAATCCATCGATAGGTAGATTATTGAGACCGGCCGTAAGTAGACATTACATAGGTAATGTTACCCTAAATATCCGAGACACCTATAAAGCATGGCGATACCGCACTGCCAAAATACTTGAAAATACGCCAATCAAATGGTTACTTTAGAAAGCCTACTTGTTAATTCTAAAGGGACCATTCGAAACCCGAGACGAAATTGCAATTGATAGTCATTTCGTCTAATAAAAGTATTCGTCATATTAATTTCTAATATTTATAGATCATGAGCCTTGCTTCATGTACATTGTCCACATTTTTAAGTCTAGCAATTTTTATTGGAGAAAGATTTAATTCTTGTCGTATAACAACTTCAGGTCCTTCATACATAGCATATACCTATAATTTCAAATGTCTGTTTGGACAGGATACCTGCGGGTTTTATTGGCGAAAAATTTAATTCTTGTCGTATATCAACTTCAGGTCCTTCATACATAGTATATACTATAATTTCAAATGTCTGTTTGGACAGGATACTTGCGGGTTTTATTGGCGAAAAATTTAATTCTTGTCGTATATCAACTTCAGGTCCTTCATACATAGTATATACTATAATTTCAAATGTCTGTTTGGACAGGATACCTGCGGGTTTTATTGGCGAAAAATTTAATTCTTGTCGTATATCAACTTCAGGTCCTTCATACATAGCATATACCTATAATTTCAAACGTCTGTTTGGACAGGATACCTGCGGGTTTGCTGAGGATTTTCGCGAGAGTGCTTGGCCTTCGTTGGACTGTACGTGGACTAGAGAATGTGGACAATAGTCGAGGAGCAGTTGTGCTACTAAACCATCAAAGTGGTATTGACCTTTATGGTAAGTGAAAGATATAGATTAAATGGAATTAGTTTAAAACTCTAGATTTTTTCGCTCGTATTTTATATCAAACTAGCTGTCCCGCGCAAATTTTCCCCGTTTTTGCAACCTTTGTCATTGCTGCTTCGTTCCTATTGGTCGTAGGGTAATATTATATAGCCAGTACGGTAGTAGTTCAGTAGTTCGGATCAGTAGTTCCTGAGACTACAGCGTTCTAACAAACAAACTCTTCAGCTTTATAATATTAGTAGGTATAGATGAGATATCAAATTTAGTAATAAGATGTGCCATAATTAAGTATTACTAGCAGTTGCCCGTAAATCCGTCGCGTGGAAAATGTATTTTTTCCGTAATAAAAATATAGATACCGGATTACAAATATGTCTCCGTTCAGTACGTTCCTAGGTATAATTTGTTTGTTTCAAACATCCGTACCTACCTAAATATATCCTCAATTTTTCGTGTTTAGCATAAGTATTAGTAGGATAGTTATCATGGTTTCGTGATTACCTGATTACTATTGTTTTTTAAAAAAGTGGACGTTCAAGGTAAATGATTACATTTGCCATAAGTATCGCAATTTAGATTATTGCCATGATAATGGATACCATTATGAGCTGTTAGTGACAGCGACAGCAACGCTTCCTATTGGTTTTGTAATCAGGAATGAATTAGGGAGCGCGTGCTGGTGTGCTCCGATAAAACCTCATGAGAGGTTATTGTTAAAAAACCCTCATTATCGTAATCGACCTTAATTAGTCCACTACTGGATGTAAGTTTTGGTAGGTACATTGAGTACTTAGAATTATTGAAAAGCATAAAACAATCTATATAAATAAAAACCGGGCAAGAGCATGTTGATGGTTCCGCTGTTCCGCAGACCTGAATAATTGCATCAGCAGAAGTGCGTATGTTCATGGCACTTCCGCCCTTTTGTTGAGAAACGCAGTATTTCGGCAATAACTTAATGACTTAATTACGGTATATCCGATAATGTTTAAAATAATTTTAGTTTAAAGTATTTATTAGGTGCCTTTACCTAATAAATACTGTACCTTTAGTGAGGAAGTTAAGGAGGGGCCAAGGGGGGGGCATTTTAGCAACTTTCGGAGTGATTATTTCTAAAACCATTTACTAAATCAAAAAAGTTTATTAGAAACCTTAAAATGTTTTTAAAAGACCTGTCGATTGGTATGCCACACGTTGATGTTTGCTGTTAAACTTAAAAGACACCTTTTCACCAAATTTTATCAATATTCATTGAATAGTTTTTGAGTACAATGACTGTTACATACGGACAGACAGATATGACGAAATTATAAGGGTTCCGTTTTTGGCATTTTAGCTACAGAACCCTAAAAATGAATCACCGAAACGTATATAAGTACACACATAACTTCAGAATGACAGCACCAAATTGGATAATATTTTTTGGTTGTGTTCATTGCACAGTGGGAATGTTATTGAGATTTTTTATTTATTTACCTACAAGATAATCTCAAATATGTTACTGTAAAGGAGGCACGTAGTAGTTTTACTTACCTCCTTTCAAATACCGTACCTAGGTATAGGTACCTATACAAAAAGCGCATCCTTAAACGTCTTCCAGACGGTTGGAAACAAGCCTTCCCGCTAAGGTGACCTTGCTGTTTCCAACAGTGTAGACGGCTGTTGTAAAACCAAATTACTTAGTACTTGGTTTGCAACAGCCTTCTACACTGTTGGAGACCAGCAAGGTCACCTTGGTTTGTACGTTTGTTTCCAACCGTCTGGAATGAAGGACAGACAAACCTACTATTAAGCGTCTTCTAGACGGTTGGAAACAAGGCTTCCCGCCAAGGTGACCTTGCTGGTTTCCAACAGTGTAGACGGCTATTGCAAACCAAATACTAAGTAAAAACGGTGGGCCACGCAAAGCTCTCGCCAAGGTCACCTTGGTTTGTACGCTTGTTTCCAACCGTCTGGAACATGCTTTAAACATACTTTTGCATTTAATTAGTTTAGTATAACAGTATCTATTATTCTACCTAAGTAATAGGTATCTACTTATTTCACAATCTTTTCCGATAAGAAAAACATAGGATTAACAAAAATTTACCACATAATAACGCAATAAAAAATAAGATTAATTTATTTATATCTAAAATTAGTTTTAATAAATTGCGTTAGATTAGATAGGTTCACATAACGAAATTTATTAAGATCTTTTTATCAGTACCTATCCAAGATGATAAAAATAATGATTTTTATTATGTAACATTTGAGTTGTAAATGAAATTGACTTTACACCTCTATTATTCTCTGTTACTGGATTTTCTTTTACACTAGATTTTCCCCGCTGCTTCGCTCGCGTTGGTTTTATTTTTATAGCATATTCATTTGTAAAACTACGTTAGGTACTATTGTACTGGGTGGCGCAAAAGTACTGGCACTAAAGAAAATACTTTTTTTTTTTTATATGACATTTTCTGTCATTCTGTTGTTGAAAATTGTGTAGTGAACAAATGTAAAATACACTGAAAATAAACATGGACCGTTTTACTCCCCAAGAACGTGGAATAATTGTGTCAATGTTCTTACGGAATAATTCATCAGTGATAAGAACACAACGTGAATTTCGTCGACGATTTCCCCACCGTCCGGCACCGATTGGTCGCACAATTCGACGCTTTGCCACACGCCTTGAAGCAACTGGCTCAACATTGGATAGACCTAAGTCTGGGAGACCAAGAACAGGCCGTTCAGCTGAAAATATCGATGCTGTGCGCGAAGATGTGGAAGAGTGTCCAGAAACATCAACGAGGCGACACGTGCCATGCAATTGGGCATTTCCAGACGGATCCTGCAGCGTATTTTGGTGAAAGACTTAAAGATGTTCCCGTATAAAACTCAAATGACTCATCAGCTGCTGCCTGCTGACCACCGAGCTCGTCTAGATTACTGCCAGCGCGTCATAAACCTCAACCTTGAAGAGGATGATTTTCCTTCAAAATTGGTTATGAGTGACGAAGCGCATTTCCATCTCTCAGGGCATGTCAATAAGCAGAATACTCGGTTCTAGGGCACTGATAATCCGCGCATTATTCAAGAAACACCTCTACACCCACTAAAAGTTACTGTATGGTGTGGCATCTGTGTTGACAGAGTGATCGGACCCTATTTTTTCGAAGACGCTGGAGGCAATGCGATAACTGTCACTGGAGAACGCTACAGAACCATGTTACGTGAGTTTTTGATACCCAGTTTGGACGAATTGGGGCTGGAGCACATCTGGTTTCAACAAGACGGCGCTACGGCACACACAACGCGCGACACTATGGACTTAGTGAGGGACGCTTTTCCAGGCCGAGTTATCTCTCGTTTTGGCGATTTGCCTTGGCCTGCAAGATCACCCGATCTGACCAGTCCAGACTTCTTTCTTTGGGGTTTTTTGAAATCTCGGGTGTATGTGAACAAGCCACAGACTCTCGCAGCTCTAAAAGAAAACATTCGTCAAGAAATAACGAACATATCGCAGGAAGTGTTACGGCAAGTTATGCAAAATGTCATAAATAGGGCTCAAATGTGTATCAACTCTGGAGGTCACCATTTAAAAAGACATCATCTTTAAATCCTAATGGTACGAAATTTAATGGCACAAATATACATTTAAAAAAATCTAAATCTAGTTTTCTAATTTAGAAAAAATGTTATAGCTGAACCAAATAGGGTCTTTACTTTTGCGCCACCCAGTATAAAGTTTCATCTTTTTGCATGAATAAGCAACAAACATGCATTCCTCCTAGGAATATAAATAAATTCTATTATTTATTATAATAAAAGTTGATCTTAAAAGCACTTGTAATTTATAAAATCTATCAAATTTTATATATAACAAGTGCTTTTAAGATCAACTTTTTTCAGCAGTCTCTGAAAAATATTAACGAGTTGTCATTCGATTCTGGATAACATGTAGGTAGAGGATTTTTGAAAAAAAAATCAAGTAGGTACTGCTCGCTAAATAATTAAATTCAGGTAAGGGGACCAGGGATATGAAAAATATACTGTGCTCAAAAAAAATATCGCGATTATTCAATTACGTACTTAGTTATGCACCTCTTAATATTTTTATTTGCTGCTTGAATATTATAACAAGTGTTATTGGTTATTCTAAGATTTTTCTTCCTATAAATGAACTATTATCCTCATCATATTTTTCGGCGACTGCTAAAAATTTGTGACCTGAAAGTAGAGTTGCCAACTTTTATTAGAAGAATTAGAGTTTATCTGATTTCAAAGGGGGTAAATAAAGAGAGCGGACTTATAAAAAAGAGTACAATTTATTTTAATTTTTTAATAAGTATTTTCTGGCACTTTTTGCTTCTTGTTTTTAAAATAATTGTACGCCTTCAAACATTCTAAATGTATGTTTACTTAGATCAAGACTAGTAGTAAACGTTGTGTAAAAAAGAGTATTTTATCGTACTCTATTAGTTTTATAGATTATAGACTACTAACGGCCCGCTCCGGCTTCGCACGGGTAAAAAATATATGGATGTTATTATATTTATAAACCTTCCTCTTTAATCACTCTATCTATTAAAAAAACCGCATCAAAATTCGTTGCGTAGTTTTAAAGATTTAAGCATACATAGGGATATATGGACAGATAAAGCGACTTTGTTTTATACTATGTGCGACCAGTTTCATTAATATCCAAAAAAAGACTATGCTTATTATAGAGTACGGTTGGCAACCCTATCTGATAGGCACTTATTGACTAGACTATTAGTCTATTAATTTTCATTGGGATTGCAATCACCTATTTACGAGACTAGGTGGTTTAAGGTAAAATTACCACCCGCGTCTGCGGTTTGTGCCACTCTGTAAAAGTAAATCGTAAAAATAAATTGTCTATTTTTCGTTTATTCGGTCGTTGTTCGTTTGAACTGCGCCATGCATTATTTAATTGAATAATAATTAAATTGGTACCCCATTATTCCATCATGTATTATTTATAGGTCATTCATTACTCATTAAATATTTAAACTGCTCTTAGTTATTTAGTGTCGTTTGCATTTATTATTAATAAACTGGCATAGTAGCACAGTGGACGACAAATCTTACATAATTATTTATTGGTGAGGGTAGGTAGGTACCTATTTTACTTAATTATTTACACCAGAATGCGATCGTACTGTACCTATTGGCATTTTTGAATAATTTAATGTTTTACCTTAAGGGCAGAATAGGTACCAATATACATTCATGAACATAATGGTATTTTATACAATCTCAGCAGAGTCTAACAAACTACGCGCAAAAGTGTGGCGCACTGGAAGTATGTTCGACTACTACGCAAGAGGTCGTGGGTTCGATTCCCACCCGGGACACTACTTTGTGTGATCCACAAATTGTTGTTCCGAGTGTGGGTGTACTTTGTGTCCGTGACTTGTATGTTTGTAAAGTCCCCCGCGATACTTGGCTTGTAGCCTACTGCGGGAGTTGTCTTTTTAAGAAAAAGAAAATATGTGCACTCTATTCCCTTACTCGACGGAAAACCGACACAATCTGAGAGAGATTAGACACAGCACTGACAGCTCAACTCACTTTCTGATGTTTCCGAGCAACGTAGGGGTGTGAAATTTATCGATCCATCTGTGCACCGACAGTGACCGACCGTAATTTCGATACGCTAAGTCGCGACTAAGTGACGGACCCTGTTCCCTCACACACATATGGAGTCTGACTATTCTGATTAACATTTTATTTATGTTTTAGGGTTGGCAGTAATATGGCCGCTGCTGTCTCGTTGCACAGTGGTTGCAAAACGTTCGCTGCAGTACCTGGTTCCGTTCGGCACTGCAACATGGCTATGGGGTACCGTGTTCATAGACAGAGGAGCACAAACAGCACGCGATGCCCTCAACAAACAAGTTGAAGCAATTAAGGAGCATAAGGTAATTTTGAACCTCAAATTCGATATCCAAGTTGCAGATCCGGGTACTCTCTAGTTCGCTCCAGGTGTCAAGTGGCAAGCGAAGAGAAGGTGAAGTCTTTGACGTTTCAAGAGTAGCTATTCAAGGGGCATGAAACATTATTAGGATGTGGCCTATAACGTGGCCACGTCGGGTCGACTGCATCATCGAAGGCAACCATGAAGGTGAAGGAATTGGTGGCGGTTGATACAATTTTTTGATGGGGCGCCGAAAGACAATCTCGCTCTACCCTGATGAGTACAGAGCTAAGGCCGTCGGCGGCGCTGCAAAGTTGGTATAAGTACAACTAAGGTTGCCAGGTCGCCAAACCTAATAGCCGCACAGACCAGCCAGTTTGGCCGGACTTTTGGGTAAAAAAGCCGGACACCCTACATTATTGAGGATTATTTGTCTTAATATTAATAGGTACGACAAAACCGCTCTTCAGCCACCGCTCGGCGCTCGCTCTATTGCGAAATGTAAAAGGCCTAACAAAAGCCGGACACCGTTTATTTTGGCCTGACACGCGATAAAAAGGCCAAACTATGTCCGGCTTTATCCGGACGCCTGGCAACGCTAAGTACAAAGTAGTCAAGTCGAATCATCACTCACTGTTGTTCCTGTAAATACGATATCTGAGTTTGTCATACAAACAATGCGACCTTGTATCCATACATATACTTATTTGAGTTATTCTATGGCGTATTCCGTCATTTCAAATGATCTAATCGCCAGGAACAAGCTCGTGGCGCGAACTACATCACTTCACACATATCTCTATCTGCTATAGATTAGCAAGTAGGTATTATCTACATATGTTAAGTATATATGCTACGTTGAATGGCTGAATAGCATACTTGTGTAAGTTAAATATTCCTATAAACGTTCCGTACCTACTCGATGACGTAATTAACGACGACGACAGGCGATAATGCTGTTTGACCCGCCTTGTTTAAAAAGCTTTGTTTGCATTTTACAACTGGACGGGAAACAAATAGTAAAATCTTAACTAAACAAACCTTCAAATCATGACTGCTCTTCTCGAACCATACTCCATTGGGCGTAGGTCTAGCCTATCCTATATGTAGGTAACTATAGGTACATGAGCGGATCCAGGATTTCTTTATTATGAGGGGGGGGGAAGGCACGTGAGGCAACTTGCAGTGCAAAAAAATTCGTGCTAATAAGAGGCAAATAGGCAAAGAAATTCAATATCAACAATACAAGAGTTTCCGTACACAAAACATACGGGAGGGGGGGGGGGGGGCACGTGACCCCGTGCTTCCCTTGATACGCCTATGAATACCTACGTGATTGTTGGTGACGCCTCGCCTCTGGTTTAATTCGAGGACCAATTAAATAGGCTATCTGCTCCTCTTGGGTCAAAAGATTAAGTACAAGCAGTTTGACTAAATTAAATACAATTCCTTAATCAGTTTGGCATTCTAGACACGACGTAAAGGAACCCCCCCCCCCTTTCAACATAGTTATTTCTACTTATATGCCTACCTTCCTACTTTTTCCCTATCCATTACACCTAGTACGCAGTTTTAGGCAGCACATAATTTAAATGTCACGTCTGTAGGTACCTACCTAGAAATGATTCAGTTTAGCATCGATATTTATTACATTACTCATAATATTATTACTTTAGGTACTTAGTAGGTACCTACGTGCTTACAATCCATGCTTTATTGAACTCGTATAAGCAGTATAGAGTTCATTGTCCCAGCTCCTTGCTGACACACTTAATCTAAGCATTAAACAATTGATGCTTATGTAAATTGTAAGTAAGTTGATACCTAATGCTTACTCACCTAAGGTTTTTTTTACCTTGAGATGGGTACTTTGAATATTGTACCTACATATAAAAAACTCTAATATATCGTTACTCGATACAATACTTACATAAGCGGATTTACTTATTACTTTTTGTCGTAATCATGTGAATTTTATTTATATTAATGACTCGCAGTCTAAAAATCAATTAGCAATCAGTAACAAACAATATCAATATACCTTTGTACTTTGAACATTCGGATATTATGTTGAACATGTGTAGGTATAGATTGTGAATTACCTATCATTAGTAGCTATCTTACAACGATATCAGTGCCTAAATTATTCATAGATTATAATACACTAGCAGACCCGCGCAATTTCGTCTGCGTAATATTCCCCGTTTTTGCAACATTTTTCATTGCTGCTCCGCTCTACTCGATAAATGGACTATCCAACAGTAAAATATTTTTTCAATTCGAACCAGTAGTTCCTGAGATTATCGCGTTCAAACAAACAAACTCTTCTTCATTTTTATAATATTAGTATAGATAACTGGCCCTCTATCGCTGTCTAATCCAGTTTCCTACCTATTCAGTAAAGTAAAAGTAATTGTTAGGCGTAAATAAATACGTATCTATCTGTCCCGCGCAACTTCGTCTGTGTAAATTTTCCTCGTTTTTGCAACGTTTCTCATTGCTGCTCCTCTCCTATTGGTCGTAGCGTGATGTTATATAGCCTTACTCGATAAATGGGCTGTCCAACAGTAAAATATTTTTTCAATTCGGATATCAGTAGTTCCTGAGATTACCGCGTTCAAACAAACAAATAACAAACTCTGCTTTATAATATTAGCATAGATTTAAGAGACTAAGGAGACACATCAATCACAAATTGGGGACTAGATTTAGGGCCACTTGCGTGACATAACTTAAATGCATAAGACGTACTAAATGCGTTTAAAATGGTTAAACACGATTAGTGTCTTGCACAATGATAAATTTGTCGCTAAACATATTTAAGAAATGGTCAAAGTTAAATACCGAAAATCTGCTGTTTAGTGGCGCTAAACGCGTTTAAGACCAGTAGAACTGTCAGTTTTGAATTTGTCAGCACCTAATTAGTTTTCAGTCGTTCTTTTTACACTTGATAATATTTGTATTGGGCTTTATATAATGACTGGTCTTCTTCATTGAAACTGAGTGCTCTGGATCTCAATAGATCTGGAGAATAAATCTGGATTTTATCACTCATCTTGACTGATTTTATATATTTGCCATGTTTTTTTTTGATATTTGGCAGTTATGAGAATATATTTTAATTTTATCGTGATTTTAGTAGTTTTGTATGAATTGCAAAAACTGGCAAATTTCAGATAATTATACTTTCTCTGCGTCAAATTTGCGAGGGTCAGCTAGTAGGTATTTAATACAAATATAAACGCAAGAAATATCGGAGCTCATACAAATAAACTCGTCAGTGGGGTTATGGAGCTTCCATTCGTGTTATTTTTTTGACAAACCGTAACAACATGTTTCGTTTTAAACAAAAAATGTCATTGTTAAAACCCCAACAAAACAATCAGCGAACATAAAACTGCTTTACGAGCCCCATAAACATATTTAACTAAATGAGCCTGCTAGCATCGCTGTGCAAGAGGACGCTAAATATGTTTAAGTTAAACATGCTTATGCGTTTTGTTGCATTTAACTAATTTTGTTTAGTAGCTACTTAAGTCAAATGTTGTGCAAGCCGCCCTTACTGTCAGCCAATAAATAGAGAAAGCGTCACTGGAAAGACAAAAAAGTAGCCCATTGTTGGAGGAGAGATTACTATGTTACAGAACTGTCAAAAGAAAAAAAAAGTCTTATGTACATAATATGCGGGGGTATTCCACCAGGCATTTAGCTCTCAGATAGTATCTAAGTACCTACCTAATAGTTGAAACAGAAATATGCCTAATTAAAAAAATTTAAAAAACGCCCTGCCCTTGTAACTAAAACAAGGTAAAAGTTATGATATACGAGTACCTATTTGAAATCGTCATATGTGGCCTTCCATCCATACATTGACCCGATCAAAAGAAAAAAAAAAATTGTGTGAGAATTCAATCACGTCTTACCGCAGCCGACCTAACAAAATAATAATTGGTATGTTACCCGGACTTATTTATCGATTCTAACAAAACGCCAATCATCTAAATCCGTTGAGGCGTTTAGAAGTTATGGTGGAATAAACAAAGTCACAGACATCCATAAACCCGGAAACAATAGGTGCCTGCACTCCTTTTTCGGAGCAGTCTTGGCCCTCAATAAAATTTCCGAAACATTACCTTCCATTAAAATAAGTAGAATAGGAAGAAGGCTGGTAATAAATAGATAGGTATTGAATATACTTAGGTAAATAATAGTAATGAAACCTTGAACTGATTTTGTTAAAATCGCATATATGCGCTAAGTTCCTACGTAGGTAATGTTATTTTTTTGCTTTGTTCAAATTGCGTGGATACTTACTTACTCTCATTTGCGTGCTATACAGTACGAATGTAGTCACTTTTCTGTTTTTATCTGAAATTGAAACTAGGTAGTAGGTACTTAGGTAGTTTTACCAAATTCTTAACAAATTCTAATATACTTATAATAATTTTAATAATCTTAACCCAAAATATAGGTACCTACCTACTTAATGTAGATATTTTTTAATTATTTTAATATTATTAAAATTTTGGGATACCAACCAGTTGCTAAATCTTTATAATGTAAGTAGGTAATAGGGTAGGTAGGTATTATGTAAGTAGGTAACTAAAAGTGTACCAACTTACATTCAAATTATTAAAATGAAATGTAGAATGAAGTGCGATTCGATGTGTGTTTGTAATGCCAAGACTTGCGTCAAAACCAAGGCCTGCTATGGCGACAATGTCAAGGTTACGTAAGTGGTCTCCACTGCAGTCAGTCAATGCAGATATCGTATGCGAATTGTTTTCTTTGCGCAAGTGACAACCCAGGTATATTGGCTTTGCACAGATGTATTTTTTCCCGTTATCTATACCTACTATATTATAAAGCTGAATAATTTGTTTGTTTGTATGAACGCGGTAATCCCAGGAACTACTGATCCGAATTGAAAAATATTTTACTGTTGGATAGCCCATTTATCGAGGAAGGCTATAAGGCTATATAATAGCTTGCTACGACCAATAGAACCGGAGCAGCAGTGAGAAATGTTGCAAAAACGGGGAAAATTTACGCAGGCGAAGTTGCGCGGGACAGCTAGTATTTTATATTAGCTGTGCCCGCGACTTCGTCCGCGTGAAGTTGCAGTGCTAGTCTCTCCCTATAAACATTAGCGTGATAATAAAAAGTTGCCTATGTTACTCCTTACATCCTCAACTATCTAACAGTGAAATCAATCCAGCAAATTCAGCCCTTTCGGAGATTAGCTGGACTAATCTCCCGAAAGGGCTGGACGGACGAACAGAAAACAAACAAAAAAAATGTATTGTTACGCGTACCATAAACTTACATATACTTTCATATGCATTTAGTAAGTAAACGGTCAGTAGGTTTTGCGTAACAAAGTTTTTGATGATGAATGGATGTCCATTTATCATCAATTCATCACATTTGAATTTCTATTAAGTAAGTACCTATTAGCTAGTAGGATTTTCAAATCTTAGTCGAAGTGGATAAATGTATAAAATAGTACCTTGTTATTTGATCTTGGGGGTTCATTTTGCCGACCAATACCTACAGTTCATCATATCAAGTATTAAGTCAAGCTATAATCATATTAGTCCAATACGGTTTTAATTAGCAAGCCTATTATGCATACCTAACCTTATTTAATTGTCATGTTCCAAATTTCCTGTAGGAAGGTACAATGTCCTGCGAATGACATTGTACCTACCTACAGGAAATTGAATGAAATGAAAAAAAATCCTCTAGATAGCAAGATTTTTAATTGCTTTTGTTTGTTTTCCAGAGAAAACTATTGCTGTTCCCAGAGGGTACGAGACATTCCGGCGACAAATTGTTGCCTTTCCGCAAGGGTGCTTTTCACGTGGCAATGGACGCAGGAGCGCCGATACAACCAGTCGTCATTTCGAAATACCACTTCCTTGACGCCAAGCGACACAAATTCGGCTCAGGTACGTAGGGAACTCGCTCCCCATTTTAGAACCGGTTTTACCTGTAGTCGGATGCTCTCTAGTGGTTTATTATTACTTTACGTTTTATTATACTGTTTCGTTGTATTTTTTATTTAGGTACCGTCACTCTGAAACATTTCTTTACAAGGTAAATCATAATGTTTAGACCAATTGTTAACACAACCTTGAGTGTTACTCACGATTTACTATTATATTTATCTAAGTATGGTGATGGTAATTTTTTTATGAGTGTATTAGATAAAAATTTTAACCCATGGATATGAAACATTTACTAACTGATATGTTTAGTGGATTGTACTGTCCAGATTAGTACTTCCAAAATATACTACTACCTACCTAGCCAGACATACCTCATTTTATAAAAGTTGAATGTTTCTCAGCGCATGCCTAATGCCATAATAATTTATGTATTGATATTTATTATAATTTGTATGTACATGCAAATATAATTCGAAATAGTATAGTATAGTAGCTAGCCACTGTTACTTTTCATCGAGCGCCACTATTACTCCATGGTAGTACATGAGGCGGTTGAATAAAAATTTCAACCGAGAAAATACTGACTTTCACCATGTTGCAATAACGCCATCAAGTGTGGTGTGTAAAAGTATCAACAGTACCTACGAATAATAAAAAAAATCCTGAAGTCTCTCGATGCAAAAATGTATTGAACTAGAGTTCAAAGTGGAGCCGAGAAGAATCGTTTTGTAAGAACCGTTGTCACTGAATTGCCTGCCAACTATGACGTAAGAGTAGATGAATTTCACTCAACTTTAAGAGTGTCTGGCAACGGTTTGGAATCATATTAAGTGTCTGGCAAAGGACGACGTGATTTCTAACATTATTTTGAAGAAAATGTAAATAAACTGAGCTTTATACTTTAACGTAAATGAGGTACATTTGGTACACCTTTGCTACCTCCTGACTGCCTAACAAACCTAACGTAATTTATGAAAATCTAAATATCTATTTAGACACTTGCATTAAGTGATTGATCACAGAAACATCAAACACTAAAGCAGTTATTGTGTATTTTGCAAACCATTTTATCTTATAGTTATGTCATTTTTTATATATAAATGAAGTAGAATAAGTACTTCTCCTTATCAGTATTTTTAATTTTAAATCCTCTAAAATATTCAATTTAATACTGTAACATATGCTAATCTGCATTGCGAATAATAACAATCAAGGGAATTTATTAACAAAATGTGTTATCTACTTACATAAACATATGAAATACATTTAAATGCATGTATCAAGACAATAACAATTATGTAATGAATTTGGACAATAGGGTATTTGACTAAAGTCAAATCAGCCTCTTTTTAAGAAACGTCAAAAACGATTCACTTCGTACAAATTTGTATGATGTGCTAGCAAATGACGTCACGTGTTTTATGGTCAAATCATTTACTTTTAGAAAAGAAAAACGAAATCAACCTGCTCTAGACTTCTTAGTTGCTTAATCGTTCTTACCCATATTGGGGGCATAAGCACAGAAACTTTCAGCTTTTATAAAATAAGGTGTGTCTAGCTCTCGTGGGCTCGTAACTCTATAGTTTAGTTAAACCTATCGAAATCGATCTACTTACATAAAATAAAAATGTGATAAGTAGGTTACCTAATTAATATTTCATCATATATGAACATAATATGCTATCGTATCTTGGTAAACAGTTTTAAACTAAAATATAGTACTGGTAAACATCGTAGATAAGAAATATGTAGGTATACTTACACAGTAAACTTATGATTTGGGAATATTTTTCAGGTGAATTTATCGTGTCAATTCTTCCAATGATCGAGACTCAGGGCATGTCAAAGGATGAAATCGAATCTTTGGTCCAGAAGACACAAATGGATATGCAACAAGAATTCACAAAGATCTCGTCAGAGACGCTAGAGAGATACAACCTGCGTCCTAAGGCTGATTAGATGAGGTACAAACATGTTAAGTAATTTAAAAAAAATAGGGTAGTTTTAAAAGTTATGAATTAAGTAATAAAACTGTAATCTGCGACAGTTTAATTGTTGAATCGGCCTCTTTCTGGGTTGCTGGTTCGAATTCGGCACTATTGGCGTGAACCTAGACACTCCCTGAATAGCAGAGTTGCTTAGTTGGACTGGTTAACAGATAGGTATACTAGTAATGTGTAAATGATTAAAGTTCAATTGATGTCACTAGTTTAAAGAAGGAAAGTACCGAAAGGTACTTATTGCATTTTGTTGTACTTTTTTATAAATAATATATCAGATAATATAAAAATTCATATCGTTCGTGAAAAAAGAGCTGTGATAAAATAATATAAACATAAATGACAGTTGTTGGTGTTAACGTTGTTTTTTATAAGAATTATGTATATTTATTTAATAAATTTAATAACTATTTGGGAATGTTTCATTAAAATGCATTTTACCCTGTGATTTCTTTTATTAAAAGATTTCACATACGAAAATATGTAAAAATATACATTTCATCGTTTTTTTTTCTACACATTTTGTCACACGAATACATGTTTAATTAATCTAGTAGTTTGAAAAGATACATCACAATATTTGCACATATACACTTATATACCATAAAATACGTGATAAAAGACCTTTAGCCTCAAAATGTGTTCGAGATGCCTTACAGGCAGAGAACTAAAATTAGGAACAAAATTTGATCATACTATAAATTGACTAATACATTTTCATACTGTAGAAATTTAATATCTGATAAAAATCACTTATCTACAAATTATTAAATAGGAAGCAGGTATCAAAATACTGTTTAAAGGTCAGAATCGTGTTGGTTATAGATATGCATACAAACAGACGTGTATTGTGAAGTAAGTACTTATGACACTAAGGAAAAACAAACAATTAGGTACCAACAATTGCATGTAATGATGGCAAAAGCCATTTAATAACAAGTCGACAGATATTCTTTACTTATGGATCTAGGTTAGTAGTCTGTTTACAACAAAGTTAATCAAAATGTAAATACTTTTTATTTTTAAAAATGAATAAAGAGTTTGTATGCCATGTAAGATAATATTATGTCTTTAGTAATAAACCAATTTTTTTATCTACCTTATTCTTATTATGCCCATAAAATATTGTTTACATTTTGATTAAATTGTTGTTAATAGTAAAGTAGGTGGCGACCATTGACGTATAGACCTGGACTGAGCCGTAACCTCACAAAATTGACCATTCTCTAAAAAAAAGACAACGCTACTTTGTGGGCAATACGTGTCATAGAGACAGGGCCGCACGAGTTTTTCTCTCTTTCACGCTTAGCAGTCAATATTTACTTTTTAATTAAAAGGGATGGCGCGGTCCAGGTTTATGCATCAATGTTGGCGACTAACGGAAATTTTCTAGGTAGACGTAGTAGTCTACATAGTTTGATTCGATTCGTAAAATGATATTGGGAAATGTCAATGGTTAATTACAATTCAATGCATGTCTTACAGGGTCAACATTGAATCAACCTCGGTTGACCAAAGCAAAACCATGTAACCTAGACATACCTAGATACTATAAGTAGGTATTTATTACAAAGGTTGTTATTGTTAGCACTGATTATGTTTTAACGAAGGTGTGCGTAATTTGTGATGTTTCCTTCCGTTTGTTTAACTTTTTTCCAATCATGTAGGTACACTCAATAATGAGTTCATGACATCATTAACACAATTAACTATTTGTTACTGGTTGGTGGTACGATTAAGGAAAATATTGCGGATATGGTTCCCATATTTTCCTTAATTATGCCACCAATTGAATGAAATAAAAAACATAGGGCTTCACTGTTTTGACCACTGTAGCAATTGTGGTATTTTTTTTTGAAGACATTGTAAACATGGATTAATGGCCAGTCTCAATTAATTATCTACCGTTAACTGCCTGTACACAAATAGACCTATACTAAAGCCGAAATGGATGTGAAATCTATATTTATAATAATAAAAAGCTGAAGAGTTTGTTTGTTTGAACGCGATAATCTCAGGGATTACTGGTTCGAATTGAAAAAATATTTGTTGAATAGCTCTTTTATTGCGAAAATGGGGAAAATTAACGCAGACGTTTAACAACGTTCCATAAGAGAAACTATAAAAGTTGATACTTTTGATTTGTTTAATGAAAGATTTTACCAGACAGTTAACGGTAGATTAGATATTGAGACCAGCCGTTAAAGGATTAAAAAGTTAACGCAGTAACGTACAGAAAACATTACTGCGTAAATATCTATTTTCCTTTTGTTGTGGAAAAAAATGAAAACATTAGTAGCCACATCATGGAGCGCTGGACTATTAGAACAGATAGGCACCTATAATATACTTGTCTGTTTGTTGTGTTGTAACTGCGTTAAATAAAATACTAACAATATTTAATAATAACTGATAAGCGTCAGATAGAACTTAATATTTACAATTTAAGCTTAATTAAAAAAAAAAAGAGTTTTATGGAATGCAATGAATGCCTAAATAAGCGGGTTAAAAATAAAAAAAATTTAAACACAAACTAAGCAAACCTTTAAATATTTCTTTTATTGCATGTTTTCTTGTAGGAATAAGTCGTGGCACATACGTTAAATAATGCAACAAATACGTCATATTAATTGCCAGTGCTACCATAAAGGGGCGTCTAAACGGGCCATTTTTTACGGCAATGTGTGGCGGCACTATTGGCAACTAATTGCTCGGCCAATAATGGCAATATGTCTGCAATTGTATGGAGCATGATCCAGTCTCCTAAACGGGCTACACAACCCGGCAACAATAAAATAGAGAGCGACTGAAACAACAACAAAGTTGGCCGGGCAATATTGCGAAAAATCGATCGCTCAGCGATCGTCCGGCAACCCTTAAAAAAATAAAGAAATATGTATATATTGGAGAGTAATGCCAAGTTGCCGGCCACAGCATTGCCGCCACAAATTGCCGTAAAAATGGTTTAGACGCCCCTTAAAGTTTAGCGAGTGGAGTTGTTGCTCTAAACGCCAGGTGGCAAAGGGACGAGATGAGAAAAAGCCAAATGCAAATACAATCTATCTTTTGAGAGATGCTTAATCGCAGGGGCGGCACGTTAAAACAACCGAAATACAATTAACGTTTATTGTATTTCGGTTGGTACAATTTTCGGTTGTGTGAACACGTAGACCAAAAGGTGCCGAAAGACAATCCCTACGCACGGTGCAAAGGACTACGGTTCCTTATACAATGTAATATGCCTGGCTACTTATTCTTGCAACAATAATGATGTTTAAACTCAGTTTTCACATCTAGTAAAACACTGCTATAAAGTTATTTGACTTAAGTGATTATTTTCGATCTATGAGATGTCTTATTTGTGATTTAATTGCGTTAGTGTTATGTACCTCTGTACACATTTAAGTATGTCGGTACTTCAAAAGTGTTCCGTACAGCTGAGATTTTATAGCAGCCTCGGGGTGAACATTAGAATTAACTTTTTTTTTACTATAATAAATGATAGTTCATTATCTAAATATTTATATTTAACCGTGTAGGTACTTTGTGTATTGTAAGTCATACAACGATATTGAAACTAATGAGCCCTAGTAAGATCTAGGTTAAATACATTATTCATACCTACTATAATTTATTATTATTATTATTATATGGCTGAAAATCTCAAATATTTGCAGAAGGTCAAAATTTTTTTAGTTACAAAACTCTCCCTTCATTAATTAGACATTTAGATAGGTAATTTAGATTATCTAGTTATATTTTAATAGCTTATTTTAATACGAAGTTATTTGTCCGCAAAATTAAAAATAAATCCGTATTTTTTATAAGGGTTTATAATGTTTGTTTACATAATAATATAAGGGCAGTAATATTTTCGGAAAATATTCATAATAAATTTCTTTGGTAAGTTATTTTTCCAAAATACAAAGTCAATCAAAAAGTTGCATTAAAAGCGATCTTTGGTGAATATTTAATTTTCATAAAATTATAACTACTTAATTTTATACCTAATCATAAAGTATACTTTCAAAAAGTTCGATAGTCAAAATGCTATATACTATGATTGAAGTCAAAACAGTTTCAAACGACACGCTCCGTAGTAGACAAGTTTGTATGAAATACTAGCGTGTGAAGTCTCATTTTTTAATAATAAAATCATTTACTTTTATTATCTCTTAAAATGAATAAAATATAATAAATATTTTAAATGAATTACGAACACATACATATTTTACGCACCACACGGCATATGCCGTGTGGTGCCGGCTTAAGAATAGTACCACCCCATCTCTTCCCGTGGGTGTCGTCAAGGCGACTAAGGGATTTCACTCCGGAGGACGGGCAGCAGCGTCCTCTGCGTACTTAAAGCCTTACTGCGATCGCCAACCCGCTCGCCAAGCGTGGCGATTATGGCAATTACCCCCAGGATCTACTGGGGAGACCCGTGCCCAGCAGTGGGCCATCATATGGGTTGATATGATGATGATGACATATTTTACGCGTTAAAAGTGGGTAAGGTACATACCTACTATACTTTCGTAAACTTTCGCGATTTGTACACATTATTGACTTTTATAAGCTACGGGTCTTAATCGCGTAAATATTTTATTTTAAGGCTAAATACCTTTGTTTATTGCCCGACGTTGCGACCGTATTGCAACGGCCGTGGACCCATATCTAGATTACGGGTAGACTGAAAAAGGTATCTAGCCTTAAAATAAAATATTTACGCGATTAAGACCTGTAGCTTATAAAAGTCAATAATAGGTACATACTAGTTTAATCGCGGTTATTCCCCTGCTGTGAAGACACGTAATTTTAAAAGTTATAATTACGAACATATTTTTTTCAGACCATTTTATGAAATGTTATGGCATGGTTAATATACAATAATAAAATTATTATGATAGTAGCTAAATACCAAATTGAAAACGTTGACATTTTAAATTTAATTAATTATCAATTATAATGAGAAGTGGACAGCTAAGTAGTAATAGACTACAGTCACTGCAATTATTAATTATTATTATAGTTGAGTAATTCAATTAATTAAATATTTTATTTGAATAATAGATGGTATTATATCAAAGACTTGCGCCCACTAGTCATTTTTACACAATACATAAATATGAAATTATTTATTATGAGCAAGATATAGAGTGTACAATTTTAATTCTACGGCTATAATAAAAAAAAACATTACCATGAAATAGTACACAAAATACATTTGGTATTCAAGTAATAATAATTATTACAATGGGTAAACATGGTCCCATTATAATGTTACCGTGGTATCACAAGTAAGAAATAAAATGGCACAGTTATTTTTAATAGTCAATAAAAAATTCATTAAAATGTAGGCAAGTAGTTTGGTAAATTGTTTTTAAGCTATTGCATAGCTTCTATCGCGGGCCTTGAGCGCGGGGACCGAATCCAGAAATTCCGTAACGAAAAAACCTCACGCTCCCCACTCCGACGGGCACAGCGGATGACTTTTTTTTAAATTAAAAAAAAAAAAAAAATTAAAAACATTGTTTTGTTATAAATAAAAAAAAAAATTTTTGTAATTTAAAAATAAAATTAAAGAAAAAAAAATTAAAAACATTGTTTTTTATAATGAAATTTTTTTTTTAAATTGCTTAATTTGATAAAAATGCTATGCAATAGCTTTACCGCGGCAGTCCCCGAGTGCCACACATTTTTTTTATAATTTTGCTCAGCATGAGCGATTATTATGCTATAATGTAGGAAGTCATAATAAAATTACATGTGAATAAAATATAATATTAATACATAGGTTTTTTTTCTGAACATATGTGAAAATAAAATAATTTTATTTTTGTCATTTCGTATTGTTAGCATAAAATTGAAAGTTTGTCACCCATGTCACTAAATGTGTAGTTCGTCTGTTTAAACTCGTTGTATATTAATGAGAGAAAATAGGACTTCTCTGTTGCCCTTATTTTATTGCAACATTGTTTTAAGTTAAATAATTTCTAATTCATTCAATATCCGTTGGATTTGCCTACATAATCATGTTGTTGTGCAATAAAACGCCAAGAGGCCGTGAAAGTTTCCGTATAAAAGTACTTTTTTAAGAAATTCCTACACGATCTGATTTAAAGTCATTGCAACGTTTCCACAATTTTTATTGAGCGGTGAACGTGTGTTAACGTGGTTAGTTTACTTAACACAAAAGTTATACTGGAATACTTATTACTGAAACATGCAAAGCACAAATCGACTTTAATTTTTAGTCGTAACTTGACTAGATAGTAAAATTTAAAGTATTGTATGGCAGAGGAACAAAAATAGTCTTAACACAGTTATACTCGGAACTAGAGAAACGCTCCCGAAAACGCACTCAGACAATAAATCGGATTAATATATTAAAAGATATCGAATTAAAAGTTTGTGTTGCATTTTTTGTTCACTATTGTTTTATTTTTTATCTATGATAAAAAAATATAAAAAAGGTTGTATTTATTTAAATCGAAATGCGTAATTACTTTAAATATTGATTTTAACGGGACCAAGAAAATACGTGTTTTATTTTTTGGTGTGTTGTCATTGTAATGAAATTAATAAACGCGATAGTGAACGAAAAATAAACACATTTATTTTCGAGACTGTGTCCCTAGTCTATGTATTTAACTGGACATATTTCATAAATGTGAAAATATATTATGTATAAGATGAAATAATACTATTAGGCAAACAAATTATGACTTGCGTCATCGTTGTGGTCTTACATTATGAAAGTGAAACGTGCTAATGAAACGGTCATACAATTAGATTGTATACAATAACTAGATTTTTTAGGGTCACTGTGTAATATGTTCGTCAATCTTATGTTTCTGTTAGGCGAAGAATGGCACAATATGGTAGAGATCAAATTCAAATTTTACTAATTTTAAATATTGCACTCCAACCATTGATATAATTCTAATTTTTAAAAATCGTGTAATATCAAATTAAAGTTTTAATTTTTGTATGAAGTATTGATTGTGCGGTGGTTTAATAAGTATGACGAATTAAAAAAAAAACACATAGGTATCCTAGGTATGTTAAATTAGTATGATGTCAAAAATAAAAAATGTAAAAATACTATTTAAAATATGGACAATGGTCAATCGTTTCAGTCAGACATTAATGTGCAAAGTTTCTCAATAATTGATTAACATTCTACAGTGCATTATGATGCAGCAGCAGTGAAGTAGGCTGAATACATGTTTTGAATACAAATATGTAAACACATAAATTACTCATCAAGAGTAACTATCGCAAACAATTACGTTTCTTGATTATTAATTAACTTCAGTTTTAATTCCATTTATATTCGTTCCATTCCCTGTCTCAACGTTTTATGATTACTTATGTCAACCAAAACTTTAAGCTGTGGTTGCAGACTATAAACAAAAAGTATAAAGCTAAATACAAATAAAAAAAATAATACTTCAAGTGGCATCACATAAAATACTATGATAATTCTGTGCCATGTAACATAATGACTAAACATTCCTGTCTTTTCATGTGTTATTATATAAAATGAAACTCTAAAAATAGTCGCTTCACTAGACAATTAACCTGATCCCAATCTATAGGATCATAAACATACAAGCGTGCCTTAAAATTAGTGATTAGACAAGTTTAATTTCAATAAAAAATCACAGAACTACATTTCATGCGATTGGAATGCCCGCGTAAATAGTAAAACATGACAGCATAATTATGCTGACTAAAGAGCTTATCCTAAGAGTGATTATAATGTAATAGGTGGTACCGTTAACAGCGTTATACTAGGTTCAGTCCTCAATGGCGAGAGGGTAGTTTGGTGGTAAGGCGCTTAGCACCTCTTTGGAAAGTTCTTTATATGCTGCATCCATAGTGTTGCGCACTTTGAATATCAACTCCGGCACGTCGTCCATTGTGAGGCCTACAGTTGGTACAGGCTCTAAGCATTGGATAACAGCATGACCTGAAATATGTAACAAATTATTATTAAGCATAAATAATAATAATATTCATATATATTTACTTTATTGACTGGTCTGTTGGTCTAGTGGTTAGTGACCCTGACTGCTAAGCCGGAGGTCGTGGGTTCGATCCCCACTCAGGATAAAACTTTGTGTGATGAGCACAATGGTTTATTCTGTGTCTGGGTGTTATTTATCTAATTAAAGTTTGGCATCAGATAGCGTTGTGTGAGTTGTCCCAAGATATTATTATTATTATCATTCGTGTGTGTGATACTTGTATAAGTTTAAAAAAAATCTGACGTCGATTTTTGGACAGTTCGCTATTCATATTTAAAAACTGTTGTACCAGTTTAAAAAAAAAAAGTAACGCATGAACATCATGTTGTCGTCAATAATTCGACCTGCATATCAATATATCAACATTATGCGGGCCGAATTGTTCATAGTTCATAGCGCGATGCTTTAGTAAGTTAACAATTAAATCAATTTCTTTTATTGTCGCGGTAGACGCGTGTAATATTTATTGAACATTTGTGTATATTATTTTTTTATTTAATGACGACTCCCGCATTAGGGTACAAGCTCAGTGTCGCGGGGGACTTTACAAACATACAACTCACGGACACAAAGTATACCCAGACTCGGAACAATAATTTTTGGATCACACTAAGTGGTGTCTCGTGTGGGAATCGAACCCACGACCTCTTGCATAACAGTCGGACACATTCCCACCGCGCCACAGAGGCAGTCAATAGTTGACAGTGATGACAGTACTAACATTTAAACTTTCGCGTTGCATGATTATAACTATTTATTATACGGGAATTAACGCGCATTGTTTACCTTAAAATTGCTTGACGTTTCGACCAGGTTGCACCGGCCGTGGTCACAAGCGGACTGTCGCAGGGATGCTAAAACTCCGTCAGGCCGATGAAACTTCATCTACCCTCACTTTTTTATTTCTCGAAAAGTTAGGGTCACTGCTATCGGCCTGATATCGTTAATTTCCGTATAATAAATAGTTATAGTGATGACAGTGATGATTTTTTGAAATTATTATTACATCTTGAACAGGTGCTATTTGGGGTTACTGGTTAGCAGTGGTGTAGGGTCCTTAGAACACCATTACTTTCGGCTTCCCTTTGGATTATGGTTACTTAATATTAGTATTATTGGTACAAAGAACCATGGCCAGCAAGATATATTTTTGTATTGGGTTACCTCAGACAAAATCTAATCGTTCGCCTCTGCTGGTTAGTCTTGTCATTATCATATTTAAGGATATTTTTTTATCCCTTAATGGTTTAAGCTAATCAAATATTAAGTAATTTTATTATTATATTATACTACACATTTGATTGTATGTAGCCTTTACCCTCTTTTGAAGTTGATGCTTCACATCATAGGAGGCTAATTATATCTTAAACTTCATACAATATTACTTAACATACAATGATTGTTTGAGAGTATCATGGTGTAGTGGTTGCTGCACTTTGACATAATTGTATACAAACAAAATATATTTTGCTTGCATCTCAAATGTGGCCATAAGTTTTTAATGCAAAGGGCTTTTTTAGTGACACGAAATTGGCATTAAACATAGAAATTTATTCCCAATTTTGTCAAACATTTATATTAAATCTTGTAACCTAAGTGAATAAAGTATTTTGATTTTTTATTCTTACCTTTATTGAAAATATACTTCTTTCTATTAATAAAGTAATAGGGTGAGAATACCACAGGAATAATTGGAACTTGAGCAGCTACTGCAATGTTGAATGCACCCTTTTTGAATGGGAGAAGCTTTGTAAAATCTTTGTTTCTTGTTCCTTCAGGAAACAACCAAATTTTCGTCTGTAATTTAAGAAAATAATTTCTCAAAAACATTCTGAATTGGATGTTCCGATTACTTAAATATTATGAGCTATTTCAAATGATAAATATAAGTATTTCATTTAATTGGTACAGTAAGTTAATTTAATTAAATCAGTCATTCATTAAACCTAAATGATTATTTTTTAACTATAATTTCAAATAATAATATAAGTTGATGACTTATTTAATAATATTTTTAAATATATTTTTTCTTACCAATTTTTAAGAAAGATTTTTATTTATTTATTAATAAAACTTGAATTTGTATAAGCTCTTGTATGTTATTTTTATATACCATATAGCAAGTTTTAATTTATTTATAAATTTTATTATTTTATTACAGCTTACAAGGCACAAAACAACAAATAACTTACCTTATTCTTAATCATTACTTCAGAAGTGATTTTAAGTTGTTTGTATGCATCTTTAGAATTATTTCTATCAATAAACACAACACCAGCTAGGTATGCCGCCAGACCAAACGGCCATACATAGAAAATCTCTTTTCTTGCAATGGCAGCTACTTTATCAGCCACATGCCAAATATTGAACATACCTAAAATTCAAAATATAAAGGTAATATAAAGATAATTATAAGAACATACATTGTAATTAATTAATAATATTGTAATTAAAAATATTAAGTTAATATTTTTTTAGGGTTAATTGAAATTTACATTCTAAATAATCAATAATTCAGAAAAGTAAGTTTAAGGCAGTGCTTTTCCTTGGCACATATCAAAGACATCATCATTTTCAATTCTTAATAACTATCTGTCTACTTACAATCCAGTAATAAGTTCTGAATTGTTTTTACAATACAGTAATTTGTATTTAACTGTGGTATTATTTAACAGCCAAAAAATAAATAATTTTAAGGAACTCTGGTGACTTTTCTACGGAACTCTTAGGTTCCGCAGAACCCACTAGGAATCACAGGGTTAGCAGATTATTACTATCAGTATACTTTGTTATTTACAACTAGTATCAATACCTTATTTACTGTTAACTGTATGTTAAAATAGCTAACTGTTGCATGCAGTCATTTAATGCTTATTAAATCATTCATTAGTAAAGATTTTATATGATAAAGTTTGAAAAAGGAATGATTTAAGTAAGCATCAATAGTGAGTACAGCAGCTTAGTATAACTAACCTTTGCATATTTCTGTAACTGTAGAACACAAATATCTAGCTAGTTATTTTAACAGCCAGTTAACAGTAAATAAGTTGTGGAGACTGACCATTAGCTGGCCAAATTGAAATTACACATCTTTGGTTACCCTAACACTTTAAAGTAGTGAACATCAGATTTAGGTAGGATGACAATTGGCAATTGACCTTAGGATCATTAACATGAGATCATAAGATCATTGTGTAATATCAATGTTTAATGCTTATAACACTGTTTGATAAATGAATATACCTAGAATGTCTATTGATGATTGATGATTTGATACCACAACAGCTCCACGGTCTTCTGCTAAGACTTTCCCATTCCTCAATACCCATTTTACTTCTATAACTTTGGTAACGTGTTTAACTAATTGGGATGCAAATCTGAAATATATAAAATATATTTAAAGGTACGTACATAGCTAAAAAATAATGATTCTTTCTACTTGGGGTATTGGTAAATCATATCAGGGGAGTTTGGCGACGTGTATATTTGTGTAACATAGATTCACTCCCGATTTGATTAGATAAGGGTTTGGCATGGGTTCAGTTAGGTTTTTTCAGAGCTCCGCGTAGTGAATCACCGGCAGTAGGGGTGACATAAGCCGAAGTATATGTACCATTGTTACGTATATTAAAAACATGTATACTTACAAGGAATTCTTAACGTTTTTCGGGTTAAACACAAAAAACGGTAATAATATCACTGCTAATATAGAAGTCCAAATATAAAACAGAAGGAATTTTGATTTGAATTTCACAAAATTTGGTGTTTCCGAAAATAATTGTTTTAAAACGTATGTCACAATGATTATAACCGCCGCGTAAATGATTTTATCCAACAACATTTTTTGTCTTTAACTATATCACTAAACAATACAAAAGTATTTTTTACCTTCTAAAAACAAAAATAAACACAAAATCACAAAACTGAAAGAAGTCGTTTATTCGCACAACCAATCATGAGAAACGAATGAAATACTCTACCATAGATAAAACACTGAACGATTGAGAATGAAGCGTTCCATTGCAAATTTTGCTTTGAATGTATTTTGAGCATAAATATTTTGTCTATGAATTACATTAACTTTAATGGATTGGATTGGTTCGATTTTAGTGAGAAAGCTAAGGAGTGCACGCAATGGAAGTCCCTGGTACCTACAAACGCGGATTACAATTTTCATCTTACATTTAGTCCAACTTACTTACAACTTGCAGTGGTTATGAAATATTACAGAGCTTTTATGAACTAGTTTGATAGGTATGTTATTAGTCTTCACAGGCGTGTGGTACGTGCGCTACAGGTACCGACAACAACATTTGTTATAAACACTGACTAATTAAATTATTATAATTCAACAGTTTAGGTAACTAGCTAATATAATTGTACTAATACTACATATACTGGGCCTTGGTACTTGACTTGGTTTTTTCTACGTTAAGTACTTTTTTTTTTGTTTTCTCTATGATATATACGATATTACGATACCAAAGCAGCATCAATGTCGGATGGTATACCACAAAATGCCTGTCAGAAATGTTGTCTACAATGAGCAACAAGCGACCGAACACCGGGCTCCGTCGGGTACTGCTTCACCATGACAGCGCGCCCACGCACTCAGTGCTCAAAACGAGGGATTTCCTGGAGGTGTCCAGAAAGTCCCTCGTTTTGAGCGCTAAGTGCGCGGAACCCAAGACTCTGACCGGCATGGTGACGCCCGCCGGTGAGAGTCTTGGGTCACCCTCTTTACCAGGGCCGGATTAACCCTATCAGGGCCCTTAGGCAATGCAATTCTCGGGGCCCCTTTCCTTTATCCTTTTCTTACCTTCTTATCAAGTCGATTAGGCGCAGTGGATCAACTGTGGCGTTTGATATCACCAGAGGTTTATATATTTGCCACGCGTTTATAAACTAAAGCAAATGTCCTCGGAAGTTCACAAAAAAATGTACAAGCCAAAGACGCTTGTACATTTTTTTGTGAGCTTATGTGAAATTTAATTGTTAGACTTTTTCAAGAAATCTGTTAGAAATCCGAACAGAGTATTCATTTCTTGATAAGCTTCTAGTCGCGACAATTCTGGGTGCAGTATGTCTAGTACAAGCATATATGTTTCAATTTTTAACTTCTCTCTTTCCTTGAGCACAACTTCTTTTGCAGATCCATCATCGTTATGCCTTTTCCTTCTTCGCACACGCTGATTTTCACACTATATTCGGTATCAATTTTCTCATTTGCCTTCATCTCGTAGTCGTCAAATAATACTCGCTGTGAAAGTAAAAAATCAAAGCGACTTTAAAAGATCGACAGCCGTTCGAAGTTTAATAGTTGGTTTTTGTAAAGATATACTGACTCCATTGTATCCAGAATATTACCATTATGACTTTTTCTTTTTTTTCGGAATCCGTTATTAGACATCTAGCCTCGTAAATCGCTTGCGATGTCTGAGTCTTATCTTCAGCAATAGAGTGCTGCAAAGCTTTCTGAACTCTTATAACCTTTTGACAAAGTCTTAGTTGCATCGGCTCTTGCACACCACCTTGTGTCGGACATTTTTTTCAGAATTATGGACGAGGATTGTTTACATTCATATCCTATTTTGAGATTTTTGAGCATAATTGGCTAGTAATGAGTTACCGCGGAAAAAAAGTTGTACAGTTCCTGTACAAATCCAAAAAATGGGATTGCTCCAACGCAGTTCTCCCCAGCACGTACTCCAACCAAATTCAGTGAGTGCGCTACACATGGAACGTAGTTTGCGAGGCGATTTATTTTCTTAATATGCGCCTGACCAGAGACCAGACATATTTAAAGCATTATCGTAGGACTGCCCTCTCAAATGTTTTATATCAATGTTATAATAATTTAACAAATTGTAGCTAGTTCTTCCACTTTGTGCCTTACGATAAGAATAAATGTGCGAAAACGCTAGTTCTCCATTTGACGAAACGTATCTCAACACTACAGTCAACTGATTGGCATGAGATGTCTGGTGTCGAATCGACACTTATTGAGAAATATTTGCCTTCAATAATATCAATAACAATAAATTTTAAAACCTCACTTCCCAATATTTCAATAAGTTCTTCGCAAATCGTTGAAGACAAATATGATTGTCTTCCTTTTCCAACACTACCATGTTTGTTAAAAATTTAATCACTGTGACCAGTCTTTGTAAATCTTTCATCCAATATTCTCATTTCTTGTTGAATGCGATTTCCAAAGAGGTGTCAATTCGATCGTGAATACGCCGTTTACTAATCAGGGGCCTTACCCGCTTTCTTTGAAACGAACATTCTATAACGAACAAAATTTAAACGAAGGTTCGTATGGTAACCTACTCTAATTCTTTTTCCAATACACACACAAATTTCGTATTTCATGGTCAATTTTCGTGAACGAATGGATTGGATTATTGTTGCTAGCTCTAGATTTTTCTGTTTCTTTTATTTTATTCTTTAAATGGCAACACTAGTATTTTAAGAGCTAAAAGTGCCTTGTCGATTTGTCGATTGATTGATATCTTAAAAAATAGGTCTTTTTTTCCCTATTAAACTATGTAAACACGATCAAGATTGTTAGTCCAGAAAAAAAGTAATCAGTACTCAAAAATATTAACATTTTACGTTCCGTCTTACTTATGAAATTCCGTTTCTCTAAATTCGTATCAAAAATGTAAAAAAAATGTTCTCTATTGTTTTTTTGTGTTCATTATTTGAATATTAATTATATTTTAGTTTTATTTGGCCTTCATACAACCTCAGTAATTAAAAATAATATATTTTTATGTACGATCAATTTCATAGGAGAAACGGAACGTCCTCTAACGTTGTGTCATTGTCAAAAAAAATCTTCAAACCAATTTCATCAAACCATTAGAACTTGTTCTGTTTCTTTTTGTTTCTTTGTATTCTAGCAAAGAGTATAATAATTTCCAATCGACGAAAGTTGAGCCATTGCCATGGGTACAAAGCCATTGTTGTTTCAGTGGAAAATACATAAACATTATCTAAGATAAATCGATATCACGATCTAGTACAAAATACAAGAGTTTGATCTACAAATCTTTGATCAGCAATTAGATATCTCCATTCACAGTAAGTATTGTGATTTTCCTTGACTGCATTGTTTAGTCGATTGTATATTTGTGCATTCAGATGATAGAACTTTCTTACCAAAAGCTATAATTACGTGAGGCGTACGTTTAAATTTACATAATTCATTTTCAGATGACTGATGAATACTACATTTGTGAGGTATTCGTTATCTTAGCCATGCAAGCTGTGAATTGTGATCGGAGTAGAGACTATGTTAGGAGTGTTGCGGTGTGCAAGTCCCTGTCCGTTGTGGTCATAAGTATAGAAGTCTGTGTGCTACGTGGACTGTTGTGCTGAAGTGTTACTTAATTGGTTAATTCTAATCCAGTCACCTTGGCAGGATCAGCAGGTATGTTTACATGAAAATAACTTTTTTATTTATTCTTAGGGTTTTTAAAAATAAACTAGATAAGTTTAGTAATCCATTTTTAATATTGTGGTTTTACAGATATCACTGACTGATTGTTCATGTCAAGCTTGTTTTATGCATCTTAGAAGACATGTTATTTATAACCGGACACTTGATAAAGATCAAAGAAATATTGTTGCCGATGTTGAATCACAAGAACCGGATGCTGATATTGAGTTACAAATCGTTGCTAGTCAACTTGGCAATACCAGATAAGGAACCATTGTTGAGCTAAATATTGAAATCAATTAAACTGCAATAAAAATAATCTGCTATTTTATTTGACTCTAAAATAAAATTATTACCTCTCTTTTCCTATCCTGTGTATTCTCACTTTATTTATATGAGCTAGCCACTTTAGATAGTACCTACTTAGTTATGTAAAACATAACTAAGTAGGTACTATCTAAAGTGCCTAGCTCAAAATTCAACACTGAACCTGCTGTAAATACTAATATCACAATCATTATATTATATAGTTGATTGTTCCCAATCGTCAGTGTCAGATTTATCTAGTCTACTCTTAGGGTTAGCTACCATCTTCCGTAGGGGTAATGCTTAAATGACTAATAGATATCTACTTAATATCGCTTTTAATCTACCAATTTACAGGTAAGTAGCAAGTACCTACTCATTGCGTATAAGCAGATACAGAATTAGGTCGGTTGTTAATTGTAGTGACAGTTAACTTCAAAATGTTATCATTTTAGGATCCAAATGACTCCTTACATGGGAGTCGCAACTTCCGAGCTCATCGAGGCACTTCTCAATTTATTTGATGAGCACAAAAATCTACCTCGCAGGAATTGATTATTAATATTTATTTGATTTCTTCACTTTTGACTGAGTGTCTTCAAAAGAGAAGAAATCAAAGAATTATTATTTCTTTTCTCAGTCTCTTTTCTTGACTGAGTCTTACAAAGTCAAAGTCGGAAATTAGTCTGTAATTTCCTACAAAATCTTGGCAGGAAATTATGTCAATATATAATTAATTGCCGAAGCGATGGCGGTTTCTTCTACGCAATGAGCGTTCTTTAGGCTGAGCAGCTTCAATTAAAAATAATCTTCAGCCATAATAATTGCTTTTAACATAATTCTTAATAAAAATGTACCACGACGAAAATCAAACGGTAGCACTTTTAGTTTCGTCAATTTTAGGTTATAATTCCGAATAATTCACCTGTCAAATTCTAAATTTCGTTCGGTGCATACGGAATTAGAGTAGGCTTAGAGAATTTATATGTCAAACAATTTTCGTTTCAATGAAATTCGTGAACCAATAAAATTGGGGTAGGAAAGCTACGAATATTCTATAGAAACTTTGTTTTTCGTTGAAATAGAGTAGGCCTCCAGTGTCTGTACACATCCTTGGTGCTCTACACAATTCTCGTATTGTAGGCTTGAAGCAGAAAAATCGCTCAAAAAAGTGTTGACATTCTTTAGGATTGCTAGTACACCAAAAATCTTATACTTCGTAGGTAATATTTTTTCATAAGCCATTGGCTTTAGCACAACCAGAATAGAATGACATTGGTCATTCTATTCTGGTTGTCTACTCCTAGGTGGACTACGTTTTGGTGTAGTAATTGGACGTCAGTCTCAGCGTCACATTCCTCGGCACCCGCTAAAGCTGTAAAGTGTATCCTGGTTTGGTCTGTTCAGAACACTCGCAAGGAATGTCCACTGCTACTGGATCCGCCGCCATACTTGTAATATTGTTAGCTGACGTACTTGGACAATGTTGATTTTTTGTTGATTGGTGACTAAATCCGTGTTGGAAAATGTTTTGTGTCTTCTTGAATACCTGTGTTTTGTGTCTTCATCAAGCTTGTTTTCTGGCAAATCACACAATCAATTATCAAGCTTACCTACTTACTCGGTAATAACTTTAGTTTTTGAATAACACTCGTTCTTCGTATCGACGATTTTCTCAAGGCAGTCTTTATAAAAAAAATCTAGCACTCTTATCCAAGTTCGAAGTTTTTATTTTTAGATAATTCACTGTGTATTTATGTATGTTCGAGATTTTCTTGAAACATCGAAGTTAGTCAGCCAAATTTCCATTCGACAATGTGGTTGATATTCTTTTTTCTTTGATACATCATTTCAAGGCGGTTCATTTTTCATAAAAAAAACAAAATGATCTACTGTATGAAGTATTTCATCAATTGACAACATGCGTCGAAAAAAAGGAACAATATTATGAAGTATACAAATTTAAAAAAAAAATCGTTCGATGAAACGGTTTTTTTTTCTTAGTGAGTGAACGGGCCCTCTAGTCGATGGACTAGACAACTGCCAGGGGCCCCCCTGGCAGTTGTCTAGTCCGTCTTATGGATAATCCGACCCTGCTCTTTATAGTCCTGATTTGGCACCGTGTGACTTCATTTTATTCCCTAAATCTTGTTTCTATTATTGATTTTATAATTAATTTTTATTTTTACTTTTTATTGGTTGTAGTATGTTTAAGTCGCTTATCATTAGCAAATATTTAAACCATCATAATTCAAAAAATAATGTGACTATCCATGATGATTTAACTTTAACGTGATTTTAGGGTGGCTATTTTGTTCTTATCTAAATTTTCGTGAATATGCGGTATGACATAATGTGCTGAGATGCTTTAAAATTTTTGAAATGTTTGGCGACAACTCTGAGATGATGATTTTTTTTACCACGAAATGAAGAGACGAGCAAGACGTGAGCCTGATGGTAGGCGTAACGCTAGCCCATAACTGTATCAGTGACACCCAAATCCTTGTTTGACAAAGATCTGAATGTCACCGCACCGCGCTCCTCATTTGAGTCATTAACACTTGCTACAGTGTCCTTCAACCAACCACAGTGATACGTTAACATTACTATTTCACGGAAGATTATCTGACACTGCTGTAGTACCGAACAAGACGGGCTATGGCTCAAACCATATATCTACTTAAGATAAGTAAACAAACAAAGTAACCAGCTCTTCAACTTTATAATATCAGTAGGTATCTACTTACCTATAGACAGTAAATACATTTGTATAACTTAACTCTTAGAAAGTTACTACTGACAACCATAATTATTTTTTTGTAAGTCATTTCCTACGCTGATTGTTTTTATAATATTAATAACGGGCTTCATGGGCAAAGAACTGTGCATATTATTATCAAAAAAGTCGCAATTATTTTAAAAAAGGCCTTTATTTCTTCAAAATAAAATAAAAACAGCCATTTCCAAACCCCAATGTACATTAAACACGATTATGTAAAGCTCTGTTCTAACATTTGACAAAATTATGACAGTATTAGTTACAACTTATAGCCAAGGGCTGCGGAACTTCCTTTTCAGGAAATTAAAGACATTGTTTCTTTTTAAAGTATAGGAATGAGCAAAGAATATTTTACGGTATTAAGTACGAAGATGGCTTATAATGAATCGTGGGATAACGGCTAATAATAAAATGTTAAGGACTCTACATTTCACTGGTAAGGAATTTAATTAATTAATTTTATTAAAACAACGTCCAATGAAATATTGATATTTAGGAGATGCTGGTTGGCTATTAGATACATAAGAGGGAGCAATAAGTAAATTACTTCACATTTTAAGGAAAGGGTCAAAAAAGATAATTGAATTGTTGTTGATATAAACTTCTTAACTTCAACTGTGACGCTTTTGCTTTTGCTTTTCTTCCATGTGCCGATTCAACCTTCGAATCTGTATCTTAAATGAGGTTCTGCAAAGTATATGGACCTACTTGGCCCTTGCTCTAGCTCATAATCTATTCTTCATTGGATCTTAGTCATGTCTTTGTCATTGTCATTTTTTAAATTGTCATGTTTGTGTACGATATCGCAATAGATAAAGAATAAAAAAAAAAAATTTATATGTTAAAAAAACATTAAAAAAAACAAAAATTTAAAAACTACACGACAATTAAATCAAAAGTATGAAATATGAAATCACTAAATTAAAAACAAAAAATTAAAATTAAATAGGGAAGAAATAATCATTTGGACTCGAACCGGGGTCTTCTGGTTTCTAGAGCGCCCGATTTCGCACTTGACTTCCCACCAATCCTCCAATCTTACGGTCACGTGATCCTGACGCGAGTTTAACATTTTATACCTATATCAAAAAAGTGCACCACGCCACTAAAGAAGTTTTTACGTCAAAGATAGCTATAGGTATAACAGATAGCTATAGTACGCCTACATCTTGTAAACTACACAGCGGATTTTGATGCAGTTTTCTGTGTCATTCAGATAATTCTATAAACGTTTCTGATTGCCTACTAAATTTAGCTTCACATTTTTGAGAGCTATTCAAAATAAGTCATGTTAGAAGCCTATTTGTGTTCATCAACCTAAACTCTAAAAGTATGGACCGAAACGAATATTGTTTTTAACAATATCTGGAGGAAGAATCTTCTTTGAGGTGGTTCTTGTGGTGGTGGATGTTTGTATGTTCGCGATTTTCGCAAAAGCTAGTAATACGATTTAGTTGGGGTTTTCGCTATTTGACAACATATTTTTTGGGAAGGTTTTATTGTACAAAACGCTGTCCTAGCATAAAAACACCAGATATATAGACTAAAACATAGTAGTGAGGCAGCGAAATTTGCATTCGGTTATGTGCTTCGTATTTTTTTTCCTTGAAGACAGTTCATTTTTCTTAAAAAAGTTATTAGTTTGTAAATAGGTACTCAACGTAGACGAATCTCTGCCAAGTTTTATAAAAAGCTGTTTATAATTATACCTAATGTATTAAGATTTATTCATAAATCACTGGCCTGTCTAATGTTAATATTAATAAAAGTACAACAGCTATGCGGTAAAAAAAGTTTAATTTATAATTTACAATTTTTGTCTACTTAAACATAGAATTATTATAATAATACACTAAAACTATGACTATAATATTTACTGATAGGGTGTTCAGTCTTGAGGTTGCAAAATAAAACTCACGTGTGATGTATAAGTAAAAGGTGAAAGAGGTATATTAAATAAAAGTGGCACGTTATATTTACAAAATAAGGTTCGCAAGTTGTATTGCATGTAGCAAGTCAGTGCATCGCGACCGACCAATCACGACGACTGCGGTGCATTCTCGGCGCCATATATAAACGTGTGGCACAGCGCGCGGCTTAGTGCATAAATAGTTATTGCGTTGGGATGTCGTCTTTTTCAGCACGCGCGCTACGGTGTCGGCGTCGCGATGTCGGGCGCTATCGGCGGCTTGGCATGTAGGACGCCACATCACTCCCCCTCAAGCGAAGCGTACGTTGTGTTTCACCGTGCGGCCGGATCTTGTGACGTAGGCGCTGCTCGGTGAAGACGATGACGTTGCGTTGTCGCTAGGGGTCATGATCGAAGATGCAGTGTCGCTCGATGCGTGGATCCGTGGCACTGCGCCGCATGATGCTGTGCTCGATGATCTAGTGGGTGAAGCTGTGTCGCTCGGTGCGTGGATCGGTAGCGCTGCGCCGCTCGGTGCTGTGTTGCAGATATAGGCCGGCTTTAATCTGTCGACAGAAATAACAGCGGTGCGAAGCGGTAACCGCAGTGTAAAGTGTTTCCCGTCTGGGCTGCGCTGTAAAACTTCGTACGGGCCATCATATGGAGGTGTGAGAGGTTTGCGTACGGTATCGTTGCGCACAAACACATGTGAGCAGGTTGCGAGATCCTTGTAGACGAAAGTGTTCATCGTTGATGCTCGAGCTCTCGGAGAAGGTGTTAGTGACGTCATCGTTTCGGTCAGCTGACGGACGAAATCCGCGTCTTCAATGTTCGACGTTGTAGGTACGAAGAAATCAGACGGAATGCGAAGAGTCGAGCCGTATGTCATTAATGCCGGGCTGACAGATGAGTCGTCACGTAGTGCATTTCTAAGCCCTAGTAGTACCGTAGGAAGTTCGTTGACCCACCTCCCGTCGTTCGTTCTCGCCATCAGTGCCGCTTTGAGGGAACGATGCCATCGCTCGATTTGTCCGTTCGCTTGGGGATGAAAAGCCGTAGTCCGTATTCGAGTTACGCCGAGTTTCTTCATGAGTGAGGTAAACAGTGACGACTCGAATTGTCTCCCTTGGTCCGTAGTAATCTGCAGAGGACAGCCGAATCGTGCTATCCACCCGTCGTACACAGCCTTCGCGACGGTCTCAGCTGTGACGTCACGTGTGGGAATTGCTTCAGGCCATTTGGTACAGCGATCTATCATCGTCACGAGGTATCTATAATCTTCCGATGGAGGTAAGGGCCCGACTATATCGACGTGCACATGTTCGAAACGCGACGACCGTTGAAACTCGCCGAGTGGACTCACGACGTGTCGTTGAACTTTAGCGCGTTGACAGCTGATACATGATTTCGCCCAAGTACCTACGTCCTTGTTGATCGACGGCCAGAAGAACTTTGTAGTCATAATTCTTCGCGATAGTCGTACTCCCGGGTGACTAAGTTCGTGCTGCGCTTTGAAAGCTGGGACGCGATACGGCGGTGGTAGGTATGGACGAGCGTTCGCTGTTGATGTTTCGCACCATATCGGTCGTTGAACTCCCGGTAGGTTGACGCGCGTAAACTTGAGATTCGGATTTTTCATAGATTCGCGTAGTTCGGAGTCCTCTTGTACCTCCGCGAGTCTATTATAGTCGACGGTTGCGTTGAGTACTTCGACTTCAGCGATACGTGACAACGCGTCAGCTGCTTCGTTCTTATCACCGTGAATGTACTTGATGTTAGTGCAAAATTGACTGATGAAGTGTAGTTGTCGCTCTCGTCTTGGTGTGTCGCTGCTACTCGGCGTTCTTGTTAGCGCGTACGTCAGTGGCTTGTGGTCGGTACATATTGTGAGGTCATTGCCCTCTACGAGTCGGCGTAAGCTCTTAACAGCTGTATACATTGCTAATAATTCGCGATCGTATACACTGTACTTACGTTGCGTCTCGCTCATCGTTTTGGAGTAGAAAGCGAGTGGTTTCCACGTATTGTCGATCTTCTGTTGTAGAACGGCACCAATACTGCTGTCAGATGCGTCGGTGAGAAGACATAGTGGAGCGTTAGGTATGGGATGCGATAAGACGGTGGCCTCGAGTATGCTTTGTCGGCATTGCTCAAAGGCTTGTTCGGCTTCGGGTGTCCATAATATTGGTGATTTATCGTTTTTCTTACTATTGTGTAGGTATTTGTTTAACAGATGTTGATGTTCGGCTTGGTGGGGTAGGCAGCTACGGTAGAAGTTTATCATACCTAGGAATCTTCTTAATTCTTGAACTGTGCTTGGTTTTGGAAACTTGAGTATGGCTTGTATGCGATCTTCAGTGGGTTTGATACCGGCCGATGAAACTTCGTAGCCGAGGAATTGTATCTTGTCCTTGCCGAACTCACACTTGTCGACGTTAAGTGAGACACCGTAGTTGTTCAGTCGTTCGAGTACCTGATGTAAGTGACGCTCGTGTTCCTCTTCTGTTTTCGAGTGGACCAACACGTCGTCGACGAAACAGAATACATTGTCGTCGAGTCCTCGCAGTACTTCATGCATAAAACGTTGAAATGTCTGACCTGAGTTACGAAGACCGAATGTCATGCAGTTAAACTGAAAGAGGCCAAATGGGGTTATTATGGCCGTCTTCGCAGCATCTTCATTCTCCATTGGTATCCAAAAGTACGCCATTTTTAAATCGATTTTTGAAAATATTTTCTTTCCGTGCAGTTGGTACGTGAAATCTTGAATTCGCGGAATGGGGTACCGATCGGGGGTTGTCACGGCGTTGAGACGGCGATAGTCGCCGCATACGCGAAGTGAACCGTCCTTCTTCTTAACGACGTGTAGTGGACTAGCCCATGGACTATTCGACGGCTTGCAGATACCCATCTCCATCATCTTCTCGAACTCTAACTTCGCTGCTTTGTACTTATCTGGTGGCAGGGGGCGTGGCCTCGAGTAGATCGGTTGTCCTGTTGTCTCGATGCGATGTGTTACTTCGTGTTTCGTCGGTACTTTGAGTGACATGGGTCGCAGAACGTCTGGGTATTGTTTCAGCAGGTCGTGATAGGCGTGGTTGCGGTTGATGACGTAAACGGCTTCGGTACTTTGCACTGTGATGGTGTTTACACTGAGGTCGGTGATGCGGTCGATGAGTTTGCGGTGATGTAAATCGACTAGCAATTCGTGCCTCGCTAGAAAATCTGCGCCTAGAATTGATGTTTTCACCTCAGCGACCGTGAACGTCCACTTGTAGGCTCTACGTAAACCCAGGTTGAGCTCGAGTGTACGTTCTCCGTAGGTACGTATCTCCGTTCCGTTTGCGGCGAACAATCTGTAGGTATTTTCTGTCGGCTTCGTGGGTTTCTTATTTCTAGCGGCTAACACAGATATGTCGGCTCCGGTATCGACGAGAAACTTCTCCCTGCTGTTAACATCGACGACACATAGGCGGTAACTTGGTTTGTTAACATCGACGCCCGCCAACGTGGATGAACGTTCTAGTTTTCCGACTTCTGCTTCTGTTTAGCACACGGCGGTTCACATTTTCGGGCTTCGTCACCAAATTGAAAATGATAATAACATACCCAATCTGGATCTCCGGGCTTACGGTTCGTATAGGCACGTACTCGCGAGTTCGACCGCGATCGATTTTGGCGGTAACGGGAATGATGCGTCGAATTTTGTTGTCTCGTGCGAAGTTCGGCGATTTCTAGCGATAATTTCTCGATCTGTTTAGATAGTAGGTCAAACTGCAGGTTTTCGTTTGGTACGTGTTTTCTTTCGAGCGTATGCGCGGAGTTTAACGATGTTGATGGCGACGGACACGTGGGACGCACGGCGACCGCGGCAACCGTCGCAGGTTCGAAGTGTTCCACCATTTTGTCAGCCATCGCAGCTAGGCCTTCGAGCGACGATTCGGTGTTCACGGCGAGCACGGCGCGCACTTGCGTAGGTAATTGATTGAGCCACATTACCTTTAACGCCTCTTGGGTCAGCAATTTCCCGCCTAAATCAGTCATCTTGCGCAGTAACTGGCTAGGCTTCATGTCGCCGAGTTCTAAGCCGCTGAGCAGCTTCTGCAACTGGCGATGGTCGGACTCTTGAAACGTGGAAATCAGCCTATTTTTCAGTGTAGCGTATTTGTTGCTCGCGGGCGGGCTCAGCACGATGTCGGCGATCTGCTCCAGGTCGTTGCAGCCGAGCAACGGGACGACGAGATTGAACTTCTGATCTTCTCCAATTCTGCTAGCCGCAACGGCGGCTTCAAACTGCGCGAACCATAGGCGTGGGTTTTGGCGCCAAAATGGCGGCAGACGCGCAGGCAGCGAGATTGTGGCGACGTCACACGTAACGGTCGTTACCTGTTCTTTCACGTCTTCTACTTCTTGTGGGCTGGTTTCCTCTGTAGACATCTTGGAGTTGCTCCTTGATCACGTCGGGGTCACCAATTTACTGATAGGGTGTTCAGTCTTGAGGTTGCAAAATAAAACTCACGTGTGATGTATAAGTAAAAGGTGAAAGAGGTATATTAAATAAAAGTGGCACGTTATATTTACAAAATAAGGTTCGCAAGTTGTATTGCATGTAGCAAGTCAGTGCATCGCGACCGACCAATCACGACGACTGCGGTGCATTCTCGGCGCCATATATAAACGTGTGGCACAGCGCGCGGCTTAGTGCATAAATAGTTATTGCGTTGGGATGTCGTCTTTTTCAGCACGCGCGCTACGGTGTCGGCGTCGCGATGTCGGGCGCTATCGGCGGCTTGGCATGTAGGACGCCACAAATAATTATATGGTTATAGTGCCTATCCTCGTAAGCTCATAGGGTAATCAGCCGGTAAATTACTTGTGACTTCTTTGGCTAAGTTCTTATAAGTTGCAGTCATCATGTCATGGATTTTCTGTATGAGATCCGGTACGTCGTCCATGGTGAGTCCCGCCGTGGGAACAGGTTCCAGGCACTGAACTATAATATGACCTGTGGTGATATGGAATAATATGATGAGTATATTAAAGTTTGTACTTAAATAAAGAAAGAAGAAATACATACATTAATTAATTTAATAGTACCTACATAGACACAAGAGGAACATGTGATATGATCGACAGGTTTTAATTTGGTACTTATGTACCTGCCCACTTTTCTTTAGCGCAGATTAGTTTTTTATATTACGGCTCGACTCGTCAGTTTGGTTTTCTTTTCACAGAACAACTTTTGGGCAAACTGTAAAGGGGATTTCGTTGATAGAAAGAATAAAGGCAAAATTAGAATATAAATGGCTACTTTTTGTCCGAGACGAAAGGGTCACAGAAAATTTGACCTGTGCGATAGAAGTCGCAAAAAAGAAATGTAGGCGTTACGGGAAAAGCTAAGTAAATAATATACCTAACCATCGATTGGAAGGAAAGTCAGGTACAATAACAAAAAAGTACTTTGATATAAACAATTCTTAGGGGTATTTAAAGAAAATTCGGCTAAAATACGTACTTTACCTATCTCAAAATATCAACTCTAGTTACGTAAAGCGTCAATAATAGACAGTTAGGTAAAGGGAAATGTTCACATTATGTCAATATTGATATTTCCAGATCACAGAACAGGATATTATATAAAGTGGCAGCAAGAGCTTACCTTTATTGAAAATATATTTTTCTTTATTGATGAAGTAGTAAGGTGAGAACACGACGGGTATGATCGGTACTTGCGCCGCCACCGCTATGTTGAACGCGCCCTTTTTAAATGGCAGCAGTTTCGTGTAATCTTTGTTCCTTGTTCCTTCAGGGAAAACCCAAATCTTAGTCTGCAAAAAATAAATATTTCGCTTTACAAATAATTCTTATAACATCGGCATGTAATGTTGTTTTCTTTTTCTTGGTGAAATGTTTGTTTGAATTCCCTTAGGATTTTTCGGAGTTATGATGTTCATGTTTGGCTTGATGAAAGTTAAGACGATTATAATATTTTTGAATATTTTATGAATATTTGTATTCTCTTTGGGCGAGTTGTGAGGTGGGTATTAGTTAGGAATTCTTAGAAGCATTGTTGAACAGAAGTAGTACCAAATGGTACTCGAATATACAACTCTCGTGTACCATTTCAGTACAGCTTCTGTTCAAGTATGTATCTCTGTGTATGCACAAGAGGAGCTTATCGAATCCTGTTATTAAAAGAGCCAGCAAATAATATAATACATCAATAGTTGTAGGATTTCTCTTATTTATTTTGGTAATAAAATCTTCAGCATGCGTGTCTACGAGAGTAAATAAAAACGCCTTTTCTATTTATTACGTCTGCGTCACATAAAAAACGGGTCAGTTTTAATGGGTTTTTCGCTGTTGTTGCTCTTTGTGAATCGAAAAGACTATACATTATCGGGTTATGCTTAAAGGGGACCGGACAGCCAGTTTTATTACCCAATCCTCGACGCCACGTAATAAGAACCGCTGAAAAGCTTGTCTACATAAATTCAACGTCGGTACCTTTTTTTTTACCATGACCTCTGAGGTGATTTGAAGTTGTTTGTACGCTCCTTTGGAGTTGCTTCTGTCTATGAAAACGACCCCGGCAAGGTAGGCGGAGAGGCCGAACGGCCAAACGTAAAATATCTCTTTTTTGGCAATCGCTGCTAGTTTGTCCACTACTTCCCAAATATTAAACATACCTGGAAAGGGAAAAGGACTTTATTACTATGTGCTTTGGAGCTGCAGAATTTTTATTGAACTAAATTTGCAACTATTGTTTATTGACATATAACATTGATTGAGCTTTTTTCTATATTTGAACGTGAATCAAAGCCGGACCCGCCGTTTAGTAGTTCAATACTATAACATTAAACCTTGAATGATGACGATGATATGATGATTACAGGGTTCTTTTACAGCTTATACCTATTTAGAACTCTGAGGGGCAAGTTTTATTGATCCAATAGAAGAAGAAAATATTGGTTAAATGCCGTCTTTTAAACTAATAATGTTGTAACGCTGGGAACACACAGTGACATCATTTTTTGGACCATACTTCAGTGGTGTTTCACATTTGGTTGGTTTGTTAGATCGTACCAAGGTACTTGCTTGGATAGGTACTTGATTGGTAGGTTGTTTTGGTTTTCGAATGTTATAGAAGGAGATGATGAATTATTAGAATTAGATTACATATTATTAGATTCTCCTTTCAGAATATATTTTAAAATGCATGTTTTTTCCTCGACCTAATCCAGAAATAATTGCTTGGTATCGTAAAGACAATCAATAACATCAAATACTTATATTATACCCATTTATAAATTCTTTGTGTTCGCGTGCATATGGAAAATCAATTGCGCTGTGGAATTTGTTGGCATGATGATTAATTCTTTTGATGTTAGGTTTCTTATGTTTTGTAAAAGGTTTATGATGATAAATATGTTGTGTAATGTGTTCAAAAGTTGTTTCTTTTGCTCAGTAGGACAAAGTCCTATAAGATGATATACTGACATTTTAATAGGTATTTACTAAACAGGAAAAGTAATAGGGAAGCTTTCACATGCTTATCTAGCATTTTCAAGTCCCGATGGCTCTTTAGCAGGTACTTTGGTACTAAACCCAGTATGCAGTACCCAGCGCATGCAGATATTGTACTTCTAGCTTCTGACTTTAGGAGAATGAGCGTTTTCTTTCAAAGGATTACGCAGTCCTGTGTGTCACTTAACGATTTATGAATAATGTAATCAACACATACCTAGGATATCAAGTGAGTTCTGATGATTCGAGACGATGACTGCTCCTCGATCCTCTGCTATGATATTTTCATTCCGTAGCTGCCATTTTAAATCATACAGCTTTGTAATATGCTTCAATATCCGTGATGCTATTCTGAAATCACATTATTTTACTGTTATAATCACATACTTATTTAAAGAACCGGATGGAGCCAGTTGTGTTTGATACAATCGCATCCTATTAGATAAGTACGCATGATGCCGAATGATTACGAATATACTCAATCAAGTTCAAAGTCATATTCAAATTGATACCTATTATGTTATATTGTATCAATCTTTATTCAATTTGGAGATTAATGTAGTAAAAGAAAGCTATTCTTAAGGTGATTTAAATGAACCATCCTATAGGAGTAGGTATTTAGATTGTAGGTATTTAGGTCTACCGGCGATAAAGAAAACTATTCTGCATGGGACACCCATTGAAGTATTAATGTACTACGTACATAATATCTCGATGGGTACACATATCTTACTATGGACCAATATGACGGCGCGGCGTGTGATTTTTTTCTACCAAGGTGAGATCCGTGGGAATCTTAACACATGTAAAATAAGGTATTTTTACCAGCATTAGGGTACAACCTGTGTCGCGGGGGACTTTACAAACATACAAATCATAGACCCAAAGTATACTCAGAGTCGGAATAACAATTTGTGGATCACGCAAAGTGGTGTCCCATGTGGGAACCGAGCCAGGGTTATTAACCACTAGACTAACGGGCCAGTCATAGAGTAATCTCTGTGACTGGCCCGACTCTCTGGCTCTTGTCATAGTCTGTTCTATTTCATGTAGGTAAGGTAGGTACTCTAGGTTTGTAAATAGGTATTTACAAAGAGAAAATGTCCCTACGCTATATTTAAATTCTATTGCGTTCTGGGCAATGTTTAGTTAAGAATGAGAAATGTTATCGCAGAGAAAGTTACTTACGATGATATAACCAATCATTAATAATCAATTCTGTCGCAAATTACTTACCAAACATGTCTATACAACCGATTTATTATTTGTGACCTAATTAAATCGAGTTTTTAAAACTATTCGTTTTGGCATTCGATAAAAGAAATTTATTACTTACGATTTGGCCTACTGTCATAGGCAAACAAGTTTTTGCGCATATTATAGGCTATTTTATAATACGTGAGGATAGGTTAGGTATAATTTATGTTATGAATGGTATGATAAATTGGAAATTAAAAGTTTTGTGTTCTGTGGTTTTCTTTTATTTACGAGCCCACAAAAGACACGTTTCGGCGGGTATGTTGAAATCTAAGTTCGAGTTGGCTAAAAACCACAGGTGTTCTGTCCCGGTTACCTTTGATTGGAAACTCAAGTATCTATCTAGGTATTACTCTCAGAAGGAAAGAGTCTTTCGAGAGCTTTACAAAACTACCAAATATGTACGTATCTATATTGAAAATTTCAAAAAAAATTCTGAAGCGGCGGTAGCCTAATGGCTAAGTCATCGGTCTCGCAATCGTGAGGTCGCGGGTTCGAATCCTACCCATTACACTACCGACGTGAACCCACTCCTAACACAAGCCTTTGAGCTTAGCTAGAGGGGTTAACAAGATTGCTAGTAATGTGGAACTCAAACCCACATTGCTAGTTATCTTTAAAAAAACAAAAAAAAAATGTATATTGAAAATGTAGTTGTAAGACGACGTAAAGACTTTGGGAAAATATTTTGCCCCATTATACCGTTAAAATAGTTTGTACTTATGTATATTTTCAAAGCTAATTAAAGAAGCATTTCCGAGCCAACATGCAACCACAAACAGAAATTCCCATTCTTGTATGTACTTTTAATTTACTAATGGCTTCGCTGTTAAAAAGATCAACACAATGTAACACAAGGTTTTTTATCCATTATCATTTTATCCTATACAATTGGCTGTTATTTAATGAATTGCTTTTATTTTGATTATAAGATTTCAATGGAAAATATCGTAAAAAACCTGCAAACTCTAGAACTAAAAAATCGAGGACATGTGACATCCGTCAATTAGCGCTATGCCCTCGTAGTGGATGATAGCGTGCATGGGTTGGCAGTTGAACCTCCTCCGAAATTCCAAAACGGTAGGTACATAGCAGGGATTTTACGGAGCTTCGACTCTGACTCCGAAAGGTCGGAACTTTCACATGATTTTACATCTCCGACTCCGACTTCGGCTTCAATACTTTTAAATCCGACGTTTTAATCGGAGGTACCGAGCGTGCGGCAGCCGCTCTTTTAAGCTAATTTATATACCTATAATTGGAGAGGCCTATGTCCAGCAGTGGACTGCGATAGGCTGATGATGATGATGAAGAAGAAATTGTCACGGATTCTCTACGATCGTGGGTTCGAGCCCCGCCCGAACGAATTTTTCCTTTACATATTTAATAGATATGCATATTTCTTTTTTTTCGTATAATCATAAAACTTATCTTTACATATTTGTCTTCGCCTACCACCTCTGACACCGATTCTGACTCCGACTTCGGTTCCGATAAAACCACCTCCGTAACATCGCTAGTACTCGTATCATATCAGTAGGAAACCCTTTTTGCCTATTTTACATTAGTTCAATTCTTCTGTTGTTAAACCTGGGTGGGTATAATCAAACATAAGTAAGTAGGTAGGTAGTTATAAGGTTTAGGAACTTCGGGCCTATTCCGCAGAAGTTTTAGACAACTTTCAGAAATATTTGATTTAATCATTTCGAAACACCAAACCTTTCTAGATTTAGATTTGAAATTCAGAAAAATGAGGTTTGACCTTTGGAACAAACTAAGTAGGTCGGCTGTCGTCGTAAAAAGTAAATATATTGTACTCTATGCCTTGAAATTTAATACCAAAAAATAATGTTGCCTTTGCCTTGAAAATGACCTCTAAGTTATTTGATTGCAGAAGTTACATCATTTGAAATTGTAACATTGAAATATTTGAATACGATACGAACTCAAATAACGTTATAATACCTATTACTTATTTAATAATACCTTTTTCATAAAAGTAGGTAGGCATTGTTCGCTGTTTTGTTATCGTAATAGGTAATAGAAAGCGATAAATCCAAGTTCTTAATATTGATATTGTATTAATATTGTTTTTAATGTACCTATTTGTTAATCAAATTGAGTATCTATTAATCGACTTATTTTTTGCTACGTAGGTACATCAAAAATATCTACGGGTGTTATTTTATCTCTTATGCATAGTTTAGGAGATCTCTGTGATTGGAAACCTTTTCTCTCTTATTAGCCTTGAAAGCTGTAGGGGAACATACACTGCCTCTTGATTCTCATCTTGGTTAAATGTTAGCCGTCAAAGAGTTTTATGCGAATGAGTGAGTTATGCAATAATATCATGAGACAATGACAATTTGTACTTATAGAATAAAGAGTTTGTTTGTTTGAACATGTTACATCTACGAAGATAAGTACTGTTCCGGTATATTAATAACTAGCTGACCCGCGCAACTTCGTCTGCGTAAATTTTCCCCGTTTTTGCAACATTTTTCATTGTTGCTCCACTCCTATTAGACGTAGCGTGCTATGTTATAAAATCAAGGCAAATCACTACAATATATAAAACAAAGTTGCTTTCTCTGTCCCTATATCCCTATGTATGCTTAAATCTTTAAAACTACGCAACGGATTTTGATGCGGTTTTTTTTAATAGATAGAGTGATTGAAGAGGAAGGTTAATATGTTTAATAACATCCATTAAATAGTGGAGAAATAAGAAGTGGAGCAACAATAAGAAATGTGGCAAAAACGGGGAAAATTTACGCAGACGAAGTTGCGCGGGTCAGCTAGTTATGTAATAAATGTGCTATCTAACAGTAAAAAACCCGGACCCGTAGTTCCTGAGATTATTGCTTTCGAACAAACAAACAAACAAACAAACTCGTCAGCTTCATAATAGTACAGATATATAATCTGAATCTCGGTAACGGCTACAACGAGTTTCATGAAGTTTAGTATGCGAGGGGTTTTAGGGACGATATAGATAGGTTTCATTAAAAAAAAGGTTTATAAAAAATATAAGCGAAGCTAGCACAGAGATTAGGTACTAAATCATATTTCTCGCTATACTATCTGTACGGTCAGAGCAATATATGGAGAAGCGTGTCATGTAGTCCTCTCAGGGCTCACTGATCAAGCAACAATTTCCCATCTAGGAGAGAAACGTGGTCTTCGCATGGTACGAAGGTACAACGACAAGCGTCTTGTCAGCAATCGCCAAGCGTCTCTGCCTCCAAAGACGCTTCCACTCTTCTACCAGCCGCTATCTAATAGTATATACCTGGTAATACTTGTTCTGCATGACCTATAGATTAATGTTGTCACCAAATTAATTACACGTCGCGACGGATATTGTAATATGGATGATTTATTGCATTGATCTAATCTACACTGATAACATAATTCGGTATAACAGAATTAAATGGGTTAAGTTCTAAATTTCGATCGAAGACAATATTTGTGTATAGATAACAATAAAAATAAATAATTTTACACTTATCAGGCAACGAATAATACGTCAACATGCTCGAAACACAAATAGAATTGACGACCCCAAAATGATGACGTCATACGGTGTATTTCATACAAATTGTACAGGACGTTATCTATTGTTGTTAGGTTTCTTAAAATGGTATTGATTTGTTTTGACAGTAAAGGAGTCCATTGATTGGTTTGGACTGATGAAAGATGAGACTTTAACTCATGCCTGCCCTAAGTGGACTTTACTCCAAAACTTTCGCCAACAAACTCTATGTGGGGACGCATTTAACTTTGGTTTATTTATCGAACTCGAGTTCTTTACAAAAGTTCATTTGTGTGTTCGAAACTAACTTTGCCTCTATTTCCTACTTCATTGATAGACTTTTATTTGGCTATGTTTTAGTTGGACACTTTGTGGAAATATCCCGTAAAAATAATGTAGAGGTACTACTCTAGATATGTATCTTATTTATGCAACGTAAAATGTACATTATTATATTTTATTACAATTTCATTTCAATTTATTGGAGTTGATCACTTTTTAGAGTTACGTAGCGAATTATGAAAATATATATACTGATTACGGCTCTTAATTGCGTGAATAATTTAAGGTAAAATACCTTGTTTATTTCCCGACGTTTCGGCCGTATTGCAACGCAATTAAGACCTGTAATATATATATTTTATAATGTGTACAAATCGCGAAAGTTCATCAACATTCCGTAGCGAAATTGGCAAAATGGAACCCTTATAATCGTTTGTCCGTACGTCCGTCTGCAGCTTAGCTCAGAGACTGTTAGTGCTAGAAGGCTGTAATTTTACATATTACTTATGCCGACAAAGTAAAAAAATAAATAAAAAAGGTCCCCTATGTAAAGTAGGCATGAGATTTTTTTCTCACCTACCTCCTTGTGTGAAGTATCATTATATAGGTTTTATAAAATCGTTAAGGGGTTGTAAAGTCCATTTTTCGATTTAGGGATCCGTTTGTGATATATTAAGCTTTAAAGTGCAAATTTTTGTTAGAAAAAAATCACGGTAGTAGTTTAGAATATAGTGATATTAATGAGGGAAACTATCACAGTTAAGTAGGCTCTAGAACTTAACGAGTAACAGCAGACCAAGTGAGAAGTAACAAAATTTTCGTACAGATTCCATTGAAAAATATCTATATAACGTTGTTAGTAGTTTAAAAACAACAGGAAACCCATTTTAAGCCGCATTATTCGAGTAAGGGACTACGGAACCCTACTTTGTGCGTGGCCCGACATGCACTTGCCCGGTTTTCCTTTCATTACATTACACCGTTGGTACTTGACCAACGGTGCATTTTTAAATTATATCTAATGAATAAGTAGACATAATAGTTTAGACTACCACACCATAAACACCAGTTTTCTTACATTCGGTTATAGGTAGACTAGCGGCCCGCTCCGGCTTCGCACGGGTATAAAATATATGGATGTAATTATACATATAAACCTTCCTCTTCAATCACTCTATCTATTAAAAAAAACCGCATCGAAATCCGTTGCGTAGTTTTAAAGATTTAAGCATACATAGGGATATAGGGTTAGCGAAAGCGACCTTGTTTTATAATAAGTAGTGATACGTAGGTATCAATAATGTAAACCTAGAAATTAAAAAAAAAGGGTTTTTAGGTACGCGAGAGGGTAGTCACAAAAAGTATTATCGTCTTATTTATATTCTTTTTCTGTAAAAGACAGTTTTAGAAGATAGACCTATAAGCTCAATGTAAACATTGAGCTTATAGATCCGCCAAGTTACTGAATTACTTGTGTTAATTAAGCGGCGGTAGCCTAATGGCTAAGGCATCGGTCTCGCAATCGAGAGGTCACAGGTTCAAATCCTACCCATTATACTATCGACGTGAACCCACTCCTAACACAAGCCTTTGAGCATAGCTGGAGAGAGAAAAAATACCGTCCTGAGAAATTAAGCTTTGTCTATATACATAGGTATTTGTAAGTAGGTTGTGATTAATAGGTCAAAACAAGATAATATTATTATGCATATATTTATGCGTGACCCTTAACTTCAAAGTCAACATTGCAACCTCGAGATTTGCATTAATTTATGCATAAATTTTGGACCTTTTTAATGGCTATCAATATAAGTAGATAGGTATATACAAGGTCGTGTATCTATTAGGTACAATGATGGATAAATATGTATATGATATATGGTAATACTGATTATATTTATCATTAAAGGCCACAGTTGCTATTATTATCGCCTAACATAAAATATGTATATAGATAATAAAATATTAAACAGACAAACAAAGTTGTGTCAACTAATATGTTATTGTTTTTATACGACTTCCCTAAAATAGGAGTGTATTTTAGGGTTCATGTATGTTTGTTTATTTAATCTATCATAGATCTAAATGTGTAATCCGATGATTTATTAGATGATTGGGGTATTGACTTTGTATAGAATAGTTAAATGTAGAACGTAGTTCCTTAACGCGTGTTTTTGTTTGCGGGCTGAGAAGCTAGACGGAATAACTGTTACATTTGACATTGATCAAAACTGTATTATTTATGATTATGTAAAGCTAGAATAGGGAGGTTCTGTTATATAGGTTGCTTGTATTTTTGTTATGTTTATTTTACCTATGTCAAACTGGCTGTGTGTAATATATGTGTGAAAATTAATTCCAGATTTATTTTAAACATTAATAGTACCTCAATGGGTAAAAACATAAAGAAGATATAGCAAAAGGAACTACGTTCCAACCGGATGTCCGTAAATATCACACCTCTCTCTTTTTTTATATCCGACTGCTGTCATTCTTGATTAAAGTCATAATCGATGTTCTTTTCTTTAATAAAGGCTATGTACCTACATTACGTTGATATTTTTTAAGCGCGTATTTAATTAATACACATATAAATTTATTTGATTAGTTTTATTTGAACTATCTAAGTATTTTATTAAATTAAGCATGTGGACACTTAGTTTCACTTTTAGTTAAGAATCTTTGCATGATTAAAAATATGTAGGCGTGTACTTTTATAGTCACTGATAAACTATCGCAAATTGATATGACCGAAATGAATTAAGGAAAACCCATTTTTTTGTAAGTACATACTATGACGATGGTGGCAAATAGGCATACGGCTCACTTGATGTTAAGCAGTTACCGTAGTCTATGGACGCCTGCAACGAAGGGTTGTCAAGGGCGTGTTCCCGAGCCTTTAAAAATGCATTTACTCCTCTCATATTTATTAGATACTAGCTGTCCTGCGCAACTTCGTATGCGTCAATTTTCCCCATTTTTGCAACATTTTTAATTGCTGATAAATTCCTATTAGTCGTAGCGTGATGTTATATAGCCTTTAGCCTTCCGATTTTAAAAAAATCTTTTTTTGTTGGATAGCCATTTATCGAGGAAGGCTATAGGCTATATAACATCAATAGGAGCTGAGCAGCAATGAGAAATGTTGCAAAAACGGGGAAAATTTACGCAGACGAAGTTGCGCGGGACAGCTAGTTAGTTATATAATTAAATAATATTTACGTATAGGTACATTAAATAACACATAATATGTCAATAAATAAAAAACAATTATTTAAATTGTCAGAATTATTAAGAATTTCAATTTTAAAAATATTATGTATCAATACAAACAACAATTAATTTATAATTGCAATTTTTTTGGTTTACATATTTTTTTGTTAATATTAAAATGTATTTATACTGCCAATATGTTTATTTATAGATTCGCTTATTTATTTGGCATACTGGTAATTAAGCAACAAATAAAAAAATGTACTCACTTAGAATTTCTCACATCTTTTGGATTGAGTAAAAAGAAGGGCCATATTACAGCTGCTAATAGTGAACCGCAAAAATAAAATATAAAGTAATTGAAATAGAATTTAACTTTGTTTGGCCCAGTATCGTACAGCTGTTTCAGTACATAAGTGAAAATACACACTACAGTAAATGCGAACACTGTGTACCACATTGCGGCGAGTTCCACCAAAAAGACTTATGATCCGTAGTATGTTTACGCTCGTACTGACATAATTATGTTATCTTGCTGTTTATGTTTATCAAGCTAGGAGTCTTCGGTATCAAGGAAAAATATTAACCGGTTCCTTGAGGGCCAACAGCTGATAAATATTGCTATTTTATTTTTATTTATTGTTAGTATGCCAATGAACTTTACAATATTTACCTACACCTACTAATCATGAATGGCAATAATATATATTTTTTTTATATTTATAATTCTGTCGTGCGATCGGTCTGTCGACCATGAGCAGGTATTTTATAAGAAGTGTGTATTTTGTTAGGCACACACAACCAGTGTTGAGCCACCTTCATCTTTGATTTCTTGGTGTCTCGGCTATGGATGTATGTAGACATTAGTCCCAGATGTGCTGTCGTTCCAGCCGATGCAGAGGCAGTGGATCATTCAAGATCTTTGCAAGCCTGTTCTCAGTTGTCATGGGTCGAAATTCTTTGCTTGTAGGACTAGATCATGTGTTCAGCTTCCTCTTTAACCGTAGGCATTTCCAGGTACTCATGCAATTCTGTGCTTTTAGTGAACCATGGGGCACTAGTGATTGTTTTGAAGACATTGTTCTGGAATCTTTTTACTATTCTATATTACTGTTTTTAGCACAGAATGGCAATAATTTAACCGGGTTTTTAGATTTTGTCAACTTTATGCTTTTAACAGCTTTTAAGAATATATTTGTTTGTTTCCATGTTTCATTTATGATAAAATGTTAGACTTATTAACATTTTTAACTTTGTAGCAAGTGTAAAGTGTAAGTAAAGTGCCGATACTTGAATTGAATTCGCACTTTGGGATCAGCTGTCACGTCTCTATCGATTGGACCATCCACTAGACAAGAGACTCTCGAATTTCAAAGTCAATTGTAACCCCTTTAATTAAATTTCTCAAAGCTAACCCTCAATGAATTTCAACAACTATCCTACTTGGGTATTCTTGTAGGTACGTAGGGACTTTCCAAGAAAACGGAACTCGACCCGTGTAATAATATCAGCAATTGATTTAAAAGTTCAAATTGAAGAATAATAGGAGCTGCCACTCTGCATCGGGGTTAATATTTTGGTAAGAATTATACGGAACAATGAGAGAGATTAATTCGTACCGACGGACGTTAGTTATCGGATCGCCAAGAAACATTGTATGTAATAAATCAGTGAACAGCATTATACCTAATATGATTGTACCTTCCCTCACGTCGCTTGATAAGACGTGGTGGCGCACTCCGCTTCTGTAAAATACGTATTTAATTGCTTATTGGTAAATAGATATAGGTGTTTTTGGCGGCTCAAAATAAAGTTTTTGTAAGAAAAGAGCTATTGCGTGTTATACTAATCCACCCCCGACGCGAAGTTTGACGTGTCTGTGTGTGTATGTCTGTCACACTGTGTGTCTGTGATTTTGTTTTTTTTTGTTTGAATGGTGAATTAGTCGGGAGTGTTATTGATGAAAAGCGGTCAAAGATGGCCGCCGCCACAAAATGGCGGCTTTGATATTTTTTTACAATTCCCTCAATATGAGTATCAAATGAAAGGGCTTGACTAGTAGAATATTACAGTGATAAATTTACTATTTATTTTTAACTATTAGTCAGGGGGTTTTAAAATTTTATTTGTTTCATTTTACGTACCTGCGTCAGGGAATTTTTCAAAATTTTTAAATTTGTTTTTATGGTCCCGTAGCCAAAAGGCAACATGAAACCCTTATAGTTTCGCCATGTCCGTCCGTCCGTCCGTCTGCAGCTTAGCTCAGAGACTGTTAGTGCTAGAAGGCTGTCATTTTACATATTACTTGTGTTGACAAAGTAAAAAGAAATAAAAAACACATTATTATTAAAGATTTGAAAAAAAAATCTTACCGACCCCATCGTGCGGGGTATCATTAGATAGGTATTTCAAAAACTCTTAGGGGTTGTAAAGACCATTTTTCGATTTAGGGATCTGTTTGTGAATCTGCTTTAAAGTGCAAATTTTGGTTGGAGTCAAGTGTTCCCTCTTGCCAAATAAATGGTTGATTAGTAGTTAGTAGATTACTAGGTTTATAGTGAAATTTAAAGGAAAATTATCAAAGCTAAGTAGGCTTTACAACTTAACGAGCAACAGCAGACCAAGTGAGAAGTAACAAAATTTTTGTACAGATTCCATTGAAAATACTAAACTTATATAACGTTGTTGTTGTTTTTGTTTCGTACTACTAAGTACGAAACAAAAACAACAGAAAACCCACTTCTTAAGTCGCATTATTCGGATGGGGTCTACGGAACCCTACATTTTTTTTAACGTCTTTAAAGAAAAATGCTCTCCTAAACATTACACTCCCGCATTACAAGCCCTGTGTTGCGGGGGACTTTACAAACATACAAGTTACCGACACAAAGTACACCCAGACTCGGAACAACTATTTGTGGATCACACAAAGTGGTGTCCCGTGTGGGAATCGAACCCACGACCTCTTGCGTAGCAGTCGGATACACTCTTACCGCACCACAGAGGCGTTCAACATTGTGCGTTGTGTTGTGATTTTTTTCACATCGTGTGTGGCCCGACATGCACTTGCCCTTTTTATTTTAGTTGTATTATCATTTCTAAAGGCTCGGTTACACGCTCGGTCTTGCCTGCCCAGTCCCAAACTGTATTCACGACTGTAAAAAAAAGACTGAATACCATATAGTGGTCACACGTTCAGGTAAGCTCGTGAATACTGTAGGCCTACTTTCTTTCTTTAAAACGAAATTCATGAATTTTCGTTTTATTAAATTTCTTGAGTTTACGGGGCCTATTCTAATTAATTTTGGATAAGCACAAGGAGCCCGAACCTATAGACGATTTTCAGACACGAGTAGATTGAATTGATGTTCCTGGCTCTATATGTCACCACTTCATTTTTTATCGAAACTTCGTTTTCATTGAATTAGAGTAGGCCTCCTGGACTGTGCAAACCTCTAGGCCCGGCTAAGCGTAGAACAAAATCGGACTGAAGCATGGCTTAAGTGACCAGCCACATGCTAAGTATAACCGTGCAAACAAAAATTGTGCAGTCCAATCGTCAGCATACATCATCAGCGCTTTAAAAATACACTTTACAAAATAAACTTAAAATAAGTGATAACTGAATAATAAACAGACTTTGTAATTCAAAGAAGAAAACTAGAAATAAAATTAACTTGCAACTGGCAGATGCACAAAATATGCGAGCCATAAACCTCTCGCATAAACGAACGAAGGAAAGGTATAAATAATAGTTTAAAAAACTAAAAAACACGCTTTTGTAAATTAACTGTACCAAAGAGCAAAAAAATATCTTCTATAAGTTTAAAAAATAGATTATCTAACTTCAAAACCGACGGAGTTTCATGTAAACTTATAACCACTATTTTACCCCCTTAGGGGATGAATTTTCAAAAATCTCGTTTTATCGGATTGTATTGTTATCGGCCCTTGATAAGTGTGCGCAGGTTCAATTAAATCCGACGTTCTGGAGTGGGTGACGAACACGCTTAAAGATTCCTTTACATATTAACATAGGTACCTACATACTAACATACAAACTTGTATGAAGCTAATAAAAGCGTGTAAAGAAGAAAGTTGCGGTATAACATAACACAGGTAAGCTATCTGCGGTCTGATAGTTTTTTTTGTTTTTTTAACCTTTCGCCTCCTATCTACATTAATATTCTATAAAGGAAATATTTGTGATTTTTTTTATGTTTGTAACGATGAAACTCAAAAACTACTAGCCTGTTTTGAAAAAATCTTTTACCATTAGAATGCTACATTATCCCTGAGTAACGTAGGCTATATTTATTATTAGAAAAAAAAATATAGAAATCTCATATCCACCTGTGCGAAGCCGGGACGGGCCGTTAGTTGGAAATAAATATCTGTGATGTGTAAGTTCCCCAAACTGCCACCAGGGAACTTTAATCGCCGCCAAAACATATATAGTTATACATACTAATCTATGCTGTAGCTTGGCTATTAAATATGAAGGTTGCTCTGACCTAGAATTCGATAGAGGTAAATAAGGCGAAGTTTAGTTGTAAGCTTAGCTAATGTCCCAAAGTGTGGGCATAAAACTTTTATGTATAGCGACGCCTAGTCGTAAACCAGACTTTACGGTGAAGCAACCTACTTTCCTAGTGCGAAAAGCACACATTTTGTGGTTAAGATTAAGTACCTATTTGACTATTTTATGGTAGTGAGTTTTTCGTGGTTGAAATAAACAAAAATGTGAAATTACGTTAGTAAGGAGACATCACTCGGGTTTATGCTTTTATGCTGCATTTACATTCGCGTCTCCTCGCATGGCCCGGCTCTAGGTTGATGCGAGCCAGCCACGAGACGAGCTTAGGTTATACTTTACACGCTCGCGGCGTGCTCATTTGTTATTAACCTTTTAACAATGGCGAATGTTTCAACATTATTAATAACTAGCTGTGCCCCGCGGTGTTACCCGCGGTTTATTAGCCTATGTGTTAATCCAGGGTGTCAGCTAACTCCATAGCAAATTTTATTAAAATCGCTCCAGCCGTTAAGACGTGAAGAAGTAACAAACATACACACTCACAAACTTTCGCCTTTATAATATTAGTGTGATAATAATTCATAAATCAATAAATAATAAATAAAACACCTTTAAATGAGCTATTCTTGTATACAAGATATATAATCTGAATCTCGGAAACGGCTCCAACGATTTTCATGAAAACGACGATTCTCACTATATATCTATGGGGATATCATTAGATTATGAAATATTATGCTTTAAGGTGCAATTTTTTGTTAGAATTAAGTGTCCCCCCGCCCGTGCCAGCTAAAGTGTTGATGTTTGGTATGTGAAAAAAATCACGGTAGTGAAATGAAAACAAAACTATCACAGCTAAGTAGGCTTTACAAGTTTACGAATAACAGATGATCAAATAAGATTTAACATTTTCGTACAAATTGCATTAAAAATTATTATTAACTACGTATAACGTGATAAGTATGAAACAAAAACAACAGAAAACCCACTTCTTAAGCCGCATTATTCGGATAGGGCGACTTCGGAACCCTACTTTGCGCGTGGCCCGACATGCACTTGTCCGGTTTTTAGGGTTCCGTACCTCAAAAGGAAAAAAAACGGAACCCTTATAGGATCACTCGTGTTTCTATCTGTCCGTCTGTCACAGCCAATTTGCAGCGAATCTATTGGACCGATTAAGTTCAAATTTGGTATACATATATGTTTCTGTGACCCAATCACGGTCGCATAACGTAAATAGAAGAATTTGGAACCTGAAAACCATTTTTGGGGGGCAAACTAGGAAATTAAAAAAAAAGTTTTGTTAAAGGGTTTATTGTAAGGATATGAAATATATATTTTTTTTATAATTTTAATGTTATTTTTAAAGTTATACAGGAAAACCTATGAAAATTGACTATTCCTCCCCTTATTTCCGAAGCTACTAGGTCTAATACTTTGGAAAAAATACAAAAGATGGTTCTTAATTTATAGATTACAGAAAAACCTATAGAAAGTCTGAATTTAAAACATGGGGGTCATTTTTGTGGGGTTAAGAAAGAAATAAAAAAAAATAATCGCTTTATGTATTATATATTAAACAATAGGGCTTGTTGTAAGGATGACTAATATATTTTTATTTTAATTTATAATAATTAATTTAAAAGTTATTCATAAAAAATCATGAAAATAGATCATTCCCCCCCTTATCTCCGAAGCTAGTGAGAGATATTTTATAAAAAAATACAAAAGAGAGGTCTTAATCTATAGATTACAGGAAAACCTATTAGAAGTCTGACTTTTGAACATGAGGGCCATTTTAGGGGCAAAACCATAAATTGAAAAACCGATATGAAAACGGTTCATTTGTTTTCATGATACACTATATCATGAAAACAAATGAAACAAGTGTAAAAGACTCAAATATGTATTTTTTTAAAGTTATTTGAGAATGTTCATGAAAATCGACACCCTACCTCTTTGAAATTACTGAACCTACAATTTTGCAAGAAAGTCTATAGTGTAAAAATGGCGTGGCAAATCGAGTGGCCTGTTGATTTAGTGGTTAGTGACCCTGACTGCTAAGCTAGACGTTGTGGGTTCGCTTCCCATCTAGGATAAGTATATTCAACATACATACACACAGTTTAAAACATACATTATACAGTTTATAAACAAACAAACATTGTAAACATCGGCAATTTGAAAAAAGTGGCTGCGAGTTTTTATTGCCTAAATCCTTTCGCAGGCTTTACCTATTGCTTGCGAACAGGCATGTAGTATGTAGTACATGTTATTATCATGGCTTTTCACAAGTGTAGTATTTTGCTTTCCAAAGTGATTTAGAATTATACAACGTTATTCTATGTTTACGAGTATCAGTTGTCTGGTTGCTATAGTAGAGCCTCTCCTCAGTTTGGGACCAGATGGTCTTCTGTGAATTGTCTGATATAAGTTATATCTTTCTCTTTTTTTTTTAAAAACAAAAATGTGTAAATATGCCAAGGTTTTGTTAATAACAGAAGTGAAATCACATTCTTTTAAAATTCTAAATATCATACATAAGTCCTATCATACATGACGTATATATTTTTTTAATAATTTGTTATTTGCGACTCAATAGAGCAATTTAACAACTAAGTTTCTTTTAATTACTAGCAATGTGGGTCGCACATTACCGTGGCCCAAAATGCTTCGTGTAATCGAACTATGTATTTACATACTTCTAAGTTAGAACGGAACCCTCAGTGCGCAAGTCCCACTCGCACTTGGCCGGTTTTTTAAATGATATCTTAAGATGACTTTGTCTGTACCTATATGTGTATAATTAGTTAAAATAATACTTTCCTAAACTTTAAATGTGATTTGATTAAAAAAAATCAAAATTTAAAATTCTTTATTCACTTAGGATGCAAAACAATTCTTGTGATACATGTACATGTAATGCCAAGTTCGCAAATGCAATTATTTTTTTATTAAAGGCAAAAGTAAAGATAGCTCAGTCAGGATATATTTAGCACCTTTCTATATCTTTTCTCCTTGAGGTTTTTCTGAAACCGCCACTGATGTCGACCATACGTCCTTAAGGTAGTTAGGTACCTATAGATACTTAAAAGCATACCTACCTATAATAGCAGCATTATTTGTAATCAATAGCGCATGCATTTAGTCATTAAAAGTAATGTATTAATTGATTGGCTATAAAACGTTCGAACCTAAGCACGAGTTAATCAAGAGTTGTAATTGTTGGCTTGAAACACTTATTAAGGAAATGTCCGTCAACAAAGTATTTTTTGTTTTGGTCATTGTCGTTCAAGTATGTATGTCTTGTGCTCAAAATACAGTGACCAATGCAACGGAAAAAGCAGAAGCAGTAACTTTTTTTCCTAAACACAAATATCCACTTTCGTATAGAGATTATGTTTACAGGAATCTGAGTGGAAATGCACGGGAAATATTTTATTCGATAAATTCACGTATGTATCTTAAGTTAAATCACTATTGCTATTTTTTTTTAAATACTACACCCGCGTTAGGGTACTTAAGCTGTGTCGCGGGGGACTTTACAAACATACAAGTCACGGACAGAAAGTACACCCAGACTCGGAACAACAATTTGTGGATCATACAAAGTGGTGTCCCGTGTGGGAATCGAACCCACGACCTATTGCGTACCAGTCCAAACTACATTTCCTGGCACCAACTTCAAAATGAAAAACCCTAAAAACGCAAGCTGTACTGGATGCTGACTTAGTTAGTCGAATCGCCTAATATGACTGGCCTGTTTACCTGAGGGATCAATTAAATCACACTGAACACAGACGAAGCCACGGGCATAAGATCTGTTCTCAGGATCTGTGTGTTAGGTTTTTTTGAAAATATTACGAAAAAATTACATCTGTGCAAGCCGGGACGAGCAGCTAGTAGTAAATAAAACTTACATTTAAACCATCAATAACCTCCGATAAAAATAAATAACTTTTCCCAATACGGTGGCATTTTCAAGAAAAAAATAAAAACTATAAATAGCAAATCTCGTCTATAGGTCTAACAAAGTTACGAGGTTCGTTGATTGCTTTAAAATGTGCTACTTTGACACTGAGGAGCAGAGGGCGAGCCATAAGGTTCATTTCCGTGCATCGCGGCCAATCGCGAGCCGCGCGCGGCAGACCTCTGAAACGGCGCTATATATTCCCATACTCTGACTATTGTCCTGAACCTTTACAGCTTGTGAACACAGCGTGAATTTAGAAAGAGGGGCAGCAGAGGCAACGCAGTGGATCGCAGTCTTAAAATTCACTGCGTGAGGAGAGGGACGCAACGTATTTTTTTTTTATATAAAAATAATTTAAACCTAACCATTAACTTTGACTACTAAATTAAGTCACTGCGACACAACGAGTTCCAACCGAAACATAGAAGCCCCTGCGGTAATAGACTAGCGCGATCTTAAAATTCCCAGCACGAACAGAGAAATGCAACGTAAACTTAGAAGTCACTGACGGCTGACCGTTTGACTTGACGCCTCCAGTCATTGCCTCGAGAGCCGGTGCCCCATGTTTCCCCCTATAGAACCGAACATGCCTAACAATTGCCCAAAATATCGCACACTTCGCTAGCGCAGATACCTTTTTCTAAAACTCTTATCTCCTATTCACGCAGTGGATGTTTAAGAGGGGTGAATTTTTGGGTCAGTTAGAAAAAATGCAGATTCCTTTTCTGTATTTCATACCCGCATTAAGTTTATAACAATATTTTACTTGACTTTAACTAACTTGTAGCGGGATTTATGTATAAATTTTATAGACAATATTCCGTATGTACTTAGGCATTCGGGTTCCATGGGGGGAGCATCTGCCCCCTCCTGGGTACGCCCATCTATATAGACAATTTTATTTTTTATTTGAATGTTTCATGGCGTTATAATTCACTTATGATTAAGGTTATATGTGAGTTAAATTGGAGTGTGTCGTAGAATCTGACGATTGATCGCACTGAAGCACAAAACCCATAAGTTTATTAAATACAACGCTTGCGGACTAGAATTACTGATAAAATAGGTAGGTACAAACTAACAGAATTACAAATGAATCCAAAGTTGAATTAAAACTTCGATGTATATTTTATTTTAAAAAATACGAGTGCACTACAGGTGGGTATGTCGGACTCGAACCGACTAAATAATCACACGTTGTTACGTCTTGTAGTTCCATGGCCAAGGATGAGGGTGTCCCGTACGGAATAGTTTACTTCACCTCCGGCGGACCTTGGCCAGATATATCGCCCCATCCATTGTTTTAATATGCTGATACTAAGTTTTCAACCGAGAGATGACCAGCCAATGTCACTCCTATAATTGAGCCGAGTCTAACGACACCTCACAATGACGTAATTAAATCCGTTAAGCTTTTTAGGCATTTATTAGACCGCCCGCCGGCGAGTAGAAAGAAACGTACGTAGAGCGAGTCAAAAAATATAATAGTAATAACATTTGTATTTTTTTTAGAGAAACTATGTTCGAAAGTCATGGGCGTCTGTATGCAGAGGTTACATTGCCACGGATTAGAAATGCTGTATTTATCTCGTGTTTGTTTTAGTCATGACTTGGTTTGTTGCTACGACAAGAATTATTTAGCGAAATCGTTAGGCCGCACTAGAGAAGAAAATGCCAATGAGACAGTTTCTTACAGTGACGGTTTACAACTGTCATCAGATAAATATCTCCTAAATAATTTTACGACCTGGAATGCTACACATTGGGAGGTAAACAATGCTAGCGACACATTTGACAACGCTACCTGGTCACATGCAGAAAACTATACGAAACATCAGAATATATCACTACTTACAGGTTGAGGAATACGAACATGTTATGACTTATTGTATCCTGTATCTAAATAAATAAACATGGTCAATACAATTTTTATTTAATGTAGTTATACAACACCGTATTAAAGGTTCAATCGACTAAATGCCCAATTATCAAAACATATTTTGATATATACTTAAGGAAGCAAATTTGTGAGCAACAGCGTCCTGTGTGTATTTTAAAGCCTTAATATGATAGCCAACCCGCTCGCCAAGCGTGGCGATTATGGAAATTACCCTCAGGCAGTGGCGTTCCTGGGTCTTGACTTTGGGGCAAGCCCAGGGGCCTATCCAATTTTGGTCACGGTAGTTAATCTTATCGGAGACTAGCCAACTACCTAGATATCAAATAGGTACCTTCATATCAGAGGCGCCTAAATGGCGCCTAAAGAGGCGACAAATCAAAATCAGAGGCGCCTAAATGTGCAACATGCTTGCGTTTCAAAAAGCCGAACAATCACAAGACGGGTGACAATGACTGCCCTGCAAAAAAAGCAGCCGAACTCAGGTACATTAACTCAATTGATTATGAAGGCGCCTAAGAGCGCCACATACTCGCGTGTATTTTAGAACTAAGGGTAGATTTAAGTTACATAAATGGATTTAAATTTAATTAAGCAATTAGATAATAGTTTCCTATCGGAATCAAGATTTTGTGAGGTTGAAGATTGCAGACAATATCTTATCGGATACCAAAAATCACTAACCATACTTACTCAGAATATTCGCAGTATTCATAAAAATATAGATAGTTTACATGTTTTTCTACATAGGCTTAATGTTCACTGTGATATAATCATTCTAACCGAGTGTTGGTTAATAAACCGGCACGATCGCCTCCCAATAATACCGGGGTACAATGTATACTATACCGCTACAAATCACAATCAAAATGATGGTGTCGTGGTATATGCTAAAAAAACATTAGAGATCACAGTCGAGGAGCCAACTCTTCAAGACTGCAATGGTTTGATCCTTAACATTGGTTCAGATACAGCGATTATTGCTATATATAGATCTCCTTCCTTCAGAAACTCTGACCTCTTTCAAAAATCTCTAGGTGAAACACTGAAATCACTATCCTCATGTAAAAACATAATATTAACAGGAGACTTGAATTTAAACATTAGCTCAGGATCTTGCGATTCAGGAACCCATAACTACCTTAATTTATGTTCATACTATGGTCTTCAGCCCGCTCACACATTATCTACTCATCATAGCGGTTCCTGTCTCGATCATGTAATGATTAAAACCAGCTTGACATACATCACTCTTGTTACTAATTCTACTGTAACTGACCACCACGCTGTCCTACTAACCGTAAATTTAACGCCACCTAAGCAGAGTCGTCCACAGACAAGGTCTAAATTAAACATACACAAACTCGAACATGATTTATGCAACATCGATTTTTGTCCAGTTTACAATAATGCCGACCCTAATATGTCTCTGTCGTATTTAATTAAAAATGTCCAACAAGCAATATTATGCAACACGAAAGTAACGACAATAAATAAGAAATTTTACAATATCAAGCCCTGGATTACTCCTGGTCTTATACGTTGTATAAGACACAGAGATCGACTCCATCAGCGAACAAGACGGTACCCTGACAACCTAATACTTTTAACTACGTATAAAAGATACAAAAATTTCTGTAACAACCTACTCAAAAAGTTAAAAATTAATTATGACAGTGATGTTTTACAAAGGGCAGGAAATAATAGTAAGCAAATTTGGCGACATGTTAAAAGCATAACTTACTCCTCGAAAAATCATCAATCAAATTCGAGTTTACTGCATATTAACTCATCACCACTAAATTCAGCTAACCATGTAAATAACTACTTTATAAATGTGGGCAAAAATCTTGCCGAGCGTATTCAAAATCAAAATAATAGCCTTGGATGTACGCAACCCCCCCAATTTGTCCGCAACTTGAGTCTCAAATCTTTCGTTATGCTAGACACTGACGAACACGAGGTAGCTCGAATTATTTCTGACCTGAAGGATAGCTGCGCCACTGGCTCGGACAACATTAGCAATAAAATCCTTAAACTTTTTAAACATATTTTAGTACCTCCTTTAACATATATTTTTCAACTTTGCCTTTCTGGAGGGATTTTTCCTCAATGCCTAAAAAAGGCAGTGGTTATTCCTATCTATAAATCCGGAAATAAAGAACTTGTATCCAATTACCGACCGATCTCCCTACTTCCCTCAATATCGAAAATACTCGAAAAAATTATAAATATTAGATTAATTAATTACCTAGAAAACAACCACTTTCTATCCCCTACACAATATGGTTTTAGAGCTAAATTGTCTACAGCCGACGCGACTCACACTTTGACTGATTATATTTCACAAGAGCTCAGCAAAGGGAACCAAGTCCTGGGCATCTTCCTTGACCTTGCTAAAGCTTTTGACACAATTTCTGTTCCCATTCTGCTAAACAAGTTGGAGTCTCTGGGCATAAGAGGTAAACAACTAAACTTTTGGCAGACTATTTAAATGAAAGATACCAATGTATCAAAATAGATAACATTACTAGTGAAGATCAAAATTTACATAAATGACCTTTGCAATATGAATATCGATCATGGTAAGATAATATCCTATGTTGATGACACAGCTATTATATTTACGGCCAAAACCAAGAACGACCTATTTGAAAACGCTCAGCAAGGTTTTAATTTCATAAATAATTGGCTTAGTCATAATTTGCTAACATTAAACGCTGATAAGACAAAATATATCCGCTTTTCTATGCGACAGTCATACCACAGCGACGATGACCCACATTTATTTGCACACTATTGTAATAACACATTAGAAAATACGTGTAACTGTCCTATTATACATAGCACTAGCAACATAAAATATCTCGGCATTAATATAGACAACACACTGTCATTCAAGAAACACATAGAAATTTTAGTGACTAGAGTGCGAAAACTAATATATGTCTTTAAAAAACTGCGTTCTATTGCCGATTCGAAATTAATTATACAAGTATATAAGGCCCTGTGTCAGTCCATCATTCAGTATTGCATCACTTCATGGGGAGGAGCACTAAAAACTGTTATGTTGCCACTTGAAAGAGCACAGAGAGCCGTTCTAAAAGTAGCTACTTTTCGACATTTCCTTTTTCCCACCTTCCTCCTGTATAAATGCTGTAAGGTATTGACTGTCCGTCAGCTTTTTATAGTAAATATAATTTTAAAACAACACGAGCTACTTACTTTTAATACTGGCTTAACTAATAAGAGACGAAAAGATATAGTCTGCACATCTGATTCCACCTCAAGATATATGTTCTCAAACCGATTTTTTAATTTCATAGGCCCTTTTTTGTATAATAGATTAAATCGAATTGTTAATATATACCACCTAAATTATTTTAATTGTAAAAAAGCTGTAAGTTCCCAATTACAAGATATGTCATACGAACAGACGGAGGACTTATTACTTGTACTAAAATAAATAAGACCAATTGTTGTAACATCTCTTATAATTACCTATTTTTTTGTAAATGTTAATTTATTAGTCTATGTTTTCTAGTTTAACAGTTCTTGTTTTTAGTTATTAAGACAGTATAGTTTTAGTTTCGGAAAGTATTTATTAAAATACTTTTTACTTTCTAGCCTGAAACACAGGTTTCAACCTAGTTCAGGCAAATACTTAACTGTGCTATTTGTTATTATACCTTTATATAAGTTTATTGTACCTTTACTTTCATGAATAAATTATTATTATTATTATTATTATAAATTATTATATGTACAATGACGACTATTCCTAGCTGATAGGTTCATATGTAAATATTTACACCTTACACCCCTTTGATGGAGAAGCTCGGTTGGTTATCTGAGGAAATAAGTAACTCGGCAAATTGGAGACATGAAACCATCCCTTGTCTCGTCAAAAGCTTTGGTAAATTTAATTTAATTGATGCCCCATTATAACAACCTCAATTTCTACCCATATTTTACTGTAACTGAAATTCTATAAATAAAACACCCAATATAAAATTTAACATTAACATTTCTAAATATGACATATTATGTCAAAATGACAGTTTTAATTCTATCATGGAGGATAGAGACTGGGCCAGTTACCATCACATTTTTACAGATTCCTCTAAACGCAACACTTGTAACACTTGTGTGGGAGTGGGTGTATACCATTCTCAATACAATGTGGTACAAAAGATAAAGTTTCCCTCTGAATCTTCCGTTTTTACGGGAGAATGCTTTGGGCTATTTAAGACAGTGAAGTTTTGCTGATGGGTTTACATAACACGCTTATTTTGACTGATGCAATGAGTGTTCTTCAATCTTTGGCCAGGTTTCTATATTATTCTCGGGAGCCTTATATTTTAAGGGAGAACTTTTATATAAGTGCTGGATGAGAGAGTATTCCGTGTTTTTTGCCTGGAGTCTCATAGTGGCATTAAATGCAATGAAAAAGCAGACGAATTGGCAAATGATGCCATTGAGTGTGGTGATCGTTTTCCATATAAAAATCATTAACATGATGTAGTCACTTTGTAAAAAGTCTTTTTGAAGGAATCTTGGGATGAAATCTGGTTAACTCCTACACTACCTCTGCAGTGTAGGAGTTGACCAGATCACGTCACGTCACGTCAAAAATTAAGAATCGGGCCGACAAAGCCTGTCCAAGTTGTAGCAGGAGTTATGTATAAATTATATTGTCAACAGATGGTACAGGGCCAGGGGGGGGGGAAGCTAATACCCCTGGCCCTGGAACCTCCTGGGTACGCCCATGTCTGTCAATATCACAGAGTAGTTAAAGTTCAATATTAACACAGCTCTGCCAATAATGGTGCGTACAAACAAACATAAGCGCGACGCGCGAGTCGCGCCTTCAAGTGACGTGATCTGGTTAACTCCTACACTACCTCTGTAGTGTAGGAGTTGACCAGATCACGTCACGTCACGTCACGTCAAAAATGAAGAATTGGCCGACAACGCCTGTCCAAGTTGTAGCAGGACTTATGTATAAATTTTATTGTCAACAGATGGTACAGGGCCAGGGGGGGGAGCTGTTACCCCTGGCCCTGGAACATCCTGGGTACGCCCATGTCTGTCAATATCACAGAGGAGTTTAAGTTCATTATTAACACAGCTCTGCCAATAATGGTGCGTACAAACAAACGTAAGCGCGACGCGCGAGTCGCGCATTCACCAGATTTGTACACACGTGTTAAATAAATAAATACTTGAAATACGTGATAAATTTGGCTAGAAAAGAGACAGAAATACTTGACACTGGTAGAAATTAGCCGATAAACCGGCTAGATTGTCACAAATTCATAAAAGAAGGAAAAAAACAACTCGAACAAACACTACTCAGTGTTTGTTCGAGCTGTTTTTTCCTTAAGATGGAAACTGAGAAAAAGTATAGGGGATGAAAAGAGAAAGTGAAAACAGGTGCTAAATTGCGACCTGGTAGATCCATACTCCCTGAATGCACAATTAAAACTAAGACTTTATTGATCAGTATTATTGAGTAACCTTACACACCGACCACCGTGTAAGGTAGACTTTAAAGTAGGCTTCAGTATACGATCGTGCAAATCTTGGATGTATAAAATGATTTGCGAAATGGAACTATTGTTTTACTTTTGTACTTAACAGAACAATAAAAAGAAGTAACTATCAAACAAAGTTATTACCCACTCAGATAGCTAGTGGGTATAAATATTTGATTAGATTTCTTGTTATTTGTCTATTTGAACCAATTACTGAATAAATTAATGTTGCCACTCTAATCATGTTTGTTCCTAACATCAAGACTGCTTGATAATTACGACTATTATCTAAAACTCACTTGCGTGGTTGAAGTATGTAAACTATATTTTATTTATACGTCTCAATTTTAGGAAAGGTTGTCGACCATTAAGCACTGCACATTGAAAAAAAAAATAGAAAAACAGAACGGACTCCTTTCGTTCCGCTTCCATTACATTTCCATCAACAAACAGTATCGTCTGTAGTTCCTTTTAAGTTAGTTGGCGACACCTTGCTGCGGCACACTCGTTCCAAACACTTTTCGATCCCCACGCTCACCTCTTTTCCTGTCGAAATGCGGCTATGTAATAGTCTTTGAAATTTTTAAAGACAAAGAAGAGAAGACTCCGCTCCCTTTTTAGAACTGATTGGGTTTATTTCTACTCTTTTTGCTCGTCTATTCGTTGGTGGAGGAAACACAAGTTGCAGTTTATGTCTCCACCACGAGTGGAGAGGGCTTCGTACGGATTCTGTTTAACTCGCAACGGAAATATTAACAGAAGTGCTTCCACTGTGTATGAGCGAACGGAGTGGAGAGAAGAGTACAAAGAGTTACAAAAGTGGTCACAGAGTTGAGCAATGAAAGGTAAAATCGATTTTTCACTGAACGTCTTTCATAATGGATAGTGAGAACTGTTTACTTCTTTTTGCTCAGTTATTTCCCACTTTATTTCCGGCTTTAGGATTAGTCTTAAAACTGCTCTGATGGGAAATATAATTCATATTATTGCATGTAGTTTAAAACATTTAGCTCATGTGAAAAATTTCAATTTAGACATAGGTACCTAACTATGATTGTAAAGGAATCAATTCAACTCGAATTGATTCCTTTACAATCGTAGTTGGGTACACCGGAACTGAAACTAATAAAAGCATATTAAAAAGAAATCGCTCACTGTTAAAAATCTTTAAATGAGTTTCAAAGTTCTAAACAATTAGATAGGTAGTGGGATTCAGTTGCTATTTGTCTTAAGTTCAATACGAAAACTTTTTCCAATCACAATTGGAATTGTGGTTCAGTTTTCCTCGTATTTCTGTGACTGTCTCGTTGATATCTAATGATATGTGCATGATATATGTGCGTATTTTTCGTCACACTTTATTTCTTCATAAAAGGAGAGAGTTCTAAATGATTGAATATGAGTGACTTTGTCGTCTTAAGAGTCTTATCTTAAGAAATATCGGAGACATAGTCGATTAGGTCCGTTTTTTATTTTTTGTGCTAAAGTGAAAAAATGTGTAAGAGAATATTAGCCGTGTACCGCCAAGAATCCTCGTGATCAACAGTTTACTGTCCGATTAGATATATCGGGATTTCAACGCGTGAATTATTGAATTATATAATTATCGCCTTTTATTTACCCGACGTTTCGATCGAATTGCACCGGTCGTGGTCGCGAGTAGACTGATGGCAGCTTTGCGATATCTCCGTAAACCACCCTCGCCTGGTCTTGATAATTTTAATAATTTGTACAGTCTGTACTTCTACACACTACTCTTACGACGTCTTTACACTGAGGCGCGGTGTTGTTACGGTGACTATTTGTTAATAAAAGGAGATTCCAAGATGGTGAGAGCCGGTATTCATCTTCTCGGTTGAAATTCTTGTGCTTCTTGATTTAAATCTTGCGCACTATTCTGGAATACCTAATAGCGGCGATCGGTGGAAAGTACTTGTGGCTTATGCAATGCTATCCAGTGATTTGATCCTGAAGGCCTACTCTAATATAATGAAAACGAACTACTGATTCCAACAAATGCTTGGTCCTTATTCACGTTCTTTTTTTCGTTTTCGCACGTTGCTGCATTTCTAAGGGTAGTTTTCTACTTACCATTATGACAATATTTTGATGTTCTTTGACCCTATCTTCATTGCCCTTTTGATCTGTCAGATATAGGAAAACTACCGCAACTGCAATCCACCTTGTACCGTTACCGTTCGTATAAGCTTCGAAACCTTGGAGTGCGGACTATATACAGTCTTAATGGAGTAATTCTTCAATACTGTTCCAATTTTGTCCGTAACTCCTTTGATGTACGGCATGAAAGCTGGCACTCTGACAGCATATACCTGTTTGGGTTTCCTGCTCCTTGGACGTTGAAGGTTATGCTTGTATCTGTATTTTTTCTTAGCGTCAAGTGTGGGGAACACTTGACTCTGCCAGCTGAGTAGTTGTTTTGGAGCTGTGGAAAAATTCAGTGTAGTAGTATATATAAAGTTCAGCAGTAACAGCAGACCTAGTAAGAATTAATAAAATTTTCGTGTATAGGTTGTTAGTAGTATGAAACAAATACAACAGAAGACCTACTTTATACCGCATTATTATACTGGGTAGCTACGGAACCCTACATTGTGCGTGGCCAGACATGCACTTGCCCGGATTTTATCAGTGTTTCTGTTTCTATTTGTGATGATTTTAAGCTACAAACTTAACTTAAACGTATTATTTCAAACATTCATCACGCAAATATTAGTAAACCAACCAAATAGTAATATTTTATGTGCAAAATTTGCGTATTACAAAATATGTCACGTTTTGAGCATTTTTATTATTAAAGTTAAATTTGTTGTAAGTTGAAATTGGGTGTGATTATTTAACTTTATTGTTAAATTTTATGGTTTTCGTTACAAAAAATATTCGTAATAATTGACCCTTTGGAAAAATACAGAATGTTTCTTTTTTATATTTTACAGGTTCGATTCTAGGTCTAGTCAGGCGGTTATTTAAAAATCTTTGAATGCAGTTATTTTTAAAATAATAATAAAGTATTCTTTTAGTAAAATGTTTTATCTACATTATTTAAAGTACTTTCCTTTCGTGTGATATAGTTTTGGGACATACTGTATGTATCCGATCGAAAAAATTGCGATCGGGGTTATACACTTAGAATATATACCTACTATCTAGGGTAGGTACTGTGGCAGGTGTATCGGAAACTCGACTGGCCACTCGCATAAAGCCTCATTAATTGTTAACTGTTTGTCTTGACGTTCCAAAAGTTTGAAATAATGACGAAGAAGAAAACGAAAAAATAATCGGGAGAATTGAAGGAAGCGTCAAGACGAATGGTCGAAAAAACGATTGAAATGTAAATGAATAAGATTACAGATTGTTTAATATATAATATCGTTCTGGGCATATGAAACAGAGTTTGATTCCTCATCCCCGAGAGAAATAATCCCGGCTACGCACCCCAAAGCCAGGACGTTCACGTTACAGTACCCTGGGTATATATTCTAAGTGTATGACCTCGATCGCAATTTTTTTTATAAACAATACTTTTTAGTAATATAAAAATACAAATGACATATATACCTATCAGTTTAAAATTAGTAAGGTATATTTTGTGAACGTTGTTGCAATTATTGGATCTCAGATAAAGAGAATTACTTAGGAATGGAAAAGTTTTTCTATCGTGTTCGACAAATGACGATAGAATTAGGAGGGACCTTAATATAGTTACGAAGGAGCTACCTGTCGTCAAGACAACCCACCTATAAGTTGTATTTCTTGTTTCTCGACGGCATTTCTCCGTGTTTTGTTTCATACTTACAACGTTATACCTACTTTTTCTTTTTCTCTTTCTCAACGGAATTTGTATGAAAATTTTGTTACTTCTCATTTAATCAGCTGTTACTCGTAAACTTGTAAAGCCTACTTAGCTGTGATAGTTTTTCTTTTAATTTCACTATATATACTACTACTACTACTGTGATTTTTTTCACCTACCCAACATCAACCATTTAGATGGCAGGGTGGGGGGACACTTGACTCTAACAAAACTTTGCTCTTTAAAGCTTAATATTTTACAAACGGAGCCCAAAATCTAAAAATGGTCTGCATAACCCTAAAACGTTTCTAAAAGACTTATCTAATGATACCCCACTCAATGGCGTAGGTGAGAAAAACAATCACAGCCCACTTTACATATAGGGGAGGTGCCCTCAAAAAAAAAAATGTTTTTCAAGATTTTATTCCTTCATTTTATCGGCGTAAGTAATATGTGTATCCATGCAATATTAGGGCCTTCTAGCACTAACAGTCTCTGAGCTAAGCTGCAGACGGACGGATATGGCAAAACTATAAGGCTTCCGTTTTGCCATTTTGGCTACGGAACCCTAAAAAATGCATATCAGTAAATTGATCTTTGACTGTTCAATGTTTAACGTCTGTCAATAGTTCGTTTCTCAATCCGGTATTAGTTGCCTCACATCGCACTTTGATCCTTAACAATCCGTGCAGTAACATATCGTTTGGCAATGTGAGAGTAATTCCACTGTACACCTGAAGTTGTAACGCTCACAAGCTACGATGTAATTCCACTATTACAGCTCTTAATGCCATAGTCAAGTACGGACATCAAGAGCATTAACTTGCAGTTTCAACTGGTGCAATCCGAGAATACCTGTGACAGCTTCTTTGAGCCAACACTAGGAATTTGTAATATCACAGTCAAGTGGAAGCTCTACCTATCAGGGAATTAGGATTTGACTTATCAGAGTGTCTAATAGATTACAATTTTACAAGTAGTATAGTACTATGATATGATAGATTGTAATCTATAATTAAAACTACTTAATTGCTTACGTAGGCGGATGTTATACATTTAATTATGTAAGTAGATAGGTATGTTGTTATTCAAAATGAAAGACTGCATTTTATATAAAAATAAAACATCTTTTTCCGCTTTTTAATAAATTCTAAAACATTTAATGTACTTCTGTTGTAGAGGGACCCATTTTCAATATTCTGTCTCATAAATTAGAAGAGCACACGGTTTCACCTTAACGTCCGTTCGTCTTTCCGGACCTTTCTTCTCCAGACAGTTCAATGTAGATACTTGATTTACAACCCTGTTATCTTGCCAACCATCGTGAAATCTTAATATAAATTATAATTATGAAAGGATCGTTGCTAATGTTTTTGTACTTCAATCAAGCTAGAGCTAGATGGATTTAAACACACTGAACAACTGAAGTCAAAATTGTTGCAAACTGCCAAATAATTATTTTTTCAATTAAAACCTTCAATTTTTAATGTCTCAAACATTATTATAGTAAACTAAAGTTTTAATAACGTATGAGCAACGAACTAATAAAAATGTCACGTCGTAAAATCTGCTTGGTAAGTAACAACAAAGTTTGTAAGGAAACAATGTTTGTTTTGACTTGCTGCCTTCGCTGTAGCTCGAAAACAAATTACCTAAATGAAATAGAACAGATTTACTAGAAAAAATATTGTGCAGAACGTTCATATCGTATACTTATATTGACAGAGGTCGACCCATAACTTGGACTTCGTTATTTATATCGGCCCTACGCAGTCAACAAACAATACTATCAAAACATAAACGTATTTATTTTTATTGTATTATTTACTCGTATTTGTTCTGATATTCACGCTGGTTGCTTGCTCCCTTGATGAGCAAACATAGTAAGAAAAGTGTTCTATTTCACGGGATCTGTTCAACAACATGTCAGCTATCGTCAAGTGCAATGAAAAGTTTCCTTTCTTAAGTGGTAGCGGCTTGTCTTCGCAGCGATACGGAATATAGAAAAAAACTTTATTCCTAAAGGTTTCGATAACAGTGTTTTAATTAAGCGTAAAACAATAAAAGTGGTTTATGGTTAATGGCTCTTCCAGTAAAAAAATGCATTTTTCTTTCTTTAAAAACATATAGGTACCTGGTGATAAAAGTATAGATACCCTTTATATTTTTCATAACATACAACGCAATCAGATTGTAACCTATTACTGTGAGGGTATCATATCTTGTGTAATAGGAGCTACTACGATTCCATTACAGATTGTAGAGTTCACGATAAAACTAAGCGATAAGGCAAAAGAAAGCGCGAAGGAAACGTTATTTAATCTCTTGCAGCACGACAGACGAAGTGTAAAACAGTCGTAAGACTTCCTATGGGTGACGTTTATGGAGTTGTTGTGACGAGCACGACATCGTGGTGTTGTTCCTCGCGCCTAAATTTTAGTCACGCGCAAGCCCCGCACTCGAACCCGAACAAATGCTATAATAGAAAACTGTTATCCAACAAAAGGTAAAGAGAAATTAAGTTATGAACGAAAATGAGATTTCAGTTGAAGATAAATACGAGACGTTTTCTTAGTCCCATTCACACATAACTAGATTTAAAACACAGTCAACGGGAGTTGATGTAAAGAATAACTAATGGTTCGTATTGCGGACGTTTTAAATATGAAAAGGCGGTAATTAATGTTGACAAGGTTGTAAGTAGGTATGAAACTAGGAATTTGCCGAGACGTGGCAAAAGTTTATATAGGTACGCGAACTGTAGCAGCCTAAACAAATGCTAATTCTACGCTTTAAGGGCCGCGCCTGACAGTTGAAGTTATGAAGTATGGATGCGTTATGTTATTGTGTATTTTCTGCTTCGTATTATTACGCGAGTGAATTTCTAATTTGTTTAAGTGCTCGAGTGATCGATGTGACGCCTGCGACATCTTCCTTCACATGAGTCGGTGTCATTACACCAATCCATGGCTCTAGAATTTAAAAAATATATTTACTTTATATAAACAAGTTTCTAACCTAACCTTTAATAAAATAGCATATATAAATATTACCTACCTTTAGTAACCGGTGAAAAAACTAAAACTATTGCAGCACAAATTATGAAATTTAGTTAAGTTTTTGTACCTACTTTTATGTATCCCATTCGTATATAAGTACATAGTAAGCTCATGTAAATACTCAATGATACTTCCAGATTGCCCGGTTGTGAGGATTAGTTTAATGTTTCTTGATAGGTACAATAAAGATTTTATAAAGTCACATCAAATCGTCTTTCTGCATAATTATGTGTTACACATACACATAATGAATCTTCCTTATTTTTAAAATAAATAAACCTTTGCTAATGTATTATCTTAAGTAACAAAGTACACAGAAACAAATTAAACTGATCTTATAACTCTCACAGTTTCGGCATTCAATTTATTTTCGTCAGAACCAATTTTATTTCCTTGGTAACATATTTTATATTATAATATATTCTTGCCGCGTTTGTGGGTTATTTTCAGTAAAAACAAGCCTACCTATCATAAAACAGTATAAAAAATGTTATACCTATACTAAGAAATAAAAGTATATACAACCGTAATATGCTTAGGATATCGAACAACTAGACAGCAAGAATGTATCCAAATGTACCAAAAGTTTTCAGTTAAGAATTGGGCCACTATTTTTTGTATTAATTTATTGACCTACGTTTTTTTCTTTTGTGATATTATTTGCTAGTTTTATTCGTTGAACGATGGAATATATGGATAACGAATGGATATTCAATAACTTTCTATCTGTAGGTAGTGCGATATGAGGGCAAATGGCAATTTAACCTTAATTACATTCACCTTAGATCAAAACGCGTGATAGAGGCGTACAGGATCAGAGAGTTTGGCTTACTCCTTGTTACCCACTGGTTGGAAATTACATTGCTATCTAGATTGATCAGTATCATAAATATATTGATTGTTTTAAAGTAAACAGAGTAACAAGTTCAATAGAATAAAATTAGAGCCAATAGGCACGGTCGGCCAAGAAAGTGGTCTATCAGTTTCGACAAAGCTTCCTATGTTACCAAAATAGCGATAAAGTTTAAATTGGTAACTGTTATTATTTTATTAAATTGGAAAATCAATCTTCTTGTTTATGACGTGCTGATGAATTTCAACCTTAGGGTGATAGACCATATTTTTGGCCGACTGTACCTGTCTTTTGAACTGTCACCACAATGACTCCTTTATGGATTTGATCCTTTATGAGTCATTAGTAAATTCTTGGGATAACTTTTTATAATTGTTGTTTAAGTGTTTTTCAAGCAAGCAAAATGAATATATGTGACGAAGAAATTCGGTACATTTTAAAGTTTTATTACAAAAAAGGTAAAAATGTGACGAACGCCGCGAATTCAATTTGTGCGGTTTACGGATTAATACGGTATCAATACGAGTAGCTCAAATGTGGTTCAAGCGTTTCAAGTCTGGAAATTTTAGTGTGAAGGATGAGGCTCGCTCTGGACGCCCTGCACTACCCACAAGATGGTAACAAGTCATCGATCAAAACGGCACATAGGTACATATTAAAAATAAAAAGAATATACCCAAAAAAGAATGATTTATGTCTCGACCTTATAGAATACTGCAGTCCATTAGAATACTTAATGAATATTTTAAATAAAATCCAGCACTTTGACTGTACTAAGCTTGTCAAATTAACGTTCAAAGTTCCATGAAAGTATCAAAGCGTTTATTAAAGGCTAGCAATTTATACCCATCCACAAATAACCTGTTAAAAAATACAATAAAATACTTTTTGCAATTTTTTGTTCCCGGAATAAGTAATCGATATTAAAGAGTTATTGGTTTTGTTAAAAGGTACGTTTGGATGTTTCAGTAGAACGAGGCTCTTGTTTATTTTCGCCGTACTTTCCTGTCTGTGAGAGCTTACCTATTGTTTCAAATAACAGTAGGGCAATTTTATTATTTTTTGTTCTCCAATTGAGCTGGTATAGTAACTTGTTTTATTCATTGGTTTTGTAGAAATTATTTGAATTGCTTTCTATACCTATATCGCTTACAACCTCGAAAAAGTAGAATGGTAATGTTTTAATCATCTCTTAAGGTAAGGGCAAACTGAGCCGACGGCGACGTACGCAACGTATTTGTATGAAAACTGTTGAATTAGAAACATACTATTATACTCAACGCTATCACACGCGTCCCATTCTACGTTACAATCCCGATCGGCGTGAGAAGACGTAGTGGATACTAAACGCCATCTCGTGCGTAAGACCAGCACTAGACTAATACTACAGCTCCTGAAGAAATGACAAATGAGTCTGACGTCAATATGCGTTGTGTACGTGGGAACAAGTGTGCACTAACACTCTATGCAACGTGGGTGTGTTAGTGCACACTTGTCTGTTGTCAGATTCATTTGTCATTTCTTCAGGAGCTGTAATATTAGTTTGTCCTTACCTTTAGTCTCCTTCACCTTTAGCACGTTTAAAATATTATAAAAGGAGATGACATATTCAAGAAACGAAGGTCATAACCAGTTTAATTATATTATTTTTTGTAGCTTTGATTATATAATGTCTAGATTCCTAATCCGGCATCTAAAATTGAAGCAAAGAACTGTCAAAAAGTACGGTCAATTGGACGTACTTTTTGAGAGGTAAGAAGACTCATAACATATGTTCTAGCCATAGTTATTCTAGCGCGCCATTTTCAACTAATGTCAAATGTCAAAAATAGTAGCTTTATTTTTTTATAGGCTTACTGAGGGAATTCTTTATCTATACATTATATAATCAAAGTTTTGTAGGTATATGTACATACAAATTCAATATTTGTTTATTAAGTTTTCCATTAAGCATACTACACAGAGTAGATATATTTCAACCCACAGGATTCATCCAATTACGTAGAAACAACCAACCGACCCGATGTTGTGGCGTATTTGTTAATTCCGAATGCAAGCAAAGCAATAATTCAGTCTAACTGTGTTTTTCTCCAAGGTATTGACAGGTATCAATATTTCGTATGATATGGGTCGAGTCGATAAAATTTCTGTACATGAAATATGTACCAAATTTTGCAATTTTCAAATATTCGATACTCCAAACACGCTAATTACTACTAACATACAATATCTATATTAATGTTAAACCATTTTACTCCTATTCCTCTTGTTAAAACTCTCTACTGGGTAATAAAATACTTTTTTTTTTAATCTTTGTATTTCTTGCAAGTAAAATCTGCAATTAATTTATATTAAATTTTAATACTTAATGGAAATAGCGGGCTGGTACCGGCTTAATAATAGTACCACCCCATCTTTTCCCGTGTCGGTGTCGTAAGACGACTAAGGGATTCTGCGTACTTTAAAGATCTCGCCAGTTGTGGCGATTATGGCAAATACCCCAGGATCAGTAGGTTTTACAGGGGAGACCCGTGTCCAGCAGTGGGATATCATATGGGTTGATATAAGTATTAATAATAGAATAAAAACTAGTTAATATACTATATTTCATCATTAATTCTTGAGATAGTTCGCAAGTATTAGAATATTATCGGGACTTAATCACGTGAAATATTTAAAGGTACCAACCTTTTTCTTACAGTCAACCTGTGACCACGATCGGTGCAATTCAAACGAAACAATACCAATAAAAGGTTCTTGCCTTTAAATAATTCACGCGATTAAGTCCCTATAATATTCTAAACATCGCGAAAGGTTAAAAAACAATTATAGTTAGCAAGAACCCTTTTTCGGGTTTAGGCTTCCTCCAAAGATTGCCTATATCTACTAGCTATAGTAAAAATAATAACTAAAATATTATACGAGCAGAATGTGACAAGAAAGGGCACTTTAAATATTCACATTCACATACATTATAAATTTAAGATAGGTACATTATAATGCGCTTCGGACCTTTAGCGACTTTTGGGTCCGGAACCCGGGACGATTTGAAACTCAGGTCAGACTCAACCATAACGAGATTTTCGGTCATCCGTGAACTATGGTTATTGGATCCCTTTGCTTACGCCTTATGTTCGTACGATGTGAAGCTGACTTCCTGAAGGCAAAATTACATTCATTTTCTATCTACTAATATCGTATATTCGTGTGTATTATTATTATTACCGACGGTGTAAGTAAATCTATTAATGCTATTAGAATCGTCTTAATGATTCCTATAGTTTTTGTTCCATAACAGCTGGGAATTAATACCTACCATAATCAAACAAATAAGTACATGAAAGGCTTGTCAAAGCCTAAAATCAAATAAGTACCTATCAGCTGTCATTAAATCTACTGTTAAGTGAAACCCAGACGTCTGGCTTAGCAGTTAGGGTCACTAACCACTAGACCAACAGGCCTACGAATTATAAAACTGCACAGGTCTATTTCCACACATGCTCTCATAGCATGCATAGAACTCTCCGGTGCACCGTAGCGCGTATGGCCTTCATAAGAATGATTAATTATCCCAAGTGAAAAAGAGATTGAGTTCAAATTTCAGTTGATTGGTTAAAAGTTTCGTTGAGTTAAAATGATTTCCAAATGTTTATTACAGGACTTACCTATTTAACAGTTGCATGCTTGACCTGTCCTGAACAAGGCCGACAAAAAAATAAAACAACACTGCGATATTTACTAATATCATCGATTGAAAGTTGTAATTAAAAAAAGTGATATCAAATTGAAAAAATATCACAATAATACTTTTATGTACCTACATATAAATATAATATGACAGTATTTATATTTGAACTAAAATATAATAATTTCAATATAGTTGTTTAGGTTTTTTTTGTCATAGATTTAAGTACTTATATTTAAGTAACGATAACTAGTGTTAGGTTTGTGATGGTTTAAACAAGAGTTTAAAATAAAGTGCTATAGAAATTTGCCTCTTAAGCTGGGGTCTAGTAGGGCAAGTGTTCTTAAATTTGTAACCGGAATACCCACCAAACACCTTTTATTTTATGGAACCCCAAGTTCATGACGGTAGGGGAAAGGGAAAGATCCAGTTATCATAGCCAAATGATAATAAATAAATGTTTCGTTTGTCTTATATCAGGCAGGTATGTGTATACAGCTGGCTATCATAATGTGCATTAATCTTATAACCAATATCCAACATTTATTGGCCTATCCTCGCAGGGTCAGAGGGTAACCAGGCGGTAAATTGCTTGTGACTTCCTTGGTTAACTTCTTATAAGTTGTAGTCATCATGTCATGAATTTTCTGAATGAGATCCGGCACGTCCTCCATGGTGAGCCCCGCCGTGGGAACAGGCTCCAGGCACTGAATTATAATATGACCTGTGGGTGTAGAGAAATAAAGAAAAATGTTTTAGGTAGTGTTGTTGTTACTAGTCAAGTGTTTTAAGCGTAATTATATAAGTTGGCAAACATTGGAAGGAACTGATAATTTGAATAAAATAATGATTGTGCTAAGTTTTCCTTGGAAAGTCCGTATAGGTATTGATGCTGACATCTACCTATTCTTCGATGCATTTAATTTATTATTATTTACTTATTATAAATATAAACATTCATTGCCAAACCTTTATTGAAAATATATTTTTCTTTATTGATGAAGTAGTAAGGTGAGAACACGACGGGTATGATCGGTACTTGCGCCGCCACCGCTATGTTGAACGCGCCCTTTTTAAATGGCAGCAGTTTCGTGTAATCTTTGTTCCTTGTTCCTTCGGCGAAAAACCAAATTTTAGTCTGAAAACATACATAATTATTGTACCTACAAATATACCAACTTATTATTTTTCTTTCTAATCTTAAATCTAGCCATCAGTTTGTAACAACTTCCAACTAGAGGTACCGGTGTACTGAAACACGTTTGAATTTTCCAGAAAACTCTTGGCTCAATATTTTTTACGTTTTTGCTTTCTAGGTTTTTCTGAAAAAAAAGGCATTTTTTCTTAAATTTGGTTTTTTGATTATAACATCATCTCGTAAGTCTTACAGGTCCTTATTCACGTTCTTTTTTTGTGCGAACTGTCAAAATCTTGTCATAATGGTAAATAGAGAGCTGCGTTTAGAAATGCATCAACGCGCATGAGCGCGGACATCTTAGAGCGCACTCGCATGCACCAGTCCACGCGGGCATGCCGCGAAAACGAAAAAAAACAATGTGAATAAGGACCTCCTATTTACGTTATATTTTTGGGTTTATTTTCTTAGTCTGTGTCTATTTATCTGTTACGTTTTCACGTTTAAACCGTTGAGCTGATTTAGATGTGGAATGGAGAAAGCTTGAGTTCTGGATAAAAAATAGTTTTTATCGCGATATCCGAAATACACCCAGGCGGAGTCGCGGGTTAATAATAATAATAAACCCCTCTGGGCTAGTCGTTATCTCCTCATATGAGACTAACTGAGAGCTACTATGAGGGCATAGTAGCAGCTGTGAATTTCCTTGTTACACCAACAAAAAATGCTTCATGAGAGTGAAAGAAGAATACACAAACTGCAAGACAGCTTTGTTGCGAGCTGAATGTACGTGGCGACTCTGTTGTCTCGATGCCGAGCCGGTCAGGGTCTCGTCTCCCGCTTGCCAGCAAGAGTGGAACACCAAGAGTGCCCGCAGGACTTTCCACTATGGCTTGCCTTAACCGGCCGGGCAGAGGGAGGTTACCAGAGCTTGTATGTTCGGGGGTGGAAGTGTAGTTTTCAAGTGATTTGGTGAAACCGGCGTCGCACCGCTCAACACCCCAAGCTGCTCACACCCATGTTGCTCCCTGTCACCATTTAGTGAGTGGCGAGTAGGTGCCATAGATTTCCATGAAACCAGTAAACCGATAAATGAACACCGCTTCATAACGCTGTTTAATTATTCACCATTCCTTGTAAATAGTTTTGGGTTATTTTGCCACCAGAGGTGTACTAATGCTACGTTGCTATGGATGCCAAGATGACCACCAATCATATTCATTGGTACATATAGCTTAGCACTGGTGGTAACGGGTAAAACTAAGCTATGTTTTTTATATGGAAGGATGCGTGCTCTGGATGCGTGCTATGGAGGTAATAGGTTTGCTCCACTTCTCTTTCCCCCTTAGCATGTGACCCGTCCACTTCTTTCTATGGTTAATGTTTTCTAGTCCAGTTTGTTCTCTCATATCTGTCTTTCTGATTCGATCTTTTCTTTTGTGGTTAGCATGATACGCTCCATGGATGTCTGACAAACTTCTAGTCATTCTAGACATTCTTCTATTTGTTAGATCCCATGTCTGGCATTCATATAGTAAAACAGGCTGGAGACAGGTTTCGAACAGTTTCTTTTTTATCTTAATACTTAGGTATTTGATTATTATTCTTTATTATCTCTTTATATATATGGCGTTTCAAACTGTTTATTTCTTTTGATTTATATCACGGTTTTCCATGAAGATGTTTGGCCGAGATAGGTGTGTTCGGAGACATATCCCATTGATTTTCCTTATTAACCTGCTGCAGTTGGTAACTTACATTCCTCAGTTATTATCGATCTTACCGGAGAGGATGGGCCCGTGCAATTTAAAAAGTCTAATAAATCTGTCAAGGTTATTAAATGCAGCAGAAATAAGCTTAAAAAGTATATAAAAATTAAGAAATATATTACAAAAACAAAAAAATTAATTAGTAAACACAAATTCTTTATTGATAGCATGGCATTAAATAGACAGAGATTGCAACTAATCGATCAGGTTCAAATGTATTCACTGGAGCTGGACAATGTCTCATCGCAGTATGTTGAGGATACACGGGCTATGCAATTAGAGATTGATCGCCTCCATGAATCATTACAGACTCTAACAATGAAATATGAAGTAACTGCAAAACAGAGCAGGGAGCAGGTGTTGGCTATAGGTAAGCTGGTCAACTCTTGCAACTGCAACAATGAGCAATCAACTCCTTTAACAAGTAGGCATAGTCCAATTTGTAGATTATCACTAGATTGCCAATCGCTAGCACTTGATCCCTCTCCACTGCCAGCACTCCATAATAACTTAGCACAAACTATATAGCAGTTCTTTTAAATTAAGTACTATTATGATGTTTAGTGATGAAATTGGTAAGGGCATTGGATCCCTAATGTCAAAGTTGAGTACGGGACAAACTAGAATCATCAATAATTGCACGCCTGCTTTGTCCTATAGTAATATCATGGAAAATATTTTAAGATCTAATTTTAGTCAGGACAGCACTATAATTATTTTTGTCGGTGATAGGGGAAATGTAAACAAAAATAGGTTTTTAAATTATTTTGAGGAGTTGTCCAATTTAAATGTAAAAAAAATTGTTATGTTTTCATTTCCCCTGAGTAATGGATTATCACAGGAAGAAAATTCTATTAGATATAATTTGAATAACCTTATGCATCAACTGACATGACAAATTAATGGACCTTTTTATAATAAATTTCATTTTATTGACACTAACAAACTTGTTAGTAAATATTTTTATTTGACAAAAGATAGATATTATCTTAAAAATAGTTGTAAAAGACAGATAGCTGTTTCGCTATCTTTTTATATTAATACTTCAGCCAAGAATTTGGCTACTCAAGTTGCTTCTATTGAGCAACAAAATTATGACATTAATTTTAACTTAGCCAACAATTTGGCTAAAGCACCTGACATTAATAATGATAATTTATGTATTAATAATAATTATAATATTGACATACCGAATAATTTAAATTAAATTTTAAGACAATAGAGAGTACCTCTTGCACACATACTTGTGCACTACCACTTGAAAATTATTCTGTTATGTCAAAACAGAACAATAGTTATATTAATAAAATTAACCTGGTGCATCAGAATATCAGAGGAATGACAGGAAAAGACTTGGAATTGGAATTGTTCATGAATGCTGAAGCTATTGATATTTTATGTATTACTGAACACTGGCTAAAGAGCGATCAGTTCATGTTTAATTTCAACAATCACCAGGTAGGCAGCTCGTTCAGCAGGGAACTGGCTATACATGGTGGTTCACTAATATTAATAAATAAAAATCTTAAATTCAAAGAACGCCGTGATATTGTTAACTTCTCTGTTGAACGTAGCATAGAAATAGCCTGTGTAGAGTTGAAGCGGTTTATTGTATTGACTGTGTACAGACCACCTTCAGCACAATATCATATTTTTGAAGATGTTATGGATGAAGTCTTGCATAAGGTAACAAACCTTAATAAAAATGTAATAATATGTGGCGACTTTAATGTTAATTTATTAGAGAATACTACTTCAAGTATGAGGATTTTAGCTCTATTCAAATCATTTAATCTGTGTAATTTATTTTAGAGCCTACCCGCATAACTGCCACTACAGCCACATGTTTAGATAATATATTCACAGATATTATTGTAGATAACAAGAGAGTAATTAATCAATTGGATTCTGACCACTGTGGTCAACTTATTTCTTTTGATATTAAAAGTAGAAAAGTAACTAAAAAATGTATAACTGTTATCCCTAAAACTGTCAGTCGATTTGAGAGTTTCAAAAGCCGCCTCATTTGTAACCCTCCACTGTTGAATGAGGACAGTGATCCTAACATTTTATATAAAACATTCTTTAATAAATTTTGTCATAATTCGGTTTTCACTCCCAAAACGATTATGGTTAAGGGAAATGCAACTTTTAGTGAGTGGGCTACTGTCGGCCTACATAAAAGTAGAAAAAGATTATATGAGCTGTATGATGAACGAAAGTATAACTGTTGTGAAAGATTTCAAGCTTATGTAAGAAATTATGCTAAAACATTTAGGCAGACTTGCAAAACAGCAAAAGCTTGCTACCTTAGTTCACAAATTAAAAACAGTGATAATAGAATTAAAATGACTTGGGATATTATAAATAGTGAGACCGGAAGAGTCAGAAGTCAGAATAATGATTACTGTCTTAAAATAGATAGTAAAACCATCACATCGGACATAGAAGTAGCCACTGCATTTGAAAAATTCTTTACTGACATTCCAGTCTCCACTACAAAGTCATTGAATTCCTCACCTATTGTTGCTGAGTCTATCTTGATTAAAAATGTTAATAAAAGTGACATCACTTTTCAATTTGATTATGTTACACATATAGATGTCATAAAAGCTTTTAATTCTATTAATGTTAAGAAGACTACCGACCTCTGGAGTAACTCAGTTGTGATTACTAAGTCTATAATTTCTTTTATCGCGCAGGACTTGGCTTTTATATTTAATAAATGTATAGATTGTGGTGTATTTCCTGATTTAATGAAATATAGTAAAGTAATACCATTGTATAAATCGGGTAGTATGTCTGACCCCACTAATTTTAGACCCATATCAGTACTACCAACATTTAGTAAAATCTTTGAAAAAATAATACATGATCAGATGCAGAACTTCTTTTACAAAAATAAATTATTACACTTTAAACAATTTGGTTTCACTAGGGGTCGCTCTACAACAGATGCTGGTGTGGAGCTTTTAAAACATATTTTTGACGCCTGGGAGGAATCGCAAGATGCTTTAGGCGTCTTCTGTGATTTATCCAAGGCATTTGACTGTGTTCTGCATGAAACATTAATCAGGAAATTGCAACATTATGGTATTAAAAACACAGCTCTGAATCTTCTTACGTCCTATCTGAGTAACAGGATTCAGAAAGTTGATGTTAATGGTAAACGCTCCCCGGGGTCTGTGGTCAAAATGGGAGTCCCACAGGGTTCTATTCTCGGGCCGTTGTTGTTTTTAATTTACATAAATGACTTACCATATTTAGTAAATAATAATCATGAGATAGTCCTGTTTGCAGATGATACATCACTCTTATTTAAATTAAAACGCCAGCAAAAAGACTTTGAAGATGTAAATATGGCTATCTCAAAAGTGGTTAACTGGTTTGATGTTAACAATTTACTCTTAAACGAGGGCAAGACTAAATGTATTCGATTTATAACACCTAACGTGAAACCAGTAAAAACCACTATAAAAATAAAAGAAGATGAGTTGAACCCTGTAGAGACCACAAAGTTTTTAGGAATTACTTTAGATTCTAAGCTTCAGTGGGGCCCACATATAAGTGAATTGTCTAATAGACTCAGTTCTGCAGCGTACGCAGTTAGAAAAATTCGTCAGCTAACAGACGTTGAAACAGCGCGATTAGTTTATTTTAGTTACTTTCATAGTTTAATGTCGTACGGTATTCTACTGTGGGGGAATGCTGCCGACATTCAAACCATTTTTGTTCTGCAGAAGAGGGCTATTCGATCAATTTACGATCTTAGTAGTAGACACTCACTTAGAGAAAAATTTAAGGAAATCAATATCATGACTGTTGCATGTCAGTATATCTATGAAAACCTTATATATGTTCACAAAAATATTGATAGTTTCTGTAAGAAATGTGATATACATAATATTAACACGCGGAACAAACATAAACTTGTTGTACCAGCGTCAAGGTTACAAAAAGTAAACAAATCATTTCGGGGCCAATGTATACGTTTCTACAATAAAATCCCTAGCGATATTCAAAAATTAAGTCGTAATAAATTTAAGTGTACCATTAAGAAAAAATTGTGTATGAAAAGTTACTACTCAATAATTGATTATATGGAAGACAAAAACGCTTGGGATTGAACTGCTTTCTCTCACAGGCTATTAAAATGTACTTTAAGATTATATGTTTAGATACATATTTACTTTGTAAGAAGTGAAGTATTGTGTTTGCTGAATACGTTTATATATACTCATTTTAGAGTTACAAATAGTATTATTATTTAGTTATCCTTATTTTATAAACGATTACACTCACCAAACACAATGGTTCATTCAGTAAAATTTATTTTTGTAAGGAAAAACTTGATGATTTTAAAAGAGTGGCACATGAGTTTCTTGGCAGCTTCTTCTCATGAGCTTTACACTTGGAACTGCCACCTAACCTCATTTTGTTTTTTTTTTTTCAAACATTAAATTTTTATTATAATTTAATTCAAACAATTTTATAAATTTTTTAGTATGTTTTAATTTGACGTTTTCAAATAATCATTAACCTGATTTTACGAAATAAAGATATTTGACTTTGACTTTGACTTTGAACCGACTTTAAAAAGGAGGTTTTGAATTCGGATGTTTTTTAATATATTTACGGGCATAACTCCGCCAGAGACGGATTTATTTTGGTCGATAGAGGTTTATTCCGAAATGGTCCCATAAAAATTTAAAAATATTAAATTGTAGAAATCGGGTAGAAGACAATTCCTGTTCATTTATTGCAAAAGTTACCTATTCACCTACATTTACAATATTTCTATGGCAGAGGGGACTTTTCCAAATCTTTTAAAAGGGTTTGTGCATCCCATCTAAAAACAGAGACGGTCAATAATTAAGAGCCCATATCTATCCCGTTTGCGCTGTCCAAATCCTAGAGAAGGTTAGCACCTTAAGCACACTAGTTTCTTGAGCGATTTTAGCAAAAGCGCTTAAGAAACTTTTTAAAGAAAAACAGTATCATTCAACAGTATCAATTTGGTTTAAGGGTAGGAAAATCATATGTTAATCTTTTGAGCAGTGTTTTGGTGAATACCTTGTACACGTTCGACATCAAAATAATTGGTCTGTAGTTGTTAATGTCACCCTTCTTACGCAATAAAATTATGTTGAATTCTGTCCTCTGTTTTGGTATTTCTTCCAAGCGCAGAATTTCATTGAATACGTTTGGGAGAAGAGGGTTGAGTGGCAATCGTACTGATTTCTACTAGCGACTTCTCAACACCGTTCGGAATGCCAACTGGACCCGGTGTTTTGTTTTTGTTCTTATAGTTTTCTTTATTTCGCTCTCTAATAATTTTTTGACTGCCTCTGTGGCGCGGTGGGAGTATGTCCGACTGCTACGCAAGAGGTCGTGGGTTCGATTCCCACACGGGACACCACTTTGTGTGATCCACAAATTGTTGTTCCGAGTCTGGGTGTACTTTGTGTCCGTAACTTGTATGTTTGTGAAGTCTCCTGCGACACAGGGCTTGTACCCTAATGCAGGAGTCGTCTTTAAAAAAAAAAAAAATAGTGGTGGTACTGGTTCTTGGTCTGGTCTATTAGTTGTCGTTTGTTAAACAAGTCCTTGTAGATTCCGTTGCTGTCTTTATTATTACTTTTCTTCTTGTTTTCTGCTATCCAATTGTAGATTTCAGTTTGGTTACCCATTTTTCTTGTTGGCGAGATTTTAAGCCTGGTGAATTTTCGCTCTTTCCGTAATTGGTCGTTTATTTATTTTTTGGTTTTGTCATTTGTTGCTTCACCTTTGAGGTTTTGTTGCTTATTTTCAGCATTTTTTCCCTTCTCGTTAATAGTTATTCAGTTTTTTGGCAGGATTCCATATTTTTCTTGATTACTAATTTGAAAGTATATTATATTATTTACTTATTAAATAGTTGTCTCCCCCATTGTTTTTCGTTTATGTTGTATTAAAGCCGCCGGGAAAGCTAGTCCTAAATATGAGTCAGAACAAAGGTTTTGAAATTGAATATAAATTACACCAACCTTTTCTTTTGTCATGAGGTTTGAAGAGACTTCAAGTTGTTTGTACGCCCCTTTCGAGTCACTTCTATCAATGAAGACAATGCCGCCAAGGTACGCGGTGAGGCCAAAGGGCCATATGTAAAATAACTGTTTTTTCGCAATCACTGTCATTTTGTATGCTACTTCCCATATATTAGCCAATCCTAAAAAATATCGGAAGAATTCGTAAACTGCATTTGTTGTCCACATTCATCACCTCACACACCTCATACAATTTAAGCCTTACAGGGTCCATGATGATACCACCTCATTTCAAAACCCGGGGGTTATGTGATTCACCTTCATCTTATGTCATCAATATATAATTAAAAAACTCTTACTCTAAAAGTGTCCAAACTTTAGTTAGAGATTTAAAACCATTACAAAGAAAGAATAACAGTAACAAAAAACCATCCAAATTGCTATGGCGTTACAATTCAATAGTAAATACATCACGGGTAAATCCATGTTAACATAGCATTTGAGGTAATTAATCCTAAATAGCACTGCCTATCTCTGATCAGTGGTAATCACGTCTTATTATGGCATAAAGCATTCTTACCTAGGATATCAAACGAATTCTGATGATTCGATACAATGACAGCTCCTCTGTCCTTTGCAATAATATTGCCATTTCGTAGCTGCCATTTTACATCACACAGCTTTGTGGCATGTTTCAACAACCAGACACCTTGTCTGGAATTGCGTTAATGAAAGTAATTATATAAAGAAGTTTCCAATCTTCTCTTAATCTATACTAATATTTTAAAGCTGAAGAGTTTGTTTGTTTGTTTGAACGCGGTAATCTCAGGAACTAAGGGTCCGAATTGAAAAAAATATTTTTCTGTTGGGTAGCCCATTTATTGAGGAAGGCTATAGGCTATATAACATCACGTTACGACCAATAGGAGCGGAGCAGCAACAAAAATTGTTGCAAAAACGGGGAAAATTGACGCATATGAAGTTGCGCGGGTCAGCTAGTTCCAAATAAAGAGGACAAGATACAAAGTGAAAAAAATAATAAAATTGATTGTACTTACCTAGGTACTTATTAAAAACTTACCTTAAATTATGCAAATTTTGAGGATTAGGTAAAAAGTACGGCCATATTAGTGCAGAAATCATAATTGCCCAAATGTAATATACGAGATATTTAAAGTGGAATTTTACTTTATTTGGACGCGTATCGAGCAACTGTTTTAGTAAGTAAACGAAAATATACAATACAATGAGTATAAATACCGTGAACCACATTTCGTACGTTCGTGTTTCACAAAACACATACTAAAAATACTTTGTATAGTTGCTTAGTTCTAAAAATATAACGTTATTCTCATTAGTATTATATACGGTGTGAAATCCCATATACATAAGAATAACCGCGGTCACACACACTCGCATTGTACGCATGTGCTTGCCGCAATTTTCTATGCTAATATTTCCAACTGGGAGCATTAACTGAAAAAATTTTAAAGCCAACCTGAGATTTATACTGTATGTCAGTTTGTTAATGAAGTTTAAAAAACGACAAATGCTGTGTGTTTGATGTTTACATCATTAAGCATTTGTCGTTTTTTAAACTTCAGGAAGGTAATAGTATTTTGATCTAAGTAAAAAAACTGGCGTTGCACTTTTCCAATGTCAAAATGTTTGCACATTTATTATCGAATGCCGCCCTACTCTTGTGTGTTCGCTTACATAAGCGAATTTGAGTGACCAGCATAATAAAACTAGGTATTTTTAAATAATTTATCTTAATAAAATCTAATTTTTATTTTTTCCCACCGCATTAATTATTGTGACGTGATCTTTAATCTCGTTAGCGTTCCGTAGCCAAAATGGCAACTAGTATATTATTTAGTTTCGTCATGTCCGTCTGTCTGTCCGTATGGCACAGGCATGTTACTCAAAAACTACTCAATGAATATTGATGAAATTTGATGAAGAGGTGTCTTGTTATAGTTGCTATTTAGTTTTATAGCTAACTAATGAAAATGAATATTTTTAGGGGGGAGGGCTGCATTCCATACACGTAACAGAAGCCGATATTTTTTTCAGCAAATGTCAACGTGGGACACATCATTCGACAGGTCTTTTAAAAACATTGTAAGGTTTTTAATAAACTTTTTAGATTAAGTGAATATTTTTGGAGATAGTCTCTGAAAGTTGCATAAATTGTGTCACTCTCCTTTGTCTTTTTAACTGTGACACCAAAAACTATGCCAAAACAATCACAAAGGTAGCGCTTAATAAATAAACTAATATTATTACTTTCATCGGATAAACCGTCATTGAGTTATAGCCGAAAAACCGCGTTTCTCATCAAAAGGGCGTAAGATGTCATGAACATATGCTCTTTTGCAATTACTCAAATCAGATTTTTTCATATGTAGTGCATTTATTTGTAACTAGCTGTCCCACGCAACTTCGTCTGCGTAAATTTTTCCCGTTTTCGCAACATTTCTCATTGCTGCTCCGCTCGTATTTATCGTAGCGTGATGTTATATAGCCCATAGCCCTCGATAAATCCAATAGTGAAAGAATTTTTCAATTCGGATCAGGAGTTCCTGAGATTATCGCGTTCAAACAAACAAACGAACTCTTCAGCTTTATAATATTAGTATAGATAACGACTGCGGAACCCTACACCAAGCATAGCCGACATGCTCTTGCCCGGTTTTTTAAAGTTATATTCAATTTCTGACTGGCATATTGGTGTAGTGGTTAGTAACCCTGACAATAGTCACGACCTTCGGCGTGCGCGGTCGTGTATTCGATCTCCACCCAGGATAAAACTTTGTGTGATGAGCACGATGGTTTATTCTGTGTCTGGGTGTAATTTACCTATAATATGTATGTTTAGAAACATATAAGTATGTTTATCTGTTGTCTGGTTGCCATAGTACAAGCTCTGCTTATTCTGGATTAGATGACCGCGTATGAGCTGTCCCAAGATATTATTATTTCGTTGACCATATTGTTTATTCGATGACGGAGACGATGATATCTGATGATGAAGCATGTTCAAATACATAAGCACTTATTTCCGAGAAAGTGCACATAACATGCAAAGTCTCGGTGCCGCTGTGGGAGTGCGTCCGACTGCTACGCAGGTCGTAGGCTCGATTCCCACACGGGACACCACTTTGTGTGGTCCACCAATTGTTGTTCCGAGTCTGGGTGTACTTTGTGTCCGTGACTTGTATGTTTGTAAAGTCCCCCACGACATAGGGATCTTTACAAAAAATATGGTCCAACCTAATTTACATTCTTGGAAGATTACACGTCAATTATTTACGCAGAACTCATCTCAAACCACAAGCTGTACACACAGACTAAAAAAATCATAGGACCTATACTATGATCGGGATTGCCATCTAACTTTTTATTTATCAAACAAGCCTAGGTATTCTTTATTCTTTCGTGCTTAAGTAGTCTTATAGCTAAAGTTACGCTTCGAGGTTTGAAATAACATAAACATAAAATAATTGAACATTTGTTCTACTTGCAAACATCAATTTAAAACTAATAACACGAACAAATGGGAAGCTTCGTACCTACATTATAGGGGAACATCGGTGTCCCTGTATTTATAATGGAGTTCACGCATAAATTATATAAGTTAATGGCCTCAAATAAATGGGGCACAGGTGGCAAACAGATCGTCGGCTAAATTTCAGAGTACCTACGAGTAAGTAATAGGATGCTTTGAGCAAAGATACTCGTTATTTAACTAAGTGAATAGCGTTACAACGAAACACCTAGAGAACAGAATGACAGCTTCATGTTACATACGTACTGCTCGAGCATTGCTTACATAGACATCGTTTACGTACACGAAATCTTGAAATACGAGTACCTACGGAACGTAGTAGTCAGAGGTTCCGTGTTCGTGGGTAATGTTTTATTTTTATAATAAAAGGGCTTGCTCTTGGCTTCGATCATGCCTGATGGAAAGCATTGATGAGACCTACGATGGAACGACGCACAGAAGATGCCTATGCATTCAGTCTTGAAAGTGTCCGGGTTAGAATTAATTGGAAGCACTGACGCCGGCAGGGAGTAGGGCGACACTTTAGCTGTTCGCATAACAAATGCCGCATAACAATAGCCATGTCTGTCTATATCTGCGTTTCTGGAGCCCATTTGTTACTTTCCTTCTGCTACTTTCAACGTTTTGTGATGTTACCGTGCTACGTTAAATCAGTTAAATATACCGACTCTGTCACCGTATTGTGCGTTTTGAGAACACTTTGAATATTTACTATACCTTGAATCATTTAAATATTACTCACATTTATTAAAGCTGGCTTGCGTTCAGAACCCATAATTTTATAAAATTATATTAAGGAGATATCGGTTGGTAAGCATACTTCGTGTATAATGTAAACAAGCTGAGGTCTATAAGCGCTGCCGTAAGCATATTAAATTAATTTAGATTCTTTGTTGCTCATTATCTACGTGTAATTTTAATGTGTGTTAAACAGACTTTCATTATGTGTATTATATTAGCCGCCTATTCTATTAACCCGCTGACCTTAGAGTGAGCTTAATTACGAAGAATTTACGAGTATTGAAGCATTCGAGCTTAGCCAAATTGAAGTCCGCCCGTTGTGGCTATAAAATACAAGAACATTTGCCTTCAATCTACACGGTTTATTTCAAAGTATTGCTGAACGGGAAATAATTTTATTGTTTGTTTAAGATAAAAAGTAATAGGTAGGTACGACTGAGACTTTTGTTTATTATATTGTTTATCATACTCTGTTTTTATTACCCGACTGTAAGAAAGGGTTATGTTTTTTCGAGTATCTTGTGTGTATGTATGTAATATTCTTTATTACCTCGTATTTCACTAAGCACTGAACTGATTTATACAAATAAGACGTAGTTAGATTCATCTAGACCGCCCAAGTGTTCTTAGTGTGACGATTGAAAAAAACAAAAATGGTAGTTGTGAGATGTCAAAATAAAGAGGCATGAAAAAAAAAGTTGTTTCGAATACTGCAATATGGGTATCAAATCAAAGAGCTCATCTTAAGCATTTCAAAAAGGTATAACATGATTTTGACTGTCATACTAAAATAGTTAGTTAGCAACCATTCTTTTTTCAATTTTCAATAGCAACCACTCAAATGTTTTTTTCGTAGGCGGGTTTTTTATTTTTTAAATTTATTTTTTTATTACGATAGGTGTATGCAAAATTTGATCTATCTATACATATAATAAAACTGTAAATTTCACGTGTCTGTACATGGCCGAACTTAGTGAAAAAAAATATTAGGAAATGTTCGAAAAGAGTATTTAAACACTTTGCTGCATTTTTAGAAATGTCTGTCTGTCTGTCTGTCTGTCTGTCTGTCTGTCTGTCTGTCTGTTTGTTTGAACACGCATCACGCAAAAACTACCGTACAGATTCGGTTGAAATTTTGCACGTGCAATCTAATAGATGCAGATTAACATTTAGGCTATAAATTATCACGCTTTTTCCCATAGAAGCTAAGCAGTAAGGGATAATGTCTGTAGCTATTTTTCGTTATAAATCAGTAACTACTATACGGATCTTTATGAAAATTTGCAGTTTTATAGTAAATACTATAGGACATTATTTACACTATGAATCATTACGCTAACGTCTATGGGGAACGAGTAGCAACGTATTTTTTGTCGCACCATAATGGTTTATCACAAAATTTTCCAGAATTAGACATTATCTATAATTGTAACCCATGGAATACATAACTTCACGCTAAAACTAAAAGGAGCTAAACACAACATTGTTAAGTTAGAAGTAAGAACAGTTATTTTGACGTGGCAAGTAGCGAACAGTATAGCCTCGAAGCTATGCTAGCGGACTTTGACGACGAAGTTCCGGGCTCGAATCCGATGTCTGATTATGTTCTTTTTGTATTTTTTTAAATTGTCTTTATCCTTTTTTAATATTTTTCTCAATGTTTTAGTTATTTTTTCGACCGTAAGTAACTTATTTACTTTGGTTACTATTTTTTTATATTAAAAATCAAGTAAATTATGCACATATGTAAGTTAATTATAGGTATTGCATGCACTGCTGAGAGTAATTAATTAATCGTAGTAGAAATGAAAAACAATATTACATTATAATTAAAAAGTATTCGACATTTTCCAGAAATGATGTGTTCGTCTAAAAAAAGACATTACACACGTAAAAAAAAACATGTAGCGCCATCTATGGAATGAAATTGTTCACCGTGATCAAATAATTCCATAATTGTGAAAACATTTATTAGGGTATAGGTGCTTGAGATGCTGAGTGGCAACATTCTTGAAAGTAGATGGCGTTGTATTCAATAACGTTCTATACTTAGGAAAAGAAGTTTTAAAAAGAAACACATTGCTATGATTTTTAGAAATGTTTGTCTGTCTGTCCGTTTGTTTGACCACGCATCACACAGGTGCATCGAGGATCATGTTTTGGGGTTATGGTTAGAGATTACGTGTTCATCAATTCAACGATAATGAATGGCTCAACATCGGTCAAGTGTGAGTAGTTCGGGTGACGGGAGGAGGGGGTCGTTGTTTGTCAACCGTACCTTTAGGGATATCTGACATTTTCGCGGGCATGACACACATGACACGCTCTGTGTTTGCTTACTAAAGTGTTACAGCAGTTTTATTATTAGTATTGCGTTGTAACACTATATGAAATACACCCCATTTTTAGCCAAAATGGCAAAACAGAACCCTTATAGTTCCCTTATGTCCGTCCGTCCGCAGCTTAGCTCAGAGACTGTTAGTGCTAGAAGGTTGCAACTTTTGGATGAATAAATTACCTACTAACGCCGATAAAGTGAAAGAACAAAATCTTGAAAATCATTATTTTTATAAGGGTACCTCTCTCATATGTAAAGTGGGGATGTGATTTTTTTCTCACCTACCTACCCCATCGTGTGTGGTATCAATACATAGGTCTTTTAAAAAGCGTTTAGGGTTTGTGAAGACTATTTTTAGATTTAAGGATTCCTTTGTGTATAATATTAGGCTTTATAGTGAACATTTTTGTTAGAGTCAAGTGTCCCCCTGCCAGCTAAATGGTTGATGTTGGGTATGTGAAAAAATTCAGGGTAGTAGTATAAATACTAAAATTATAAGGTAAACTATCACAGTTAAGTACTTAGGCTTTACAAGTTTACGATCGCATGAGAAGTAACAACATTTTCGTACAAATTCTATTAACAAATTATTAGGTAATAAGTAGGTATAACGTTGAAAGAATGAAACAAAAACAACAGAAAACCCACTTCTTAAGCCGCACACCAAACTACTTATCTAAAAGAATAGAACAGATCGATTTTTATTTAGTAAGTATTTAGTCAACAGGACTGTTTCCAACATATTTACACAGAAGTTATTTCGTTACCTAAACTACCTTAATTTAAACCCGACTTTCACGCGAACGAAGTCGCGGGCACAGCTAGTATAATATAAAAGCCACACAACATTTTTACGATGTATTTGCAAAGTTCCATACTAAAAGGAAAAAAAAGGCAGTTGTACATCGTTGTCCATCTGTCTATCTGTCAAGACCCTTTTTTTTAGGAACTCGTATTTAAAACCTAAAATGTTCAGGTACGGTAAGACCCACTGACAGATGTATGTACGGAATACGTCGATGGGTAAATACGATTCAAACTAAACCGATTTTTGCCAAGAATAAACATGGAAATCCATCAATTGTTACTTTACTGGACCGGTTTTATGTAAGGCTAGCTGTCCCGCGCAACTTCGTTTGCTTAAATTTCCCCCGTTTTTGCAACATTTCTCATTGCTGCTCCGCTCCTATTGGTCGTAGCGTGATGTTATTTAGCCTATGCCTTCCTCGATAAATGGGCTATCCAACAGAAAGAATTTTTCAATTCGGATCAGTAGTTCCTGAGATTACCGCTTTCAAACAAACAAACTCTTCAGCTTTATAATATAAGTATAGATAAGGACCCGGTCAGCAATAAAATCTAATCTCTATATTCCAATCATGTCTTCAAGTTCCTATGAGTTTGGTATAGGTCTATAGGCTCCTCAAAAACTTCCTCAAAAAAGGAATTTGTACTTAAATGTTATGCAAAGCGTTCCCGAGGGCGGTGTGTACGTGAGGGTTTTTCATTGTCTCTACCTAATTAAAACTCTGGAATGAAAAATGAACGTGCTGTGAGCTGATTACTAAATCAAAAATTAAAAAAAAGTTCGTCGTTTCTTTGGTAGACGCATGAATAAGTAGATTCGCGTCACTTACGTTGAAAGCCTCTTCGTTCCAGATGGTTTTGTGGCACATCTGGTTTTAAAACGAGAATGCTCTTGAGGGGTTTGTGCTTCAAAGTGGGTACCTATCTATAATATTATTACAATTCATTAGTTTCTAGAGAAACTTTGTCTTCATCAGTTCGAGATGTTGAATATTATTGTTCCGCATGAATAGCTAGGCTTGTTGTCGTTTTCAGTTGTTTCATAATGCTTAGTTACTAATATTTGTGGTTCCTTCCTACCTCCTCATTGTTGGGTTGTTGGTTGGTTAACATAACATGATCCTAGACTACGATTTTTGAATTAAAATGGAATAATAAATGTGTCTCTTTTTCAAACAAAGTTAAATTGACTCTTAATTACACATAACGTAGGTTTGTGTATAAATTAAAGTATATATACGGAGTTGTATGATGTTTAGGGTTCCGTAGCCAAAATGGCAAAAATGGAACTCCCATAGTTTCGTCATGCTTGTCCGTCTGTCTGTTCGTTCGTATGTCACAGGCATTTTACTCAAAAAGAACACAATTGATATGAATGAAATTTGGAGTTAAGTATATGTGTCTTGTATAAGTCGAACTCGCTACTTAGATCGATAGTTAAATATAGATTAGATTTACGTTACATTAGATACATTTTTAGAAGAAACACTAAGTACTAGTTTTTTAAAACAAATTAAAGTTTCTAAGAAAATTTATTGATTAATTGAATTTTTTGGTAATAACCACTCCGAAAGTTGAAAAATTATGTTCCCCACCCCTTTATCACTCTAACCACTCGGCCAAAATAAAAAAAAATACAAAATTTAAAAAACTTAATAAATCATTTTAATATTTTCAACATGAGCGGATACCGTCTTTGAGTTATTGGTTAAAAACTTCGCATCTGATGAAGATACACTTGTTTGCTGGTGCACTTTTTCAGACGCGGAACCCTACACTGAGCGTGGTCCGACATGCTCATGCCGGGTTTAATGTAAAATAAGTACCTAAGTTTAAAAATAAAAACGTAAAATAAGTAAATTTAAATTCCTTTGAATGACGTCATGTATTTATTATAAACCAGTCTTTTTTAAATGTATTGTCAGAAGTGTTACATCTATTCTCATGCCATGAAGATGATATGTGTGAACGTTACAAATACGTTCTATTCAGTTTACGTACCGCAGGCTATACCTACTTCAAACATTAATGTAGATAAATAGTTTAATTAACATAGTGTGTACTCGATTTTATAATTAGTATGTATGCATAATTTTATACACAATCTGTTCATAAACTTTAATTACATTTAGTTATAAATAGTACAGATATAAATAGTTAAAGCCAAGGTTAAATTTTTTATGTATTTTTTTTACTTTTGATAACTATTAGTCAAGTGTCACTTGAATCCATAAATCAATGATTAATTGATTGAAGTGACGGCGAACACGTATTTAAATTTAAAAAAACCCAGTGCATGTGGCCATGCCACCAGACATAGATGTCACAAAAACTGCATTTTAAAGCTCAATAATTAACAAACGAATCTCTAAAATCTAAAAATAGTCTTACAATCCCGAAACGTACTTGAAATACCTATCTAATGATACCCCACACGATGGGGTAGGTGAGAAAAAAAATCACATCCCCATTACATATAGGGGAGGTACCTACCCTCAAAAAAAAATGTTTTTCCATATTTTATTATTTCACTTTATCGGCGTAAGTAACATGCGTATATGATAAAGTTACAGCCTTCTGGCACTTACAGTCTCTGAGCTTAGCTGCGGACGAACAGACGGAAATACATGGCAAAACTATAAGGGTTCCGTTTTGCTATTTCGGCTACGGAACCCTAAAACTATTAGAATTACTTACCTACCCGTTTTTCTTTGGCCTTATTTCAAAAAATCATTGCTAGATACACTTGCAAGGCCACGACGTAGTCTTCTTATCATTCCTTTTGTTTTTCTTGATGACCCATTGCTCCCCGGAAAAAGACAACATATTTGTTTATAAACATCCATTTGATTAAATATATGCCCCATAAATCAAGGGTCAAAACGTATTACACTTCATTATAAGTACATAAATCTCTTACTCTTATCATATTACAATAACAACAGAATAAACACAAATGTACTGTTAATTAAAACACTGCAAACAAACTACACAGTATTTTATTTCAGCACTTACAAAACGACATGACGCTAACTAAATGAAAATGAGACGGAAGGAAAACATTTTTACTTAGTGAAGAACCGCAAAGAGGGACAAATCCGTTTATATTATTAGCGCTAAAGATATCTTTATCAAATGTTGGTGCATTTAAATAACTTGGCACTGAGTTATCTCGGCCGGGGACAACAAACTTCCCAGCTGCATCACAAAGTTTGCGTCACTGCATTTGCATCAGAGATTTGATAAGTAAAAACGAATTTGGAAATGGTTCCGGCTTAAACCACAGACATTTTCCGTCTCTTCTTATTGTACAACTTTCTGGTAATAACACATTTGTGAAAATGAACGTTTTGGTCCGTAAAATGCTTTTGGCAGCTGGGCGAATTCCAGTTTGGAAATATCAGATCTTTGTGTAAGAAATTTCGGAAAAATTTAGAAACACTTGTATTTGGATTTAATTTGGAGTTCTTTTTATATTGTTAAATACTGATTCTGAATTATTTGTTTCACTTTTACCCGACTGTAAGGAAGGGACCCTTTATTACCTCATATCTCACAATCCACTGATCGGATTTATATAATTAAGACGTCGTTGGATTCGTCTTGATAGTCCAAGTGTTCTTAGACGTTTGAAAAAATCAAACATGGCGGCAGTCGGAGGCAGTTACTAAGTTAATCGAGATTCATTAGTGCCTCCGACTGCATGAAATTATATGATTACGTAGGGGATCTTGTTTCCATCTTTTTTATGCAGGCGGGTTTTTTAATTTTTATAGTTTATTTTTTATGTTCAATACTGATTCAGATTTATCTAGACATTAATAAATATTAAAGTATTAAACATACCTACATACTCAGATTTTGAAACTACTGTTGCTTGAAGATACACATTGAAATAACACACAGACCCGGGAAAATGGTCAGATAAAATCATAGGGATTTAAGGAAGGGTCTGACCAAAAGCCTTCATTATCCAGCCTAAAGTAAAATGAGAAACAGTGGATAACTAATTGAATCGTTACTAATTGCAATCCGAGCAGGCCCGCTTCGTTAACTAAGTTATACGACGGAAACACGACAGATTATTACATTATTTTCGGAGATATAATTTATACTTGCAGTCAATTTGACCCTCACTCCTCAACACTAACTGGGCAGCTAAAAGCATTAAGGTGCTCTTTGCATAGCTTAAACTGCTAATAAATATTGTCAAGGAAAATGTTGAACTTACTTTAAGCACTTCTACTATATAATATCTCATATTAATCTTAATATCGTCGTAGTGCAGGTCTCTTATTTTAAATACGGCATAACAAGTAAAAAAGAAAATTTGAACAGTGTTTTATAAAATAACGATTCAAAGGTAAGCTCATCCTGCAAATAAATCATTCATAAACAAATATTTTTTATCTTAAAACTGGATTATCCGTGTTAATTTTTAAACCCCATTATCCGATTACTGTAGGATCACATAAATCCACCTGTAAGCTTGCGATATTACTTATAAGTCCTGTTTTTTTTTACCAGTCATTTTGTGCGTCAACATGTGCAAACTCAGGGGCAATGAAAGAAAGGGTTGCGTTTGATTATACTTCTCCTTTTTAGTCCATTTCTTAATGCAAGCTCGACAAGTATATCCCAAATGGCGAACTGTATAGAGGTTGAATAAAAATTCAAATTTCTGGCTTAGGTCTGTGGGAGCTTGGGACATGATTCCATAAGGGACGGTGTATGGATTTGCCATCAATTGACTCACCGTGTGATTGTTTGGTCGGGTGGAATTTTTGGAGTTATCGGGTGTTTGTCGTCGTCTCAACAAGGGACCTTTGAAGGTTTCAATCACACGTTAAGAATAAATGTTTATTCTTTTCAGTCAGTGGCTAGTCTATTTTGAGGTAATTTCCGCCATTGTGCTGTGTAACTTCAAAATATTTTGTTCTCATAAACTTGATACAGATATTTCAAGTATTTTTACATGTAATACACCCGTGAAAATGATTTTGCCGCCATTTTCACAACTCTTCTGCAAAGTTCAATCAATTAATCTCTTTAATTTATTATGTTGATTAAAAATTTGGTAAACTTTGTCGTCAATGTAAGTTAATAAATCATTTATGATTTGTTAAAACTTTACGATGAGATCAAAGTTTGTGACTATTAATTTTGTATTTCGTTCGCTTTCCTTACTTGGTGATAATTGAGTGGTCCATTATGTATGTTTAAATATTTAAGCACTTTTTGGAGTGACAGATATAAAATAATTAATCTGTGATCGGAACTAAAGCTGCCGGGTCACAACGCGTGATAGCTGGTACCTACACATCATGTTACAAACCCAACGAAGAGAACATCTGCTAAATTTTGTAACTCTTGTTGACAATTTTACTGCTCTTGATGTCAACAGGGTGGTTGTTGATGACAATTCTGTTGCTGTAATTAATAGTTATATTGCTGTTGATGTCAATTATTTTGCTGTAGATGACAAAGATACTGTTGATGATAGTTCTGTTGCTGTTGTTGTGGTTCAGTCATCAGTCATCCCTCTATTCTGTCTATGAGAATAAGCAGAAGAATTTTGTTTGTTAATTCTGTGTCTAGGTCACCTATCTAAAGTATAGTACTATAAGTATGTATTCAGATAAATTTTATGGTTTTCCTTCCATTTCAGATACCTAATGTTATTTAGAAAAAATAATCCAAAAGATCTCTTTTTATTGGTATCGTAAAAATCAAGGGTATTTGTTTTTTATATTTTGCGGGTTCGATTCCCGATCTAGTGAGGTAATTTTCAAAGAACCTAAGGTATAAAAAAGTAAAGTTTTCGTTTTGCCAGCTGTGTATCAGGAACTTCGCGATGCCTGTTTAAAAATATATTTAATACTAACCGACCCGCGGAACTTAGTCTGCATAAATTTTGCCTGTTTTCGCAACATTTTTCATTGCTGCTGCGCTCCTATTGGTTTTAGCGTGATATTATGTGATATATGTGATATTTCTTCCTTGGTAAATGGGCTATCCAACAGTAAAATAATATTTCAATTCGGACCAGTACTTTCTGAGATTATCGCGTTCAAACAAACAAATCTTCTCTTCTCTTCAGCTTTATAATATTAGTAGGTATAGATTCGTAGTTACTACTCCTGATTAATACTCTACTGTAATACAATATTAATAAGAAATAATTTCAGTTGCCGCTCTAAAGCAAGTTTAGGTGATTTAGGTGGGGGTGTTGGTAATGATTGAGGCGCCACTATGTTTTTGTATTTGTGTTTTGTATTTCTTATTACAGTGGTTTAGAGAAAGATATTTATTAGGTTATAATATTAATAAAATAAAGTATGAGAACTTAAAAAAATCTTATACGGACTCAAACAACCCCCACTTATGTGGAATATTAAATTAACTACTTACTTATAGAAATTAGGCTTCTGACAGTTGAAACAAGATCCGAGTTTATTTATATGTAGGGAAAAATACATTTATTTGACAATATATATTGATGACGGTATTTTAATAAGGAATAATGATTTAGGTTTGAACAATATTTATTATATTGAATTAGAAAAAAATATTTGAAATTAGGAAAAAATTGATAAGGTAATAAAGTTAATTGCCGAAAACTTTATAAAAATATATCAAAAATCTTATATAGAACAATTGTTACAAAAACTTGGTTAAAATACCTAATAATAATGAAAGTACCTATCCGGATATTTCGATCAATACACAACAAGTGGGGAAAGTTAATAGTACCTAGTGATTTGTTATAATACACACAGTTAGTTAGATATCTTGTATATTTGGTTAATAAAATAATATTAGACATTTCTTTTCATAGGCTTTATTGTAGTCGACACCAGGAATGTTTTAATTTGAATGATTTTGCAAATATTACGAATATTTTTAGATATATTAGTAATTTAATGACTTTCAATTGACCACTGATGAAGTGATTTAACTTTTTTAATTTTTTTTTATTGAATATTATTAAACATGCATCATAAATACATACAATATCTTTGTCCCACAAAACTGTTTACACAGTTTGTCTGTGGTAACTTTGAGGGCTTATTGTGATACAGATTTCGTGGTAGTACGACTGGGTTCATAATTCTGTACAGTGGTGAGACGATACATTGGTGTTCACGTAAGCAATCTGTCACTGCCCTTTCCAGTACATAAGCTGAATACATCTCTGATGTAGAATGTACCTAATAAAGATTTACTTTTTGTTAAAAGTTTGTTTAATTATTTCTATAAACATACTTTTCTAATCAAAACTATAGCTGTTTTTGGTGTTTTTCCTGATAACAGTTGGACATCGGTGTTATTCATGAAAAACCCCTAAAACAGCTAGAGTTTTGGCTAAAAATGGATAGATGAGAAGAAAACACATAGATGTTAAATATAATATTACTAAAGAAAAGATTTATCAAAATTTAATTGAAATGTAGTATTGTCCAAATAATGCTAATATGGCAGAAATATTAACAAAAGGATTAGACAACATTTCACGATTAAGAAAGTGTATTGTGAGTGAATATTGTGAACTCGATTGTTGAATAGAATGAATGAATTTACCTATTATTTAAAGTAGAGTTAAGTATTTAGGAATTGATTTCTAAATTTAGTTCTAATAATTATTAGTACTTTGTTTTTGGTATATAATTTGAAATGTTATTATGGGAGGGTTTATCATATTAATATGTATTAAAATATAATATACAGATAGGGATAATAATATGGATTTGTTATTAAAATGATGTTATAGAAGTTTGTGTTGATAGAAAATTAAAGTTACATTTAAAATTCAGAGAATGGCATTTTATGACTGGGTGGTTTTTAAATCTCGAACCCGTCTAATTATTGTACAACGAAATGAAGAGACAACGTAAGAGACGCAATAGTTATCAGTGTCACCCAAATCCTTGTTTGGCAAAGATCTGAATGCCACCGCACCATGCTCATGAGTTCACATCACATATATCAGTTATCAATACATCAGTTGGTAAATCTTATTTACCCAGGAGTGATGCATTAACATGAATTATGGATGAATAACTGACAGTTGTGGTACTGACTAAGACGGACTATGGCTGACCTACCACTCGTTCTTGGTTAGGACATAACCGAAATTCAGGGCGAATGCTAGTACCTACCTTACTTTACTATCTGACTAATATTAACATCGCAGTAAACTCAATAATGTTTGTTATTAATGATTATGTTAACCAACACGATATATCAGCAAGTTCCACAAAGAAAACACTTTACAGAAGAGAAGAAAATAAATAGGTACTTTTTTTACTACTCTCCTTCGGTTGTGAGAAATAAATTGATCAAAGTAAACTAATCTTCCTTTTGGAATAGGTTTTATGTTGTTACACGTACAAGTTCAAAGAGCCCACGCTCCTCGGCAAGGACAAATACTTACTTAATCGAATGTCAACTATAGTGGCCAATGTTGGCCGTCTAAGTACTTAGTCGAACGTGTTGTTGACAGTTGGTTAGTAAGTAGACCTTATTCATCGCCCTGCACGGTTGTATTTGGACTGGAATTATGTAATTAATGAGTATATTCTTTTAAGTAAATGCCTCTTATAAGTAAGAAAACATCTATTTTTCACTCATTAGTGTATCTAAGGGAATAAGTAATATTCTTGCAGTGGAAGGCGGGCATTGAATCTAACTATTAAAAACGTATGACGTTATGTTAACAAATCATTGTGAAAAGTTCATATCAAACGGGTTGCCTATTGTATTCTTTCACTCACATTATTTTCTGTAAGCCTTCACAAACATAGAATTAATGGATATAAAGTAGGTACACGTAATCTCAGAATCACAATACAACAACATTTATGAATCCCACAAAACTCTATCACGTATGGGAATCGACTCCACGACCTCTTGCTTAACAATCAATCACCCCCGCTGCTCAACTTATAAAAGCCATTTGCCATAAAGTTGATAAATGTTATTGAGAGTTTGTCTAAAGACTCTGCCATTGAATAGCCAATAAAATAGTTGTCGAAACTGCCAAACTAACACATTCCTGCGTGCACATAATTTGGAAAAGTTAAAAGATTGGGATCTCAAAGTCTCTGTTTGTGTTTGGTCTGAAATGTTTATGACCGTCCGATTTCTTGACGTCAATTATCTTGAGACACGATGCTGCCAGTGACCATCAACTTACGAATTAGAAACTTAGATTATTTAAAAAAAAAATGTAGATAAATTAAGGAAAAGTTTAGATGTGGGAAGTAAGGAATAATTCAAGTTCCAAAGACTGAAAAAACCAATGCCTTGGCACCTTGGAGCGAACATAGTGATTTAGCCCAGCGAATTTGCAATGGTACCTAACTACTGCACTACGTTCATATTAAATGTGGTGGTATCTCGAAGCTTGGAGAAGTACATTAGCGACTTTTTACCACGATAATCAACACCTGGGAATATCACCATTTTCGGGGAAGGACCCGCGGGGATACCCTAATTGGGTAAACAAATGAATAATGAGATAGACTAGGCTTTGCACCTGAATTAAAGAGCTCATATCAATAAGCTGTCATTGTTATTAAGTTCCCTCTTACATAAATCATAGTAAATGGGCGCTATGATCAGTGATTGGTATAAATTGCCACTATCCCTTATACTATCTTATTATATGATCGGGTGTGACAAATATCCGGGACTATAAATATCATGGATCGCGTGGTTCTCCACTGTTCGTAGTGGATTCAATTTTTGGTTGCTGTTTGTATGTATGTACCTACGAGTACTTGTATGGAGGACGAACGAAGGCAGTCGCACGTATCTTCCAATAATTCAATTTCGTGTGAATGTTATGACGTCATGACATTGTTTGTAATGAGATTCTGGTAATATTTAAAATTATTTTTTGTTATAACGTTCTTATTTTGATGGCCTTTTTAAAGAATATGATAAACAAAGTTATTTTTAACTTTTATCGTAAATCCAGTTTAAAAATATGCGCCTTTTAATGATTAGATTAGTCTGTAAGATACCTATTTATGTATCTAATATTTACCAAGAACATTGACTTTTTACCGCAGTATATTTACATATTTATTTTCAGTAAGTAAAAATATGCCAGTAAGGAAGTTAATAATGTTTTATAAACGTATATAAAAAGCTTGGAACAGCTCTTAGCCTCTGCCTACATTTCATCCGGCGGGATTCAATCTTCGAATACCGTAATTTATGTTATAGAGAAGTTCCGGATGCAGGCATACGAGTATGGAACCTTCAGTGTTAGTTTCCGATAGTATTCGCCGGATATCAGCGTAATAGTAAGCGAGGCACGGCTAAAGGACTCATTCCTGTTATCGTTACCTGTTTACACACTCTATGTGAATGCGATATTGGCTGCTATTTATTATTCTCAAAGAAAAATACATACTATCTGGCCCTTTGTTATCAATACTCACGTTATATGAATGCGATGGATATTTCAAGTGTCAACTTTTATAACCGGTTAAAGAGTAGACTAGTGGCTAGTATTTTGTCAACTGAGACTATATCTAATTTTCAAGATATTTTTATTGAAGTATTTTTTATAGGCATTTCTTGCCAATTACTTTACAAATACAATAAATGCATTTTTGAACGATAGAAAAATTTGAAATCCAGACTCAGGAATCGAACCCGAGACTTCCGTAGCCAAACCGGGGCCAGAAGCGAACCACCTATCTGGACTATGTTACTAGATCTCAAATCTCTTGATGCTCGCGAATTGGGCCCTCGCAGCGCCATCTAGTCGGTAGTTAAATATTTTACATAAAAGTGAGCGCAAGAGTCACACTGTTGTCAGTTCATAAAGTATCTGATTAGTGGTGATTGGTTAGTCATAAAATGAAGAACATTCATTATGATGATACTAGCTGTCCTGGTAAACTTCGTACCGCCCCGATTTTTTTTCCTACAGAGTATTAGAAAACTAAAGAAAAAAATAATGAATGAAATTGTAAAGTCGTTCTTTAATTATTCCGTGACCAAAGGAAATAGGGATTCATTTATATACATATACACTAGCTGACCGCGAAACTTCGTTTGCGCTATTTTCCCCCGTTTTTGCAACATTTTTCATTGATGCTCCGCTCGGTTGTAGCGTGATGTTATATAGCCTATAACACTCATAATTCACGTGGCTTCCTATTGGTAAATATTTTTTTAAATCGGTTCAGTAGATCCAGAGATTACCCCCTAAAATCTTACAAACTCACAATTCACAAACTTTACAATATACCGCTTTATAATTGCCCATTTTTTAGGATTGCGTAGCCAAAATGGCAAAACGGAACCCTTATAGTTTCACTATGTCCGTCCTAGCCCTAGCTCAGAGAATGTTAGTTCTAAAAGGCTGTAATTTTGCATGTATACACAATTACTAACGCCGACATAGTAAAAAATTAAATCTTGAAAAACATTTTATTGAGGGTAACTCCCCTATATGTAAAGTGGGAAGTATTTTTTTTTCTTACCTACCCCACTATGTGGGGTATCATTAGATAGGTCTTTAAAAAAAGCTCCTGGGTTGTCAAGATCATTTTTAGATTTAGGGGTCCGTTTGTGAAATATTAAGTTTTAAAATGCAAAATTTTTGTTAGAGTCTAGAGCCCCGCCCCCCTGTCAGTTAAATGGTTAATGTTGGTTAGGTGAAAAAAATTACAGTAGTAGTAAGTATATATAGTAAAATAAAAAGGAAAACTTTCAGGCATGTTTACGAGTTTTACATGTTTACGAGTAATAGCTGATCAAATGAGAAGTAGAAAAATTTTCGTACAAATTCCATTGAAAATTATTATTAGGTATCTCGTTGTAAGTACAAAACAAAAACAACAGAAAAATCACTTCTTAAGCCGCATTATTCGGATGGGGTGGGAGGGGGGGGGGGACCACGGAACTCTACCTTGTCCGCGACCTGACATGCACTTGTCTGGTTTTAAAATATTAAAGTGGATATAGTATGTTATCCTTAAGAGATAGACATTATTATGACATCGCGGACTTTCTGTAGACCTTTAAAAGATACACAATTGCGCCATATATTATTTTATTACATGTCAAAGGGTTTAGGTTTTTAGCGTTTTCGTTGAAAGCTGCTAGGTATAGATAGGACTAAAAGCCTTTTAATTTCAAACGATGAAGTGATCATTTCAATACTTCAAACATAGGATTATGAAGCGAAATTATAAAAATGCTTATACTAGATATATTTGGAATGGAATCATATAAAACAATGTAATTTAATGATACCCATTTTCACACAAAATACCTTGTGAAAAATGATGCTAGAGGTGGCCGTCGCGTGCGTGCAGCCCTCATTTCTTTGTAGGGATGATCCGTGACAGTGACAAACACACCGACAACATGGCTCGCATGTATTATGACATATAAGTATTAACTTATACGCCTGTATTGATAATACATAATATGACAAATGTATAATCATAGCAATGTATCTCTCGATAAACTAATATTATAAAGCTAAAGAGTTTGTTTCTTTTTGGTTGAATCCGATGCTCACAAACTTCTGGTTTGAATTGAAAAAATATTTTAGTGTTGGATAGCTCTTTTATCGAGAAAGGCTATTATTATAGCCTTCCTGTGGCTATATAATATCACACTACGACCAATAGGAGCAGAGTATTAAGGAAAACTAGTCAGCTAGTTTCAAATAAAAATACGTAATTAAGGTTTTTAAACATGTGTCTGTGTCTTCGTTGTGCCCAAACTGATAGACAGATTCGGAATTTGAAAAATAGAAATTCCGCTGCTCTATGGCTTGTGTAAGGAGTGGGTTCACGTCATATTCCGGCAGCCCATTCGCGAAGGTGGCGAGCGATACACGGCGGGGTTTTTAGTAGGTGAAACCCCACACTACCTCCACCGCCTTCCCCGGACGGTGGGGGTGTTCGTCAGGATTTTTTTCCGCCAAACCAAAAAAAAGGAGTGTGTTCACGTCGGTAGTATAATGGCCAGGATTCGAACCTACGACCTCACGATTGCAAGACCGATGCCTTAGCCATTAAGCTACCGTCGCTTATGAAAGTTGAAAGGCCTTGGGTTTTTTTAATGTTAAGTAACGTACCTATTCATGACATTTTATAATGTAAAATATTTTATATATAATATGTTTTGTCAGCTTTTAAAAGCAGACATAACTAACAGTTCTCTCATAGCGAGACGTAATACCAATATACTAGCAACGTGAACCCACTCCTTACACAAGTCATGGAGCTTAGTTGGAGGGGTTAACAGGTTTGCTAGTAATATGGGGCCGGATCCCAGATTGAAAAAATACTGACTTTAATTAATAAAATCCGGTGATAATTAGCTTCGTTACATAACGGACGGTTAGAAGTACATATCTACATAATTTAATGTAGATATGGACCTACTAACTAAATAGCCTGCCACGTAGACACCGTAATTTACTCCCGTTGCTAAAATACCCTGAATGCAAATTAAATTCTAAACTGTGTATATTCGTATTTGATCAAGGGAAGCTTTAGGTTATGTTTCATGCTATTTACATATTTTCCTTTCATATAATAGGACAAAAACACGATAAGTGCATTAAGGTAGATGTGTCATTTTGTAAAAAAACTCGTGTCGATGAATACAAATACTGTTTATGTTCCGAGTTTTTTTTTCAAGTGTGTCGCAAATATCGGTTAAGGTGAAGCCTGATGAGGGGTGAGTTCAAACACTTCTTATAACTCTTAAAAAAAACTTGACTTTGAGAAGTATTTAGTGTTTTATGTATTTAGTGACAACGTTTTATACATAAACCTTCCCAGAAAAAAATATAAGTCGAATACCGAAAATCTCACGAAAAGCGAATCTGTAGTTTGGAAATCATGAACATACATACCGACATAAATCAAAAGCAACTTCAATCAAACAGCGAACTACCGTTTTTGAAGGCTGTTTGTCCTGTTGTACATAATGATTACTTTGACCTAAGGTAATATTTATGACCCTATTAAATTGTACAATCTATACTGCGGCATGATACAAGTTATGAAGTTACCTTTCTTTTAGGGCGGTTTCAGCTAGCGTTTTTTTCTCCGCTACAGTCGTTTCGGTATACGCTCTTACACGCGCGCTGCATTTCAGGCTTAAAAAAACCGGACTCGTACACATGTCGGGCATATTCCGAAGATTTCGATCGAACCGGTAGTTGTGAGTGAGTCAGTATCAACACGTATATACGAGTTCATAAGCGCGTCAATGCTCGTACTAGTTGCGCGTGTGACAAAAGACACGCCTACAAGCGTCTGAGTGTGCTTCCTGTAAGCTCGTTTTAGCTTATACGCGCGTATATAACGCTTGTCTGAAACCTACCTACCTTACCAGCCACTCGATTATTACCACTATTCTATTTGAGCTCTGGAATTGAAAATTGCGCTGCTAGTAAAACGGATATGTTTACCGTTATACTTAAACGATTTTTATAAAACATGTATTAGTGTTTGTGTTAGACTACTACACTTAAAACTGTAATAAAGTAGTCAAAATCTAATTACTGAGATTTTCGTACCCTCCGGAAATCTATGAATGAAAATAATATAATTAGTTGACTTATTTTTTATTTTTGCAATGTTTTAATGTACAGACACGGTTTCTTTAAGTTTTTATAATATCTAGTAAGAGAAAGAGTACAGATAAGACCTTCTCATGGCTTGCACATAGAGCTCCTCTCTCTCCTTTTTCTCCAAGAAAATGTCCATTATCCACCACGCGAGTCTATTGGGGATGTTATAAGTCTTCAAATTTTTGGTTTAAAGCTTGTTCTATTTTTAATAAATTAATAGTTGTAATTTAAAAAATCTTCTACGAGATCTAGAAAAACTAGGTACATTAAGGAATGCATTTGCATTCTCGAGAATGTTCAAGACAATTTCATACAAAATAATTGTACCTATTTAGTTTTCCTCTACGCAAAAACAACGAGCTCCCGAGACTCGCGTTTCAGCTTTTATTTAAGAACTCGCTTTTTCACGTTACACTACCGCCTGCGGCTCTGTCCATGTAGACTGGTGTAAAATGAAATATCCTCTCGTTAGTTTATATTTAGCATTTTAATTTAAAAGCCCAGTTATTAATGGTATCGACAAAATGAAGTTTTAAGATTGTAGATAAGCTTGTGTAGCTATCACTACACCATTTTCTTCAAAATCGGCCCAGTAGAGAGATTTATTAGATTGGAATGACCTATCCAGTTCTTTCGGGTGACTAAAATTTAAAACTAAAATTACAGAATATTGTTATTATGATAAAGTTTTTTTAAATAATCATTGTCTCTCTTATATATGAAACCAAAACAGTGTTTCTCTTTCACGAAAAACTATAAAAAGGACTTTGATTAAACTTTACAGTAATGTAGTTTATATATCAAAATAGCATAAAGGCTATAAAATTAATATTCTATAATAAGGCTACAATAATTCGTTACCAGTACATTGGCCAATATTTAAGCACATATAGTTTTTACCCTTGTAGTATGTAGATAGCTACTATGTTGTACCCAATAAGGCTGATTTTATTTTATCTAATGTTTTAACTTTTTAATCATATAATTTGCATCAATGGGTGATGCAAATTATATGATTAAAAAGTTAAAACATAACATGGTGTATAATAGATTAGTGGCAGCACCTTACCCCCATATCATATTGGCAATTTAAAAAGAGTGTCCGCGATTTTTTGTCGCCATGTTCTTTTCTCCGGCTTTACCTATTGTTTGCGTACTTGGCATTATATGTACACTAGCTTTGATGTCCGCCCGCGTGGATGTCGGTTATCGCGATAAAAACTATTCTATGTCTTTCCCCGGGACTCAAACTATCTCCATACCAAATTTCATCTAAACCGGTTTAGCTGTTTAAGCGTAAAAGCGTAACAGACAGACAGACAGAGTTACTTTCACATTTATAATATTATATATAAATATAGTATATATAGTATGAATAGTATGAATGTAGAATCCCGACGTATCACAAGTGTTGTCTTGCATCCTAAGTGAATAAAGAATTTTAAAATGCAGGTGAAGCCTCAGTGAAAGCTAGCATGTAATATTATAATCAGTACTTACTGTTAAAACTATATAGAATCTAACTTACCTGCCCAGGTATTGGTACAATATAGTTTGACATACGAAATCACATAATACCACATGCCAACAGACAATGACAAAGGGTTCCCCATCGTCGAGAGCACCTTGAAGGACATCAGTATTACTATGTCTTTTGTAACAACCTCGCCTCGCTCCAGACAAGGGGATCCGTAGGGATTTTCCATACATACGAAATAGGGTTGTGAATATTATAAATGTGTACATGTTCATATATTGTTTCCAGTCCAATCAATACTCAGCGTTTCAATTATTCAGACAAGTCAGAGCAGTTTTTAGGGTTACGTAGTCAAAATAGCAAAACGGAACCAAACGGAAGCAAAAGAAAGAAACCCTTATAGTTTCGCCATGTCCGCTTGTCTGTCCAGTACGTTTTTACTTGGAAAATTACATATAATAACGTTGTTAGTAGTATGAAACAAAAACAACAAAAAACCTACATCTTTTACTGCATTAATAAACTGGGCTAGGACTGGGTGGGTTGGAGCTACGGAACCCTACATTGTAGGTGGCCCGGCATGCACTTGGCCCGGTTTTTAAAGATAATACAAGCTTTTTCAAAATTGTTAAATATTTAAAACTATTTTGCAATCTCCGACAGTCTTGCTTACTGTTTTATTTATGAGAGCAGAATTTATTTCATGAAAGTATTGCAAAGGAAATATTCAACCGATTTCGATATGGGAATACACTAACGGAGTATTGGAAAGTAATTCAACCTTTTTTCACTGTTTGATTTTTTTTTTCAATTACACAGGGCAGCTGAAGCAAACGTTGTGTGGTCTAAAATTAATTTCACCAACCTCTGTGGCTATTCCCTGTGGTTTACGACTAGTTGTTGACTTTATTCTATTACATTGTTGGATTTATTTCTCTATGTTATTCACAAGCAGAACACGATAAATATTGTCGTTTCTTTGATATTATTTTCTTTAAATACATTGAGAAATATTGATGTAGGTATTTGTATCAATATTTGCTTAAAGATGAAATAAAGTAACAAAAATAAAAATCATCTTAGTTTACATATCTAATTTATGCAGTGGCTTATACTAAACATCCGAAACTTCATCACTGGCTAAATTATTTCGGCAGTTGACGTGACGTAGACTACATTATTAAAATTCCAGTCCCTTTCTACTACTCCATGTCCGATGATTAAACCCTTTTATAAGAACAAAGAGGGCCCACGTTCTTTTATCTTTAGTGCTGTCACGCAGAAACGTGCAGGATTAAAGATAAACAAATGACGTCAGAGGGTAGCCGATTGTCACAGCCCGCCCGCTGTTCTATCTCAAAGAAAATGAAGATCTCCGGTCAAGATGTGAAAATGTAATATGAAAATATTATGCAGCAAAAATTAATTACAAATGAACTTGTATTATGTTTATAAATTTGAACTCATATTGTAAAAACTTAACTTAGTCACTTTCGATTCTCGTAAAGAACATCACTTTTTGCGATTCACTAATTGTTGCTCCGAGTTATTGGTGTGTTTCTGAAATCCTCTGAGATTGTTCTCTAGTTTAGGAGTAGTGTTATTGATATAGGAAAGAAATATAACCAAAGATCGTCGTTGTAGATATTTCAGTGTCATATTGCCGTGTGGTGCCGGCTTAAGAATAGTACCACCCCATCTCTACCCGTGGGTGTCGTCAAGGCGACTAAGGGATTTTACCCCGGAGGACGGGCAGCAGCGTCCTCTGCGTACTTAAAGCCTTACTGCGATCGCCAACCCGCTCGCCAAGCGTGGCGATTATGGCAATTACCCCCAGGATCTACATACTAGTAGGTTCTACTGGGGAGACCCGTGCCCAGCAGTGGGCCATCTTATGGGTTGATATGTATGTATTTCATATGTTAGTTGTATGCTATAGGTTATTTATCTATCAATTTTGGCCACACAATTTGGACACCATATAAATAGCGCCTATTTATTAGTTTTTTTTTTTGTGTTAATAAAAACGAATGAACGATACTTAAAATACAATCATTCTTTTATTATAATGTTTATAGCTTTTGATATTGTTAAAATAATATGATTTTGAATTATAGTTATCGTGGTCATTGAACTATAAGCTACTTTACTTTAAATAATTCTTTTAATGCCAATATATTCAATACAAGCTGCCTGCCCCGTATTCGCACTGGTGTCATATCGTAGCTTTTTATACCGTGAGTTACATTATTGAATTTTTCGCAGGGATCTCAATTTTTTTACAATAAAATATAGTCTTTGTTACTTCCCGATAATATAGCTTTTTAATGGTGCAAGAATTTTTAGAATCAGTCCCGTAGTTTCGGAGCCTACTCAATGCAAACAAATAATCAAACAATCAATCAAATCTTTCCTATTTATATTTTTATTATTATAGTATAGATGTGTAAAAATCGCAAGTTTAATAACGACAATCGTCATTTATAAATTAAAGTTTAGTCTTCAGGAGCGCGATCCGACATTATTTCGCGTGATCTGACATTAAAAATAAATCTGTATAATATTGTTTGACATTTAAGCCGGCCATTATCTATTTTATTTTAGAAGTTAAAAAATGTAATAAAGAGTTTACAACTTCAACAATAGCAACAACTTTTAATTGGCTTTTTAACTTTTAGTAGTGTATTTTTCAAGTAGTACAATGTTTTTTACTTCTAACACAGGAGTGCCTTTCAAGTAAAGTTTGTTGCATCCTTCGGCTACAAATGATTGTTTAAACTTTTTTATACCTCTTTTGGCTACAGTTCACTTGTCTTTTTATATTCTTTATTTTCTCTTTTGTAAGTAGTTGTTGTTTATTTCATATATATTATCGAGTTTTTATGTATTTTGTAACATTCATGTATATCTATATGTAAAAACGGACAAATTATGTCTTTCATTAATCCAACAGCTTTTCCAGGACTGTTCGTCACTTTTAAAATTTATTTTTAATTTATTTTTAAATTTTATTATTTAGCGACTGGAATTTTTCCAGTCTCTAAATAATTAATTATGATTCCAATAGATACAGTGGTTGGTCAACTAATTTTGACTGATGCGCTTTATTAATCAAACTACGGAACTTTTCCTATTATAAGACTAGTTTAATTAGAAGATAAGTTTCCAAACATGGCAACTCTTGATCGTTATCAAACGATATTAGCAACACCGCCTGAACCAACGTAGAGTACTAATTTGTTCGGCTTAAACTTCACCATTGTGAGGAGCCGGTTGCTAATTAATAGCCTTTTGTGGTGCACGTTAGCGGCTGTATTACACCACAACAACACCCTCTCCAGTTTCATAAACAGCAGGAAACGATAAACAGCTGACTAGTATTTTTACTCTACCTTTAGGGAAATGAAGCCCCAAAATTCAAACACAAATAAATAAAAGTCAGGGGTAAAATATACCCCATACGTATGCAGTTCCTATGATTCGATCAGTAATCCCTAAGTCAGATGTTTTGAAGTTATTCGTTATGGAAATGAAAAGTGAACGTGAAGAAATGGAATTATTTTTCTCAGCCCGAGGTAAATGTTTCTCTCCTTAGCACTGGAGGGTTTTAATATAAATAAGTGTCCGGTATTAAGACTCGTTAGGATAATATTCCCAAGTGAGAGCAGAGAGAATATGCCTCGGATGTGATTACAAATGAAGCTATTAAATGGAAAGCGTCTTGTTTCTTTAAAAGAAGCCGCCCAGACGTGAACTATTCTGTTGTTAGATAGAGTTAAAGACAATCGCGCATGTTTCTTACAAATTGAATTGATTTTTAAAATAATCTTCAACCAAGCGTGGTGCATGGCAAAATACCGCAGCAAGTTCTCGTTGCAGTTCAATCAAACGATAAATGTAAATAACGATATAACTTAATTTAGATAAAGAACTATTTTTTAACTTTAAAACACGATAAATTGTGATTAAATTTAATCTGTCTTGATATAGATACTCTATCTTGGAGTCCAATAAGTTAAACTAAAGTTTAAGTAAAATATGGTTGAATTGTGCTATAATAAATTGTCTAAGGCTAAATAAGGATAAATATGCTGTATCTAGCTTCAAGCGAATATACGTTTAGGTAAGTATATACAGTGATTTGTATATGGTAATATAAGGCACTTCAGTATATTGCGTAGTGACGCCGAAGTTACCAAGTTTGTATAAAAAGTAGACTTCGGATGTCTTGTGATTGATTGAGTACGGTTTACAGGCATTATAAGTTTCACCTTTTTACTAGGTCGCTTTTTCTTTACGAATATGTGAAAAAGAGAATATTAATTCTGTGATGTTATTGCAAAACCACTAGAGTTCTTCTGTGGCAGCAGAAGCAAAAATAAATTTAACGTAATGTAAAAACCTCAATTTGAAATAGGTTTTACAAAGTATATAGCGGGTGGGCTGTTGCCTTTGGCTGGAGAGAGAAGTACCTACTGTAAATACGTTTCGATAAATTTTCCAAACCCAAGTACGGAAAGGTTTCTTGAATTTCATCCTGTATGGGGTGAAAGCGAAATTGTGTAAAATCTTTGCATCATTAACTTTGTTATCGTATCGTAAATACATTGTGTGTATTGCGGTGACCCTTTGGAAGGATCGGAATTTAGAACAAAATTGATTAATAACGCTTGCCGTTAATCCTTTACTTATTAATAAACCTGAATCATAGTCATATCATAGTCGCGATCTCTAAATGTCGGTATTAATTTATAACTAACAACTGCTATCTGTCTGATAAGATAATATAGTGACAGTGATATGATCTTGTGGCGTTAATGAGAGAGGAAATCTACGATTAATTTACGAATGGGTGTAAGAGCGTTTACCTATTGCGTGATATGATATCAATAATACACCTTTGATCCGATATCGTTAATAATTATTAGCAAATATATTTATCAGAGATATCTCTTATGCCTATAGGTATTGTCTCTGATTTCCTGATAATAACATTTTTTTATACAGTTGAGTGGACAAACGAGCAGGTTTTGAGCCGGATGTTAAGCATCCGGCCAGCCAATGGTAGCATCAGCGCCTCTCAAATAATTTTTCTGCAAAGATCCGAGAGTCATTACACCTCATTTTGATGCATTGGTTCGTAAGTCTTACTTGTCCTCCAGTAATTATATAGAAAAATCGGGTTCGATGGTTACTTTGTTATTAAGAGAGAGTAGCGACTAAACACGTATCCAACAATGTAAATCTAAAGAATTTATCACAATGGGAACGCTGGGTTTTAGAGTAAATGGGTGACATTGCACATAAAGTGGATGAACCAAAATTAGTAAAAAACCTTATTTTTCAAAACCTATTTTAACCAATATGGAGGCTCTTAACGGTTAATATAAATGCTACGAAAGCAGCGCTTCTACTGATATTCTTGTGCAATGCATAAGGACGGTCAGCATCTAGGCAATGGTTGCTACTGGCTGATGCACTTGAAGATTCACATTAAACATACTTATGTTTAACGTGAATCTTGAAGTGCATCGGCACAGACATCGGAATGACATGTGTAGGTAATTAATATGCGCAGAGCTGGCTGTGCTCGTTAACGTGCTCTCAGAATCGTTTGGTAGCACGTTAACGAGCGGAGGGGTCTGAGAATTTAAAAAATGTAATAAAATAATAATAATAATATAATATCTTAGGACAACTCACAAAACGCAACAGTAAACAGATTTTGTACTATGGCAACCAGACGACTAATAAACATACTTAAATAAACATATTAACATATCATAGATAAATGAGACACAGACACAGAATAAACCATCGTGCTCATGACACAAAGTTTAATCCTGGGTGGGGATCGAACCCACGACCTCCGGCTTAGCAGTCAGGGCCACTTACCACTAGGCCAACAGGCCAGTCATGACTGACAGTAATACAGACTTCAGATCTGTTCCGTCGCCACTGAGTCATAGACAGATGAGGATGTATTAACACAATCATCTCTTTAAAACGTCATAAATACTATTGAAGGCCATAATATAGGTATGGACACATTACAGTAAACGGATTTCTTATTTCCGTTGCTGACCGTACTTAGGTATATCACACACACACACATTTATATATAATCTTGTTGTATCCTCTGAAAGTTCGGCGCAGTATTTTACCGTCCGCTCAGAATCAGAACGGAAGGAATGCATCAGGTTTTTTGGCTCGATACCGGAGTGAACACATTGAGAGGCTTATAGTTACAGCGAGCCGGTTTGTATCTGCCAGTTCTATTTTGGTCAGATACATAAACCTATAAAATATTACACAAATAGGAGGTAGTCGTTTAGGTATATGGTTTTTTATTAATCAAATGGTAATAGTATGTTATTATGTCAATTGCACACCTTTATATAAAATTATAATTTTATCAAAAACAATGATATAGGTAGGTGCATTCAAAAGTCAGATTAGTAACACAATGTTTAATGAAAACTTAAGGTGTTGTGTTGTAAGAGTTAACATTCAAATAAGCTTTACATCAACAACTCCTTAAATAAAATATATTCTGAAAACGAGAGAGAGAGTCTAGAGTCTAAAAATAGATGTAGGACAAATCAGAATATGCAAATTAAAGGTTTAAGCGAATAAACATGGGTGAACATAAATAACTACCAGTATCGACAAATTTCCATAATCGTACTATGTGGTACGAATTAAGTTTAGTGCGCTGTGGTACCCAATATTCTGATGTAATTCTTCAACCCTTTGTGGATTCAGCTGGAAAAAAATGAGGATTTATTTTAGACGAAATCTTTTGGCAGGGCAAAAGTCATTGTAGTTTGACCTCACTTTATAGATAAATATATAAAGTAAGACATTCTAATTTCATTTTTGCATAAATTTACTTCGCCTCGATATTCAACGTTACATTTATTATAGAAATGGAATTCTATAAAAAGCGCTGGTCGTGGCATTTGAGTGCCGTACATGCTTTCAGCGAGCTTTTACTTTGAATATTTCAAATGTTTCGACTGGACAGCGATACTAAATAACTGATTCAGGTGGCCCCCGAGTCTCGTGTGTTACCCACAGACTAATACGATTTTTCTGGTTTTTATATAAAGTGTTGATACCTACACCTAGATTGATATACATTTTTAAAAGTCTTTGGTTTTTAAAACAGTATCGGTTTGTAGGTAACTGTTTGCAGGTGGATTGATAAATAATTTAGATTTTTGTACGTTTCGAACGCATTCACGCGTCGATGGTTTTGTTTTTAATTTCCGTTTTCATGTTATTACAAGTTAAATTCAGCCAGTCGTTTGATGTAATACAGGTTCCACTTTATTTTGTATCCAAGTTACGATGTTTTGATGTGGTATGGATGGCAGCCTTTACTTTTATACCTATTACAATATATACGTGTAGAAATGACAATACGAAATAGGTTAATAGCCAAAAAGTTATTATTTCAGTATGTGACTGTATGTCACGTTCGTGCTAAATCAGAAAATTGCATTGCATAAGCAATCAGCAAATTGCACCGAGAGATCGGAACGTCATCAACGGTGAATTTGGCAGCCGTACTACCTTTAGCTTTAACTATCCGCAATCAATCGCTGTAGCTATGAAATTCATTTGGTACTTGTCTACAGTACTCCAAAAGTAATAATGCGCATAGAAATCTTCGGAAATCTTCGTCATTGTTCGGCAACGGTCGTATTACCCGAGCGTCGAAAGACGATATTTATATAGAGTGGTTAAGAGCAATTTCTCTATGCCTAATTTTATATATTATGTGTTTTGTGCTAAAACAGATTTGATTTACCTGTAACGAAATTTGATTCGATAATTCCATGTAAGTAAATAGCGAAAACGCTACAATCATTGTTGGAGTGATTAGTTTTCAAGTGTCTTACCGAAGTTGGTGTAATTATGGAGGAAAAGGTTTAAATAACATAAGGTTTTATTAGAAGGAGAAAAAAACGTTTTCAAATAGAGGTTTACATAAAATATAATCAAAATCTCAGTTCAAATTTGTTTACAGCACTAATCATTCCAGAAAAATAATACAATTATAAAAAAATTAATCAGAATCGAGGAAGACCTCTATTCCCGACATCGCAGATTCATCAGAAGTTTCATTATGCTCTTGTTCATTTACACTTTCCTCACTGCTATCACCTGTGTAAATAATCAGTTTATCGGAATAACTATCGATTCTTGGCTCAAATTTTCTATATTCATCTTCGCATTGAACCGCATGATCAGAAACTTTTTTCCATTCTTCTGGTCCTATTTTATTGATTTTTTCTAATATAGCATCTTTAACTGACGTCACAGTCATTGCAATATTTCTCTTGGCCACGTGTTGCTTTATTTGGGACCAAATATTTTCAATAGGGTTAAAATCGGGATGATATGGTGGCAATCGTATAATTTTATGCCCATGTTCCTCCATTATACGGTCAATGGCAAATTCTGTGTAATTTTCTTTGTATCTTTGTATAATTTTATACAAATCGGGTTTCAGTTTCTTTGGGTCATGCGGAATGTTGTGTTGTTGTAACCAAGCTGTCATTTGTGGTTTAGATGTGTTTGAGTTTGGTGGTTTCACAGACAGCTTATTATGATATGGGGCGTTGTCTATTACCAACACACTATTAGGAGGCAAGTTGGGAATCAATTGATTGCGTAGCCAAGTTTGATAACGTTCCGCGTTTATTTCTTTATGATAGTCACCTTCTGAGTCGACACATTTATGTAACATTAGAGCCCCTGGGACGAAGCCTTTTTCATTGCCTGCGTGTACAATAATTATTCGCTCTCCTTTGGAAATGGGTTGTTTGATACCTTTTTTGTTGCTATCTTGCCAAGTTTTACCCTTAGTATGTGATGTGTGCACATACGACTCGTCCATAAATACTATGTTTCTACCAGAACTCCTCAGCTGTTGTATTTCTCTGAGATATTTGATCCTTTTTAGGCGTATATCATGTTTTTCCATAAGTAATTGTCTGTTATTATCAGTTTTCAGAAACCTAAACCCCATGTCTTTCAAGATCAACCTTAAAGTCTCGGCACAGCCTTTGAAATTAATAGCTTCGATCAACTTTATTCTTAAATTATTTACAGTTGGGAGTTCTTTCAGCGTCAATTGAAAATTGTATATCATATTACGAATAACACAGTAGTCGAAATCATCAAGTACCAGCCGAAATCTACTTTTAGGTCTTCCTTTTTTCGGTGTAGAAAATTTCTTTGATTGATTATGTTTTTTTTCGTTTAAGATATTACTCAAAGTTCGTCGCGAAATTCCTGTAGCTTTTGTAACACGGTCTTGAATTTTTTTTAAATAACCATCATGGTCTCTGTTGAAAACATTGGCTTCATTTAAGAAATAAAGGTACACATTAAATACCATTTGCCGTGCTTGTGAATTAAGCGGTTTTCCACGTTTAAATTTATCCATTTTGGAAGAATTCGTCTGAAAGAAAATGGCATGGGCAGAGTTAGGTATATATTTTTTATGCATGTTTATCTATTTATTTAATTTAAATAAATCTCATTTTTTAAATGTTTTTCTAGTACTTAATATGTATTTAATGTAGGTATTTTATTTTTTTAATATTAAAAAAACGTGAAATATGTTATTTATTTTCCTTTTTTCAAAATATACTATTTAAATCTGAATAAGCTAATTAATGTTGAAATTATATTTACCAAGAAGGGTGTGTAATAGCAGCTCTATATATTTCCACAAATAGAGAACACGTGCAGTCACTACCAATATATAAAGACGACTGACAGACATTTCGCTGACCGGCGACAGCTGCCGAACGCCCGATTTGTTTTCGATTGTGCACACATGATATTGACTCCTATCTCTTTTAAACAAGGTGCAAAATGCAAATGCCTTGTTTAGGGCTCTTACGATTCCATGATTCGAGTGTTTCCGGGAATACGACAATTAGCGAAGATCTGCATGTGCATTATTAATTTGGGAGTACTGTACGTTTTGTTTACCGATTGAAAACTAGGATGAAACAAAATTCAATTCAATTATTTTTTTTATTAATGACAAGCAGTGCCGATGTCGACAATTCTGCCAATGTCAAGTGTGCTAGAAAGTCCTAAGTGTTTTAAAAAGAAAAAGGTACTTAGCAAAAGAAGATTTCTGTATTTACAGTAGTCTAAATGTGGTATTTTGTTGACTGGGTTACAACACTGAAACAAACATATAAATAGATAAATAAATAAAAACATGAAAATTTATTAGTAAATCTTACGATATACTTAATATTGCCATGACAATGCCAAGTTCCCTCCAAAAAATACACAGGCACTCGAAAGGCAATAAAAATGTTTTAATAGTGAAAAGCAATAAAATATTCGAGGAAATCTACTCTTTGAGAAGCGTTGGGCGGGTTGCAATATTTCATATTATTTGCTCATCTTCAATACTACAACAAACTGCATAAATACCCAACAGTATGTACGACAAAATTATTATTCAAACTTTAATTTCACAAAGTAAATTTTTCAAAATTGTGTATAAATTTGTTTAGGGCGCATGGTCGCTGCTGATAAAGGAATAAGTAACGCTATTCTCACTCGTTTAGCCATTCACAAGTTTATTTAGTGGCCACGGAAAATGGCCGCTGTAAATATTGAACGGGTTTGCTATAATCTCCTTGCAAGTAACAGTTTATAAAATAATTTCTTACCTATTTTAAATCGATATTTGTAAGTGATATCATGGAGTCTATTAAATATTAAAGTATCTTAAAGATTATATATTAAAGTATCTAGACACATTTTTAGTTATGTTATATGCATTATTTCATATTTTACTTCTTCTTCAATTGTTAATTGTTAATCTATACTAATATTATAAAGCGGAAGAGTTTGTTTGTTTGTTTGTTTAAACGCGCTAATCTCAGGAACTACGGGTCCGATTTGAAAAAATCTTTTTTTGTTGGATAGCCCATTTATCGAGGAAGGCTATATAACATCACGCTAAGCGGAGCAGCAATGAAAAATGTTGCAAAAACGGGGAAAATTTACGCAGACGAAGTTGCGCGGGACAGCTAGTCTATACTAAAGTTATAAAGAGGAAAAAAAATATTGTTTGTATTGAATAGGCTCCGAAACTACTGGACGGGTTTGAAAATTCTTTCATCGTTGTGAAGCTACACTAACCCCGGGGGACATAGGCTATTTTTTATCCCTGTATTCCCACGGGAACGGGAACTACGCGAGTGAAACCGCGAGGCGTCCGCTAGTATAATATATATCTATATTAATATTATAAAGCTGAAGAGTTTGTTTGTTTGTTTGAACGCGGTAATCTTAGGAACTACTGATCCGAATTGAAAAAATATTTCATTGTTAGATAGCCCATTTGTCGAGGAAGGCTATAGGCTATACAACATCAATAGAAGGGGAGCAGCAATGAGAAATGTTGCAAAAGCGGGGAAAATTTACGCAGACGAAGTTGCGCGGGACAGCTAGTTCATAATATATTAATTTGATATTCCCTTATTATATGCTGCGATCCACTTATTAGTATAATAATATTTAATAATTGACTTAATATTCTAATTGGCACTGACATTTTGATTTTATTAAACATTTATTTTTATATACCTACCTAATATATTATAAGTTTATACTTGTATCCCGTTATTGATCTTAATATAGCAGTACCTAAACATGTATTATCTTTTATACCTATATTACGCAAATCACACTAATATTATAAATGCGTTTGTGAATATGTGAGTGGGTATGTTTGTTACTTCTTCACGTCTAAACGGCTGGAGTGATTTTAATAAAATTTGGTATGGACTTAGCTGACACCCTGGATTAACACATAGGCAATAAACCGCGGGTAACACCGCGGGGCACAGCTAGTAAATGAATAAATCTGAATCTGGATTACATCTCTATTCACCAAAGACTTGTTTGACACAGTTCAGGATTTCCACGGAAACCCATTGCGGATTGATGCATGACACGCTATTATTATTTTTAAATTTCCGGTTCTAGGACTTGCCGATTTTCTCTCTATTTCTATAATAGTATACAAATAAAAAAATATTGATATTGAATCTTCAGGTTAAATTTATTCAAATGCTCAATATATTTAGATCAATAAATTATAGTAGGTACTACCCACATATTGGAAAGTGGAATGCAATCATTCATGAAAAGTTCATAGATTGCGTGTCATTGTGCAAGGCAATCGTTTGATAAATGCATTCAAAATAAATTGGTTTCGGTGTTTTTCCGAGTTTATTATATTGTTTCAGTTTTTAAATCTACGGTATTTATATAGATAGGAAGACGACCTAGAATCATTTTTGGGTTACGTAGTCAAAACGGAACCCTTAAAATATAGGATAATTGAAGTATAGAATAATAAAAATAATACTTTTAGGGGGGGGGGGGGGGGGCACTCTCTACAAGTAAAAGAATATACGTCGAAACTAAGCGTTACCCGATAACGGTATCTTAAATACGAGTACAGTCCGCCAAGGTACTCGTTGAAAGCCATATGTTATGAAAATTTTCTTAAACAGTTAGGAAATCGATAAATTCTTGTAGGTGACTTCAACGCCAAGAACACACGCTCAGGTCTAGGGTTACCATCGCCAAAGGAAGGGAACTGCTAAAAGCAATAAGAGAAACCAATAGTAACGTTAGAGATATTCAACAATGCGCATTGGTGAGTTTCGATTTCTGGTTCTTCGTATTTAAAAATCTCGTAATGGCGGATGTTATCTTTTATTATTACTATTAGTTGTCCCGCGCAACTTCGTTTGCGTAATTTTTTTCTGTTTTTGTAATATTTCTCATTGCTACTTTGCTCCTATTAGCGTGATGTTAAATAACTTATAGCCTTCCTCGATAAATGGGCTATTCAATCGTGAAAGAATTTTTCAATTCGAACCAGTACTTCCTGAGATTAACGCGTTCAAACAAACAAACTCTTCAGCTTTATAATATTAGTATAGATTATTCTAGCTTTACAAATACAATAATTGCATTTTTTATTCGGATGCAATGCGTAATAAGTTTATTCTAGCTTTGTTATTCGGATGCAATGCATAATAAGTTTTATAGTATTTTTACTGGAAATAGGATTCTTTGGAGAAATGTCTTTCAGATATAAGGCACACATCAATGTTTGTTGTTTTTAGGACAACTTGTAACAACATTTAGAAGTCGAAGGAGTCCATTAGCATTCCATGTCATAATTTGTAGGTTTTTTACATGTACCTATTTTAGTGCTGCTTTGCTATTGTTTTATTCGTTCATCGAATTATGAAACGATACTCAATATTTTGTTTAATTTTGCATCTGTAACCTCTGGTTGAGATTTGGTTGCGCCGGGACAGCTTTTGTTATAAACGAAAAACTGAGTGATATAACTGAGTGAAACTGATGACTTTTTGTCTGACCTGGGGGCTTAGACAAATGCAACATGCTTCTTTTTTGACACACGCTACTGTTGTTTTTGGTCCACCAATCCAGCAGCAGTCACGTGACGTATTCAAATGCATTCATTTTCCCGCGTTAGCGTGTGCGGAAAAAGTATCGTCTGGTATTTGTCTAAGCCTCCTGTACTTTTCTACAGGGATTTGTACTCGGCACGTGGTTGTATCTACCTTCTTTGTGGCTTTATTTTTTATATTTATAGCTTTTCTCCTATCATGTATTTTTATTAAATAGTACACTCACGAGTTTAGCGAATAAATGGAATACCAACCGAAAGTATGAAGCATATGCATGAATAGAGTATGCAAACATTGAGTTTTCTATTTTTTCCTGGCGTAACTACTGGGTTGGCGGGTATAAACATCCAACAGGTAGGTATGTCGATTTTAGTTATTTTCACCCATTTGTCTATTTATTTTCATTCCAACGTCAGAAAAATAAAACTAAAACCCAACGTTTGCATTTTCTATAGGCTTCATACTTTCAGTTGGTATATGTTAAACCCATGAGTGCTTGTTGAGATTAATATAAAGTCATTTTTAGGGTTCCGTAGCCAAACTGGCAAAAACGGAACCCTCATAGTTTTGTCATGTCCATCTGTCTGTCTGTCTGTCCGTCCGTTTATCACAGGCATTTTACTAAAAGACTACTCAATGAATATTGATGAAATTTAGTGAAAAGGTGTCTTGTGGTAGCCGCTACTTAGTTTGATAGCTAAATAATAATAATAAATATATTTAGAGGGGCACTCCATACATGTAACAGAAGCTGATTTTTTTTAGCAAACATCAACGTGTGGTTCATTTGACAGGCCCTTAAAAATAATTTAGAGGTTTCTAAGAACTTTTTTTGATCGAGTGAATATTTTTGGAAAAACTTTTGAATCGTGTGACCAAAAAATATGAAAAAAATCACAAAGGTAGCGCTTAACAAGTACTTCAAACTATTTTTTTTATATTTCGGACATGATCGGATATACTGTAATTGAGTTATTGCTAAAAAACAGCGTTTCACAACAAAAGGGCGCAAGTGCCATGAACATACGCTCTTCTGCTAATGCAATTTTTCAAAGCTGCGGAACCCTACACTGAGCATGGTCCAACATGCTCTTGCCCGGTTTTTTTTTTGTTAATTATAGTTTGGCCAGGATTTTTTTCTCAACCCACTCGATATATTTTTGAATATTTCAAATTAAATTGAAATAACTTTTCATCCATTAATTAAATGTGTGAAGGTGAACAACGCTCGGATCTTAGACCAACTGGTATGTATCAAATACACAACGCACGTATGCCGTGTTGACATTTTGTTTGACCTTTTATGATCAAAATAACATATTTTTTGTTAAAACCTGATTTACCGATCCTAAATTGACGTCCCCTTGGCTTGTTTCCGAAGCTAACGATGTACAAACTCTGTGAAGTATTTGTCTGATTTCAATACTTCTAGTAAGCATTGATACGGATTATTGGCGAAAATAAAAATCAAAAGCTGCTATTAATAGAATTGATCGTTTGCTTCAGCCGGGTTTTTGTCTGTAGGGACTTTTTATATTTTTCTTTGAGTATTGGGCATCTAATTTTGCCGTGAATTTAATAATTAAAAAAAAAATGAAAATAATCAGCTGAATTGGGTAGATGACAACAATAACAATAAATTATTTTACACTATACAAGAAATAGCTTTTGCAAAAATATTCTGAAAACCAATGTTTCTCTACAATTTTACGTTGTCATGAATTTATAAACATCAAAACAAACATTGAAACTACATGATTTGAAATACATATTATACTACGAGGCGCTTCGTTTTGACGTTTCTTAAAAAGATACTGATTTGACTTTACAGTCATCTACCCTATTCCGTAGTAGAGTAACAAAGAGTTACCACACTACTGAAGTTAAAAACAAAATGTGTAACAAGAAGGTTTGATCAAATTCTATGGTCCATAAACTAGATACGAAGTTAGTCCATATAATCTCGTAACGCGACGCCGGCTCCACACGTTGGCCTTAACGTCAGTCCCATCGTCAATCCATCCGCTCAGCCACCAATAGCATTGGCGCCAACGTTGGGTTGAGCGCTTTTCTAGATTACACGTTGGCTCAAACATCGGTCCCCACACCACTCGTCAAACGTGTGGAGCCTTTGTAATACGTACCTAGGTATTGAGTGCTTGTACCTAATGTTATAAAAATATAAACACCTAAAATGTACGCGATAATTTTAATTATTCAATTCATATTGAGTCCTAATTAAAATTATCGAGTACGTTTAGTTACTTCCACATTAATTATATTAGTTATATTAGTATGGACTAATATTAAATGTAAAATTAACTCTGTGTGTTACTTTTTCACCCTAAAACCGCTGTGATAAAAAGTATTCTATGTCCTTCCCCGGGACTCAAACGATATACATATCAAATTTTATCTAAATCGGTTTAGCGGTTCAAGAGTGAAAACGTAACATACAGACACATTTACTTAATCATTTATGATATTAGTTTGGATTTCCTCTAGGACTGCCTCTGTGGCGAGAGAGAGGAGTGTATCCGACTGCTACGCAAGAGGTCGTGGGTTCGATCCCCACCCAGGATAAAACTTTGTGTGATGAGCACGATGGTTTATTCTGTGTCTGGGTGTTATTTATCTATATTAAGTATGTATCTAGAAATAGTATGTTTATCAGTTGTCTGGTGGCCATAATACAAGCTCTGCTTAGTTTGGGATCGGATGACGTTGTGTGAGTTGTACCAAGATATTATTATTATATTAGATATTATTCATAAATAAGTAGATTGCCGAAAATCATTCGACTCAAGCCACACACAAAGGCTTAGCCATACCTACATAAAAATATTAAGGACAATATTCATCAACGTATTACAAGTTAGAGGAAATCTTTTTGTATTAAAGGCGCGATTCCATTAGGCAAGTTACTTGTATGCAAGATACAAATTGCATACAGTTTGCTTGCAAGTTATATGCAATTATATGTTCCATACAATATATGTTCCATACCAGTACAGCAACATATTATATGGCATTCAAGGGTCAAAAAATAAGTATCTTAATACCTTCACGATCATATTAAAGGCTGAATCTATTTGGTGTTAGGAGAATCTTTGGCCCATACAATTTGTCTGGCTGAGCAAATATATGTTCCGTATAGTCCCCTAAGTAAAATATAGGTATAAGAATCAAGCATCAGAAAATAAGATAAGTAGTCACCTTTTTTGGGGCACTTTAAAGTGTCTGGCGGAAGTTATGGTCGGCGAGAAGTATCTGGCAATGCTGAATAATATTTTTTTACAGTATTTTATACCATATAAAAGAAATCAACTGTCAGAAATAACATAACTTAGTCCGATTTTGATTGAAAATTGGCCGTCTGTACAACTTAGCTGGTATGATTGCATTGAGTGTACATATAAACACTACCCGAAATCCTACATTTTATCTGTCAAAAAATAAAATAGGTCTGATTCATCTTCTTGGAACATTAGAGGAAGTCTTTTATACTATTAAAGGCTCGATTTCATTACGCAAGTTAACTACACAACTAAACAACTTGTTTACAGGTTTGTTCAAGTTGGATGCAAATTGCATACAACTTAACAAACCAGTGTATATACAAGTTGTAACTTAGGTAAGTTACTTGTATGCAAGTTACAAATTTCATACAACATGTACGAGTATATAAGTTACAACTTGTTTGAGGTATTCGAACTTGTACAAATGATTGAAATCAATAGTATTTTGTGTATAGTATGCACATGTTTCCAATGCAAGTAACTAGTACACATACGTGACGTCATACTTGTATGCAAGACTTACCTAATGAAATAGCGCCTTAAGTGCCTATAGCAATAACTCGGCTATACCCGCAGTATGAACTCAATAAAATTTTACGTATGTTTCGTTACGCTTTTCTTCCTATAATGGTTCATTTGGTGCCTTCTTAAGCCCATAAAACTTGCCTGCCTACTATAAATCGTCTTGGGATATAGGTACGAGTATACATGTGACGCATTCTAATATCCCTATTATGTAACTTAAGTTACCTATACCTATTTTTTATTACATCGTTTAAATGTGGTTTAAACGATCCAATGAAATGTAACCTAACGTGTGTGAAAATAATAATTAAAATATCTACGCTTTTCTACAAAACTAATATAAAAATGGATAATATTTTCCTAATTATTATTAAGATAGTAGTTTGGTTTAACAATAGATAGGTACAATTTACAAAGATTTATGGTGCGTTCACATGCTCAAGTTCAAAATGACATTCTACGGGCACGAACACGAGCATAAGCGTATGATGCTTGTAATACACACACAATAATAAATAATTTAACTATAAATAATAAAATAATTACACTAATGATAATAATAAAGTCGAAATTAAGAATAAAACAGAACTTTTTTTTGTGAATACCCCTATAATGGTTAGTATTCTTTGCCCCCACCCCCCGTGACTCCAATAATATGAAGCAATTTACATACCTAGGTATGCTAAAATCCATTAAGCCATTTAGGTTACAGACCGTACCCTGGAAATAATAATAATAATATCTTGGGATAACTCACACACCGTTATCTGATCCCAAACTAAGCTTGTACTAGGAAACCAGACAACTGATGAACATACTTATATATTTCTAAATACACACATATTAAAGATGAATAACACCGAGACACAGAATAAACCATCGTGCTTATAACACAAAGTTTTATCCTGGGTAGGGATCGAACCCACGACCTCCGGCTTAGCAGTCAGGGTCACTAACCACTAGACCAACAGGCCAGAAATATACATACATCGGTATTTACTTACGCTCAATAAACATTAGATACCCGTGAATTCCGACAGTCGTCTGAAAGGTAAGCTATGTCATTGAATAGAGTTAAGCTATCTTTTTATTTAAGAATGGTGCATGAATGAATTAAGTGTGATACTAGCATGTCGATAAACGGATTAATCGATTCCTTATCAAAGGCTTTTCTCTTGTACCTATAGTGGCACAGATACAATACGGACGAGTTGTTACTGATAAAGATCCAATTTACGCTCAGTGCCAGACAATTGGCGAATGATTAGATAGAGAAAGAGGACTCAAAGATTAATTATCTGCAGATGTAGCTTCCGTTTGTGGTGAAAACACACCAGAAATATACCACAAGTTGACGCCGAAGATAGATTAATTCAGTATCTCTGATGGAATCCCTGTGGCCGCAATTCATCGCGTATGTTAATGAATTAAGCATAACAAAGACATCATTTCCTCACCGTATTGCGACTCTCGCAATGAATAAATATGAAGATTCATGAATTTTTCTTGTGTAAAAAATGATTGCCGTGAGGGGAATGATCCGAGCCCGTCCACAAACAACAGAACTTGAGATGATGGAGCGTATAATTTAGCAATCATTATCGTTATTACAGGCTTTTTCAAAATAGGCACAAAAGGAAAAAGTGAGCATAATTACACAAAAAAGTTCATTTCATTTATTTAAAAGTCTTATTTAAACTTAGTAAAGTAGTAGTAAAATGGGCTCTATTGCATTTCAATGCATGTAATAACTCTGAGTGGTGCAGAAATATGCATCACATATGTTGAAATGTGAGGGTTAGTTAGCCGCTGAACCAAGCCCAGTGGTAGTATTCAGTGAATATCGTATTTATACGGGCATAAAGTAACCAAGTTGTGTGCATATGCTGCATTTGTGTATGTGTCATTAGTGTCAGATGGTATGAAAGCTCAGCCATTTCCTTCGCTTTTGTGAAATCTTGAATATATACTGAAATCGTTATTGCTAATATGGAACATTAGTTCAGAATTGCTTAACATTTTGTTTTTAAATTATTTTTATCTATACTAATATTATAAACCTGAAGAATTTATTTATTTGTTTGTTTGTTTGAACGCGGTAATCTCAGGAACTACGGGTCCGAATTGAAAAAATATTTTTCTGTTGGGTAGGCCATTTATCGAGGAAGGCTATAGGCTATATAACATCACGCTGCGATAAATAGGAGCGGAGCAGCAATGAAAAATGTTACAAAAACGGGGAAAATTGACGCATATGAAGTTGCCCGGGTCAGCTATCATTATATAAATACTTATTATAATAATATTTTTTGTCAATTCCTTATTTTTGTAGTCGTTACGCTCTCAATTAGTGATTATTTTCAATTTGAAACATAGTAATGTATATACCTAATATCAATAGATCATAACTCATAGACCTGATTAACACATTATTCGTATTGCTTAATCAAACAAAATATTTAGTTACATATTTAGTAAATATTTACCAACTACTACCGTGAAACCTTTTCAGGCTCAATACTCTCAATATTTGCTTGATAGTTGAAGAGCTGCGATATTGACGGCAAGAACTTGTCATGTGTCGTTATTGGACTTGACCCAAATAAACATGGCCGAAAAATTTTCTTGTGAAGTGGGCTTCTACTTTCGAAATTGAATTTTGGTTCAGTTGTTCAGTTTTTGTTTATTGCCTGAAACTGAAAGCCAAAGCTCATGTCAAATATCTATAAGCCTATTCGAAGTTATGATGATAATGTAGGAAGTTAGATTTAATTTTCTAGGCTTAGGTATTTACATTTATTAACATACAAAATAAGATCTGTCATGATCACCAGATTGGAAAATGTAATGATATAAATCTGTCATTAAGATATAGTGAGCAGTTGCCGATTGAGAACTTTAAATAAACGTTGATAGATATCCCTTATTTAGCATTTGAAGTCAAAAGACATTGCGATTCCTGAAGCAGTTGACAAACAGCGACCCATATTGGGGACTACCTACAATTGTTTGCACAATCCAAACTTGTACATATTTGAACAGAATCGGTTGAAATTCGATTGTTACATCTATTTCTTTGCCACATGTGACCTACATACCCATTTCGCTCGTGTGCTCTCGACTTACGACACTAAGAAGTCGTGTGTAACATATATAAATGCAAAAACTTGTGGCCTATATAATCGTTCTGAATGTTTGTTTATATTTTCATTACCTATATAATATAAATGCGTTGGTATAGTTGACAAGAATTGACTAAATTCAGCATTTTATTTAGACAAGTATCATTAATTTAATGATGTAGATTTGAGTATCTAGGTAATTATATTTGTGAAGTATGTAAGTTTATTCTTAATACTAATACGTATTATGAACCGTTGAGCTATGGAATATTTGAATGAGGAAAGATGGCGCGGGAAAATATTCAATAGATAGGAAATGCTGTTATTAAAATTTGTTGTAGGCGTAGCACGAAAAATGTATTCACATAGGAAATGGTCGTGACAGAAAAGAACATTACAGCTTCCTGCTGTTGTAAAACTACAATTAAGACAAAATAATTAGGTTCTTATGGGTAACAAAGTAACGATTCCTTTGATACTTGTAGTAAAAATTACTGGTAAAATTTAATACGGTTCTAAGAAATTGCCTTTATTCTCAGTTCTTTATTAATATTGTATGGTGAATAAAGTTGGTAGCGAGAGGTAAGTCGAAGCAGATTCGGTATGAACTTGAGGTTCGGGTGAAGTTTCAGATTGTTAAGATTTAGCATTTAGCATGTTTACTTATGCAAGAGATTTGTGTGTTAGTAATTTATTGACAATAGGCGACAGATTCAGTGAAGGACGGGAACAAGGCGGTGGTTTACTGTAGAAGTAGGTATATTACATATAAAATCCTTTTCACATTCTGCCATTTATTTTTATTTGGCTTGGAGGATTATATTTGATTAGAAAACACTCAAAAAATAAAAAATATTTTCAAGGTAATGAGAATGGGAAGAATTTTAACCAAAGTTCGTTGTATTTTCAGGTTTATAAAGTTATGTCTACAAGCGATATTCAAAAAGTGACTTAATTTGTTTTTATAAAATTTCGAGAAAGTTAAGATAATTCCGCGGAGTCTAATAAAATACTTTACAGAGTAGGTATTTAATTATTCGTTACGACAAAAGTGCTCGTTTTTTCGACAAAGTTTGCAAAGACATGTTTTTACTCTGTCTCTCCGTCGGGTAATTCAATTTGGAAATATCTTCTAAACTTACCATTTAGCTACGAAAAAAATTATAAAAAGCTTGGCGGCTCTAAAATGGTGGATGCCGAGGCAGACTCGAGTGGCCTTATTTGTAATTCAGATGTGGCAGTTGAAAGCGCGCCCTATCGTATGGATGTCGTCGACTTTCAGGCGAATAGGCTCATCTGCGTTCCGGCACAACATCGCGCACATTTATTTATAACCTCCGCAACCTCCTCCAAATGGAAACATAACCTCGACGTTAGCGAGTTTTGTTTGTGTATTATTTTTCGTTTCGCGTATCAAAGGGATTCTGCTGAGCTTTTGCAGCTAGTCCTTTTGTTTGGTGAAGGTATGCGTACTCAACCAGCTAACATACCTATATTCTCGTATCTACGTGCTTTTCATCTACGGTGCACATTGACTTACTAAAGCTACCGATATTTTTATACAGTTGGTAGGTAAAATATGTTCTTATAAAACAAAATATTCTAGGTATCAGAAAAATCTGCTGGTATTTGGGAACATCCCTACATACTTACCAAGAAGGCATTAGGCAAATGAGTTTTCCAAATACACTAATCCCAAATAGACTGATGTTCCCTCGTACTATACATTAACATAATAAGCACGGTAGCTATATTGGACCATATTATCATTATTTCTATGTGATTCGTAGTCTAAGCGAAGTCAATTCAAATAGAGGAGAACTTTTATGGATTTGGGTATACTTTGTTCACGTAAAATACCCATTTGTTTTAACATGCAAATGTTAGGTAAGTATGTTTTCACTTTGTACTTTATATCACACATCAATTGTTTCCTTGTTCCACTTTATATATTTTCTATTCGTGTCATCTAACATACTCTGTTATTTTCACTGAACGCAAGTAGGTACTATTATTTCGAAGAGTTAGTTGGTTCGAATATAAAGACTCGAGATGTAATTACGATACATTTACAAAGATTATCATTTCTAAACGATGATATGACAAATGGAACGTTGTATAAAAATCTATTCCATTTATGAACATCATAATTGGATTATTATCTGAGTCACGTCCATTAGGTGAATGAAACGAAAATTGAATTGCAAAATAACGAGACTCACGAATATAAAATATACCTAGTTATATAATATAGCCGAGTATATACAAGTACCTGCCTCTGTGTCGGTAATGAGATCATAACGATATTATAGTTGAAATCGAATGACGCGATTATAATTTAACCCCACAGAATTGTATGAATAGGTAGGTAACTAATTTATGTTATAGTATTGATGGAACTAAATTTGGACAGCTAATTCAATTTAACCATTTCCATTGTTTTCACTTATCCATGAATAATTATCTTACTAATTAAAGCTTACTAACATCTACATATAAATTAGCCTGTCTGTTACTTTATTTTGTTCGGATTAATCTCTACAACATCTAGATTGTTGCAATGGTTGCTATTGGTATATATCTCGTATATATCGTTATACTTATATACCTACTTGTAAGAACTATCACTCAAAAAATATTACCTAATTTCAATAAGTTTACATAATGTTTATTTAATTTATTTATATAAATAAGGCAGAGCTAACCGTTTTTACACGCGACGGCCATAGAGACAGTATATGCGTTTCGGGTAAGAAGTGTTTGTGTGTCCGTGTATGTTACCATTTTTCTTGGAAACGGCTGGGCTGAATTTTTGCTTTGTATAAGTCTCATTACTGAGCATGTTCTAAGCTAAGTTTAAATGTTCTAGACCACCAGGGGGCGCTACAGTGCTCATGTTTCTCGAAAACGGTTTTTTTTCTCGGAGATGGCTAAGACAATTTGGAAACGGTTTTGTGTTCTGTACAAGTCTAATTCTTCAGCATGGTCTTAGGTAATTTTAATGTTATAGACCGCCAGGGGGCGCTACAGCACACGCATTTGTTTCTATAAAAGGGTTAAGTTCATATTCTTGTTATTAAAACGGATTATATATTAGTTCCGTTGCAATTAAATGTGTAGGTACCTACTTTGAACACGAGTTACACCTATAATAGCATATTTTATAAAAATGTCTAAAAAATTAAAAATTAAATGTGTGGCACTCGGCGACTGCCGCGGTAAAGCTATTGCATAGCATTTTTTATCAACTTATGCAATCACAATATTATTTATTAATTGCAGTATTTTTTTTTTTTACATTTCGGAGCAGCTCGTCTCGATCCATGCGAGCTTCGGACAGTCGTACCTTATACATATACGTTAAGCTTACGCTCGGCCGAGCTACATGGTAGGCGGAGTGGGGGGTGTTAGTTTTTATTTTCGTTACGGAATTTCTTGATTCGGTCGCTGCGCTCAAAGCCCGCGATAAAAGCTATGCAATAGCTTTAAAACAATTAAAAATATTGAATAAACCCACGACGGGCTTTTAAAGAATAAAATAAAATTTAAAGACCCGGCTAACAGGAGGTAAGTAATCGAAGAAAATCCGTCTGTCACATGCAAAAATATATTTGTATACTTACCGACGATACTTACCTCCTGTTAGTCGAGGGGGTTTTAAATTAAGATTAAGGATGAGCTTATTGTTCGTAATGCTCATACTGAAATACAAGTTTCAGAACTAGGTTGTTCGTTATGAAATCTCATAACATCCTCGAAAACTTTAGTCAGATGTCTACAGACATTGTCTTTAGATGTACGTAATCCCACTTTTAAAACAAATTGCTTCGTTCTCGTTATATTTCTAAATAGTCATCTTTGTTAATAAAAAGCAAAACTAATTTCTTCAGATTAGCTAAATGTCTATTGTTCTGAGGTTTCTTATTAATTTGTTTTCGGCTTTTGTAACCTACTTACCCACCTTTGAGAGTTTTTCTTGGCTGTTATGTCGGCCTCTTGTCATTTTGTTAGCTTTTAGTAGCTACAAACGTTTTTATGTACTCTGTAGGTATTTCAAAGACGAAACGAGGGTGAATTTATAAGTGTGATAAATTTACCTACTGACTGGCCAAGTCACAGTTCAAACAGCAGGGACTAAGCTCGCTTTTTCGCATAAGAATGTCTTATGTAACGTAAGTGAACACGAAGATATTTCAAAAATTCCATCCCTAAGGGAGCTTTCCGATCTAGTAATCTGGAAGAATTCTGTAAAGGAATGTGTATTCATTGAATTATTTTTACATTTTTGAATTAAAAGGACATATTATGAAGAAAATTGGCGTGGCTTCTGAATCTAATATGTGGTCTGACAATATCCTATTGTCAAGGATGTCAGAAACACTTTGGACTATTAATTTTGTTTGTGAGAGATCTTTTGTCTCCTTGATAAAGGGCCGAACGCCTTTGTATCAAGACGTCATAATATCAATAAGTGATAATAACATTAGACCAGATATGAACCTGCGAATCAACATTTAGACTTTGAAGACCCCTTCTGTCGCCCATTTAATAAAGCACCCTGAAATAAATAAGGAGTTAGCTTTGCTGCTGCGCGAATCAAGGACAAACCAGGTTTCGGGGGAAATAAAAGATAATAGTTACATTCAGATCATTCGATGACTCTTTATTTACACAGTGATGACTGGGTGAAACGTTTACTTAATACAACCAAACGTACAGATCACAGGAAAGTAATTTACTAATTACGAAGCTTATAATAAACTTGACGTTATTAACTAACATTCTAGATAAACTCGTACGATTCACCCCGTCACTGCAAGTGCTTCGCAAGAGCGCTCGCACGGTAGTCGACAGGGTTACAATACTGCATCGTAACCACTTCAAAATGTAATAAAATTTAGAATATCAACGATTTCCTAAATGTATTTAAGTTAAGAAACAATATGTACAACGTTAGACAACAATTTGGTGACACCCGTAACAAAAAACGTTTAATTCTATGCAGTCAAATCTTTCTAAGGCCGAATGCGTGATGTAAATAGATATATAAAAGTGGGGTCGTGAGATCACACAGAGGGTAAATAAAACAATTTATTTATTATATAACAAAATTAAATTAATAACATAACTATTCATAACACTCATAACTTTATTATACAGCTATAAAAGAAAACAGTACGTAGGTACATCGAGTGTAGCTTTGTGAACGGTATAAAATAAAAGTTCGGAGCCATAATAAGTAAAACAACATTCATTTTATGTAACATCATTCCACAGTAATTGCAGACTTCAGACACAGAGATGCTATTTGGATGGATCTTTTTCTTTTAAAGTTGCGGAAATAAACCGTACTGTTTTTTTGAACAAACGCCAAGACATTCGGGGACAGCCATTCCACATGAGCATAGTTTCGTTGAGACACAACGACCTATGTATAAAGAGAAAACCTGATATTAACTGTTAATTTGACTCGTTACGTTGTTATCTTACCTCTATTGCACTTACCAAACCAAGGCTTTTTAAATCAACCGAAAGTAAACTCTATAAATGATCTATGATAGGTATCTAGTGTCTAGATTTGTCTTCATTTAGTCTACTTATAAATATAAATGACTTGGCAGTGCTGTAACAACTGTATTATATATCTAAATTGTATGTAACATGACGGATTTGTTACTAAACTAACTTTAACCAAAGACTAGAAAATTATATTTGGATAATTACTTACTGCTAGATTGCTTGATGAACGTTCTTTCGGAGACAGCTTTTTGATAACTGCTTGTCTTTATATACCTATTAGTGATTTCAATTGTAAAATAAATAGAAAGATGTATTTGTATTGTTACTAATATGACTTTGGCATCCATTATCACTGGGATTGAGCCGCACGTTAAATAGTACTTTGATCATATATCTTACTAATAAATTTCATAAAGGTTTTATAATCCAATTTCGCCATTAGGCAAGTTTTATTGTGATATGTAAAACATAATACTACTATATATTGGAGTTTGTAGACTGAAACACGTATTAGAAAATTTACAAGGTACATTTTAGAGGTATTAGATCCAACCGTATAGGGAGTATAATAATATTTATTAAAGGGGAACATGAAAGTTTTTATATATTACTTTGTTCAAACACCTATATCAAATTATAAACAGACGGTACATCAAAGTCTTCGATTCAAAGATATATGTGATCAATATTTCATGTTACATAAAACACTTTCACTTTATTATACACTGAGCAACGATCAATTACAATCAACTATTTAACAAGTTTATTCACATCTATGTCTGTATCTCATATATCGTGCACGCTATGTAGAATCTCCTACACGTAACTTAAGACGAACAATGGATACAGTGAGGTACTGTAAAGTAGTAATTGATTAGCTGAGTTAGTTCAGCTTCGAACGTTCCTCGAGGCGAACGTAAAGTACTTAGTCCAGTTAACTAACAATATAAGAACACTTTTATCTCTTATCAATATAAAAGAAATTTCTCTACGGCGCCATGATAGTTCTAATCAACATTAAATTCAGCTAGATAACTAATATTTCTATCGAAGATTGCCTTGCGGGCGATCAGATGTGTTCGTCCTGTACATCTGTCGAGAGAGAAAAAGATCATTTAGTTACACATGTAGATATCTTTCATCTACATGTGCGGTGTCGTAAATACAATATGTTATACATTCACAACATATCTAGTAGATTAGGAGACATTTGATCTTGATACCTTTAAAAAAAGCAATCGAACAAAGAAAAAAAAAGTTTCTATGGTAGTGCAATTCATCGTGAACAGTTAGTGGCGGGTATTATGACAGTATTTTTTTTTTAATAAATCATAACATTAAATATTTTCTTGAAACAATAATGCAATGGGATTATGAACCTTCTCATTACCAGATATAGGAGTTACCCATTGTTTCATCATATAATCCATATTTTACTTTGATACCTTTTAAAACAAATTGTAGTTACGAGACAGCACACACAGACAAACGATATACAAAATAAATATAACATTTATTGCGCAGATCTACATCTGCCTACGAGGTACCATAAGCTTTTATATAAAATATAAGCACAACATAAATAAACATGAAAGCGGTTCCAATAATAATTGTAACAGTCTCTAGAAAAATCAGTACGGTTAAAATTGTGGATAGAAAAAACGGATTTAAGTGAAATAATTTATAGTATAGAAAGAAAAAATAGAAGCAATCATCTTTCTGTTCCCTTTTTGTGAATTTATTTAAATTTTTGTTCGAAATGTCAATTTAAAACTAACTATAAGCGAATTTACATAAAACAAAACAATCATATCAAACATTCATGCAAGGAAATCTCGTTAGTCAGCCTTTAACACCTAACACCGTTTACCTACAATATATACATATTTAATACGTCATTTAGGTACACATTAAAACTGAGGTAGTGACGTAAATCAAAGAGGTGCTTGAGTGTGTGTAAACCATTGTGTACATGAGTGTATTCCAGAGAGATCCATTACAGTAGAATTCGTGAGATATCATTTAGGATTCGGTTTCAGTGCTGAATAGACTACAGGGTAAACAGTGTCATTCTGAAACAAACGTTAAAATGTTTTTTTCGGATATTATTGTGAAAACTGAATTATGATACACAGATCGATGTAATTTAGTAACTATAATAGAATTTTAGAACTGTGGGAATACAATACCACATAAAACACGGTCAGGTTTTATTTCGTATGGATGTATGTATGAGTACAAGGAGTCGCTTAGTATACGAAATTCGGTCGTAGTTAATTATTCAAGTTTCTACTCGCTTGTCAAAGAGTACAGATACCCCTAGCATATTATGTAGGTATGATATTTTTTTTCCTTTATCAAAACGTATCTCAATCTGTCAAGTAATTGTCGGCTATTGCCAATGCAGTAACGTAATCAGTGAATATTTTATATTAATTTAAAAATGTATTTGTAACATATATAATATATGTAAACAGCATTCTGCGCTTCTTCTCTATATAAACTGTAACTTTGCCAACTTTCATGTTCCATTGAGCCCTAAACCATCTTGAATAGGGATCCTATAACCTCATGTCACATAAAAATATGATTTATTGTAGTTGATACCAAAAAATGAATGGGATTTCGCCAAACTTAATAATGGGCATTAAAACATTTTATTTAAAGTTTTATATTATATAGTGATAGATTAATATTATTTACTTAAATAATATTAATCTATCACTATGGACGACTTTAGATTTCCAATTTCTATACAAGGCTATAGCAGAAGTATAACAACCACATCAGCAGTTATCACACTTCCGATCTAGCAGAACAGTAATTTTCAAAATAAAATCCGAATAAAAATATAATCAGAATGTTTCAGAATCGCACCTCAGAATGTTTATAAAGCATTAACAAGCACCAAGTACAAAGGGGTCGGTGGACCGGGGTGCAGTGTGATTGTGGGTGACATGCATCTCTGGGTGACAACACGGGGTACTACGGGGCCGGACAACATCTTCAACACTACTTACGTAACACTACTAGGAGCTGGGGCACACGAGGCTCGCACATACCTATTCATTGTACATAGAGCTCTGCTCTGTCTTCCATAAATGGTCTTTTTCTCCCCATTTTACGCTTTAGTGTGTTTATCATCTTAACATACCAAAAGTGTAATAAACATTAAATAAACCAGTGTGCGTCATAACGAGATTTGACTGCATGAATCCAAAAGCTTCTCGATTAAATTATGCAATAAAATTTAAAATTAGGCGTTAATACTTATTATCTATTAAATTATATTTATACACAAAGAAATATTATCTGACAACCTTAATATGAGGCTAAAGCTATCTAAATATTTGTGCCAATAAAATAGAAACGTGTCAATTTTAAGAAATTCGTGTTAGTAATCATGATTTTTTTTTAATATATTTTTAAAATGCATAAAGAACAATCGTTGTAGCGACACTTAAATGCTAAGGGTTCTCGTCAGGAGAGACACAACACTAGTAACTAATAGCCTAATGGATGTAGAGAGTAACATCTACAAATCGTAGCTTACAATTGAATATGTAGAAACAATTTATGAGTATGTCTCATAACGCTAAAAGTACCACTAAATCAGTCTAGTAGGAATAGTAGGTAGGTTGTTTAGACTTAAAGACACGTGCAATCGTTACAGTACGTGTGAGGTAGAGTGTTTGGTTAGATCGAGATCTGTTCGAATTACAAGCGTTATTTTTCATCTTAATATTTTGTGGAACAGCTTACTTATCCATCACAAGAATAAAAAAAGGTACCACATTCGAATTTGGAACTTTTGGCAGTTGTCCATTTTCGTTTTGAGTCTGATTTGTTTTCAAACAGATCGCGAACTAACAGCAGGGATAGTAATCACGTTTCAAACATTTTCCCACAGCCAAGTAAATACCAAATCAATTCTTTCTAATTTTGATCGGTGCCATACTTAGATAATGGGAATATATTTGAAATAGGTTAGTTAGAATTAGTGACTGGGCATAATTAAGTATAATATGCTTATCAGTAGGTATAAATATTTAATGCAATAACAATGCATTCACTCGCACATATCAGTAGAATGCTCAATCACTGACACAGGCTCACGTCTCGTCCATTAATAATGGTGGCAAATGCTCTGATGACGTTCATACGAAATTTACACACAAAAATTCTGAGATCGTCCATTATGTACGGCTCGGGGAAAAAATGGACAAAAAAAGCAGAAGGGCGTATATTTCACTTAACATTCAACAGGAAGGATCATACGAGAAATTCGTCAGTCACATCTGAACAAATATTAGTAGAAAGAGTCCGTCCAGTTTAAATAGTGCAATCCTCTGCCATGTTTTATGCAAAACTAGAACAAAATCTCAATAAAAAGTACCGTATAGGTATGCAGAATTTTAGATTGGATGAGCTCTGACATACTTCGAGAGAGTATGAATACTTTAGTCAAATGTAGTAGCAATTTAAACAAGGATAGGCAGGTTCACAGTACGACATTTCAGGAGATGAATGTTATTAGGTAGTGTGAACGAGTTTCTAGGCCGACAAGCGTAGGCCCACCTTGTAACGTAACGTATTAATTAAACAGGACAGAAGAGACATCGGCCAGGCTAATGACCAGCCCAGACGGCGCATAATGAGGGTTTCGTGTGATTCCGTCGGTGATTGACTAATCTCACCGTCATTCGATTGTATTCAGAATTCCTCTCCAATGTGCCTATCCAAGTCCAATGGAATTAATCGTTTTGTCGTAATCGTTTCAGATGTGTAGCGTAATAGGCCGGGTTTTATAGGCCATTTAAAAAACCAGTAGGTGTGTAAGAAATATTCAGTTCCATTAATTCTAATTGTATGAATATTAGAACGTTTACCGATTGCTACGTTTAGAGGGCGAAACGAACCAAGTACGAAACAAAAACGACTTTTAGAGAGCATTGCTATATAACGGGTTAGATTGTTTGGGAATGCCAATATCTAGAGCGACGTCAGAACAAAAGTTGTTTATTATCAGAGGACTAATAAATTGGTCTGGAACTGTGGCAAAAGTTTTATTACACAATCCTTTCAGATTAAGTGGTGCGAGTACAACATTAAGTGGATGACGTCACACTGGATATAACCAAACCCTAAAATGGAAGGGTGATTAGAGGTAGCTCTCAGAGAAGTCAAGGTCAGAGACAGAGGCGCGGGAGGAGCGCGTGTAGTTGGTAGAGGTGCCATAGTCGGAGGTGGCGGTAGCGAGGTCGGCAAGCACGCGGTCGCCTCCGCCCGTACCTTGCGTCACGCCAGCCGCCGCTGATTCCCGCTCCGCTAGCTTCTGTTTCAGCACCCGAATGCGCTCCTCTTTCTGGAAATATACTTATTCTGCAACACTTGTAGTAGGCAGTAAGAATGAAATTTCACTATTAAATTTAAAAACCTTATATCTTGAACTATAAGTTTAAAACAATAAAATTCGAAAGTTTGGATGGATAATTTCTGATTTACACTTCGAAAGTGTTTGGAAAAGAGAAGAGTTGCTAGTTAAGCAACTCCCCTCTTTAAGCACTAATTAAACGCTACTAAGTTATCCTTTTTACTTTGCAATACTATATAGGT